>CANTUT010000032.1:0-1292500 GCA_947687605.1 Reutealis trisperma
AGTAGCTCTTAAGCGTTTGTGGAAATGTCTGAGCGAAGTTTGTTTGAAATGAGAAGCAAAAATCTATTGCATTATATAGTGGAGATTTGAGGGTTACATTAGAATTTTTGATAAGTGGGTGGAGAATCTTGAGAATTCAATGGTGAAGATGAAACTATAAAACAGTGTTTGGTAAAAGTTTTGGCAAAAGCACATGTATTGTGGTCCGCAACTTTCGTTTATTGACCAATTGAGCATTTGCTATTGGTCAATTTTCTTCATAATAAACTTTTGAACTCTTTATTTTAGTATTTGGTATTTCTGGGCCATTTCTTTGCCTTGCTGTCAATTTTTTTGGCCATTTCTTAGTTTCCAAAAAATTATTAAAAAAGAGATATTTATTATAATCTACTTCAACGATAAGAAATAAAGAAGTGCTAAATACTTTTTCTTTTTTATCTTCAATTATTATCTTTTTCATTATCATAAGGGTACATAAACTACATTAAATTTTATAAATATATATCATATATAAATTTAATTTATGTGTCATAATAAGAATAAAGAAAGAATAAGAGAAGGTAAAAAATAAAAGATATTTAGCACTTCTCAAAAAGTTGATTTAATAGTTAATAAAATTGCATCCAATGTTATTATATTAAGAGAAGAATTGCAAAATTGCAAGTTCAATTCTTTGATTTGATCTAATTAATTAAAAAGAAGAATAAGTTTAGAAGTAAAACCTAACTGCTAGCTGCTCAGAATATTACATTTTTTTTTCTTTTTGGTTTTTGAACCTCATAATATTACATTTGTTCTTCACTACTTAGCACAAGATAAAGCACCAGATGTACTTGAAAAAGAGAGAGTTTTAAGTACGATTACATGACTACTCAAATATTAAACGTGGAAACATTCTACACAGAAAAAAAAAACATGCAGGAAACAGCTACACAGCTTGCTAATCTTCTTCTAAGTTAGACATTTTGCTTTGCCGCTCAGCTACGGACTCTCTTCTTCCATTTTGATACCTCAGTCACAGCAAGACCATAGCCCTTCTCATCAACTTAATCAAGCCACTGACATGACAGAGAGATTGGAGCTCTGGCTAGGCCTCTGCCTGCTTACTGGGGTTTTCACTGACAGAGCAGATGTACCAAAACAGAAGTACTGGCTTCTCAACTTCTTATTCGTGGTCGCAGTTGTGCTTGTGGTCGCAGACTCTTCTTTTCCAGTCACATTTGGCGTTCCATCATCAAATGATTGATTAGAGGATGATGGTCCGGCAGCATCAGTGTCAATAAATATCCCCTTTTGTTTATCCAGTGAATTAGGAGAAGATATGGATGATTTTGAAAATGAACTTGACCGTGATCGACCTGGAACAGTCAATTGTGGCATGGCCTGCATACCATGCATTATTCCTGAAGCAAATTTTTTCTTAGCTGTTGGACTTGATTGATTACTCCTAACAGAAAGTGTTCTCTTGTTGTTCGGGAGTGATATGGGCTTCATGAATTTTTGGCGAAGCGGGGTTGGAGCTTCATCTGAACTATTGCATTTCTTGGATGATTCCACAGAACCTTGATCCACTGATTTCTTGAATCTTTCAGGTTTTTTCCCTTTCATCCGGGGCCAATGGAGGACTCTTTTTAATTGTTGTGCTGCATTATTCACAGAACTTAGCCTCCTATTTGTTGTTGAGCTTTGGTTCTCATTGGTTGAGTCAAAATGTTCAGTTGATGATGAACTCATTCCTTCACTAGCTGGATCAGCACTGGCATCAGATGCAATCTCAATCCCTGTATACAAGAATATTTCTGCATCAGATATTCTGAATGATGTTCCAGGACTGGCCCCAGTTCCTTGCATCTTCAAGCGGGAGGCAATGGCTCTTCTTGCAGTATAATCCTGGCAACCAAATATTCCACCTGTTGAAATCAATTGCCTAATTAGTATGTCTGATGAAGCAGAATGCGGCCGTTGTTTAAGGAGATCAAGCGGGGTCATCCCATCTGCATCACGGACATTCACATTTATTGATTGAGCGGACATCAGGAGTCGCACAAGATCAGAGTCAACATTTCCGACGATGGATGTGTGGAGCGCGGTCCTTCTATCTTTATTTTTGACATTGATAATGTCTTGCACACTGAAAAATTTCCCATATATCAACTGCTTCATAAGCTCAATCTGCCGGTCCAGTCTTTTAAACGCAGGAGTTTGGAAACCGGACACTGCCATATGAAGAAAAGTTTCTCCAGCATTGTTTGTCGTAGAGATCAATGAGGGAGATGCAACAATCAAAGCCTCAACCACAGATGATTGGCCCCTGTAAGCAGCAATATGCAATGCTGTGTTGCCTATACGGTCAGTGGAATTGATGATATTGAAGTTTGCTATAAGATCTTTAACTACCTGCATAGGGAATGACAAAGCTTACCAGCTTAAAAGATCAATTTATTTCTTAATTGAGATAAATGAAGGTAATCATTTAGTGCAATGGATCATGACCTTATATAAGATGCAATATTTTCAGAACATGATCTGAATTTGGATGTATCAGTTTGAATGCTTTTCCGTTATTCAGATGTTGAACAATGGGATAGCAGAAGCATTAGTCCACAGAAGCATATGTACTGATTGCAAGGATTCAATAGTTTCCTTGATATGACATTTATAACACAATCGTTAATGGAACCAATAATCATCGAGTTTTAAACAGATTGAGAAGGAAAATGTGTATATATTTTTTAAATATCATATCTGTACAAGGATGCCATTATATAAAAAATGGCTTAGCTATTTATGGAAGCTAATATTTACAGAATTATGACCCTATAATTACTCTATACAATATGCTGATTTACAGCTTGATCCATGATTTTCTCCATTACACGAAGATGCTGATCAGATTGATTTTCTTTCCTTTAACACTCCCCCTCGAGTTGGAGTGTGAATGTCTATGACACTCAACTTGCTGAGATGTGTATGAAATGCTGGTGACCGCAATGGCTTTGTAAATATATATGCTACTTGGCTTCCTGTTTGCACATAAGCTGTCTTGATTTCGCCTTTTTGAATTTTTTCACGAATGGTGTGACAATCTAATTCAATATGCTTTGTCCGTTCGTGATACACCGAGTTTGCAGCAATGTGAAGGGCTGCTTGATTATCGCAAAACAAGTTTGCTGGCTCAGGATGTGGCACATGTAAATCTTTCAATAAATATCTCAACCAAGTAAGTTCACAAGTAGCTGCTGCCATGAAACAATACTATGCTTCTGCTAATGATCTTGAAATCGTTGATTGTTTCTTACTCTTCCAAGACACAAGGGATTTGCCAAGGAAAACACAATATCCTGTTATGGACCTTCAAGTAATTGGACATCTTGCCCAATCAGCATCACAGTATCCAATTAAATGAAGTGGACTATTCGATGAGAACAATAAACCTTGTCCAGGGGTTGATTTCAGATATTGAAGGAGACGATGAGCAGCCTTGAGATGATGCATCTTCGGTTCTTGCATGAATTGACTAAGTGTATTCACTGAGTATGTGATTTCAGGTCGACTAATTGTGAGATAAATCAATTTTCCAATCAGCCTACGATATCTAGTGGGATCTTTGAGAGTCTCATTGCCTGTTTCTGTTAGCACTAAATCAGGTTCCATGAGAACATTGGCTGGTTTGGCTCCAAGTAACCCAGCTTCTTCCAATATGTCTAGTGTATATTTTCGTTGGCTGATTGCAATTCCCTCCTTGGAATAAGCAACTTCAATGCCGAGGAACTATTAAGTGGTCCAAGATCTTTAATTTTGAAGCAGCTATTGAGGAATTGTTTAAGATCACTAATGGCCTTCTCATTATTCCCTGTTATGACCATATCATCAACATAAAGCAATACAATGGTGATAGAATCTCCATGAGCTTGTATGAATAATGAATAATCAGCCTTGGACTATTGAAACCCAATTTCTCGAAGTGCACAAGAGAAACGTTGGAACCAGCTGCGAGATGCCTGCTTAAGCCCGTATAGTGACTTGTGGAGTTGACAAACTACATTCTCCCCCTGTCGATGGTAACCTGGAGGAGGCAACATGTAGATTTCTTTAGTTAATTCTCCATGAAGAAATGTTTTTTGCACGTCCATTTGGTGTAAAGGCCAGTGACGAACTGCAACAATAGCCAGTAAGCAATGAACAGTAATCAATTTAGCTACAGGAGCAAAGGTATCTTTGTAATCAATCCCTTCACGTTGTGTGAATCCTTTAGCGACAAGGCGAGCTTTGTGGCAGGCAATTGTTCCGTCAGAATTGTACTTGATCTTAAAAACCCATTTGCAGCCAATAGGTAAAAACCCATTTGCAGCCAATAGGTCGTTACCCAGGAGGTAGAGGAACCATGGACCATGTGTTATTATTTTCAAGGGCTTGAATCTCAGAATTCATAGCTGCAATCCATTGAGGATCATGACAAGCCTGTTCATAATTTGCTGGCTCAACTAGACGAGATATGTTAAGCACAAAGGAGCGATGTTTATCAGATAATGTAGAGTAAGAGACGTACCTTTGCAATGGATATCGAGTGCTGGACGAGGATGTAGAGGAGACATCAGGGCCAAGGACAGCAGCATGGTACGTTTGAAAGTCTTGAAGATGAGGAGGTGGCCGATGGGTACGAGAAGAACAACGAAGTTTAGGTTCAACAATAGGTAATGGTTCTGAGGGAGGTGGATTTGTTGGAGTGAGTGGTGGTGGAGTAGGGTGTCCTATATCATCCGGCGTTAGATCAACCGGTGGGGCAATGTCGTTGGGTTGAGGTCGACGTGAGTAGACTTGTAGTGGTGCTGGGTTAGGTTTGAGTGAAGAGGTTGGTTCGATGGAATCAAGGATTAAGGTACTAGCTTGTGGTTCAATTGGGTCAAGTGGACTGGAGAAGTTGGGTTCTAGAAAGTGAGATGGGCTACTAGGAATTAGTAAAACTGGGTTGTCATCTTGATGTTCTTTTGGAAGTGTATGAAAAGGGAACATTTGTTCATGAAAGATGACATCCCGAGAGGTGAAAAATTTTCTGGCTGCAAGATCATAAACCCGATATCCCTTTTGCCCAAGAGGGTATCCTATGAAAATGCAATGACGAGCACGAGAATCAAATTTATTATTGGGAGTTAGGTTGGTGGCATAGCAAAGGCAACCAAAAACTCAGAGATTAGAGTAATTTTGTGTGGTTCCATGTAAGAGTTCATGTGGTGATTTATGTGAGAGTAGAGGTGTAGGTAGACGGTTGATAAGATAGCAAGCTGTCTGGATACTTTCCCCCCAAAAACGTAAAGGCAAATTGGCTTGAAATTGTAGGGCACGGGCAACATTTAAAAGGTGGTGGTGTTTACACTCCACTACCCCATTTTGTTGGGGAGTATGAGCACATGTATGTTGAAAAATGGTACCATGCTTATCAAGGAAAGAACGAAGTGATGTGAATTCTCCCCCATTATCGGCTCGTAAGATTTTAATGGTTTTATGGAATTGAGTTTTGACCCAAGAAAAGAAAGATTTTAATATAGACTGAGTGTTGGATTTAGAACTCATAAGGTGTACCCAAGTAAAGCGACTGAAATCATCTATAATGGTTAGAAAGTAACGAGCCCCGGAATGTTTGTGAGTTTTATGTGGTCCCCAAATATCACAATGAATCAAGTCAAATGGTGCAATTGTTTTTATTGAACTTGAATTAAATGACAATCGAGTTTGCTTTGCTAAGGGGCAAATCTCACAATCATGTTTAGAATTAAAAACTATTTCTGGAAAAGATTGAGACAAGTAATGAAGTGGGGCAGCAGATGGATGTCCAAGGCGTTGATGCCATAAATCAGATGTGCGGGTTATGTGGTTGACAAGGTGAGGATTTTGGCTCGGTGTGAGGTAGTATAGACCATTAAAATGCTTGCCCAGGCCAATCGTCCTCCTCGTATCCACGTCCTGCACAACATAAAAATTCAGATAAAATGTCACTATACATTGCAAGGCTTTTGTCAATTTACTCACAGATATTAAATTCACATGAAATTTAGGCACATGAAGAACTCCTGTGAGAGGCAAGTATGGTGATAATTGAATAGATCCAACACTTTCAATGGTAGCTTGTTCACCATTTGGTAACCCAACAAAGTCATGAGGTGCCTTAATTTTATTGTGAGTAGGTGATAAGTGTGTTACATGATCTGTTGCTCCATTATCCATAATCCAACATAAAAATGAATGTGAATCATCTTTTGTATTATTGCAGCTGGGTGTAAACATACCTGTTGCGTTTGCAAGTGGTTGGTTACCATTTTTGTTATGAAGCAGAGCCATGATCTGCTTGTATTCTTCAGCTGTAAAAGTTGGAACTGAACTCTCAACTGTTGATTCCATCTTTGTCTCAACATTGTTGGCTGCTGCTCTCCTATTTTTAGGTTTCACATTCTTCCCATGCCATTTATGACCTACTGGAAATCCAATTAGGTAAAAGCATTTACTTACCAAATGTCCTTCTTGATCACAATAAGTACACTTCAAGTCTTTACGACGAGAAGAAGAAGTAGCTTATTGTGTTGTCCTTGTAATCTGCATAGTGTGAGATGCTGGTGGTATTTCACGGTGAATGTCAACCTCCATCTGCCTCTCTTGTTGAAGAATTAGGCCATGGACTTTCCTTGTATCTGGAAGGGGACTCATCATTAAGATTGATCCTCGAACCTGTGAGTAAGTCTCGTTGAGCCCCATCAGAAATTGCATCACTTTTTCTTTCTCTTCTCTGACAGCAATTTTATTTAACATGTCGTAGGAACACATGATGGGTTCTTGATAGGATGCCAATTCATCCCAAAGTCCCTTGAGTTTGGTGTAGTAAGCTGAGACAGAGAGGGATCCTTGACGGCACTCCGCAATTTCTTGTCAAAGTTGATAGATCCTTGTGTCATTTCCTTGCGAGAATCTATCATGGAGATCGTTCCAAGCCACCACCACTGTATCCAAAAAAATCACGCTTCGAGCTATGTCGGGCTGAATCGAATGAAGAATCCAAGATATGACCAGATCATTGCAACGTTTCCACAGCTAGTATTTTACATCAGTTGCTGGTGGAGCTTTTATAGTCCCATCAATAAATCCAAGCTTGTTCTTGGCACTGAGGCTGAGACGCATTGAGTGACTCCATTCCCCGTAGTTCCGTCCATCTAACGGTGTATTGACCAGAATGAGTCTTGGTGTGTCTGAGTGATGTAAGGTCAGAGGATCAGATAATGTGATTCCTTTCTCCTCCATGTCATGTGTTGTTGATTTCTATCTTGTTGAATTTGAGTTTTCAATCATATCATTCATGGTGATTGGTATGACAGTGCTCTTGGATTATATTTGTGGCGGAAGGTGTTGAGCTAGGGGTACAAAAACCGGTGCTCTGATACCATAAACAGATTGAGAAGGAAAATGTGTATATATTTTTTATATATCATATATGTACAAGGATGCCATTATATAAAAAATGGCTTAGCTATTTATGGAAGCTAATATTTACAGAATTATAACCCTATAATTACTCTATACAATATGCTGATTTACAGCTTGATCCATGATTTTCTCCATTACACGAAGATGCTGATTAGATTGATTTTCTTTCCTTTAACAAGTTTTGAGATTCATTAGTAAAGAACTATGAATATAAACAGTTCATGATAGCAGCACAAAAACTATCGATTAATCTTGAGCTTAATCATAGATTATCCATTAGTTCCAGAAACCAACATTTGCACTTGAATACATTTTAGTTTTATACATTATTAACCAGTTGAATCATTTATAGCATAATAGAGAAGAGAAAAGAACCTTACTGTTTAGATGACAAAATTAACAAAAAACCACATTCTTTGGAATTTCAAAAAATTTTTAGCAAATGAAAAAAAAAATTCATATAAACTATAAAATCATTGATAACTGCAGTTCTTGGTTTTGATCTCTCAAGAATCCCTTCCATAACTTTGTAACCAGAGAAAACAACATAATCAGGTTGCTATTAACCATATAATTAAGACAATAAAAAGAATCAAATTGAAAAACATCAAAAGAAGCAAGTTGTCAACAAAAGATTAGTCAGGCAAAATATAGTAATAACAAAGTGAAACATTAACGTATTAGTTGGAGCCTCACCTCAACCTGCCCTCTAGCAGCAGCAGCATGTAAAATAGTTGAACCCTGCTTATCTCTATAAGCCAAAACATCAGTGCAATTAGAAAGAAGCTCCTGTAAGATGATTGAATTCCCACCTCTAGCAGCAGCATGAACAGCCCTGTTGATCATTTCCCACTTGTATAGAGAAGGAATGTCCCCTATGTGCTCCTCAAACTCTCTACCTTTTGCCGTCAAAAATCTCGGAGAGACAGCAAAATCATATACAATCCTAAAAACCTCAGAATTCTTACTTCTAGCAGCAGCATAGAATATATCAGTAACACCATATTCTCCTTCACCAAAAACAAGTAGGGGGTTCCTTTCAAGAAGTTCCTGAACAAAACTCAAGTCTCCAGCTGAAGCAGCAGTGTACATAAGCCATCCACCATAACCAGATTGAATGAGAGAGTTTTTCCCTTTCTTGGATTCACACTCATGAAAAAGTTTTCTAGCAACTTGAGAACGACACTTGGCGACATCATCAAACTGTTCCTCATCATCCCAAACAGTCTCAAGGCGTCGAACTCGCCTGAGAGAGGTGAGCTTGATAAGGTGATTGTTATCAATGCGAAGAATTTCCCTGACTAAGTCATAGTGGCCATTAGCAGCTGCCCAATCAATGGGAGAAGCATACCACCATTGGTCTCCAGTACTTTCCCATCGAAGAGGGAAATAAGTGGGAGGCATTATCAAAATGAGGAACAAGAGAATGGTGAAAAATGATTTATAAAAGAAACCAATTTTTGGGAAGTTGATTAAAGCCCTTAGAAAACACAATTAAACAACAACTCAAAATAGCAATATTACAAGTATTTTTGTCAATCAACAAGATGAGTGATCAAAAACAGCTAAAAACTTTTAATAAAACTAGAAAAAATTATATGAGTGATAAAGAAAGAACCTAATGAAATAAAGAAAATATACCAAAAACAGAACCTTTGAATAAAACTAGAAAAATTAGAGCACCAAGCAATTTTATCAATCAACAAGATGAGTGAAAATTACAAAGAATGTAATAGAAAGACGGACAAATAAAGAAATTAAGCAGTTAAAAAAGCATACCAAAGGAGACAAGAGAAGAGAACTCTTTAAATATTGTAAACTCAAGCAGCTGAACCACCTGCTGCAAAACTCATTACAACTCTGACGGAGAAAATGAACGAGAATGACAAAATAACCACATGGGAAAATAAATAAAAAAAAAAAAAAAAAGAAGTTTAGAATAAACAAATATCAACTAGATGATACAAGAAAGGAAAAAGAAATAATTGCGCACACAAAGAAAACCCAGAAAAGGTAACATGCAGTTCAGGTTAGACTATAAAGGGGAAAAAAAAAAAAAAGAAAGAAAGAAAATATATTGCATTAAAGCCAAAATCAAACTGCTCCCAGAAGACAACAAGAGAATGATAATATTGGGTTTTTAACAAAGTTTGGACTCTTCATGTGGGTAAAGTAAACAAATTGGATTTAGGCCTACAAGTGGTATTATAATTAAAAGAAGATGAGTTTCTTTTTAATTTGTGAATTGTGATGGATGAACAAATAATGATGGTGATATATGGGATTTTGAGAGAGAGAGAGAGAGAGAGAGCGAGAGAGAGGTCTTTACAGCTTTTTCTTAGGCTATGGAGAGATTATGGAGGTGGCATAGCTAATCCAATAGGGAGAAATGTTTTACAGTGTTGGAGTAATAATAAAAGCAAAACCAAGCCAGATTGCTTTTTAGATGTTGAAAGAACTTTTTTTTTTTTTTTGTCAGTTAATATTATTGTGAACCCTTAATTTTACATCTCATCATTCAACCACAGCTTGACACCAATTAATATTAGTGCATTACACAGAGCCAATATAATAGTCCAGCTAACCAATTAGTGGACATGGATCAAAGGGGTAGCGCCCCTTGCGAGGGTGCAGGGGGCAGCACCCCCAAAGTTAAAAATAGACTTTCAGTCATATGAGTGCGATGATACTTAATTTTTAAATACTGACACTTTTCTTACCCTGATTGGATATTCTGTATCAGACAATATTTTTTCAAAACTGACAAGATTTTCTTCCTAACTAACTGTTAAATTGTTCTAAAATTAATTTTGAGTATATCGACACTGACCGATAATTTTTATGAGCTTTGTAACTTCCGAAAACTTATCTGGAAGGTTCAAAACTTGACCGACCAAAAAGTAAAAATTCAATCAGCACGCTCACCAAGGACCAGGCGGCGCTGGCTCTGGCTTGGGTGGCACGCAGCCCGAGTCACCGGCGGCTCCGATGGTGAGGACCCCCCTATCCTTTTTTCTATCCCCAAAATGCTCCCAATATGATTTTTCAGCATTTTTCCAACTCTACCCTTTTGGTTTTTTCACTTTTCCACTTTCCAAACTATCCTTACCCACTTTTCTTATAAATACGTCCCTCCACTTCTCATTTCTAGACACCTTTTGAATTAGTATTAATAGTTATCTACTAATTCCTCTCTGCTTCTCTCTCTAACCACTCTCTAATTAATTAATTAATCTTTTTAATTAATTAATTTTCTCGCCCTAACTGTCACACTCTAAACCTGAGGGCACGTGACTGGTATTAGGATATGAGTGATACATGTGGCTACTAGTCCCCATAGTAAGTCTGACAAAAAAAAATCAACAACAGAAACTAAAACAGTAAAGGGTTATGGGCCCACGTGTTAAGCAGATCCAAACCAACATCAATTTAAATCAAAGTCACATTGGGCTATCAACTCAATCATCTCAACATATCAAATATCATATTACTAGATTCTGCTTAACAAACAATGTCTCAACTCAAAATATACACAATAACTGATAATTACATAAAATATAAGTAGTAGAGGTAACATTGCAGAGTTCTAGAATTATTATAAAATTATAAAAATATTCTTTACATAACTCAGTACTTATAATACAGAATACTGTCAAAAGGCAATTGGCAATTTAACTCAATTACAAACCCTTCACAAGCTCATTCCACGACTTGAAAAATATAATTTGAACAGGAATGAGCGTTTGACTCAATGAATGTACTAGTTAATATATTAATTAGGTGTCCTACACACAGATTTCTAATGCTCATGCTATGCACCATGTCACAGAGACAGATAAATCACACAATCAAGCAAGGATGAGATACAGTCCACAGTACCACACTAATACTCAATATGGGGAGCCGATCCCCTATCCTGGCTCTCTGAATCCAATAATCTATCTTTTATATCCAATGGGCCCAGCCGTCACTAGTCTGTACCACACAGCTCTGACCCGACTGATAGCGGCCCTGGCGATAAGCAAGCCCAGCTAGCATCTATCAGTCATAGCTCATCTTCTCAATCTCATCATAATCATAGTGGTAATCATATCCATATCCATAATTCTAAGTGGTACTGTATCCTCTTGATCTCCATCCGTCAACCACAACCATTATATCATAACGAATATCAATTCATCAACCATAATCAAATGTTAACATGTATCTATGCAATAATAATGCATAATATACATACATACATACATATATATATATATATATATATATATATATATATATATATATATATATATATATATATATATATATATATATATATATACACATACATATATATATATATATATATATACACATACATATATATATATATATATATATATATATATATATATATATATATATATATACACATATATATATATATATATATATATATATATATATATATATATATATATATATATATATATATATATATATATATATATAGCAAATGCAGATGCATATAAAAACAGAATAACATATTAGGGAGTATCACTCACCTAATTCGACGGCTCAGTACCACACTAATACTCAATATGGGGAGCCGATCCCCTATCCTGGCTCTCTGAATCCAATAATCTATCTTTTATATCCAATGGGCCCAGCCGTCACTAGTCTGTACCACGCAGCTCTGACCCGACTGATAGCGGCCCTGGCGATAAGCAAGCCCAGCTAGCATCTATCAGTCATAGCTCATTTTCTCAATCTCATCATAATCATAGTGGTAATCATATCCATATCCATAATTCTAAGTGGTACTGTATCCTCTTGATCTCCATCCGTCAACCACAACCATTATATCATAACGAATATCAATTCATCAACCACAATCAAATGTTAACATGTATCTATGCAATAATAATGCATAATATACATATATATATATATATATATATATATATATATATATATATATATATATATATATATATATATATATATATATATATATATATATATATATATATATATATATATATATATATATATATATATATATATATATATATATATATATATATATATATATATAGCAAATGCAGATGCATACAAAAACAGAATAACATATTAGGGAGTATCACTCACCTAATTCGACGGCTGGCCATGTGCCGCCTTTACCAGTGGTTGACAGGGGCGATCTTTATACCAAATTGATAGTCTCGACGCCAGGATCTCAAAAATCCTCACCACTCACCGCCAATCGTCAGCATCTAGCTGAAAACACCATCAAAGATTTGATGGTTGGATTATGATCTCCTTCTCTGGTGGTCGATCGGAGGCATGCCAGGTACCATCGTGAAACTTGTGCCACTAGGAGTCAAACGGGAACAAAATCACTAGATTTCACCGATGAAATCGGCCGAAAAGTCGACTTGAAGATTCGATCTCTAGAAATCTTCCTCGCACGAGTACGCCTTCACGGTTCATCGGCTTTGATGGCGGCCATCTCCCTCAGACTCGCCAGAAGCTGATCTTCAATGGGGTGGTGGCAGTGTCGAGCACTGCCGGCTGGAAGTCAGTTGGCCACCCTCACCCTCACGCTGCCTCTCTCTCTCTCTCTTTCTCCTTCTCTTCATCTTTTCTGATCTTTGCTGGCAGCCATATGATTGGCTCCCTTTAGCCAATCAGATGGCCTCGTTTCTTCTTTTATTTCTTTGAAACACTATGTATATATATAAAATAATTCGAATGATAATAATAATAATAATAATAATAATAATAATAATAATAATAATAAACCTTAATTTACATAATAATAATTCAAGTAATAAAAACCATTCATAATAATAGGAATTATAATGAAATTCCAAACTTCCGATAAAATACTATAATTAATAATATAATTTAGATTAATCGAACATAATATTAATTTCATATATCAAAATATAAATTCTCCAAATAACCATTATAATATTTCATAATTAAATATATAATACTTCTTCAATTTTACCCACATTTATAACATTAAAATAGAATTACAATTAATAATACATTTTTGTAATCATATGAATATATATACATTTAATAAAATATAATTTCAATATTTGCTTTAATAAAGAAAAACATAAAATAATATATTTCCGTACAAAATTAAGATTTATAAAATAAATGAAAATTCAGGGTATTACAATTTTCCCCTTTTAAGAAAATTCGTCCTTGAATTTTCAAATCCAACCTTACAACACACTTTACTTAACTTCTCAACCGCACTTCCGCTGCGCCACTCAAAGACAAGAACTAAACTACCACTAACATATCAAATTTCAACAAAGCACATACCTCACAATATATTAAAATCCTATTAATAAATATCCAACATAAACTATTCCAAAATCTATATATTGCTTAATTACACCTTAAAACAAATCCTTAATAATTTCTTATCCCTAACTCTTAATTAACTTTAAATAAAACTAATATAATTTTTGATTTCACCTCCAATCAATTATAATCCTGAGCATATCCTTTCCTTATATCTTTTCAATATTAAAACTAATATTAATACCTAAATTATCACTTCCATTTATCACTTATTATATTTTATCATAATCGAATAACTCCATTTAATATCCGACAATTCTCTTCCCATATTAATAATTTTTACTTAATCTATTACAATCTCAATAAATATTTTCATATTTAATATTTCGCTAGCATTACAATTTCTATCATATTTGATCATAAACAATAACTCCAATAATAACTTTCACTTTCACATTCTCCAACAATTTTTTTTTCCTACTCACACCTGCTCTAGCCAATTTCTCCAATATATATATAAACTTTTATCTTATCATTTTGAAATCATCACCTATGCGTACCAAAATATTTAATATGCTAACCCATTAGTTCTACCATTTCATCTCAATATCCTTATATTACCAAAGTCATCAAGAAATTATGTTAATTCTAAAACATACCTCACCTTTTCCCAATTATTTCAAAGTTACTTGATAACTCTACATTCTTAGAGTTATTTTATGTGTTTAAACTTAAATTTTAGCTCAATTCTTAAGAATGCAATAATATTATTACTTATTTTGAGAAATAAATAGTTCTACAATTTATAAATAAATTATAACATATTTTAAGTATTTTTATTTTATTTTTGCATATCAAAATGATGTTATAATGATGCAATAAAATAAATGATGCAGGCGATGATATCATAAAAATAATGATGCAAGCAATTATTCAAGTTTTTAATCCATGAGAAATAAATTCAATGATTGGTGGTTAACCTAACCATTTTTAAATATTGATGGAGGAATTCAATGGTTGGTGGCCAACCTAACCATCAATGTTGAATTTTTGATGTAAGAATTTTAATGGAACTTGAATTCTTCCACCAAACATGCATATAAATACGATGCTTGGCAAAGGAAAATGGCATCAAGAAATCTATAAAAAAAATATTTACAGAGAAAAAAATAGATTAGTTTTCTTTTTTGTTATTTTTATCAAGAGAAGTTTTGGAGCTCATGTTTATCAAAGATTGTATCCCAAAAAGAGTTTTTTCTAAACTTTACTCTTGAATTTAATTTTAAGTTGTCATTATGTTTATTGTTAATTTAATTATTTCTTTCTTTTTAATTATGAGTAGCTAATTTTATTTTCTAGGATTTAGATGTAATTTTTTGATTTGCATATGATTATTTATATTTAATTGATTGGATTTGGTCATTGGAATTAATCTTTTATCTTATAACTTAATGCTTGTAATTAACTGGCCATTAATTGCATGGTTTAAAATATTGTGTAAAGTAGCGAGAGTGGAAATACAATATTAGTTCATTAGGATAATTAACCTAGGGAATGTATTGCTTAAAGATAAGAATACTCCTTTGTGATTTTTAAAAGGATTTCCATAAAATTTAATGGGTTTGTGTTAATTGCTTATGATAACAAGAGTAGACGTAAGGTTAATATGAACATACATGTTGTATCTTGAGAGAGAACATCATATAATTTAGGGAAATCTAATCATTAATTCCAGCAAAAATAATTCATCTAAAAATTATAAAGAAATCATATGTGATCAATTGATGAATTCTAAATCTTAGACCTTTAATCTTATTTCATATTTATTATCATTTATTTACTTAAATTTCACATTAGCTTAAAATATAAGTTCTCATAATTGATTTTATAAATAATAAAGTAATCTTAAAATTGGTACTTGACAAACCCTTTCTCGTAGGAATGATACTCACTCATCACTTTATTACTTGTAAACGATTTGTACACTTGCTGTTTGTGGCATATTTATACGTTTTTTATGTGTGTTAATTTAGGCATTTTGTGATTAATTCATGTTTATGTAGGTTAGAATGTGTTATTTGACTTTTTTTTTTTAGTTTGACGAAGGTTTTAGCTCATTTTGCAGGAATTAAGCATTAAATGGAGCAAAAGAAGGAGATTTGGGCAGAAGCATGTTCAACAGGCCTGAAAAATCTCGCACATAGCCTAGCCAGAGCACGCAGGGCAATTGCCCAGGAGTCCCAGCTCCCTAACGCCAGCGCATGCCAACGCAGCAGGCAGTAGCAGCAGCACTCCCAGCAGCGTCCGCGGCGGTCGTCCAGCACGCGCAACGGACTGTCTCCAGCAGGCCACGTTCAGCAGCGCAAGCAGCCCCAGCTCCAGCGTCTGCTGCCAATGAAGATTTCAGCCTAAGCTCGCCAGCTGCCCAGCCCCGACGCCCTGCTGCCCAGTCCTAGCGCCCGCCGCGAAGATCTGATCAGTTTTAAGAATGTTGATCCGAATTTTTAGTTTCCTTTTTCACTTAGGTTTTTTGTTTTTAGAGGTTATAAATAGATCTGAAATGGAGGAAAAGGGGATCTGGAGTTTTGGGGATTACTAGTTGTAATTGGCATAATGTTTCATTTTATTTTCTTAGTTAATTTTCCAGATCTTATTTCGAGATTAGGCTTCAAAATTTTGTTCTTGGGAATTTAGTTGGTGAAAATTCAAGAGATTGAATTTAATCAATTCATTTGTAAGGTGAGGATTGATTCTTATTTCTCCAATTTAATTATTCTAGGTTAATCAAATCACTAGTCTTGTTTTGATGGATTCAGTTAATTATATTGAGAATGAGATGATTTCTTTATTTTCCATGAGCTAATTTCATTCTAGTCTAGGGTTTGTCTGATGTGTTCATGATATGGAATTGAATTAAATCCCAATCAATTATTCTTTTTATTCTTAATTGAATTGGCTAGTTGTTTAAGAACAATTACTTAGCTACCAATTGTTTTACTTAGGTTTTGAATGAAGGAACGAGAGTTGAAGTTCAATTCCCGATTTCATTCTTTTAAGATCTTAAAATGAATTAGGAATATAAGTTTTAAGATTAGGTCCTTGTTCTTAATGTATGAACTGATAGAATGATTTTTATGAATGCGAGTGCTAATAGACTGATTTTTATCCTTTAATTTATTAGAAACTAGAGTTTTAGCATAATTAATTGGGACTATTCACAAACCCTGGACTATCTTTATTCATTAAATTTTCACTTTGTCACATCTGCATTTTCTTTTAATTTATTGTTTTGCTATTAGTTCTTTTAAAATTCAAGAATCAAACACATCTTTTTATATTTAATTTGCTTTCACAAAGAAACAAGTGATTTCCATTTGCAATTCCTTGAGAGAATACGACCTCGGGTGTTTCCTATATACTACAATTGCCCTGTATACTTGCGGGTCGCTTTTGAATAGTATATTTAGAGGCGAACAAGTTTTTGGCACCGTTGCCGGAGAATTACAAGGCGAATTTGTTTGTTTCATTGTAATTATTTTTGTTCCTAGTTTTTGCTTTTATTTGTTTTTAGAAATTTTATGCAAGGGAGAAGATTTCTGGAAAGAGAGATTGTCCCTTTTGTTGATAACATTCACAGGGTCGGCAGAGAAAGAAGAGAGCTGGATCTAATTGAAGAAGAAGTTGATCAAGAAGAGAAAGTGAATCAAGAAGAACAAGTCGATCAACAAGACATAATGGTACAGGAACGTCGAACCATGAAGGAGTATGTCCGGCCAATCATAGGCACCGCGACATCATGTATCAGGCTTGATGTGGCTGCCCGGCATTATAAGTTGAAGAACATACATTATAGCATGCTCCCATCCTTCTATGGAGTGGCAAATGAAGACCCCTTGATTTTCATCAGAGATTTCTATGCCACCATTCAAACCTTTCCTTTACAATGTCTTATTGAAGATCAGCTGCGGATAAGATGTTTTCCCTATGCTTTGAAAGACGCAGCTAAATCATGCTTGATGACACTTACTCCCAACTCCTTGACTACCTGGGAGGAGGTATACAACAAATTTATGGGGAAATTTTTACTCTCACCAAAAGACAGCTGAACTGAGATGGAAGATTGCAACCTTCACACAAATGGAAGGAGAACCTTTTTATGAGGCATGGGAGACGTTCAAGATGTTGCAAATCCAGTGCCCCTACCATCACTATCCACTGCAGCTGCTCAACCAATTCTTTTATGGTGGGCTTACATATTAGAGCCAAAGCATAGTTGACAATGCAACTGGAGAGTGATAACTCTAAATTTTTAGAGTTATTTTATTTGTTTAAACTTAAATTTTAGCTCAGTTCTCGAGAATACAATAATATTATTACTTATTTTTAGAAATAAATAGTTCTACAATTTATAAATAAATTATAACATATTTTAAGTATTTTTATTTTATTTTTGCAAATCAAAATGATGTCACAATGATGCAATAAAATAAATGATGCAAGCGGTGATGTCATAAAAATAATAATGCAAGCAATGATTCAAGTTTCCAATCCATGAGAAATAAATTCAATGGTTGGTGGCCAAAATTCAATGGTTGGTGGCCAACCTAATTATTGTTGAATTTTTGATGTAAGAATTTTAACGGAACTTGAATTCTTCTACCAAACATGCCTATAAATACCATGCTTGGCAAAGGAAAATAGCATCAAAGAAAGTCCATCAAAAAAAAATATGTAGAGAGATTTTCATATGCTTTCTTAGAGTATATTAGTTTTATTTTTTATTTTGATCAAGAGGAGGAGTTTTTGGAAGTTTGAGTTCATCAAAAATTGTATCCCAAAACAAGTTCTCTCTAAACTCTATTCTTGAATTTAATTATAAGTTATTATTATGTTTATTATTTTTATTGTTAATTTAATTGTTTCTTCTCTTTTAATTATGAATAGCTAATTTTATTTTCTAGGATTTAGATGTAATCTTTTGATTTGCATATGATTATTTATATTTAATTGATTGGATTTGATTGTTGGAATTAATCTTTTATCTTAGAACTTAATGCTTGTAATTAACTGGCCATTAATTGCATGATTTAAGATATTGTGTGAAGTAGCGAGAGTGGAAGCACAATATTAGTTCATTAGGATAATTGACCTAGGGAATGTATTGCTTAGAGATAAGAATACTCCTTTGTAATTTTTAAAAGGATTTCCATAAAACTTAATGGGTTTGTGTTAATTGCTTATGATCACGAGAGTAGACGTAAGGTTAATATAAACACACATATTGTATCTTGAGAGAGAACATCATATAATTTAGGGAAATCTAATCATTAATTCCAGCAAAAATAATCCATCTAACAATTATAAAAAAATCATGTGTGATTAATTGATGAATTCTAAATCTTAGACTTTTAATCTTATTTTCATATTATCATCATTTATTTACTTGAATTTTACTTTAGCTTAAATACGAATTCTCATAATTGATTTTCTAAATAATAGAGCAATCTTAAAATTGGTACTTGACAAACCCTTCCTCATGGGAACGATACTCACTCATCACTTTATTACTTGTAAATGATTTGTGCACTTGCAGAAACCGCGCAACAGAGGGGCAAGGGGAGAGAAAATCGCTAAGGAGACATATGACCTGTATGAGATGCTCGGGGCCAACTCTCAGCAGAAAAGTGTGAGAGGAAAAAGAGTTGGAATGCAAGAAGGAGCCCCTGTAAAAGATGTGGCCATGCAATTAGCCGAGCTTACTAAACAAGTCAAGCTCCTATCCATAAAGGGAAGCACATCAGCTCCACAACAAGAGGTATGTGGTGTTTGTGGCATTTTTGGCCATGGTGCTAATATTTGTCCCTCTAGTTTTGATGTTTATGCAGGTGAGCCAAAGCAAGCACAGGCTTTGGATGGTTTCCAACGTAGGGCAAGGAATGATCCCTACTCCAATACTTATAACCAAGGTTGGAGAAACCATCCAAACTTTTCCTAAAGAAACAACAACCAACAGCAACAGCAGCCTCAATTCCAAATGATGCAAAGAGGCAACCACCAAGGAGAAGCATCAGGCCAACAACAAAGGAAGCTTTCTTTAGAGGATAGCTTGAATGCCTTCATTCAAGTTAGTACTCAAAATCAGGAGGCCAACAATAGGAGATTTGATTCTCTTGAAGCTTCGGTAAGAAAGGTGGAGACTCAAGTTGGGCAAATTACGAATCATATGCAATCACACCAACAAGGGAAACTTCCTAGCCAACCAGAGCAAGCTAAGGCCATCTCAGTCCTTAGGAGTGGTAAGGTAATTAATAAGATTGTTGGTGATAACTCTGATAATGCAAGAGTTGATTTTGATGAACCCGAAGGGGAAAAGAGTGATATAGAGCATGGAGAGAAGGAGAAAGTTATGGAGACGCCATCCTCCCTTCCTCAATTGCACAAGGCGGATGATCCTTATAAACCGCCCATTCCATTTCCGAGTCGACTGAAAAAGGGTAAGCAGGATAAGCAATTTGATGAGCTATTCAAAATGCTATCCAAGGTAAGTGTTAATTTGCCTTTGCTTGATGTGATAAAAAATGTGCCTTCTTATGCTAAATTTTTCAAAGAACTGAATTCTCAGAAAAGGAGGTTGGAAATGGAAGAAAAAATTATTGTATCTGAAGTGGCTAGTGCTGTACTCCAGCATAAGTTACCTCCCAAAGCTAAAGACCCTGGTAGTTTTTTGATTGACATTAGTATGGGGAATGGGGAAGAGGCTAAGGGTATGCTAGACTTAGGTGCAAGTATTAATTTGATGCCCTATATTTTGTTTTTGCAATTGAATCTAGGAGAATTGAGCCCCACTAAAATGTGTCTGCAACTAGCTGATAGGTCTTTGAGATTCCCTAAGAGAATTATAGAGGATGTGCTAGTGCAAGTTGGAGGGTTAATTGTGCCTGTTGACTTTATGGTATTGGACATGGGGGATGAATTGTCAAATGGGCCAGAATTGCATATCTTATTAGGGCGCCCTTTTATGGCGACAACTAATACCTTGATTGATGTTAAGAATGGAAAGTAAACAATGACTATTTTGGGTCAAACTGTTGAGTTTTCTATTTTTAATAATCTTACTGTGTTGAGCACATCATTACATGAAGAGTGCTCCTTTATTGATTGTATTGATGCTGCTGTTCAACAAGTTTTCTTGCAAGATGCCTTCGAGGATAAGCTGGAACTAGCAATCACACTTGAAAAAGAAGTTAAAATCTATGTTCCTGAAATAGTGAGCTACATTGAGGGTTTAGATGCTGTGGAAGTAGGAGAGGTAGGAAATGAGGAGATTGTAGAGCTTCCTTTAATTCAAAAGGGAGAGAAAGAACCCTCACCAACCTTGGAACTTAAAGAGCTGCCTAAGCACCTGAAATATGTGTTCTTAAGTGAGGGAGAGAATTCAGTTGTGATAATTTCCGCTTTATTGAGGGACAAAGAAGAGGAAAGATTAGTAAGTGAATTGAAAAGGTTGAAAAAGGCAATAGGTTAGGGGTTGAGTGACATCAAGGGAATCAGTCCCTCTATGTGCATGCATAGGATAACATTAGAAGAGGGAGTTAAGCCTAAGAGGGAGATGCAAAGAAGGCTGAATCCCCATATGAGAGAGGTAGTGAAGAAGGAAGTGCTGAAATTGCTTGATGAGGGAGTGATCTATCCTATTGCGGATAGTGATTGGGTGAGTCCTGTTCATGTGGTTCCTAAGAAATCAGGAATCACAGTTGTAGAAAATGCAAACAATGAGTTAATCCTAACTAGGACTGTTACTGGGTGGCGTATATGCATAGACTATAGGAAATTGAACAATGCCACCAAGAAGGATCACTTTCCCTTACCCTTTATCAATCAAATGTTGGATAAACTTGCTGGACATTCTTATTACTGTTTTCTTGATGGACTTTCAGGTTATTATCAAGTGGCAATAGCACCGGAGGATCAAGCAAAAACCACTTTCACATGTCCATTTGGAACATTTGCTTTCCGAAGGATGCCATTCGGGCTATGCAACACTCCAGCAACATTTTAGAGATGTATGATGTCAGTATTTTCTGACATGATTGATGACTTCATAGAGGTATTTATGGATGACTTCTCTGTCTTTGGTAATTCATTTGATGATTGTCTCAATAAATTGGTGCTTGTGCTTGAAAGATGTATTGAGTGCAATCTTACTTTGAGTTGGGAGAAGAGTCACTTCATGGTAACTCATGGCATCATGTTGGGTCATGTTATATCTAGTAAGGGTATAGAGGTTGATAAGGCCAAAGTACACTTGATTGCAAACTTACCCCCTCCCACCTCTGTTAAAGGGATAAGAAGTTTTTTAGGGCATGCTGGTTTTTATAGGAGGTTTATTAAGGACTTTTCCAAATTAAGTCAACCTCTTTGTAGGTTACTAGGAAAAGATGTTCCTTTGATTTTGATGATGAATGCATGCACGCTTTTGATACCCTAAAAGAAAAGCTCACCACCGCACTTATCATTGTTGCCCCTGATTGGGCCTTACCTTTTGAAATCATGTGTGATGCATCTAATCATGCATTAGGGGCTATTTTGGGACAAAGGGTTGAAAAATTCTTAAGAGTCATATATTATGCTAGTTTAACCCTTAATAATGCTCAAGTGAATTACACCACAACTGAGAAGGAAATGTTAGCTGTTGTCTTTGCATTAGACAAGTTTAGGGCATACTTGATTGGGTCTAAAGTAATTGTGCATTCTGATCATGTTGCTTTGAAAAATCTTTTGTCCAAACAACACGCTAACACGCGCTTAATTAGGTGGGTTTTACTTTTACAAGAATTTGATTGTGAGATTCGGGATAAAAAGGGGAGTGAAAATGTGGTGGCTGATCACTTATCTAGGTTACCCGTTTCAAATGATGAACTTGCATTAAATGAGACCTGTAATGATTTGGAGTCATTTCCTGATGAACAGTTATTTAGGGTATCACAAGTCCCATGGTTTGCTGATATTGCTAATTATCTTGCATGTGATGTATTGCGAACTGACATGTCTTATCAAGGAAAGAAATGGTTATTGCATGAGTGTAGGTATTATTTTTGGGATGAACCTTATTTATTTAGAATTTGCAAAGATGAGATTGTTCGCAGGTGTATTCCAAAGGATGAACAACAAAGTGTCCTGAAATTTTGCCATGATCTCAGTTGTGGTGGGCACTTTGGAGGAAAGAAGACAGCTGAGAAAGTTCTCCAAAGTGGTTTGTATTGGCCTACTCTTTTAGGAGAAATGAAATGCCCCTTACTAACTACATTGTTGTTGAAATTTTTTATGTATGGGGTATTGATTTTATGGGGCCTTTCCCTATCTCCTTTGGTTTTTAATATATTTTGGTTGCTGTGGATTATGTTTCTAAGTGGGTGGAAGCAATTCCAACCCGAACTAACGATGCTCATGTTGTAGTTAAGTTTGTGAAGGATTTTATTCTTAGCAGGCATGGGGTACCAAGGGTGATGGTTAGTGATGGGGGAAGTCACATCTGCAATAAGCTGTTTGAGAAGCTAATGCAAAAGTCAGGAGTAAAGCATAAGGTGGCAACTCCCTATCACCCATAAACCTCCGGGCAAGTAGAAACATCCAATAAGCAAATCAAAGGGATTTTGGAGAAAACAGTGAATGTATCTAGGAAGGAGTGGTCACTTCATCTCAGCGAAGCATTATGGGCATACCGGACAGCATACAAGACTCCTTTGGGGATGAGTCCATTTCGGCTGGTGTACGGCAAGGCTTGCCATTTGCTAGTTGAATTGGAACATAAAGCATACTAGGCTATCAAAGCAATGAATTTCAACCTAGAGAAAGCAAAGGAGAGAAGGATGCTGCAATTGTCCAAACTGGATGAACTCTGAAATGAAGCATATGAGAACTCTCGGATATACAAGGAGAAGACTAAGGCTTTGCATGACAAGAGCCTTGTTCGAAAAGTACTTGAACCAGGTATGAAAGTTCTTCTATTCAACTCTCGGTTACGCTTTTTTCCAGGTAAATTCAAATCCCGTTGGAGTGGCCCTTTTATTGTCAAAATGGTATTTCCCTCTGGAGTTATTGAATTGCTTAACTCTCGCACAAATGAAACTTTTTGAGTCAATGGTCAGAGAGTTAAGCCATACTGCGAAGGTGTGGAAGGGCTTAAGGAAATTCAAAGCATTTTGCTTGAGGATCCTTAAATCTTTCTGCAGCGTCCAACTAAGACGACGTTAAAGAAGCGCTTTTTGGGAGGCAACCCAAATCAGTTATTTTCATTTTATTTCTCTTGATTTACTTGCAAATCTAAAAATTAAAAATAAAAAAAAAAGAAAAAAAATAAGTCTTTGCTTTATTTTTGATTATTTTTAATAATGTTAGTTCAGATTTATGCTGTAGTGTTGCTGTGAATTTGTGTTGTTCTCAGGAGATAGGAAATGTGAAATTAAAGCATCAGTGCAGAATTGGTAATCAGACTGAAGAATTGGTGCAACTAAAAATTGGCATGCGAGCGGCCTGCCGGCAGCGGCCACTACAGGCCACAGAGCCCGCAGCAACAATTCTCGCCACGGGCAGCCAACCAGCAGCGTCCGCAGCAACCTGCAACGTGCGCAGCAGCTCGCAAGCTTCAGCAGCTTCCCAGCAATATGCGCAGTAGCAGTTCTCACCACAGGTAGCTAACCAACAGCATCCGTAGCAGCCTGTAGCGTGCGCAGCAGCTCGCAAGTCAGAAAGCGCCCCT
The DNA here is from genome assembly GCA_947687605.1 of Reutealis trisperma. Lineage (NCBI taxonomy): Eukaryota > Viridiplantae > Streptophyta > Magnoliopsida > Malpighiales > Euphorbiaceae > Reutealis > Reutealis trisperma. The sequence continues at coordinate 24,539 of CANTUT010000032.1, forward strand.
GCAGCTTGGGCCAAGCGAGTCCAGCACGCACAACAGGAGGCCTCCTGCAGCGTCAAGGGCACACGTCCAGAGGGGCAAACATGGAATTTTGACATTTAAATGTCCCTTTGAACAAACAGAAACAGAAAAAAAATTAAAATTAAAAATTACTGCTCTCTTTCTCTATTCGGCCTCCCCTCTCTTTTCTCTTGAACCCAACCCGAATTTCCCGAGAATCCACCCCTTCAACCCTAAATTTCTGCACAAGGATCATTACCCATTCCCCCAAACTCTAATTCTCCTCCATAATTACTCTCAATCAAGCAAATAATGTCTAAAAGAGTCAAGAGTGTGGGCAAGAAGGGTTCCAAAACTAAGGGCAAAGGCAAGAAAGATGTAGAAAATTTGAGAGGAGATTATGGGGCTCCATTTTGAATTCTCACAAAAGTAGAAGGAGAAAGGTATTTGGCACTCACCCAATCTAATCGCATTTATAAACCTTGTAGATACCTTGATTTTGATATTTTGCAAGCTTTGGGTTTGGATGATGAGGTTAAGAGATTGAGTGCCATCTTGGGTTGGAGTGAGTTTATTAAGCTTGATTATGATGTATATCCCCCAATGGCTTTGGAATTCTTTACTTCATATTGTCCACTTGAAGGGGACAACCAAATTTACTTTCGAATACAAGATAAGGAGTATAGAATTGGGCATACCAAATTCTGTGAAGCATTTCGATTTCCTACGAAGGAGGTTGATTGTATGGAGAGTAAGTTTAATGTGCATGAATTTTGGGAGAAATTAACTGGGCTTAAGAAATTCGATCCTAACAAGGCGCCGAATGGGTTTATCAAAGATCATGCTACTCTTGTTTTGCACAAATTTATGTGCCATGCTGTGTTTGGGAAATCTAAGAGTAGTAAAGTGTCTCACAAGGAGTTACATGTGCTATGGTGTTTGGCGAATGGAAAACAAATTGACACAGTTTCTTTGTTGTGTCAAACAATGATGGATATGATCACCCATAGAAGGTACCATTTGAATATGGGCCATATTGTTTCCACCTTAGCATTTTCCTATGAGCTTATCGACTCCAATTCCTTAGAATTAGAACCATTACCAAGGTGGACTTTCACTATGATTCTTGGATTTCATCCGAGGTGGCAAATTTGGACCGAACTCTGAGGAAACTTGAGACCCGAAAATGTTGGAGGGATTATCAACTAAAGAATCCACCACCAACTGCATTTCACAGAGGATCCTCTTTGAATGCAAAACTTGACTTGCCGGCTCTTCCTTCTACAGAGCCAATAGGAGAGGTGGAAAGGTGGAGACAAGTGTTGACCAAACTTGAGTCCATGGAGGAGCAGAACCGGGTTATGATGGCTGAAGTGAATAGAAGGTTCAATAAAGTGGAAAAGGAGCAAAGGTCGCAACGGCATAAATTGGCACAAATCGGTGCGAAGCATGGTATTGATATGACATCACCTCCTCCTTCGCCATCAGAAGCAAATGCATAAGGTAACCTTTCTCTTTTAGTTACTAGTTTAGAATTGTTAGTCTTTTTAGTTTTTCCTTTATGTAAATCTTTGCATGCATTTCCACATTGAGGGCAATGTGGAATTTAAGTGTGGGGAGGGGGAGTAATTTCTTTATTGTGATTTGTGCTATTTTGTTTAGAATTGTGCATCTTGTGATAATGATGTGTGAGTTTTTGTTTTGTTTTGTTCTCTTTGTCAAACATATTTGACTAGTTACTTGGTTTGGCTCAAAATGTTGATTTTTGGACTTAAAATTTAAGTGTGGCCGATGATATATAAAGGTTGTGTTTGAAGTAGATTATTGGCAATTGTTAAGGATATGAAATTCTTTTTGCATGAGATTTTGCTTTTATGCTAAGTTGAAATCATTAATTTATGTGAATTGCTGAAAGAAGCTTGTGTATGCTTAACTTAGAGAGGGCTTATGCAACATATTATCACTGAGTAGTCTTGCCCATTTTAGAACATTCTTGCCAATTAGTCGAAGCAAAATTTGTTTGGTCCACTTAGGAAAGGAAGAAATGATTAAGGCATTTCTTGTTTTAGCCAAATCCTTATATCCACCCATTTGATGTGTTTTTCCCTAGTTAGCCCTTTGAGCTAAATAAATGCATTAATATGCATACGTTTAACTTGAGCTTCTTTGATGTTGCTTAGCCATCTTAATACCAACCTATTATTTTCTTTGATTATTGATGCATAATAAAGTGTGAAAGTTATTTTGTGAAGTCTCCAAGAATGTGAATGAATGGAGTGAAGAATTAAGTGTGGGGGAAAAAATGATCTTGTGAAAAAAAAAATCTATATATATATATATATAATAAGAAAAAAAATAAAATAAAAAAAATTACTGATAAACATACTCAATTTTTTTCCTCCAAAAAGAATCTAAAGTAAAAAGTTAGAAGTTCAGAATGAATGTCACTCCATGATGGTCAAGGCAAGAAGACTTATGTTTTGCATCATTTTCAAAGAAAATTCTTGTTTGTTTTAGGTTATTTCTTGATTAGCCCTTTACCCTTTAAAACCCCTTTACAACCTTAGTAAAGACCTTTTGATCTTTTCAACCTTTTTGGACTCAATTAGTGGAGATGAAATTGGTAAGAATGCCTATGAGGTGGATGAGCATGTATGAATATTAATCTTCTAATTAGAGACTCTCTTTGATGATATGAGTGTATATGCCTATCATGAAGTGCAACAAGTTCAATTTAGTAAGCCACGCAATGATTTGATTGATTCTTGGTGGAATTATGGAGATCTTGGGTGAATTGAGTTGAGTGTTCTGCACTTATTATATACTCTTCTTCAAACATATATCTTTTGAGGCACACACTGATTTTTTCTTAAGTATATGAGGGTCTTGATGCTAGCTAAGGACAATTGTTAAGTATGGTTTGCTTGAGGACAAGCAAAGAGTAAGTGTGGGGGAAGTTGTTTGTGGCATATTTATACGTTTTTTGTGTGTGTTAATTTAGGCATTTTGTGATTAATTCATGTTTATGTAGGTTAGAATGTGTTATTTGACTTTTTTTTTTAGTTTGAGGAAGGTTTTAGCTCATTTTGCAGGAATTAATCATTAAATGGAGCAAAAGAAGGAGATTTAGGCAGAAGCATGTTCAATGGGCCCAAAAAATCTCGCACATAGCCTAGCCAAAGCACGCAGGGCAACTGCCCAGGAGTCCCAGCTTCCCAGCGCCAGCTGCCAAGGGCCAGCGCACGCCAACACAGTAGGCAGCAGTAGCAGCACTCCCAGCAGCGTCCGCGGCGATCATCCAGCCCACGCAACGGGCTATCTCCAGCAAGCCACGTTCAGCAGCGCAAGCAGCCCCAGCTCCAGCGTCCGCTGCCAACGAAGATTTCAGCCCAAGCTCGCCAGCTGCCCAGTCCCAACGCCCGCCACGAAGATCTGATCAGTTTTAGGATTGTTGATCCAAATTTTTAGTTTCCTTTTTCATTTAGGTTTTTTGTTTTTAGAGGTTATAAATAGATCTGAAATGGAGGAAAAAGGGATCTGGAGTTTTGGGGATTACGAGTTGTAATTGGCATAAAGTTTCATTTTATTTTCTTAGTGAATTTTCCAGATCTTATTTCGATATTAGGCTTCAAAATTTTGTTCTTGGGAATTTAGTTGGTGAAAATTCAAGAGATTGAATTTAATCAATTCAGTTGTAAGGTGAGGATTGATTCTTATTTTTCCAATTTAATTATTCTAGGTTAATCAAATCACTAGTTTTGTTTTGATGGATTCAGTTAATTATATTGAGAATGAGATGATTTCTTTATTTTCTATGAGCTAATTTCATTCTAGTCTAGGGTTTGTATGATGTGTTCATCATATGGAATTGAATTAAATCCCAATCAATTATCCTTTTTATTCTTAATTGAATTGGCTAGTTGTTTAAGAACAATTGCTTAGTTACCAATTGTTTTACTTAGGTTTTGAATGAAGGAACGAGAGTTGAAGTTCAATTCCCGATTTCATTCTTTTAAGATCTTAAAATGAATTAGAAATATAAGTTTTAAGATTAGGTCATTGTTCTTAATGTATGAACTGATAGAATGATTTCTATGAATGCGAGTGCTAATAGACTGATTTTTATCCTTTGATTTATTAGAAACTAGGGCTTTAGCATAATTAATTGGGACTATTCTTGAACATAAAGGATTGATAAACTGAATACAAACCCTGCACTATCTTTATTCATTAAATTTTCACTTTGTCACATCTGCGTTTTCTTTTAATTTATTGTTTTGCTATTAGTTCTTTTAAAATTCAAGAATCATTCTTTTAAAATTCAAGAATCAAATACACCTTTTTATATTTAATTTGCTTTCACAAAGAAACAAGTGATTTCCATTTGCAATTCCTTAAGAGAATACGACCTTGGATGCTTCCTATATACTACAATTGCCCTGTATACTTGCGAGTCACTTTTGGATAGTATATTTAGAGGCAAACACTTGCAGAAATTGCTCAACATTATTCTCTTTCTCTAAAATGCATCAATATCATGACCTAAATAGCTATTGCCTCGCAATCATATACATTTAGCTCATAACATTATATTATCTCTAAATTTCCACTAACATCTTATTATCTTTCATATTTCTAATTATTCAATTTATCCATATAAAAATACCATTGATATTCAATAAAATCTCAATGCAACTTTTATGTCTTTCTTAATCTATGCCATTCTAAATTTATCTCAACTTAAACATACACACTTCATAAGTATTCCCAAATAATAACTCCACTTTATTACATAATAAAATTCTTTTTCCGTACTAAAAATCACTACCCAATCTTCAATAATTCCAATTAAATATTATTGTATCTAATATCTCAAAGTATTATCTCATCACAAAGACTTAAATCCATTTTAACAATGTTCAAAATTGTTTAAATTTTCAAAACTATTTAGAATCATTTGTAAAAATCAAAACATTTTCATTTTTATTTTAAAACTCAAGGTACTGTGTCCAGGGATGATACACAATATGCAACCTCAATGCAATGATTGATGAGGTACATGATGTATGAATAATGACATATGATTTCATAATGCTTGACTCAATGCATGTAAGCAAACACACTAAACACAAGTACAGAGTCCCAAAATAATAAATTCCCAAAACTATCTTTAAAATCATACTTTAAAATCAATTATCATCTTTGAACTCATTTACTTAATCAAATTAAAACTAAAACATTTCATTTCAAAACCATTTAAAATTTCAAATTAAATCGTTTTATATCTTCCTGGATTAAGTCCTCAAGAATCCTCAAATTCACAGTTCATACAGCCTTAACATTTTATCACTTTATAAAAGCTCAAATCATTGCACTCTGATCATATTCTACTCACTTAAAGAACTTTCACCACTACAAAATTTCTACTAGCACCACACATACATATATCCTTTTATATCATAAATACAACTCTAAGAAAATCTTCAAATTCATCATATCATATAAGCATACAACACATATAACATACACACTCACATAATTAATATCAGTACTCATCATAACACCATGTTAACGTTGATTTGGAAGCAAAGGAAACTCAAGAAGACAATTAGGAATCCTATACTCTGCATGTTACTAGAGGTCACCAAATCTTTGCTCTGATACCATCTTTGTCACGCCCCAAATCCAAGGGCATGTGACTGACACTAGGATACGGGTAATACAAGTGACTACCTATGCCCGTAGTTTGCACTTCGAAGGAGAGCTAGTTGGATTCCGTCAATTTGTGAGTTATATAGTTTAATATTGAAGAAGAAATTGCAAAAGAAGAAGATATAATTCTCGAAATTGCAAAAGAAGAAGATATAATTCTCATTCCTTTTGGCCAAAGGGAAGGGTATGATCAACTGCTGTCGGTTTAATCATTTGAATGCCCTGCTTAGTTCCTTGGCTCGTATTTAAAGACCTGAAATTTGGGCTAACCTGAGGAGTCTAGACCCATTTTGTAACCTAGGGCCTCCAAAAGTAAGCCTAAGTGTGTTTGTGATGGGCCTCTAAGAGCATACCCATCTTCGGCAAGTGATAACTGGTCCAGCCCTAATTACACTTGAGGGAGAGTGTTGAAAAATATAATCCCACATAGAAAAAGTATAAAAATATAAACTAGAATATATGTGGAGTAGATTGGGGCTTAGCACAAGCCAATTGGTTTTGTACAATAAGAGGTTCTAACTCCACTTATATGGCTATTAATATCATTTGGCGCAACACTCTTAAAGGCCCATAGATTTTCTACATGGTATCAGAGCCCTTGTAGAGTAAATTGGAATAAGACTGGAGACTAATCCTCTAAGCCAATAAGAGCCAAGATTGGAGACTAGCCTTCTGAGTCTAAGAAAGCAAGTGACAACTGGGCCTTCAACAAAGCAGGTCCAAGCCTAGTTACACTTGAGGGGGAGAGTTGGAGATAAGGAGAGGGACTGTGTCCCACATCAGAAAAATATGAAAAAGATGAAAGGGCATATAAAGTTAAGTCCATCAAAACCAAAATGGCTTGGGCCATTTTGGTGGAGGTGCCCTAATCAAGCCCATTTGACAATTGAAACCCAATTGGAGGCAAATCTTGAAGCCTAATTGGTGGAAGAAATCCAACACTCATATGCCTAATATTCAAGCACAAAAAGCAAGTGAAGCCCAAGGTCATAAAAATTCAACAAATATCACATTTCATTTCTTTTATTTATTTAATATTACATTTGTATATATGCAATGATTGTTTGTATACTTATATAAATATGCATCATGAATATAAATTAAGCGTTCTATCATATATACGTGGTTGCTCATTATATTGGTGTTGCATATTATCTAAGGTTGCTGGATGGGATTAGGATGACATAGGAACCACTTAAGAACGTGAATTATGACAATGATGATGATGATTGATGATTTATGATTAGTGTATAATGGCTCGGTTTGCTCATTGCCAAGAGCTGCTGCCAATCGGGTCAGAACTGAATGACATAGGCTAGTGATGACTATGGCCCTATTAGATCTAAGAGATAGTATTTGGATTCAGAGAGTCAGGTAAGGAGGATTGACTCCTTAGATTGAAATTTAGTGTGATTCCTGTAGATTAATTTCCATCATTGTATGATTATGTGATTTGTTTGTTTGGTTATCATAGTGTATTATCATTTTTATTTTTGAATGGTAAATTATAGTAATCTTATACAGCTCATTGAGTCAAACACTCATTCCTATTCAATATTTTTCCAGGATTGCAGGATGAGCTATGAAGTTATTTTAATTGAATTATTTTTACCTTTCATTCTTCGGCAATGAATTGTAAGTTATTATTCAGTTGTGTAATTAATTTCACATTGTAATATAATGTCAAACTCTAAAATTTCGCATGGTTATGTTCTGTTATTGGTATCTCTATATTTATTGGTTAGTTTTCTGTATTAACATGGTGAGTTGTTCTGTTAAATAAGAATCGGATGATTAAGATTGTGATGTAATTGAGATTATAGCATTATGTGACACTATTTATGATATGATGTTTGTACATATTTTATTTGACAGGTGGACCCATAGCTCTTGTTTTGATAGTTACAATTGTCAAATTATAGTTTTATCATTTTGAGAGTAGTCAAATTTACTATGGGTTCTGAAAGCTTTAAGTTTTCTTGTTCCCTAACGTTGGTCACATGCCATCAAAGTTGTGTCGTGAAAATATATAATTAATCTAGATTATGAAAAAATATATTAGGCTTGAATTTAAATGAAAAGAATGTGTAAAAAAAATCCAATAAACCTTTAAAATTTGATAGATAATATAAAGATTTGATGGAAGAATTCTTTTTATAGGAAATCATAAAATAAATCTAAATTCTATTATAATAAGATTTTCTTACGTAATATTAATAATAATAATAATAATAATAATAATAATAATAGATTTTTAACTTAGAAAATATAAAAAAAAAATAGTAAGGACGTTATTTATTTATCAACATGTTTTCTTCTTCATAAATTTATATATATTTTAAATAGATAGATGATAGATATAGATATAGATGGAAAAATTTAGAATTAAGAAAAACAAATAGAATATAAGTGAATAAATATTAAGATTAATAACAGATTTGAGTCCTGTCCATGCAAGTAAATTTGTCACATATTCAAGGTAAAATAGGAATAAGAAAGATACCAAAAAGGTGATGAAAGATTGAGAAACAAGAGACAGAGAGACAGAGAGAGCATGTTCTGAATAAACCACAACCCCTCTTCTTGGAGATGTGTTGGATTCCAGAATTAAAAGGCACAATAATAATGTTTTCAATAGCCTCTTTGAAGCAGCATCTTCCCTGACACCTGAACAACCATGCAATTGAAATGACAATATTGTTCATCTGTGAGGTCAAGGAATTTCATTGAAGTGCCATTAGTGGTCATAAAGGAGTCAAAATCACAAATCAATTATTCAAACTCCACTCTTGAAATATTTAAAAATTTTGTTTAATTAATGAGTTGTGTTGATTGATGGACGATAATCAACCAATTATAAGTGTTTGATAATTATCTATTAGTATTATATATTAATAAATAAAAACATATATTTTATGATAAACCGATTAGTCATTGATATTAATCTAGTGTTGCAAACCAGAGTTTCCTGCAGGCAACTCCTGTTTGTATTGGGGAGATATGTGTAGGGCTAGTCTATATAGAATAAACTTTATATTTCTTTGTTTCTTTCAAGCAAGGGCTTTGTCCTATATGTCCCAAAAAAAAAAAAAAAATATTTTGATCGTGTTGAACACGAAATAAAGTAGTTTAAATAATTAATTGAGTCTGGAGTCTAATTGAATTTACATATATTTTTACAACGGCTACAAGTGTTAGTATTAGAAGGGTGAATACAGTTTGGGTAAAACTGTAAATTTGAAAATTCTTGAATTGAAATGAATCAAAATTTTAAAAATTTGATTATTAAAAAAGATTCTGATCAAGCTAGAACGCGACCATATATGAATTAATTGAATAGAATTATATTGAATGATGTGAATGAAACTAAATTGAAAAACCTGACTATTCAAAGAATTTTATTGAGTTTGATTCTGTTACAATATGGTTAAATCTGTCATTTAAGACTTTACAATTGAAATATTTGTAAATTGCATATTCTTATCTTGCTCGGTCAAGGAGTATGTTCTAATTCAAGTTAGATATTACGTTTATAGTACCTTTATTAGTTCGTCCTAAATTTGTTATACAAGTAAAAAATGGATTACTTTCTCTTCGAATTGAACCTTACTGATCATGTGCCACTTATTGGTCTGGGCTTGATCTAACATATTTTATCCCTTATAAGATTCTAACTTGTTTAGAGAAAATATCTATATTAAATTATCCTGATAATTCAGTACAATACGGTTCAAAAATTTAAGTATTCGGTTTCAATCCAAATCCGATTCGGTTCAATTCGAAAATTTTGATATAAATTTATAATTATTTAAATATATATAATTATTTATAAATTAATTAATTGGTACTAATATCCGAGATTTGTTCCAATTCGAGTTTGTTAGATTTGGTTTAGTTTTCAGTTAGATTTGGTTTAGTTTTCGGTATAGAAATTAATGTAATCTTAATATCTTTATGATATATGTATAACAGTATAAATTCAATTCGGAGATTTTCCTTAGTTTCAAGGATTTTCTTTTCTATATTTTTTTTTTATTTAAGAATTCAAATCGATTAAAAAATTCGAGTCGATTCGAAATCTCTGCGTCTTGTGCTCAGTGCTAACTCCTAATTAGTATATTACTTTTTATTTTAATTTTAATTAATATAACACAAATTTTTATATACTTTATTTTTAGTACTTTTTTTAATTAGACAAATTTAAAAATTAAAAAATTAAAAATTAAAAAAATTAATGTTTATAGAATAAAGTAAAATAAATAGCAAAATATAGAAGTGTATTAGAATTAAATAAAATTTTCTATACTTAATAAAGTAAGATGCTATTAGAGGAGAGGAGAAAGTTAGTGGACAAACTTGGGTTAACCAAGTATTGCCAAAGTAATCTTAAAGAAATACCCTTTTTTTTTTTTTTTTTTAAATCATAATCTTAGTAGTATGATATTTATTAATTAAATAATGATGAAATTAGACTAGCTTTGGGATTGGACTCTGACCAATAGTCGAGAGGATTTAACTCTATTGGGCAAAGCCCAATCTTGTTGGAAATGAATTGCTGAGTGATGCGCACTGCATCTCCCTCTACTAAACCTACTACTGAGATTCTACTAATGTAAACATTCATGAATATGAATCTTGAACAGAGGATGTAAGAACAGAACAAAATTTTTAAAAAAAAAAAAAATCTTGAAATTGCTATTTTATTCAATTAGGATTCACAAACCAACATCATTAAACAAATAACACATATGAACACATAAGAAACAGGGGAAGAAGAAGAAGTTTTTTTTATATATAATTAAGCCTTTGCAGCAGGCGGATAAATTTGGAGGTCAGATTCAGATTTTCGAGTAGCATGAAAATTAGCAATGAAAGCAGACGTTTTTGTATCAATTCTAGGATCAGCAACCCTCCATGGACCTCTTCCATCTTCATCACTAGGATATACCCTCTTTGCATTTGAAACGTCGTCGTAACTGTCGTCTACACGTCGACACCTACGAGACTTGAAGATGTTAAAGGCAGAAGAGAAAGAAAAAGAAGAAGATTTCTTGGTTTGCCTGCTGTTGCCACCCATAATTGAATAAATTTATGTAGCTCTTAAGTGTTTGTGGAAATGTCTGAGCGAAGTTTGTTTGAAATGAGAAGCAAAAATCTATTGCATTATATAGTGGAGATTTGAGGGTTACATTAGAATTTTTGATAATTGGGTGAAGAATCTTGAGAATTCAATGGTGAAGATGAAACAATAAAACAGTGTTTGGTAAAAGTTTAGGCAAAAGCACATGTATTGTGGTCCGCAACTTTCGTTTATTGACCCTATTAAGCATTTGCTATTGGTCGTCAATTTTCTTCATGATAAACTTTTGAACTCTTTCCATGCACTTGCTTTTTATTTTAGTATTTGGTATTTTTGGGTTATTCCTTGCCCAGTTGCAGGATCCTTCCTGGCAATTTTTTTTTGCCATTTCTTAGTTTCCAAGAAATTATTAAAAAAGAGGGGGTGCATGTAGGTGTGAAATTCCCCTACTATTGTTCAATGTGAGATATTTATTACAATCTACTTCAACAATAAAAAATAGAAAAGTGCTAAATACATTTTCTTTTTTACCTTCAATTATTGTCTTCTTCATTCTCATTGTAACATATAAACTGTATTAAATTTTATAGATATATATTATTTATAAATTTAGTTTATATGTCTTCATGAAAATGAAAAAAAAAAAAGAAAGTAAAAAAGAAAAGATATTTAATACTTCTCAAAAAGTTAAATTAATAGTTAATAAAATTACATCCAATGTTATTATATTTAGAGAAGAATTGCAAAATTGCGAGTTTAATTCTTTGATTCGAGCTAATTAATTAAAAAGAAGAATAAGTTTAGAAGTAAAACCTAATTTCTAGCTGCTCAGAATATTACTTTTTTTTTTTTCTATTTGGTTTTTGAACCTCATAATATTACATTTGTTCTTCACTACTTAGCACAAGATAAAGCACGAGATGTACTTGAAAAAGAGAGAGTTTTAAGTACGATTACATGACTACTCAAATATTAAACGTGGAAACAATCTACACAGAAAAAAAACATGCAGGAAACAGCTACACAGCTTGCTAATCTTCTTCTAAGTTGGACTTTTTGCTTTGCTGCTCAGCTATGGACTCTCTTCTTTCATTTTGATACCTCAGTCACAGCAAGACCATAGCCCTTCTCATCAACTTAATCAAGCCACTGAGATGACAGAAGGATTGGAGCTCTGGCTAGGCCTCTGCCTGCTTACTGGGGTTTTCACTGACAGCGCAGATGTACCAAAACAGAAGTACTGACTCCTCAACTTCTTATTCGTGGTCGCAGTCGTGCTTGTGGTCGCAGACTCTTCTTTTCCAGTCACACTTGGTGTTCCATCATCAAATGATTGATTAGAGGATGATGGTCCGACAGCATCAGTATCGATAAATATCCCCTTTTGTTTATCCAGTGAATTAGGAGAAGATCGGATGATTTTGAAAATGAACTTGACCGTGATCGACCTGGAACAGTCAATTGTGGCATGGCCTGCATAACACCATGCATTATTCCTGAAGCAAATTTTTTCTTAGCTGTTGGACTTGATTGATTACTCCTAACAGAAAGTGTTCTCTAGTTGTTCGGGAGTGATATGGGCTTCATGAATTTTTGGCGAAGCGGGTTTGGAGCTTCATCTGAACTATTGCATTTCTTGGATGATTCCACAGAACCTTGATCCACTGATTTCTTGAATCTTTCAGGTTTCTTCCCTTTCATCCGGGGCCAATGGAGGACTCTTTTTTGTTGGATTTGGAGAGGAGGAGAAAGAACAACAAATAATAGAAAATATCATAGCTTTAGAACACAAAAGAAAACTTTAGAACGTGAAACTCATAAAACAGAGCAAAAATCCAGCAGAAAAATAAAATATTGTCTTCCTCTTTTTCTTTTTCATTTTCATTACACAAGCTTCTTACAAGACTCTCCTCTCCACTGCTCACACACTCGCACGTTTTTCTCTCTTCCTTTTTTTTTACATATATTTTTAGTTTCAGCAGTAGCCTATTTATACTAGAAAATGATGACTTTCTTGGTTAACAACTTCATCAAACAACTTCCTTTTTACTTAAAACAAGGAGTTCCACTCCTTTTAAAATATCTTACCAAAACAACAATTAATATCCCATAAATTCAGCAATAATTTCAGCAACTCCAACATTTTTAATTGTTGTGCTGCATTATTCACAGAACTTAGCCTCCTATTTGCTGTTGAGCTTTGGTTCTCATCAGTTGAGTCAAAATGTTCAGTTGATGATGAACTCATTCCTTCACTAGCTGGATCAGCACTGGCATCAGATGCAATCTCAATCCCTGTATACAAGAATATTTCTGCATCAGATATTCTGAATGATGTTCCAGGACTGGCCCCAGTTCCTTGCATCTTCAAGCGGGAGGCAATGGCTCTTCTTTCAGTATAATCCTGGCAACCAAATATTCCACCTGCTGAAATCAATTGCCTAATTAGTATGTCCGATGAAGCAGAATGCGGCCGTTGTTTAAGGAGATCAAGCGGGGTCATCCCATCTGCATCATGGGCATTCACATTTATTGATTGAGCGGACATCAGGAGTCGCACAAGATCAGAGTCAACATTTCCGACGATGGCTGTGTGGCGTGTTGTGGAATTCGGGTTAATTTCCACCAATAACAACAATATTCACCTTGAGAACTATTATCCAGGCGACAAGAGTGTGAACGATTGAACTAAAAATCACCCAAAGGAAAAATTCCCAGGTAAGTGGTGAGGTCACAACGGTCCAACTTAAAAACCACTTTCCTAGACAGAATTTAACCAATACAAGTAATTTTAATAGCACAATAATTCACTACAACTATACTCGACAATAGCTATTAAATAGACACAAAATAACATAAAGAGAACACCAGAAATTTAACGAGGTTCGGCCAATTTTGCCTACGTCCTCGGACACTACCAAAATAATATTTCACTAACTTGAAAAAATATTACAAAAGAGAGAGAGAGAAGAAAACAAAGTCAAAGAAGAGAGAAGACTTATGTTTTGGGATGGTTTTACAAAGGAAACTAAGCTTCCTTTTATAGCCAAAAAACCCACCCCATTCCTTATAATTTTACGATGTGGGATTATGGGATTAATGCCAAAGTCCATATTAATGAGCCAATAGTTAAATAATGAGCCAATAGTCAACAAATCTCCACCTTGGCGAATTCCAAATTCTTCAATTTCTCACAAAATTGCTACCTTCAGTAGTGTCAGCAACTCTCAATTTCAATTTTTAACAATATTGATCAAGTCCAAACAATGTTGAAACTTAACCGCAGTCACCACTTTTGTCATCATATCAACAGGATTCTCAGTGGTCCGAATCTTCTGGATTATGACTCCACCTTCTTCTAGAGTCTCTCGTACAGAGTGATATCGAACATCAATGTGCTTCGTCCTTGCATGATAAACCTGGTTCTTTGCTAAGTGAATAGCACTCTGACTATCACAATGCACTTTGATGTGCTTCTGTTCAATTTCCAGTTCACCAAGTAACCCTTGAAGCTAAATTGTCTCGTTCACAGCTTCTGTAACTGCCATATACTCTGTTTCTGTAGTAGACAAAGCCACTGTTGACTGTAAAGTGGACTTCCAACTAACTGGTGCCTTTGCAAAAGTAAACACATAACCAGTAGTTGATCGACGTTTGTCCAAATCACCTGCGTAGTCAGAATCACAATACCCAACTACGTACTGACCTTCTTGCTTGTCCTGCTGAAATACCAAACCAACATCTACGGTGTTCAGAATATACCGTAGAATCCATTTCACAGCTTGCCAATGCTCCTTTCCAGGATCATGCATATACCTGCTTACAACCCCAACTGCTTGTGAAATATCAGGCCTCGTACACACCATTGCATACATCAAACTACCAACAGCACTTGCATGCGGTACTTTTGACATGTATTCCCGTTCTGCATCATTCTTTGGTGACATGGATGCACTAAGCTTGAAATGAGGAGCAAGTGGTGTACTGACTGATTTTGACTTCTCATTCATGCCAAAACGTTTTAGTACCTTCCTTAAATATTCCTTTTGAGACAAACAAAGCCTCCCCAATTTCCTATCTCTTGAAATTTCCATGCCGAGAATCTTCTTTGCTTCACCAAGATCCTTCATCTCAAACTCCCTATTCAATTGAGTCTTTAATTTCTCAATTTCTGTCTGACTCTTGGAAGCTATCAACATATCATCAACATAAAGAAGAAGATATATATAGGATCCATCTTGTAGCTTGTGTAAATACACACAATGATCATATTTGCTTCTCATATAATTCTGCCCTATCATAAACTTATCAAATCGCTTGTACCACTGCCTTGGAGATTGCTTCAATCCATACAGCGATTTTTCCAATTTGCATAACATCTTTTCCTTTCCAGCAACTTTGAATCCATCTAGCTGAGTCATGTAGATTTCCTCATCCAAGTCTCCATGTAAAAATGCAGTTTTTACATCCATCTGAACTAGTTCCAAATCCAACTGTGCTACCAAAGCCAACAAGATTCTGATGGAGGAATGCTTTACAACTGGAGAAAATACTTTATTATAATCAACTCCCTCCGTCTGAGCGTAACCTTTAGCCACCAATCTTGCTTTGTAGCGAACATTATTCTTGTCAGAAAATCCATCTTTCTTTGCATATACCCATTTGCACCCAATTGCCTTCTTTCCCTTCGGAAGACTAGCTAGTTTCCATGTCTGATTCTTTTGAAGGGACTGCATTTCTTCATTCATGGCGATCTTCCACTTTTTCTATTCTGAACTTTGAACTGCTTCATTAAAAGTGGTAGGAACATCATCGATTGCAATTGGTGATGCAGAAGAGACCATATCAGCATAACGAGCAGGTTGTCTAATGGTCCTCTTTCCTTTTCTTAGTGCAATTGATTCATGTTGCTGTGGAGGTTCTTGGGTCTGAACCACATCAGTTTCTTTATTGGCTGGGATAATTCTGTTACTATCAAACTCTACCTGTTTGGAAGTACCCTCCACCTGCTGTGGAGTACCATCTGTCTGTTCATCAGTTACCTTTCTCAACATGGTAGATTCATCAAAGGTAACATCCCTGCTGAAGATTACTTTCTTTGTCTCTGGACACCAAAGACGATAGCCTTTTACACCAGATGTGATCCCCATAAATATTGCCTTCTTTGCTCTTGGATCTAGCTTTGACTCCTTAACATGATAATATGCAGTGGAACCAAATACATGTAAGGAATCATAATCTGTAGCAGGTTTTCCAAACCATTTCTCCAATGGTGTCTTATCACCAATAGCAATCGATGGTAAACGGTTGACAAAGTGACAAGCATATACCAAAGCCTCAGCCCAAAATTCTTTGCCCAATCCAGCATTGGACAACATACACCGAACCTTTTCCAACAATGTCCGGTTCATACGCTCAGCCACCCCATTCTATTGTGGTGTATTTCTGACGGTGAAGTGCCTGACAATACCTTCATCTTCACAGACTTTCAAAAAAGGATCATTTTTGAACTCTCCACCATTGTCTGTTCGTAGACGTTTGACTTTTCTACCTGTTTGAGTCTCTATCATCTTTTTCCATTTAAGGAAAATTCCCAGCACCTCATCCTTCATCTTCATCGTATACACCCAAACTCTTCGGGAAAAATCATCAACAAAGGTAACATAATAGTGTTTTCCTCCCAAAGAAGTTGTCTTGGAAGGCCTCCATACATCTGAATGTACATAATCCAAAATACCCTCAGTATCATGGATTGCTGTTCCAAATTTCACCCTTGTCTTCTTCCCTTTGATGCAATGCTCACAAAAATTCAATTTGCAAGCCCGTGCTCCTTTCAATAATCCTTGATCTGTTAGTAATTTCAAAGATTTTTCTCCAGCATGCCCCAAACGCATATGCCATAACCTGGTTGCTTCTGACTCCTGATCATTAGTAGAAGCTATTACTGCTGCTGTCCCAACAATTGTACTACCCAGAAAGTAATACACATTGTTTCTTTTTCGAATTCCCTTCATTATCACAAGTGCTCCAGAGATAATCCTCATTATCCTATCCTTCGCTCTTACTTCTAAACCTTTTGACTCTAAGGTTCCCACAGAGATGAGATTTCTCATTAAATCTGGCACATAATGAACACTTGTTAAGGTTCTGATTGATCCATCCTGATTTCTCAAGCGAATTGAACCGATCCCATGTGTGTCAAGAGGGGAATTATTTGCTGTGTAGACAACTCCACCTTTTAGTTCTTTAAAATCAAAGAACCATTCTCTATTTGGGGTCATATGGTGGCTACAAGCTGAATCTAGCAACCATGAGCTAGAACTGCTGATTGATGGTGTAACAGCAAATGAGAAGTCTGAATCTGCTTCATCATACTCAACTACATTTGACTCTAAGATAGCCTTTCCCTTTTCAGGTTTGCCTTTATTCTTTAGCTTGGGACAATCTTTCTTCCAGTGCCCCTTTCCTCGACAAAAGGCACATTCATCTTTACTCAGTCTGGATTTTGACTTTGATCTCCCTCTCCTTCCTTTATTCTGGCTCTGCGAACGGCCTCTAACAACAAGAGCTTCAGCTTCTACACTTGTATTTTCTTGCTTTTCTTTCTTTCTCAATTCATAACTATACAAGGCAGCAGTTACTTCACTGAGAGACACAATAACCTTCCCATGAAGTAGAGTAGTTTCAAGGTACTCAAACTCATCAGGAAGTGATCCCACCAATATCAGAGCCAGATCTTCATCATTAAAAGTCACATCCATATTCATCAAATCAGTCACCAACTGATTAAAGCTGGTAATGTGATCATTCATAGTGGTACCGGGTACATAATTGAAGCGGAACAATCTCTTCTTCATATAGAGCTTGTTCTGACTACTTTTCTTCAAGAACTTCTCCTCCAGTGCCTTCCACAATTTATTTGCAGAAGTTTCTTTCGAAAATATATACTTCTGCTCTCTAGAAAGACACGATCGAATTGTACCACATGTCAATCTATTAATAGTCTTTCCATTCTTTCTCCTCAACTTCCTATAGTTTCTCTTCTTCGATGGTAATATCTAGACCTTGCTGAAAAAGAGCATCTAGAACCTCACTTTGCCATATGCCGAAATGACCGGTGCCATCAAAAATCTCCACTGCAAATCTGACATTTGTTACAGTAGTTCTTGCCAAAATTGACGATGATGAAGATGTGGATGCTTTTGTACTGTCTGTCATTTCTGCTGCAAATTCTATTTAATAGCTGTCAATGCGGAATGCCAATTAGCCCAAGGAAATTTTTTCTGATGTGGAAGATCAGCCTAAGCCGCAACCACAGAGCATACTAAAATAAACCAAGAGCTCTGATACCAATTGTTGTTGAATTCGGGTTAATTTCCACCAATAACAACAATATTCACCTTGAGAACTATTATCCAGGTGACAAGAGTGTGAACGATTGAACTAAAAATCACCCAAAAGAAAAATTCCCAGGTAAGTGGTGAGGTCACAACGGTCCAACTTAAAAACCACTTTCCTAGACAGAATTTAACCAATACAAGTAATTTTAATAGCACAATAATTCACTACAACTATACCCGACAATAGCTATTAAATAGACACAAAATAACATAAAGAGAACACCAGAAATTTAACGAGGTTCGGCCAATTTTACCTACGTCCTCGGACACTACCAAAATAATATTTCACTAACTTGAAAAAATATTATAAAAGAGAGAGAGAGAAGAAAACAAAGTCAAAGAACAGAGAAGACTTGTGTTTTGATATGGTTTTACAAAGGAAACTAAGCTTCCATTTATAGCCAAAAAATCCACCTCATTCCTTATAATTTTACGATGTGGGATTATGGGATTAATGCCAAAGTCCATATTAATGAGCCAATAGTCAAATAATGAGCCAATAGTCAACATGGAGCGCGGTCCTTCCATCATTATTTTTGACATTGATAATGTCTTGCACACTGATAAATTTCCCATATATCAACTGCTTCATAAGCTCAATCTGCCGGTCCAATCTTTTAAACGCAGGAGTTTGGAAACCGGACACTGCCATATGAAGAAAAGTTTCTCCAGCATTGTTTGGCGTAGAGATCAATGAGGGAGATGCAACAATCAAAGCCTCAACCACAGATGATTGGCCCCTGTAAGCAGCAATATGCAATGCTGTGTTGCCTAGACGGTCAGTGGAATTGATGATATTGAAGTTTGCTATAAGATCTTTAATTACCTGCATAGAGAATGGCAAAGCTTCCCAGCTTAAAAGATCAATTTATTTCTTAATTGAGATAAATGAAGGTAATCATTTAGTGCAATGGATCATGACCTTATATAAGATGCAATATTTTCAGAACATGATCTGAATTTGGATGTATCCGTTTGAATGCTTTCCCGTTATTCAGAAGTTGAACAATGGGATAGCAGAAGCATTAGTCCACAGAAGCATATGTACTGATTGCAAAGATTCAATAGTTTCCTTGATATGATATTTATAACACTATCCTTAATGGAACCAATAATCATCGAGTTTTGAGATTCATTAGTAAAGAACTATGAATATAAAGAGTTTATGATAGCAGCACAAAAACTATCCATTAATCTTGAGCTTAATCATAGATTATCCATTATTCCAGAAACCAATGATCGCACTTGAATACATTTTAGTTTTATACATCATTAACCAGTTGAATCATTTATAGCATAATAGAGAAGAGAAAAGAATCTTACTGTTTAGATAACAAAAATTAACAAAAAACCACGTTCTTTGGAATTTCAAAAAACTTTTAGCAAATGAAAAAA
This sequence comes from Reutealis trisperma, assembly GCA_947687605.1. Classification (NCBI taxonomy): domain Eukaryota; kingdom Viridiplantae; phylum Streptophyta; class Magnoliopsida; order Malpighiales; family Euphorbiaceae; genus Reutealis; species Reutealis trisperma. The sequence goes on from CANTUT010000032.1 coordinate 44,123, forward strand.
AAAAATTCATATAAACTATAAAATCATTGATAACTGCAATTCTTTTTATCTCTCAAGAATCCCTTCCATAACTTTGTAACCAGGGAAAACAACATAATCAGGTTGCTATTCACCATATAATTAAAACAATAAAAAGAATCAAATTGAAAAACATCAAAAGAAGCAAGTTGTCAACAAAAGATTAGTCAGGCAGAATATAGTAATAACAAAGTGAAACATTAACGTATTAGTTGGAGCCTCACCTCAACCTGCCCTCTAGCAGCAGCAGCATGTAAAACAGTTGAACCCTCCTTATCTCTATAAGCCAAAACATCAGTGCAATTAGAAAGAAGCTCCTGTAAGATGATTGAATTCCCACCTCTATCAGCAGCATGAACAGCCCTGTTGATCATTTCCCACTTGTATAGAGAAGGAATGTCCCAAACTCTCCACCTTTTGCTGTCAAAAATCTCCGAGAGACAGCAAAATCATATACAATCCTAAAAACCTCAGAATTCTTACTTCTAGTAGCAGCATAGAATATATCAGTAACACCATATTCTCCTTCACCAAAAACAAGTAGGGGGTTCCTTTCAAGAAGTTCCTGAACAAAACTCAAGTCTCCAGCTGAAGCAGCAGTGTACATAAGCCATCCACCATAACCAGATTGAATGAGAGAGTTTTTCCCTTTCTTGGATTCACACTCATGAAAAGTTTTCTAGCAACTTGAGAACGACACTTGGCGACATCATCAAACTGTTCCTCATCATCCCAAACAGTCTCAAGGCGTTGAACTCGCCTGAGAGAGGTGTCTTGATAAGGTGATTGTTATCAATCCGAAGAAGTTCCCTGACTAAGTCATAGTGGCCATTAGCAGCTGCCCAATCAATGGGAGAAGCATACCACCATTGGTCTCCAGTACTTTTCCGTTATTGGTATCTCTATATTTATTGGTTAGTTTTCTATATTAGCTTGGTGAGTTGTTCTGTTAAATAAAAATCGGATGATTAAGATTGCGATATAATTGAGATGATAGCATTATGTGGCACTATTTATGATATGATGTTTGTACATATTTTATTTGACAAGTGGACCCATAGCTTTTGTTTTGATAGTTACAACTGTCAAATTATAATTTTATCATTTTGAGAATAGTCAAATTTACTATAAGTTCTGAAAGTCTTAAGTTTTTTCGTTGCCTAATGTTGGTCATGTGCCATCAAAGTTGTGTCGTGACAATATATGATTAATATAGATTATGAAAAAAAATATATTAGGCTTGAATTTAAATGAAAAGAATATGTAACAAAAAAAAATCCAATAAACCTTTAAAATTTGATAGATAATATAAACATTTGATGGAAGAGCTCTTTTTATAGGAAATCATAAAACAAATCTAAATTCTATTATAATGAGATTTTCTTAGGTAATAATAATAATAATAATAATAATAATAATAATAATAATAATAATAATAGATTTGTAACTTAGAAAATATAAAAAAAAAAATAGTAAGGACGTTATTTATTTATCAATATGTTTTCTTCTTCATAAACTTATATATATTTTAAATAGATAGATTATAGATATAGATATAGATGGAAAAATTTAGAATTAAGAAAAACAAATAGAGGATAAGCGAATAAATATTAAGATTAATAACAGATTTGAGTCCTGTCCATGCAAGTAAATTTGATACATATTCAGGGTAAAATGGGAATAAGAAAGATACCAAAAAGGTAATGAAAGATTGAGAAACAAGAGACAGAGAGACAGCGAGAGCATGTTCTGAATAAACCACAACCCCTCTTCTTGGAGATGTGTTGGATTCCAGAATTAAAAGGCACAATAATAATGTTTTCAATAGCCTCTTTGAAGCAGCATCTTCCCTGACACATGAACAACCATGCAATTGAAATGACAATATTGTTCATTTGTAAGGTCAAGGAATTTCAGTGAAGTGCCATTAGCGGTCATAAAGGAGTCAAAATTACAAATCAATTATTCAAACTCCACTCTTAAAATATTTAAAAATTTTGTTTAATTAAGTGATTCCAGAGATTAATGAGTTGTGTTGATTGATGGACAATAATCAACCAATTATGTAAGTGTTTGATAATATTTATTAGTATTATATATTAATAAATAAAAACATATATTTTATGATAAATCGATTAGTCATTGATATTAATCTAGTGTTGCAAACCAGAGTTTCCTGCAGGCAATTCTTGTTTGTATTGGGGAGATATGCGTAGGGCTAGTCTATATAGAATAAACTTTATATTTCTTTGTTTCTTTTCAAGCAAGGGCTTTGTCCTATATGTCCCAAAAAAAAAAATATTTGGATCTTGTTGAACACGAAAAAAAATAGTTTTGAATAAGATTCAACATATTTTGTCTCTCATAAGATTCCAACTTGTTTAGAGAAGATATCCGTATTGAATTATCCCGATAATTCAGTACAATACGGTTAAGAGATTTAAGTATTTGATTTCAATCCAAATCTGATTCGGTTCAATTCAAAAATTTTAATATAAATTTATAATTATTTAAATATATATATAATTATTTATAAATTAGTTAATTGGTACGAATATCTGAGATTTGTTCCAATTCGAGTTTGTTAGGTTTGGTTTAGTTTTCAATATAGAAATTAATGTAATCTTAATATAGTTATGATATATGTATGACAGCATAAATTCAATTCGGATATTTTTTCTAGTTTCGAGGATTTTCTTCTCTATATTATTTTTTTTTTATTTAAGAATTTAAATCGATTCCAAAATTCGAGTCAATTCAAAATCTCTGCATCTTGTGTTCAATGCTAACTCCTAATTGGTATATTACTTTTTATGCTAATTTTAATTAATATAACACAAATTTTTATACACTTTATTTTTAGTATTTTTTTTATTATACAAATTTACAAGTTAAAAAATTAAAAATTAAAAAAAAATGTTCATGGGATAAACTAAAATAAAGAATAAAATATGGAAGTGTATCATAGTTAAATAAAATTTTCTGTACTTTATTGAGTAAGATGCTGTTAGAGGAGAGGGGAAAGTTAGTGGGCAAACTTGGGCTAACCAAGTATTGCCAAGGTAATCTTAAAATAATACCTTCTTTTTTTTTTTTTAAATCATAATCTTAGTAGTATGATATTTATTAATTAAATAATGATGAAATTAGACTAGCTTTGGGATTGGACTCTGACCAATAGTCGAGGGGATTTAACTCTATTGGGCATTGAAAGCCCAATCTTGTTGGAAATGAATTGCTAAGTGATGCGCACTGCATCTCCCTCTACTAAACCTACTACTGAGATTCTACTAATGTAAATGTAAACATTCATGAATATGAATCTTGAACAGAGGATGTAAGAACAGAACAAAATTAAAAAAAAAAAAAAAAATCTTGAAATTGCTATTTTATTCAATTAGGATTCACAAACCAACATCATTAAGCAAATAACACATATGAACACAGAAGAAACAGGGAAGAAGAAGTTTTTTTTTTTATATAATTAAGCCTTTGCAGCAGGCTGATAAATTTGGAGGTCAGATTCAGATTTTCGAGTTGCATGAAAATTAGCAATGAAATCAGAGGTTTTTATATCAATTATAGGATCAGCAACCCTCCATGGACCTCTTCCATCTTCATCACTAGGATATACCCTTTTTGCATTTGAAATGTCGTCGTAACTATCGTCTACACGTCGACACCTACGAGGCTTGAAGATGTTGAAGGCAGAAGAGAAAGAAAAAGAAGAAGATTTCTTGGTTTGCCTGCTGTTGCCACCCATAATTGAATAAATTTAAGTAGCTCTTAAGTGTTTGTGGAAATGTCTGAGCGAAGTTTGTTTGAAATGAGAAGCAAAAATCTATTGCGTTATATAGTGGAGATTGCAGGGTTACATTAGAATTTTTGATAAGTGGGTGGAGAATCTTGAGAATTCAATGGTGAAGACGAAACTATAAAACAGTGTTTGGTAAAAGTTTAGGCAAAAGCACATGTATTGTGGTCCGCAACTTTCGTTTATTGACCCAATTAACATTTGCTATTTGTCGTCAATTTTCTTCATAATAAACTTTTGAACTCTTTATTTTAGTATTTGGTATTTCTGGGCAGGATCCTTCCTGTCAATTTTTTTGGTCATTTCTTAGTTTCCAAGAAATTATTAAAAAAAAGATATTTATTACAATCTACTTTAACAATAAAAAATAGAGAAATGCTAAATACTTTTTCTTTTTTACTTTCAATTATTGTCTTTTTCATTATCATAATGGTACATAAACTATATTAAATTTTATAGATATATATTATATATAAATTTAATTTATATGTCATTATGAGAATTGAGAAATAATAAGAGAAACTAAAAAATAAAAGATATTTAACATTTCTCAAAGAGTTGATTTAATAGTTAATAAAATTGCATCCAACGTTATTATATTTGGAGAAGAATTGCAAAATTGCGAGTTCAATTCTTTGATTTGATCTAATTAATTAAAAAGAAGAATAAGTTTAGAAGTAAAACCTAATTGCTAGCTGCTCAGAATATTACATTTTTTTGTCTTTTTGGTTTTTGAACCTCATAATATTACATTTGTTCTTCACTACTTAGCACAAGATAAAGCACGAGATGTACTTGAAAAAGAGAGAGTTTTAAGCTGCAGCTTGACACCTGTTAAGATTGATGCACTACACAGAGCCAGCAAGATGGTCTAACTAGCCGATTACTATGCATGGGTCAAGGAGGCAGCGCCCCTTGCGAGGATGCAGGGGGCAGCGTCCCCGAAATTAAAAATAGACCTTTAGTCATATTCGTTTGAAGATACTTAATTTTCAAATACTGATACTTATTTTACCTTTAATTAGACCTTTTGTATCAGACAGTATTTTTCTAAAACTGATCAGATTTTCTCCTTAGTTGACTGTTAAATTGTTTTAAAATTAATTTTGAGTATATCAATATTGACCAATAATTTTTATGAGTTTTGTAACTCTCGAAAACTGATCCGAAAGTTCTAAAATCTGACCGATGAAAAAGTGAAAATCCAATTAGCATGCCCACCAAGGTGTCAACGGCACCGGCTCTGGCATGGGTAGCGTGCCGCCCGAGTTGCTGGGGGCTCTGGTGGCAAGGGCCCCACTGTTCTTTTTTCTAATCCAAAAATGCTCTCAATATGATTTTTCAGTATTTTTCCAACCTTACCATTTTAGTTTTTTAACTTTTTCACTTCCCAAATTACCCTTACCCACTTTTCCTATAAATATCTTCCTCTACTTCTCATTTCTAGACATCTTTTGAATTAGTATTGATGGTTATCTACAAATTACTTTCTTATTTTCCCTCCAACCACTTTCTAATTAATTAATTAATCTTTTTAATTAATTAATTTTCTCACCCTAACAAAGTTAATTAATCTTTTTAATTAACTAAAAATCCTTTTTTAAATCAAAATTAATTACTCAATTAATTAATTAATCTTTTTAATTAATTAATTAATCACCTTTTTTCTCTAAAATCAAATTAATCTTTTTTTTTAATCCACCTCTCATCCAAATTAATTAATTAATCTTTTTAATTAATTAATATATCTATTCATCCATCCATTTCATCACATTAATTAGTTAATTAATCATTTTAATTAATTAACTAATCCCTCAAATCAATCCAATCACTCAGTTCTGATAAAATGAAATTTTGGTTTGATAAAATCCTTCGTCCCTTAAAAGCAAAGGTATCAGTCTTCTTCCCTCACTCTCCAAATACCCAAACCAAAATCTATCTGACCAACTCCTAAACTCCTCCACTTAATCGTGAAAAGAACTATGTGGGTTTTGATTTCCATTCAATGAAATACGTAGACATGTTTGAAATTTAAATTCAAACCTCAAATGTAAATCTCTATTAATCTCTTTCTCCCTTTTTAATTTGTGGATATTTTATTTTAATTTTCTCTTTGCACTCATGTCATATTCAAGCATCTTATTTATAATTATTATCTTATAATATTTGTCATTCATGAAATTAATTTTTTAAAGTCAAATTATACTTAAAAGCCAAATTTTGATTATTTAAGACTAAAAATCTAGTCCCCAAATTCAACCTAGGTCGAGGCTAGTGATTTTATCTATGGGCAAATTAAAATAAAAAATTAATGAATTGGAGTCAAATTGAATTTTTCCTTAATTTTCCAATTTAAAAAAAAATTAGGGTGGCGACTCCTAAAATCATTTTCAAAATCAACCAATCCACACCTGAGGGTTCTATCATGAGTCTAAATCCGAATGAGCATCTTGATTCCTCATAGCGGACCGGGCTGGTGCTCGGGCGAAGCCTCACAATCATCTTCTACAGTTGAATAATATAATTTTTTTATTTATTTAATGATTAGCCTCTTTAATTTATTGATAATTTTGGTCTTTGAATTATTAGTTAATTGTCTTTTGTTAACCATGTATACATATCTGTCCCATATCCTAATTAATCAACTATTTAAACTACTATCAAATCATGTTTTCTTATTCTACAAAGAATTAAACATTCAACTTGTATCTTAAATTAAGATGAGATTATTTTAAATCTGGACATCAGAGTTGATATTAAATTTCCACTTTCAAATATTAAAAAAAAAAATTTAGACATTCTCCTAATGAGAAGAAATAAGCTACCAAGTACTAAGGAATAAAGGCATTCTTTGGCAAAAAAAAAAAAAAAAAAAAAAAAAAACTCATTATGAAAATAATAATTTATTAGTTTAAGGATTAGTTAAGTTAACAAGACAAGTTCACTTAGCCAATGAGTCAAGAAAAGCTATGCTAAGAAACCTTTTTTTTTTTTTTTTTCTACGCAAGAGAGAGAAATTGAATCTAAGACTATTATCTAAACTGTATATAAATTTATCATTATGCTGTGCCTTGGTGCATATGCTAAGAAACTTAGAGATGTTTCTGGTTGAATTCCTATCGATATTAGATTCTAACAAGCGATTTTAGGTTGACTATACTCATATTGGGTTACTTGCACATGTTTCTATTTAAGATTTGATTTACTTAAAAAAAAAAATTGATTTTTACATAATTTTTGAATTTATACCCAAAAAATAGACATGTGTACCCTTAAGATTTTTATTTTTCATACTAACACTCACATAATTTTATAATTGTATAAATCAAATATTAAGGTACATGTTTAAAATAATTAATCTAAATAGACGCATATGACTACAAATATATATACTCAAATCAAAATACAAGATTGCACCGTTAAATTCGTTAGGTTTGATTATTATGTAGAGTTTTAGGAAAAGCAATGGAGAGGAACGAGATAAATTTTGACAATTTCATTTTTGCTTAATGAATAGTCGAGGCAACGATGAAACAAGACAAATAATTCTTGGAGTGAGTGTAGGGCGCAAACAAGGATCTCCATTATATGTTTATAATTTTATTAATTTTATAATTTATATATTTTGATAAAATAATATATATATTTATATTAAATTTTGTATAGTATTAATTAATATTTAAAAAATAATAATATAATTAAATATTCAATAATATAATTTTAAAGAAAACTAATTATATATATATAATTTTGTGGAATCAAGACGGAGTGTAGACACTCAATCTTATTCTCGTTCTATTACTATATATAGGGCAAAATTTTTTTCTAAAGTTCAAAACAAAGACGGATTTTCTGTTGGAATAGATATGGTTTTATTATTTCTATAGAGTTTGAGTGGATGATACCCTTTATTAAATTGAACTGACAAAAATAAAATAATAATTTATTTATATTATTACACCAACATTTATTTAAGTACTATAAATATTAAGTTGATAATATAATTAGTCTTATTTATTTTTATAGTATAAAAAGAAATTAAGTTTAGAACACTTTGTGTCTATAAATTTTTATATTATAAAAATGATAGATAGTTTTAAAAATTTAAGAAGACGGTTTTAAAAATTTAAGAAGACGAGCTTTCAGATTTTTAAGTGTCAAAATAAAAAATCTACCCATGAAAGTTTGAAAGGTAGAATGGTCGGCAGCTTGTGCAGCCGACCCCTTCCTCTGCTGACCAAAATCCCTTCACTTCCTCACATAAATGAATGTTTGTTGATCCACTCTTCCATTTCATTTCTCTGTATATGAAAATAAATAGAAATTATTTATTTGATTGGTGAGTAATCTAAGGAGGGAGGTTATTCATAAGAAAGTTTATTTCTCACACTACTCTTTTATATCTTTATATTTTATTGACCATATCAAAAATAAAAGAAAAAATAAATCATAAGGAGTAATTTTCTTTAAATTTAAATAAAATTAATGATACACGCGCGCGCGCGTACACACGCACACACACACACACACATATATATATATATATATAAAAGAGATTGAAGGGTAACTCGGAATTAACTAATAGTTAGTCCTAAGCGTAGGGGACTGTCTAGCCAGTGATTCAATAAAGTGGACATCCTCTTGATTTTTGCTCTAAAAAAGACATATAAAGAAAATCTCTTTCTAAAAATTCCATTATCTTCTTCTTTCTTTAAGCCAAGACTGTAGTAGAGACTTTGGTATATAAATAAATGGCTTATAATATTACTTAATAATTGCAAAGACTAGCATATAGACGGATGCTAAAATGAGCCTGCATAGAATTTTTTTTTTTTTCTTGTTTTCAATATCCTATCAAGACTACTTAAAAAACATAGACCTTGAGATTATGACTATATTAAAAATAAAAGAACAAATAAATCACAAGGAGTAACTTTCTTTAAATTTAAATAAAATAAATGATAAATATATATATATAAGAGACTAAAAGGTAGCTTGAGACTAACTACTAGTTTGTCCTGAGCGTAGGAGACTGTCCGGCCAGTGATTCAGCAGAATGGACATCCTATAGATTTTTTGTTAATTTTTGTTGTCTAAATGTTTTAATTTTATAAGAATGAGACTTGAATTTAAATTTGTGCTTACTTTAATATATATAGCTATAATGTTTAAGTTAATCAAATTGGATTTAATTGGATTATGTTATGTTTCTAGAGTTAAATTGGTAAATTTATATTGTTATGAATTTCTATGAAGTTGTTTGAGAATGAATCAATAATTTTCTTTTATTGATACACTTAATTATTGATAAGTTAGATTTAAATTAAAAAATTGTATATTTTGTTTTAATATGAATTCGAAATGAAATATTTATTTAATTTTCTTCATAATATATGATTTAAAGGAAATTAAAGATTTAAAAGTATATTAATGAATAAATAGTTCATAAGTGATATGAAACAAATTTTCTTTATATCAGTTATTGAAGCAATTTTAATGAAAAAGGATTTTAAGAAATCTATATATATATATATATATATATATATATATATGTATGTATGTATGTATGTATGTATGTATGTATGTCTGTGTGTGTGTGTGTGTGAACTCTCAATTTTGCATCCTCATCTTCCAAACGCAGCCTTAGCACTTGCTGAATTTAATGCATTACACGGAGCCATTGCGATGGTCCTGCTAACTAGTTAGTGGGCAGGATTCGAGGACAGCACTCCCAAAAGAAAATTTTTGTATCCTTTAATTATATTGCTACCGGACATCCAAATTTCTTAAACTTCATACCAATCAATCTCTAAAAAAAAAAAAAAACACCACGTCAACTGCTGTCAAGGCATCCGATTGCGTCGCCAACAGTTTGGACGGCGCACCACCCAAAACACAGGTGGAAACGCCCAAAGGTCCGGTGGCACGGTCCCTACTACCCTTTTTACAGTTTTTAAAATGCTCCTAATCTGATTTTTAGTATTTTTCTAACTCTATCATTTTGGTCTTTTCACTTTTCCACTTTCCAAATTATTCTCACCTACTTTTCCAATAAATACCTCCCTTCATCCTTCATTCTAACATACCTCTTGAGTTAATATTAATAGTTTTCTACTAATTCTTCTTTTCTCCTCCCTCCAACCACTCTCTAATTAATTAATTAATCTTTTTAATTAATTAATTACCTCACCCTAACCAAGTTAATTAATCTTTTTAATTAACTAAAACTCTTTTTTAATTAATCACTCAATTAATTAATTAATTAATCTTTTTAATTAATCACTTTTTTTTTCAAAATAATTCCTTTTTCCAAAATCAAATCAATCATTTTTCTCAATCCACATTTCATCCAAATTAATTAATTAATTTTTTTAATTAATTAATTCATCCATTTTTTTCGTCATATTAATTAATTAATCTCTCAATATATCCAATCACCCGATCTCGATAAAAAAAAATCTCAGTCCGGTAAAACCCTCCGCTCATCAAAAGTCAAGATATCAGCATTTTTCCTCACTCTCAATACATCCAAACCAAATTCAATTTAATTAACTCTTAAATCCCTCCACTTAACCGTGAAATGAACTACGTGGATTTTAATCCCCGTTCAATGGGATACGTAGGTACGTTTAGAATCTAAATCCAAACTTTAAATCCAAATCTCAATCAATTTTTTTCCCTTTTTAATTTGTGGATATTTTATTTTAAATTTTTTCCTTGCACTAATGTCATATTCATGCATTTTATTTACAAATTATCATCTCATAATATTTGTCATTCATGAAATCAATTTTTCTAAAGTCAAATTAAACTTAAGAGCTAAATTTTGATTATTTAAAACCAAAAACCTAGTTCTCGAGCCTAACTTGGTTCGAAAACTAGTGATTTTTATTCTTTGATAAATTAATTATAAAATTAATAAATTGGAGTCAATTTGGATTTTTTCCTTAATGTTTTCCCAACTAAATAAAATTAAAGTGGCGACTTTTAAAATCATTTTCAAAATTAACCAAATCTGAATCTAAGGGTTCTATCATGAGTCTAAACCCAAATGAACATCCTGATTCTCTATAGCAGATTAAACCGGTGCTAGGGTGAGGCCTCACTATATATATATATATATATATATATATATATATATATATATATATATATATATATATATATATATATATATATATATATATATATATATATATATATATATATATATATATATATATATATATATATATATATATATATTCTTTTAATAGCTTTTAAATTATCTTTAAAGTAAATTACATTTAATAATGTTATGAATAGATTAATAATCTTTTTTTTTAATTTGTATGTGTGATTGAGTTTTATGACCAGAGAACTAGATTCATTGTGATGTTTAGTTTGGAGGCTTAGAGGGGTAATTGGATTGTCGTGGATTGTTTTGAGCCTTAATGGCTAATTTGAAGTGTTTATTTCTTCTATTTCAGCAAAGTTATGTCATAATTTTAGTGGAGATTCTACCGAAATTTCGGTGGCATCTTTAAAATCTATAAATATGTCTTAGCATCTTCTTGTTATACAGTTCTATGTCCCAGTTGTCTTTTAAACAAGCAGATGTCGCACTTCAAAGGAGAGCTAGTTAGATTTCGTCAATTTGTGAGTTATATAGTTTGATATTGAAGAAGAAATTGCAAAAGAAGAAGATATAATTCTCATTCCTCTTGCGTAAAGGGAAAGGTATGATCAACTACTATCAATTCAATTATTTGAATGCCTCGCTTAGTTCCTGGGCTCGTATTTAAAGACCTAAAATTTGGACTAGCCTGAGCAGTCTAGACCCGTTTGTTAATCTAGGGCCTCCAAGAGTAGGTCTAGGTGTGTTTGTGATGGGCCTCCAAGAGCAGACCCATCTTTGGTAAGTGATAACTAGTCCAAGCCCAGTTACACTTGAAGAAGAGTGTTGAAAAATATAATCTCACACGGAAAAAGTATAAGAATATAAAGTGGAATATATATGGAGTGGATTGGGTCTTAGCACAAGCCAATTGATTTTGTGCAATAAGAGGTTCCAATTCCACTTATATGGCCATTAATATCATTTGGCCCAACACTCTTAAAGGCCCATAGATTTTCTACATGGTATTAGAGCCCTTGTGGAGTAAATTGGAACAAGATTAGAGACTAATCCTCTGAACCAATGAGAGCCAAGAGCGAAGACTAGCCTTTTGAGTCTAAGAAAGCAAGTGACAACTGGGCCTTCTACAAAGCAGGTCCAAGCCCAGTTATACTTGAGAGGGATTGTTGGAGATAAGGAGGGGGATTGTGTCCCATATCTGAAAAATATGAAAAAGATAAAAGGGTGTATAAAGTTAAGTCCATCAAAACCAAAATGGCTTAGGCCATTTTGGTGGAGGTGACCTAATCAAGCCTATTTGACAATTGAAACCCAATTGAAGATGCAGATCTTGAAGCCTAATTGGTGGAAGAAATCCAACACTCATATGCCTAATATTCAAGCACAAAAAGCAAGTGAAGCCCAAGGTCATAAAAATTCAACAAATATCACATTTCATTTCTTTTATTTATTTAATGTTACATTTGTATATATGCAATGATTGTTTGTATACTTATATAAATATGCATTACGAATATAAATTAAGCATTCTATCATATGTACGTGGTTGCTCATTATATTGGTGTTGCATATTATCTATGGTTGCTATATGGGATTAGGATGACATAGGAACCACTTAAGAACGTGAATTATGACAATGATGATGATGATGATTGATGATTTATGATTCGTGTATAATGGCTCGGCTTGCTCATCACCAAGAGCTGCTGCCAATAGGGTCAGAGCTGCATGACATAGGCTAGTGATGGTTATGGCCCTATTAGATTTAAGAGACTGTATTTGGATTCAGAGAGTCAGGTAAGGACGATTGACTCCTTAGATTGAAATTTAGTGTGATTCCTGTAGATTAATTTCCATCATTGTATGATTATGTAATTTGTTTGTTTAGTTGGCATAGTGTATTATCATTTTTATTTTTGAATGGTAAATTATAGTGATCCTATACAGTTCATTAAGTCAAACACTCATTCCTATTCAATATTTTTCCAAGATTGCAGGATGAGCTGTGAAGTTATTTTAATTAAATTATTCTTACCTTTCATTCTTCGGTAGTGAATTGTAAGTTATTATCCAGTTGTGTAATTAATTTCATATTGTAATATAATGAAAAACTCTAAAATTTCGCATGGTTATTTTCTGTTATTGGTATCTCTATATTTATTGGTTAGTTTTCTGTATTAGCTTGGTGAGTTGTTCTGTTAAATAAGAATCGGATGATTAATATTGTAATGTAATTGAGATGATAGCATTATGTGGCACTATTTATGATATGATGTTTGTACATGTTTTATTTGACAGGTGGACCCATAGCTCTTGTTTTGATAATTACAACCGTTAAATTATAGTTTTATCATTTTGAAAGTAGTCAAATTTACTATAGGTTCTGAAAGCCTTAAGTTTTCTTGTTCCCAAAAGCCTTAAGTTTACTTAGCCAATGAGTCAAGAAAAGCTATGCTAAGAAACCTTAAAATAATACCCTTTTTTTTTTAAAAATCATAATCTTAGTAATATGATATTTATTAATTAAATAATGATGAAATTAAACTAGCTTTGGGATTGGACTCTGACCAATAGTCGAGGGGATTTAACTCTATTGGGCATTGAAAGCCCAATCTTGTTGGAAATGAATTGCTAAGTGATGCGCACTGCATCTCCCTCTACTAAACCTACTACTGAGATTCTACTAATGTAAACATTCATGAATATGAATCTTGAACAGAGGAAGTAAGAACAGAACAAAATTAAAAAAAAAAAAAAAAATCTTGAAATAACTATTTTATTCAATTAGGATTCACAAACCAACATCATTAAATAAATAACACATATGAACACATAAGAAACAGGGGAAGAAGAAGAAGTTATATATATATATATATATATATATATATATATATATATATAATTAAGCCTTTGCAGCAGGCTGATAAATTTGGAGGTCAGATTCAGATTTTCGAGTTGCATGAAAATTAGCAATGAAAGCAGAGGTTTTTGTATCAATTCTAGGATCAGCAACCCACCATGGACCTCTTCCATCTTCATCACTAGGATATACCCTTTTTGCATTTGAAATGTCGTCGTAACTATCGTCTACACGTCGACACCTACGAGGCTTGAAGATGTTGAAGGCAGAAGAGAAAGAAAAAGAAGAAGATTTCTTGGTTTGCCTGCTGTTGCCACCCATAATTGAATAAATTTAAGTAGCTCTTAAGTGTTTGTGGAAATGTCTGAGCGAAGTTTGTTTGAAATGAGAAGCAAAAATCTATTGCGTTATATAGTGGAGATTGCAGGGTTACATTAGAATTTTTGATAAGTGGGCGGAGAATCTTGAGAATTCAATGGTGAAGATGAAACTATAAAACAGTGTTTGGTAAAAGTTTAGGCAAAAGCACATGCATTGTGGTCCGCAACTTTCGTTTGTTGACCCAATTAACATTTGCTATTTGTCGTCAATTTTCTTCATAATAAACTTTTGAACTCTTTATTTTAGTATCTGGCATTTCTGGGCAGGATCCTTCCTGTCAATTTTTTTGGCCATGTCTTAGTTTCCAAGAAATTATTAAAAAAGAGATATTTATTATAGTCTACTTCAGCAATAAGAAATAAAGAAATGCTAAATATTTTTTCTTTTTTATCTTCAATTATTGTCTTTTTTATTATCATAATGGTACATAAACTGCATTAAATTTTATAAATATATATTATATATAAATTTAATTTGTGTCATTATGAGAATTGAGAAAAAACAAGAGAAGATAAAAAAGAGAAGATATTTAACACTTCTCAAAAAGTTAAATTAATAGTTAATAAAATTACATCCAATGTTATTATATTTAGAGAAGAATTGCAAAATTGCGAGTTTAATTCTTTGATTCGATCTAATTAATTAAAAAGAAGAATAAGTTTAGAAGTAAAAACTAATTGCTAGCTACTCAGAATATTACATTTTTTTTTCTTTTTGGTTTTTGAACCTCTCAATATTACATTTGTTCTTCACTACTTAGCACAAGATAAAGCACGAGATGTACTTGAAAAAGAGAGAGTTTTAAGTACGATTACATGACTACTCAAATATTAAACATGGAAACAATCTACACAGAAAAAAAAACATGCAGGAAACAGCTACACAGCTTGCTAATCTTCTTCTAAGTTAGACATTTTGCTTTGCCGCTCGGCTATGGACTCTCTTCTTCCATTTTGATACCTCAGTCACAGCAAGACCATAGCTCTTCTCATCAACTTAATCAAGCCACTGAGATGACAGAGAGATTCGAGCTCTGGCTAGGCCTCTGCCTGGTTACTGGGGTTTTCACTGACAGCGCAGATGTACCAAAACAGAAGTACTGGCTTCTCAACTTCTTATTCGTGGTCGCAGTTGTGCTTGTGGTCGCAGACTCTTCTTTTCCAGTCACATTCGGCGTTCCATCATCAAATGATTGATTAGAGGATGATGGTCCGGCAGCATCAGTGTCGATAAATATCCCCTTTTGTTTATCCAGTGAATTAGGAGAAGATATGGATGATTTTGAAAATGAACTTGACCGTGATCGACCTGGAACAGTCAATTGTGGCATGGCCTGCATACCATGCATTATTCCTGAAGCAAATTTTTTCTTAGCTGTTGGACTTGATTGATTACTCCTAACAGAAAGTGTTCTCTTGTTGCTCGGGAGTGATGTGGGCTTCATGAATTTTTGGCGAAGCGGGGTTGGAGCTTCATCTGAACTATTGCATTTCTTGGATGATTCCACAGAACCTTGATCCACTGATTTCTTGAATCTTTCCGGTTTCTTCACTTTCATCCGGGGCCAATGGAGGACTCTTTTTAATTGTTGTGCTGCATTATTCACAGAACTTAGCCTCCTATTTGTTGTTGAGCTTTGGTTCTCATTGGTTGAGTCAAAATGTTCAGTTGATGATGAACTCATTCCTTCACTAGCTGGATCAGCACTGGCATCAGATGCAATCTCAATCCCTGTATACAAGAATATTTCTGCATCAGATATTCTGAATGATGTTCCAGGACTGGCCCCAGTTCCTTGCATCTTCAAGCGGGAGGCAATGGCTCTTCTTGCAGTATAATCCTGGCAACCAAATATTCCACCTGCTGAAATCAATTGCCTAATTAGTATGTCCGATGAAGCAGAATGCGGCCGTTGTTTAAGGAGATCAAGCGGGGTCATCCCATCTGCATCACAGACATTCACATTTATTGATTGAGCGGACATCAGGAGTCGCACAAGATCAGAGTCAACATTTCCGACGATGGCTGTGTGGAGCGCGGTCCTTCCATCATTATTTTTGACATTGATAATGTCTTGCACACTGAAAAATTTCCCATATATCAACTGCTTCATAAGCTCAATCTGCCGGTCCAGTCTTTTAAACGCAGGAGTTTGGAAACCGGACACTGCCATATGAAGAAAAGTTTCTCCAGCATTGTTTGTCGTAGAGATCAATGAGGGAGATGCAACAATCAAAGCCTCAACCACAGATGATTGGCCCCTGTAAGCAGCAATATGCAATGCTGTGTTGCCTATACGGTCAGTGGAATTGATGATATTGAAGTTTGCTATAAGATCTTTAACTACCTGCATAGAGAATGACAAAGCTTGCCAGCTTAAAAGATCAATTTATTTCTTAATTGAGACAAATGAAGGTAATCATTTAGTGCAATGGATCATGACCTTATATAAGATGCAATATTTTCAGAACATGATTTGAATTTGGATGCATCAGTTTGAATGGTTTCCCGTTATTCAGATGTTGAACAATGGGATAGCAGAAGCATTAGCCCATAGAAGCATATGTACTGATTGCAAAGGATTCAATAGTTTCCTTGATATGATATTTATAACACAATCCTTAATGGAACTAATAATCATCGAGTTTTGAGATTAATTAGTGAAGAACTATGAATATATAACAGTTCATGATAGCAGCACAAAAACTATCGATTAATCTTGAGCTTAATCATAAATTATCCATTAGTTCCAGAAACCAACATTTGCACTTGAATACATTTTAGTTTTATACATTATTAACCAGTTGAATCATTTATAGCATAATAGAGAAGAGAAAAAGAACCTTACTGTTTAGATGACAAAATTAACAAAAAACCACATTCTTTGGAATTTCAAAAAAAATTTCGCAAATGAAAAAAAAAAAATTCATATAAACTATAAAATCATTGATAACTGCAGTTCTTGGTTTTGATCTCTCAAGAATCCCTTCCATAACTTTGTAACCAGAGAAAACAACATAATCAGGTTGCAATTCACCATATAATTAAGACAATAAAAAGAATCAAATTGAAAAACATCAAAAGAAGCAAGTTGTCAACAAAAGATTAGTCAGGCAGAATATAGTAATAACAAAGTGAAACATTAACGTATTAGTTGGAGCCTCACCTCAACCTGCCCTCTAGCAGCAGCAGCATGTAAAATAGTTGAACCCTCCTTATCTCTATAAGCCAAAACATCAGTGCAATTAGAAAGAAGCTCCTGTAAGATGATTGAATTCCCACCTCTAGCAGCAGCATGAACAGCCCTGTTGATCATTTCCCACTTGTATAGAGAAGGAATGTCCCCTATGTGCTCCTCAAACTCTCCACCTTTTGCTGTCAAAAATCTTGGAGAAACAGCAAAATCATATACAATCCTAAAAACCTCAGAATTCTTACTTCTAGCAGCAGCATAGAATATATCAGTAACACCATATTCTCCTTCACCAAAAACAAGTAGGGGGTTCCTTTCAAGAAGTTCCTGAACAAAACTCAAGTCTCCAGCTGAAGCAGCAGTGTACATAAGCCATCCACCATAACCAGATTGAATGAGAGAGTTTTTCCCTTTCTTGGATTCACACTCATGAAAAAGTTTTCTAGCAACTTGAGAACGACACTTGGCGACATCATCAAACTGTTCCTCATCATCCCAAACAGTCTCAAGGCGTCGAACTCGCCTGAGAGAGGTGAGCTTGATAAGGTGATTGTTATCAATGCGAAGAAGTTCCCTGACTAAGTCATAGTGGCCATTAGCAGCTGCCCAATCAATGGGAGAAGCATACCACCATTGGTCTCCAGTACTTTCCCATCGAAGAGGGAAATAAGTGGGAGGCATTATCAAAATGAGGAACAAGAGAATGGTGAAAAATGATTTATAAAAGAAACCAATTTTTGGGAAGTTGATTAAAGCCCTTAAAAAACACAATTAAACAACAACTCAAAATAGCAATATTACAAGTATTTTTATCAATCAACAAGATGAGTGATCAAAAACAGCTAAAAACTTTTAATAAAACTAGAAAAATTAGATGAGTGATAAAGAAAGAACCTAAAGAAATAAAGAAAATATACCAAAAACAGAACCTTTGAATAAAAGTAGAAAAATTAGATCACCAAGCAATTTTATCAATCAACAAGATGAGTGAAAATTACAAAGAAGGTAATAGAAAGACGGACAAATAAAGAAATTAAGCAGTTAAAAAAGCCTACCAAAGGAGACAGGAGAAGAGAATTAAATATTATTAACTCAAGCAGCTGAACCACCTGCAGCAAAACTCATTACAACTCTGACAGAGAAAATGAACAAGAATGACAAAATAACCACATGGGAAAATAAAAAATTAAAAAATAAAGAGAACTTTAGAATAAACAAATATCAACTAGATGATACAAGAAAGGGAAAAGAAATCATTGCTCACACAAAGAAAACCCAGAAAAGGTTACATGCACTTCAGGTTAGACTATAAAGGGGAAGAAAAAAAGAAAGAAAGAAAATATATTGCATTAAAGCCAAAATCAAACTGCTCCCAGAAGACAACAAGAGAATGATAATATCGGGTTTTTAACAAATTTTGGACTTTTCATGTGGGTAAAGTAAACAAATTAGATTTAGGCCTACAAGTGGTATTATAATTGCAAGAAGACGAGTTTCTTTTTAATCTGTGAATTGTGATGGATGAACAAATAATGATGGTGATATATGGGATTTTTGAAAGAGAGAGAGAGAGAGGTCGGTCTTTACAGCTTTTTCTTAGGCTATGGAAAGATTATGTAGGTGGCAAAGCTAATCCAATAGGGAAAAATGTTTTACAGTGTTGAAGTAATAATAAAAGCAAAACCAAGCCAGATTGCTTTTTAGATATTGAAAGATTTTTTTTTTTTTTTTAGTCGGTTAATGTCATCCTCAACTGTTTGAATAATATAATTTTATTTATTTATTTAATGATTAGCCTCTTTAATTTATTGATAATTTTGGTCTTTGAATTGTTAGTTAATTGTCATTAGTTAACTAAGTATACATATTTGTCCCATATCCTAATTAATCAACCATTTAAACTATTATCAAATCATGTTTTCTTATTCTACAAAGAAATAAACATTCAACTGGTATCTTAAATTAAGATGACGTTATTTTAGGTCTGGACATCAGAGTTGATATTAAATTTCCACTTTCAAATATTAAAAAAAAAAAAAAATTAGACATTCTCCAATGAGAAGAACTAAGCTACTAAGTATTAAGGAATAAAGGCATTCTTTGGCCCCAAAAAAAAAAAAAAAAAAAAAAAAAGGCATTATGAAAATAATAATTTATTAGTTTAAGGATTAGGTAAGTTAACAAGACAAGTTTACTTAGCCAATGAGTCAAGAAAAGTTCTGCTAAGAAACCCCTTTTTTTTTTATTCGCAGGAGAGAGAAATTGAATCTTCGACTATTGTCCAAACTATATATAAATCTATTCTTACACTGTGCTTCGGTGTGTATGCTAAGAAACTTAAAGAGGTTTTTAGTTGAATTCCTATCGATATTAGATTCTAAGAAGCGATTTTAGATTGACTATACTCATATAGGGTTACTTTCACATGTTTTTAATTAAGATTTGATTTACTTAAAAAAAATTGATTTTTACATAATTTTTGAATTTATACCCAAAACATAGACATGTATGTACCCTTAAGATTTTCATTTTTCATACTAACACTCACATAATTTTATAATTGTATAAATCAAATATTAAGGTACATTTTTAAAATAATTGATCTAAATAGACGCATATGACTACAAATATATATACTCAAATCAAAATACAAGATTGTACCATTAAATTCGTCAGGGAGTATACTTAATTTTGATTATTACATAGAGTTTTAGAAATAGCAATGGGGTGAAATGAGATGGATTTTGACATTATCATTTTTACTTCATGAACGGTCGAGACAACAACGGAGCAGAACAAATAATTCTTGGGGTGAGTGCAGGGTGCAAATAGGAATTTCCATTTATATATTTATAATTTTATTGATGTTAAAATTTTATAATTTATATATTTTGACAAAATAATATACATATTTATATTAAGTTTTATATATTATTAATAATTAATATTTAAAAAATAATAATAACATTAAATATTAAATAATATAATTTAAAAAAAACTAATTATATATATATATATATATATATATATATATATATATATATATATATATATATATATATATTGTGGGATCAAGACGGAGTGGAGAGACCTAATTCCGTTATCGTCCTAGTATTATATACTGCGCGAAAATTTATCGTCGGGTTCAAAATAAGGACAGATTTTCCATTGGGACAAATGAAAATTTATGACTCGATGATATCCTTTGTTAAATTGAACCGACAAAAATAAAATAACAATTTATTTATATTATTACACCAACATTTATTTAAGTACTATAAATATTAAGTTGATAATATAATTAGTCTTATTTATTTTTATAGTATGAAAAAATTAAGTTTAGAACACTTTGCATCTATAAATTTTTATATTATAAAAATGATAGATAGTTTTAAAAAATTTAATAAGACGAGCTTTCAGATTTTGAAGTCTTAAAATAAAAAGTCTACCCATGAAAGTTTGAAAGGTAGAATGGTCGGCAGCTTGTGCAGCCGACCCCTTCCTCTGCTGACCAAAATCCCTTCACTTCCTCACAAATGAATGTTTGTTGATCCACTCTTCCATTTTATTTCTCTGTATATGAAAATAAATAGAAATTATTTGTTTGATTGGTAAGCAATCTATGGAGGGAGGTTATTCATAAGAAAGTTTATTTCTCACACTACTCTTTATATCTTTATATTTTATTGACTATATCTGATCGAACGAGACCAATATGAAAGGGGATGGGCTGGATCTTCTCTATTAAACTTGAAATATAACATCTGCAAATGAGAGAAAGAGGATTAAAGAAGAGCCAGGCCTTTAACCTCGCCAAGACTCTATGATGATCAAGTCAATACCAAATTCAGAGTATTCTTTTAGTAAGAAAAATGAGGTGACAGAGAGTAGAATTCCAACTGACCGGGCTTAAGTTTTTTCTTTCTCTTTTGTATGGTTTTGGGTTACGTAGGTCTGACACCTCTTCCTGAGAAGGGATGTCCCCTGTTATTCAGCCATGCTAATTGGTGAGAGTTGGTGCAATGATGGCAGGTGCACGTCATTTGTCCTATCCTCAGAGGTGTTCAATGAGAGAAGTGTCAGGACAAGGTGTGGCTTCTGTCAAGCGATTGGACACGTCCTTTGCAGGCTTCGGCTATTACTTATTCAGCAAGTCATTTGACAATAAAGAGAGTATCAGCTTGTCAGAAAGTCTTTAGACTTGAGACACTTGAGGACTTGGCCAGTGGGCTTCGTTCTCCTTTTTATGGTCTATGGGAACCACTTAATGGGCCTTGAATGAAGAAGGGTCCAATTGTAACTTAAGAGTCACTTTTATCTCTCATCAATATCAAAAATAAAAGAAAAAATAAATCATAAAGAGTAATTTTCTTTAAATTTAAATAAAATTAATGATACGCACACACACACAATATATATATATATATATATATATATATATATATATATATATATATAAAAGAGACTGAAAGGTAGCTCTGGACTAACTAATAGTTAGTCCTAAGCGTAGGGGACTGTCCGGCCAATAATTCAGCAGAGTGGACATCCTCTGGATTCTTGCTCTGAAATCAATATATAAAAAATACTTCTTTCTAAAAATTCCATTATTATCTTCTTTCTTTAAGCCAAGACTGTAGTAGAGACTTTGGTATATAAATAAATGATTTATAATATTACTTAATAATTGCAAAGACTAGCATATAGATGGATACTAAAATGAGCCCGCATAGAATTTTTTTTTTTTTCTTGTTTTCAATATCCTATCAAGACTACTTCAAAAATATATACAATGAGATTATGACTATATCAAAAATAAAAGAACAGATAAATTATAAGGAGTAATTTTCTTTAAATTTAAATAAAATAATTGATATATATATATATATATATATATATATATATATATATATATATATATATATATATATATATATATATATATATATATATATATATATATATATATATATATATAAAAGAGATTGAAAGATAGCTCGAGACTAGCTACTAGTTTATTCTGAGTGTAGGAGACTGTCCAACCAGTGATTCAGCAGAATGGACGTCCTCTAGATTCTTGCTATGAAATTGATATATAAAGAATATATCTTTCTAAAAATTCCATTATCCTCTTCTCTCTTTAAGCCAAGGTTGTAATAAAGATTTCGATATATAAATAAATGACTTATATTACTTAATAATTGCAAAGACTAGCAGATAGCCGGATGCTAAAAAGAGCCCGCATAGAGTTTTTTTTTTTTTTCAATATCCTATCAAAACATCCTCAATGCGATCTTTATATTTATCAAATTTTTTATTATAAAGAGTTATCTCAAAAAGTAAAGTTCTAATGAACTGTTTATTTTCAAAAAATAAAAGATTTGACTCTCCACATCTAGAGAGTCAAATATCACTCTATTCTTAATTTTAATTAATGCAATACAAATCTCAATGCAATTTATTTAAGATAATTTTAATCTTATTTTTTCTATTAAACAAATTTAAAAAGTGAAAAATTAAAATAATTAATATTTATGGAATAAAAAGCAAAATATAGAGTTTATTGGATTTAAATAAAATTTTATACTTTTTATCAATTATATGCTCTCTATTAAATAAATATATTTTTTAAAATAAATAATACCATTGGATATATTTTCAAAACTGCTTCAACAAAACTCATTTGTTGACACTGTTTCTTTAAAAAATTAAAGTTGAATCATGAATTTTATTTTAACTGCTACAGGGGCAGAGCCAGAAGTTCGAGAAAAATTAAATTGAGGGGGATTAAAATAAAAAATATAGAATACATAGATAAAATTTGAAAAATTTTGGAAGTTAGTAACTCAAAAATGAAAAAAAAAATCCAAAATTATAGGAAAAAATTTAAAAAGATTTTGAAATTATATAGAAAAATTGAAAATTTTTAAAGTTTGGAGGTCAAATTAAAAAGTATCTAAAATGTAAAGATAAAATTTTAAAAATTGAGGATCAAATTAAAAAATATCTAAAATATACAGATAAAATTTTAAAAATTTTAAAAGTTTGCGCTCCCACCTGCATTCGCCCCTGACCACTGGCATATTAGTTAACTTTTACTTTGAAAAAAAAAATATATTAATACTTTGGAGCTTTAGGCTTGGATTTTAGCATTTTAAGTCCTGTTTTAGTTTGAGAAACATTTTCTATTTTCCTTTTCCAATTTCCAATTTTTATGCTTTATTTTTCTTATTTTCTGTTTTTCAAATAGAAAACTGAAAATTGAAAATCCTATTTGTTTATATCTGTTTCCAATGCTTTTATTTTTTGAATTTCTATAAAAGTTATTATTTTATGACATCATTTTTCTGACCTTTAATCAATGAGTGAATTTTTTCCTTTTTCTTTTTAGGAGTGAGAGAAATCGAATATGAAATTATTATTCAAGTTTTATATATATTTACCATTAGACTATGTTATAGTTTTTTAAGTGAATTTTTGTTATATTTCACAAAGTTGAATTTTTCTTTTAATTCTTTTTCTTTTTGGCTTTTTTTTTTTATTTTTGGTTATTTTCCAAATTCATCCCTGGATGAGAGACAGTGCACGTTGTTGAACAATGAATGAAAATTATTGTGAGCAATTAGGGGAAAAAAAATGATGGAGGTTTTATAATGCAGTATAATTTAATGTAGTAATGCTTTAAAGTATTGAAAAAGGAGGCCACGTGGATGTTTGTTAAGTCCTTTACGTACACATAATTATTCTGCTTGATGGCTTTAATGGCACTTAATTTAGGCATGGACACCCGGCCGGTTTCAAATCAGAACCGGTCAAATTTAAAATCGGGTTAAAATTATAGAAGAAGAGCCAGTTACGGTCGGTTCTTTTTTTAATGAAATCAAGCTTTTTTCTTAATTTTTCTACCAGATAAATTGCACTCATTATCCCTAAACTTATACTTATATTTTATCATTATTCTTAAGTTTTGATTTCCAATGAAAAAATACATCAACTTTGATTTCGTTTCATAGTTATCCCATAGTCACTTTTTTGATTTATAACTTGCCAGAAATCTTACGTGGCAATCATTTCACATATTTTTAAATTTTTAATATGTATAAAATTTGATTAAAGAAAAAGAGAAAGGTGAAAAAAATTTAATATGTATGAAATTTGATTTTGATGTGTCATTGGGAATGATAAAAAAATTTAAAAATGTGTGAAATGATTGCTACATAAGATTTCCGGCAAGTTATAAGACAGAAAAGTAACTAAGGGATAACTATAAAACGAAATGAAAGTTAGTATATTTTTTCATTACAAATCAAAATTTATGGATAATTATAAAATACAGTATAAGTTCAGAGATAACGGATGCAATTTAGCTTTCTTTTATCTTATGACTAGAAGAGAGCAAGAAATTAAAATCATAATAATTTCCTTGGCTTTTAAGAATTTATAAAAAATGAAGATTGATAAATTTTAAAATTTAGTAAACAAATTTCATTTTAATGACATGATTTTAATTTTGAAATTAAATGAAAAGTTGATTTTTAACTCGTTAAAGAAATTAAATTTAAAATAAAGTGCGGATATTTCTTTATAATTAAAAAACAAAAAATAATATCGACCTAATTGGGGACCATGAAGAAATATGCAGTTAAGAATTTACTGTATGTGACTTTATTTTCATCGCAAATTTGGTGGGAATGGAAGTATATTTGGGAGGATTACAATTAAAGATATGGTGGTGGGCTGTAATATTAGTTTGATTACTTGAAAACCCTAAAATCCAATCCAACTACTTGAGACACTAAGCTCTAAAAGCTAAAAAAAAAAAAGCCATGTGAGAGGCAGCTTTAACTTTTTGAATGCTACATTGAAAAAAGGTATTAGAGAAGGGAAGGAGGGTGGGTTGGCTCATGCCTATGCTGCTTTTAAAAACAATAATGCATGTTATGTCAACTTTCACTTCTCTGTTTCTATCATTTTCTTTAATTTCTTTCATTTTTTTTTTCCCCTTTTTCTCTACTCTGCTTTCTGTAACTCTCCTCATCTTCACATCACATGGGCATAAAAGCAAAATATAAATGTAACAATATCTCCATTGAAGCACAGCACTCACTGTTTGGTCCCACTCCCATTATCTGTGTTGTACTAATAAAGGATTCGATTGTAATCCCTTGCTAAGCGTTTTCTATATATAATATATAGTTTGGTCGAGTCCATCAAAACCCTAGGGCCACTAACACTTATGGACCACCTAATTATAAAAATTAGAAAGATTTTTTTTTTTCCAAATAGATTAGAAAGATAATTGTCATTATGATACTTATTCTAATAATATATATTCCCTCCGTCTAGAGAAGATAGATAAATTTTATTTTGCACATGGATTAAGAAAAATAGTTTTTTCTTGTTAATAGTATTAAATCTAAACATTCTTTACTAAAATACATTTATTAAACTTTTTAATAATGCACAATAATCTAAATTAGTAGAACAACAATAATACTCATATATAAGTCGTATTCAAAAAATAATGTATTAGAACTCAAAATATTATTGTATAGTAATTTATAATCTCAAATAAAGTAAAATTTTTATTATAAGATGTGATATTTATGTTAATAAATAAATGGTATTTTTGACCATTATTTTTAATTAACAATTAAAAAAGAAAATTGAATTATAATATCAGATAGACGAAAAAAGAAATATTGTCTATATTTTCTAAACAAAGTGAGTATAAATATTCACCCACAATTCACAATTTCCTCTAATCCATCATTGATCAAGTAGATTCATTAATCACCTGATTGACTAAAGTTTAAATATTAATACGAGTAAAGCATAGATTAAAAATCAAGTATAAGAATATGCTTAATTGATTCAAAAATATCTGCAATGATTATGTATCTCAGGAATAAAAATTACAAAATTATCGTACACCCGCTCAAGAGCATGGAAGGGCCACCGAGTTAATGATAAGAAGGAAAAAGGAAAAGCTTGTAAATCACTATGAATCTCTAGGGCAAGGATGGAGGGTCACCATTGTTAAGTTGGGTGAGGGACGCAGCAGGAGGTGGCTTCCACCTATTAAAAGTTCATTGGCTATGTTTAAACATAGGGCCCAACTGCATAATTCAAGGAACTTTCTAATTACATGACAAGAAGTAATGCCTGCTCAATTCAATTTATGTGGAAACAGATAGAAACCTATCAACTAAAAGATTCTACAGAAGGGTCTACTACTGTCCATGCGAAGAGATTAGGCTAATTTATCAGGCAAATAATAATAATAATAATAATAATGATGTGATAATAATAATTTCAGCAGAACTAATTTTTTTTTTTTTTGGAATTACTGAGCAAATCAGAAATTCAGACTTCTTACTTCACATTCCCCATAAAATGGTCCTGTAACACCAAGTATAAACAATAAATTGACTGGTACGACATTAAAAAGAAAATGTAACAACTTGCAAATCCAAGGTTCAGCATAATTACAGGAGATTCTCCTTCTTACTTAGCTTATTTACCATCAGTATACTGTCGAATTAACCAAGCAGCCATGTGTAAGTGTAAGTGTGTAGCAAATCACTTTGAGAAAAGGAAAACAGTTGAAAGTCAAGAATGCTAAGACTAATGAAAGTAACGAATCATTAACTGTCTCATCAAAAAATGTAAAAGAGCAGACATACAATTGCCTTGACATAATTTCTTTCCTTTTATTTCGGAGGAAGCCTCGTAATAGCATTTGAGCCAAAGAAACCCCATTGTAGGGTTTCCAACAGCAGCAAGTCAACAGATCAAAATTTTTGCCACCATAATCCCCAGTATCATACTACTCTAAACAGCATACAAGGTTCTGAAGAGAAAGTACAAATATATACTAAAACATTTCTCCATTCCCTTGGATTCTATTTCATCATTTCATGAATGCAACTCAATCACATTAAGGATCCTAGACCAAAAGGATCGATTGTACTTAACAAAGAGCGAAAGACAATGCCTCTTACAGATTGCTTTATGTCAATTCTTGGCCTTAACAGAGTTATTTTCCTTGATTCTTGCACGGTTGTCCAGCTTGACAAAACGTTTGAGATCTTCATAGGGGAGAGTTTCAATATTTTTCCTTCTCAGTTCACTCAATGCAGGACGTTTATCGAGCAGATGCCACAGCCAATCAGGGTATTCAGAATCAGGCAAGATCTTGGGATCTGCTCCATCCTTCAGAATATTGGCACCAACTACAGTACTAGACTTAACTTCTTTGCTGAGTGATGATGCTTTAGGAGCATCAGCTGCTGCTCCCCCTTTGCCACCTTTTTTTGCTTTGCCAGTACTAGTAGCAAATGTTCTCTGATCCACTATTCTAACTGTCTCCTTGGTAATCATGATGCCTCTCAATGATTTGATGCGATTCATTGCCATAACTCCTGCAACATTAGCTCCAACAATTATCAACAAAGAAAAAATCACGCACATTCTAAAACAAACTTCACATAACTGACATCTGAATTCCTTTGCTTTTTGCTCAAGATGCTTTAGTGTATGGTAAGTTGGTATTATCTTCCAAACATCCAGTTTTGAGGGAAATCTAAATACCTAAAAATTGCCAACATTCTTAGCAGAGTAGAAGCAAATATAAGAAATTAATCAACAACCAAAAGAAAATTGGGATTCCAAATATAGTTTTTACTTAAAAGAACTGGACTCTTTGAGGGCCTGAGTTTTATATTTTCCTAAAAAGTTGCAGTTTTTAAATGTGCAATGCACATCAAGGTACAAGGGACCTCATGGTTTAGGGCATGGATTGCCTGTGCTATGTTAATCACACTTTTTTCATTAAAAAAAAAAAAAAAAATCACAGAGCAATTGGGTGATGGTCATAATGTGCAGGTACTAATGACTAAATGCAAAGAAAAAAAATGATAAAGCATCAATTTTGCAAAGAGAAAATTATTAATGCTAGCTGGTCTTTTCCTTAGAGCAAAAAGCATGAAGAAATTAGCAACCACCATGACATAGTGCAACACAATTACATAGGATCACAATAACAAACTCCACAATTCACTTCGATTCGCTTTCTAAATACTAAGAGAATATACACAACTCAAAAGAATAATAATAAACAAATCATGCAGGCATTCAAAAATCAAATTACAATTAAGGCAAAAAATTACAAAATCACATTACATGCAGGTCCCCAACATCAAATTTGGTGTTTGAACAAACCATTCTAAAACCTCCCATTACAATCCTCAAAATAAAAGCAGATAAAGAAGGATGAAAAATTAAAACGCAGGGTTCCAACTACTTCAAAAGATTAAATCACAATCTTGAATTAAATAGAAAAAGAACAAAGTTAATCTACGAAGAGTGTCAACAAAACAAGAAACCAAAATTTCAACATCCTAAAATCATAGAATAGAATAGCACAATAAGAATTTAACACATCATTGCTCAATATATGTTTGGTTGCTAAGAAACGAATGGAAATAAAATTACTCAAATCCAAACCCTGAAAAGTTTTTACACAACTTTCTCAGCAACCAAACAGCGTATAACAAAAGAAAATAATATCAAATGTAAAATACCTGGATGCGGAACTGCAAATGTTGAAGGTAGATGTTTCACTGTGGAAGAATTTTAGGGTTTCTGAGACAAAAATGATGAATCTGTTCAATTTTTTTATAAAAAAATTGGGCTTTGTAAATCTGCTATCTTGACCCATTAAGTGCAGGCTTAGGCCCATTAATGAGGTCCATTTTTTACAAATTTGGATCCGACCCATCCGTCTATAAACCCCAATTGCACCTCTAAAACCCCAGTATCTCTCTTCTTCGGCAATCATCTCATCGTAGCAATGGGCAGCAGTCAAGCAGCGGTTTCATTTCTAACCAATATTGCACGAGCAGCTTTCGGGTTGGGTGCTGCAGCCACCGTCCTCAACTCCTCACTTTACACTGTCGATGGAGGCCAACGCGCTGTGTTATTCGACAGACTTCGTGGAATCTTGGACACCACCGTCGGTGAAGGGACTCACTTCTTGATCCCGTGGCTGCAGAAGCCCTTTATCTTTGATATTCGTACCCGGCCCCACACTTTCTCTTCCATCTCTGGTACCAAGGATCTCCAGATGGTTAATCTTACTCTCCGTGTTCTTTCTCATCCTGATGTAATCATCTCATCTCTGTAATTCTTGTTTGATATTTGTGAATTTAGCATCTTTTACTTGATATTTGAGTTTTGAGCATATGGGTCTTTTGGTTCATGGTTTGGTAAGAAATTTATTGTTGTTTCTTTGATTTTTGAGATGATGAAGATGGTAACATTTGTTTTATTGACGTATTTTTTGATATTTAGTTAGGTGACTTGAATTAAATGATTTGGTTTTGGCTGGAATATGAATATGGTAACTGAGAGACAATATGAATATGAATTTGAAGAAACATACATACATATATATATATATATATATATATACACTAATTATTATTTTGGTTATTTGAGCAAGGTATCAAAATTGCCCCATATCTTTCAACGCCTTGGTCTTGAATTTGATGAGAAGGTGCTCCCCTCAATTGGTAACGAGGTTTTGAAGGCTGTGGTTGCTCAGTTCAATGCTGATCAGCTCCTTACTGAACGTCCCCATGTGTCAGCTCTGGTACGTGAATCTCTTATCAGGCGTGCAAAGGATTTCAACATTATTCTGGAGGATGTGGCAATCACCCACTTGTCTTATGGATTTGAGTTCTCAAGGGCTGTGGAGCAGAAGCAGGTGGCACAGCAGGAAGCAGAGAGGTCCAAGTTTATTGTCATGAAGGCTGACCAGGAGAGGAGGGCAGCAGTTATCAGGGCAGAAGGTGAGAGTGAAGCTGCTAAGTTGATCTCTGATGCAACTTCAAAAGCTGGTACAGGACTAATTGAGTTGAGGAGAATTGAAGCATCGAGGGAAATTGCTGGAACTCTGGCAAAGTCACCCAATGTGTCATACCTTCCTGGTGGAGCCAACTTGCTTATGGCACTGAATCCTGGTCGCTGAACAGGTAAATCCCATTTTATTTGTATGTTGATATTTTGGGTAGTAAAATTTGTGCGCATCAGCTGGATGGTAGTTTGCTACTTGCTAATTGCTTATTGAAGTTTTGGGTTGGAAATGGAATCCGAATGACTACAATTTGATGATTGTTTGTTTCAATTACAATTGCATCAAATGGCACATTCTCAGCCCATTGTTTATTTATACGAAATTGTCCACATTGATGCTTCCAATAGTTTGTGACATTTTAGACTTTAACCTTTTCTTTTGGCTTGGATTTTGAAAGCTCGGAATTTAGAGAATTGAAATCAGTATGCTTCATAACATTAATCCTGTATTCTACTGAAAATATTGGAAATTGCTGTTTGGTATTGGCATTTGGTTTCAATGCCTGGATATCATTTTCCAGATCCCATGGAGTTATCTTCCCTTGTTCAATACACTCATGTAGAATATTACATGTTACTTTGTTAAGTGACTATTATACAAGGAACAGATGTAGCTTTTTAACAAATGTGAGGTGTGAATAGGTCATTTTGGAGACATTTGAAACTTGGGGCTGATGGCTCTATGACTTAGATTAGGATCTTGGCATGGCACATGTCTAACCTAACACAAATTAATAATGATGAGTCATTGATTCAGATTAAAATGCTTTCAATCTATTAAGTAGAAGAAACTGCATTGGCCTTCATGAATTGCAATTATTTCTTTCATCAATAAGTATGATGGGAAGGTGTTAAAGGAAGTTCGAAACCACTAGCATCATGTGTGCCTATTCTAGGAGATTCTCCATTTTGAGAGACATTGCATTGTTTTAGCGGTTTCTCACTTCATTGTTGTCAAAAGGAAGATACTTTATAGTGTATTATTGCTTTACCTACACCTTCAACTTTGATAATTTACATATCAGTAGTCAGGGAAATATGTTTATTTTTATAAATATTCATGCAACAGGAGCATTTGCACAAGCTCTCCATCTATGCATGGATAAGGGATTGCTGGTATAACTTGGGACCAAAGTTTTGAAAATTAAAGAGGTTCTGGCCATCAGTGTTGTTAAGTAGAAATCTTAGGGAAATCATATTTCTTTTAGGTACTGTAAGCCTTGTTTTGATCTTTTGTAATAAAGGCATTTATTTAGTCCATAATAAAGATGCATCTAAGTCGCATTAGTTACCATAAGGTCCTAAAAATGTTGTTTAGCCATTCCAGTTTAGAGGCAGTGATTTTTTAACTTTGTCTTCATATTTAACTACCTTGCATGGATCCATGACAAGTACTAGATTGTGTCTGAATGATTCAAAGATGAAATCTACTACAAAAGACTAGGAATTATGGGCTGCCTGAAGAGGACACTACAAAATTTCATTGATAGCTTTTTGAAGAAAACCTTTTCTTATGAGTTGTAGTTCCAATTTACCACCTAACCAAGAAGGGGAGATTGAATTGGTGGATAATTAAAATTTTAAGACAATGGGAAAATTAAATGATAGAGGAAAGAAAGAAGTAACAAACAAGATTTATATGGTTTGGATTATAATCAATCCTACATCCACTCCCTAATCTCATTTGGTTATTCTACTATCAATGGAGTTTAAACAAGTTCACTTCTAACTTAGTATTTAGACTCACATCAAACTTTACAAATGTTTTGCCAAGGATCACCCTCAAATCTTTCCAAGAGTTTTAAGAGGGTAACTTTAAAATCCACAATTGTTTTTCTAAGGCTCACAGTCAAACCTAATAAGAGATTTAAGAAGTCTAAATCTAAAACCCAATAAGATTTTTGAAAAAGCTTACTCTCAAATCCAAATGAGAGTTTTATTAAGGCTAATTTTCAATCATTGAGCATACAAAGCTTTTACAATAAATACATAAAGGTTTAAGACTCAAGAAATGAAACTACAAGAGTTTGGCCACTTAAAAATATTGAGAAGGTTTTTAGAGGGGGTATTTATAGTTTCCAAACTCCAAAGAGCTGTTATAAATAGTGGTGTGACAAATCTCTCTTTAACAACGAGAAATCTTCATTAATTGTGTTGTCAGAGTTGAGTCACGGTTGCGAAGGTTTTTTGATGGTTGGGATCTCCATTTCACAGTTGCTACTTCCATTTCGCGGTCGCGATCTTTAAAGTTCTCAACGGCTAGTTGACACGGGGCGTGCTTTCAATGGTTGTTCATATGACTATTGGAATGCTTGACTTGTCTTATGAATTTTGCAGTTGCGAAATGTTTCGCGGTCGCAATGATGGCCGCAATCTTTTCTATGACTTAATTGGATTTCAAGCATTTTGGCTGCGATTGGCATTTTGCATGCACGATTTTAAGGTTGCGGTTTCAATTTATAGGTTCGAGTCATGAAAATTTCCAAGCTTCTTGAATTTCAAATATTTTCAAGTTCTTGACTTGAAAAAATACACTCAATGCAACTATTAGATCAATTCAATTTGATTGTCAAGATCACAAGAATTCAAGAATTAAAGGAAGAAAGAGCAATAGCCACTCTATATGGATGTATCGATAGAAGAGCAATGAAAAGTCCTTGGTACAAAAAGAAAGTAACACTCTATGAAGTAACTCTCCATGACTAAATTGGACATCCAATTTAAGTCAACAACGTTGACCTTGTCTGGTATATTGTGAAGCATTTGTCTGTTTCGGCATGTTCCAAATCCAGCAATTGAAAAAAAAAATGCTGATAATTGAATGTGCTTCGTTGTTGCCATTCTTACCACCCCGTCTCAATCTGAAATAATTCCATTTATAGTTTCTGTTTTTTCATTTCATTTAATGGCGGAACTGTATTTTGATTTCATTTTCTTTTTTCCTAACAGGGTATTCTGGTGTGGCATAATGGCATGAATTGCTGAAGTAGCGTTTGCTTTGTTGCTAGAAAATAATGCAGATCCTAAGAATCAGAAGTTATTAGCATTTAGGAAGTAAAATGATATTTATGTGGAAGAGCAAACAGTCGTTTAAACTGATATTTATGTTGAATAGCAAATTATAATTATCTTCTACCATTTTATGAACTTCAAAGATGGATTTACAGGCATAAATCAGATTCCAGTAACTGATAAACTTATAAATTTACTACAATTACAAATTTCAGCCAGGAGCTCCCAAATTTCTTTTTGAACAAGTGGTGTAGAAAACATTACAATTATCAAATATAAAGCAGATAATGGGGGAGAGAAGGGGATCATATTCAATCTTTAGTTGGATTTAGTCAATTTTGAATAGAAAATGAACATGTTAATTTACCAGGAGTATCATTGTTTTGCTACTGTAATGCAATCATCTCATGAAATCCCAATAGAAATGACATATAAGGGATATAATCCAGTTGCTTTACATTTAAAAAATAAATATTTTTGAAAGGATTGAAAATAAATTTTGGAATTCATAAACAATAAGAAAGGTGTAATTGGTAAAATTTATTTTTTATGTACCAAAAATAAGTATTTTAAATAAAAATAAATGGAATCATGTTAGAAACTATTTTAGAAGAATCCTATTTATTTAATGAAATATATTACTAAAAAATTTAAAGTATTTTTATCTAAGTTAAATAAGTCTTCATAAATAAAGGTAAAATAAAAATTAATAAATAAATTTATTTATTTATTTTTCTTTTTAACTATTTAAAATAATAAATTGTAAATGAATTGAATTACTTTAAAATTTATTCTAAAATCTAAATACATATCATAAATTTCTATTGTTAATTAAAATAAAAATTGACCCATTTAGCAATTAAACTGCTAAGCCCATTATTGTATGCCCAAAAGCTTTTTAAATAGTAAGCCCAAATTTGAGTAATGGGTCGGAACAAAACTCAAATAAGATCGGACTTTGGACCGAATGGGATTTGGATCCGACCCACCCGTTTGTTATACGTTGCTTGAGCAGCAGGTTCTATAAACCCCAAATCACCACTCAAAAACCCCAAAGCAGAGCCCCAACTTTGTCTCTTCTTCAGTAGTCAAAAATCATCCGATCCCGCCATGGGCAGCAATCAAGCAGCTGTTTCGTTTCTAACTAATCTCGCACGCGCTGCTTTTGGGTTGGGCGCTGCAGCCGCCGCCATTAACGCCTCTCTCTACACCGTGGATGGCGGCCAACGCGCTGTTCTATTCGACAGATTTCGTGGAGTCTTGGACACCACCGCTGGTGAGGGGACTCACTTCCTAATCCCGGTGCTTCAGAAACCCTTTATCTTTGATATCCGCACCCGGCCCCACACTTTCTCTTCCATCTCTGGTACCAAGGATCTCCAGATGGTTAATCTCACTCTCCGTGTTCTCTCTCATCCTGATGTAATCATCTTATATCTTTAAATCTTGCCTGACATATGCGAAATATAGTATCTGTTACTTGTTTATTTGATTTCTAAGCATATGGGTCTTTTTAGTTCATGTTTTTGTAAGGGAAGTAAATTTGTTTAGATGGTTATATTTGTTTTATTGATAATACTCAGATGAATTTATTCCGGTTAAATGATATATGGTTTTTGCTGCAAACAAGGAATATGATTATGATTGCTGCGAGTTTGCTGCAAACAAGGAATATGATTATGATTGCTGCGAGACAATCTTGTCAATTCAACACGAAATTGTTTCTTATTTTATATTTGTCACAAATTTTACATCATGAATTTGAATCATTATGATTATCTTTATTATTGTTTTTGCAAGGTATCAAAATTGCCGCATATCTTTCAACGCCTTGGCCTTGAATTTGATGAGAAGGTGCTCCCTTCAATTGGCAATGAGGTGTTGAAGGCTGTAGTTGCTCAGTTCAATGCTGATCAGCTCCTTACTGAACGTCCCCATGTGTCAGCTCTGGTCCGTGAAGCTCTTATCAGGCGTGCAAAGGAATTTAATATTATTCTAGAGGATGTGGCAATTACCCACTTGTCTTATGGTGTGGAATTCTCAAAGGCTGTGGAGCAGAAACAGGTGGCACAGCAGGAAGCGGAGAGATCCAAGTTTGTTGTCATGAAGGCTGACCAGGAGAGGAGAGCTGCAATTGTCAGGGCAGAAGGTGAGAGTGAAGCTGCCAAGATGATCTCTGATGCAACTTCAAAAGCTGGTACAGGGCTAATTGAGCTGAGGAGGATTGAGGCATCAAGGGAAAATGCTGCAACTATGGCTAGGTCACCTAATGTGTCATACCTTCCTGGTGGAGCCAAAATGCTTATGGCACTGAATCCAGGTCGTTGAACAGGTAATTCCCATTTTGTTTGTATGTTGATATTGTGGGTGCTCGAATTTGCATGCAGCAACTGAAATGGTGATTTGTTATTTGCTTTAAATGTGTAATTGCTTCTTGAAGTGATGGGTTGGAACTTGGAATTTAAATGGGAATTAATGCCATTTGATGTTGTGTTTTATTAAAATTGCATCTTCTGGCACATTTTCATATCCTTTGTTTCTGTGAAATTTCTAGCACATTGATACTTCAATTAGTCTGTTACTTTTTTTTTTTTTTTGCTAAACAGTCTGTTACTTATTAGGTTTTAGGCTTTTTTTTCTTTTTATTGCTGTATTTTGATTGTTATTGAAAGTTAAATTCGGCATGCTTCATCAGCCTAATCCTATATTATGCACTTAAAATATTTGGAAATTTGCTCTTTGGTATTGGCAATTTGGTTTCATTGCTTAGACACAATTTCTAGACTCTGCGCACATATCTTACCTTGTCACTTTTTTAATCGACCTACAGGTTTTATTGATACGAGTAATTGACCGTTTTTGTCTTTTTGACAAATACAAGGTGTGAATAGGCCATTTTATAGTTATTTAAAACTTGGGGTATGGCTTAGATTGGGATCTCAGTGGGCGTTTGGCAAAGGCTTTTGATGCTGCTGTTTGCTTTTTGGTTCTTAACAGCTGCATCAAACCCATTTGGTTATTTCTTTTTGTTGATAGTTGTTAAGATGTCAAACAGTTGTTGTTTACAAAAGTATCAATTTTAAGCTTTTTTGAAACCTATGTTGTACGGAAATTCTTGAAAGGTCACGTTTCTGCATTTTGGAAATGTTTTCTCACTGAAAACTCACAGAAATTAGCCCGAAACATTTAGGACACATTTTTGTAATTTGAAAAACTGGAAACCTTTTTCTATAAATGAAAGCCTGTTTCCAAGTTGAAAAAAAGGCAACTCGTCCATGTCAATACCTAAACAAAACTATCCACTCGGGATTTCATTTTTCCTTATATAATAATAATAATAATTATTATTATTATTATATTTATAAATTAATATTATTTTTAGTATATATATATATATATATATATATATATAAAGGGCCCTTTTTCAGGTATTTGTAATTGTGGATCTTGATTTCAATTTTTCTTCTTCCCTTGCAGGGTATTCTGATCTAGCACAATGTCAAAACCAGATTGGGAATTGCTGAAGTAGTGTTTGCTTTTTTTGCTAGAGAATTTTTTGAGGATACAGACCCTAAGTATGTGAACTTCACTGAGAATCAGATGTTTAATATTTAGGAGGTTCTTAGTATTTATGTAGGAGATCAAACAACAGATTTTGTTTATTTTATAACATTTTATGTTTCCACAAACAGTTTTAAGCACTTGTGTACTTAATATTCTGAATGAACGTTGCCCTATTTTTATGACCATCGACCATCTTTGATGGTGCTTATGAGTTTGCATTTGGTTTCTACAGTCATTGTGTAAATGAGTCAAACTGTGACTTACTTAGCTTCTCAGCTCGACTTTTAAAAGATTCAAAATTTTGATTACGATCTAATGAATGTTGAGTTGTATGATACTTGGTTAGATTCATGAGCATTTTGTTTTATATATTATTTAAATCCATTAGATCGTAATCAAAGTTTTGACTAGATTCATGAGTTTTATGTATAAGTTTCATGAGCATTCCATTCCGTTTTATGTATTAACCCAAGCTTAAGTATTGATGTGAGATCAATAAATAATTTATTTCAAATTTCAGTATTAATTGAGCAGAATCTAAAGTCCTGTTTAGGTGTTTTGAGAATTCCGTGAGTTTAAAATACAATTTAATATTGTTTGATAACAGTATTTAGCATGTTTATTTGATAATTATATTTTAAAAGTCTAAATTAAATGAATGTAATAAGTGATTAAGTTTTTACTATGTAAAAATTATATCATTTATTTTATTCAGCACTTAAAATTAGGGATGGTAATAGGATGAGAAATTACCATTTTCCGCGAGGATTTGCCATCTACGGGATGGAAATTCTCCGATTTTTCTTCCTATGGAAATGAAGATGGAGGAAATTCTTTCCCCATTAGTGGGGATGGGGAGGGATGGAGAGTATATTCTCTATCCCGCGGGGATCATATCTCTGTCTTCATAGAGGCTTGATAATATGATTACATAATTACCCTTAATATAATTAGTAATAACTTACATAATTACCCCATAACATAATTAGTAATTATTGGAAGAAATTTATTTAAGTATTCTCATATTTATGTATACTGAATTTTTAATATTTTATTAAAAAAATTGCAGAACATTTTTAATATATTAAGAATATATACATTTTAATTTTGTTTAGTTAATATTTTGTGGGTTTGAATCTATTAATATTTTTTTAAATATATTTATTTTTATTTTTTTGTTATTATTTATGAATTATATAAATATACATATAAATTTAGTAAGACAAAATTCAAATGAGGACAAGGATCTCTGTAAAGATGAGGATTAAATTATCCCCATATATGAGGTGGGGACAGGGACAGGGATTTCCTTATAAGGTGGGGGATGGGAATGAGAGATGGTTCCCCTGCCCCCACCCCACTTTGTTGCCATTCCTGCTTAAAATTCAACAGTATATTTAATTAATTTCAGTTTTACTAAATACTACCTTACTGAGATCTAGTAGTAAAATAAGCGGGTAAAACTAGCACTTCATTGTGATATCTAATATTTTATATTGTTTTAAATAAAAAAAAGATAGACATTAAATACATGACATATGATATTAATTGTTATTTTCATAATATTTATATAGTACAAAAATTTCTATAATAATTATTATTTTCATAATATTTACATAGTAAAAAAAAATACAAAAAATATCTTAATCTAAAATTACAGATTATATCAAAATATCTATTATATTAAGATATTTTAAGATTAGTTATTATAGTACTATAGAGAATTAATCTAAAATTATAGTTGATCTCAAAATATCTATTTTATTAAAGCATATAATGATTTAAGAATCTTACCCCTTAATAGGTTAAATATAATTAGTTTAAAAATACAAAATATTTAGGTAAAATATAAATACTCATAATGAAAGACATTTTATAATATTTATTTTTTACTGAAATTTAATATTTAAGCTAAATTATTTAACTTTATAATTATTTCCTCGGTTAAGTTAATATTTAATTTTCTAATATTAATCATTGGTCAAATTTATCCAATTTTCTATTATTATAGCAATTACTATCCACCCAAGCAATACTAACAATAATTTTATTGGTCAACGTATTATGTAGTTTCTTGGGAATTAACACGTGTCCCGGATTGCATGTTGTCTCACTTCAATTTTGGTGGTTTTCGTTTTAAATTTTAAGTTTTTTTTTTTAATTAATTAATAAACACAAGTTGAGCACTGTTCTAGGAACAGTGATTCCAACTTGCGTTTCAGATTTTTTAAAAAATTAAAATTTAAATTTTTTTAGAATTGATAATAGTAGTGTAAAAATAAATCTCAACTGTACATTTAACCGTTAAGATTGTATAAATAAAATTTATCATTTTTATCCCAACACGAGGGAATCTTAACCCTTTTAGTATATATAGTATAATGTGTGCTTGCAGCAGTTTATGTATGGCATCTCACTTTCAATTCTGTATGTAAAATTTAACCGTTTAATTGGTTTTATTAATTGGAATTCTCTCCATCAGGCCAATCCAGGCAGTAAACATTAGATGAAATATAAATAAAAGCAACTGAACTTGACAATTGCATTTTAACTGCCCAGTTTACATCAAGGGTTAAAAAAAAAAAGGATAAAAAGCAACCACATGATGTATAGAACCAGTTCCAAAACCAAAGCTTTGCTTAATTATTCTCAAAACAACTCTTTTTAATTTCAATCACTAAACTATATCTAAGTCCGAAAAGAGGAGCTACTCATCATGTGAGTAGTACTAGATCAGTACTAGGGGACTGGAGCTGGCTCATTGCACAGAGGCTATGTGGCGGATCAAGTCAATCACGCGTGAGCTGCAGGAACAAGTATCATACATTCAAAATTCAGCAAATACACAAGGGTCTTGCATTGATTAAGATTATATAACTAAAAACCTTGAAGCCCATGAAATGCAAATTACCTGTAACCCCATTCATTGTCATACCAAGATACAAGTTTAACAAAGTTATCATTTAGTGCAATTCCAGCCTTCGCATCAAAAATGCTTGACCTGCAGAATGGAGCCATTGAAATGTCAGCAGAAGTCATCGTAGAGAGAGAATTGAATCTATATCCACATAATCAAGAAACTTGACAATAGATACATGTAGGCATTTTAGATTATGCATTCCTAGTGGAATCAGTTTTTGTACCCCGAATAAACGCCATATATGGAGATGCCTTCTAATATGATACATAATAAATTAAGGTTGCCATCACAACAATTCTCACCTGTTGTCACCCACAAAATCAGTCGAGACAACATCATCTTCAGTGTAACCAAGGATTCCCTTCAAATTTCCCTCGGATTCTGCCCTGCATAGTCATCATATTCCATTGCAAGAATTTTACTCTATAAGTGTAAACCAATCATAAGATTAAGGACATAACATGTCTAGCAGTTTTGATGATTCAAATTTAATAAAGACTAGAGAAGTTAGCACTTGATCACTGCAAGAAAATTTAAGAGATTTTTTTTTTTTTTCCGAAAGTAATCAAAATTTTCTAATTTCAGCCAATCGATGGGGAGCATGGAAGGAAGAAATGGATTTGAAAAAGAGAGAAAAGTTCCTGATCCTTACTTGATAGCTGCCTTGATATCTTCATAAGTGGCCTTCTTCTCAAGTCTCACAGTGAGGTCAACCACGGAGACATCAACAGTGGGAACACGGAAAGCCATTCCAGTCAACTTTCCGTTCAGTGCGGGCAACACTTTTCCTACAGCCTAAACAATTACAGAAACTCTTAGTATGTCATGTTTGATAACAAACACACCTGATCAACAGAGAAGCATGTTAATTCTTTACTACAACACTAAAGAAAGGAAACTAACAACAAAAGTGAAGTTGGCCATAGCAGAGATAGCAGAAGTGTGTGATGCACCGATCATTGCAAAAGGGAATAGGTTGCACATCCGTACACACAAGGAAAATTGCAAATCATACATCCAGCAGCAGATTATGCAAGCAAAGCAAGCTAATGACAAAAATGTTTAGACAGTTGCAGGTGTACTAATTGATACGAGTCATTTAGTACCTTTGCAGCTCCAGTACTGCTAGGAATGATATTGAAGGAAGCAGCTCTACCACCTCTCCAATCCTTCATTGATGGTCCATCAACAGTTTTTTGTGTGGCTGAGTAGCATAAAGAATTGCAAGTGAAAAAAAAAAAACAACATATTTGCAATTCAATTATATAACGATCGATGTAGTAGTAGTTACCCACCAGTAATGGAGTGGACAGTGGTCATAAGACCTTCAACAATACCAAATTTGTCATGTATAACCTGCAAAGATAATAGTGTACTGATGATTAACTTGCTATTCTCAACTATGAAACTCATTATTTATCCATTTATTTATTTGAGAGAAAGAAAAGAACCTACCTTAGCCAAAGGAGCAAGACAGTTGGTAGTGCAACTAGCATTGGACACAACATTAAGGTCAGACTTATACTCCTTCTCGTTGACACCAACGACAAACATAGGAGCATCCTTGCTGGGGGCAGAAATAATAACCTTTTTTGCACCACCCTAAAATCAAATGATAAAAGCCAAGATAACAATCCAAATACTTGTCAAACATATTAGCAGAAGACACTAAAATTATCATCATTAATTTTTGAAAATGGATTTAATCTCATTCTCAGAATATAATGCAAGTAAGACGAAAAATAGTTAAAAACTTAAATATGACATGCAACAGCTCAAAAACTTGCTTTCTTAAAAATAAAAATCATCCACAATTTACTTTTCCCACTTTATCTATGATTCAGAAGAAATGCAGAATGTCCCCACTACCACTATAGGACAGGACTTACCCTGTTAAAGACAAATCTTTATCAGCAATGTCCTTAGGACTTAATAACCAAAAACCATAATTTCAGGCAATCCTCATAATTTTGTCATTTTAAAGCCAAACTTACAATAATATGTACATTTTGGCCTATTTAACGTATAAATGCAGAATTATCTCAATTGGCAAAAGTTATAATTTTACAAATAACAAATCATTACAATAGAAACCAATTCATATATACAAAAAATCAACATCAGACCTTCAAGTGAGCAGCAGCTTTGTCCTTGTCAGTGAAAACTCCAGTGGATTCAACGACATATTCAGCACCAGTCGAACCCCATGGAATCTCCTCTGGATTCCTAAAAACAAGTAAATTTAATAACACCTTTAATTAATTAATATATACATACAAACCAGTAAAATAGCTACATGAATAATAGTAAAAGATCCAATACCTGACGCCAAAAACAGTGACAGCCTTGTCACCAAAGAGAAGAGTCTTCTCATCTTTGATCTTAATGTCCTGATGCTTCCATTGGCCATGAACGGTGTCGTATTTGAACATGTATGTCTGTTCAATTCAATATACAAATAAATAAAAAAAATAAAACATAAATATTTATTTATTTATTTATTATTAAACCCATGCATGCAACGGTACGGACCATGTACTCGGTGGAAATGAAAGGATCGTTAACGGCGACGAGCTCAACATCGTCTCTCTGCAAAGCAACTCTGGCAACCAAACGGCCGATTCTTCCAAATCCTAGATCCACCAACAACGAAATGTTCAAACACAGAATCAACATTATCTGGATTTGAAAATCAATTTGAGAAATATATAAAAAAGATAAAAATGGCGTCGTTTCATACCATTGATGCCGATCTTGATCTTGGCCATTGTTGTCGTGTAATAGCAAATGAAGAGAGATCTGAAACCCTAATTGTTGAAAGAGAAATGAAGGAGAAAACGATCGATGGTGAAGAGAAGAGAGTGAAGTTTGAAGGGTTTATATATGGGTTAGTTTAGTTGGTGAATGAGAAAAGCGGCGATGTGACCTAATAAGCGTGAAAGTGGTTAAACGGTATTGGTGGAGAGATATCAAAGTGTAGGGACCACGGAAATATCCTAAGATGGTGACCGTTGATCTCGAGAAAAGGCTAGTCACGTGATCATTATGTGGCTTCACGAGATCATCGGTTTGGAATCGGTAGAAGTAAAACTATGATTTTATTATTTGGCAAAAAAAAAAAATGATTTTATTTTTTTTACTTTCTTAGCATGTTATTATGAATTTTCTTTTCAAAAAAAAAGAATTTTTTTATTATATGACAAATTGAAATCTCCATTAAATGGGATTTTTATCTTTACTTGCAAAATTTTATTTTAAATAAACATATTTAAATATTTTCCATGGTAGTATTAAAAATTTAATTTTATGACTATGAATATATAAGATAATTGATGATATAAAAAATAAAAATGAAATTTCTGCCTTAAACCAAGATCTGGCCCTCTTCATTTTTAATGTGATACAGATTGTTAATTTTCTTGGAAAGCTAATCCAATGGTTCTCGAAGACTGGGACTTTGGAGTATGAACTTTTTATTTTGGCAGGGTGAGCAAAATCAATTTGAAAATGAAAAAATCTAATTGAATTAATTGTTTTAGTTTGGTGCAACTTAATTTTTATTTGAAAAGCTCGGTTAAGATTAAACCGATTTATATATATATATATATATATATATATATATATATATAAAATTCTTTGGCAAAGAACAGTGTAAGGGTGTCAAAAATTATTGTCAGTTACTTTTTTTGGTTAAAATTAATACTGAGCATGTTAGAGACTTTTGAGAATCTTGTCCGTGCCTAACTTCTAATTAAACTGAAATATTTTGAATTTTTATTTATTTTATAAAATATATTTTAATACGAAAATATATTATTTTATTATTTTTTCATTAAAGCAAAAATTGAAGTTATATTTTTTATTAAATTTTATATATTCATATAATTTAAAAATGTATCATTAATCATAATTTTATTTTAAATGTTAAATATGTTAATAAATTGAAGAAAGTATTATATATTTAATTATGAAAATATTATTGTGGTTATTTTGAGAAAAAATATTTATTAAATAAAATCTTGTTATAAATATAATGGAGAAGAATAAGAACAAAGAATATGGAGAAGATAATAGTTTTCTAGTTATTCAATTTAATAGTATTAGACCCTTTATATAGAGTACAAAAGAGAAAGAAATAATAAACTTTTCCAATAAAGAAAATACAATCAATACTAATATGGAAATTAGAATATTCATGTATATGGAAAGACATCAATCAAATCTTATAATATATCATAACACTC
This sequence comes from Reutealis trisperma, assembly GCA_947687605.1. Lineage (NCBI taxonomy): Eukaryota > Viridiplantae > Streptophyta > Magnoliopsida > Malpighiales > Euphorbiaceae > Reutealis > Reutealis trisperma. The sequence goes on from CANTUT010000032.1 coordinate 88,161, forward strand.
TTCCTTGATGTCTTTTACAAAAAATATGTCTCGTTAAAATCTTATTAAGGAAAAATCCTATGGAAAAAAAAATCTTAGTAAAGGAAAAATAGTACATTATTCTTGTAAGGATTTGCGCCATAACATTGTCTTGTTAAAAACCTTACCAGGAAAACCCAATGGGACAAAATCTAAACTAAGGGAAAAAAGAGTACAGTGCACTAAAATCTCCCCCTCATGAAAATATGATTTTTATCAAATATCTCTTAGCCAACGAATGCTAACTTTTCAAATGTGATTGTAAGGAGTGCCTTTGTAAACAAATCTGCCAAGTTGTCAAATCATATACTTAATGATGTTTAAGCAATATCGACATAAAATAATTTATTTATAGTACTCCCTTAAGATATTACTTGCGCTATGAATATACCTCGTTAAAAACTTTATTAAAAAACCCAATGGGAAAAAACATAACTAAGGAAAAGAGTATATTTCATGCGCTATTTTATCATTGTACAAATTGTCTCATTAAAACCTTTGTCCAAGAAAATCATGTGGGATAAAAACTTGACTAAGGAAAAAGAGTACAATCATATACTAATTCGCTCCCCCTGATAATGACAGATTTTAACACGGCGTATACTAATTGATGAAACAATGTCGTTTAAATACCACATTAGATAAAAACTTAATATATAAGTCTGTTAAATTGTCACTCAAGCGAATTTGGTGGATATCTCTTCTGGAGCTTATGTATATACAATAATTTGGGTGAAGTTTATGTCTACTTCGTTACTCTTAATATAACCACCTTTAATTTGTGCAATACAAATTACATTATTCTCAAAATACAATCAGAGTATCTTTTAGTGAGATTCTTCAGAACCATAAAAACATTTACAAAATTGCAATACCACCATAAGTGAATATATAACTAGTCTAAAATCTACTATTATGGAGACTAAGCAAATAACTAATATTCGCATGTAGATCAATTTCAAATATGAATTATAATATTAATAGTATATTAAAGATAACTTTTTACACCACTCTAATATCTCTTTGTAGGTGCAGAGCTATACCTACTTAGAAATTTTTCTTACAAATACAATATCAGGCCTGATGCAATTTGCAAGATACAAGAGTGCCCTATAACTCTTATATATGGTACTTCAAGACCAAATAACTCTTTATTATCTTTTTCTAGGTCTAAAAGAGTCTCTCTTCACTTCTAGTGAGCGGACCACCTATTGTTGTGCTTGAGGGAGAAGATTTATCCATGCAAAAATTGCTTAAATATATTTTCCACATAAGTATATTGGTGTATTAAGACTCCTAATAATCAGTCTGTAGGCCTATACAAAATTTCATTTCCTTTAAATTTTTCATCTCAAACTCACTTTTCAAATAGGTACATACTTATTTGAGTTCATTAGGAGTCACATTGATATTTAAATCAACTTATACTGCAATAATAACATATATCATTCTATAGTCTTTTATGAATACAAATGGACATAGTGTATTATTCGCATATCTTTCTTTCAATAAGAATTTACTCAAACAATTATACCACATGTCTATATTGCTTTAATCCATACATAGATTTTTGCAATTTGATGAAATATATGTCATATGTTTAATGTGTATTCATTTATGATATACTTAGTCCTTCTGGGACTTTTATTACTTTCATAAGGCGTACAATAAGCCTTTCATTAACTGCCATATTAATTAAGTATCAGAACATAATCATTTTCATAATAAGAGAATTATTTTTCTCATAGTCAATGATAAAATGAGTCTAACTCTACTTTAATTTCCTCATTCTATGATCAATCATGTTTATACTAATATTTAGTTATACTTATAGATTATGAATCCATATTTTCTCTTGTAACAGCAAGAGTTACTGTTGAGGCAAATTCATCGTCGACAATAATTAAATTTCTATCAACTCTTTCTTATATCATAAAAATAATTGAGATCTCATAGTTTTTATTTATATGATCATCAACTTCATAAGCCATATCTAGAGGATCTAATTGTTCCGTTGTCTCAGTCTGTGTCTTATAATTGGCTATAACTCTTTGACTAAGATCTTCCTCTTCATGAGATTTTATGACTGGTGCTGCATTTCTTTTCCGCTGATTTTTGTCTTTAGTTCCAATTTACTATCCACGGTTTTGGCGTGTAGTGAGATTGATTGATTTTCTATTTGCAATTGGAATCACAACCCTTGCTAGGGTATTAGCAGCTGTAATATGAGACTTTGTCACTCTTTTAGCATATATAAATGCATTTGACAGTTAAGTTGTAATTTATTGCAATTGTATTATTTTGTGAACTTTTAGTTCACTCTAACTTATACATTGACCAAAATTATTTAAAGGGTTTTCCTTCTAATAAATTTCTCGATATTTTTTAGCACTGCAGGTGTTTTTCCTCCCCCTAATATCGAAAAATATGTCTCATCAAAATAAATTCATAGTCTCTTTTGTGGACTCATTATCGCATATTGAGAAGATTTAATATATTCATGGCACAAAAAAATTTACGGCTCATGTCCTTATACAAGTTTCAAGAGAGAGTATATATGATGTACACAATGGCATTCATGCCAAACTTTCAAGGTTTAATTATTAAACTATAAGTTCAATATTTGAACTGCAAGTTCAACGCAATATATTGTGCATGTATACTAGAGATAAAATAGTAATGAAATAACTCATTATAATTCACAACTTATAAAATCATTGCAAATTATTCCTTCAAGGCGTTTACATAAAATCATCAATATTGAATTGAGTTGTGTCCTCTATATGGGCGGTTCCTCTTTCAGAATCTCATGATCTACCAAATAATTTATAGCATTCACTTCAGCAAATACAGTTACACTAGTGGGCATTATTTGATGATTTCTCGTTAGCAATTATTCTTTCAGAATTCTCATTATCTACCAAATGATTTATAGCATTCACTTCAGCGAGTGCAGTTGTACTAGTGAGCATTGTTTGATGATTTCTTATTAACAATTATTCTTTGTAACCACTAGAAAAATAATATTTGTAAATTTTTACTTTTTATACTGCTACTACGAGAGCATGTAATTTTATTACTGCACAATTTCGGCTGTAAAGTAATTTTAAACATGGTTGAATTATATTTTCAAATAAACTTTAAGTTTTATAGGTGTAGATTTAGCCAATCATATTGAGCTTGTGGTAGTACCACATATTTCAAGTGATTATATCTATCTTTAAAACTCTTCTAGAAAATATAGTGAGATATTTAACTTTTAAATTCTCACTTAAATCCAAAACAGAAAAATCAAAGCAAAAGCGTTTACCTTAATATTGTGACCATACGCAGATACTTTATTGACATCCAATTTATTCAACGCGTGTAATTTAAATCAAATTTATTAGTTATTCAGGAACATAAAATATCAATTTTTCAGAGATGTTTATTTTATTTATTTCAATACCCGAAGGAGTGATACCAGTATAAATAATTCTTACTCGTGATGTCGAGAGCCATCAATTAATATTGTCTAATATAAAATCACAATAAAATCAGTCTTTTAAAGACTTGTAGATAATGCATTTAGTTCTTGAGGAACATTTAATGATTCTTTAGTGAATTCATGTTTGTTTATTTTGATTAGTTTTTCAAGAACTATATAGAATATCAGTTCTTCAGGAACTGGAGAGAATATCAGTTATTCAATAACTGTAGGGAATATCAATTTTTTAGGAACTATAATTATTATTAGTTTTTCAGGAACTCATAACTTAGTTATTTATTTAATTAATTTTTCAGGAATTATAAATAATACTAGTTCTTCAAGAACTAGAATTTAAAATATAATAATAGTTCTTTAGAACTCATAGCTTAATTATTTATTTAATTAGTTCTTTAGGAATTATAAATAATACTAGTTTTTCAGGAACTAGTATTTTAAATATAATGCTAGTTCTTCAAGAACTAGAATTTAATTGATTAATCTTTAAATAGTATATCAAATCTTTATAAATCTAAAAAAAAAAAAAAACAATTTGAGATAAATGATTGTAAGAGAGAAGGAAAAAAAATGATTTCTTCAAATTAATTAGCCCAATATATTCAAACGATTTCTTAAAAAAAATGATTTAGTTTTTTTTCTTAAAAAAAATGTATTTGATACATAAATATTAATAATAATAGTAATTAATTAGACAAAAATTATTTACCATAAATCTTTTATTTCTTCAAATTTTTCGCCTTAACTGGGTTGTAGCAAACTACAAGCTATCCAAAATTATGAACAATATTATAAAACAATTCGTGCTGATAACGTGTTATAAATATAATGGAGAAGAATAAGAACAAATAATATGGAGAAGAGAATAGTTTTTTAGTTATTCCATTCAATAGTATTAGACCCTTTATATAGAGTACATAAGAGAAAGAAATAGGAAACTTTTTCAATAAGAAAAATACAAAAAATAGAAAGTTTTTCTAATAAGAAAAATACAATCAATACTAATATGGAAACTAGAATATTCATGTATATGGAAAGATATCAATCAAATCTTATAATATATCATAACAAATCTTATATTTTTATCCTATTAATTATCCATTCAATTTGGTACTATTTGAAATTTCAAATTTAGGAAAATATTTATTTATTTACTTATGAAATACTTAATTTGGATTTTATTTAATAATTATGAAAATTTTATAGAGATTAATTATATATTAATTAAGGTTTATTATTATTATTATTATTATTATTATTATTATTATCAAGTTTTGATTATATATATATATATATATATATATATATATATATATATATATATATATATATATATATATATATATATATATATATATATATATATATATATATATATATATATACTGTTAAAAAAAAAAAAGAAAAGAAGAAAAATTGGAAGGGAGCACATATGATTGGCTGGGAAACAGCCAATCAAATGGCTGTGTGCAAAAGCAAAATGAGACACAGAACAGAGAGGGAGAGGCAAAGAGAAACAGCGAGAGAGTGAGGAGCGACCATCCGACTTTCGGCCGGCAGTGCTCGATACCTCCACCACCATTGCAGAGACCGGCGTTCAACGACTTCAAGTGAATCGGCAGCACCACGATCGGACAATGGATGGTAGCATACTTGCGAGGGAAAGGAATTCTGGCAATTGAAACTTCAAATCTCAATTTTGGCCGATCTGAAGGTGAAATATGATAATTCTGCGTTCGATTCCTAATGAAAAGAGCTTTTATTTGATACCCATCTCGTCCTTTAAGGTTCACCAGAAGTGGAGATCAGAGTTGTGGAGGCTAAATCTTTGAGGGCATTTCCCGGCGAGTGGTGTTGGTTTTTTAGCTCCTTGCATCGAGGCAAGCAAATTGGTGTGAAGATCGCCTTGATCCGCCATCGATAGCGGCGTCGCGTGGCTAGCCGGCGGTGCTCTGGAGGCAACATGTGGTGGTGGCACATGGAGCAAATCCAACAACTCCATTTCGTTATGCTGGTGCGATTCTTGATGTTTATTAGATCAGATTTTGCGAGGGTAAATCCAAAACTCATGAATTTTGATTATTTTGAGTTATAATTGATTTAAATTATGTTATCATATTTAATTAGTAATTGATGATGCTATGATTTGGATATATTTATTGTGTTATTGGTTGTGGTTTGGGAGGACCTAGGAGAGGTCATTGATGTTGTGTTGAATTGTTGAAATTATTTAGAAGTGTTGCTTTCTCTATGGCTCTTGGGTAAAGTCCTAGTTATAGGGAAAGCTCTGTCAAAATTTCGGCAGAGTCTTGGTAGTCGATTAAATATAGCTTTGTAAGTGAGTAATTCGTGTTCTGATGATTTTGTCTGTTATTCAGAGTTGACATTTTGGACATCCTTCCAATCATCAATTGTCGCACTCCACGAGGAGAGCTAATTGGAATTCATCAATTTTGTGAGTTATATAGCTTAATATAATATTTTATTCTTTCATTTTAATTAAAGTTACACTTGCATATATGCATCGATTGTATATATATATATATATATAATTGTACATTATACATTATGAATAGTATTTAATATCTTGGCATATTTATGTGAATGTTCATAAATGTTGATATTGCATATTGTTGTGGATGTTGGATGGAAGTGGGATGATACAATGCCACTTAGGACAATGGATCTATTATGATCACGTTATGTTGATTGATGAGTTATGATTGGTGTATGACGGCTGCTGACTTGCTCATCGCCCATGCGCTACTGCCAGTCGGGTTAGCACTGCTGGGATGGCTGCGACTCTTATAATGGATTAAGAGAATGTATTTGACTCAGAGAGTCATGATAAGGGGATCAGCTCTCCATATTGAGAATTAGTGTGGTACTGTGGACTAAGTTTCATCTTTGTATGATTTCGTGAATTGTCTGTCTATTTGGCATAGTGCATTGGCATTATAAACGTTCAGTGGTATATTATATTAGGATTTATATAGCTCATTGATTCAAACACTCATTTCTGCTCAACTTATTTTTTAGGTGGTGGAATGAGCTTATGAAAGAATTTGATTTGAGTTAAACTGCCTTTTACATTTCTATAGTATTTTGTATTATTAAATACTGAATTATGTAAATAATATTTGTATAATTGTATTGGTACTTTAGAACTCTGCAATATTACAAATGAAATCTATATTTTATTTTATTATCAGTTATTATATATATATATTCTGAGTTGAGAATTATTTTTTAAGCAGAAACCAAATATATGATATTTGATATGTTGACATGATTGAGTTGATAGTCTAGTGTGGCTTTGATTTGAATTAGTATTTTATTATATCTGCTTAACATGTGGGCCCATAACCCTATTATGTGATGGTTTTGTCATTTAGTGTGATATCAGACTTACTATTGGAACTGAAAACCACATGCATCACTCATATCCTAGTGCCGATTACGTACTTTCAGGTCTGGAGTGTGACACAAACGATCATGTAAGAGACAAAGAGACAATAGCATGTTAAGGAACTTAGATTCACTAATACAGTTTCACCAATTTTCACATAAGAAAATAAGAAAAATATAAATTTGTAATTTTTTTATTTGTATTACTGCTCTGATGAATACATTGAATACAAAGATTTTATAATATAAATTGTAAATACTGTAAAAATTAAAAAAAAATCACAAAGACTTGGACAATTTGAAAATGTAAAATAAAAGCTGTAGAAGTTTAAAACTTGACTGTTGTTGTTTGATTGATTCATAGTTCATTGTCTAATCTTCTATGGAGTCTTCTTATTTATATAGTGCTTAGTAGGTGGTTATTTCCCTAAATTTCATCTTCATTTCTCTATTATCTCCTTTCTTTTGTCTCAAACAGTATTTTAGCCTCATACTATGTGATAGTAGTGATATTTACTCTAAATCTATTAGTCTCACATTCTAGTACTTCACAGCCCATTGTTTGTCACGTTTACTTCTAGAGTCTTCTAGAGCCTATTGAAAACTTAGTCTAGTCTCTCAAATATTTGCTGTATACTATTTTTTATAGGCTCCAAATCCTCAATTCATGGGCCTAAGTTAATTATTATTTGGCCAAAAAAATACTCAATCTACTACAAATATGGAGCAAACAAATATATATATATATATATATATATATATATATATATATATATATATATATATATATATATATATATAATGCTCATATTTTTTAAGGTATTAAACATATATAATTAATGAAATTTTAGTATAAATTTGGAAAAAAAGGAAGGCCATAAAAGATCAAACTGACCAATCGTTTATTTTCGTATACGTTAGATTTATTAAACAGATTTATTAAATAATCTTTTATTATTATTATTATTCATCTTAAAATTAATAAAACGTAATAATTTTGTGAGCTACCTGCAGTGATCACCAGTTAGTCCACACTTTTTCAAATTTCTTACAAGCCCAAATCAATTTGATACTAAAAAAATTTGAGAAAACCCATTCGATCAGTATTTAAAAATCAGACAGATAATCGAATTGGTCATACCACTGATTTGTGGTTCAACTGATCTTACCAATTGAACCTAGTGATCCAACCAGCTAAATAAAATTTCCTTGTTTTTCTTTTTTTTTTTAAATTTTTTAATTAGTTTCCATTGATGAAGGTTTAACTAGTTAAAAACCGATTAAAATCAGTAAAAAACCGGTCAAAAGGTGATTGAACCAAAAATTCGATTTTTTAATTGAACTGAACTGTACTAGCCTTCTCGATTCAACCAGTTGAACCAGCTGGTCGGTCCGATTTTAAAACATTGCATTAGATCTATAAATTAATATTAAATATCTTATTCCAATACTCTAAAATGTACTTATAGATCGTAATGAAATATAATATAATGTAATTAAATAAATTTCTAATATAAATTTATGTAAAAAATTAATTTAATTATATTATATACATCTTTAAAAAAATAAGAAATCAGAACATCCATCGTATCACTCATGGTTAACATTTAAGTTTCTTATCATTAGATTAATAGCAATCTAGATTGACAATTCAATAATCCAGTAATTATCTGACGTCAACTCAACAAACTTTCTAATAATGACTTAGCAATTCAACAAGCATATGCTAACAAACATTGCCTCGGGAGCACCAAACTATCCATATACAATCATACACAACAGAACATCTAAAAGAAATCCGTGAACAGACTCCATCAATCACAGTCTAGTGCTGTACTTGCAATTAATTCTGAATCCTTCCTCATTTTATCTGCAGACAGGGAGCACCATATTCAATTCGGTGGATAATCAAGAAGAAATATTGCATCATAAAACCCTTCCTTCTTCACACATAAATGAATAGGGTGCACTCCTGCTTAAATACAGAACAAAGTGAACCAGTTGCTGTGCCGCATACATTTCTAATAAGGTTCAAAAGCAACGAGCTCCATAATAATTCAGTTGCAAGAAAACACCAATCATTAAACAAGAGATGCAGCAAAGTTCTATAATGTTGACAAAAAAACACAACATATAAGCTCATGGCAAGTAGACTAGCAATCATTTAATTGCAGATGCAGTTAATTTCAATAAAGCACAAAGTCAGTCACTAATGAAGCTGAGCGACTATAATTAAAGGACTATAGCCGTTGTGATACACGTTGATCGCCAACTCATATAACTCAAATTTGTCCATATACCATAAACAAAAAGAAGACCCGGTAAAACAACTAATTAATTCAGAAAAAAAAAAGAAAGAATATAAAATACAAAGGAAAAAAAAAATCCATCTTTTTAGTAATCTGCCACATATTGCAGCTCTAATGCCACTTATTTGCTGCCAATAATTTTTCTATGATATTCTGCAGTGCAGGAGCACTTACTCCACACTTCTGATCAGCAAAGCAGGACCTGCCTTCTTCAGCTGCCTTGCAAAGCTGTGGATCCAATGGCACCTTCCCAAGAAAAGGCACGCCCATCTCTTGGCACATTCGTGTCGCACCACCGCCACTGCTATCAAATACTTCACTAGAAGCAATCAAGTTTAACATCTCTGGAGCTTTCTCTCTCATGTACTCCAAAACTTTTTCTGTGATATCATGTTGTTCACCAGTCTCAGTCAACTTCATAAACCTAAAATCTGTCAATGGTTGACACAAGCCACTCATGTTCTCAACAACCCCAAGAACCTCCACTCCAACTTTCTTACAGAAACTCACTTCTTTACGCACATCAATAAGAGAGACTTGCTGTGGAGTGGTGACAATAATTGCACCATCTATTCCCGTAGCCTGAAGGAATTGGACAATTGAGATATGCTCATCTGAGGTCCCAGGAGGGGCATCAACCACTAGAAAATCAAGCTCCCCCCAGTACACATCCTTTAGAAATTGCTTGATAAGCCCATTCTTACGAGGCCCCCTCCATATAACGGCTTCATCAGGGTTGGGGAGCATGAACCCAATTGACATGACCCCCAGGTTTGACTCAACATATACAGGAGACCAGCCAAGGTTGCTCTGGTGAATGTCTTGACCTTCTAGGGCAAGCATCTTAGGAATGCTTGGTCCACAAATATCAATGTCCAAGAGACCAACTTGGAAGTCCATCGCTGCTAGTGCAAATGAGAGTTGGGCAGAGAATGTGCTTTTGCCAACTCCACCTTTCCCTGATAAAATCAATATCTTATGCTTTACTGTAGCCATCCGTTCTGCAATTGAAACCAAGTCTGCAGAAACCAATGCACAGAACATTAAGTAAACACCTAATTTCTGAGTTGACACATAATGCTGTCAATCAAAAGTGGGACAACTATTAGACAACTATTAAAACAGGTCTAGTCTACATGCGACGCAAGATTACAAGTTCCTCTTCCATTTTCAAAGGAAAGAATTTGCGCCAAACACAGCATATCCTGTCATAAGAACAATTGAATGCTTACCTTCACATTAAAAGGTTAGCAATACAAAATCCACATTCAAAACTTTGTATTTAACTTGAATAGATGCCCAATGAGGTATTAAACTGCTAACTATCCTACCATTCAATTGGTTCAGAGCTATAATTTCTAACATATATCCAATTATCCATCAGGATTGAAAAAACAGACAAAATGACAAATACAATTATAAGGAAGGAAACTACTAAAGATTATTTCTAAAATTAGTTCTTCCTATAATGCATCAAAGGTTACAGAATAAAATCATAGTTTGACAGTCAGTTTGCAGTCATGAAACCCTACTCTCTCTCTCTCTCTTAACCTGTTTTCTTAACAAAATTGTTCACTTTGATGAACCAGTTTTACCAAATATCAACAGCTTTCCCACTACTTTTTATTCAGAAGACAATCACAATCTTTCATATTTCCTAGCCTGTCCTGCATGATTGTATCATAGAATGAAAACAGCGTAGGATGCTACTAAAGAAAGCTCGATTTTCTAAGTCTTCCATACAAAGTGCATCAACTACCATCACATAATTTTGAACTTTCCCTGCATATAGGGGATTCAAATCTAAAGATTCCACAAACCAAAAGGCCATTAAAGTTATATGCACTTTTGTAAGACACCAAAAAGGGCAGGCAGTTGACAGAAATTATTAAGAAGCCCAGCAACAAGTACATAATAAGATTCTAACTTCTCAGAAATAGAGACCTCAATAATCAAATTATTATTACTATTAGGAGATAAAACAATCATGAAAACGTAATGAAAATCAGTTCCCACAACAAAAACAAGTGATAATGCATCCCTAAACTATGGCAAGCAATTGAAATTACTTTAAAATCATTTGTAAGCAGTACAAAAATTCTCACAAATACAAATAGGTAGAGATAGGGATAGAGAAAGAGAGAGAGAGAGAGATACCAGGGTCGGGGCCTTTAGGAGCAGAAGCACACGCTTCTTGGTTAGGGCATCCTTGGCATGCATCTGATTGTCCAGCTGATTCTGATTGAGGACCTGGACAATCTGTACCCAAAACCATCACCAGTTCAAATTAATTTCATCAGGATAAATTCAGTCACAAACATAACTTGAAGCGCGAAAACAAACACAAAGAAAAAAGGAAAGGCCGTACTTTCGTTGGCGTTTTCAGGAATTTCGCCGTTCTCCATCGAGGCAGCTTTTGCTGTTCGCTTCGTTCTCCTTTCTTCTCCTTATTTACTATATTATTTACTGAAATAAAAGTCGAACAAGGGAGCGAAGATGACTTGTTCGACTGGAAAAAGCGACGCCGTTTTTCTGGTGATTCCTTACCTTCCAGAAAGTCAAAATACCTTGATCGTCAAATTTTTTTTTTTAATTTTTTTTTATTTTAATAATAATATTTTATTTTTTTTTATGACTGTAAATTCATAGATCATTTGGTACATGTCATTTAACATAATCAAATATATTTTTAGTGTAAATTTATATTAAAAATAAATTTGATTACATTAAATTTATTTTATTACGACTTAACAAATGCACTCTCAGTGTTTGAGTTTTAGTTCGAATAAAATTTATGAAAATAAAAAAATTTCAGAATTTGTTAAGCTTGAATGATAATAATAATATATATAATTCCCTTTTTTTTTTTTTCCTAAAGATGGAGGATTGGAAGACTTTTGAAACCTAAAATCATTACATTTCTTTTTAAAATGAATGTATTTCATTATGCTCAAGATGCAGTGGTGCAGTGCCCTAGTTAACAGAACTGCTATTCACTCTCCTTCCCAAGCTCTGGCTATGTCAAGGTTAACTTTGCTGCTGTCCCACTTGCTGCAAATAGAGTTGCTGATAATTTAGCTTGTTTAGCCTCTTATCAAATCTTTTTGCTGCTAACTTCACCTTGAAGGATGCTCTGTTCTGCCTGGTTGATGTTTGTTCACAGTTAATAAATCTTTTCATTTTTGCCTAAAAAGAAAACATTTCTCTGTTCTTCTCCCATTATATAAATTGAAGAAAAAAAAATTGTAATCGTTCATTCCCTTATCATATGGTGAGAAGCTCAAGTCATTCTCATTCATTTCATTTGACAGAATGAGACATTATACAAATCTACAGTTGGTCTTGAAATTTTTGTCCAAAGCTTTCTACTCTAACAAGCAGATCATATAAAAAAAAGAAACCAGATCCTTCTTGCTGGATTACAAGGCAACAGAATCAGCAACATGCATTGCTTCAGTTATTTGCTCATTTAATGCAGAACACAACTGCTGCAGAAAATCCTTTCTTCCTTGACCCTTGCTGCTACATTGTTATTTAAAAAGCCTTATTATCTGCAGCATTTAGTGCCAACTTTAATAGCGAAACTCGCTATCCTTCAACAACAGCTGCAACAACTGTCACTTCAAATGTTCCGACGCATCCTTCAACATCAGCTGCAATAAGTGTCACTTTAAATGTTCCGGCAAGCATTCGAATGACTATTTCATTATCCTCCCCAGGACGAGAGCCAATGTAGCATACCTTGATAATATTTAATTATTCAGGTACATGGAAGCAAGTATTTTGATAGGCATTCACCTTTTTTTCCCACACTTTTTTTTTCCTTTTTTTTTTCTCTCTGTTTATGGTTTTTACTTGGATGTTCCTTCCCCACCTTTTTTTTTTCCTGTATTTTTCCCTGCATAAAAGCAATGTATCCTGCTGATAGAATCCAAGCTAAAGTTCATCAAATGCAACACCAAACTTGAACCACGAAATGAAGCAGCAGCTCGAACTTTGCTTCACAAGTAGAATAGGAGTACTAAGCATGGCAACCCTAGATTTTAAGGCCCGTCTACGATCAATGTGGTTAAGAGCCTCCCTTTTCAATTAAACAACAGTGACGTAGCCAAATGATTTAAATAACCCATCACTATGGGCATACACAATTTCTTCTTTATTCACCATAAAAGCAGAATTTGTAACTCATCTCTCTATGAACAACCCTGTATCCAGAGGAGGAAGCGCCCTTTGCTTCTGGTGTCTCCTGATGACATAGTAGCTGTTTCAAACAAACCATACAGAGAAAGTCTAGACAGAAGGTCTCCTCATAATCACAATCATTAAAACAGCACCCACAATTAATACAACGCGCTATACACAAAGTGCAACCCCTACATGACTGATTAGCTTGATTTTTCCCTTGGCAACTCCCTGCTGGACAATCATAAACGAGTCTCAGTTTCTGGCATTTGGGGCATATCTCAATGTCAATGGCACGGTCATCATCACAAGGGAGATACCGCTGTTCGAATCGATAAAACCGTGGTTTATTGGCCTTCAGTTGCATATGTTTATCTGCACCAAGTAAGGACTTCAACTCTTCAAACTGCTTTTCCGTTATACCGAAGAGCCCACCAATTCTCAAGTGCTTTATTCTCAGGGTTCCTGCAGACTTGAGAACCCTCAGATTAAACAAGATGCTGTTAACACTCAGTTTCACACATCCTGGAACACATAACTGCAAAAAAAATGTAAATATGACATTAGAGAGAGTGAAAATCATACAGATTGAAGCTAAATAAATCAAAATTAAACTTCAAGGCTTTAGGCTACAATACAAATAAAACAAACACAAGAAGACAAGATAATAATTACAAGTGCAACAAGATAATCATTTTGTTGTTAATTTCAATCTGATAACCAATAAATGAATACCAGAACTCGGATATATAGTGCATCCATGTCACTAGCATATTTTTCAAAAATTTGCACAATGCTTACACTTCTTATGAGCAAGGAATGGCAAAATTTAAGCTGTCAAAGCACATATTGATACATTTTTCATAAAACCAAAAAGTTTTTATTTGAAAAAAAAAATAATATAATCTTTTTTTTTTTTTCGTACTCTTTCATAACATAGAGAGTGTTAAGAGTAGTTTTCTTTTCCATCTCCTTTGTCAGTGCTTTAACATTTTTTTATATAATAATATAAATGCCAAGCATATTTCACAAGGAATGTAAAAACATAACAATAGATACCAAAGAATATAGAATGAAATCACTGATTCTAATCCAAAATGAACTTAACTTTACATATAAGATTGATTAATTTTACCCAATCAATTAGAATAATTATGTGTTTAAATTTTTTGAATTGGAAAACACAAGCAATCACATCAATTTTCAAATGCATAACTTAGTTCAGATGGACAGATTGTCCAAATGCCCAACAATTTAGTCCTTTAAATAAGGACATAAAAATCACGTCAATGACACAGAAGGAGAAAATAATGCATTTATCAAGAATAAATAGTCATCTTGCCATGCCAATATTACCTAAAGCACAGAGACTCATTAACAAATATAAGGAGAAAAATCTCACAGAAACTGACAAATGGTATTCAAATTTTACATCTAAAAATCTTGATCAACATGAAAGCATCACAAAAAGAGAAAGTTCCTTAAGCTTAATCAAGGAAGTAAACAAAACATGCATACAACACAAAAATAGTTGATTTGAAGATATTCATTAAAGAGTGTTAATTATGTCTTGGATTGGATACCAACCTTTGTTAACCTTGGATTGGTTTCAAGCACCTGCTTCAATCCATTGTCAGTTATTTTAATGCACTCCACAAGACTCAAGCATTGCAGAGTACCTTGAGCCCTACTGGATAGCCTAACAAGAGCATCATCAGTCATTTTCATGCTTAATGGCTGATCTATATGAATACTCCTCCACAGAAGAGAATCGCCTCTAACAGCATCACGCAAAGATCTGCAAACCCTTTCAACCACAAGGAGGTCCTTGACTCCTAGATAACTCAGAGAAAAAAACAAAGCATCATGTGGATCACCTCCTTCAACTTGCAATTCCTTATTCTTATCACAAATAACCCCGTTGCCTGAATTGTATTCAGGATCAATAGCACCATTATTTAATCCATGATCAACCAAAAATCCCTCAAGACCATGGTCACGAATGGAAATAGCACCAAAAGTCAAGTTTCCCTTTTCAGGCTGCAACTCCATAGCACCATTAAAAAACAAATCCAGACCCTCAAATAATTCATCATCAATAATATTTTTGTCAGTTCCATCAATCCCATATTTACTAAAATTAGACCCAAAATCCTCATCGAAATCTTGAAGCCAGCCCTTGATGGCTGTGACCGTGGACTTAATATCCATACCAAAAGGATCCACAGGCAAACGATCAGCAATATCATCAGAGAACACCTTACTACTACACCCTTCCAATTCAGTTTTTTCCATTCCTTGATTATGGGATTTCTCCACATTCAAATTCAAATTTAGATCAAAACTAGTAAAGCTCCAAGAACTACCAACAGTATCCAAATTCTTAGCCATTCTCAAATGCTAAGAAAGATTAAAAAAAAAAACACCCAGAAAACCGACAGAAAACAGCTAGTGAAATATTAAATATAAATAATCAGAAGACCCCAATTGTCCAAAATATTTAGAGGCAAAAACAGAGTATTTCAAAGGAAATTACTTATACAAGAAGGATAAGAACAAATTTTGATTGTACATACCTCCATATTGAAAAAAGACAAAACCCAAACCGATTCGGAGATGGATTATCAGTAATACAAAGGCATTATTAGTAAATAAAAAGGAGAAAAGATGGGTTTTTAAGGAAATTTCAACGAGAGATGAGAATCAAATGTTTGACCCATCCGTGCAATGTAATGTAAGGAACAGATAGAATTAACTAAATTTAGCAGAGAGAGAGAGGGAGAGGAAGAGAAAGGGAAGAGAAGGAACACGTGGGTAGCTGAACCATAGCTCAGATGATCACATTTCTCTCTCCCTCTTTCTCCCTTTTACCAATGGAAGTTTAGGTGATGTGTCCTTTAATTAGGGTATTTGCTTATTTTCTTTTATATATATAGATATATATATATACACAGTATATGACTACCGGATCTACTCGAACATTTGTAACCGTTGGATTCGATTTCGTGGATGCTTATAATATAATCCAATGGTGTGTCCCTTAAAAATATATTTGGTCAAAAAAATATATTATTATTATTATTATTATGCTAAGCAAAAAAAAAAAAAAAAAAACCAAATATTCTATTTGTTTTTATTTTAAATTATAGTTTTTCAATAATTATAATCGGTGGCATTATGAATGAATGAGAAATTCTTGGTAATTGTTGAATGTGTAAATCAAAATAGAATGTATTTTTAAATTTATTTGAAAAGAGAATTTAATTTTGATAAATGGATAAATCTATTTGAAAATATTTTTAAATGAATAAAAAATAAATCATAAATACATATATAATTATGGGTAATGTTCTATAATTTTAAATTCTTAATTTATATTTTTAGGATATTAATTATGAATTTGTAATTGAATAAAGGGCTTGTGCAGAAATAATTAACATGAATTTTTTAATTGATGTTAAATCTCTTTGTCCAACACATGACAAAGGATAAAGGACTTACAATCAAATTATACAATCAATATTAAAAGATTATATTATATTATATTATATTATATAAAAAAATTTAATTTTAATGGAATTTAAACTTTTTTTTTAGACAATGAAATTTTAAACATTGATGTCCCCTTTTAATAGTCACATTTTTACCATATGCTAAAATATCAATTATAATAACTCCAAGATTTTTATTTATTAATAAAAGAAATTTATTTCTCATCTATTATGATTTGGCATATTGAAATATAGTCTTTTGATAAAATACATATTTTTCTGAGCGATAAATTCAGGATCGATTTCCCCATTTCAATGCTTAAAAAAAATTATTATGATTTGATTTTTGAATTAATACATAAAAAATAATTTCTAAATATATAAAATAAATATAGAAGCACAAATTTGAATTTATAAAAAAAATAATTTCAATAAATATATATAAATTATTCAAAAATACCTTAATACTTTAAATAACAAATTATCCATTAAAATGACAACTTATATTAGATCATTTATTTTATGCTAATAAGTTTTTTATTGAATATTATCATGTGTAATTTTTGTACTTATACTTTCCCAATGGATTTTGAAAAAAAAAAAATCTCAACCCAAATTAATACACGCACATGAAAAAAAATAAAGAAGATATATAAATTCATTATCGAGCCATCATTTAATGGGCACCTCAAAATTTAGAAATATTATTATTAGTTTAAAATTTTTTTATTTTAGCATTATAAATAAAAATATTAATTAAAATAAGTGAATCAAATTCTAATACTCAATCTTATCACTAGATTAAACCACTATATTATCTAAACCTTTTTGAATTTTAAAGATTAAATGTGATGGTATAATTAGATTAGCAAAAAAACAAAACAAAATTTCAATTGTATAAATTCAAATTCATTTATAAATAAAGTCAAACTCTTGAAAATTTTTTTAAAATAAATTTAAATTTCATTAATCATTAATGGTTGAATACAAATTTCAATTAAAAAAAATCTGACATAAAATCAACTATTATAATAAAAGCAAACTGATTTACATATTACAAATATTCAACAAAACATCAAACTGCTATATAATTGGTTTTAAAAAATTGCAACTGCAATTGTGAAATAACATAACAAGAAATTATCTTTTTTACGAATATATGAAAAAAGCAACTTAAAATTTTTTTTATTTTCAAGACATCAATTTTAGTCTTATTGTTATATTAAAACCTCGTTATCATCGTGACATATATTTATCACCAAAAGAAATGTATTTTCAATTATTGTACCCTTTTTTTTTAATAAATTATTGTACTACTTGAAAAATATATAGAGAGTAACAATATTGAGTGAGCATGACCAACTCTAATTTAATATTAGTAATTAATTACTTTAGGGGGACCGAAAGGTGTATTAGTACAAATTTTAGTTATTCATTTAAGTATCTTATTTGCATGACATTAATGTTTGAAAA
The DNA here is from genome assembly GCA_947687605.1 of Reutealis trisperma. Classification (NCBI taxonomy): domain Eukaryota; kingdom Viridiplantae; phylum Streptophyta; class Magnoliopsida; order Malpighiales; family Euphorbiaceae; genus Reutealis; species Reutealis trisperma. The sequence goes on from CANTUT010000032.1 coordinate 106,526, forward strand.
TAACATTACAAAAATATAGAGGAAAATCTACATTTTCATTTAAAAATAGGGTAAAAACAAAAATAAAAGATAAGCACATTTAATTTAATTGTTTAATGTTGATATTCAATCTACTCTAATACTAATTTATCTTCTCAATTAATTAGGATAATCTAATATTAATTTGAAATATATATGAATTTATCGCTTATATAAAATCAATTTAGAACAAATAAATTTTATAAAATTTTGTGACATTAATTTTGAATTTCACATTTTTAAAAAATTTTATATTTAAAAAATTAAAAAGTATTCATTTCAATTATATGAATTTAATTCCATGAAATTGAACTCAATCTCACCAAATTCCATTGAAATATGTGAAATTTTCAAAGGAATTTCATAAAACTAATAAAACAATAATATTAAATACAAAAATACTCTTATATTATTTTTCTTTTGTTCATGTTCAGTCTCTTTCCTCTCTTATCTCTTCCTCCTATTTTTTCTTTATCTTCTTTCTCTTCCTCCTCTTTTATTTTTCTCTCCTCTCTCTAATATTTTTTTTCTCTCTTTAATTTTTTATTTGTTTTTCTTGCAACTCAGCCATATATATATATATATATATATATATATATATATATATATATATATATATATATATATAGTTATTTTATTTTTAATTATATTCATTATATTGATGGTATTTAAAAAGCAACTCTATTATAAATTTGTTTTAAATATAAAATTATGAAATGCAATATTTTAAATTGTGTTTTTCTAAATATGAAAATTTATTTATAAATAAATTCTACATTTATAATTTATTTGTTCTAAATGAATTGTTAAATACTTAGATAAATTACATATTTCAATATCAGTTTTGCATACTTAGTAATCGTAAAGTATCCTTAAATGAATTAATAAATTAATTTTCCACAATTTTTTACTTTATATTATTTGAAATTGAGTATAATATATCTTTATTAAATTATTTTATTAATAGTTCTTATAAGAAATATTTCATTTGATTTTGATCTTGATTTTTTGCTTATATATAAAATAAAATGTTGATTTTATATAAAAATGTATATATTTATTAAACATTATTTTTTATTATTTCTAGAAATAAAAAATGTGAACTCCTTTGAGAATCAAAATTAAAATGAAAAAAAATTAAACCAAATAGAAATTTCATTTTTTATAGGAAACCTTATTAAGGATTATAATTATATAGTATATGATTTGAAATTTTAATTTTATCCTAGATAGAAAAAATTATTATTATTATTATTATTATTATTATTATTATCATCAATCATCATCATCATCATTATTATTATTTATTATTTAATAAGATACCTAAAGTAGTGTATTTGAGTTGAAAGAAATTTTGGAAGAACTGTAGTGTAATTTACATATTCTTGGCTTGGATTGAATGGAATAATGTTCTTACAAGAAAAGAGACAAGGAACAATACAGTCCATATGGTTTTGCTCAATATGCACAGAACAAACGACTTTGTCATTGTCAAGTTGGCTGCTTTTATTGTCCATTACTCCTTAAAATAAATTCTGAAAGAATATTTCACCGACATAAAACTTAAAATTTACGTTGTGCCAACTACCCCAAACTAGTGGTTGATTCTTTTCATACTTCTAAAATTACAAGGAATCAGAATTGTGAATCTCCTGTGTCATAAAAAGATCCCTGTATTACAATAACATTGTCAGAATTTAAATACCTCAATTCTTGATTTATCAAATTCTTTGAGCTCTTGTATTGCAAGTGAGATAAGAGTACTCCCTCAATTCGATTGGAAAAACAATAAATACTTTATTGAAATCTTGAAACGAAAGATTTTAGAACAAAAAAATCTCTAAAGTGATAGATACTTTAGATCGAAGGGAGTAGTTAAAGTGTTGTTTACTCTGAAGCATATCTAAGAACAAGGGAACTTGATTTTGCATAAACTTATTTCAGTATTCAAATTTTTTTTCAGGATTTCTTTAATATTCCACACAACTTGCACAAAAAGGATGACTGGATAGCAATAGCTTGACACAATTTTATTCTGCAAGATACTTATTATACACACCACAGCAGATTTGTTTTCTGGGTGGCAGTTGATCAAGCTTACATGTGAATTATCTCAACACACTATAAACAGAAGGCTGTGGTACATGAAAATGATAGAAGGTAGGATTACAAAATTAGATACCATCGGGGGAAGCCCAATTTTTAAGGCAATTGGATTAAGGATTATCTATGAGCAAGCACGCTGCTGCATTTTATAGTGTCGGAGGAATCCAGATATAGCCATGTGTCTGAACATAACCAGATTTTGCCAGCAGTTCATCTGCTTCTACAGGACCTCGGCTGCCTGGTTCATATGGGATTGGCTTCATTTCACCATCATCGATCCTGTGCAGAAGGGGTGTAAAAATCTCCCATGCTGCCTGAGGATTAAAACAGTGCAACTGTCAAATTTTGAACACATCATTTCAGTCAGATATTACACTTGGTTGAAACAACTTACCTTCAATTCATCTCTGCGAACAAAATGCTGCTGGTCGCCTCTGATTCTGTAAAATCAGAGTCAATTTTCATCATCAATGTTACTATATATTTTTCACAACAATTACAATCTTTATCATTGTAATTTTAATGTATACTATAAAAGCTCATTTGACTTCAATGCATCTTTATAAAAACAACAAAAGTAGAATTAATGCTAAATGCAAGATAAACAAAGCCTAAATAAATTAGGGCTGGAAACTTGCGTGTCAAGAATTAAGCGTTCATAAGCCTCTGGAATGGTAACCCCTTGATAACGTTGCCCATATGACAAGTCTAGTTCACTTTGAACAGTTGACATCTCAAGTCCAGGTTGCTTGACCTACATAAAATATGTGGAGCAATTAAAAAAAAAATAAAGTATAAAGATTGTCGAAATTTGAAATTTGTCTTTCAATAGTCTTAATAAGGATTGTTGAAATTTGTCTTTCAATAATCTTAATAGCATAGAAAACCATTAACCTCAGCTCAACAGGATATATTGGTATTATTGAAGAGTCTTGAAGCAATACATGGCATTACCTTATCTCAAGGACACAGAATCAAATATTTCATCTTCATGTATGATTGTAGTGTAATGGGTAAACTATAATGGAAAAGTAATAGGCACAACAAAATGGTGAAGAACACTGCAAGTAGGACCCAGTTGTGGCAATTTCACACTTGGAAGTTGGGATTCATTATTTTGGGAACATTTAGAAAGGGAATTTTCTAGATAAAACATACATGCAGATCAGGATGCACAAAGTACTTTGCATACAATTACAATTTACACACATACCGTAAGTTTCATGTAAATAGCTTCAGAGGGTTGCAGGCGTATTACAAACTCATTTCTTCCTTGCTTTTTACCTAAATAATAAAACAAAAATCAAGCCACAAAGTAAAAAAGGACCATTCCTAAACAAAAAACATGTACAGACCAATATAGATGGCACAGCAAGCCACCGACCATAATTGATCATATAGGTAAAAAGTCTAAGATAAAAACAAATTATATGGCATCCACAAATGAAATGCTATTCAGCTTGTGAGCCACTGTAATTATCTGAAGTCAGGTTATACTGTCAACTGTCACTTCCTATACTCAAATTCAACATAAACCACCAAAGAAATGCGATGAAAACAAGGAAATACAAAGTATAGTGATGTAGATTCTAGAGTTCCAGTGTCATACATTTGAATATATCACCAGGAACATCTTTAAATTGAAGACGTATCTCTGCCTTTCTTGAATTTAATGCTTTCCCTGCCTTTAATATAAAAGGAACACCTGAGGGACAAAGTGTACAGTTAGCAGCAAGAACAAATAAAACCAAGAATTTGCTTTAATCCATATGATTAGCAGCATGTATATACAGAATTCCAAATGGGAGATTCAGAAATCAAGTGTCAAAGTCAGAATAAATTTGTCAACTAATAATAAATCAAAGAATCACAAGGTTAAGTATTACCTTCCCATCTTTCATTATGTATATGCAGAACAACAGTCGCAAATGTTGGGGTGTTTGAATGGTCAGGAACTGTTGGATCATCTCTATAGCCTTCATACTGTCCGAGAACAACCTCTTCATCTTTGATAGGAAGTACTGATTGAAGAACCTGAATTTGACCCAGTAATAAGTAGTTAGCAAGGAAAGGACATATCTAGGACTCATAGCATCAAATTGTGAAGCAATATAAGCATCAAACTGTGAAGCAATATAAAGTATCCTAACGGGAGAATATTAGAAGTCTTGGGTAATCTATACAGTTAGGTCCACAAAAGTTCTTGCAATTTCTTATGGAACCAACATAATGAAGAGTGAACACACATGGTTCAGGATCATAATCATTATTGGAGAGGTCTCATGTCATATCCATTGGAAGATGAAAATATGAGGCAGCTGATACTTTTAATTAGTCGAGTGCAAAGACACGCACCTTCACTTTCTCATCTCGAATGTGCTCAGGTTTTAGGGACACAGGTTTCTCCATGGCAACCAGACAAAGAACCTGCAGTTCATGTGACAAAGTAACAAATAGATTAGGCACAAATAAATTCCTTAACTTTTCATTCTCTTCGTTTTCTCTTTTGTGATGCTGTTGGGGAAAAAAGGAATTACATAATATTGGGACGCTCTCTAACAGAAGATTGGTCTCAAGTTCATGAATTAGTGTTATTTCTTTGTAATATAAAACTAAATGATACACCAAGATCCAAATGCTCCCCAAAAAAAAAAAAAATTGGTTTCCTCTATAAGTAGGACCATTGCACCCCAGAGAATACACTATTAAGTTTATAGTATTTCAGGTTAGTATCATGGCTTACCTGCAATAGGTGGTTTTGAATAATATCACGGATGATTCTACAGGAAAAAAGAAAAGGATAATTAACTATCTTCACTTCTCAATGTTGTAGATGTAAAACGCGCAAAAAGGTCAATATCATAAATCATCAAAATTATTTACTCATTCAGAACTATGTTTTCACAATTTTGATTTTTTCCCTGCTTTTCTCTTGAAAATATAGGTTTAATTAGCACCTTGAAACATCAAAAAAACAAAAATAGCCTCAATGTTGCAAATCTAGATTGCACAATAATATAACAGTAAAAAAAACATGCAAGGGTAAAATTCATGATCTTTGTTATGTGATCATCTTTTATAGATATGAGAAGTAATCATTTACTGAGCATACCCATATTCATCAAAATATCCACCACGACCTTCAGTCCCAAAATCCTCCCGGAACACAATCTGCCAAATAGACAACCCAAGGAGATACAGTTTAAAGTTCATGAAAACAGAGGACTAGCAAATAATAATGGCTACACTTGACAAACGAGACTCTCATTCATGTTCTGAGATAATCATTTATTAGTATAAGTTCATAGATAGTGAGCCTGATCCTATCAATGTACTTGCATTACTTTTACCTTTCTGAGCAAGTATAGAACATAATGACTAGAAGAAAAATTCTCACCTGTACATTGGCGATATTGTCACGATTCCAAAGGGGTAGAAAGAAGCGATTTGCAAAACGAAGTACCAACTACGAAATTCAAGCAACAAACAGACAAAATTAATCAGAGTTACAAACTAAGATGAGAAAAATGATAAAGTACATATTTGGACATAGCTTTACCATGTTCTGCACCAATTCTTTTCCCAAGTAGTGGTCAATACGGTAAATTTGTGGTTCCTCAAACAACTCTCCAATCTGAGCACTAAGTTTTTCTGAGGATTCCAAATCCTTGCCAAAAGGCTTCTCGACAACAATCCGAGTCCATCCACCAAGATCAGCTAAAAAGGATCACAAGAGAAGCATTCATAAAGACCGAGATTAAATGCTGTTCTAGAGTTTCAAGGACCATAAGATGCCAACATGCATGATTGGACTCTTTAAATGCCAATTGTTTAATCATTGCCTTTAGCTCAGAGGATTTATTATTTTGCATTGTAAAATGTGGCCATGCCATGCAGATTATCATGGAACATCAAAACAACAAAGAAGAGTGATTCATGAAATAAACAGATAAGTTTAGAGATTTCATTATTAAATTTGCTAATACCCAGTCAAGTATCAGTCATCTAATTTTTACCACAACACAAGAATATATATTTTAATATTATGTGAAAAGAAGTACATGTATATTGTTCTCATTATAATGGCATCTCATACTAGCTTTCCTGGGTCAATGAAATGCATGCTGAAGAGAGCACCTACAACAACAAAGTTAATTGTCCTACAAACAAGAAACAAAAACTGAATTTGTCCAACACCAGGAGACCCTATGATTGTCAAGCACGTGAGTGGGCAATCCAATTTTACCTGCTTGATAATTGAACTTTACAAGTACACTTCAGAAATCTTTCTAAGCCAATGCACAACAGTGAAAAGTTGTTGATGTCTACAGAAATAAAAGAGTTTACCCCCTTTTCCAACATCCAAAAATTCATCTCCTTGATCTTATACTTTTAATATAAATTAAAAAAATTGAATTCATTCTTGTACATACTCTCAGCTCCTCATAAATAGAAAAATACAAATGATGATCTGATATATGAACAAAGTATAGAATATATAGCTTTTGTAGAGCAATGACCAAATGACAATAGCCTGAGATATTGAAAGCCATAAAATGCAATTCTAAATCACTGAAACTTACATTTATTCATGCAACACTTTTTGATCATCTTGCAGACAATTGGATATACTGATGGTGGAAGTGCAAAATAAAATAGCCTCCGAGATGATCCCTCAACAGTATTTTTGGCTAATTCATGTTCTGAAATTTCCTTATCCAATAGCTGAAAGCCCTCCTCAGCATCATATGAACCACTTACATATTTGATCTACAAGATTACAAAAACATTAATACATTATTGTTGGAGGGAGGCAGGAACAGAGCAACAGAAAACAATGCAGAAAAAGGCTGAACGAACCAACTGTAAGAAATTTGATACATCTTTCGAGTGGTTAGATGAAGCATCTTTGCCAAGATATCTGCAATAATTGCTCAATTTTAAATTAAATATGATCACTTCAAATATTTTTTTAACTTAAAATTGACATTGCAAAAATACAATTGAAGAGATCTGATAAAAGAAACACGCCACATGGAAATTTGTCATGATCTATGAAACGGAAAACAACAAACATAATTTCAAAATGAAACAGGAAGCTAAAAGCAGCACATTTCGCTCACGATTGCACATAAATAAGCATTTTGGCAAAAAGAAACATTAACAAATAAAAAGGAGAGTGGAGATATCTCACCCACGAATGCGATTTCTGAGTTCATCATCTGAAATCTTAGTCCTTGCATACCCAAAAATATGAACTTCATTTGATTGAAGAAAACCCTGCAAACACCCCAACCAAAAGATGATCAAAGTTTAGCGAACGATCACCAGCAAAAAAGTAGATATCAGCTATCTCCTTATTAACCCAAGAACCCTGTCTACCATATTGACCATTTTTGCCATCAAATTAGCAAGAGGAGAGTTATAGAAGACCAATTTATCAAATTATATTTCAGTTGTAGATTAAAAAATATACATATAATTCTGCATCAAAACAACGAAGAATTATGGTATACCTGGCGATAAAGATTGAACAGAGCAGGGAAAGTCTTCTTCTTAGCGAGATCACCAGAGGCACCAAGCACAATAATTGAGAGGCACCCAGTTTCAGGCACATTCTCATATTCTCTAGCAAATGATTCACTTCGAAAACTAGATCTCTTCTCTATAGACCACTGACCAGAACCCATTTTCTATCTCAAAACAGAGTCTTTAAATCAAGATTTGCCTTCCCTTGATCTGTTTTGGCATTCAAAACATAAACTATTAATACAGATACAAAATCATACGTGGGTAGATGAAATAATCACTAATTAAGCATTAAAAAAGAAACAAAAGGTGAAATTTAAAAGCTTTTTGAGAGAAATCCAATCCCATTGAAAAACAGATCCAAACAGAGAATATTTGAAAATCAAACAAATCAATCACATGCACAAAAACCACAAAAATAACGTCAAAAAGAAACAAAACCAGATCAAACCCAATAACATACCAAACCAAAATCAGCGAAATTTGAGCACAGAAATGGTTTACTGGGGAGTTGGAAAGTGTGGAAGATATTTCTATGTAGTGTGGAAGATATTTCTATGTCAATAACAGAGAAAGGAGAGGAGAGGACAGGAGATGTGGGGTGTGTTATTATGCTGTAGATTGATTTGAAAAGTGGTTAATTAATATAAATTTTCAAGTTTCATTTGTAGTTGTTGAATTCCGCACCAACCTCTTCTTCTTGTCTGGTGTGGATATTATTAACCAATACCAGCCGCCGTAGACGACGCTCACTGAAATTTTCATAACAGCACCCCATATTTTCTATTTATTTCCACTTGTGTCCCCTCTGGATATAAATTATTTCAATTGCGTCCCGTCAGGTTTAAGCAGGAACTGGAATTGGATTGGATATATATTATTCTTCAAAACAAAATGACAAAGATTATTTTTTGCATATTATTTTATTCTTTAAAAAAAATGAATTATTTTCAAAAAAAATATGAATTTTATAATATTTTATTTTTTTATAAATTAAATAATTTGAAAATTAGTATTTTATACTTGTCAATTACTTTTAAATAACATCTTATTTCATATTAATGTGGCCATTATAGTAAATTTTTTTATATTAGTATTTAAATATTTTTTATTATGATGTGAATCTAGATTTACTAAATAAAGGATATCTAAAATAAAGATATCATGATAATTGCTATATGCATTTTTTTTTTAACAAACTAACTAAGCACAATAATTTTATATTTTTAAAAAAACTATTATTTTTTCCCTATATATATATATATACATATATACAATAATTTATATTTTTAGAACCGCTTGTTTATAAATTTGTTTTATCATACAAGCGAGGTGGTGAACTTTTACCTAACAATTTCTCTCACAAATTAAATCGAGATGATATCAAACTATAAAATTTATAGGATTAAAATATGAATATAAAAAAAATCTTTTTTTTAACAAAAATAAAAATTTTGAGATTTTTAATTGTGATAATTATATACTAAAAATATTTATATATAAACTATAATGAAATATAAATATAATAAATAAAGGTTAGATGTATATACTACTAGAAATATCCTCACATATAAAGTGAAATTTTTAAATTTTAAGAACCAATTCCTTTAAAAAATAAATATTATCAATCGTATTCTTTTCAAATATGAAATTAGTAGCATATAATTAAATTCAATTAAATTTTTAAGGTGTTACATAAGAGTTTTTATTTATAATAAATATAAAATTATTATAAAATAATTTTATACTCCTACTTTAATATATATTAATTTTCTGAATATGTATTAAATTTAAGTAAGTATATTAATCTGTATTTTAATAATGTATAGTGCACCCAATACACATGAAAATAATGCACCAACATACACTTGCAATCACATATTATCTATCTAAAACCATGAAAAATAGATCTACATAACTTTAAAAAAATATGCATTATTTTCATGTATATTTAATATATCTCCATCTCATTTTAATTTGATTTTAAATATAAAATTATTACTTGTATGAAATATATGTATATTTTAAATTTATAAAATATACAAAATTATCCATTTCGCTTTTCCATTCATAAATGACTTGTATCCAACAACGCAGCACATTGAATTCAGTTGGGGAACAATCAATCAAGAGAGCCCCACAGCTTATAGTATGGACCTAGATCTATGAAAAATTATAGACTAGCCACCCCTTATGTGGTCTCCAACACTCACAGGCACCTGTCCTTTTTTTTTTTTTTTTTCCTTCACTGTGACGTGCGCATGATACATATATATATGCGATAATTTTTTAAATGATGAAATGAACCGATTATATGTTAATATTATAAGTAACAATCACAAAACTACATGTTCACCATAAGTTATAAATTATATATTCATCATATGTATTCTTAAAATTTATAAATTATAGTTCAAAAATTTATAAATTAAAAAATAAATTTATATGTTAATAAAATATTCATTAATAAAAATTATGTATTTTATCATTCATAAATGAGAGATTTATCACTATTAAATTATAATTAATTATTTTTTGATTCACTTTACTATATCTATAGTGTAAGAATTGTTTTTTAATGAATCTGTTACTATCGCTAAATGAATTTATAACTTTTTATAAATGAACATGCACTTTATATAAAAATAATGAACATACCGTTATATTCCAATAAATTTTTAACTATTCTCAAATGAATCTACAATTTATATATAATGAACATGTTACTCTTATGATAATATTTGTATCTGATTATTTTTTAAATTGATCACATAATATTAGTCTCGCAATAATATTTGAACACATAAGTTGTACATCTCTATAGTGATTCATATTTAAAACATTTAAAATACAACTTGGATTATACCAAGTTTTGTATGGTTGTTTAGGATGTATTGAATGTCATTTAAAATAAGAAGAGCGATTACAGAAAAAGAATAGTGATTCAAACAGAGAGAAATCTGTTAAAAAGATTAAAGAGAAAGCCATTTAAAAAAAGTTTAAATAAAATGAGAGATCTGATAGTAAGAAGTCAAAGAGAGTGAAGCGATAGTGAAAAGTCAAAGAGAGTGAAAAAGAAACTATTTTAATGCATTCACAATTTTTTTCTTTTTTTATAAATGATTAGCTCATTTCATGGCTATTTGATTTTTAGAGATTCATTAAAAAAATTAAGGGTGTTTTTAAGATTAGAAATTGATGTTAATGGGTAAAGAAGAGGAGGCGAAGAATAGTTTGAAAAAGAAGAAAAAAAAAAAAAAACAAAGATTCTGGAAGGAATCAATTATAAATGAAGTGACCATTCACAAATTGACATGGACACTTAGATATATAATGCTATGTAGATTTGAGCTCGTAGTATAATTTGCCACACATGGTATTAGATTGGAAAACCTTTGTACCGTCTGGGCCAAAATGTAAAATCACAAAAGTAAAGGACCCATATGAAAATACGGCATCATATACGGTGGCGGTCAATAGAATACGGCCAGGCTATCATTTTTTTTTTACACTGAGCTATCAAATTAAAACTGTGTTTGGATGTGGACATGCATTTTAAAATTGCGTTTTGACAATTATTTTATTTTATTTCTCATTGTTTTTGTAAGTCATGATTTGAGAAAAAAATAAAAATTATAGCTTTAATAAAAAACAAAGTTTCTTTTAAACTCTATTCAATCCGTTTTAAGTTATATATCGTTTAAAATTTTGATTAAAAATAAAAATTATTAAATTATTATAATTTAAAATGAAAAATTAAAATAATTTTTTAATTTTAATGTACAAAAATAAAAATATTTAATATAAATATTTAATAGAAAATAAAAAATAAAATTGAAAATTAATAAATATTTTTTTAAAATTCTAAAATAATATATATTTTAAAATAAAAAAACTCTAAAGCAATAAATTTTTTTTTTTTTGAAACAAAGAGTTTGATTTTTTTTTTTTTTTTTTTTGATAATAAGAGTTTGATTTTTTAAACTTTAAATAAAGTAAAATAATTTCTCAAAAATAATTTAAGGGGAATTTCAAGTGCACCTTAGCTTGGGATCAGCCGTTGTAACTGTCCCCGCTCAAACTGCTGAAGGTAAAATCAGGTGCTTTGAGAATCACTAATTAAAGATAGTTACTGCTGATCTTTTTTGACATCACCTAACATTTTATAAGATCGACGGTCTAGATTGATTATGACCAAAAAGTGCAGTCGACGGATTTTGACCACTAGCCGCGTACCCGCTTTGATATTGTGTACCGTATCTTTTAGGATTTGCCAGGGGCCCACCTACATGACTACGTGTCATTTTTAGAATATAACAAATAATTTCCTTTTTTTTATGGTTTTGTTAACTGTTCTTTTTTTTTTTTTTTTAAAGAAAAAATAGACCAATTGAAATATTTAGTTATATAATAATTTAATTTTTATTAGTTATATATAAATTTCTATTAGATGCAGTCTTTTGTATTCTTGCCTATATATATTTATACCAATTGAAATTAGATTTATTGAAATTAGAAAAATTAAAATGATTTTTGTTACTACCTCAATTATTGAATTAAAAATTTATGATTTGTAAAAACTCTTTGTAACTAAAGTTATTTTAAGTAATACAACTTCTCTTTATTGCAATATAATACATTTTTATAATTATTATGGCATTTTATCTAACAAAACTTTCTACAAAGTATAAATAGAAATCAAATGATTATTCAAATCATTTTAACTCTGCATAATGGTATGATAAAAAGTTAAAAACGTATTAATTCAAAATTTAGATATCTTACACCTGTGTTACGCCCACAATCCTCTCTCTCTCACACATACATATATAAGTGCGGGATGTGTGATATTAGGAGAGCCAAAAATTAAGTAGGAAAAAATTTTATTGCATCTTTAATTGTAATATTTCATATTTTATAAATCTCATGAATAAAATTTTTCTAAATATACAAGCCTTAAAATTAGTAAACTAAATTCAATATGAACAATGTGTATAGAATTAGTGAACTAAATTAATTTTCATACTAATTTTTAACAATTATCTTTATATTAAATTAAATTTTTATATTTACATGATCATTTCAATTGCTTATAGAAATTATTTGATACATTTTTTGTAAAGTCTTGTAATCATCTATAATTGTAAAATATAGTATCTTTAAATTAATAGAAATTATAATAATAAAGTATAATTGTAAAATCTAGTAAAAAGTAATAATAAATTATGAAAAATTATATTGAATTGCTTACAATAATAAATTGTAATTGTAATTACAAAATATAATATATTTAATTATAATTAGTATAAAGATGCAATTTAGTATAGTAAAGATGATTATTCAATATAAGCAATTTTTATACTAAATAATTCTAACAATTTAAAATAAAGATGATTATAAGTTATAATTTTTATATTTTATCAAACAATTTGTATAAGATAATTAAAGATGATTATAGATTATAATTATACTGAATCCAATTTTATAAATAATTTTCTTTATTCGAACTAAATTTTGAAAAAAAAAAATTATTTGATGATTTGGTATAAATTTATTTATAGTAGTTTTAATTGTAAATTTTTTTTGAAAAAAAAATTGGATAGGAAATTCGATAAATTAATTTTTAAGCTATTCAACTTAGGTAATAATTGAAGGGTAGTTGAACACATTTTTCAAGCATAGTTGTGGATAGGTAGGGCTTAACTTGATCTAATGAGTGTTTAGATGTAATTAGGACAGGTAGGGCTTAACTAAATTTAATAAGTATTTAGATGTAATTGCGTGGATACGCATTAATTGAATGAGATAAAAGTGTATGTAGTAAAATAAAGATATCAATATTATTTTACTATAAAAATAGAAAAAAATCAGCATTAGAGTAAATGAAAAATATTTGTCATTCATTGGTTTTAATATATGAGATAAAAATAAATCAAATATTTTTCATTAATCTAATACCACGTGACAATGAGCAAATGTATTACTCTCTTTGTTCAAAAAGTTTATTTACTATTTATTTTTAAAATATCTCAAAATATTTATTTAATATAAAAATAGATATAAATATTTATTTATTTTATTCTTATTAATTGAAAAATGTAGTATTTAAAATCAATAAATACATTTTGTCATTCATAAACTATAAGATTTATCACTATTAAATTATAATTAATTATTTTTTTGGATTGCTTTACTATATTTATAGTATAAGAATTGTTTTTTAATGAACCTATTAATATTACTAAATGAAACTATATTTTCTCATAAATGAACCTGCACTTTATGTAAAAATAATGAACATATCATTATATTCCAATAAATTTTTAACTATTCTCAAATAAATTTACAAATTATATATAATGAACATGTTACCCTTGTGATAATATTTGCATTTACTTATTTTTTAAGTTGATCACAAAATATCAGTCTCATAATAATATTTAAATACAGAAACCGTACACCTATATAGCAACTCACATTTAAAACACTTAAAATATAAATTGGCTTATACCAAGTTTTATATGGTTGTTTATAATTTATTGAATGTCATTTAAAATAAGAAAAACAATTCAAATAAAGAGAAAGATGCCAAAAATATTAAAGAGAATTCGATTCGAAAATACTTAAATAGAGGGAGAGATCCAATAATAATAAGTTAGAGAGAGTGAAGCGATGGTGAGAAATTAGAGAGAGTAAAAAAAAAATATTTTAGTACATTCATAATTTTTTTCTATAAATGATCAGTTCGTCTCATGGCTATTTGATTTTCAGAAATTCATTAAAAAAATTATGGGTGTTTTTAAGATTAGAAATTGATGCTAATAACTAAAGAATAGGAGGAGGAGAATAATTTGAAAAATAAATAAAAAAAAAGATTCTGGAGGGAATCAATTATAAATGAAGTGACCATTCACAAATTGATTTTATAATGCTGTATAAATTTAAGTCCATAGTATAATTTGCCTCACATGGCATTACATTTGATAACCTTTGCACTGTCTGGGCCAAAATGTAAAATCACAAAAAGCAAAAGGACCAATATGAAAATACGGCAACATATACGGTGGCGGTAAATAGAATACGACCAGGCCATCATTATTTTTTCTTTTTTTTTTGCACTGTGCTATCAAATTAAAACTATGTTTGGATGTGGACGTGCATTTTAAAATTGCGTTTTGACAATTATTTTATTTTATTTTTAATCATTTTGTTCAGTCATAATTTGAGAAAAAATAAAAAATTTAACTTTAATAAAAAATTTAATTTCCTCTAAACTCTATTCAACCCTTTTAAAATTTATATCATTTAAAATTTTGATAAAAATAAAAATTTATTAAATTATCATAATATTAAAATAAAAAGTTAAAATATTTTTTTAATTTTAATTTATAAAAATAAAAATAATTAATATAAATATTTAATAGAAAATAAAAAATAAAATTGAAAATTAATAAATATTTTTTTAAATTCTAAAATAATTTATATTTTAAAATAAAAAAATCTAAAGCAATAAATTTTTTTTTTTTTGAAACAAAGAGTTTATTTATTTATTTTGATAATAAGAGTTTGATTTTTTAAATTTTAAATAAAGTAAAATAATTTCACAAAAATAATTTAAGGGGAATTTCAAATACACCTCCCCTGAGATCAGCCGTTGTAACTGTCCCCGTTCAAACTGCTTAAGGTAAAATCAGGTGCTTTGAGAATCACTAATTAAAGATAGTTTACTGCTGATCTTATTTGACATCACCTAACAGCTATAAGATTGACGGTCTAGATTGGTTATGACCAAAAAAGTGAAGTCGACAGATTTTGACCACTAGCCGCGTAACCGCTTTGGTCTTGTGTACCGTATCTTTTAGGATTTGATAGGGGCCCACCTACATGACTACGTGTCATTTTAGAATAAAGTTTTATGGTTTTTTTTAACTGTTCTTTTTTTTTTTTAAAGAAAAAATAGACCAATTGAAATATTTAGTTATATAATAATTTAATTTTTATTAGTTATATATAAATTTCTATTAGATGTAATCTTTTGTATTCTTGCCTATATATATTTATACTAATTGAAATTAGAAAAATTAAAATGATTTTTGTTACTACCTCAATTATTGAATTAAAAATTTATGATTTGTAAAAACTCTTTGTAACTAAAGTTATTTTAAGTAATACAACTTCTCTTTATTGCAATATAATTCATTTTTATAATTATTATGGCATTTTATCTGACAAAACTTTTTACAAGTAGAACTACAAATCAAATAGTTGTTCAAATCTCTTTAACTCTGCATGATAGTATGGTAGAAAGTTAAAAATGCATTAATTCAAGGTTTAGATATCTTACATCTGTGGTATGCCCACAATCCTCTCTCTCATGCGCATGTGCATATAAAAATAGGATAACTGATATCATGAGATCCAAAAATTAAATAGGAAAAAATCTTATTGCATATTTAATTGTAATATTTCATATTTTATAAATCTCATGAATAAAATTTTTCTAAATTCAATATAAACAATGTGTATAGAAAAATTTTATAAAAATTAATAATTTAATATTAGAATTAGTGAACTAAATTAAGTTTTATACTAATTTTTAACAGTTATCTTTATATTAAATTATATTTTTATATTTACATGATCATTTCAATTGCTTATAGAAATTATTTGATACAATTTTTGTAAAGTCTTGTAATCATCTATAATTGTAAAATATAGTATCTTTAAATTAATAGAAATTATAATAAGAAAGTATAATTGTAAAATCTAGTAAAAAGTAATAATAAATTATGAAAAATTATATTGAATTGCTTATAATAATAAATTGTAATTGTAATTACAAAATATAATATATTTAATTACAATTAGTATAAAGATGCAATTTAGTATAGTAAAGATGATTATTCAATATAAACAATTTTTATACTAAATAATTCTAGCAATTTAAAATAAAGATGATTATAAGTTATAATTTTTATATTTTATCAAACAATTTGTATAAGATAATTAAAGATTATTATAGATTATAATTATACTGAATCCAATTTTATAAATAATTTTCTTTATTCGAACTAAATTTTAAAAATATTTTTTTATTTGATGATTTAGTATAAATTTATTTATAGTAGTTTTAATTGTAAATTTTTTTTGAAAAAAAAATTGGATAGGAAATTCGATAAATTAATTTTTAAGCTATTCAACTTAGGTAATAATTGACGGTTAGTTGAGCACATTTTTCAAGCATAGTTGTGGATAGGTAGGGCTTAACTAGATCTAATAAGTGTTTAGATGTAACTAGGACCGGTAGGGCTTAACTAAATTTAATAAGTGTTTAGCTGTGATTGGGTGGATACATATTAATGGAATGAGATAAAATTACATGGAATAAAAAAAATATCGGTATTCTTTAATTCAGGAAAAAAAAAGCATTAGAGTAAATGTAAAATGTTTATTATTTATTAGTTTTAATATATGAGATAAAATTATGCAGTCAATGCAAGCAATAATTTTTCATTAGAAAAATAAACCAAATATTTTTCATTAATCTATTGCAACGTGACAAAGATCAAATGTATTACTCATCTCGTTAAAAAAAAAATCATCTACTATTCATTTTAAAAATAAATATATATATATTTATCTATTTTATTTTTATTAATTAAAATGTGTAGTATTTAAAATTAATAAAAAAAGGTAATAATAAATGAATATAAGTAAGAGTATAAGTAAAAAATATAATAAAATTTATGAATCTGACAAGTAATTAATAAATTTTTTTAAACTATATGAGAAAATAAAATGGACAAATTTTTAAAACCGGAGGAGTAAATGACATTTATATATTAGAATTATGATAAGATAAGTGTTATTTAGATCAATAGCAATAAAATTTTCACTATTAAAAGTTTAATTAAAAAATAACCCCACTTAAAAAAAAAAAAAAGAGCAAAAAAGTGGGTTGGTCAATGAATGAATTCTACAAGAATTGAATTGGAAAAAAACAAATGGTGGGTTGGTTGATGATGGAAAATGGAAGAGTAAGCAACAGAAGTTTCCATAAACAGAGTGGAAAAAAAAAAATTTTTTTTTACAATTTTTTTAGTAGAAGAATAATGAAAAATTGCAGAAGAGTGGGCAAAGGGCTAAAGGCCCCAACTTTAAGCAAAAATTGTTTCAATGTTCAAAGTCAATGATCTGAGAACCCATAATTTGGCTTTCACCACATGGACTTGCCCTTCACATTCTAAAATAGTTCAAACTTCAAAGTCTTGCAATGCATGAATTCCTTTGCTCAAGCTTGTCAATTTTTCTTGCAATCACATCTATATCAAGACACTCCCATTTTTCAAACTAACTACTGGCATTTTATTTATATAAATGAAATTTTAAGCGTACAATGTGAAATTTATTTTTTTTTTATTTTTAATTTTTCATATACTAAATGGATTAAAAAATTTATTTAATAATTTTATAATTTTTTCACTTGAAACACAAATCTATAATCATTTTCGTTTTAAATACACACTTATCTTAATTAACTCTTAAACAGCCAACAGCCAAGAGTTATGACTCAATGATGCTGGAGTTCAATTGAAGCCCTACTACCAAAATTAAACAAAAAAATTGAAGTATTGAATTTCTTTTTCAAATGAAATGATATCCTATACTTATTTATTTCAAATAATTAAAAATAATAATGCTAACATATTAATAGATGATCATTTAAAATTCTTGTGAATTTAAATTTAAATTTTAGATTAAAATTATAAAAAAATAAACATGATAACAAATTCAAATGCTCAATTATTTTAAATGATTAGCTATTCATATAGATCTCATATGATAACCGATAGTCACAGATGAATGAAATTTATATCTATAAATTTGCATGATATCAGTGCTAAATAATATTTTTCCACATTTAGAATTTCGCTGACAATTTGAAATTTAGAATAAAGATAAACAATAACATGATGTTGGAGAAATTTTTAAGGTAAATGGCCAATATTCACATGATCCATAGTGCGAACAAACTTTACAAAAGAGCTACTGGCTTTAACCTTTTACAACTTTCTTTCTACCAAATTCAGTTTAGAATGACTTCCTCATTTTCTATATCCCTTCAGTTACTCTCAGAAATGTACTTTTGTGGAGTTTTAGAAGTGTAGAAGTCTCTGTGTTGGATATTGCCTGCAACTTGAAGAGCTAGAACTGAGAATTACAGTGGTGACTTGCAGAGTTTGTGGCATCACATTTTTAGCCACTTAGGCTTGATGGGTTTTTTCTCAGCAGGTTTAGACTCTCGAGGAACAGGAGTAGGAGCTGTGGTTACCGGTTCTGTTGCAGACTGAACAGGCTCTGCTGGTTCGGAAATCACATCCAAACCTTTCAAAGATACAATCTCTTCTTGGAGGAAGGGACCAGAATTGAGAGCTTCAGCATCATCTCCTGAATATTATTCCAGACAAAACAAATCATAAATATCAAGATGCAAAACTATGAAAGTTTCACTTCGAAACAATATGCTCATAAGAAAAAAAGAGAGAGAGACAGACAAGCAGTAACATGCAATTCATCCAAGCGATGTACAGACAAGAAATGCAGTTGTCATTAATGTCTGAACTCTTGTTTTGGAAAACCACCAGTTACTGAGTGATATAGAGTAACAAAAGTAACAAAATGAATGCACCAAGTATTTTTCCTGCAATTCACACCCAGTGCCCCAGCCTATAACATCAGTCACTAATTCATTACCATTTCCCCATGTTTCTTCCACCAAAAGCAAACGCTGAACCATCCAAAAACAACAGGATATGGGAAAAAGAGAACTTTTTTCTTGAACTTGGAGAACAAATAATACATTAACGTTTCTAACTCTAAATAACAAGCAGATAATCGAAGCGTAAAAAAATTTAAAAATTTTGAAAACTTTAGCATAAAAAGCTTGAGCATCAACACATACTGACATTGTCAGGAACCCTACCTACTTTTCAACAGAAGATGTGAGTGTAAATTACCAATATACATCCATTAACTCAATAGAAAACTCAAAACTAAAATTCGTTCCTCTATTAGACTAAAAGCTAATAGAGAACACAGGGTTTAAAGATGGTTAAACATATATCAAATTTTTAAGGAACTAACCTTGCGGTAGATCATATGAAAAATACACAATTGCACCGGGAATAAAGCCAGCTGAGTAAAAATCCAGTGACAGGTCATTTATTTGCTTCTTTGGAGGAGTGGTATCTGTAACATGAGAAGATGTTAGGCTTTTAATGCTTCAGTCTAAGCAATCCCTCACATCAGCACAAAATAAATAGCTTATATATGGACAAATAAAATTTCGGCCTTCTCTTGCATACATAAATAGAATGGTACTTCTGGTCGGGCAACGACTTTAATGAGAAGATCAAATAAGCTCTGAATCTTTTCCGATGGAAGAAAAGCTACCTCCAATGTATGATTATCAGGAAAACGAACCCTAATCACAGCCTGAATACACAATTAAATGAACAGGTTAAACACTAGCCACGCTAGCATCATATGCATTATGCATAACATATGAAATGCCATTATCATTTAACAAAGATTTTAGTTCACAAGAATGGAACAAAAAATATGCATAAAAAAAAAAAAAAAAAAATCCAGTGACAACCTTTGTTATTCTGGACCTGCGAGCTGCTTCTTCTGCTTCTCGAATTTTCCTTGTCTTCAAATATTTATCTGTTTATAATTCCATAAACACATCAACAAACAAATATATAGACAAGAATGTATTTCCCATTCCTCAATTACATAAATAGCACATGCAAAATTGGATTCCACTTGACTGATATCAAAAATTTATGAATCAATCATCAACTGCATTATTGTACATGCACAACAAAAAAAAATAGAATCCTGCTTATAGATGAGGACATGGAACAATCATTTGCAAAACTGCAAAAGCTGTGCCTGAAAGGGCAGCTAAGGTTTTTTGTTTTCCATCTCTAACTTAACAAATATGGTCAATTGATCATCCTAAGTATACCTTCCTTTTTAGTTGCCATGATTCGATAGTAGTCTTCTGCGGTGAACTCATAGAAGTCATCTGATTCTTCTGCCCAAAAGAACAAAATAACACTTTTATCAGGGAATCCTAAATTAACGTTCTGAATTAATCAAAGTTGATGCTTTGGCATTGATGAGAGCATAATGTTTAAAGCCTTTCATACCATCAGTAGACACTTGATTTGTCGATGGAGAAAGCCCTGATGTTTCAAAAACACGGAGATCTCGCCCAAACTTTTCTTTGATAGCTGCAAACTTGGCCTGATGTGACACAGAAAAGAAGTCAATGACCAGGTCAAAAATATATAAGAAGGTTTGGAGAAGCAGGATACAAATAACTGAATAGTGATACTTCATTTTTAACAATACAGCTGCATGAAAATGGGGAACAGCTAGAGGCACATAAAAAAATACACAAGGAATAACTAATTTTCCTTTTTATTTTTGTTCATAAAGCTTGTACAGTGACTTTCAATATCAACACACAAAAGTAATCATTATGTAATCCTCTGAACATTTATCATGTCAAAAGATCCTTACTAATTTGGCACGAAGTAAGAGTAAGAACAAACACAAAATAATAAAATGATTCTCATTTGAGAATCGGACCTCATAACCCCTTCTATGAAGCTACTAGAAGATTCAGATCATTTTCTCAAAAAAAAAATCACAAAACTTACCAATAAATCAACCACTTTGGAAGAGAAGGTAGTTACCGATTACTTTAAAAGTGATAAAGACCCATTTCCGTAAGTAAGGAAGTTCAACAGTTTATTGGTAATTATAATAAAACTACAAAGAGAATGCTGAAATTTCCATAAGATAATGAAGAATGTGAGAGAAAGAAAACTGCATAACTAAGGGTGGCAATTCGTGTTAGTGAGTCATGTTTGGATCGGATTGACCTACACCGATGACACGATAAGAGTTAGCACGAACACGACACGGTTAGTTTATCGAATAAAAAATTTAAACACAAATGCAATCCATTTAATTAATGGGTAGCACGACACAACACAAATAACACATTTAAAATTTAAAATTAATTATTTTTTTTATTTTAACATCTAAAAATATCAAATTTAATAAATTAACCCTATTAATTTATATTATTACATTATTTAAAATATATATAAAATCATAAAGAAGATTAAAAGTAATATTTATATATACTATTCTAAAAGTCATAAAATATATTAGGTTAAATGTGTTAATGGATTAAATGTATCATTTTCGAGTTAACAGGGTCAACTCGTGATACAAGAAGATTATTTTTGTGTTACAATTAGGTCAATACGAAATCGATATAAACACGACGACCCCTAACCCAAAGTTGCCAATTTAGTATTGGGTTCATATCATGTTATCATGTAGTGTTTAATATTGCCACCCCTAAGCATAACTCCAATGGCCCAAATCTCTAAAAATGTTTTTTGTATCTAACTTAATTATAAAAAGAAAAGGCTACCAAACTTCTCTCGGAGACATCCACAAAGAAACACATTATTCAACCCAAAACTTCAATCTATCGAAGAACCAAAATACATACAGCAGTTATAAGATCCAAGCTTAAAACATCAATTAGTGAACAAGCATCCATATAACTGCAAACTTAACCAGGCAACAAAAAGAAATATCACCTATAGTACAAGATGCTACATCCCAACTCCAAATAATATGATTTTAATAACACTGAAAGCAGTAACCTCCTTAACCATTATTTTCAGTTTACAAACAAACTTATGAACTTATCGCCAATTCTCATCAATAAGATCCAAATTAAAACTCTTTTCATAAATTCCATGAAGTTAAAAGCTTCCGCCACTAAAATTATGATCCTAATCACATAATATCCTATTTCCAACCTACTAATGTGCAGGGAACGATTCAAGACTAAACCAAACTATAGAATCAAGAAAGAGCACAGACCCAAAGCAAGGATCCACCAAGAAACCAATAATCAATCACTAAAACACAAAAAGGCCTCACTTTATACAAAACCCAGATCGACCCATACATCAATTCAAAAGAAAACTCAATAAGATTCACAAATAAAGAAGATATTGAAGTTGAAAGTTGAAACCTTAGCTGATTCAGCTTCCATGATGTCAATGGTGGTGAGTCTCCTTCTTTTCAGAAGCAGAGGATTATTTTTAGGTTAAATGTGTTAATGGATTAAATGTATCATTTTCGAGTTAACAGGGTCAACTCGTGATACAAGAAGATTATTTTTGTGTTACAATTAGGTCAATACGAAATCGATATAAACACGACGACCCCTAACCCAAAGTTGCCAATTTAGTATTGGGTTCATATCATGTTATCATGTAGTGTTTAATATTGCCACCCCTAAGCATAACTCCAATGGCCCAAATCTCTAAAAATGTTTTTTGTATCTAACTTAATTATAAAAAGAAAAGGCTACCAAACTTCTCTCGGAGACATCCACAAAGAAACACATTATTCAACCCAAAACTTCAATCTATCGAAGAACCAAAATACATACAGCAGTTATAAGATCCAAGCTTAAAACATCAATTAGTGAACAAGCATCCATATAACTGCAAACTTAACCAGGCAACAAAAAGAAATATCACCTATAGTACAAGATGCTACATCCCAACTCCAAATAATATGATTTTAATAACACTGAAAGCAGTAACCTCCTTAACCATTATTTTCAGTTTACAAACAAACTTATGAACTTATCGCCAATTCTCATCAATAAGATCCAAATTAAAACTCTTTTCATAAATTCCATGAAGTTAAAAGCTTCCGCCACTAAAATTATGATCCTAATCACATAATATCCTATTTCCAACCTACTAATGTGCAGGGAACGATTCAAGACTAAACCAAACTATAGAATCAAGAAAGAGAACAGACCCAAAGCAAGGATCCACCAAGAAACCAATAATCAATCACTAAAACACAAAAAGGCCTCACTTTATACAAAACCCAGATCGACCCATACATCAATTCAAAAGAAAACTCAATAAGATTCACAAATAAAGAAGATATTGAAGTTGAAAGTTGAAACCTTAGCTGATTCAGCTTCCATGATGTCAATGGTGGTGAGTCTCCTTCTTTTCAGAAGCAGAGGTGAAGAACCATCAACAAACATCAGAGTACAAAGGCAATAGAATACAAAAAACGCAGTATTTATGTGTATTTATATATATAGATAGAGCTGTGTGTGTAATGGGCGTTCTCTTCTTCAGCTTGTATCGACTCTTTCCACGTGAAGGGCTGATTCCATATTCCAATTCCGCTTTTATAAGTCCGCTTTAATACGGTGCGTTTTATTGTTTGCGGTGCGGCCTCTTCTGTTTGGACTTTGGGCCTAACATGTTTTTTTCGCCTTTAGGCCTTAAAGAGCATACCCTTTGTTTTGGCCCAATAAAAAAAAAAACATATATGTATATTAGTACTAAAGGTTAAATATTTGATTATAATTTAAAAATATTAAATTAAACATGTCTAAATTAATTTATAGCGTTAAAATAAAAAAGCGTCTAATTTAATTAATATTTTCTACTTGAAAATAATAGATTTATATCATAATTAAAAAAATTAAAAAAGACATAAAAATAATGTTGTTATGATAATGATGCAAAATTTCAAATGTTAATGACTAAAATAAAAATCAATGAGTCTACTTTATTCACCTACGGTCTAATTTGGCACCTAAGCAAAGCAACAGTGCAATAGTGACTGCCACTTCCACCATCAAATTGACACATTTTAGCCCAATATTAACCTAATTTTATTCTTTGTTTCCTTTCCAGTGTTATTACAACAAAAATAAAAGTAGTACCCATCCTTGCCTTGAGCCAGTTTTTTGTGATTTCAACTTTGCGTATCTAAGTAGTAGCCATCCTTTTCAAGTGTGCAAATTGCACTCATTAAGCTCTATTGGATACTTGGTCTAGTAATAATATCTCTCATGCCAAAGTGGGGGACTCGATTTTTTTTTTTTTACATTAGATACAATGTTCTATTTCTATTTTTTAAAAGTATGTGCATACAAATGCACATCAAAATAAAAAAAAAATACACATATATATCTTAAAATTATAATAATTTTTAAAAAACATGCTAAATCTGATATCCCCACACTTTATACTACCAATATAAAATGGAAGTCCAACTCCCTCTCCGTTATTAGCATATGATGGACAATACCAAAAGACAGTTGCACAACAAAATCACAAGCACGCTAAGGCATCGATATCAATTAAATAAATCACCTCTTGATTTCAAATGATAGATGTTATTCAATATGTGAGCGTCCAAATAAGAGACATTAAGACTCAATTCCAATAAGCACTTGAAGGGATTTTTCTCTTTGAATCATGGAGTCCTAATTTCGTCCAATTTTACATTAAGTACTGACTTATTAGTGCATACTGATCTTAATATATTATTCTTCCGTCATTCTAACTAATAATTACTAGTAGCGCGTTTGATATACAGATTAATTAACTAAGCTGCAGTATTAATAAATAATATTACGTTTACTACATATAATTCAAATTAATCTTAATAATCCCAAAAACCTAGCTAATCATGGAATCAGTGTTATTTAAAACCTAATCTTCCATATTTTTAGTAATTTTATTCAGTAGGATTACTAATCATATTATTTATGAAATTTTAGTCCCAAAAATAATCTTACTTTTATACTATGTACCTAAAAAATGGGCTTAGTTTTCTAATTTATTTCTCTATTATTATTAACCTTCCATCCACTAATGCTATTAAATCAAATGATAAGTAATTTTTTTATTTAACATATTTCAAATTATTTTATAATTTATTTTTTTTATTTAACATATTTCAAATTATTTTATAATTTTTTAAAATTTGATCTTTTATAGGCATGCAAGCATATTTAGCACTTCACAAAGGGATTTGAATATGAAATTATTTTTATTCAAAATCTCAATTCTCAATTTCTCAGCTTCCAATCATGGGAGATAAATTTCACTCATCATCCTCCAACTATTAACTAATACACTTTGTAGTCCTCTTTCTACAAGACCATACATAAAAATATTGGAACTATGCCATTTTGTAACTACGTGGTCCTTGTGACTAGTTTTCCATTAGTTGGCCAACAACTAGCTGACGTGGCACTATTCTAAACATTATTTAATCCACCTAGACACCTCTCTCAGATACCCTTTTCTCTCTCTATTTGTGAGAGTTTCTTCTTCCAATTGATACATATAATATCATCTCTTATAGGCCCTATATCTAAAATCAGCTCTTCAAACCATTTTTCTTCTCTGATTCACTTCTCTATCTTCTCCTCTCTATTGAATTTCTCTCAAATTTGAACATGTTTGCAAGTAAACCCAACATTATGGCTGACTTTTTGACTACTTTTGGGGTACTCATATGTGATTGTGGGGAAAAGATAAATGGTTTCATACTTGAAATTCATGAATAAAATAAAGTTGCTTGATTTAACTTTTGGGTGTGAAAAGTAAAATTTTGTGCTATAAGCAGAATATTTGCGGTTATGAAAATCTTTTGAGGTGTTCTTCGTGAGAAAATATGTGAAATTGTTAATAAGATCCCTTTGAGCTACGTTATTTATGCAACACAGGGCTTGGCAAAATCAAGAGGTAGAAATTAGAATAGAATCTCATAAAAAAGTTATCATTGAAAATGTTGAATCTTTATATTTGCGGTGCTTCACTACTTCTTTACTCTGTTTCTCTCTATGGAAATGATTTCACTTACTTTACTCTGTTTCTCTCCATAAAAATGATTTCACTTGCTTCAATTTGACTAAGACCATGATGTGATGGGAATTTGGGCTTTTCTAAAAATCTTAATTAAACTTTGGCTAGACATGCCCTTTATCTACCACATCATTTACTTTTTCTATCGGGAATAGTTTTGGAGTATTGGTGTTTAAAAATGTTATGGTTAATTGAAAAATAATTCAAATTTTTGAAGCCTTTTGATAAACCAATTCTTTCTTTTTTGGGTAAGGAATTGGTTTTTCTTAATTATTTTTGTTTTAATGGAAGTGTACATGGCCATGTTGGGAGTGTAAGCAACTATGTGGTGAATAATGGATCCTGCCTTATTACAATTGTGAAGTAGACAGATCATGAGAGCTAGGTCTTTTTACTCCACAAGAAATAAGTGTAATGATGGCTTTGGTTGAGCTTAATTAAGGATTGTATTCCATCAAAATAATTCTACAGCTATGCAAGTTTCTTAATGTGTAGGTGAGCAATTATAGTGTAATTTGACTTTTTTTTTTTTTTTTTTGCAATATGATTATTCTCATTGTAGTTAAGGTTAAAATTATTTCTTGCAACTTATACAACTGCTATTATGGTGTTTAATTTAACATTTTGTAAGTGTTTTATGGTTCATGGGTGAAAATAAGTTATTGATAGTTAAGAATTAGGATGATTGAAATTGGAATAAATTTCTCATATCAAGAAAATGCAATTGGTAAGTAACCATCCCGTTACATTCTTTTAGCTATATGATGTGAACTTGAAGCAATTAGGTAGAGGATCTAGTTACAGAACATTGTTAAATTACTCCAAAAAACAAAAACAGTTAACAAATATTCAATAGTTAAGCAAAACATACAAAGGCTATATTTTCCAAGATACCAGCTAATTTACAGATATAATTAACTACTTTCTTCTTTCTTCTTATTATTAATCACGTCTTTCTTTCTTCTGCTATGCAATAACTAGTAAGAGAGAACAGAGAAAAATTAAAGGACAAAGGAGAGTGGGCACAGTAGTGGATTTCTTGTCGTACATCAAGAAAGCTTAGAAGAAAAATGGTTTGAAGATATTATATGTATCAGTTGGAAGAAGAAACTCTCACACACAGAGAGAGAAAGGGGTAGTTGAGAGAGGTGTCTAGGTGGATTAAATAATGTTTAAAATAGTGCCACGTTAGCTAGCCATTGAGGCAGTACCAGCCACAAGGATCACGCGATTACAAAATGGCATAGTTCAAGTATTTTTATATCCAATTTTGTAGATGGAGGACCATAAAAGTGTATTTGTCAATATTTGGAGGATGATATGTGAAATTTACCCCAATCATGGTTTAGGTGCTACCTTTATCTTTTTTTTTTCTTTATTAATTTTTTTTTCCTCATCATCAATCATCACTACCTAGTAACTCACTAGGGCTTTAATTGAAAAAAAAATTCAATTAGATGTTTATTGATATGTAATTATGCAATTATAAGTAGGTTAATATTATTATTATTATTAGGGTTATTAGACAAAAAAATTACTAACTCTCCATGTTTTTGCAATTATAACATAACATTTAAATATTGACAATATCACTCAAATACTTTTAGTTTGTTGAAATTTTTGAACTGACCAATTTTCCTATAAAAAATCTAATTAGAATGTTTAACGTGTTTTTTTTTATATTAATTCATGTTACAAATCATTATCCAATGTGGCAACAAGAAAATTTTTTTTTGCTAATTTTGCTATTTCTCGTGATCTTCTCTCTCTTCCTTGCTACGAGACTACACAAAACGACACCATAATAGCCCATCTTCTTCTTCTTCTTCTTCATCATCTTCTAAATATTTTGAGCAACATACAAAAATAACAACCAACAACTCTTCACCTGTTCCTTTGACTCTCCTTTAATTTTATTTTTTTAATACTTGTATTAATTATTAAATAAAGTGTTGTCATTTCACCGCTAATGGGTGAAGGAGGGGTTGGGTGTGTTTACAAGATGGATGATCAATAGTTCTGATTGCAATGCTAGTCGGCTTGTACTTCTAGCTAGGTAACAAGGTATTGGAAAAACTGCAATTGTAAAACCCTATTTGCTATGATCTTTGGCAGCAAAATCTTCTTGCTAGAAATGTCCAAGATTGAAGCTTTAATGCAAGAATTTCAAAAAGCAATCGAGGTAAGAATTAAAGAAGAAATAAAAGTAATCGAAGGAAAAAATAGAGATAAACGAAGGTGAAGTCGTTGAAGTCCAAATTGATAGGCCAACGATGGCTGATGTGGCTTCAAAGTTAGGGAAATTGACACTAAAAACGACGTAGATGAAGACAATTTATGATTTGGGGATGAAGATGATGGAGACATTATGAAAGGAAAAAGTGCAAATGTGCAAATTGGGAATGTGATTGCAATTGATAAAGCATATGGAAAGGTTACAAATCTTGAAAGATCTTTTTTTTTTTCCGCTTTTGGTTTAGATTTTTCAATTTTGTTCTTTCTTTCTTTCTTTTTTAATTTGTTTCGTTGCCATGTCAGTTGCTAGCTTGTAACTTATATTAATAATATATTTCGTGTCATGTTTTTTGACCCGAATGATGATTAGTGTAAAAATTGAAAAAAATTGAAAGTATTTGAACAATATTTTCAATATTTGAAAGTTATGTTGTAATTGTAAAAACGTGTAAAATTAGTAAATTTTTTTTATCAATTATTATTATTATTATTATTAATGGGAATATGTAGATGCAAATATGGAGGATTATGGGTTCGAGTACTCACATATGAGTTTCTAGATATAAAATATATCTTGCTTGTAAAATTTAAATCTTCAAAATCATAATCTTCATATATAAGAAAACACAAATTTTATATATAGCGCTAAGGTTGTATTTATGTAATTTAATATTTTCATAATTTATCCCATTTATTAATATATTTTACTAAATATATGATTATAAATATGTAATTACTTAATATTATGAATTAAAATTTTATACTATATAATATTTTAAATAAGTAATTATATGATTTAATTAAGTTTAATATTAAAATTAATCATAAGAATTATTAATCCATAAACCAAACCGACTATAATTTGCTCATATGGAGTATAGCACTGTTTTCTGCTCTTCTAATTACTAACTATTAACCACTAGACTTATTCATATATAGTTTATAAAAGGGAAAGAAAAAGAAAAAACCTACACATAATTAATAAAATATCTACTTGTATTTAATATAATAATATTTTCTACTATAATAGAAAATAACAGATTTATTTTAACCAGAGTTATTATTGAAAAGAATAATTACCTTAAATATATCTATTGAAGGTTATTATTAATTTTTTACAGTAAAGTTTGATGTGTTTTAGACCATCAAAATTACAAGATAATTTTATAATAATTTTAAATTGCCTTTTTCTTCGACAATAAATAAAAGGATTTTTTTTTTTTTTTTAATATTGGGTTTCGACATAAAATTTAGAAGAAGTGGTGATGGAATAGAGTCGACCGTGAAACATCCCATTATTCTACTATTAACCAACCAGATGACGACACCTAATATAATAAACGATTTCAAAACTTGGCCGGCAACAGTTTACCCGGCGCACGTTAGCCTCTCCTCCTCTCTCTTTCTAGTTCAAAATTCCTCAAAACGTGACTTCTTTATGGCTTTATCTCTCTAGGGCCCCATTTTTTAAAAAAAAAAAATCCCCAAACAAAGTCCTTCAAAATTTTTTCAAAATTCCAAAACTTCCTCAACTTTCTCATGTTTCCTTAGGGTCCATCTTGTAATTAAGAAACTCTTCAGGGACCTTCGTTTAAAAAATTGAATTAAAGAAATTTAAAAATACAAAAAAAAAAAAAAAAAAGCCAGAATCAGAAGAGGCAAAGCAGAAAAGAGAGGTGTAGAGAGAGAGAGCAGGGGAGAAATCTAGAGAGAGAGAGAGAGAGGGAGAGGGTGAGGGGAGGCGAAATTTAGATGACGATGGACAGAGAGAAGGAGAGAGAGATAGAGCTAGAAAGCGCAATGTACACCAACTGTTTGCTATTAGGTCTGGATCCGAACGTAATTGGACTCGGAGCCTCCAACGGTACTCCTCGGGTCGGACTTTTCCGCCACTCTAACCCTAAATTAGGCGAACAGCTACTCTACTTCATCCTTTCCTCTCTTCGCGGCCCTGTTCAATCGGCCAAAGTATAATACATTTCATCTTTTTCATGCCTATATATAGAAAGGATAGTTTGTTTTAGTATGAGTATCTGTTTATTTGTTTTTGAGTTGCTAATGTCGTGATCTCTCAGGATTTCGATAAGGTTTGGCCGATTTTCGATTCCGCACAGTCGCGTGATTTTCGTAAAGTAAGGTTTAGATTCGATTGAATGGAGTTTGTGTTGATTTTTTAGAATTTTGATTTTGTTTAGAGTGGTATTTGTTGTGGATTTGATTTTTTTTTTTTCGTGGTTAGGTTGTGCAAGGGATTATTAGTGAGCTCGAATCTCAAGGGGCGCTTCCAAGGAGTAATTCGAGGGTTTCATCTCTTGCTACTTGTTGTGGACCAAGGTAGAGTCTATTGATATTTGTTTTGGTTGGTTTTTTTTGAAGTTTGGAAGCGAATTTGGGCTTCCTTTCACCTCCACTAAGCCAACTAGTTTCGTTAGGTTCAATTGAGTAGAGGTTTTAGTTCACATTGTGTAAAATGAGAAACTAATAATTGTGGAAAAAGTCTCATTTTAGACTAGGCTATCTAGTGGAGAATTCTGAGTGAATTTTGGCTTCAGAGGAACAAATGATAAAACTGCTTTTGTACTATAATCCATGAAAATGCTACAAGGCATATTTTGTGCATTGCAGCCCAGTTGACTTACAAAACTACTGTTTCTCAATGAAATGTTGTAACGAAATTATTGGTTTAGCATGTGCACCATGTGTCTGTTCTGCTTGGGTTTTGCATGTGGGTGATAAACCCTTATGAAATTTTCCTGATGATAATTCTTTTTGAATTTGAATATAGATACTGATTGTTTTGAATTTGTGTTTGCTGCAGTTAATTATGCATGCTTTGTAAACTAGTGTTTTACTTATCTAATGAGTTTCTGATGTCATTGCAGATTTGTTGAACTTTTGTGGCAACTTTCTTTGCATGCTCTGCGTGAAGTTCATAGACGGACATTTGCTGCTGATGTAGCTTCTAACCCACTGCCTGCTTCACTAACTGATGTAGCCTTTCAGCATGCAGCTACACTGCTACCTGTAACAAAGGTAATGCAAATTATATTATTTTGTTTTTTTATGTATAATAGCAAAGCAGCACTGATCAATTTTAATTAATGGCGTGGGATGTGCAATGTTTCAGTATTCAAATTATTTAATTCACAAATAAAGTAATTTTCATTTGGATAGTACAAGCATACGGTTATTATTCCTTTAAGTTAAATAGAAATCCTAAAGGCTTTGATATAGATAGGCTGCTAGCACTTCTAAAAAGGTGTTGAAACACAATTCTAGACCATAATTATAATACCAGTCTCAATTTTTAAGGGGATTAAGACGAAGCTTTCTGTGTCTATTAATAAATCTCAATTGAGTGAGTAGGCAGGTGAGGTCTTGATATAGGTGACAGGATAGGGTACACCTCGTCTTCTACAAGTTCTTGCTCAAAAACGGAGAGAAGTACAATAAACATGTAATTTTGATCTCTAAATTGGACAGGAACTAAATGAACCAGAAAAGGACTCACATCTGGATTTTCCAAGTTCTAGTGATTCTCCTTTTGGAGTGCTATGCTTCTTATATCTATGCTTTCTAATATCATGTGCCTAGTGTGTTTTTATTGCAACTGAATATCTGACTGATGTGCACAGCACCAATTTTTCAAGTTATTATCTGCATTATGTCACGGGGTTATGTTTATGCCACGGATAATCTGTGCTTGCCAAGGTAGGTTGCCTTGGGGCGATCCGCAAGTTAGCCAATAAAAATTGGGCAGGTCGTAACCATTAGCTTCTTGGTGCTGCTGCTTTAAATTTGCATGTTACAGAGTATGGCCTGTAGGCTCTAAAGTGTTAGGATATATGTTTTATCAACAAAGGCTCTAAAGTGTTAGGATATATGTTTTATCAACAAGATTACATTTACATTTTACTGAATGTTTCCCTTTAGTGGTAATTTGTAGTTCTTTGCTTGAATTTAGTAGCACTGAAACTGCTATCTTAAACAGGCTAGGATAGCACTTGAAAGAAGGAGGTTTCTTAAAAATGCAGAAACAGCAGTTCAGAGACAAGCAATGTGGTCCAATTTGGCTCATGAAATGACTGCAGAGTTTCGTGGTCTTTGTGCCGAAGAGGTAAAGGGAAAACCCACTGTCATTCTTGCAAGAGTTTCAGCATATAGCAGCTGAGTTTTTGTTCACATTTTTCTGTCGAAAACCTCGATCTCAGGCTTATTTGCAGCAAGAGCTGGAAAAACTGCATGATTTGAGAAACAAAGTGAAGTTGGAAGGAGAATTATGGGATGATCTTGTATCAAGTTCTAGTCAGAATGCCCATTTAGTTTCAAAGGCGACTCGCTTGTGGGAGTCTATATTAGCACGTAAAAGTAAGTTAAAATAATTGTTGTTTCTGTTCATGGAATTTTTGGCTATGTTAATGCAGTTGATTTTTTTTTTTTGAAAAGTCACCCTTTTAGAAGCTGCTAAAAAAAGGCCATTTGAATTGTTTTTTGGCTGCATTGGAGTTTCTATGAAATGTCAAATCTACCTTAAGCAAATTTAAAGGTTTTTTTTTTTTTTTTTTTTAAATCAACATAATTGAGATACTGTTTTTCTTAACAAATTGAAATAGTTATGCCAAACATGCCCTTATTCTGATGTGCTTGGTTCCTTCAATGGATTAATCAAGATCGCTTGGGAGATGGAAAATGGTTGAGTAGATCAGTTGTTTTATTTGAAAATGGTTTCCCTTCAACAGATGATTTTTTTTTAAAATAACAGATGTTTTCTCTTTCTTTAACAACTGCAGCTAACCCAGGTATTTCCATCCTGTGGCTTTTACTGTGAATATGAAAAATTTGATCTCTGTTAATCCATTTCCCTGAGACTCTATTGTCATGTTGATGCTTAGTATTGGGGGCAAACCAGAATTGTGCTTGCTTAGAAAGGATATTATGTTTATGCCCTGAAATATGTAAGGCTGAGCTTACCAGTCCCTTTCTAGGGCCTGGCCTGGAGTTTTTGGTAAAGAATTGCCATATATTTAAGTTGGCACATGGTGAAATCAAGGAAGGAGAATAGCAAGATAATGGAAAAGAGATGTGTATGTGAAAGCAATTTATTAGGATTAATTAATTGACTTATTTATTTATTTATTTTTTTTGCAGAAAAACCAAAGTGTATGATATAGTAGATCTCAAGGGCTGTTTAGTAATATACCCTACCAAAATCATACTTATACACATTAGTGCTTCATTGTTCATGTATGGTGATTGATGATCGTGAAGCCAGGGAGGGAGAGACAGAAGGTTTATAGCATTTACTTAGGGTTGTAAAGGGAAAGGAGAAAGAAACGGTAGTTATCATATCTAAGATATTGCTCTAGCTTGGATCAATTTTAACTTTATTTTTTGACATTCTAACTAAAACTTACCTGACTATTTTGTTTCACCTCAAAGTTCAACCTGGATTTAGCAAAAACTATTACTAATATGATTTCTGTCAGATTGAATGGTTTCTGTTGTTTGTTTATCTGATTACTGTTCATTCTTAACATTTTGTGGCCTCTTAATGAATTTCAATGATGGCTCATCATCATTTGGATGCTTCTTAATGATGCTAGCATCTTCTCTCCTTTTCCCTCTAAATTTCCTTCCAATAAACTGTCTGATGCCCCTTTGTGTTTGATGTTGCTTATATCTTTGTCATTCCCATGACTCCATTTGATAAAACCTTCACACGTGTTGTCTCTGTTCACAGGTCAGCATGAAGTTCTTGCTTCAGGTCCAATTGAGGACCTAATAGCTCATCGAGAGCATAGGTAATTACTATAAGATATCAATTTGGGTGCTTCAGATGTTAATTTACCACCTGCAATCTTCATGCATGATATTCACTTTGCAGATACCGCATCTCTGGATCAGCTTTACTTTCAGCTATGGATCAGAGTTCTCAAGTTCCCTTTTCAGATGCACATTTGAATGAAAAAGAACAAAATAATGGGTCAAATGTAAATGTAAATAGGGAAAAGCTGAAGAACAATTTAGATTCATCCTATCTACAAGTAAATGACGAGACACATTCTTGGGTGGATGATAGAGGTGGAAGAGTCCATCCCACTGTTGATGTAGCAGAAATTATTAGGCGTTGGACACATGCATTGCAACGTATTCACAAACAGTCACTTCATTTGGTATGCTATTTCCTTTCCCAGTCATAAGATGTTTATTCAATTGGTAATTTGTAAAGTCTGTTTTTCTTGTTTATCATTGCATGCCCTCCATGAAATTATGCTGTGGCTTTGTTTCTATATGGCATAATCATGAAGTTGGTGTGTGTATCAGGATCCAGTACTGTAAAGTTTGATAATAGATATTTGTGGAATGGTGAGTTTGAGTTGACAGGTGAACAACAGATTCTTATTGTGATGCAATGAAAGATATTAATTGAAGATAACTTTAGCCACTACAAACAAAATTAGTTGCAGTACTAATTTTAGCTTTGAATCTAGATTGAAGGCTTTTAATTTCTACACTATGATTGTTTAGTTCTGGATCCAGAATGAAGAGGACTAGCTCTAATTTGTATCTTGGAAATTGAAGGCAAATATTGCATTTCATTTAGGGAAATTGGCAGAATGGAACAAGCTTTTTTATTTTTTTGGGGTTAATTAGGTGTAACTGGGGGATTCAAACTTGCAACCTTGTAGTTGTGGAGATTACTATAGTATTATTGACATGAAACAAGCTCTTTGCTGTTTGTGATAGTGCAATTTTTGTTGATTTTCTTAGAACATGGGCATAACCCCATATTTTGTGATTGTCTACCATTAAGTTTATCTCTGTGCTTTATTCCTTTTTGCGTGTGAATTTTTCGAGGAAATTTGAAATTTTTATGTGTGGGAGATATTATCATCAATGTTTTGTTTTGAATTTTTGCTGTGAGATGTCTCATATATGACATGTGCAAGCAAGGATTTTTTTGGGCCATGCAAGCTTGTCTTAATGGAAACACCCCCCACAACACCTACACATTTTCCTTCTCAAGTTGTACTTCACAATTTTCTACAAACCAAGAACATATCCTCTACATCTACATAGGCCAAATCAATAACAATGTTCATTCACTCGACTTCCATTTCATGATTATTATAAATTCTGAAGAGCTAGTTAAATGTCTAAGATATATTGACCTCTATCTCATTTCCTTCTCATCTTTTCATTTGGGAATAATCAGAATGTTTACTAATTTTGATTTTTTGCATGCGTACATCTTGTAAGTTGATAAAGTTGTCATTTATAAGAATTCATAGGAGATGAAAGCTAGGGAATTTAAGAGAACAATATGCATAGACACTCCCTAACTGCTAACAGAATTAACTCTTGTTCCATTACTGTTGGGGTACCAGTGCTGGAGAGGGTAAAAAGGGTCAAACGGATTAATGAATTAGAGAAGCCCATATATGTTTAAAAATGTCTGGAATAATTTAATGGAATTTTCTCATCATTGATGATGTAGTGAAATGCTTTTGTGCATCAATTGTTTTCTAGGCCAAAGCTAATGATGGAGAAGGCCCAGATTTACTACGAAGTTCAAATGATGGTGCTACAAGTGGCCATGCAGAGTCGTTAGCTGCGACTCTTGCAGAGCACCAGCAACACCTGGCTAGTTTTCAGGTAATGTGATTAAGTAGCTTTGTCTACTGTAAAGCTGATGAGCTTCCAACCTGAGACTGAAGCTGGATGATTTCAATTTTCTGATTCCACTTGATGTTGACTAAAACATTTGTGCAATCATATTCTCTATTTTGTTTCCTGTCAATTGAGTTGATAACATGATAGTTAATTATTCATTCTTTAAACTTCTGTCCTTAAATTTGTAGAGTAAGGATGTCTCAGAATGATTACTTCTCAAGATGTGAGGGACCTAATGTTAGTTGCATTTTAATTTGTTACACAATGATGTTATGGGTTTAAATTCTGTAGGGCCTCAGATACTAAGATAGCTGCTTCTTTGTAGTTATTTAAATATTCATATGCTTTATGCATATTACTCCTTGGAGCAACAATATTAGGAATTATCGCAGTTTATATGCATTTTTTAATTGTGTAATTCCTTTGAGTTTCTAGTATTTCATGTGTAGGAACCAAGAGAAGGGCTATCCTTGCATTTTGCAAGAATTGGGTTATTATAAGAGTCGGTATACATGGTTAAGGTTTTGTGTTAGACAAACATTTTTAGTAGATTCTGGTAATTTTGTATGAAACACAAAATCTGGCAACACGTTTGTTTATGGAAGTGATAAAGATTTATGCTTTCAAATTATGCGATATCTATTATAAATTTGTGTCAATTGGTTTTATGTTACAATTCTAGATTGCACTTGATGTACTTTTGTTACACCTGCAATATATTCTTTAGATCACTGTGCTTCCTTATTTACCAGGTACCATGTTGAGAAAATTTTCCTACTTGTAAATTTCTGTACAGGTGCTTATTAATCAACTTAAGGAAGTTGCTCCAGCAATACAAAGTTCAATAGCAGAGTGTACAGAGAAAGTAAATAATATGTCCTCCAACCTTCCATCAATGCCTAAGCACCATGGTCGAGCAACCTCACCTATACAGGCGCAGAGCAGTGGAAGGACCTTGGTAATTGTTTGGCAAATGATTATTTAGTTCAAGGGAATGCATCCAACCTTGCATTATTTGCTGTATGGAACTGATTTTTTTTTTTAAATATCTTTTGGGGAATTATTAGGAAAGTAGCTCAGATGATGTTGCTGAGGTGACTTCAAAAATGTCCACTGTTCAGCTTGACAAAGTATCTGCCAGCCCCCCTGCTTTAAAACTACCACAGCTGTTCAGTTTGACGCCAAATTCTTCAGGAAAAGGTACAAACATGCAAAAGAGACAAACTTTAGCTTCCCAAACCAACCAGATGGAAAATATCTCTGAAAGAAACTCTCTGGACCAGCCTTTGTCGAATAGTCGCTTAAATAATACACCACAAGGTTTGATGCATCTTTTTGCCTCCTACTTCATACCTTCCTGCACACATATAAGCTTATTACCTTATGAAGGAATTTCATTTGTCAATTACCAAAAAATTGTTTTTGAACAGCTTCAGGTGGAGGTTTTGATTCTTAATTTTTCTGTTTGTAGATAGTGATAATTCTTATGTTCAAAGCTTAAAGAGATCTGTAAGGGAAGCAGCTCTGTCTACCCAGTCCTTGAATTCAGAATCATCTCGAGATAGTCAGGTTGATGAAAGTTCTGAGCACTTCTTCTTACCTCTAACGACTCCTGGGTTTTCTCGTCTGGGCCTGGAAAAGAAAGTGGCTTCAAGGCGGAGTAAAAGATTGTTTACATCTCGAAAGGACTCGCCCTTGCTTGAGAATCATGCTCCTGATGGTCAAGTTGGGAGCAAGTCCAATGATCTACCAGACATTTTAAATAATCTGGATTCTCTTACTGATTATGACCATGTAAATGGCTTTCTCTCTAGTGCAACGTCTGATGGACAAAGGTCTTTTTTTGATATTGAGGAATCTCATGAACAGGTCTTTTCACCTCCTTTGCTAATGGACACATCCCTGCTAACAGATTCGTACGAGGATTTACTTGGTATGTTGCTTTGCTGTAAATCATTCCTGTTATAGGCATGTTAAGTTCATTGTCAGATGATTTTCTAGTTGCATTTTGTGTTTAATGTACAAGTATAATTTTAGCGCTCTATTAAACACAAATGCCTCTTTTTGTGTTAAGCTACCATGCAGCACTAGCATGCACCACATTTCTGCATGTTAATGTACAAGTATAACTTTGCTTGTTAGTATTGCATTTCAAAATCCATGGGGACTTAGATGGTTAATTTGTGACCTTTCTCTTGGGTCTGTGCATGTGAACTGGGTTGGTTAGTTCTTAAGACCTGCCATGTATGTCCCAGGATGACTTGTTAGGCCTCTGGGAAAAGTTGATGAAAGATCCATGTAGAAATCTGAGGATCTTTACTAGAAAAGATTAGAGAGAGAGAGAGAGAGAGAGAGAGAGAAATGAAGGTTGCACAGCCTTCCTGAGTACTGATGACTAATTAGAGGAAAGGTTGTTTTGTTGCTAACTTGCTGTTGTTCCTTTTTTCTTCATTTTTTCTTTTCCCTATATCCTTTTCTCAATTCAGACATGTTACAGATGACTATCTTTAATTTTCTTGCAGCTCCACTGTCAGAGACCGAAACTGCGCTAATGGAACATTGAAAGTGGTGTTTCGGCGCTGTTGCTTTCACGTTCTCGAGGAGATGATGTTGTCGTTGTGATGGTTTTGTTTTCATTCATTGATTGGGATGTTCTCCGCACCCTCAAATTTGTTTTATGGTCTTTATGAGTTCCTTCCTCTTCTGTACCTTTGTGACTCCTTGTGGTCACAATTACCTTTTTGGCTCCTTTTGGGCACAATTGATATTCTATTGTTTTCGGGGAAATGTGGCCCAATTCAGTTCTGATATATATACTGGACAACACCTGGAACTTAAGATGGCCATTTTATTTGGCAACTCAGTAGAAGGATCTTGTAGGCCGTAATCAACTGCCAATCAGATTAATATATGCTAATTCTTTTGGATGGTTTGTTTCTGGGAAGATTATTACTATACCTGATGACAATTGTGCATCCCATTCTTTATCTGACCGATATGAGGCTGCAAGTCTGCACTCCATCGAATGGCTCCAGGTAACTGTCAAGATTGATTGTTGATGAGCTGATCCTTGTGTATTTGATAGATGTGCATGACAAAGGATTTGATTGTGTATTCAGGTAATTGATCAAAAGCAAGGAATTAATATTTGCTTCTTTTTATTTATAATTTTATATACGAATATTTTTTTTTCTTGTTTCCAGTGATTCAATCATGTAGGAGTATACAGGGTGCTGAATTTGATAGTTTTGATGGTTTGCATCTGTTGATAATTATTTTTCGTAAGCTATCTACTGTTCTATTATTATAATTCGACATTGACTTTAAGTAACTGACTTTTATAAATTGCCATTGAATGTGAAGGTCATCTGAAGTTGCAGCAAAGAGATATGCTGTGTCATGCACATGATTTGTAAAGATTGTAGTTATTTTTTGTTGGCAATTTCTAATACATTTGAAGTATTTACGTTGCAGTTGGTTAGAAAATGAGTCTTCAATTGGTTTTCAGGTCTTTATTTCCATAAAGAAAAATTAATTCTTTACGTGAGTTGTTGGTAAGGTAACTGTTGAGATAGCTGCACAGGGTAAAACCAATAGGATTTCTATTTGCTAATTGATTGATTACATGACCCTGTGCAATGGTAATTCATATTTCACCATTCTTTTGAGCATACAACTTTTCTTTGGGAAGTTGGACTAGCAATTTCATTCGTCAAATCAAATGTTGGATTCTTGATTTGATCCTCTACCAATCCTCATTTCAGAGTTTATACGTGCAGGCATTGGTTCATACCAATGGAAGATAATAACATTTAAAATCTGAACTGTTTTGGCTATGGTGTGGTTGTCAGGTATTTTGTTCTCTAGTTTTTTGCCCATTTAGAGTTTGTTTGACATTAAGGTTAAAAATTACATTTTATATGCAATTGAAAAAGTAATTTTTGGGTGCTATTTAATTTTTTTTGAAATTTTTATAATTCAAAAGTATGAAATTTTTTTTCAGTAATAAATTTTAATATTTTCAACGAAGTGATTTTCTGATCCGAAGTACAAACCACAATGCCCAAATTCTAGGTGGATGGGAAAATTCTTCTTTTTTTTTATTTGTGCCAAATGGATGGGAAAATTCTTCGTTGTGCTGCTTTTTCTATTTAATCTGCTTCTATGATTGATTATATTTATGAGGATTTACAATTTGTACAATTACGTATGCCAATTTCACGTTTCCAGAGAGCATTTCTTTTTAAAGATTTGACCGCCTATGTCCTAAGCCTGTGAAGGAACTGCACTCTCATACACGTGCAAATCTTCTTCACTTCCACGTACTGATAGGAGGGGAAATTTTCTCTCTCTTTCTTTTTTTTTTTTTTTTTAAATGATAATTCTATAATAATTTTTTTAATTTAAATTTATATGCTTTATTTGTGCTGTAAATAAAGATATCTAAAAAACTTTGTAATTATACCTACAATTTAATCTTTCATAATTGATGTTTATATATTTTATTATATAAATAATTAAAAATTAATATGATCAAGTATTTTAAGTTTTTTTTTTTTTAGTTTATAAGGAGGAGGGAATTCGAATTTAAAATCTTATTTAAGTTGAGATACAGATCCACAATTAAGTTTATAGATACTGTTTTAAAATTTTCAAAATTAAAATATTTTAAATTTTAAAATAATTATATAAAAAATTTGTTTTTATAAAAAATTAATTTGATACTATTTGTTTATACTTGTGACTCTTTATGAGTATGTGTTTGGGATTGAGTTATAATCTACTTTTAAAAATTGTTACGTATTTTTTTTTTAATTTAATTGCTTTGG
The DNA here is from genome assembly GCA_947687605.1 of Reutealis trisperma. Taxonomy (NCBI): domain Eukaryota; kingdom Viridiplantae; phylum Streptophyta; class Magnoliopsida; order Malpighiales; family Euphorbiaceae; genus Reutealis; species Reutealis trisperma. The sequence continues at coordinate 147,723 of CANTUT010000032.1, forward strand.
ATAAATCATTATTTGAAGAAAATAGAAAATTTATCTTTTCCAAAATCGTGATTTCCCAAACTCCATGGAATTCAAAAATAATTTGTTAAAAACATTTTAAATTCAATACCAAACACACACTAACTCATTCCAATTCAAAGAATATTTTAGAAATTAATAAGGAAATAATAGTAAAAACGACAGGAAAGTTAGTGACTTCTGTGCAAAATATTCCCAAGTCCCCCTCAAGATTTGCCAGTTATTTTGATTTTTGGGACAGTTCTGTTTGGTTATATGGCTGTTGGGTCCTAAAATTACCAAATTTAGTAATGCTTTGTTCTCTCACTATGAAATGCAATTACAATTGGACAATTAATTATACCATAAACAAAATATTTTACAAAATAGACACTATAAAAAAAAAAAAAGGGTGATGAGTGATTATTGGAATTCAAAATTCTAATGATTTTGATTTTTAACAACTTAAAAAGAGTTTAAATTCAAGAAACTATAATTTGAGATATTTTACTATTTTTTTTACTGAAATATATATATATATATATATATATATATATATATATATATATATATATATATATATATATATTGACTAGAATACCTTACCATATAGAGTCTTAGCTCATTTTTAGTATAAAATGTCTTTAATCTTTTAATGTTTTAAAATATGAAGTCACTAATATGTAAAATCACCCTCCTACAAAATATAACTCATTTTTTAAAATATTGACAACATTTTTAGAAGAAAAATGAATTTATGATGAATTTTCTTTGTTGTTTGATTGTGATTTTGATTTTTTTTTTCAAAATTATTTTAAGATGTTCTAAGTGCATTGAAGAATTTTAATTTTTTAATAACCAATAAAACTACGAATCTACTTCTGTCTTTAAAAAATTATACAGTAAAATTTCTATAAATTAATATTCTATAAATTAATAATTTCTCTTAAATAATAATTTTTTTTCGGTCCCAAATAGGATTAATGAGTTAAATTAACAATTTCGATAAAATAATAAGATAATAATTTTTTTGAAAATATTACATAATCTCTTGGTTACATTCATATTATAAATTAATAATTTATTAAAATTATATATCATATTTTACTAAAATATTATTTTATTATTATTTTTTTAAGTGTCAGTTATATTGAAAATATTAATACAATTAAATTATATTTACAAATCAAGTAAATATAGATTGGTTTATATTTCTTAAACTTTTAGTATCATTTTATTAATAGAATAATTCATATTTTTATAAAATAAAGTAGCCTTTTAGTTGATTAAACAAGTGTTATTTTGCATTGTAAGTATACTCAATAAATTAATAAATTATTAATTTATTGATTAATTAATATCTCTTTAAATTAATAAAATTCATATGGTTTCAAAGTTATTACTTTATAAAAGTTTTACTGTATATTTTCTTACAGGGAAACAACATAAAAATAATTATTGATAAAGTGATGATTGATTGTGATTAGAGATAATTATTATCATTTTTATAAGGGATTTTCTCCTTTTTTTGTTAAATTCATTAAATTTTGGAAAGTATTTTCACTCTCCATATAAATTATTTATATTTGGTTAGTAAAATACTTTTTTAAATCTATTATTATGGTTATTTTAAACATCAGAAAATATGAAAAATAATTCTTTTAAAATAAATAAAATTTTAATTTATGTTATTGTCATTGTTGGGTTAATAATTTAATTACAAAGTTTTTATATTAAAAAAAGTCTGGAATATGAACTCAAATATTATTTTAAAAAACTTTGGCAAAAAAAAATTTTATTTTAAAAACTTTTTTTTCTTAAATATTTAATATTTTTTATATTAGAAAAATGTAAAATGAAACTGTATTCAAATAATTTTCTTGACTGAATTGAGAGAGCATTCTCACGCGCTAAAAAAGCGCATGGAATGTTTATCCGATCTCAGCGAAAATCTCTGCCAAAAAGAGGTTTTGGAACTTCCAACTCTTGAAAGACAAACGAACAGAGGACATGCTTTCCAAGGTTGAATAATCCCTAGTCGCAGAAGACAGGTGCATGAACTTACAGTTAATACAATTCCACTTTTGTCCTTATCCTAGGTCAAGTAACACGGAATGTGAGGGGTATTTTGGTCAAATAGTTTTATATCTTTATCTGGAGAAAATTTAGAAGAGAGAGAGAGAGAGAGAGAAGGATATGACAGACAAAAGTAACTGTGGTTTTTGAGGTTGAAATTCCTGAGAAAGTCTTAAAACAACAACCTTTCGAACTTTTTAAAGTTGTAGTCCTGTGTCCGTGATACAACCAGGGAAACTGCTGCCAAACAGGCTGAGAGCCTGGAAGATGTGCATGAAGTTGTGGACGTGAGACCAAAACAGGAACGGAAGACCTCTGTCCGACTTGAAGGCTATGAGTTGAATTATTAGTTAATTGTGATTGGTTTATATTAGCTCAAATACGATTGGACAATATTACTTTATTTTCATTGGTTGATTAAGTTGTGGTTTATTAGGTAAAGTCCTAGGACTCTGTGTATATATTGTTTTATACATAATAGAGAAATATTGTAATATCTTAAATTTTTATTTATTTTATAAATTTTATTTTTATGTACGGAAAGATATTATTTTATTATTTTCTTATCGAAGTTATATTTTATTAAATTTATTATATTCATACGCTCTGAAAAATTATTATTAATTTTAATTTTATTTAAATATTATATGTATATAATTGAAGGAAATATTTTTTATATATTAGTATTATGTGTTAATTAAGTATTATTATTATTATTATTATTATTATTAACATAAAGTTTAGTGTATATATATATATATATATATATATATATATATATATATATATATATATATATATATATATATATATATATATATATATATATATATATATATATATATACTGATGTTTTAATAAGTAGAGGTAGTGCCTCTGATTGGCTGGGAAACAACCAGCCAATCAGAAAGCTAAGATGTGGGCAATAGATCGGGGGAGAGAGAGAGAGAGAGAGAGAGAGAGAGGCGAGGCTATGGATGCCGGAGAGCCACCCTCCTGCCGGCGGTGGGCTGCATTGCCACCTCCAGCTGCTAGCCCACCGTCTGGCGACTTCATGGGAACTGGCAGCACATCGATCGGTTGACGGACGGCAGAGCACTCATACGAGGAAGATTTCCGGCGACTGAATCTTCAAATTGACATTTCGGCCGATTCCAGTGGCTAAATCCGGCGATTCTGGTTTCATTCAACTCTTGATGAAGAGAGCTTCAAATTGGTACCTGTCTTATATCCTGGTTGTTGTCGGAACTCGAGATCGAAGAATTGGAGGCCAGAGTTTTTGAGGCATTTTCTAACGAGATGGCGGCGAGCGGTGGTATTTTTGAGCTCCTGGCGTCGAGATGATCAGTTTGGTGTAAAGATCGTTCCATTTCACTACAGGCAATGGCGGTGGCGCGTGGAACTGGTCTGACAGCTCCGTTTTTCATTTTGATGCAGTTCTCAATGTTCGTTCAGATCTGGTGAGAGTAAACCCGTATCCCTTGAATTTCTGTTATTGTTGTATTATATTTATTATATTTTAATTAGTATTTAATGAATTAATAAATTGAAATTGCCTGTTGAATTGTGTTGATGAATATGAGTTGGGAGAACCCAGGAGGGGTCGTTAATATTGTGTTGAGCTGTTGAGATTATTTTAGAAGTGTTGTTTTCTGTTGATTGTAGGAGATTTTGGCAAGAATCTCAAGAGTCGTGTAATTATATCTTGTTAGACGAATCATCCTTTGCTGATAATATCTTTTGTGTTCAGTGTCGTTGCTCTGGCGTCTTCCTGGTTCCAAGGGTCGCACTTCCGAGGGAAGTCAGTCAGCCATATCGTCAATTAGGTGAGTGATACTCCCTAATATGTTATTTTGTCTTCATATGCATTTGCATCTACTGTATGTATATATATGTATATTATGCATTATTATTGCATAAATGCATGTTAACATTTGATTATAGTTGATGAATTGATATTTTATGTTACATAATGACTGTGGTTGACAGATGAAAATCGAGAGGATACAGTGCCACCTAGGAATCATGGATATGATTATGATTATGATTATGATGAGATTGAGAAGATGAGTTATGAGTAGTGGATGCTGGCTGGGCCTGCTCATCAGCAGGGCCGTTACCAGTCGGGTTAGGACTGTATGGTACAGACTAGTGACAGCTGGGCCCATTGGGTATAAAAGACAGATTATTGGATTCAGAGAGTAAGGATAGAGGGATCAGCTCTCCATATTGAGTATTAGTGTGGTACTATGGATTGTATCTCTTCGTTACTTGATTGTGTGATTTGTTTGTCTCTGTGACATAGTGCATAGCACGAGCATTAGAGTTCTGTATGTAGGACACTAGTTTAATATATTAGCTAGTATCATTTATTGAGTCGAACACTCATTCCTGTTCAATTATATTTTTCAAGTCGAGGAATGAGCTTGTGAAGGGATTATAATTAAGTAGAACTACTAATTTCCTTTCGGCAGTAATTTGTATTATAAGTTCTGAGTTTTGTAATTAATATGTATATAATTATATTGGTACTCTAGAACTCCGCAGTGTTACTCTTGAAATATGTATTCTATTCATTATCAGTTATTGTATATATTCTGAGTTGAGATATTGTTATGTTAAGCAGAATCCAATAATATGTAAATTGATATTTATGAGATATTTGAGTTGATAGCCCAGTGTGGCATTATTTAAAAATGTTGTTTATTTGGATCTGCTTATCATATGGTCCCATAGCCCTATTGTGTGATGATTTGTCATTTAGTGTGAGGTCAGGCTTACTACGGGCACTGATAGCCATAGGCATTACTCGTGTCCTAGTGTTGGTCACGTGGCCTCGAGTTCAGAGCATGACAAATATAATAAAAGTATCATTGTCGTTCTCTTCTCTTCTGAATCTTCTTCTTCTTAAGGAGTTAGTCCTTACTCAAAAAGGGCATAAACCAGATACAACAACTACGTTGTATCAATTTGGTGCTTTCATTGAGAGTCGATTACCATGGTTGATAAGAAAGACACCAACAAATTGGATATGCAGAGCGTTCAACAATTCATTGAAGAGTTGATGACAGTTTAAGAGACTCGGCTTCAAACACAAATAGCTAATCAATTAAATTCTTTGATGGCATCCATTGAAGCAAGATGGCAAGTTAATCAGGGAGCGAATAAGACCCCTACCTAAGGGGAGTCCGATAAGGGGAAGCATGTGGGCAAACAGGAGGAAGTTGTGACAAGTGCTAGAAAAGAGTTCAAACAATGGCCATATTACTGCAGTCTAGTGGAATGAAAGCAATAGTCGCCTCCCAGATACCACAGTTTAACACATGACGTTGGATGTACCAAGGTTTGATGGAAACAACCCACAACGATGGATATTTAATATACAAGAATATTTTGATTTTCTCAAAACACCCAAGGATCAAAGATTACAAATAGCAGAGTTTAATTTGGAGGGTGATGCATCAGAGTGGTATCAATGGATAAGGAGAAATAATATGATCTACGATTGGCATGATTTTTTGGAGAAAATCAAAATGAGTTTTGGCCCTTCTCAATTCATAGACCACCAAGCAGAGTTATCTAAGTTGACATAAAAGAACTCAGTGGCTGAGTTTCAGGCAGAGTTTGAAAGACTCATAAACAAGGTAACTGGAATTTCTGAATCCTTATTGGTGTCGTTCTTAATAGGAGGATTGAAATCCAATCTTAAACGGGAAGTACTGATGGCAAAGCCGAGGACTTTGATGGAAGCTTTTTCTTTGGCTTTGGATAATGAGACCCGGTTCGAGGAGTTAATTAGAGAGTGTAATACCTTAAATTTTCAATTATTTTATAAAATCTTATTTTTATACGGAAATGTATTATTCTATTATTTTATTTATTAAAGAATATATATATATATTCCTATGATTTGAAAAAATATATATTATTAATTGCAATTTTAATTAAATGTTAAATATGTGAAGATAATAAATTTTATAGTTTGGTAAATTAATATTTCTTTTAAGGATTTTGGAAATTAATTTTATGTTTAATTATTTTTAATAAATCTAAAAGTAATCATTTTTCAAGTTTTAATATATCAAATTAAAATACATTTTATAAGAAATATAATGACTATTTATTTGTAATTTTTGGACTTCAAATGAATTTTCTACAAATTTTAAAGTTTTTTTAAAAAAAAAAGGAAGGAGAGAACCAACCCAAGGCCGCCACGTGGCAGCCTTAGGCTGGCTGTTGAGCAACAGATTTAAAATTTGCTGGTTACGTTATAAGTGGCAGAGGAGGAGGAAGGAGGGAGAGAGAGAGAGAAAGAGGAAAGGGAGCAGCTGGTGGTTTTCAGGCTATAACTTCATCACCAGACCTCCGATTGATGCACTGCCAGTTGGATTGGAAAGCTAACATCTAGACGAAGCCAACGAACCAAAATCACTTTGATCAGACACTAAAAAATGCTGGATGCACGTCCCAAAGTTGACTATTGCGAATTCCGGCGAACTCCAATGATTGAAAATTCAAACCACCATATCTCTCTCATCCAAGCTCCGATTCAAGCGATTCAAGATGCGTTGGAAACCTCTCTTCACCAGCTTCAATTTGATACTAAGTTTGCCAACTTTCATTGATCAGAGGATGTAATGCCGAAACTTTGAAGCTCGATTTTCGGTGATTGACGGTAAGTGAGGGAGAGTGAAAGGTATGTTTGTGCTCCTGATGTCATGACGAGTGGTTTGGTATAATTTTAGATATCTAAGACCACCATCCATGGTGGCGCATGGCCAGACGATGGTGGCGCCGGCGGGGTTTCGGCGATGCTCCGGCAATCTCAACTCAGCAGCTCCATCTCCTCATTTTGATGCGATCCTCGACATTTGTACGATCAAATTTTGTGAGGGTAAATCCGGATCCCTTGAATTTCAATTATTATCTTGTTATATTTATTAGATTTTAGATAGTATTTAATGAATTGATAAGTTGGAATTGCTTATTGAGTTGTGATGATGATTGTGAGTCGGGAGGACTATGAGGGGTCTCTGGAGTGTATTAGGTTGTGCAGATTATTGAGGTTATTTTAGAAGTGTTATATTTTTGTTAATTTTGGGTAATATTATAGTTAAGTGAGATGTTGCTGTAATTTCAGTAAGAATCTCAATAGTTTGTTACCTATGTCTTGATAAGTGAGTCATTCTTGTTCTAATGATATCGTTTGTTATTTAGAGTCAATGTCTCTGGCTTTTGTCATCAAAGGTCACACTTCTGAGAGAAGTTAGTCGGACGTGTCATTAGCTAGGTGAGTGATACTCCCTAATGTATTATCCTGTTTTCATATACATCTGCATTTCTGTGTGTATATATATATGTATATTATGCACTACTATTGCATATAAGCATGTAACATTTGAATGTGAATGCTGAATCAATATTATGTATTCTGTGCTGTGTTATGATTGTGACTGACGGATGGAGGTCGGAAGGATGTAGTACCATCTAGAACTTTGGATATGATATGATTATGATGAGTTTGAGAAGATGAGCTATGACTGGTGGATGCTGGCCGGGCCTGCTCATCGCCAAGGCCGCTATTAGTCGGGTCAGGGCTGCGTGGTACAGACCAGTGACGGCCGGGCCCATTAGATATAAGACATAGATTATTAGAGAGAGTCAGGATAGGGGGATCAGCTCTCCATTATGAGATTAGAGTGGTACTGTGGACCGTATCTCATCCTTACTTGATGATATGAATTATCTGTCTCTATGACATAGAGCATAGCATGTGCATTAGAAATCTATCTATAGGATACCAGTTTAATATATTAGTTGGTATCATTCACTGAGTTAGACGCTCATTTCTGTTCCTTTTGTTGTTTTCAGGTTAGGGAATGAGCCTGTTAAAGAGTCGTAATTGGTTAACTGCCAATTTTTCTTCGGCAGTAGTTTGTATTATTAGGTATTAAGAAATGTATGTAATATATGTATATTTATAATTATAGCTCTAGAACTCCGCAATATTATATCTTGTACTTGTATCTTGTTTAATATTCAGTTATGTAACTATTGAGTTAAGATAATGTTGTTAAGCAGAACTCTTTGCAAATTATTACATCTATGAGATAAGCAAGTTATTGGGCCAATGTAACTTTGTTTTGTATTGATATTTATTTGGATCTACTTAACTTATTTGGGCCCATAGCCCTTTACAGTTTTGGGTTTTCTGTTGTGTGTTCCTGTTAGGCTTATTATGACCACTGGTAGCCATGTGCATTTCCCATGTCTTAGTGCCGGTCACGTGCCCTTGGGTTTGAGGCATGACAGAATGGTATCAGAGCAGAGATCTTGTGACCTCTAATATATATTCAGTATTGTGGGTCCTTGTTTCTGTAACATGCGGAGTGTAGGATTCCTAATCGTCTTTTGAATTTCTCTTGTTTCTAATTCAGCGTTAACGTGGTGTAATGATGAGATTTTCATTATTAGTGAGCTTATTGCTTATCTGTTAGGAGTTAATACGATTATTAATTATTAGTTAGGAAGTATAAGAGAATGGTCCTCAGCCCATAGTGCCTAATGGTGATAAGTTTGACCCCACTAATCATATTTGGACTCACCTTATGGAGCCTTCTTCAGACTTTACTGAGTTTGATGAGACAGTCTTTTTCAGCCAGTGTGATGATGATGATGATGATGTTATGAATTTGTCTCCCTCGCATGAGCCTATCAAGAAGTGATAAGTTAAGAAATTTATTGTGGAAGTCAGTGGTAGTTATGGTATGAGACCTGCTAGGTTTTCAGGGTCCTGGATCTGTATATGTATATTTTCTTTCTTTTCCTTGTTGTGAGGGAATAATTTTCTTTTTCATTTTGATTGTGATGTGTGGAGGCATGTTGAGGTGGTTAACGGGACTAGAGACACTGTCTCAGTAGGTTGTGTAAACCTATGTGATGTACCACTTTTCTGTATAAATTTATATTTAATATAGTATACAAGAATAATTAAGCGTTGGTGTATTTTGAGTAGGATTATAGTGAGTGCGATGATTTAAAGAGTTCATAGATTTAAGTGAAATTAATTTGATGATAACGAAAGTAATTTTGATGATAATTGTAGGGAGTATGATTATAAGGTTTATTAAGTGGGATATTCTAATGAAATAGAACAAAATTGTGATATGGTTTTAGTTTAGAATTTAGGAAAATATAAGAAATTGAATTGAGGATATACGAACCATGAATGTAAGGATCCCCAAGAACTTAATCTAGAAGGGTATAAATGATTTTGTTCAAAATTTTAAATGATTTGGAACTGAAATGTTTTAAATGAATTTAAGCATGATAATTGATTTTACAATATAATTTTAAAGATAGCTATCATATTATGTTATTTGGGGCTCGGTACTTGTGTCCAGCATGTCAGTCTACATGTGTCGAGTCAAGCATTATAAAATCATAAGTCATTGTTCATACATCATGTCTCTCATTAAGCATTGCATTAAGATTGCATGGTGTGTAGCATCTCTGGACACAATACATTGAGTTCTAAAATAATAATGAAAATATTTTGATTTTTACAAATGATTCTGAATAGTTTTAAAAATTTAAACAATTTTAAATATACCTGAAATGGATTTAAGTTCTCGGGATGAGATAGTACTTTGAGTTATTAGATAAAATAATATTTGATTGGAATTATTGAAGATTAGGTAGTAAGTTTAATAGGGAAAAGAATTTTATTAGATAATAAAGTGAAGTTATTATTCGGAAATATTTATGAAATGTATATGTTTTAAGTTGATATAAGTTTAGAATGGCATAGATTGGGAAAGATACAAGAGTTGCATAAAGATTTTATGGAATTCATTATTTTTATGGATAAGTAAATGACTAGGAATGTAATATTTAGCAGGCAGTAAGTGGAAGATTTAAAGTGAGTTATTGTTATGGACTAAGTATATATGATTGCGAGACTATAGTTATTGAAGTGATGATATCAATGTATTTTATAGAAAAAGAGTAAATATGAACTAATTGTGAAAAGATAAAATATGTGTTAGAATTAAAAAAAAAAAATCTTGATGATTTTATTAATATAAGGGTGTTGTGATAAATTGTGGAATTAGTGGTTTTGTATACCAATTATTATGTACACGTATATGGTAATTTCAAGTTGATAAGATAAAAGTTTATATATATATTGGAGGTATTAACTGGAGTAAGTATGAGTAGGAAAAGTATTATTGGAGAATATAACAAAGGAATTATTATTGGAGCTATTGTTTGTGATCAAATGTGAAAATACTTTATTAAGGTTTAGCTTGGAGGATTATCTATATAAGAGTTGAATGTTTTTGGGACAAGAGATTGATAGTGAAATAATGTATGTGGGATATTTATTTATATGATTGTGTCCTATTGAATTTGATATATTTATTTGTAGTTAAGATAGTGTGTTAGAGTGCGTAGTGGAAGCGTGGTGGACAAGTTTAATTGAAGTGCAGAGTGCTTGTTGGGTTGAAAATTCGAGGATGAATTTTCTTAAGGAGAGAATATTGTAATATCTTAAATTTTCAATTATTTTATAAAATCTTATTTTTATACGGAAATGTATTATTCTATTATTTTATTTATTAAAGCAAATATATATATATATATATATATATATATATATATATATATATATATATATATATATATATATATATATATATATATATATATATATATATATATATATATATATATATATATATATATATATATATATATATTCCTATGATTTGAAAAAATATATATTATTAATTGCAATTTTAATTAAATGTTAAATATGTGAAGATAATAAATTTTATAGTTTAGTAAATTAATATTTCTTTTAAGGATTTTGGAAATTAATTTTATGTTTAATTATTTTTAATAAATCTAAAAGTAATCATTTTTCAAGTTTTAATATATCAAATTAAAATACATTTTATAAGAAATATAATGACTATTTATTTGTAATTTTTGGACTTCAAATGAATTTTCTACAAATTTTAAAGTTTTTTAAAAAAAAAAGGAAGGAGAGAACCAACCCAAAGCCGCCACGTGGTAGCCTCAGGCTGGCTGTTGACCAGCAGATTTTAAATCTGCTGGTTATGTTATAAGTGGCAGAGGAGGAGGAAGGAGGGAGAGAGAGAGAGAGAGGAAAGAGAGCAGCTGGTGGTTTTCAGGCTATAACTTCATCACCAGACCTCCGATTGATGCATTGCCAGTTGGGTTGAAAAGCTAACATCTAGACGAAGCCAATGAGACTAAAATCACTCCAATCAAACACTGAACAATGCCAGATGCGTGTCCCAAAGTTGACTATTGTGAATTTCGGCAAACTCCAATGACTGAAAATTCAAACGGCCATATATCTCTCATCCAAACTCCGATTCAAGCGATTCAAGATGCGTTGGAATCCTCTCTTCACCAGCTTCAATTTGATACTAAGTTTTCTAACTTTCATTGACCGAAGAAGGAGATCAAAGGATGTGATGTTGAAACTTTGAAGCTCGATTTTCGGCGATTGACGGCAAGTGAGGGAGAGTGAAAGGTATGTTTGTGCTCTTGATGTCATGACAAGTGGTTTGGTATAATTTTTGACATCTAAGACCACCGTCCACGGTAGCGCGTGGCCGGACGATGGTGGCACCAGTGGGGTTTCGGCGATGCTCTGGCAACCTCAACTCAGCAGCTCTATCTCCTCATTTTGATGCGATTCTTGATGTTTATACAATCAAATTTTGTGAGGGTAAACCCAAATCCCTTGAATTTTAATTATTATTGTGTTATATTTATTAGATTTTAGATAGTATTTAATGAATTGATAAGTTGGAATTACTTATTGAGTTGTGATGATGATTGTGAGTCGGGAGGACCAAGAGGGGTCTCTAGAGTGTATTAGGTTGTGCAGACTATTGAGGTTATTTTAGAAGTGTTATGTTTTTGTTGATTTTGGGTAATATTCTAGTTAAGTGAGATGTTGCTGTAATTTCAGCAAGAATCTCAATAGTCTGTCACCTGTGTCTTGATAAGTGAGTCATTCTTATTCTAATGATATCGTTTGTTATTTAGAGTCAATGTCTCTGGCTTTTGTCGTCAAATGTTGCACTTCCGAGAGAAGTTAGTCGGACGTGTCATCAACTAGGTGAGTGATACTTCGTAATGTATTATCCTATTTCCATATACATCTGCATTTCTGTGTGTATATATATATGTATATTATGCACTACTATTGCATATAAGCATGTAACATTTGATTGTGAATGCTGAATCAATATTTTGTATTATGTGCTGTGTTATGATTGTGACTGACGGATGGAGGTCGGGAGGATGCAGTACCACTTAGGAGTTTGGATATGATATGATTATGATGAGATTATGATGAGTTTGAGAAGATGAGCTATGACTGGTGGATGCTGGCCGGGCCTACTCATCGCTAAAGTCGCTATCAGTCGGGTCAGGGCTGCATGGTATAGACCAGTGACGACCGGGTCTATTGGATATAAAAGATAGATTATTAGATTCAGAGAGTCAAGATAAGGGGATCGACTCTCCATTATGATATTAGAGTGGTACTGTGGACCGTATCTCATCCTTGCTTGACGATATGAATTGTCTGTCTCTATGACATAGTGCATAGCATGTGCATTAGAAATCTATCTGTAGGATACCAGTTTAATATATCAACTGGTATCATTCACTGAGTCAGACGCTCATTCCTATTCCTTTTATTGTTTTCAGGTCAGGGAATGAGCCTATGAAGGAGTCGTAACTGGTTAACTGCCAATTTTGAACTTATGAAGGGCCTTACGAATTCTTGGTCATTACGAATTCTTGGTTATGCCCTTTGGGCTAACTAATGCGCCTTCTACATTCCAAGCTACTATGAACTCTCTATTGTCCCCATTTTTGAGAAAGTTTGTCATAGTTTTCTTTTATGATATTTTGGTATACAGTGCTTCCTAGACGAGCATCTTAAGCATTTGAGACAGGTATTTGTTTGTTTACAAAAAAATCGCTTCTACTTAAAATTGTCCAAGTGCATTTTTTGTCAAGATTCAATAGAGTACTTGAGGCATATCATTTCAGTAGAAGTAGTTAAGGTGGACCCACAAAAGATTGCAGCCATCGGAGATTGGCTGAGACCGACCACATTGAAATAATTGCGGAGCTTCTTGGGATTAGCAGGATATTATAGGAGGTTCATAAAAGGCTATGCGACAATTGCAGCATCATTGACTGATTTACTCAAAAAGGATAATTTTAAATGGAGTGAGACAGCATAATAAGCTTTTCGATGACTCAAGGAAAACCTATCTTTAGTGCTAGTGCTGCAGTTGCCAAACTTTAATGCACCCTTCATAATAGAGGCTGATGCCTCTAATGTTGGAATTGGAGCAGTGCTGATGCAGGAAGGTCAACCCATTGCTTATTTTAGCAAAAAAATAGGGTCTAGAATGTAGGGAGCCTTTGCCTACTTAAGAGAAATGCATGCAATAACTGAAGCAATACAAAAGTGGAGGCAGTATTTGTTAGGGGGAATTTTTGTCGTGTGAATGAACCATCAAAGTATAAAGGAATTATTACAATAGATAACATAGACACCAGAGCAACAGATTTTTGTGTGCAAGTATTTGGATACAACTTTCAGATAAAATATAAAATAGGAAAAACTAATGTTACTGCAGATGCTTTGTCGAGAATACATGATGAACTAGTAGTCATGTTACTTGCTAGCCGATTGGTACCTAAATTTTTGGAAACTTTACGGTTGGAAAATCAACAGCTGGAAGATATGTGTAGGCTACATAAGAAAATGGATGAGGGTAAGCTATCTAGTAAATTTTATCGGCGTAATGGGCTATTGTGCTATCGCCACAAATACTATTTGAGCCCGAATTCAAAACTTAAAGAGGATTTGCTGCATGAATTTCATGCCACTTTGGTGGCGGGTCACTCAGGGGTCAAAAGACTTTGGTTTGACTTTCCACTTTATTTTATTGGCCAAGAATAAGGAGAGACATTGAAAAGTTTGTGACATCTTGTTTAATTTGCCAGCAAACAAGTTCGTTACATAAGCTCCCGTGGGTTTACTCCAACCACTACCAGTGTAAGTCTACTAGCGTCTCATGGTTTTTCAGTTATCATGGTAGTTATAGACAGGTTGACAAAATATGTCCATTTTGGATCCTTACTTGTGAATTTTAATGCTGAATGGGCTGCCCACCTATTTACAGACATTGTTGTTAAACACCATGGGTTTCTTACTATGATAATTACAGGTAAAGACCCCATTTTTCTCAGCAAATTTTGGGAAAAATTGTTTGCACTCAGTAGGACTAAATTGAAGTATAGTATTTCATATCACCCTCAAATAAATGGGCAATTTAAAGTGGTGAACAGAGGTTTGGAGCAGTATTTGAGAGCCTTTGCCTAACAAAAACCAAAAACTTGGTTTCACTTGTTAAGTTGGGTCGAATTTTGCTATAATTCGAGTTATAATGAAAGCATTCGGATGAGTCCTTTTCAAATGCTGTATGGTAGACTACCTCCAATTGTTCCTCATTATATTCCAAACTCTACAGATGTGCAGGCATTGGATGAGTTGCTTACTGAGTGAAATAAGTTATTGAGGGATTTGCAAAGGAACCTTTAATAGGCACATAACCAAATGGCATAAAAAGCAAATAAAAAAAGGAGAGAAGTAGAGTGTCACGTTATGGTTTTGGTCAAGCTACAGCAATATCGTCAAAGAACAGTAGCCAAACGATTGTCTAATAAGTTGAGTCCCCGTTATTATGGTCCTTTTCAGATTACGGAATGAATTGGTCCTGTGGCTTATTGATTGCAGCTACCTCCTGAGTCTAAAATCCACCTGGTGTTTCATTCTCCTTGCTAAAACCTTACCGCGGTCCATACATGATCGAGCTCTCAGATTTACCTCCAGAATTCATCAACCATGATCACCTACTAAAACCACTTTCCATTTGCGTTACTCATAAGGTCTTAAGGAAGGGAGGAACAAACAAGCAAATATTGGTTCAATGGGAAGGGTAATCACCTAAAAATGCTACATGAGAATCTCTTTCCAACTTTGCTGAGACTTACCTAGATTTTCACCTTGAGGACAAGGTGTTTTTTGATGATGAGAGGAGTGATACGACCACGGAAACTACTGCCAAACAGGCTTAGAGGCTGGAAGATGTGCATAAAGTTATGGCCACGAGACCAAAACGGGAGCGGAAGACCTCTGTCTGACTTGAAGGCTATGAGTTGAATTTTTAGTTAATTATGATTGGTTTATATTAGCTCAAATACGATTGGACAATATTACTTTATTTTCATTGGTTGATTAAGTTGTGGTTTATTAGGTAAAGTCCTAGGACTCTTTATATATATTGTTTTATATAGAATAGAGGAATATAATAAAAGTATCGTTGTCGTTCTCTTCTGAATCTTCTTTTTCTAAGGAGTTAGTCCTTACTAAAAAAGGGCATAAACCGGATACAACAACTATGCTATATTAATCTGACAGCATTTTAGAGGATTAGCAAGGGATATTTTGGAAACCGAAAAAAAAAAAAAGAAAAGAAGCAAACCCAAGAACAGTAATTTTAGCTGCCACAACACAGTAGTAGAAGAAACAACAACAACCAGTGATTCTTCTTTTCTTAATCTTTTGTTGGATCTCTAATTCTTTTTCTTGGATACCCATCAAGGAAAAATGGGCAATTGAACTTTTTTTATAGGTATGAAATACAAAATTTTTTTTTTTTTCATTTTGTTTGTTCTTATGCACTTCATGTGGGTAAGTAAATATCAAAATAATGCTTAATGAAACAAAAGGATCATTACGTGTAAATATTAAATTCAAAACTTCTTATAATTTCTGTTTGAGCATGAACCATTAAGAAACTGTATAGCGAAAGTTTGAAATTTTTGTTCTTATTGGTATTTAGGCCTGAGAGTTGGATGACAAGGAAAGTTGAGCTCATAGGTGTTTGCTACCTGAATATATTGGCTTAATAATTGTGATTAGGGATGCACTTGCCTTGGATTTCAAATGGGCTTAGGCTTTTGATAAATACTGCTTACTATACCAATTTTAAACAAGCCATCCTTGGCATACGGATGAGATGAATTATAGAGGACCATATTTGTTGTCTACTATTATGATTGAGCAATTGGCTTTTGTGACACCTATTGTAATACCCAAGGTCTCCATAGCTCATCGGAGTTATAATAATACCATAAAATATAAATTTTATGAGTATAATATCAATGATATAGTGATAGAATGACAGAGACTCTTGTTGGTGTTAAGTGCTTGAGTGTGTATTTTTCTGAGATAGGAATAATTATTGTATGTTTTATTGAATTAATTTTAGGCAATATGGCTTAGTTTAGGCTTATTATGATATGGGAAAGTAAGATTTAAAATGCCAAGTGAAAGGGAAAGGAAAAAGTTACGAAAAAATTTTAAGTTCGGGAAACGTTTTCGGGTGAGCTTGTTAATGGGCTTTTGGACTCAAAGCCCAAGCCCATAGAGTGGCCGGCCCTAAGGCCTCAAATTTTGGTGGAGCTTGACTAAAGAATGGTTAAAAAAAGTTAATTAGGGGTTAGGATGAGAAAGAAATTTGGTTAGCCATATTTGTTGATTTATGCCAACTTTACACCTAAGCCTCCTACTTTTCCATCACCATGATTATGTTCACTTTGGTGATGATGGTGTTCATTATTTTGATGCTTAGTCACCATACACCTAAGGGCC
This sequence comes from Reutealis trisperma, assembly GCA_947687605.1. Lineage (NCBI taxonomy): Eukaryota > Viridiplantae > Streptophyta > Magnoliopsida > Malpighiales > Euphorbiaceae > Reutealis > Reutealis trisperma. The sequence goes on from CANTUT010000032.1 coordinate 164,584, forward strand.
ATCTCAACCATCCATCTTGATCAATCTTAGCCCTCCATTTCAAGCAAAAATGTGACCATTGATCTTGTGTGATTAAATCACCACCATTGATTTTATTTGTATATAAAATGAAATTGTGTTAAACCATTTCATTTGTAACCTACACCAAAAATTTCACTCTCACCAAGGACTAAAAACCTCTCAACTTGTTCTTCAACTTAGAGCTAAATTTGGAGCATTTCAAGGTGAGATTTATTGCTTAAGTGATTCCTTTCTTTCCTTAGCCTAAGTATGATAAATTGTTAGCAATTATTCCTTTTCTTTTGATTTCTATAATTGGATTTTGGTGGAATGATTTGAAGAGGAGTTAGTTTGGCATGTTAAGTGATGAAATATGAGAATTGGGGTTAAGGATTTGGGGTTTAATAGGTGAATAATAACAAGGGAAGCATGAAAGATCAATAAGGAAGAATGTTACATAAGGTTCGGCCAAACTAGGATTTTTAGGGAAAGTGTCCAAAATTTTTTTTAACAATATCTAAGGTTATTTGGGATGTTGAAAAGTGGTTTAAAAATGTAAAATTTGAATTTAGAGATTTTATTCAAAAATTGAAATTCTTGAAGGCATAATGCATGATATAAGGAAAGTATGTAATATGAAGTGTAGTTTCATGTTTGATTGTTGTGGTAGGCTTTGCATGGCATTAATTTCATCTTGGCAAGATCAATTTGAGATTTGATTGAGAAATTTTGGGTTTTCCCCAAATCATCCTAATTTGGTAAAGTTAGGATTTATGGGAATTGAAAGAGATTAGTTTCAATTGGTGAATGAATGTTGATTGTTTAAGCATTAGTTTGATAAACATAAAATTTAATTAAGGAATTAGGAAGGAAAAGGAACCTAATTGTTTTAATGAAAGGATTTGGACAACATGGGATTTTGAAATAAAATGATTAAATAATTAATGTGTTTATGTATGTTAATGTTTAATGTATTGGAATGTGTTTGGTGATTAGTAGTAGGAAGATAATGTTAAGTTGAGTTAGAATGAGATTAGCAAGTTAAAGAAGTAGGAATTAATGTATGATTATTTGGGTGTATTTGTAGAATCGAAAGGTAAAGGCATTGCTCGGGATACCGAGGAGCCTTGTTATACTCTGCATTAGAACTATCAGTATAGGAGCAAAGGAGCAAGAGGTGAGTACTTAATAATATAATATGCCTTGTTTCATATACTTGAATCTTTATTATTCCAACCTTAATGGTTGAATTGTTTCTATGCCTTGAAAAGTTGAATGGCTCATTGATATTCCACAATCTTGATTTCTTGATAAGCTTAATCTGCTTATTGAATATTGAACCATTGATATAATACTTCCTTGATTATTGAGCCAAAGTGAACCAAACATTTCTTTATGGCACTTGGCCAAATGAGTCTATATTGTTTGATCTTATAATATGATTAACAATGAGAACCCAATTGATATTATATATTATCCATTATAATATTACATTTCTTGTGCTTTAAGTATAAGCCTAAATGTTGGATCACTTTCCTAATTAAAATGCAGTGCAATTCTTTGGCATGCATGATATGTTTTACCAATTATTGAATTAAATATCCCTTATGGCACTTGGCCAAATGAGCCTTATTGCTTCATTTCCTAATATGATTAATGATGGGAATTTTGATTATTTATTGATATATTATCCATTGAAGTATTTCATGGATGGAAAGGAAAAATGTTTTAATGATATCGTGGCAAGCAGAATACCCCTCTGATGTGGGGCAATACATCAGACATTGTGCACAATGGTAATGAACCTGCGGATAGGGTAAAGAGTATCCGAACCCTAGCTGGGAAGGGTTTATGGCCCCCAGTACGTGCGACCCGATCAGTTGTACGTGTGACTGAAATGAGAGTGAGCAAGGCGTAAGCCGCCACTCAAGTGATAATGATAATGTGGGAAACACACCGTTTCCATAAAGAAAATATTCTGCTAAAAATGCAATAATTATTGTATATGGAAAACTATTCCATAAGAATGATTTTTTATTCGTTTCACTTCATTGCTATAAGAAATTATCACTAAATCACCTATCACTTGTTACTTTATACAATTTTATTATGTACTCACTGAGCTCTGTCTCATATTTTAGTGGTTTAAACTTTTCAGGTACAGTCAATGAGTTAGCAAAGTAAAAGTCCCAAGCCCATCATTCGCTTGGAAACTGTTTTGATAAGTTTCGGTGTTGTAACTAGAGCTCCATGGTTATTGAAAGTTATAAGGTCCATATGTAACATGAATGGTTATTAATGGGTTAGCATTAATATGTTAAAGGATGTTTGTATAATATGATTCGTATCATAACTGTTATTGTGATTATATATGAACTGTTGAACGTTGAGTTAATGACATGAAAGGAAACTTTAAAGGTTTTACAAGTTATATGTGTGAATGATATTATAAGTGGGAATGATAGCAAGTAATGGATATTAAGGAAATGTGATTAGGCTACGGTCTTGGGATATGGTTCAATGTAATAAATGTCAATTGATTATGAGTGGAATGGGTTCTACGGGTTTTGGTGCCCTTATGGCTACCCATGCCCTAGGACCGTCACGGCTCAAAAAGGTGGGTCGTGACAGAGATGGTATCAGAGCAAAGTTTAAGTCTAGTTTGGACTTTATAAGTACTATGAGTTATAGGTTAAACCATGGAGCATAGGAACTCCTTCTTGTCGTTGAAGTATATCGATAAATCTAGATCCGCGTTACTCGTAAAAGTCTAAGTTCCTCCTATGATATATGATATGTATATAATAATTGTGAAAAGGGAATGTGCATAATGATCTTGAAAACGGGAATGATAAAATGATATATAGTATGATTGATATATGTGAATGAATTGTGTGTTCTGTGGAAATGGGATGATAAGGGCAAATTGTGTATTTGAGGCAATGATTATTTATGTGAAAGTGTTTAAATGAATGAGTATATATCCTACTAGGAATAGATTCCTTATTATAAGTAACTGTTGATTATTGACATGGCTTAGTGCAATTGATGATTTGAATAATATGCATATAGTATGAATAATGATGAGGGTATGTTGAATTCTTTTACGTTTATGAGATATAGCTAAATGTTATTAAGTGAAAAACTTAAATGTGATTTTATAGAATATGCATAGTGATATGTGTAAGTAGTAAGTGTAATGGCATAATAATAGTGAGAAAGTATAGGATTTATTTTAGACAAAGATTTGAGGTTTCTAATTGGAAATTGGTTTCTAAGCCAATAAAGAAGTTGTAATGAGTGGGAATGTTAAATATGGTGAGTTTCGATTTGATATGTCATAGGCCTCGTAACTCATTTGTAGCTGAAAGTTATGGCTTTCTGAAGTTGGATTGTGCACAGAACTTTTCTTCTTGACTGTGGAAATCCAGCTGCGGAGCGCTAGAATCCACTGCGAGACACTGGAGCTTGGTTGACCGTAGGTGACTCCCAGCTGTGATACACTGGGACTTCTTGGCGCGCGCTATGGTGGCCCGCTGTTGTTGCTTGCTGCCCCATGATGGCATCCCTCCCACCGTGTAATGTTTCGTCGAAATTTTTCAAGTCAGCCAAGTATCTTCGATTTTCTTCATATAGTAAAGTGATTTAAGCAATTTAACAAGGAGGTTATGGTAATAAGGCTATTGAGAAGGTATATGGGACACTAGTATTATATGTTTCCTTGACTATAATATGAGAGATATCTAAGAAATAGGGAATTGATTTATGATGTGTATGTGCAAATGATTAAATGATAGGTTATATGGTTGGATGAAATGACTATAGGAAATTGTTAGAAGTTATGAACCATTAAAGTTATAAAATGAAGGAAAATACTCAATAGTGATTGAGTAAAATCATAAATGTTTTATATGGCTATTACGTAGTAAGATTTATGTGAGATAAGCTAAAAAGATGATATTTAACAATGGTCAAACGGGACTGTAAATGATTCACATGGATATTATATATTAAGGTTTATGTAAGATAGACTAAACAAGGTATTATCGAAATTGTGGTTTAGATGCTATCCTATAAATTCAAAAAAAAAATGAGAAGATAAAGATTTGGAGATTTGTTATGTATGAGAATATTGGGTATAGCTTAAGGAAGACTACTATTATAGTATGATTTAAAGAAGATTATTCCATATTCAAAGAAAGAAATGATCAATCGTATATACGTTAAGGTGACTTGTAAGAAACATGATTAGGTATGTGTAATAAAAAACTCTTAAGGCATTAAGAGACTACAGTAATGAGGAAAATAGACAATTGAAATGGAATATGATTTGATGGTGAATCATTTTAAAAGAAGAGGAATGTATAAAGTTGACGATTACAAGAAATGTATGGTGATGAAATAGTCTCTAAGGAGAAACTGAAAGCAGATTTGGACTAAGAGTAAATTAGTGTAAAAATATGATTGATTTTGACAAATAATGAATGATAGTGAACCATAATAGATTTTTATGGAAGAAATATTGTGATTAAGAAAGGTATGGAACTAGAGAATTTTGTGTTAAGCAGAAATATAATTTGAATGGGTTTAAACAAAGTAATGGAGACGTGGAAAAGTAAAAATATTGAATGATAAGAAAAGAGTGTATGAGGAAATATTAGGAGATATGAAGTATGAATTAAAGGGAACTAAGGGAAATAAAAGTTATGACATAAGAGAGTTTATGAAGTTAATTGATTAGGCAAATTTTATTTAAGAGAAGGTTTTATGATGAGATTGAATTAATACAGAGATAGAATTAAATAAGTTAAGATAAAGGATAAGTTTTGATAAGTTAAGAGTGTATTAGACTAAATAAACTACAGAGTATAAGATTCTTGGTTGCTGATGTTTTGGTTCTCTAAGTATAGACTAGAAATTTGTGCTTTGATTTGGCTTTTATTCATTTTTCGCTTGTGCGATGTCTCCTCATTTACGATCTGGACAAGATCGTCTCGGAAGAGTTACTCTACCTCGAACGAACTCAAATATGTGCTTGATATGTTTTCTTATTGTGATTGTATTTAAAGTTGATATAGTTAATATAAGATCACATATGAACTATAGAGTACAAGTGAATGGTATTCTAGGAAACGAAATGAGAAGTGCATTAATAAATTCCTGTGATTTAATAGTTTAAATATTCTTATCATAACTGATATGTTCTCGATAAAGAATGCATCTGATATTAAAAGGTAGAAGTTATTTTAGAGATAATGTGAAGATTGTATTTTGGAGTGATTACATTAATTAATATGATAGTGAATTGAATATGGATATTGGGTTGAAATTTATGTGATTGTAAGGAGTTGATTGAGAAACTATGGAGTAATGGTGAAAGTATAATTCTTTTAACGATATAATATGTAAAATAGTTGGTAATAAGGTGTTTAAGATAAGTTGAGATAAGATTGTTGTTTAAAGATGAATAGATATAAGAAGTGTAATGGATATATACTTATATAAGAGGTAATGAGTAAGAAAAATTGTTAATGATAGTATGAGAGTGGAATAAATCCCAACTATATGAAGACCATGGTTATCAAATTATAAATTGGAAGTCATTCAGAATTAGGAAATACCATAAGGGCATGTGTATATTCAAAGTATGGTAATTGGTGTAATAGGAGCTATGATTTAGTTGTTAATTTGATTTAGGTATTGATAAGACTATATATGAGAAGAGGTATATTTAAGATTGCAATTAAATTGAGATGAAATCAGAAATCGAAGAGATATAAAGGTTGTGTAAATGTTTCTTGGTAATTTTTGAAGTTATAGATTCAATGCTATTATGAAGGTTAGTGATTAATAAAAGAGATTTGGTAGGGTAAGAAGAGAGATGTACTTAAAGATATGGTTGAATGCGATAAGAGCTAAAGATCGATTATGGGGCTTAGAGGAATAAGATATATAATTGGAAGAAGATATATGGAAGAGGGATAATAGACCGCTAATGATAAGAAATGAAGTTGGTAGGTGATGAATTGAAAGTAATAAAAGTGATTAGAATTCTTTTGGCAATAATCATAATGTAAGTGATATAGTTACTCAAGTTTGTAAAGGTGAACATTTTGTTTTTGAAAATTCGGGGACGAATTTTTTTTAAGGAGGGTAGAATGTAATACCCAAGGTCTCCATAGCTCATCGGAGTTATAATAATACCATAAAATATAAATTTTATGAGTATAATATCAATGATATAGTGATAGAATGACAGAGACTCTTATTGGTGTTAAGTGCTTGAGTGTGTATTTTTATGAGATAGAAATAATTATTGTATGTTTTATTGAATTAATTTTAGGCAATATGGCTTAGTTTAGGCTTATTATGATATGGGAAAGTAAGATTTAAAATGCCAAGTGAAAGGGAAAGGAAAAAGTTACGAAAAAATTTTAAGTTCGGGAAACGTTTTCGGGTGAGCTTGTTAATGGGCTTTTGGACTCAAAGCCCAAGCCCATAGAGTGGCCAGCCCTAAGGCCTCAAATTTTGGTGGAGCTTGACTAAAGAATGGTTAGAACAAGTTAATTAGGGGTTAGGATGAGAAAGAAATTTGGTTAGCCATATTTGTTGATTTATGCCAACTTTACACCTAAGCCTCCTACTTTTCCATCACCATGATTATGTTCACTTTGGTGATGATGGTGTTCATTATTTTGATGCTTAGTCACCATACACCTAAGGGCCATCTCAACCATCCATCTTGATCAATCTTAGCCCTCTATTTCAAGCAAAAATGTGACCATTGATCTTGTGTGATTAAATCACCACCATTGATTTTATTTGTATATAAAATGAAATTGTGTTAAACCATTTCATTTGTAACCTACACCAAAAATTTCACCCTCACCAAGGACTAAAAACCTCTCAACTTGTTCTTCAACTTAGAGCTAAATTTGGAGCATTTCAAGGTGAGATTTATTGCTTAAGTGATTCCTTTCTTTCCTTAGCCTAAGTATGATAAATTGTTAGCAATTATTCCTTTTCTTTTGATTTCTATAATTGGATTTTGGTGGAATGATTTGAAGAGGAGTTAGTTTGGCATGTTAAGTGATGAAATATGAGAATTGGGGTTAAGGATTTGGGGTTTAATAGGTGAATAATAACAAGGGAAGCATGAAAGATCAATAAGGAAGAATGTTACATAAGGTTCGGCCAAACTAGGATTTTTAGGGGAAGTGTCCAAAATTTTTTTTAACAATATCTAAGGTTATTTGGGATGTTGAAAAGTGGTTTAAAAATGTAAAATTTGAATTTAGAGATTTTATTCAAAAATTGAAATTCTTGAAGGCATAATGCATGATATAAGGAAAGTATGTAATATGAAGTATAGTTTGATGTTTGATTGTTGTGGTAGGCTTTGCATGGCATTAATTTCATCTTGGCAAGATCAATTTGAGATTTGATTGAGAAATTTTGGGTTTTCCCCAAATCATCCTAATTTGGTAAAGTTAGGATTTATGGGAATTGAAAGAGATTAGTTTCAATTGGTGAATGAATGTTGATTGTTTAAGCATTAGTTTGATAAACATAAAATTTAATTAAGGAATTAGGAAGGAAAAGGAACCTAATTGTTTTAATGAAAGGATTTGGACAACATGGGATTTTGAAATAAAATGATTAAATAATTAATGTGTTTATGTATGTTAATGTTTAATGGATTGGAATGTGTTTGGTGATTAGTAGTAGGAAGATAATGTTAAGTTGAGTTAGAATGAGATTAGCAAGTTAAAGAAGTAGGAATTAATGTATGATTATTTGGGTGTATTTGTAGAATCAAAAGGTAAAGGCATTGCTCGGGATACCGAGGAGCCTTGTTATACTCTGCATTAGAACTATCAGTATAGGAGCAAAGGAGCAAGAGGTGAGTACTTAATAATATAATATGCCTTGTTTCACATACTTGAACCTTTATTATTCCAACCTTAATGGTTGAATTGTTTCTATGCCTTGAAAAGTTGAATGGCTCATTGATATTCCACAATCTTGATTTTTTGATAAGCTTAATCTGCTTATTGAATATTGAACCGTTGATATAATACTTCCTTGATTATTGAGCCAAAGTGAACCAAACATTTCTTTATGGCACTTGGCCAAATGAGTCTATATTGTTTGATCTTATAATATGATTAACAATGAGAACCCAATTGATATTATATATTATCCATTATAATATTACATTTCTTGTGCTTTAAGTATAAGCCTAAATATTGGATCACTTTCCTAATTAAAATGCAGTGCAATTCTTTGGCATGCATGATATGTTTTACCAATTATTGAATTAAATATCCCTTATGGCACTTGGCCAAATGAGCCTTATTGCTTCATTTCCTAATATGATTAATGATGGAAATTTTGATTATTTATTGATATATTATCCATTGAAGTATTTCATGGATGGAAAGGAAAAATGTTTTAATGATATCGTGGCAAGCAGAATACCCCTCTGATGTGGGGCAATACATCAGACATTGTGCACAATGGTAATGAACCTGCGGATAGGGTAAAGAGTATCCGAACCCTAACTGGGAAGGGTTTATGGCCCCCAGTACATGCGACCCGATCAGTTGTACGTGTGACTGAAATGGGAGTGAGCAAGGCGTAAGCCGCCACTCAATTGATAATGATAATGTGGGAAACACACCGTTTCCATAAAGGAAATATTCTGCTAAAAATGCAATAATTACTGTATATGGAAAACTATTCCATAAGAATGATTTTTTATTCGTTTCACTTCATTGCTATAAGAAATTATCACTAAATCACCTATCACTTGTTACTTTATACAGTTTTATTATGTACTTACTGAGCTCTGTCTCATATTTTAGTGGTTTAAACTTTTCAGGTACAGTCAATGAGTTAGCAAAGTAAAAGTCCCAAGCCCATCATTCGCTTGGAAACTGTTTTGATAAGTTTCGGTGTTGTAACTAGAGCTCCATGGTTATTGAAAGTTATAAGGTCCATATGTAACATGAATGGTTATTAATGGGTTAGCATTAATATGTTAAAGGATGTTTGTATAATATGATTCGTATCATAACTGTTATTGTGATTATATATGAACTGTTGAACGTTGAGTTAATGACATGAAAGGAAACTTTAAAGGTTTTACAAGTTATATGTGTGAATGATATTATAAGTGGGAATGATAGCAAGTAATGGATATTAAGGAAATGTGATTAGGCTACGGTCTTGGGATATGGTTCAATGTAATGAATGTCAATTGATTATGAGTGGAATGGGTTCTCGGGTTTTGGTGCCCTTATGGCTACCCATGCCCTAGGACCGTCACGGCTCAAAAAGGTGGGTCGTGACACCTATTGATGGTAATGCTTGGACTTGAGAACCATAATTTCTGTTGCGAAGATTTTTAGACTAACTTAAAATTACAGGATTATGATCCTATGAAACAACTGCTATATCACTTAGAAGTTAAGTATGTGGTTAGTTACTTGGTCATATTTTAGTACCAAATAATACCATTAATCTTGGAACATTATTTATACACCCTTCTTTTATGTGTTTGCTTTCATTTTGTTTTTTCTCTGTTTTGTATGGGCATGCTACTGATGTAAAGGAAGAAGTGTTGATGAAAGTGGTATGTAGGGGCAGTAGTGTCGTTTGGCAGTGTGGGTTCAGAGATAGGAGGGACTCAATCACTTGGCTTTAGTCTGAAGGATTTTTTTTAGCTTGTAGTTCATATGTGAAGAATTGTGTTCAAGTTATTATGTCATGGTAAATATTTTCAAACATGCCAAGCAATGAGTGTTAAGATAATAATAACAAGATGGGTGGGTAGTACAAGGAACAACTAAAATAAGGAATGGATTTTACAATGGATAGGTGGACTTAATTGAAAACAGCATGAAGGACAATCTGTAGAAGATTTGTGAAAGAGTGAATTGTTGTGAATGAAGGGTATTAAAGTGATAGGTATGAATTAGATTATGAAAGTGATAATGTTGTAGACTTGAGATAGGATCTTGCTTCTGATATAGAGGAACTACATAAAAGGAGTTTGATCATATTAGTAGCAGTTGAGGTTTAGTTGAGTGTATACTGGTTGAATAGGCTATAATTATCTGCATTCTTTTTTGAAAATAATTTGTAATGTGAGCAATTTATAAATTTTTAATGTATTTGGCATGTCTTATTTAGATATTTTTTGTTTTCAATTATATTTCTTTTCATTTCATGGCCAAAAAGCTTACTAGTTAGCGTATTTTTTCTTCTGCTTCTCCTTTGTCCTCTTCTGGATGCTCATTTTGTGGCCATTTGATTTTTTGCCCTTATTTTTTCTTTGAGCTTGTCTCCTGAAATTTGTGGATCTAATAAATCATATAGGTTGTTTTTTAACTAGTCTTATTGGATTGGTTTGGCCCTATTTCTTTGAAACAACACTTTTCACTGCATGGTTGGGTGCTTTCATAAAATCTTGATTAAAGTTCAAATATGTTTCACAGTGATCAAAATAAACATTTGATGGCAATGGTAAGCCAGCTATAGGCTTTAGAAACCCCATCCCAAAAAAAAAGTAGGCACATAACCCAAGATATGCCCATATAATCAGGTTATTGTTTCATGAATTGCACAACTAATACATAATGTTTGTTCATGAACAATTAACTTGAGCTTTTAAGCTGGAAAAACTTTAGTTTCTGGTGCTTCCTGTGGGGTCATGTCAAATTTGTTAAGAGATGGGGTTATAATATTATCATTTGTTTGTTTGTTCTCTCCACTCCCTAATTTTTTGATGCTTTATTTGCAAGTGGTAGAGAGGGCTTTATTCTTATGGAACAATGATCACATTGAGAACTTGATCTAATAGAATGGCAAAGTTACACTACCAATCATCTTCCCTGCCTTGGAGAGAAATGCAAAGCAGCATTGGAATCAGGTAGTACAAAGCTTGACGCTAAATATTTGCAAGATATTCTATGATGTTGATCCAAAGCTGTTTGAGGAGTGCCTGCTCAAGTTTCAAGAAGATGAAACAAAGAAGAAAGTGACTTAAGTTAAAACAGGAAACCATATGGAAACGCTTAGAAGAGATTGCTGCAATGAAGGCTGCAAGTAATGACCCAGTGCTTGTCTCCCCGAAAATTATGACACGTGCACCATCTGGCTAGAATGTTGGAGAATCCCATTAACGATCACTGTTACTTCAATTTGGTTGGCAATTGGTGTGCAATGCAAATCATGAATGGAGGTGGTGACAAAAGAGGTGGAATATCAAGAGACAATTATGTTTTGATTTTTCATCTTATTAGAAGACAATGGGGAAAGGTGCCATTGTTGTATAGACAATGTTTCACATTTTGCTTATCATCCAGGGCTGCAAGTAACAAATGGGTTGGAGAAACAGGTGGGTTAGAGCAGTTATGCAAGTAAAATTGAGCTTTTAATGATGGTTAATGTTTTCAAAAGGGTGATAATTGATAAAGAAAGCTTGAACTCAAATGTACAATTATTTATTGATTATGGTTTAATGAAAAGTATACTCGTGTATGAATCACCAGTTCGAGCCATGGATCTAAAAAATTGACTTGCGAAAAATCTCCGCTCTGCATCCGATAGTATCTTGAAAGATTAGTATTGACTTAAGCATGATAATATCTCGAGGAAAAAAAAATCCGTCAACAGACTGTGGAATTGAAAAAAAAAAAAAAGAAATGAAAAGATTGTACAATTTCTTAAATTTGAGGACCATGTTTTTTAAAGAAAAAACAAGATCCACAATTATTTAGATCTTGTGACAGGTACACGGAGGAAAATAAATTCTGACATTGTTAATATTTACTGACATGGTTTGGATCCCCACACTAACATGCAAAATGGCTACCATGTTTGGGTTATTCTTTTTGAGGATTTCACTGTTGAATTGTGATGGCCTGATGGGTTTGAATATTGACCTCTTGCATTGCATGATACAATGGGTAATTAATATCTTGCATTGCGTAATAGACTTTAGATTTTATATCCTATCTATTACAAAATATATGTCATTTTAAAATTTTAATAAAATATTTATTATTTACATTAATTACTATCATTTTTCTATATTAAAATAAAAATAATATTTTAATTTTTTATTTTTAAGTTATAATAATTTATCTAAATATTAAACGGTATATATTCTATAACATAAGAAGTTTTTTTAACATTGAAATATTTAAATATATATTTATTGTGAAATCATATAGATTAAATTTCACTGTGCATTCTAACCACTCTTTATTTTATTTTATTGATCATTCACAAACAAAGTTTCATTGTGAAATTTTCATTGTTAAAAGTTAAAAATTCTAAATTTTTTATTTTAATTCAATAATTAAAAAGGAATACATTTTGTATTTACAAATAATTGAGGACATTGTGCCAAGTTGGAGGCTCTTATCTGGCAAAAAAAAAGAAAAAAAAAGAAAGTTGGAGGCTCTTAATAAAATAATTAAAATTATATACATTTTAATATTCAATTCAAATCAAATAGGCTGCGTAACTTATTAATTGATAAAAAATATTAGTTGCAGTAAATTTATTTTTGAATTATACTTTTTCTCAATTATCTTAATTAGACAATATAGGATATATATATATTATCTTATTTTATTTTATTCTATCTCATATTATTCTATTCATATAATTAAATTATTATATACAAGAAAAATAAAAGATTTTAACTTAAATTTATTATTTAATCGAGAAATATGCTATCTGAAATATCTCGAACTTCCATTTATTTTATAAAATTCTATTTTCGTACGGAAATATATTATTTTATTATTTTTCTTATTAAAGTAAGAATTGAAATTATATTTTATTAAATTATAAATATTCATATTATTTGAATATATATTATTAATGGCAATTTTGATATAATATTACAATATTATATTATTATGATAATGTTAATGTGGATTTTTGAAAAATTGTATTTTGGATTATATTTTGATATTTGAGTATTAATAAATGTATTAATTAGTATTATAAGTTTAATTATGGTATTTTATCGGATATTTGGATTTTCATTATAATTACTATAATTATCGTTAATAATGTTATTGATATATTTTCATGAGTATATGTTGTAAATTATTATTCTTAATATGTAAATTATGAATTATTGTTATTATTATTATTAGTATTATTATTATGATTATTCTTGGTAATTTATATATATATATATATACGTGTAGCATTATGTATATTATATGGTTTAGTATATATATATATATACATGAGCATAATCTGTTTTAAATAAGTAAAAAAAAAAAAGAAGAAGAAAGGAAGCTGTGATTGGTTGGAATAGCCAAAACGGGACGTTTTGGGAAGAAAGAACAGAACGGGAAACAGAGGGAGAGGAGAGAGAAAGGGAGAGGCCGAGAGAGAGAGAGTGGGTGTTGGAGGTGTTCCGGCGGGCGGTGGCAAGCATCGCCACCACCGCTGGGTAGAGGGAGGACCGGCGACCTTGAGGGAGGTGGCAGCGTGACAATCGGCGGCGGCACGGCAGTGTACGCGAGGAAAGAAGGACCGCCGGCCACTGTGACTTCAACTCCATTTTTCGGCCGATTCCGGCAGCGGAATCTGGTGATCTTGGTGCTGTTTTACTCCTGGAGATGAGAGCTTCATTTTGGTACCTGCCTTGCCCCCTGAGGACCACCGGAGGAGGAGATCGAAAAATACCAACCGTGACTTTGGAGGCATTTTTCGGTGGCTGGAGGGCAAGCGCCGGCGAGTGATGACCGTTTTTGTGCTCCTAGAGTTGAGGTGAACCTACTGGTGTGGAGTTTCCCCTGATCCGCCACCACCAGCGGCGGCTCATGGCCGGCCAGCGGCGGCGCGTGGTGTCGGCGCGTGGAGAGGTGCAGTGATTCTGTTTTGACATTCTGGCACGATCCTTGATGTCTGTATATTCAAAATTTATGAAGGTGAACCCGGAATCCTTGTATTTCAGTTGTGATATGAGTTATTTTATGTTTAGTAGTTCTTAGAGTATTTGTTAGGTTGTCGAGTCTGTTTTGGGGTTAAGTGTAATTCTTATCATGTTAATGTTCTCTGTTGCAAGGTGTCGGTGTCTGGCGTCTTTCTGGTTCCAAGGCTACTCTTCTGAGGGAAGCCGGTCGGAAGTGTCGACAGTTAGGTAAGTGATACTCACTGATATATTATCCTATTTTCATTTCATATGCATTGCTGTGTGTATATATATATATGTATGTTATGCACTACTACTGCATCTATAAGCATGTAACATTTGACTGTGAATGATGAATTGATATTCTGTATTCTGTGCCATACTATGGTTGTGATTGTGGATGGAGGTCGGGAGGATACAGTACCACCTAGGATTATGGGATTGTTATGGATATGATTTGGATTATGATGAGATTCAGAAGATGAGCTATGACTGATGGATGCCGGCCGGGCCTGCTCATCGCCAAGGCTGCTGTCAGTCAGGTCAGGGCTGCGTGGTACAGTCCAGTGACGGCCGGGCCCCTTGGATATAAGAGACAGATTATTTGGGTTCAGAGAGCCAGGGTAGGGGGATCGGCTCCCCATATTGAGTACTGAGTATCAGTGTGGTACTGTGGACCATACCCCATCCTTGCTTGATTGGATGTTTTGTTTGTCTCTATGACATACTGCATATTATGTGAATTGCAGTCTTTTTGGGGGATACCAGTTTAATATATTTGCTGGTATCATTCACTGAGTCGAACGCTCATTCCTGTTCATCTTGTTGCTTTCAGGTCAGGGAATGAGCTGGTGAAGGAATTGTAATTGAGTAGACTGCCAGTCTCTCTTCGGCAGTAGTTTGTATTGTTGAGTATTCAGAAACGTATATAATAGAAGTACATTTGTAATTGTAACTCTAGAACTCTGCAATGTTACACTTTGTAATTGAGCTTTGTGTATTATTTCAGTTATGTATTTTATGAGCTGTAATCTTTGGGTTAAGCAGAACCTTTCTGTAAATTATTACTTTATGGAATATATGGAATAAATGATGTTGGACCAATTTGATAATTGTGTTATGTTGTGAATCTTTTGGTTCTGCTTACCTTATTTGGGTCCATAGCCCTTTTCAGTTGGACTTTTCAGTTGTGTGTTTTGGGCTTTTTGTCTGGTGGTTTGGGTTACGCTTACTACGGGCACTAGTAGTCATGTGCATGTCCCGTGTCTTAGTGCCGATCACGTACCCTCGGGTTCGGGGCGTGACACTATCTTTAATTTAACTCATTATACCTAAAAATATAAATATAGAATAAAAAGCACAACTTAAAAAGTAAATAAATGTACAAAAGAGCTTAAATAAATACTATTTTCATTTCAAAAAAATTATCTAATTTCTTTTCTCATACAGTTTAAGAAAATATTATTAATTAGTACTTGTTAATTTATACATTTTATTATATTTTTTCACTTATATCTTTATATATATATATATTTATTATTAATTTTAAAAATATATATATTTTAATTAATAAAAATAAAATAAATAAATATTTATAATTATTTAATAAATAAATAAATATTTTTAAAAAAATTAATATATAATATTTTTGAGACGAAATAGGTATAATAATAATAATAATAATGATAATAACAATAACAATAACACCTAAATTTAAATTTCATAGTTGCCAGTCGCCACATCACATATCACGCACACCTGGCATTTATCATTCATCTCTCCCTCTTCCCCCTCTGTCCATCGCCAGTGGAATTGAAATAAAAACAAATTGAATTTCTGTAATTTTTCTTTTTCAGATAGATTCAAAACACCAAATCACAGATTCATAGAAACCCTAATTAATCAAAATTCCCAAATCCTAATTTCATTTGAAAAAAAATTTCCAATAATACGTTTCAATTTCAATTCTTTTTCCCAAAACTAATCAATCTAAACCATGAATTTATCTTAGCCTGTAAACTTTCTTACAAAGAATCTCCATTTCCAAATCACAGACAAAGAGAGAAAGAGAGGATTTGATTTGGAGAGAGAGAGAGAGAGAGAGAGAGAGAAATGCCAAGCGTGGCTGTGAAGTTGTATAGTGTCTTCTTCAAGTTTCTCTTGAAGCATCGATTACAGAATCGGATTCAAGCTCCACATGATGATTCTAACTCGGGTTTTGGTATCACTACCCGACCCGAAGAATCTGTATTTGCTCCTAATCCTTCATTCACCGATGGTGTTGCTACTAAGGATATTCATATCGACCCATTCACTTCTCTCTCTATTCGGATCTTTCTCCCTGAGTCCTCTCTCAATCCTCCTGAACCTGATTTCAAGCTTCAATTCAGACCCAGATTGAAGACTAACCCTAAACGACTTGATCCCGATCAAAACGACAGTCCCAACACCGCCTTCGTTGCCAATCATCATATTCAGACTCAACGCCGTAATAGCCTTGGTCCCTCATCTACTACAGTATCATTGCCAAAAGAAGAATCTAGAAGAAACAGTTATGGTTGTAGCAATGATGCTGAAGCTGTGAGTTTGAGATCAGATGGTGTCGGTGGCGGTGGTGGTGGGTATAGAGGATATTCACCTTCCGTCGATAATTCACGGAAATTACCGATAATGTTGCAGTTTCATGGTGGGGGTTGGGTTAGTGGGAGCAATGATTCGGTGGCGAATGATTCTTTTTGTAGAAGGATTGCTAAACTCTGTGATGTGATTGTGGTGGCTGTTGGGTATAGATTGGCACCGGAGAATAAGTATCCGGCTGCGTTTGAGGATGGGTTAAAGGTTTTAAATTGGTTAGGGAAGCAAGCGAATTTGGCTGAGTGTAGTAAATCCATGGGGACGGCCACGGGTGGCGCGGAGTTCAAGAAGGCTGATCTTCATCGTCATATTGTTGACGCATTTGGAGCGTCCATGGTGGAGCCATGGCTGGCAGCACATGGCGATCCATCTAGGTTAGTAGCTTATCATTTTATATACATTCCTTTGATTGGATATTGCGCTGCTTTTTTGGAATTTTTTTTTTTTGTTGAATAACTTGTGCTAAATTTGGTATGCCTTTAATTTGCTTCGGAAAAGGAAAACAATTTTGTATTCTGTCAGGATTCTGGACAGTGTTTCTATAACGTTGGATATGAATTCTTGATATGCTTTTATCATATGTTATGTTGTTAGCTTATTCACTGATTTGGTTAAACGGAAAGAATATGATTAGTTCAGTATTTAATGCAAGAGAATTGGCATTGCAATTGGGGTGTGATCAAATGCGAGAGGGTAATGCTGTTTTCGACGAGGTTGATGTTGTTCAATTAAACAAATGGATTAATGTTATTCAAGATGGATGTAGTTTATTTTTGTCAATATTTAATATTAATTTCTTGCTTGATGATCTTAAATGGACTATTTTAGACGGGCTCTCCAGTGATTGGCAGTTAAGCTTACATTTTTTTTTTTTTGGTTGAATTTAATTTTCAGTTGCTTATGTAGTACTATATCAATTATTTTACAGGATCTATTCTCAAAAGATAAAAAATATTTTACAATGTCTAATGAAATGCCAAAGCTTGTGCAACTATATCAATTATCTTATAGGTTCTAGTGATACATTAAAACTTCTGTTTATAAACAATTCTTCACTATGCAGAACTTGCCAAAAGGCCAATGTCATTTTGGTTGTGCCTCCTATTATGAAATTTCATCTGCATGCCTTTGAAAGTCATATCTCAATAGTTCACTTGCAAGCTGGAGATACTTTATCTGTTTCTAAATTTGTTATCTGGTGCTGTGATTGAGAAATTATGATAAGTAAATCTTAAAAAATTTAGCTAGCCAATTTGTAATCTGAATTTATATGGCATCATGGAGACGGTTGTGAAGTTTATTGGTTTTGATGAATAATTTTCAGCAAAAATATAAACACTATTAGGCTTGGTTTTATTTTGGCTTGAAAATAAGGTTAATAATGTTTAGAAAGATTATGAACCATTTTTACTTGGTTTTCATTGGAAGATGGTCAAATCAATTTTCTGCTGGCATTTCTGAGGTTACATAAAAGAACCTTACATCTGCCCTTGGATTTATATAACTTTTGTTCTTTCAAAGATAAATTATTTGGTTTTCACTCTTCCTCAATGAGGTGTTTTCTGCTGTTAATCAATACATTTATTGAAAATGTCTAAAACAGTTCTGCTAAATGCACAATTGCTTTCTATGTTTTTTTTTTATTTAAGTGAATTGGCTTTTTCTCTGCCATTGTACCTTGGATACTTGATTTCTTCTAAAAAGATTGTCCCGGTGTAGTAATTTGCTCTAGGCTTTTGTCATTTACAGTGTGGTGTTAATATTCTTAATATCCTGATTGACATATGTGTTTGCAAATATATGGGCCAAATTAGGATAGGTTTCAATCTGTGAACTTTATAGTTCATGTTGTTGGCGTTGATTTTGTTGCATACAGAACTTTGGGTCTTTGGCCACTTTGCCAGCGGGAATTCCATTGACATATATATTTGCAGTCTTTATGAGCTGAGGAATGTGATGAATTAATGTCTCACAGAATTTGATAGAGCCAGTTAGGGAGGGGGCAAAGAGCCGGTGTTGTTCATTTAAACAAAGAGACTCGTGATCGATCTTATAACTTGATGTATCTTTATGCCATCCCTACCTGACCTCTGTTGAATAGTTCACATATTAATAACTTGGTCAGCTAAGAGGATGTATTTTGGAAACTCACATTGGAAATATTTGGCTTATTAGCCTTTCGTTTTGCATGTATGCAGTTGTCACTTTTGTTATATTTTTTCTTCCTTTTGCACTGAGATCCATCATCCCATTTGTTTTATGGCTTCCTACTGCCACGAATAGGTTATTAAAAAAAATATTACTTAAATCACTGAAAACTTATTCCACATGCACATGCATGGCTGGGAGTTCCATTTATTTAAGGGAAAATTCCTACTTGGTCCTTGAGGTATGATCTAATTAATATTGTCCCTGTATTTTGAGAAACAAATTAATGGTCCTTAAATTTTGTTTTTGTCTACTAAATAGTCCCTATTTCTGCAGTTACAATTAAAGAGAAGTGATGGAATTATCCTTGTCACTATAAAACATTTATATTGAGATCTATTTCTAAAAGCCTGCATATATATAACTCCAAATTCAAATATTTATACTGTTTTTATTTTGTGTGCCTGCATGAGTGTCATTTAATAGAGCATAGATGTCACTAGGGAACTTATTGAATGTCTCTAAGGTTTGTCTTAATGTACATTTCTAATTACTTTATGACATTTTTTAAGTACTTCAAGTTATTTAAGTGCCTGCTGTTTCAAATTACTTCAGTCTCAAAGATTTGCGTTGTATGTGCTAGTTCTTGAAGTATAAGATATGAATTTTCCATTGCACTTCAGTCCTTGACTTTTTAATTAATAATTGATTGCACACTAATCCTTACACTGTTATATTATAAAATTCTCTATTCCCTCAAAATCTTACCCCTCCCATTGATACAATGACTAAAATTACAAATCCTAAACATCATGGACAAAAGTTTATTGGGCCAACCTTAGGGTCTTTACAGTAATTTATCACTTTAGACTTTAATATTTTGTGTCTATAACAGAAGTGTAGTGGCAGATGGTTGAATTCAGGAATCTACGTGATCACTTTGGGGGTGTTGTATGAGTTGGGTGTATACTTGAAATCAACGCTTTTTGTGCTGTGTTGTCAGTCATCTTCTTGAAAATAACTTGAGATTTTGGTTGGAAAGGTTATTAGTTACTTCCAAAGGTGAAGTACACGTAGATTGTAAAATCTACTGTCATGCTAACAGGAAGACCTTGACCTGAAACATTACTAATTAAAGGACACGTTGTGATTAGAAATCCACTGGACTTCTGAAATTGGAATCACTTACTAATTCCGTGATTATGAGAAAACAAAAGAAGAGTTAAGAAGTGATATGAAAGTATATTTCTTGAAATGGCTATTGTGGCTTTCCTTAATTATTTGTCTGAATTTTTTAATGCATAATAGACAAATAGTTCTACTTCACTTGGCTCCTTTTTTTAATGAAATTGATAGTCATTAAGGTAATGTGGCATAATTATTGCCTGATTACGGTTAAGGTAGAGGTGGCAAAATGTGCAAGTCACCCACGGTTATATGGACAAGAGAGCAGTTCTGAAGATTTGGATCAAACAGGGATTGGCTGTCAATCCTAATGGCATAAAAATAATAGGAAAAAGGAATTAAGATATATTTTTACAATGTGCAGCATGGTGGTTTTGAAAATTCTGGATCTGCTTGACGCAGGCTGAGTTCTAAAACTGACTTGTTTGTTTATCGAGTGAATAACCGAAGATGCTTGTGTACTATGCTTTATATTCTGTTTTCGAACTTTTTGGTTTCCCTGTTTCCTTATGTATCTGTAGATGTACTCTTTTCATCTGTAACTTTCAACTTTTCACTCTGTACAAAAATCACTACAAGAACTTGTGGTCGTTTGTTCTGAAATTTCTAACATGGTATATTGTTAAAACAGATGTGTTTTACTTGGAGTGAGTTGTGGTGCAAATATTGCAGACTATGTGGCTCGAAAAGCGGTAGAGGCAGGGAGGCTTTTGGACCCGGTTAAGGTTGTAGCACAGGTCTTGATGTATCCATTTTTCATTGGGAGTATCCCAACACACTCTGAGATAAAGTTGGCAAATTCCTACTTCTATGATAAGCCAATGTGCATGCTTGCATGGAAACTCTTCTTGCCAGAGGAAGAGTTCAGCCTTGACCACCCAGCTGCCAACCCCCTGATCCCTGGTAGAGGACCTCCTTTAAAGTTCATGCCTCCGACACTGACAGTGGTGGCAGAACATGACTGGATGAGAGATCGAGCCATTGCTTATTCTGAGGAGCTGAGGAAGGTGAATGTTGATGCACCTGTTCTGGAGTACAAGGACGCAGTTCATGAATTTGCAACCCTTGACATGCTTTTGAAGACACCACAAGCCCAAGCCTGTGCTGAGGATATTTCTATCTGGGTCAAGAAATACATTTCATTACGAGGCCACGAATTTTCTTACTGAGGGGATAGCAAGTTGAGAAAAAGTTTGCAGCAGGAGAATCATTTGCCTGTGTTTTGTTACACAGCGAGATAGCAATGGGCTGCACGATTAGGCGGGTTGTAGAATGAGAAGGGGTTTTATAATTATTTCATTTGTTGTAGCTGCTGGGTTGTTCCTCACTTTTTGCTGTTTGCAACTTGTACAATCAAGTTTTTTTTTTTTTTTTTTTGGTAAGATAGAACTTTTCTGAGATTAGGATTAGTACCCTGTGAGATGAAATTACTTACTCTTCGAGTCTGTGCCACATTAGGACATTCTCGATGGAAAATTTTTTTTTTTCCTGTGTATTAAAAATGTACTATTGCTCATGAAATAGAGTTGATTAATGAATGTCTCTCTC
Source organism: Reutealis trisperma (assembly GCA_947687605.1). Taxonomy (NCBI): domain Eukaryota; kingdom Viridiplantae; phylum Streptophyta; class Magnoliopsida; order Malpighiales; family Euphorbiaceae; genus Reutealis; species Reutealis trisperma. The sequence continues at coordinate 186,050 of CANTUT010000032.1, forward strand.
TCTCTCTCTCTCTCTCTCTATATATATATATATATATATATATACATATATATACACGCACACTGTTTGAATTAATTATCCACGTTGGAGAGATTTTCTTGTTGTGAAATCTTGGCAACATCACTGAATTAAATACAGTACAGACAATGTTATGTGAGGGAGCATTTCTTGGTCCTAGGTTAATTCATAAATAATCAGACAAATTGACACAGAGAATAGGATAAGATGCTCACCTAGGATGGTAAGAGTTTGGCAGGCAGACAATCAGTGAAATTCCAAAGTTCATAACAAAGCAGACTTATGATAAATCTTATATTTAAATTTTAAAGCATCGCAGCTAAAAAAATTCATAGTGGATTTTGTATTATCCTATGTTGCTCCAATGTGTACAGGCACTAATTTATTTTTTTCTTCTTGTAGGCTTTCTGCTAAAAGGAAGTTGATGCTCCCATTATCCAAGTATAAATATCTCGAATTGTTTTGCAGAAGAAAAATTGTGAGGCTTCAATTCACTTGATGCAGATGAACCATTGTGCCTCACCCTGGTTCTAGTCATTCTCCAATGGGGGAATATGGGACTAGGAACCACCAAGAAGCCGAGGATAACATTTCTCAATAGTGAATGATACAGAATCTAGCCGTTGCTACCAGAAATAGAAGAGGCTCTATTTCTTCCGTTACCTGCATATGCAGGCCAGGCCACTATCCTTTTGGCTACTATATGCCTTGATATTGGAAGCACTTTTGAGGGAGGTGAGTTTGTGCAGTCGGACTTCTGCTTATACTACCTTGCTGTTGAACATAGAACATAAATGATGATAAGGGCAGTCCTGAGCTGAGCACTCTATTAGGTAAATGTACCAATATTTGTACTCATGGAATAAAAGATTGAAGGCTCAATGAAGCCTTTTTATATAGGTTTTGCTCCTGATGTAGCATTTGAAGGCAAATGGAAGTGCCAAATTCTGCTACTAATACCAGGAAATGCAAATTATATTTTGTGAAAATGGTTTTTGTTGTATAAAACTTACGTGTATAACTGTTAATGTAAGTTTGTGAAAATTCTGTATATTTTGTGAAAATTCTGCTACTATGCTTGAAGAAGCAATTGGAAAAGATTAAAATAAAACTTACATGTATAACAGTCAATAAAAAAAATAATCCCATATGTTAATTTAAGTTTCTATTTCTAATTGGAATTTAGCATATATGAGGTTTAATTTGTACTGCATAAGTTCATGAAATTTGTCCTTAAGATGATTTTCTCTCTTGTTCAATCTTATTTTATTTTCACTTCTTCACAACCTTTTACAAAATAATATGGCTTTAAGATTAAACAGAGTAAAATGAGTAAAATACCAACAGAGGAAAGTCAGCCTCTGTTGGAATTTAGCATATATGAGGTTTAATTTGTACTGCATAAGTTCATGAAATTTGTCCTTAAGATGATTTTCTCTCTTGTTCAATCTTATTTTATTTTCACTTCTTCACAACCTTTTACAAAATAATATGGCTTTAAGATTAAACAGAGTAAAATGAGTAAAATACCAACAGAGGAAAGTCAGCCTCTACCACCAGCTCATGGAGGTAGTGTAGATCCAATCCCCTCTCTTTATTTTTCATGCATACAAAGCATCAGAAATAAAAAGTGCAAGAATCTAAATAATTAAATTTTCAGCATAATTAGTTAAAGATTCAGAGATAAAATGATAACAAGAAGGATAAAGAAGCAAATACTGTCACAGCAAACATATGAGGAGAGCAGACAGCAGCACTACTGCTACCAGTGCCACCACCAATATGAGAAGGAGCTGGTGCAGGTGGGTGCATGTGATGAGGAGACGGAGCTGGCGCAGGCGAGTGCCTGTGATGAGTTGCCCCATCAGACATATCTGCCAATCCCAGAACTGTAAAAATCATGCAAATTGAGGCCAGCTGAATGAATAGAATTCTTCTTGCCATTTCTTGTCAGAGATAAACACAATTTAGTGAGCATTCTCCACAAAACAGATAGATTTATAGAAGATATGATCAGAGCAAAGGCTATAACTAGGGCAGTTTTTTCTTGCACCAGTTTCCTGAAATTAATTTTTTGTGAGAATGGGCTATATATATATATATATATAGCATATTCTGGTGATTAGGTTAAAGGACTAAAATATTTTAATCTAGTGAGCAGCGAGCAGACAATAACATCAACATAACCTGCAGCTGAGAGATTTTTCTAGTCTATATATGGCCTGTACTACTCATTGCAAGAAATAAGAATTTTCTAGTATTCAGTTATAGAAGTCTTCAATTAATTTTTCTAGTCTATATGGTTAGGTATTGCTGATATAAGAATTGACCATCTTAAATACTAATCAAATATTAAGCCTTTACAAAAAGATTGTTCTTTTGACAGAGTTGATGATTTCAAAGTACAATATGCACTGCACCACTTGTGGATTTGTGAAATGGTTTTAGCATGATTGCCCAAGTTTTAATAATAAACATAATCTACATTAGATCATCACAATCTCTTACTGATGCAATTGTGCAATGGACAGGGAAAAACATCTCTAACATGGAGACATTTCTTTCGAAGCAATTGCTGTCAGAGTATGTTTGGCATTGAAGTTGAAACCACTTTTCTGGAAAACATCATATCCTAAATGTTATTGGCAAAAACTGTTTGATAATATATATATCCTAAAGAATGAACTTTAATGACCTCCAATTAGCATGTTCAACAAAGTGTTTTTGTCAACAACAATGTCAAATAATGAATCTGAATATGATACCAAAGATTGGTATAAAAATAAATCAAACAAGAACAAGTATTAGTGCAAACAAACATAAATGTAGAACCATTTATGAACGAATTCTTTAGCCATTTAACTACCTAGTCTGGCTTCTCATCCGGATGTTAATGGCTCTGGATGCCATTGCTCTCAGGTTTGCTCTAGCTAAGGAAAGAGAGCTTCTTGATTGTTCATGGGTTGTTCCCCTAAAAGCCTCCATGAATTCTTCTCTTTGCAACCTTAGAGCTAATGCAGCATCCTCATCTTGGTTCGATATCCCTCTTCTTCTTCTTCCACTTGCATCTCTCCTTAGTAGCCGCGAAAGGTCTTCTCTTTGCAAGCTTTGGGCTAATTCATCATCCTCATCTTGACTAGATCCCCCTCGTCTGCTCCTTCCACTTGTATCTCTACTCAATAACCGTGAAAGATCCTCTCTTTGCAGCCTTTGAGCCAATGCAGAATCCTCATCTTGACCCGATACTATTCTTCTCCTTGAAGTTGCATCTCTGCTTGACATTGAAACCCCAGAAGGGTGAATATTTCGGTTTCTCAAATTAGTACTAATCCTTGTTTCTGGGATTTGGCGCTCTGCTTCGCGACTATTCAAGACCCCAGATGCCTTTCTTGCCTCTACTTCTTTAGGAAACAGAAGCTGTATTGTGTTCCAAAGAACTGTGTTCACAGTGCAAGATCTTCCATTGCTAAAAAAACAATTTACAAATTTTAAAAGCATAATAAAGAAAAGTATTTGACAATGAAATGAATTCCATAACTATAAATCTTTAAAGATTCACACCTTATTAGTTGTCTGCACTTTGGACATTTCTTCCCACATTTATCAGCAGCAGATCGCAAGCATTTCTTACAGAAGCTGCAAACAAGGACAAAAAATTGATTAAAAAACAAAAAAGCAATGTATAATTATGATTTTGTATAAACAAAGGACTATCGAATCAATTAAAAAAATGAATCAAATTAAAAGGGTTAAAATCTTGGTTTACCTGTGTCCACAAGAAGTGGTACTAGGTTCAAAGCAAATCTCTAGACAAATCTGCATGTTTCTAGAACATTAAACTCAATCAACTTGCCTAAATGAATTAAAATTAAACGAAACGACTCTTACAGCACAAGAAAGTTCTTCTCTAAGCTTATCCATGCAAGGAACAACTGAATTCGAGCAAGAAACACCAGAATTATCCTTACTAAAATCATCTCCCTCTGTTTTACGTTCTTCTTTCACTCCAATATTCAGTTCAGACTTCTCTTTCTGATTCTCTGGAAATCAATTCATCATAAAAAAATCAGCTTTCTTTAATTTTCATGTCGCTTAGACAAATCTAAAAAAACCCCATTTCATCGAAGGGAAGGATTGAATCAAATACCCCGTTTTTCAAGTTCTTCTTCGTCAAGTCTAATAACAGGTATTGAAATCGAATTGGGACTCTTTCTCTGAGCCCTGCGTTTTCTGACATCCAAAAAGAAAATGAATCCCTTCAATTTCCAAGAAATTAACAACCAACAGACAGCGCATATATACTAGTTTTCAATCAAGTTAGTGATTCTTGTACCTTCTTGAACTGCCGGAAGGTGGAGTCTTGAAATGTAAATCAGAGCGTTTCTTGTGCTTAAACTCTCGATCAGGTGTATCTTCCACAATAAGGCTAGCAATAATGATGGACTCTTCGTCCCAACCAGCCATGGCAGCCAAAGATTTAAATCTTGGACTAAACAAACTCTCCACATTTTGGACACTTTCAATAGGATTTGATGGCCTTTGGTCCGGTAGACTCTGTTTCTGTTCTTCGCTCACCATCTTTTGAAGGGATTTTTCTGGGTTACTGTTTGGAAAGAGGGAAAAGGAAGGAAAACTCTTTCTTTTTCTCTCGAGTGACAAATAAAAGCTCGATACACCTTTAGGGTTAGAGGAAAACGGGTTTCTAACGGTCGAATTGTTTTTGAATTGATTTTAAATTTATTATTTTTTATTTATTCATTTATTTAATAAATTAATATTTTGGTCATTTGCAACGGCTATAATTCCGGAAATAGGGAACGCAGTTTGTATAGTACTCGGACCAGCAAAGCTTTGTAAACGCTCAATCTGGCACCGCATAGATCTGTGCCCGCAATCCACAGATGATGGAAAAATAAGGAAATTAGAAATTGCATAAATTTGTATTTTTTATGTAATTGTTAGTCATTAAACTGATCAAAAACATATCTCAATTATCAATTAAATAATCTTTTTAGCATTTTATTGTTTGGGCAAAAAAAAAAAAAAAATCTTTTTTCATTTTATTGAGTTACAAACTTCAAAAACAAAAATTCAACCTTTAAAAAATATGAATTTACTTACATGATTAAGATTTATAAAGTTTATTAAAATATTTTACCAACTTTAGTTTTTCTTCAAATTTATTATCTCTTTATTTCTTTTATTAAAAATTATCATATTAAATATACACAGAGTAACGATAATTTAGTAATTTATCCCAAAAAAAAAATGGACTATAATGAAAATTAGAGAATAAAATTTCAAGTTGAAATATTTTTAGTCATTAATTTAAATCTTAACAGAATTATTATACTTCTTAACAAGAAAAACCAAAACTTGCAATAATTATTTCTAAACATTTGACATGATGGATATTGTAAACTATTTGCAATATATATATATATACAATGAATTTATCTATTCATTGACTTCTATTAATTTTTACATTATCATGATTCACCCCAAAACAGAGATTAAAAGAAAAAAAAGAGGAGTCATCACAATCCTCTACCTTCTATTCTTCTCATCACTCTCCTGTTTGGATCCAAAATTCCCCCCTCCTGCCATGGCAAAAGTTTGGTAATTGGGTCCATGAAATCTTGCAGTACTCGATCTCTAAGCCCAGTATCATTCACCTCACAAAACCTTCTAGGCCAATTCGGTGGCTCAACAGCTCTAGTCCCTAAACCTGGGACTCGATCTTTAGACCCAACATTTTTCTCATTTTGCCAATCAGCCACATAAGTAGCAACCCTCCTGTAAAACTTGTCCTTAAAAACCTCCCAAACTTGGTACTTATAGTGATTAATAACCATAACTCCCGTATCAACATTCACATAATTAAAACCATCCCTCAAATGAAAATGGTGCACTACATTAATTAATGTCGAATTTAATGCTTTAGGTTTCACTATGCTTTTATGTCTCTCATGCATACCCATTCGACACGTATATCCTATAGTAACTCCTTGCAGTGGCACATGTCTTAATCCAGATGGTCCGAAACTATTGCAAGATATTCGAAATTCGGCAACATTACTTTTAGTACTAGATTTGGATTGATTTTTAAGTGCCTCGTGTAAATTCAGCCCACGAGGCAAGTAAAAAAATTCATCTACGTCTATAAACCCAACCCATTCACACAAGCCTCTAGCCCTTAGTGCACAATGAGCGAACCCTGCCTCTTGGGTCTTAATCCAAGGCCAAACACGTTTTGAAATGTTAAAATTAGCACTCAGCAAAGATTCTACCACACTATTAATTTCATCATCACTATTGTTATCATAAATAAACCAACGTTCAACTCCAATTTTACTATGGTACATGACCCATTCTTTTAAGAATCTTGCTTGATTGCGCAACATGGTGCATATGCAAATTTCATGTTGCCTTCTTATTATCGGGTCAGATTCGGGTTTGGGTTTGGGTTCGGGCTTATATTTAAAGTCCGGTCTAGCTATAGAAGGCAATACTCGTCTACCTTTAACTCTAATTGAGACTTTGATAGAATTATTCACCTTGACTGGATTGCTCAAGATACTCAAAGGCGTTTGGCACCGTACGATCTCTTGAGCTATGGATATAACGTTGGATCTTAATAAGAACTTGGGTCTCCTGAAATCCCAGCCGTACACGCACTCAAATCTTGATGCGTTGTAGAGTTTATCCGGCCGTAGATTTAGACCTTTCACAAATAAGATAGTAGAATTGTCACGGTCGAATATAGCTTCATAGACAAGTGAGTCCCATCTGTAGGAGGGCCCAGGCTGGATATATGTACCACCATCCGATTTCAACGCTAGGGAAACTAGGAAGCCTCGTGGACTGAGAGGGCACCGAATAATCTGGTTATCAATATCATCACCGTCTATTTGATTAGGCGGCTGCTTGAGCGGCAGCGATGATGATGATGAGTTGGCGAAGAAATAAACGCAGTCCAAGTCCTTTTTGGTAAATAAACGAGCTGACTGAGGGCATTTTGGGAAAACAAGTACCTGATCCTGCAGCATAACGGTTTCACGAATTGAGATATCCAAATTCGCCGAAGCGTCGCTGAGGATAACCTCAAGAGCCGGCGGCCGCCGTGTAGAGACGATTTCTGGATGATACTTCTCTGTTCAAAAACAGTACAAGAAATAAAAAAAAATTTATAGAATAGTGAATAATCAAAAAATTCAATACAAAAGAAAACATTCTGAAATTTCCAAATAATAGAAAAATTAATAACAAAAATAGAAAGAAGAACAAAAAGTAAATTACCTCCAAACAAAAGGCGAAAGGAGGAGAAACTCAAGAGAACGCAAGAGAAAACAACGAAGAAAGTACACCAAAAGAACCTACTCCAGGAAATGATATCACGTTTCCGACGATCTTTCATCGATGCTAATGGTGGTGCCCGCGGGGCGGCTGCTGTTAAAAGCAACAACAAAAACAACCACAAAAATCTGAAACGAACGACTCCAAAGAAACACACTCGTTTCTCGTCATACAAGTAGGTGTATATAAAATAAATAATAACAAATTAATAATAATAATAATAATCTGTATGTATATGGTGGATTTTGATTTTTGATTTTGAGTGATTTTATTCTACTAAGCACTTGAAACGTCTGCGGAAAGTTAATTTTCTCGACAAAAAGAGAGAGCGAAAATGAGAGAAAGTCAGAAAAAAGAAACAGTCTGCTGTCCCTACCGTTCATCAGTTTTTATGCGGTTGTCAACGAGAGTTGTAATCTGCTGTTTCTCTTTAGCTTTGAGAAAAACAATAATGCACCAATACTTCTTTTTCTTTTTTCTTAATAGATAAATTAACTCCAAATTTTAGTTTTTTTTTATTGAAATTAATTGAAAATTTTTAATTTTATAAATTTAATTAATTGAATCATTAATTTAATTATTAATAGCTTTCTAAATTTATAAAATTGAATAATCCAATTAATTTTTATCAAATTCAAAAATTAAATTGACAGTAAAATATAATAAGTTGTGTTATCATGTCAGAATCAAATTGGCTAATTTACCTGATTTAATTAAAAACTGAATTAAAATCAGTTTAATATGATGATTAGAGTTAAAATAATTTTTATTTTTATGTAATTTATCGGTGGAAGTTGAATTGATAACCCTTAGATAAAAAAAATAATTTCAAATCACTTATCACTCGATCTAGATATTTTAATTTAGATATTATATATTAGTTATTTTCTTTACAATTAATTTTATAAATCATAAAAATAAAAAATTAATAGTATTATTCACTTAATAAATATACATCATTAATTTAATTATTTTTTATTTAACTTTAGTTTGATCTCAATTCAATTTTTTGATCCATAATTATCAATTTTTAATAATTTTAAGATTGGACCAAGTTTAAAAACTATGATAATAAATTTAAAGTCATCGAATTTTAGAATTATAGCTAAAATTTTAAATTATACAAACAGAATTGACTTGAAAAAATTAAAAGTATAATTGTAAAAATATATTGAGATAAATTTATTTATTATTATTATTTAAATAAAGGAACAAGTTGAGAAAATAGGATTGCGGACCTGATTAAATACCAGGCAAGGATTGTATGGTCCCCTTCGCAGCATATCCGATACCTTTCGTGTTAATTGGTGTTATCTTACTTTAAACTGCCACTTATTCCACTTAGCTTATTTTTTTAACTTTTTTTATTTTACACGGGACCCATTTAATCACGCAATTCTCCACTCGCCACGTCATCCTTCTCGCTAATAATCCAAGTTTGGAGTCTTTGAGACGATTCCCATCCAATCATACACGGAAAAAACAAGGCAACAAGTTAGGAATGGGGAAAAGGGCAAATGGATCCATTTTGAAATTTGCAGTTTTGTCCCATTAAAGAATACTATAATTTCTCCAATACTTGTCTCATTGCTCATTATTAAAAAAATAAAAATTAAGTAAAATTACTCGCAAATTATTATATCTGATTGTATCGTTCTTCTTAATGAGATGAAAAATGTTAAAATCTTATTTATTCGGAGATCAACGAATCAGGTGACTCATTATGTAGCAAGAGCCTTAATTTTTTTTATCCAATCTTAGATTTTGGGAGACAATAGTTTCTCAAGTATTAATTGATGTTATTCAGTATGATTCTCATTAATAAAACTTCTTTTTAAGTTTCAGAAAAAAGAGTAAAATTACTCGCAAGTTATTATTATTAATTCAATTTGATTTTAATTCAGTTGTGTGATATGAATAAATAATAATTCTAGAAATGAGTTTAAATGTTTTTATACCCAACTGAATTTTTACACATCTAATTGATTATGCAAATTTTATTTAATATTTTTAAATTATAATATGATAACTTAATATAATTTCTCAATTTGAGTTTATTAAATTTAAAATTATTTCAAAATTTTATGAGTATCAATTATATATATATATAAATTTATTTGAATTTTTAATGTTAAATAAGTTAAATTAAGTAGAGTTTGAGAATCGAATTGAATTCAATTTGGAAATTTTTTAATTGAGTTAAATTCAAATAATATATGTGTCACACCCCAAATCCGAGGGCACGTGACCGGCACTAAGACACGGAAAATGCACGTGACTACCAGTGTCCGTAGTAAGTCTAACCCAAAACACATAACAGAAAGCCCAAAACTGAAAAGGGCTATGGGCTCAAACAGGTTAAGCAGATCTAAAAGAATCTCAACATAAAAATAAAAATCTCATTGGGCCAACAACTCATTTATTTCATATATCTCAAAAATGATAAATTACAAAAAGGTTATGCTTAACCCAAAGATTATAGCTCTTTAAAATACATAACTGAAACAATACACAAAATACAAATACAAAGTGTAACATTGCGGAGTTCTAAAGTTATATTTACAATTTTACATCTATTACATGTATTCTTAATATCCCATTAATACAAACTACTGCCAAAGGGAAATTGGTAGTTTACTCGATTACAACTTCTTCACAAGCTCATTCCCTGACCTGAAAATAACGAAATGAATAGGAATGAGCGTTCGACTTAGTAAATGATACCAGTTAATATATTAAACTGGTATCCTTGAGATAGAATTATAATGCACATGCTATGCACTATGTCATAGAAATAAACAATTCACATCATCAAATAAGGACGACATACGGTCCACAGTACCATTCTCATCTTAATAGGGGGAGCCGATCCCCCTATCCTGACTCTCTGAATCTAATAATATGTCTCTTATATCCAAGGGGCCCGGCCGTCACTGGTCTGTACCACGCAGTCCTGACCCGACTGACAGCGGCCTTAGCGATGAGCAGGCCGGCCAGCATCCATCAATCATAACTCATCTTCTAAATCCATCATAATCCAAATCATAACCATAACAAATCCATAATCCTAGATGGTACTGTATCCTCCCGACCTCCATCCATCAATCACAACCACAATATGGCACAGAATACAGAATATCAGTTCACCATTCACAGTCAAATGTTACATGCTTATATATGCAGTAATAGTGCATAATATACATATATATACACACAGCAATACATATGAAGTGAAAACAGGATAATACACTAGTGAGTATCACTCACCTAACTGCCGACGCTCCCGACCGGCTTCCCTCGGAAAAGCAGCTTTAGAACTCGGAAGACGCCAGCCATCGACACCTCGCAACATCGAACATTATCAGGATAAGAATCACACTGAACCCAAAGACAAACTCGACAGTCTAACAATTACCCTAAGGACTGCTAAACATAAAATAACTTATTTAACGACTGAAATACAAGAGTTTCGGGTTAACTTTCACAAATACCAATCATACGGATGTCGAGGATCATGTCAGAACGTCGAAATAGAACCACTGGACGTCCCCACACGCCACAGCCACACGCCGCTGCTGCTGGTGGCGGATCTTGGGAAGCTCCACACTAGCAGGTTCACCTTGACTCCAGGATCACAAAAAAGGTTACCACTCGCCGTCACTCGTCCTCCAGCCGCTGGAAAATGCCTCCGAAGTTTTGGGTTGCGTTTTTTTATCTCCTCCTCCGGTGATCCTTAGGGGGCAAGGCAGGTATCAACTTGAAGCTCTCATCCTCAAGAGTTGAATGAGACCAAGATCGCCGGATTCCGCCGCCGAAATCGACCGAAAAATTGAGTTGATGTTGCGGTGGCTGGACTCCCTCTTCGCGTGATTTCTCCGCCGTCCGTTGGCCGATAGACGATCCACCACCTCCCCTGGGGTCGCCGGACGACCCTCTACCCAGCGGTGGTGGCGGTGCTCGCCATGGCCAGCCAGAACGCCACCAAGCTCCTCTCTCTTTCTCGGCCTCTCTCTGTCTCTCTCTCTCTCTCTCTCTCCCCTCCTTCCTCTGCTGTTATTTTCCCCGTTCTGCTTCTCCCAAAATGCCCCGTTTATGCTCCTCCAACCAATCACAATGTCCCTTTTCTTCTTCTTTTTACTTACTTAAAACATAGTTATATTATATATATATATATACTAAACCTTATAATATAAATATAATACTACACACACATATATATATATATATATACAAATTAATATAACTAATAATAACAACAATAATATTAACAATAACACTAACAATGCTAATAATAATACTAATAATTATCATAACAATAATAATAATAATAACAACAATATTAACTCATAGTTAATAATAATAATAATAATAATAATAATAATAACCCATAGTTATATATATATATATATATATATATATATATATATATATATATATATATAATAATAATAATAATAATAAGAATAATTTATAATTTACATACTAATAATAAAATAAATAAACTTATTCACAATAATTATCATAATAATAAAATCCCGAACTTCCGGTATTAAATATATAATTAGCAATATACTTTAGATTAATCAAACGTAATATTTATATTCAATTATCAAATATAATTTCTTCAATAACTATAATAATATCATACCAATATACATATATAATATTGTAAGAAATTACCATTAATAATACATATTCAAATAGCATGAATATTTATAATTTAATAAAATATAGATTCAATTCTTACTTTAATAAAGAAAATAATAAAATAGTATATTTCCGTACAAAAATAGAATTTTACAAAATAAATAAAAATTCAGGGTGTTTCAATATGAATTTAGCTGGATTATGTACATGAGATATGAATCGGATTAAATTATGTATACGAGATATAATAAGTTAGGTTAAAGTTTTTTTTTTTTTTTAATCTAACATAATAAGAGAAAAATGATAATATTAAACAGGATATGAATTCAACATGAAATTAGTGAGTTGGAATTAAGGGATATTGCGTTGGTGTAGACATTGATAACACAACACTATATGCATGAAAAATTGGAAGCAGTTGCCTAAAAAAAAATAGAGAGGCAATGGCGTTGGGAATTTGGAAAGTGAAAACCATTTCCATCAGCGGATCTAGGCCGGTTGTAGTATTAATGTAATTTGGGCTCATGCTGCAATTTCATTAGGCTTTGTTTGGGAAGGTAAGGAATCCTATTCACTTCCAATCCTTCCATTTTCTCCTCCAGGCCTTCTTTTACCCATGCAAAAAGTTACAGAAAAATAGGTATGTTCATGGATTTGGCTTACATTTAAAAAATCCATTTAATTTATAATTTTCTTTATAAATTAAGATAAATAGTCCGACTTATGACCGGATTTAAAGAAAATAAATGATATAATTATTTTTTAAAGTATATTTCACATCGTGTTTCATGTATTATATTAATAAAGTAAAGTAAAAATCTGATATTTATGTGATAGGCGGAAAATCTACATGATATTATTTTGGGTTTAATTGCAAAAAGTCTATTGAAAATTTTTATAATAGACATATTTATTAAAAATATTATAATTTTGTTACTATATTTCAATATCAAACATTTTAAATTAAATGGTATATTTGATTTCTACCACTATTTTTAAAACTAAATTGCTGTTTAGTCCTTCAATGTTATTAATATTAGAAAACATTTTAACACTTCAAAATTTTTTCATTTTTTTAATTGATCGTAATATTAAAGATTAAAATCCTTGATTTTGAGATCAAAGTAAATTTAAAGGTAAATGTCAATAAATATATTGTAATTAACTCAACTTTCTATGATATCAACTATAGACAATGACATGACCCTTGCGAAACTCGGCCCACAGGAAATCCCAACTAAACCAAGCCCAGCCCTCCTTTTTATCATGTAATTACCAACTACTCTCGACATTATAAAAAAAGTGACAATTAAAAAAATTAATTTTATTCATAAATAAATTGTCATTTATTAATTTAATAAAAAAAATAATAAAATAGTCACTTATTTATGAACAAGTTAGCAATCAAATAAAAAAAATAGTAAAATGACTAATTTACCTTTTCATTTCTCGAGTATAAGAAATATTTTATTAATTTATACTGTAATTAATAGAGATTTTTTTGACAACTTATGATAAAGTTATTAATATTTTAAAAATTGTGATTTTTTCATTTTTTCATAATAGAAAAAGTAATTGCTTGCATCCACTTGTAGTTGGATTAATTTGTGAAAAATATTAACACTGTATTTAAGAGTTGGAATAAAAAGAAAAAAAAAAAAAAAGAGTAGAGAGAAATTAACGTAGTTTCTCTCTCTAGTGGGAGTTTCTCTATCATTCTCTCTCTCTCTCTTTGAGTTTTCCGTCCCTGTTGCTAGGATTTTTTTCTGGGCCACCACAAGGGACGGCCCTTTCCCTTTTCTTTTCTTTTTTTTTTTTTTTCATCTCTGTTACATAAAAAGAAATGTAAAAAAAAATCAAATTAATTAATATTCAAAATTGCAAAAAAAAAAAAAAAAGAATAAAATCAAAGTAAAAATAAATTGAGAGTAATAATAGAATGATAGAAAAAATATAAAAAGAATCTTAAAAAGCAAATATAAAAAAGCATGAAAAGTCCAACTTAGTTAATATCCGCAATTAACTAAAGATAAAAAATTTAGTTTGAAGTTAAAAAAACAACGAAGTACTAAGTATATAAATAATCCAAAAATTAAAAAAATTATTAAGGTTAAGTTTATAGTAGAATAAAAATAAGAATGAAAATTAAAAAATAAAAATAAAAATAAAAATAATGGATAAAAATACAGTTAATTAATATGCAAAATTAACTAAATAAAAAATAAATTAAGTAGGAGATAGAAATTTATATTGTGAATTTATTATTTGATGTTGTGAATTTATTATATTATAAATTTATGATATTCTGAATTTACTGTTAATATAATTAAATAGTTTTAACTGTATTTTTAAACTTTATACAATCATAAACCAAAAAATACAGTTAATTATAGGAATTCATAATTAATTCATTTAATTATATTGGCTTAATTATAAATATCCGTTTGGTGTATTTATCATCAGATGATAAGAAGATACTAAATTATTTAAAGTGAACAATTTAGAGATATCATTATCTAATATAATTTGTTATATGCCATCTAGATAAGAGGTTGAGGGGTATGGCTGTAGAGCTTATCAGCAGCCACTATATTACCTTTACCATCTCATCTTTTATCACAACCTTCTTTAAACAAGCAGCCTACTCCTTCACTTGCTTTAGACTAATAGCCTCCTCATCCATCCGCTTTGGATCATTAGAATGCTCCTCCGCCTGTTCATCTAGAAGATGTATTGTTGCTAGTGATTATGATGATGGTTATTAGTATTTGTTAGATGATCCGGCGAGCGGTGATAATCATACTACAAATCTTAGTTAATTGTATTGTTTTTTATTTTTTATACCAATGGAATTTTATTCTTGACATTTTTTATTATTTATTTATGTTAGCGCATTATATTTTGTTATGTTAATATAATATTATGGGATTATTTTTGTATATTTATTATTTATATTAATATAAATTATACATTTACTGTTATATTTATGACTTTATAAATTTAAATATCCTTGCAATTAAATTAAATTATAAATTAAACAAATTCATATTCAATGATTAAATTAATTAAATATTATTGTCTTAATTAAATTAATTTTTTATTAATTACTGACAAAACAAACCGTCAGTGATTTTATTGATATCTGTTATCGATGATTTTTCCATCGATAAATTATATTACTGACGAAATATTTCATCAGTAATGAGTATTTTTTTGGTGTCTTTTCTTATCCTTTAGGTTAAATATTATCTTTTTTTTTTCCCTCTTTTTAAACCCCTAAAAAGGGCTTATGAGTATTAAGTTTATTGAATTTTTAAAAAAATTGATATATTTTTATATTTGGATTTAGTTTATGAATAAATCTATCTACACTGCATTCTCTTTTATAATAAAACAAGGTTCATTTTTTATAATTTCAAGTGAATTTTATTTGAATATAAATATAAAGTACATTATATATATTTTATGTGAATAGATGTAATAAATAATTATAATTTTTCAAATTAATAATACTTGTATTGCATTATTAATGTTAAGATAAGTTTGCTCTAGTGCCAGACAAGGCAAATTAAGAACAAGGGAAAATGAAATAGAATTGACAGAACTGACATTTCATTCAGGAAAAAGGACTTTAATTTGTTGTTTCCTTTTTATATGCTTAACATATTCACCCCAAAAACACCACAAATGTTTAGCGAGTGCCTTCCTACTCATTGCTCATTTTCCTTGTGCCACTTACAAGGAAATAAGCTATCTATAATCTATCTATTACAAACGTCTATTCTATTCAAAATCAAACCAAATCAAAAATTCAAAATTTTAATAAAGAAATCGAACTGAATTAAACTGAAAAAATGACTCTTACTAAAATGTCAGAAAAGAGGTCGCATTTATTCCCTACATAAGCAAAGACGCAGAGTATCTAATTGGAGTTTAGTTTTGTATAAAAAGACAATTATGTGGGTTGGGTTGTTGTTCAGAGGCTTTAACTAATGAACTTCAAGGTTCCTATTTGCTTCATAAAAATAAAATTCAATTGGATCAATATTATCATATGGTTCAGTAGACTTGAAACAGAGTATGACAAATTCAAGTTGTTACTATCATATATATATATATAGTTGACATTTAGGGAAGGGCAATTAGAATAAGTCATGGATTTCCAATATAGAAGAAATTAAGTTTGCATTCACGGACTTAATAATATATGATTATGATAGTAAATGCATTTCTGATGAGCTTTCAAAGTCGTTTTCTATAATATTTTCTTAATCATATGAATTCAATATATAAATCTAACATAAGAAACAATCTATTTGGTATTTAGGTTTATTTTTTATTGGAAATTCTTGGAGTAATCATTAGTGGAAGTAATTAAAATTTTTAATTTTCAAATTGAAATTAAATTGTTTAAAAATAAAAATTAAGGTAAAATATTAAATTGCAAAATAATTCAAAGTTTTAATGCATTAAGATTTAATTTTAATTTTAATTTTCTTTTCTTTTTTTTAATATAAGGAAAGGAGAAAATCTGAACAAAACAGAGAAAAAGTTACATGGTCAAAATTACGTTTATCTAGTGTATGAAATACATGTGCATGAGTGTATATAATAATTAATTAAATTTTAAGAAGCATACCAAGACATACTAGAGCGATAAATGCATATTTTTCTGAGCGATTAACTCAATATTGATTCCGCTCTTTAATGCTAAAAAAAAAAATTAAAATTTAAGATTTTAATAAAAATGGATTAATTTATCTTAGAATCAAAGAACTTAAAATGTTTTCATGTTGTCCGACAAGGGTTTGAAATTATTGTGTGTAATCTTCTCAAGATTATAATTGGGAATATTCTTCATCAGTTGTATATAGTATATACATGAACCAAAACAATACTGCTAACTCCCTTTCTTAATTAATTAATATATATACAAGCTGCGCATGGAGTTCAATTTTTTTTTTAATATATCTAAAATTTTATAAGAATCTTTTAACGAATTTGTTTAAACTATTGATTATTAAACAGTTAATTCAAATAAAATTTAAGGAAATTTTCTGAATTTAAAATTTTAATGTTTATGATATTTGATTAATGTGTTATTAATTAAATAATTAGTTGTGAGAGTTTTAATGAATAGGAAAGAAACAAATTGTTATATTTAAAAGCGTTTAGTAGATTATAACAGGACGTAATATAATGTAATCAAATAAATTTTTAATGTAAATTTATATTAAAAATTTATTTAATTATATTATATTACCTCTCACTACGGTATATTAAACGCATTCTAATGTTTTCGATGTGGATTTTTTTTTTTTTTATGATCTTGTATTTGCTATAGCCATAGAGTCATCTTGTGAATTTCAATAAATTAATTTTTGTAACTTAATGTGATTCAATTATTGCTAACATTGTATTTGGACTCACCTTCTTTTTTTTTTTTTTTTTTGGTTAATATTGATTCATTTGGAGAAAGATATACATTCTAAACTTGAGTTAATATTCTTGATGTATATGAATTTTGAGGTGCTAAACATTAAATGATGTTGAAATTAAAATAATCATTTTTAAAATACAAATGGAATGGTCAAATGCCTAATGGGTATATTGGAAATTTGGAAAAGAAAATATAAATATTCAAATCGATCCATGATCTCTTATTACAAGATAAATACTTAATTATTGTTAATTATTCATTAGATTAATAACTTAATAATAAAATAAAGACCAAAATACAAAAATGAATCATAATATCTCATAATTATAAACATGATAAAATATATATCTTATTGAACTAATAAATTCTTTTTAATTAATTGGATTTTCATTAAGGTTGAAATTTACAATTTTATAAATTTTGAAAGTGATTATATATATATATATATATATATGATAGAAAATTTCAATGGTAGATCAATCATTAAAATCAGCTTTCTTTTGATTATCTATAATATATTTTTTAATAATTAGTTTAGCGTGCAAAATAAATAATTAAGAAAGTAATATTTAACATGTAACAATATTGAAATGGAAATTCCTTGTGTTTGAAGCTAGCTTTATCATATTGTCTAAAGATTGTTATTTCTTCTATTTTCTAGTTTCTATTTATTTATTTATTTATGGGTTTTGCTTTGAGTTGAGCCCTAAAAATCATATGTGACCCCTTGCTGTCTCCTACTTGATTAGCTAGGTCATTGGCAATTGCCTCTAATGCTTTTCTCTCTTTTTTTGAGGTCCCTTGTTGCCTTTCCTTCTTTAATTTTCAGCTCTTCATCATCTACTAATTAATCCTTTTATTATGTTTTATTATAATACTCCCTCCATTTTTTATTATACCTCGTTTAAGGTAAATTACGTAATTAAGTTTTAACTTTAGAAGTAAAAGACTAATTTACTCTTAATTACTAGTAGTACTACCATTAGTAATAGTTAAGTGTAGTTAAAATAAGGTTAAACTTGAAAAAAAAATTAATAAATGTAGTTTTGGTTTCCTAACTAAAATGTCAAATAAAAAAGAATTTTGATAGACTTATAAAATGTTGAATAAAAAAAAGCTGAAAAAATAATTAATATGTACATAAATCCATAAATTTCAATTATGTTATTAATTAGTTTTAGTTCTCAGAGACTGAAAGATAGCTCGGGACTAACTAGTAATTAGTCTTGAATATAGGGGACTGTCTAGGTAGTGATTTAGTGGAGTTAACGTACTATGGGTATCCTTGATCTAAAATCGATTCATAGAGAATACCCTCTGCTTATCTTCGTAGCTCTCCTCTGTTCTCCTTAAGCTAAGATTATAGTAAAGACTTCGGTGTATATAGAGAATAAATATATATAAGATTATATAGATCTAGATTCTAATCTACCGAAAACCATTGAGGGATGCTTAAACAAGTATATCTCGAACGGAGCAAGAGAAGTTAAGGTCACAGATACTCAATAATTCTCCTCTAAACTGAAGGAAGGGGGGAGATTTGACTGGCATTTTTGTCCTCACAAGGCAAAAATGAAGTTTGAGCCGTACTTTATCTATAAATAACGAGAAAAAGAGTCGAATGTCTTCAATTCAAAAGGTAATATGTAAGGTTGTAACATATATCTTATAAATAATGGATACATTTAAAGGTAAATGTCATATACAATATTATGCCAGTTATTATTCATGTTTTAAGACCACTAAGGTGTTATCTATGTTAAATTCATCCCTAATGGCAAATTCACATGAGGAATATAATTTGTCACTTGATTTAGTCCAATATATGATATAGACACAAATTTAAAAGTTTACTTATCTTTAAAAATTAAAAACATTTAATAATTCAATATTATTAAAATGATGAGATAATATAATAAAATTAATTTGGTTAGCCCAAAAAGAGAATCAATCATGCCATCTTTTATTATATCCAAAATTTATGATCTTTTGACCTCATTTTTCCTCTGAGATTGGTCACTTAATAATTAATTAACAACTTAATTAAATGATGAATTGATAATAATGAAAGAGGATTAGAACTTAATTATATTTTATTTAAAAGACAATGACTGCTAAATTAATTTATACATATATATACATATAGTCGTTACCAAATTACTTACTAACTTTGTGAATAAAAAGGTTGCTACAAGTCAAGTAAATCCATCATTTAGTAAACTTTCACATACTAAACTTAGCACTGTGTAATAAGACTTTGTTTGGTCTAATTACTTTTTTTATGTAATTTGTTTCATGTGATTTATTCATTTTATGTAATTTTATTATTTGCTTTATGGAATTATATTATATATCTACTTTATGTAATTATAATTTAGAATCGTCCAAATAAGGTCTTAACAAGACTTAATAAACATTAGGGTCTTGTTTGAATAGTTTTACAGTATGATTACATAAAATACATATAAAATTACTTCAAGTGAATAAAAAAATTACATAAAATCAATTAAAAAAAAATACATAAATATATTAACAGGGCAAGCAAGAATTTGCTGCAATGTGGGTGTGATAAAAACTGCTGGTAACCACAGGTGGGCCACCTAGGTTTTTCGATTTCTTATTTATTTTTTTTTATTTACGGGAGAGTTTACTGTACCATGAGCTACACAAAGAAATAGCAATTTTTTTACACCCGCCATAAAAATGAAATCTCACCTGATGCGAAGGAGAATGCTTGAACTTAAAACTTCTCACTTTCAAAATAAATAATCCTTACTACTTGAATTAGATTTTTAAGAATATATCCCATATTAATTAAATATATACATATCAAGTGATTAATATAGAAATAGACTTCTAATATTAATAAGCTAACTTTTAAAATTGGTTAATATAAGAGTAAATTCCCAAACCTTAATAGGCTAGCTTGATATAATAATAGAGTTTAACCGATGCTTACACTATTTTTTATTATATCATAATTTGAATTAGGATTTTAATTGTTTCTTTCAATTCTTCTTGACCTGTAAATGATTTCATTCAATTGTCTTTCGCCCGTTGATAAGCTTTCAAATATATCTTTTCGCCCATGTTTAGCTTTCAATGGTATTTTCGCTCAATTGCCATTTAAGAGGGTTATTACAAATATATGCCACATTGATTAAATATAAATATATCAAGTAATTAATATAGGATATGATTTTTCAATATTAACAAGCTAACTTTTAAAATTAATTATCTTAAATTTATAGTAAAAACTCAATATAGTTATCAAGTGTTTTTTCGATTCCTGATTACATTAACAAATTACATTACTAAAAGGCATCTTTCTGATGATAAATGTTGCTTCCAACGACAAAACTAGCCAGCTTTTAAGGGGCCAAAAGAATCCTACCAGTTTCATTAATTTTTAATTTTTTTTTTTTTAATTTTTCTAGCGAAAGAGACGACTTTAATTAGTATCACAAATATTATAAGACGACCCACTTCTGGTTCTTCTTTCCTGTACATAATTTTCTACCTTACAGGACCATTTCCATTGTCTCCAATATCATTTCTGATTCTCCATTTTGTTATTATTTTCGTATACCCTTTCTCTTCTTACTTTCTTTTTTTTCTTTTTTTTTTTTTCCCAATAATGTATTGTGTGCTTTTCTATTCAATCATTTATCTCCCCTCTAAAACTACATCTTCCCTTTTATTTAATGCTTGAAATATGAACTGGCATCATCTTTGCTTCCTTTACAAGTTCTTATAAAGCAAACTTCTACTCTTGCCTCCTCATTTCTCAAGTTTTTCAAGTTTTCAGAAATGGGAAGACAACCGTGTTGTGATAAGATTGGATTGAAAAGAGGTCCATGGACTATTGAAGAAGATCACAAGCTTATGAACTTTATTCTTAATAATGGTATCCATTGCTGGCGTATGGTTCCCAAGCTTGCAGGTGTTAATTAATTTACTTTTCTTCTCTAGCTTTATCTTATTTACACAAATTAATACTCTTATATAAGCTAAAATGGTGGCATTATTTTTTTTTTTTTTTTTTTTAAGGTTTGCTACGATGTGGAAAAAGCTGTAGATTGCGATGGATTAATTACCTTAGACCTGATCTTAAAAGAGGCGGCTTTACAGAGATGGAAGAGAATCAAATCATTCAGCTTCATTCCTGTCTTGGCAATAGGTAAAAACCATTTGACAATGTCAATTCTTTATGTGTAAAGGTTTTGTTTAGTACGTATTATCAAAAATATTGAACAGACTGATACTGACATTGAGTTTGGGTCTGCGTAGGTGGTCTAAGATTGCTTCGCATTTTCCTGGTCGTACAGACAATGAAATCAAGAACCATTGGAATACTCGAATCAAGAAGAGACTTAAGCAACTTGGATTAGACCCAGTGACACATAAGCCTATTAATGATGAGCAACAAGAAATGAGTAATACTACTACTGCTACTACTAGTGGTGTTAATAACGAGATAGTTTCTTCAGAGTCTAAAGAAATTAGCATAATGGAGGTGGTTCTTAATTCACAGGATGATGATCAAGAAAAGAATAATGAGGATTTGATAAAAATTACAACAGATGATGATGATGAGAAAAGAGGCCCAAGCCTTAAGCAAGATGATGATCTTTTGATGAACAACTATGAAATATTGTCTGGAAGTATGGATTTTGGGTCATGGATTAACCAGTTAGAAACTAATAACATTAATATTAATATTTCTTCTACTTCTTCAATCTCTATGGAAGAATCAAACAACCCTTCTGTTCAAGATGATGATTATTCTCTACAACAATGGGTTGATAGTGTTGATTCAATTCTCTCATGGGATAATTTCAACCAGCATCTAGAACTAGGAGTAAGTGATGATATTTTCTTTCTTGAAAAATAATTAATTGTAATTAAGTATTCTTGATTCATGATTAAACAAACTCATGTTTCTTTTTTTAAAAAAAAAAAATTAACCAAATGATGATTGTGACTGAGTACTAGCTTTCCCTATTCTTGGTCAACTTTAATATATGTGTATGTTTTTTTTTTTTTTTTCCTCACTGTAATTTCTTGTTCTTTCACTGTCACAAAGGTTGAGCTTTGTCAAAATATTATGACCCAGTGGGCCAATAAAAAACTTGACAAAGTATTGATATGTTTGTCTCCTTAATTTGTAACTGTATATTTCTCTTTGGTTATTTATTATACTTCATATTGAAGTGACTATAATTCACTCTTATTTGTTGCCTTGAAAAATGGGTTGATGTCCCTTCTTCTTCTTCTTCTTCTTCTTCTTCTTTTAATTATCTTTTCCAATTTGAAGATCCAATGGGCATAAATTATATATAAATCCCAATAAATTTATAAATTTATGATGGAGAAGTGATTCAAACCTTGAGATTTTCTACTCTTCGTAAAAATGTAAAAATCAACTATATTGTTGTTGATATTGGCCCAAAAGTTAAGCTCCTAACTATGATGGAAATAATTTAAAGAATTGATTCTAAATTCAATTTTTAGGATTAACAACTACTATTAATTGATATATATATATATACGTCATGAAAAATATTAATTCAGTTAAAATATAGAATTGTAATCGAAATCAACCAAATACTATATATAATTTCAAATTTGATTTAAACAAAAATATTTAAATTCGAGTAAACTGGAAAGAATTCAACACTATCATCTTCTTAAAATCAAAATAGATATATCATATGTATGACTTTATTTTAGATGATAAAATAATAGTGATATTAACACTTAAATAATTAATTTTTTTCAAAAATGAATTAAATAGTGTTGACTTTTAATTCATGGTATTTTTTTAGAAAGAATTTCAGTAGCACTTAATTCCAGAGAAAATAGACAAATTATATGTACAACTATCACTATGTTATCTCTATAGTTGCTTTGCTTAATATTAGAGTTATGCCGTTGGGAGGAAAAAAGAAAAAAAAATGAAAGTGGGGTATGTCGTGCTAAGCACTGAATGTGAAGTGGATTTTCGAGTGCTACATATTATTTATAAAACTGAGAGTGTATATGTATATATATACGGTGGCAGACTCAAGATTTTAATGGAGGAAAATAAAATTTATTAGTATCAATTTTGTTACAACGTTATATATAAATATCAAAATTTAATTATAAAAATTCTTAGAGCTGGAGGTGTAAAAATAAAAATTTAGGAAAAAATATGAAAAAAGATAAAACTTTAGAGTATAAAATTAAAAAAAATAAAATTATACATATAAAATTAAAAAAAATAAAACTTTTAAGTATAATTAAAAAAAAAAAAAAAAAAACCCTAGCCGCCCTTGTGTCTGCCAATGTATATATGCATGCATCTACAAGTCTATATTTATAAATACACACACTATATATTATAATCTAATCATATCCTAAAAATTGAGATTGCCTCCCACTATATAGACTGCATATTAGTTCCTAATTAGCTAATTAAGCTAGTTATAAATACAATTACCTTTATATATATATAAAATAAGGAAATTAAAATATTACAAATGTTCTATTCTTTTGAAACTAAATCTTTTCTAATGAATAACTCCCGCCATTTCAAAATATTTATCGTTTTAGAGAATACTTTTTATTTCAATTTTTTGTTGTTTTAAGAATTCAAAAATATATTTGTTATTTGTTTTAACTTTATCCTCTATTTATTATTTCACTGTATATTTACATTAATTGTATTTATTTATTTACATCAAAATCAATAAATGATATTTCAGTATTTCTACCTTAAAATTATAACAGTTTAATAATTTTTTTAATTTATATGTTGAAATCTTAATCTATAAATATTTTAAAATAAAGAGAGTAATAAAGAAATAAAATGCCAAAATATTAATGATTGTGTTAATTTTGGTCCATAAAGGCTTGCTGACATAAAAGAAAATTTTAAATCTTAAAAGTCTTTTATATAATTCTCTCACAATTTTTAGTTTTTAATAGTAATTTCATGTAGTAAATTTTAAACCATCACCAATCCAATTTCAGGTAAAATTTTCAAATTTAAAAAGTTATATAAAAGAATAATTATATGAAAGTCCAAAAGTTATTATTATTATTTTTTTTACTATAATTATAAGCCAAGATGGGAAAAAAAAAATCCATTAAAGTACATACAGTGGAAATTAAAAGAGCAATAATTAAGAAATAGATAAAGCTAAAACTTAGCAAATTTATATTTTCTCATTGCAATCAACAGCCATTAAATATAGAGTGAGACCAATTCATTATTGGGCTATATATTGAAATTTAATTCATTTAAAATCTAAATTTTGACCATCGAGCATGTAAATTTGTTGATAAGGAATTGTTTTAGTTTAATCAAAATCTCGGATTTGAATCTTAGGAATGCAGCTACGTCAATTCGAATAGAATTAATCTCATATTAAAGGTGTGGGATACCTATAACTAATACAAAACTATAAATCAAATTAACAAGTGTGGCTAATAATCAATGTTGTATTATCGGACTGTAAAAGCATTTCTTGAGTATTTATGATCTAAATATGGGCTTGAGTTCAACACATTATTATGAAATTAAACCATTATTACTTGAAGGAATTTTTAAAAAAAAAATGTGTCGAATATATGAGTAATCAACTAAGCTACTTTAAGCTTTTTTTTTTTTTTTTTTTTTGTTTAATTTATTTTTTATTTGAGATGAACTACTTAATTTTTTAAGATTAATTTGTAGCATGCTTGTTTGAGAAAATCTTATAATAAAATTTCTTGTTTGGACTTTCTCCATAGTAGACAAAATTTTATGGTGGAATGAACTAACTGGAACTTTAAACACATAATTTTATTCCCACTTGGTAGTATATTTAATTATTATCCTATATATGTGCTCTTATTTTTTTAAGTTCAGTGTCTTATCAAATAGCACTTGAGGCTCATATATATAAAGTGCCGATAAAAATTGAATTAAAAAAATAAAAATAATTTGAATAAGTGTAGGTTAAACTCACGAATAATTTAGATTTAATGAGTCTGGATCAATTATTACCAAAAAAGTTAAACTTAATAAATTAGGTAGTTAAACCTAAATCAAAATATATTTATTTTTTAGTGTATTTTTCTAATGTGAAATTAATTCTTAATAAGGCATAATGTAACCCATCCAAGAGAATAGGCAAAAAACAATAAGAAAAGAAGAAGAAGAAGAATTCCTAAGAGAAAACAAGCAACTTCCCTCTTAAATCCATTAGAGTTCAATTATTGGAATCAACATATAAAAAACAATTTTTGTTATATTCTCGGTAATTTATATAGTTATATATAAATAGCGGTTTAAGTAATCAAATAGTTGTATTGTTATTTATAAAAACTTCAATTTGATTTTTTTTTTTTTGGAAACAACTCCTATTTGCTTAAATAAAAAAAAACTAAATTATTTTATTAAAAATAATATTAAATAAAAATAAATATTAATATTTACTTTTAATGGTCAGCAAACATATTAATAATAACAGCTAATAATAAATTTAATAAATATTTAACAGCTACTAGCAATCAACTATTATATATATCACTTATCAGTTGTAATATTAATTAATAATATATAATTAAATTAATTTAAATTGGATTCTCTTTCATCAGGGGGGAATAGTACGTATGGACTGTCGTCACCACTGTATTTAAGATTATCGTCACAGATTCAAGCATTGCAAATTAACATAAAAATTAAGAAGATAATGAAGGATATTAATTATGAGCAAGTGGGTAATTATTAATTATATTACAAGGGAAAAGCTACTCTCATTTTATTTTGTTTTGTTTCCGTGTAACAGGTGGCTCTTTAATTATATTATGGTTGTTCGACTTTGATGAAGTTTATATTATATAAATAAAATAAAATAAAAAAAAAAGGTAAAAAATACTAAGTAGTATTATATATGTTTTTTAAAATAAAAATAATGATAGACATTATGATGTTGAGGTCCTTCTTTAGTTTATTTATTATTATTATTATTATTATTATTTTATCATAAGAAACAAAGTTAGTTTGAATTCATATTGTTTTATCATTTCAAAGCCAAGTTGCTCAATTATATTGGGTGCAAAAAAAAAAAAAAAAAAAAAGTTGCTTAATTAGATAACTCATCCTATTACTTATTTAATATATAAAAGGAGGCGCCATATGGTTTAATTTGAAGAAAAATTATTATTTTTATCCTCTAATGACATTATTTTTTAAAGATGGTAAAATTTGATATGTTTTGATAAAACAATAATTTTTTAACAAATTGGGATACTAAATCATTAAGTATATGATTTGACAACTTAATAGATTTATTTATAAAAACATTTCCTACAATTACATTTGAGAAATTGATGAACAAAATTGGCATAGGTCGACTAAAAGATCTCTATTAAAAATCATGTTTTCATAAAGGAAAAATTTTTGTTCATTGTACTTTTTTTCCCTTAATCTAAGTTTTATCCCATTAGGTTTTCTAGGCAAGATTTTTAGTAAGGTAATATTATGACCCACGTTCTACAAAAATAATATATTTTTTTTTCCTTAATAAGATTTTTTTCGCACATGGTTTTTTTTTCGTAAGTTTAAATGAGAATATTTTTTGTAATAGATATCAAGAAAAAGTGTTGTGATAATATTTAAATATTGTGATAAGATTGGAGGTCTATTATATTTTTATATATAAATATTATTATGAAAATAAAACTTTATTTCTATTTCTGTAATTTTTTACACATATAAATATTATAATCAATGAAATTATACATAGAAATTATTATCTCTTCTATTCTTTTCTCTCTATTTTATAACATACTATATATACTAATTAAATTAATTATATTTAAAATTTGAATTAAAACTTATGATTATAAATTTATTATTTTATAGAATAATTATTTTATAACTAAAACACCATTAATTTTGAATTTATACTCAACCAAAATCTCGTTGACTGTTGCAATTGCATTCTTATGATAAATATTGATCACTATTAACATTGTGACTATCATCAATAATAAATCTCTTAAAATCACTATCAAGTCGTTATTTTTTTAATTACAAAGAATTAAAAAATATATATATATCTTGCAGTTGAAGGTCAGAATTATGAATATAAATTATTTAAATTAGAAATATTATCACGATGATTAGCTTGTGTGGAGGGACAAGGTCTAGCGAATGGTGATATAGATAGGAAAACCAACATCGATCTTTCCACGCTCTGTTGAACTTGAGATTGTGACAACCTATTATTATAGATTTAGAAATTTTAAGTTTTAAATCCTCACAGGCTGAAGTAAATATATATACACTCGAGTAAAATTAAAATTTTATTTTGAATTTTTTTTATTGGAGAGAATTGTTTTTTTATTTCGTAAGATAAATTTCTTTTTTGTTTTTCTTTCTCAAGAAAATTTGATAGCATTGCATTAAAGGAGCATCAAACTCAAATTTTTACAATTAAGAGTTAAGTACATAAGATAAATGCAGTTAATAACAACATCAAAGGACACCGACTTCAAATACACACTACCCATTTTAGGGTTTTGACAACCGGGCTTAATGGCCAAATAAATAAAACACAGACACAATATTTGTGTAAAACATAGCCAAAGGCCTAGAACCAAATTTTTTTTTTTTTAATCCATAGGAAGACCATTAAGCCGTGGGTTACACATTAGTAGATTAGCCATCCCCTTACACTCGCTGTAAATATCCTTGATTTCCACAAATATCCTTGGTACCACACATCTTTATTGTTGATCTCTTTCACCATCAACAACTGCACCTTCATCACTAGAAGAGATAGAAAGAGCACTGATGCTACATCCAAAAGGGAGATTGTGGTTGGACATATTCCGAAAATATCAAACCAATGAGTTTCATGAAATCCCCTCCACTGCTGTTGAAGATCTAAGGTATGACAAGCTTGACAGAGCATCAAATCCCTCTTTCTCACTTGGCTAAGCCATGGAAGATTTGTATCTCTGTCAAAGGCTAAGGATCTTAAGTAAATAACCAAACCAGAGCAATAAAACCCAGATCTCGAGTGACAAAAGTTAGAGCTAACCAAATCTCCTTTCCCCCTCCAATCAATATGTCTACATAGACTGAAAACTTTGCTCATATGGAAGGAGAATCAATCAAGATCAAAGTTGAAGCCGGCATCATTGCCAAAGAGAGGCTCACTCCAACACATATAAAACCCACTTATAGCAAGAACCAAAAAGGAACCCATAAGAAGGGTAGACTAAGTTATTAATAAAGTAAAGCATAATAAAAGAGCAAAGAAAATAAAAGGATGGGTAGCCCTTCTAGCAGTCGCAACTACTGAAGGGTTCCCTTCTGAGAAACCCTAGAAGAGGAAAGCAAGGAATATAGAGGGAAAGGAGAGAAAAAATTTCACACACCATCTTACTTCAGTTCGTAAGATAATTTAAGTTGGTCAAAATAGTGTAGACTTTATAGATAAGGACAACATTTTCTTCTTAATAATTTTTCATTAAATTAGGAAAAAATATTGTAATAACAATAATATAATGGGGGTTTGAATTTAAACTTTTTTTCTTTCTAAAATTTTGAAAGGATGAGAATATGGATAAGAGGAAATACTTTGGTTCAATTAGGGGTGGCTACGAGCCAATTCCAAGCCAGAACCAGACTAATTTCGAATCGTAATCGAACATATTTCAAATCGGTCAAATCCAAACAAGAACTAATCAAATTCAAAATTGATCCAAAACCTTAAAGGAGCATGTTACAGTCTAATTTATTTTTTTAGAAAACCAAAATTGCTAGTCTCGAACCAAAAAAGTAATAAAAAAAATGCTTAAACCACCTGTTTTACTAGTTCAAACCCTTTTTTTTCTTTGAACCGTGAAAAACCGAAACTAAAATCTTCTCTTAATCGGTTTTAGTCCGGTTCTATATTTTAGTAAACCTAAATCTATGGTTTTTGAACCAAAACTGATGGTTAAGAAACCATGACCACCCCTAACTCAAATCATAACATAAAAAGAAAATTCCAAATGTGATCTTTCTCTTTTGAATTTAAAAATTTGTAGATGTCTAATTTCATGAATGTAGACATATTACCAAATCACATTAACCTATTGAAAGCATGGAAGAAAAATGAAGTTTTGGCTAGTGAAAGCCAGTAGATAGAAAAAGAGATGAGTCTAGGAAAATTTGTTTATATTGATTATATAGAAACATAATCCAAAGTTACAATGTTAAGTTCTTATATAGATTAATTAACATCTTAATTTATAATTTATCTTATGATTATTAAAGAGACTATATACAAACTAAATCACTGTAGAAAAATATGCTATACCAATAAATCAATCTTTGATTTAATGAAATTAGAGTTGTTTTCAAAATTAAAAAATTTCGAATTTAGTTTCTAATCGAAATCAAAATTATAAAAAATAAGCTAATAAAAATGTATTATAAACTATAAAGTCCCTATCTTAAATGGGAATATAATACATCCCCACTTATAGGGAGATTTTTGAATGGATGCTACCTCAAAGAAGAACTTATTTATTTGCTCAATAAATGAGATTTAGATATTCCTCATTCAAGAACTTAATTTTAATTATTTTTTTTTTAGTATGCAACATTTTCTTTTACAAATTATTAATAAGACATTTTTTTTGTAATTTTATATATTTCCTCAATTTCCTTTGTGAATAAGTTTTTTTTTCCTGATACCATCAATTAAAATTTTAAAAAACATTAACCAAATATATATATGACGTTGTTGGGCTATGACGTTGTTGGGCTATAATTGTGTGTCAGACCCTATTGCTCATGAAAATCGATTATGGGTCAGAACTCAGAAGACCAACTCAGAGGAACGAGAGAACAATGTTAGCGACGCTGAGAGCAATCAGGTGGATCCATACAGGCATTGATGCCCCACGCCTCACCAAATTCACTCTGCAACCACCCAAATGTGTAAGCTTTTCTTTCTGTTTCAATTTCTATCGATTTTAAGTTGTACATGCTTTATATGTCTTGGGATTGCTTTATATTTCTGGGTTTCTTTCCTTTTGGCCTTAGATGATCGTTTTATTAGGATACCCATATGGTTTGATTTCAATCTATTTGGCTGTTCAGTCTTTGTTTGATCAATATTTTTGACATGTTTAAGTTTCTTGATTGTAGATGATGTATATTTTATTGAAATTATAAACTCTGCCCTTTAATCAATTCGTGGTTAATGATGGTTTAAGCATGTAAATTGTTTATATGAAATGCTGAGGTGAATGTGAAAATGGGTACATGTTTTGATGATGTTCTGCCATTTGGCATTGTTAGACTGGTTTTGCCAGACTATTTTTGCAGTGTCTGGAAATGGGGAAAGTTTGATTTTCTAGCTTTTCCCTATTGATGGTTTACCCTCAGTAGTCAATTTTTTCCCCTAAAAAAGTTAGTACCTCTTGGGGGAAATCATATGCTTATTATGTTTCATTTGGCAAGTTATTCTTTTGATATTGCATTCACCATCTGAAATTTGGCCTAATATATGTTGACATGAAGTTCATATTCTCCTACTTGATTACAGACTACTTCCAGAGGCAATGAGTAGTGTTGCAACAACAATAAAGCAAAATGTAACATTTCGACTATTGGATATGTGATTTGCATTTGCTATGTTCATATTTGGGATATATGCTTCTTTAGGCGTGGGCTTGAGTGCTTTTGAAGGTTTGATGCTCTCTCTTGTGAAGGATGCTTATTAGGTGAATTGCTGTGATATTTTTCTACTTGCAAACAACCCTACTTACCCATGGCTAAGACTGTTGGAATGTTGGAAGTGTCTTGTGAAAATCTAAATGCTGTCCTTCTTTAATTTAATACAATTAAATAATATTGGCTAAATTTAATTTGATGCAAGTGATTAAATTGGAAACTACTTTGAAACCACAATCTTTGGTTTTTCTCATTGTATCTTTGATGACAATTAATATTGCATTCCTATTATCTTCTAAGGCTGCCGATGACCTTGTTATTTTATAGATTTTTAGCTTCCATTTTGTCTTGATGTATATGTCCTTTTTGATCTTATGCTACAGATAGAGGTAGAATTCGCCGATGGTAGCAAGTTTAATCTATCAGCTGAATTTTTGAGAATACAGAGTCCAGCTGTTGATGGAAAAGTTAGGTCAATTGGTGGTGAGAAGGTATATTTGTCAGAACTAAATTTCTGTGCCTATTTTAAAATTTAGTGTTTCTCCATTTGTTTACTTTATTTCCCATTTAATTCTTATATTAAATATATTCTATTATTCAAGTCACCTATTATTTCACTTTTTATTTTTCTTAGTCATTTTAAAATGGCTTATAGTTTAGAATCAATTAATTGGTGTAGTAATTAGATACTTGGACATAATTAAAGTTTTGAAGTTCATAATTGTTGGCAAGTCTCAACCCAGCAGTGATAACTATAACAGCAACCTGACTGCATGCTGGGGCCTAAGCGCAAGCTAAGCACACATATAATAAACTGATAGAGGACTTGACATTTCTTAATCAGGTGATTTTTGGGCGGCGTCATGTGGGTATCATGTCTGCAGAACCTGTAGGAAACTATGGGGTAAGGTACTTCAGTCATATGCTCAGTTTGCTCCTACCATTATTTTCTTAAAAAAAAATTTTGTAGCAACACAGTTTATTTAAGGCGATACTTGCTTTTGACTACGTGATTCAGGATAATATTTGATGATTTGCATAAAACTGGGATCTATACATGGGATTATTTTTATCATCTTGGCAGCAGTAAGTTTACCCTGATGAGAAATTATATCCAAACACTAAGGAAGCACGGACTCAGCCGGGATCCACCTAGAAGAAAATGATGATTTTGATCATCTCTCCATATGTTGACAGCTCTATTGTCTTTTTTCATTGTGGGAATTTGAGATCATTGCGGTTTGCTTCTTAACTGAAGTCGGATAATGAGTATAAAGCTGCCTCAGGGTGGGTAAGAGATTTCCTTTTTTTCTCTGACGGTGAGGAGTTCAAATGTTATGCAATATTTTATAGCAAGTCAAATAAATGGAAATATTGTTCATGTGTAAAGGTTTGGATATACAATTGTTTTACTTAATCTGTACCTGTTCTACATTTGTAAGACGGTTTACCTTGCAAAATATAAACTTCTTATTTGTCATTTGCTGCAGAATTTATTATGCTTGCATGTTGAATTGGAAAAACAACCAGTCAGGAAATGAAATGACAGATTGTTATTTTCAGTTGCTAGACAGAAAAATGAAAAATATCACATGGTATATCTATTCACAGTTAGTAATCTGACCCTAAGCTATACTTAACAGGTTTAGGCTTGAATGTATAATTCTAGAAAATCATGAATTTCGCTTTATCACTGGTCAACAAGGAGCTACAGGTACAACTACAGAATTGCATTGCGACAGAAAGATGCAGTCTTGTAAATCCACTCCTAAAGCAAGCTTAATCACCAAAAGCCAGAACTATTGAAGTTTAGTGGAAGCTTTTGATATCAGAAAATATCCAACGAGAAGATCAATGCATATCGGTATTTAGACAAAAAATAAAGTAAAAAACAATCGAACATATTTCTTTACATAACAGCCTATGCTACTCTGTTCACTGGGTTGTTTCCCTCTGGTTCTTCTCTACCTCCAAATTTGGGGTATGGGAAAGTATACTGGGGGGGAAAAAAAAAAGGGCTGATATCACTTAATAGTCTAATTGCGAAAAAGAACAGCTTTTTCTGCAAAAATTAGAGCTAATTAAGTCAACATCATAACCCCAATCAGATTATAAAAAAACACTATCTATGAAGATTTTTTGTTCTGTCCACTTTTTGATATGCGCCTCAGTCCTTGGGTGCCCCTTTTTATTCCTCTGCAGTACAGTAACCAAACATTTGAAGACATTCGAAAGCAGCAAGAAATGACACGATTCAAGAGTTTAGAAAATTAGTACCTCTTGTACAAGTAAATGAAGATAAAGTAAAGCAAAAGCAGCATTAAAATCAAGACAGAAATTACAATGTACAGTACACTCATTTCCTTCTGCACAAATGAAACAGCAAAGACAGAGAATAAGTGAATAATCAATCAAGCATGAAATTCAAATTTGTAACATGCCAAAAAAAACATAACCATCTCCACAACCATGCCTGATTCTAACTACAACATATTAGTATGTGGCACAGTCGAATCTTCCACTTTGCAGATAAATTAACACCAAGTTTCAGTTGTCTGATCTAGGCACCAGTCAATTGACGAGAGGTTTCCGATAACTAAATATGCAATTGGTTATAAACTTGAATAAAGAAGATCTGAGCCAAAAATGGTTTTCCCCATTTCATCACCCATCAACTTTTGTTTTACCTTAGAATGATTACTACAGGAACTCAACCCTACTTCTCAATTCTCATTCTCCTTAACTTGGTATCTCCTTAAACAGAATAAAAACAAGCCAAAAGGGTTGAAATTTACCTTGCCCCCTTTAGAAAATGGTTTCCGATGTCCATCACAAGTGTGGGCATCACAAAATTGACGCAAGAACAACTCTGTAAATTCAAAATATCAGTTAACATGACAAGCTCTGCAAGCTATTAAATACATGACAACTTTTTCAATCAGAAACATGAAAATTACCATTAAGGCGATGAGCTGAAGGCCCCTCATTGACTGGAAAACAACTATCAGCCAGACTCTGCATTGAATCATCATGTTGATAAGATAAAGAACAATGGAATTGATAAAAATGCAAGTTATCATTTAGAGGCCACCACACCACCTCACATAGATGTTTATTCTTTGCTGCGGCTGCAGGGTTGCACTTAGTCTTGCGTACTGCAGAGTCCATCACAAGGTCACAATGTAATGCACCACATACATCTGCCAAGCACTTTCCGTGA
This sequence comes from Reutealis trisperma, assembly GCA_947687605.1. NCBI lineage: Eukaryota > Viridiplantae > Streptophyta > Magnoliopsida > Malpighiales > Euphorbiaceae > Reutealis > Reutealis trisperma. Next base: position 220,442 of record CANTUT010000032.1, read on the forward strand.
CTCTGGGTTCAGCACAGGCATGGAATGTTTCAATTACTGCTTAAAGCATTACAAATGCCATGGTTGGCAATGCCCGAGAGATGTATCAGAACAAAGGCAATCTAAACCAGGGCCATAAAATTAAGGGGCATGGATTAAACACAGGAAACAAGCTGAAACATAAACATCATATTGAAATAAAATCAGACCAGTTCTATTCCATCAAGACAAAATTTTAAGACAGATGATTTGATGCCAAATATGATTCAGAACTGTCAAGATTCAAGGTTTTCAATGTGATAAATTAAAAGAGGAAGGCCAATAAAAGATGACACATTCTTCTCCAAATTTCTTACTTAAGCTTTCACTGTTGCAGAAATTATGTAACCTCAGGATCCTAACGGTGGAGAAAGAGAGGAAAAGAAAAAAAAAAAAAAAAAAAGATGGAACAGTTCATTGACCGACTAATGCATGATTTGCTGCACACTCTTATCTCAAGCAAATAATTTATTCTGACCCTGCCCTTCCCTGCCACCCACTCCCCACAAAAAACAAATAAATAAAAAGAAAGTGAAGTGAGATAGATTGATGTTCCACTATTTACTTGCGCTACATGTGCTGGAAAAGCCACATCTAATTCACAGGGTCACTCTAAAATAGCCAAAATTCATCACTAGAGAGGAATATGGCATGAGCTTCTTATCTTAATGAGCCACCTGCTTTCAAACAAGCTATTCAGAGAGTTATCCGACAAAAGAAAACAAAGCCATATCCACAGTTTCATAATATTTTTGTTGAGATGAGCATCTGTTCCTGATTAGAAAGTTATTCTAGAAGAAGCAACTTAGCATGGTTGGCAAGCTGCAAGGATCCTTTTTTTTTCTTAGCACAATAAGAGTCATTAGGCATAAAACCATTTTCCCACATTAGGAAACCATCCAACAAAAATATCGAGTTGACTTCCAATGGCATAAAATCATGCTGTTTTTATAAATTTCACAATAAATTATTATGGAACTGCAAAAGTTACTCAAAACGAATGCAAAATCATAATTCAAGTTAATTTGTTGATACCAATAAAAAAAAGAAACTATATTGAAACTTACCACATTCAGCAAATCATAGTGCCTGTTTGCAAAATGGTTATTAAGATATTTCTCTTCATAAAACACTTTTTTACAGTACCCACATCGCCATTCATTCATATCTTCATGGATCTTGTGTTGTTCTTGATCTCTGTAGAGGTCATTTTCAGCGTGAAGTCTACATCTAGTCGAAATCTGGTATTGTTCCTTCTCAACAAAAGGCATCAAATACTGCAAAAACATGAAAAGAAAAAAAATACACACTCAGTAAAAAACCAAACAGAGCTTTTTTTTTTTTTTTTTTTTTATTGAATTTAGAGCTGTACACTTCCAGTACCTCCTCAATTATTTTCCATGCTGCCCTACTCCTTTCTCTTGAACAATGCACCTCATGGGCAGTCCCCTGTTCTTGCTTCAAAGTTCTAAACACCAACTCCACACATTAATTACACTAGGCATTGCTTGAAAAGAAATATAACAATTTTATAATGTTGTGAAATCAACACCATCGACACTAATTTCTTTCATTTAATCCCGTAAAACTAAAAAAAAAAAAACCAATTCAAGAATCCAATCCCATAAAACTAAAGAAACCCAACTCAAGAATCCAATCAATAGACTGAAAAACATAAAACAAGAACTTCCCATTTAATCCCAGTTAAAAAAAAATCTAGGAATCTAAGTGATATTACCTTGCACCGGCATAACCCTGAAGTAATTAAAAACAAAAAGATACACAAAAATCAATTACTAATATAACTAATTGTTAAAGAATAATAAAAAAGAAATACAAAAATATTAGGTTTTTTTTTTTTTTTTTTTTTTTTTGTAAGATTAAAAGGAGAAATTGAAGCAGTATATATTGATTTTGGTAAGCAGTACCTGTGGTGAAGTAGAAGAAGAAACAGTCGAGAAAAGAAGAGAATTTGTTACGCAGAGACAGAGAAGAACGACAAGCCGTTTTGAACATTTCCCCATATCTTCTTTGGCATCTCTATCTCTCTAAATCCGCAGATATGAACAATTAGCCTTAGCCATGCCTGTTGTGCTACTTCTAACCTGCCAAGGCAGGGGAAAGCGCCATGTTTCCCCGCTGTAGTTGACCAATGAAAAGTTGCCACGTCTCTTCTTTGACTGACTTTCTTTCTTTGTCAAACAAAGCTATTGTAGTTTATAAAAAAAAAAATTCATTTGTTTGCTTTTCTTAATAAAATTTTGCTAATTTGAAAGAAATAATAATAATAATAATAAATTTGATTACTATATAAAATCCAAAATTTTAGGTGTATTTTTTTATAATATTATATTAATTTTAACTTATAATCATGTTTTGATAAAATAATGGAAATTACAATTAAATTAAAAATAATCTTATATTTTGTCCTCTCATCATCTTGGATCAATATTTTTTTCTTCTATGAGTTTCATTATTTCTAACACATTATTATTATTATTATTATTATTATAGATGAAGAGCTTTTGTTTTTGGAACAAAACAAAAATTATCATAGATCCTAAAGCAATTGTTTATTTGGTGTGTATAGCAATTGTTTTTCCTCCATAATTAAATTCGAATCCTAAGGCAATGACAAACTTTGTTTTTAAATTTTGATATTTGTTTAAAATAGACAACACATTAAGTGAATAAAAAAATTTTAAATGGAGATTTTAGTAAATTTTAAGCATGATATATGACCAATTTTATTTAAAATTTAAAGCATGATATATGACCAATTTTAGAACTTCTTGATCCCAATAAAATTACTATTTTATTTATAAATTAAAAAAATGTAAATCATATTATAGAAATTTAAGTTAATAATTAGATGATTTATGTATAAGAAATAATTTTTTTTTCATACATTAATACATAAAGTCAAATTTATAAATTAATTCTAATGGGATTCTAATCCTAAAATAATCAATAAAAATGTGTTTGGCAAATCATAATGAGATGTAATGTAATATAATTAAATAAATTTTTAATATAAATTTACACTAAAAATTCATTTGATTACATTACATTATATCCCATTACATTTTATCAAACGTACCATAAGAATGTTGGATAGAATAATTTTGTTAGAGTAATTTATGATTCATGTTATGTTTCAAGGAGTTATATTTTACCAAAATCTTTGGCTATTGAGTTAGAGATAAGAAATTATGGATGACAACAGGATAGAGAATTTTCACTTTCTAAAAGGATTTACTCTGAATAGGTGAGAATTTTTTTATTTTTATCTGCATGGAGATAGTAGTATAGAGATGTTTCTTTTTTTTTCTTTGCATTAGCAGCATAGGGAGTGTATGCCTCACTCCATAAGGATCCTCTTCCTTATATATATAGGAACCCCGTATTATATTTATATAATTATCCTCAATTATATATATATATATATATATATATATATATATATATATATATATAGTTTTTTAATTTTATTACTCATTATTTATAATTTTCCCTTGACAATTTTGAAGAACTTTATATTAAATTAATTAATCTCTTCATACTTTATGTGTCTGAATATATTAATATTTTCTACATAAATTTATTTTTATTTTTTAGTTATTATTTATGAATTTTATAAATGTATATAAATATATAAGTAATAATATATATATATATATACACACACGCTGTAGTGGAAAATTTTCATCTCTGTCTTCGCTTTACATACGAAGATGGAGATAGAAATGGGAGATGAGGGATGGTACCCTGCCCATTGTCATCCTTCAAAGAAATGAGAATACATATATATATATATATATATTAAAGCATAATATGTGATGAAATTTCGCCATTATAATTTCTTAATTCATAATTTATATACCTAAATTATAACGGCTTATAAGATATATTTTGTTATAAATAAAAATGTGTAGTGTATAATTTTGATTTAATGGTAATTATTTTTTAAACTGTGAATTTATGAATTTAAACTTTTAATCAAAGTTTAATAAAGTTGATTACATTTAATATTAAAGTACATTAGATTTTAAAAATTTTTAAAATAAAAATATTATATGAATTAAAATGTAGTAAAATTTTTTCTATAGTTTTATAAGAAAAAATTAAAGTGTTGGTTTATTAATATATTAATTTTAAAATAACATAAATTAAAGTGGCAGTTATATTAAATTTCAAGTGTCTTCTACTATAATTAAAAAGAGATAAGTCCTTCTATAATAATTTAAAAAAAAAACAATTTTCTAAATAAATTTCATCCGCCTAAATAAACTTCATAATAAATTAATAAAAAACAAAAGAAAAAATTGTCATTGAACTCAATATAATGATCGTAGGGCTGAACATAGTTCGGTCCAATATGGAGATTTGAAAATTTTCATAATTGAACTGAATTTTGAAGATTTTGATTTATAGAAAACTTGAACCAGAAGTGAAATGATCTTCATATTGTATCGGCGATAAGATATTTTGATTTCGGTTCAATCAAATCCAATACAATATGGAGATTTAAAGATATAATTCTGAAAAATTCACAAAATTTTTCTTTGCTTTTAAATTTTCTATTTTTAATAATAATAATAATTTCTAAATAATTAACAAAAAGGATTTTAATTAGAAATGGATGAGAATTTACAAGTAAGAAATTAATTAAAAATTAAAAATTTTCAAAAATAAAAATTATAGAATTTATAAATCTAATTTTGCATGTTCGACTCAACCTATGATTCACTAAAAAACTACCAAAATTCAGAAACCACCAAAAAGAAAAGAAGAATTGAAAAGGAAAAAAGGAAAAGAAATTATAGAAACATGAAGAAATTAAAATATATGGTTATATCTTAGTATTATTAAAACTTTAATTCATATTATATTACTAATTTTTCATCAATACAAATTTAATGAACCTAATATTTAATTAAAATGTATAGATATCAATAGTTATATTCAATTTATAAATTTATAAATTCATCTATAATTATAATTATAAATTTATAATTCATCTATTTTTTCTTATGATATAATTTTATAATCGGTATAATATTATATATAATCTTATAATTTTAGTATTATTTACATATTATTCAATTAGTATTACTTGTATATTATAAATAAAAAACTAAAAACATTTTGATTATTTTCAGTTCAATCCGATTCGGTATAATAAATTGTTATATCATGGCCCATGATGCACAAAGTATAGCATTCCTGGAGCCACGACCACGCGCGGGTACCCTCATTTCTTTTTCTTTTTTTTTTTATTTAATTTATTTTTTTTGAAAATTATTTAATTTATTATTTATTATTTAAAATAAATATGATTCAATTAAAAATTTTTATTATTTATTCTTATGAAATTATTAATTTAATTTTTAGTTTTTGTTGAATTTAACAATTTGACAAAACTAATATAATTATTAAATATCATTTTATATTTATTTAGGTAAATTATCTAATGTATCAAATAAAATTCACTCTCTATAAATTTATATAAATTTAATTATATATATATAATTATTATTTAAATTAATTACAATTTTTTTTAATTTTTATGATATGGAAATTTTATTATAATATTTATACATATTAAAATTTATTTTCATTAGTTATAAAGAAAAAGCATAAGTCTATAAAATATAAGGCATAAATTCATTACTTATAATGAATATTTTTTATTTTCTTATTGGTATAATTTATGAATCTGTAGTTCACAAATAATAAATTTATACCATATATTTAATAAATTTATAAGTAATGCATAATTAACCTGATGCTTATAAGTAGTAAACATGATTATTATACAAATTATATTTAACAATAAATTTTCAATAAACTTACACTCTACTATTGATAAACTTACATTTTCTGTTTAATGAATTTATAACTTATTATATATGAATCTGCATGACAGCGAATCACAATATTGATATAATTAATGAATTTATAATTTACAAATGATAAATTTACACCATGAATTTGATGAATTTGCAAATAATACTTAATGAATTTGTTATTTATAAGTGGTGAATATGATTATTATACAAACTATATCTGACGATAAATTTTCATTGAATCTACACACTACTATTAATGAATTTTTAATGAACATGATTATTATAAACTATAGGTTCATTACACATATACTTGAAATTCATATATTATAGTCCATAAATTTATAAAAAAAAATATAGATTCATAGTTTAAAAATAAAAAGTTCATAAATTATAATCTAAATGTTCATCACAAATGCACTTGTTATTTATAGATTACAGTTCATAAAGTCATAAACTAAAAAACAGAATCATGTGTTACCTGATAAATTTATAATTCAAAAATGATAAACTTACATCTTATATTTGATGAACTTAAAAGCAATATATAATAATTCTATTGTTTATAACTATATTTAATAGTGAATTTTAAATGAACCTATGCCGTATGACCAATGAATTAACATTTTTTGTTTAATAAATTTACAATTATGAACCTGCATGATAGTGAAAATTCTCTGTCATAAAAAATATAAATATGATATTTTATAAAAATGTAAAATTATCCTTAATGTCACGCCTCGAACTCGAGAGTACGTGACCGGCACTAGGACACGGGAAATGCACATGACTACTAGTACCGGTAGTAAGCCTAACCCAAAATACAAAACAAAAAGCCCAAAACTGAAAGGGTTATGGGCCCAAATGAGGTAAGCAGAACCAAATAAAACACAACATAAATTAAAATTTTATTGGGCCAATAACTCGTTTATTTCATATATCTCAGAAAGTAATAAATTACAAAAATATTCTGCTTAACCCAAAGATTACAGCTTTTTAAAATACATAACTGAAATAATACGCAAAGCATAAATACAAAGTGTAACATTGCGGAGTTATAGAGTTATAATTACAAATATATCTCTATTACATGTATTCTTAATATCCCATTAATACAAACTACTGCCGAAGGAAAATTGACAGTTTACTCGATTACAACTTTTTCACAACTCATTTCCTGACCTGAAAACAACGAAATGAACAGGAATGAGCATTCGACTCAGTGAATAATACCAGTTAATATATTAAACTGGTATCCTACAGATAGAATTCTAATGCACATGCTATGCATTATGCCACAGAATCAAACAAATCATCCAATCAAGTAAGGATGGGGTATGGTCCACAGTACCACACTGATACTCAATACTCAATTTGGGGAGCCGATCTCCCTACTTTGACTCTCTGAATCAAATAATCTGTCTCTTATATCCAAGGAGCCCGGCCGTCATTGGTCTGTACCACGCAGGCCCGACCAGTATCCATCAGTCATAGCTCATTTTCTAAATCCATCATAAACCAAATCATAACCATAACAAAACCATAATCCTAGGTGGTAATGTATCCTCCCGACCTCCATCCATCAATCACAACCACATCTGGCACAGAATACAGAATATAAACTCATCATTCACAGTCAAATGTTACATGCTTATATATGCAATAATAGTGCATAATATATATATATATATATATATATATATATATATATATATATATATATATATATATATATATATATATATATATATATATATATATATATATACATACACACACAGCAATACATATAAAATGGAAACAAGATAATACACTAGTAAGTATCACTTATCCAACTGACGACGCTTCTGTCCAGTTTCCCTCGGAAATGCAACATTTGGAACCAGGAAGATGCCAGATACCAACACCTTGCAACAACGGATATTAAGAATAAGAATCACACTTAACTAGACAAAATCTACAGATTTATGAACTCAACAACCTAACAATTACTCTAAACACAACTAATCATAAAATGGCTTATCTAATGACTGAAACACAAGAATTTTGGGTTAACCTTCACAAATTTCGATCATACGAATGTCGAGGATCGCGCCGGAAAGTCAAAACGGAACTGCTGGTCTGCTTTATGCGCCGCCGCTGCTGGTGGCAGATTCGGGGAAGTTCCACACCAGCAGGTTCACCTCTATGCCAGGATCACAAAAATGGTCACCACTCGTCGTCACTCGCCCTCTAGCCGCCGAAAAACGCCTCTAAAGGTTCGGGTTGCGTTTTTCAATCTACTCCTCCGGTGATCCTTAGGGGGCAAGGTAGGTGCCAAAATGAAACTCACATCCTCAGGAGTTGAACGGGACCGGCCATGCTTGATTTGGTCGCCGGAAACGGCCGAAAAATTGAATTGAAGTCGCAGCACCGGCGGAGCTTCTCTCCTCGCGTACGCCGCCGTCCGCCACCTGATCGGAGCGCCGCTGCCTCCCTTGGAGTCGCCGGTCAGTAGGCTAGCCGCTGGTGGTGGCGGTGCAGCCCACCGCCGGACGGATGGTGGCTCACCACCACACAGCCTCTCTCCCTCTCTCCTGTCTCTACCTCCCTTCCTCTCTCTCCTGTTTCTTCTTCTTTCTTCTTCCCCACGTGGCCACTCTCTACTGCTCCATCATTTTCTTTTATTCTCTTTCCTTTTTCTTTTTCTTCTCTTATTCCTTAACACCCATATATATAAATATATACTATATACATATATTATGTAAATATAATGCTACACATATATATACACAAATTTGTAAAATAATAATAATAATAATAATAATAATAATAATAATTCATAACTTATATATTAATAATAATTTACAACATATACTCATGAATATATATATCAATAACATTATGAACAATAATTATAGTAATTATAACGGAAATTCAAATTTTCGATAAAATATTATAATTAAACTTATAATATTAATTAATTCTTTTATTAATACTCAAAATACAATTCTTCTAAAAACCCACATTAACATTTTCATAATAATATACATATATAATATTGTAATAAAATTACCATTAATAATACATATTCAAATAGTATGAATATTTATAATTTAGTAAAATATAGATTCAATTCTTACGTTAATAAGAAAAATAATAAAATAATACATTTCCGTACCAAAATATAATTTTATAAAATAAATGGAAATTCATGGTATTTCACTTAAAAACTATTTAAAAATGTCTATAAAAATATGAGAATTTATAAATAACAATTACATTGAAAAATTAATGATATTAAAACCAATTATCATTATAAGAATTAAATGAAAAATTTCAAGCATTAATGTAATTTTTTTCTTATAGAAATTAATATAAATTTAATTAAAAAAATTAAACAAATAAAAAAACTTAACCATTAATATAATTTTTTCTTAGAGAAATAAAATAAAATAAATATAATTTTAGTTACAATGGAAATAAAAAAAATAGAATAACTTAAAAAAAAGAATAAGTAAAAAAAAAAAAAAAACACAAAGTGCTTTATCGAGGATTTGAACCTGTAAAGTAAATGTGTTAACTACTCACACCAACATGTCATTTTGATTTTTTTACTACATATATAATACTTAACATGCATTTGAAGATCATGATACTATACAGTTTCAAGTTCATACTATAATTTCTTCATTATAGTTGGTTTGATTCGGTTTAATTTTCGATTTGAATATACATTAATATCTAAAATCATATTAAAATATTTTATTCGATTCAATTTAATTCAAAAAATAAAAAAATTAATAATTGAATATGATCCTTAATATTTTCCATCTAATTATTTAATTTAATTTTAAATTTTTAATATTCATACTTAGCCAGTCCTAATAAAGAGGAAAGAGCCAATTTGAAGTGTGGGCTACCCAAAAAAAAAAAATATAATAATAATAATAATAAATCAATTATATATGCAAAGCGATGTCGTTTCAATTGTCCCTGTCCGATTGCTGCGGTGAGAAGATTTCTTCCACTCCAGATTCATCTTCAATATTCAATACAGATAATTCATCAACATAAATATAGTTGACATTATTTAAGTACTTATTTAATTATTATACTATTAAATACCCAACATATTAATTATTGAACAGTAATTATTGTTTATTAGTACTTTTCGCTGTCATTACTAAACAGTAAGCATTTCCTGGTCCATAATCACTACCTAGTCATTATAGTATTGTTGGTATCAAGGGGAAAGATGAAAACTTACAGGGTTTGACTTCTCGAATTTCTCTATAATCAATGAAATTTTGATCTTTGAGAGAAACCCATTTCGAATCAGGCCTTGAATTTTAGCTATAATGGCTAAAGTCATGGGTTTGATCGTGCTTTTTTTGGAGTTGGGGTTATGGATTGATGGTGGGTCTGGTGTGGAAATGGGTCAGCAGCAGGCACCTTATAGGATCCACACTCTGTTCTCAGTGGAATGCCAGAATTACTTTGATTGGCAAACGGTGGGGCTTATGCGTAGCTTCAAGAAGGCTGGACAACCGGGACCCGTTACCCGATTACTGAGCTGTACGGAGGAGGAGAAGAAGAATTACAAAGGAATGCATTTGGCTCCAACTCTGGAGGTGCCCTCCATGAGCAGACACCCCAGAACTAGTGATTGGTGAGTTTTTCTTTTTTTTTTTTTTTTTTTTCTGTTAGCTCTGTGTGTATGATTGTTTGGTTGTTACTGTACTATTGAAGTTAAAATTGAGTGATCATTATGTTTTGGATCTGAATTGGGGTGGTATCATTGGCTTTATAACTTGTTTTTATATGTCAATGGTTATTCAGTTGTTTCTTTGCTTAGAAATTTGGGTTGGATTAGAGTTTGTTCAAATGTGCTTGCTCCCCTTTCATTTGTTCGGGGACTTGATGCTTTTTTGTTGCATCAAACTATGAGTTTCCATTTATAGTTCACATTTGGAGTTTGTTCAGCTGTGCTAGTGCCAAATTCTATTTGATGATGTGGCTTAAAATTAAGATACTATTCCATTTTACTTCTCTTGCCTGAGACGGCAACATCTTATTAGGAGAACTGATGCACAGAAGATCTGATTGCTCAAAATCACGCCTAGACTGCAAAACAGACTCTTGAACAATTGCATAATGTGAGGAGTGTAATAGTTAGTTGCTTCTTAATCCTGGGTTGATTTGGAGTTGATTTTGTGTAAATTTAGTTTTACTTCATCTTCCTTTGCATTAAGTGTATCTTCTGTTCCCCCTGTTCAGTTGACATCACAATATCTAATTTAAGAATTAACTTACACAGATGCAAGTCAGATGGCTGTTCACAGCTCTAATTTCATCTCATTAATCATGAATAATTAAGCTTCTCCTTAACTTTTTAGCTTTTGTTTCCTGATCCTTCTACCCTTCTGCTTCATTCTCATTGGCATTTTGATATTTTTCTTCCCAAAAATTTAACTTTGAAAATAAACATATTTTCTGTTAAATCACTACTCAATTTTGTCTTTTGGTATTTCCCTACACTGGAGGAAAAAAAATAAAGTGCTATTTTTTCAAATTTTGCAGGTACCCTGCAATCAACAAACCTGCTGGAATTGTCCACTGGTTGAAACATAGTAAAGATGCAGATAATGTCGATTGGGTTGTAATTCTAGATGCAGACATGATCATTCGAGGTCCAATCATACCTTGGGAACTTGGTGCAGAGAAAGGAAGTCCTGTTGCAGCATATTATGGGTACTAACTTTTATTTCTTAATCAAAGTTGTTTTGTACTGAATATGAGTGTTCTTCCTTGATGGATTGTTGCAATTAGTACTTAGCAAATTTCTTTATATGGTGAATTGGCCACAATAGCGTCTGACCTACCAATAGCACTGTGTATGCTTCTGCATAATATTTTAGCTATACTGTTTGTACTTGACATTCTTGTGGCTTGGAGAAAAAAGCACACTTTTCAGAGGAACATGAATAATTTAGAATTGGAATGTTCTTCTGACCTGGTTCTTGGATTATGTATTGAACCTTAATTCTTTTCAATTTTATAGATCAACTTGTTATTTCATTGCCTATTTTGAATGCTAAATGTTTTCATATCTTTAACCTTTGAAGCGTATATTATGGATATCCCTTGCAGTTATTGCAATTGTGTAATCAATTTCTCTGTTCAGGTACTTGGTTGGATGTGACAATATTCTGGCCCAATTGCACACAAAGCACCCTGAACTCTGTGACAAGGTCGGTGGGCTTTTAGCCATGCACATAGATGATCTTCGAGCATTAGCACCCATTTGGCTTTCAAAGACAGAAGAAGTACGTGAAGACAAAGCTCACTGGGCAACCAATATAACTGGCGATATCTATGGTCAAGGTTGGATAAGTGAGATGTATGGCTACTCGTTTGGTGCTGCAGAAGTAAGTTGGCTTGTTTGTTTCTTGAACAAAGTTATGTTCTTATCTATTCCTACCAGACTTGAAATTTTATTGTTATTTTTTTTTCTTATTCTTACATTTTTAGGTTGGATTACGGCACAAGATTAATGATGACTTAATGATCTACCCGGGCTATACTCCCCAAGAGGGTGTTCAGCCTATTCTACTTCATTATGGTTTGCCATTTAGCGTGGGAAATTGGTCTTTCAGTAAATTGGAGCACCATGAAGATGATATTGTTTATGATTGTGATCGGCTCTTTCCTGAGCCTCCTTATCCTAGGGAGGTATGTGAACTAAGTTGCAAAAATTGATGCCTTTAACAAATGAAACTATTTGTGTTTAGAAAAACTTGCACAGTGCTTCCAAAGAATATACTTTGCACTTCATTTCTTTCTTTCTCTTTCTTTTTCCAAAATTTCAGCATCAATCTGTTAAGGTAACCTTTCGTATATGCCTGGCTTGATTGTGCACTGTGCGTGAATGTTTAAAGTACATTATGTTATCTGAAGCCAACATATCACAGTTTCATTCTTAATATGTTGATATTATATACCTAATATTGGATTTGGTATTGTTGAAATATATGATCTTTTATTTTGCAGGTAAAATTGATGGAATCTGATCCAAACAAAAGGCGAGGCCTGTTTTTAAGCATCGAGTGTATAAATACTTTGAATGAAGGTCTCTTATTACAACATGCTGCAAATGGATGCTCTAAGCCAAAATGGTCAAAATACTTGAGCTTTTTAAAGAGTAGAACTTTTGCTGAATTAACTCGGCCTAAACTTCTTACTCCTGACAGTAAAAAAGATAAGGAGGCTGCAAAAGAGCAGCAAGACAAAGTTAAGGAGGCTGCAAAAGAGCAGCAGGTTAACGATGAACCTCAGAAAAAACATCCAAAAATCCACACCATATTTTCCACAGAATGTACCCCTTATTTTGATTGGCAAACTGTAGGCCTTGTACATAGTTTCCATCTAAGTGGCCAGCCTGGAAATATCACACGGCTTCTCAGTTGTACAGATGAAGACTTGAAGCATTATAGAGGCCATGATCTGGCTCCCACCCATTATGTTCCTTCTATGAGCCGACACCCACTAACAGGCGATTGGTAAGTCTTATTCATATTCATTTCTTTTGCCTTCAATATTTTGCATTGGTGATCATTTTATGTTAATTCTAGCACCTTAGTGACACCATTTTGGTTCTTGTCAAAATGCATGTACCCTGTATGTTCCTGCCCTTCATTTGATTGCTGATCTTAAATGCTGCTCTAATACAAAATATTGAGGATCTGTGTTTTGTGAAGGAAACTTTCCTAGGACCTTGTTTTAGCTAAAATAAGTTGGTAATGATCAAATTATGAATTTTTTGACCCTCATCCAACCATGTAAGGTTTTAGGAGGGGGCACATCTAGAATTAGTCTTACATTTTGGCATTTCCTCCTGAGTGGCTGTCCTAAAATGTTGGACCAGTCATTTTTGTACTTGTCTACCTGAGATTGTGCTATTGCAGTAGCCAGTCAGCTTCTTCCCTTCACTTAACAATTTTGGTTAAAATTTCCAAATTGAAATGATCCAAAGAGATTCCATAAAGTACAACTCTAAATCTTGCCATTTTTCTGTCAGGTATCCTGCTATTAATAAACCAGCTGCTGTCCTTCATTGGCTTAATCATGCAAATACTGATGCTGAGTTCATAGTTATTCTTGATGCTGACATGATCATGAGAGGTCCAATTACACCATGGGAGTTCAAAGCAGCTCATGGCCGTCCAGTTTCAACTCCCTATGAGTAAGTCAAAGACTTATATTTCCTTAAATGTGTGTATAAATACATCTCTTTATTTATGATTCTCTTCATGGCTTCTTCTCTCTCTCTCTCTCTTTTTCTCACGCGTGTGTGCGCACACACATTTGTAGATGTTTAGTTGCAAAAGAAATTATATTTCTGATGAAAAATTTACGACTTATGTATATCAGTTACCTTATTGGTTGTGATAATATGCTTGCAAAACTGCATACACGCCATCCTGATGCTTGTGACAAAGTCGGTGGTGTAATAATCATGCATATAGAAGATCTTCGGAAATTTGCTATGCTGTGGTTGCACAAAACTGAGGAGGTCCGGGCTGACAAAGATCATTACGCCACAAATATCACTGGAGATGTATATGAATCTGGCTGGATTAGTGAGATGTATGGTTACTCTTTTGGTGCAGCAGAGGTATGTCATTCTCCATTATATCCCTTCTGTATGTAGACTGTAATCTCATAGTGTAGATATACCCATTGATGCAATTGTAGAGAAAAGAACCTATCTGCTTGGATAAATTTGCATACCTACCCTTTTAGGGGGAATGTGTTCCTATCCTGACGGGTGCATGCTTAATTTCCATCGATGACTTATTACTCTTTTTAATTAGTCTTTAGAGAATATGAATAACAAGTGAATTATTACTTCAGCTGATGGTTTTAATCTGCTTTAATGCTCTTTAGGAATCATAAATTCCAGTACCTTCTATTCACTTGTTCTTTGTTCATGCAGCTGCAACTACGGCACCGTATTAGCAGGGACATATTGATATACCCAGGATACGTCCCTGAGTCTGGTGTTAATTACAGAGTTTTCCACTATGGATTAGAATTTAAAGTTGGGAATTGGAGCTTTGACAAGGCAAACTGGAGAGATGCTGATGTTGTCAACAAATGCTGGGCTAAGTTTCCAGATCCCCCTGATCCTTCAACACTTAATCGAACTGATGAAGACATCTTACACAGAGACCTACTTAGCATAGAATGTGCAAAGACTCTGAATGAAGCACTACTACTACATCATAAGAAAAGAAATTGCCTTGATCCTAGCGCCTTGTCAGACTCAAACTTGGATACAGCAAAGGAAGCTATAAGTTCAAGGAAATTTGGCAGGATCGATGGAAGTAATGATGTAAGAAGCAACCCTGTGCCAGTAAAACATGATGTAAGGAGCAACCCTATGCCAGTAAAACATGATGTAAGAAGCAACCCTGTGCCAGTAAAACCTTCTCAGGAATCATCTCTGCCTGCTACGACAGACGGGCTATTCAGTTCTTTGAGGGTCTGGGTTATTGTTTTATGGGCAGTTTCTGGTTTTGGTTTTGTGGCAGTTATGTTCATGGTGTTTTTAGGTCGTAGAATTAAGGGAATTAAGGGAAAAAGTTATAGAAACAAGCGAAGATCATCATATTCAGGTTTCTTGGATGTGAATGGCCGTGAAAGGCTTATTCGCAATGCTGAATCATCTTTATAACCTTAACATTGTAGAACAAACACAATGGTATATAGAAGATTGGAAGTTCCAGAGCGTCATGGTTTCAAGGCAAATTGAAGAAGACATATATACTGATACAGCAAAACAGTTCTGTAGAATATTTTTGCAAGAGGAGATGATACTACCTTGGAAAAGTTTTGGCTGTTCTTTCTATTGTTATGACATTTGACTTGTCCCCTGCTCTCTTAATGTGCTAGAAGATGGAAAATCCCTCTGATGGGATGGCAGCTTGTCCACTGATAACCAAGCATTTTGAAACAATTCGTGTCAGAAATATTTGGTTTTTTCTTTTCCCGGTTCTAACATAACAAGAAATTTTATTTATTCTAAGAATAGGTTTATATTGCTGGGAATTTAGATGTTGAAAAAAAAAATCAGAAATTGCCATTTAGCTGTTCATTGTGAAAATAATTTTAAATAATTTCTGATAAACAAATTTTACATAATATTTTTTATCAACTCCAGTTCTCAATTGTAAACGAAAATGTTATTATTAAGTAGATTTTTTTTTTCATTCGGTATTTTAAGAAGAAAACAAATTGCCACCATAAAGGAATCATAAAAAGTGATTTTTCTTTTATCAATCAGTTTTTCAATATACAAATTTTTAGTATAGAAAAAATAAAAATAAAAAAATCAGAAATAAAAATGATATAAAAAAAATCCATGAAAAACTCCAGTCCAATCAGAGTAGCCTAATCTCAGACTAGCAGACTAGCAAGCATTAGCAAAAGCTTAAACTATGCTAGAGTGCTAGCTGCTAACAGTCGACAAGGGGCGCGGGTGTACCTAGTGGTTCCAATATTCATTAGTTCAGTGCTTATTTGGGCAAAGCAATGGCTGAAATGAGCATTTTACAACCTTATAATGGTGATGTCATAACATCAAAAGAAGCAACCCTGTCTATCATTGGTTGAGGGAGCCTTGACACCAAACCAACTCGAGGCCTTTAATAAGTCTGTGTTACCAAACCAACTCGAGGCCTTTGATAAGTCTACGTTATCATTGCATTTATAAAATTTTGCGTAAAACAATAAAATCTCTATGTATTAAAACTATAATACCAGATCTCAATACAAAATCTCAAGTTACAACTCGCTTATTCTTGTCTGATTTTGAGTTGAAAACAATCATCACCCATATCCATAAGATTCACATCTGTTCATTTGCACAAAATGCTGAAGAATTGCCCCATTCTTCTATTATGCCAGTTACCAAGTTGCAAACAACGGGCTCAAGGTAGTGAATGCCAGCAAAATGTCTTCAGGTAAGCATGCCCGTAGTAGGTGACTCGAACAGCATGTCTGTGAACTCAACATCCCAAAATTACCTTTCTCACGTTTTGCATTCATGTTTTACTGGTGATCTTCCTCTTTTTTGGCACGCCTTTTTGCTTCCGATCCCCCTTCCTCTTCTTTGATTGCTGCTTTTGGAATGATTTTCCAACCAAGGATGGTTGTTGCTTCAAGGCAAAGCTTTTGGCAACATGCCCCAAGTGAAGTTTCTGCACCATAAATATTCTTTTCAGCTCTCCCCGGTGGGCTGTGTATGCACGAACCCAGGAGACAAATGCATTCTGGGCCAGTTTATTCATCCTTGGCTAAGGAAAGAAATAAAAAGCAGCAATATCAATTTGAAGTGTGTAAAAAGGAAATCAGATTCATTCTATATGCAATCTAATTGAACGTGGTCAAAATATACCCTGGGCCCTACAAAGGTTGAGACTGGCTGTTTAATGAGCTTACAAATGATAACTATCAATTGGGATGTCATTTCTTCAGGAAAGAGAATAAAATGTCAATAAACCAATGCAAGGATTGAAAACCTTAAGCATGACCAACTAAAAGGAAGAAGTTAGGGTGCAAAATTCAGAATCTCTGCAATATGATGAAGGAAATAAGTATATAAAAAAAAAATCATTATGGGAAGTTCATACCTGCACTGAGATAAATGATTCAAGTGCCCTCTGCAGTGATAACACCCAGGGATGCGACTCTAAAGAAGCAAAGTTCTTGGCACGGTGCATCTGCGCATGCAACGAGAAACTATCCAAAACTTTGAGGATGGGATACTCTGTCAGTGACACACCATGTTTCTTCAGATCTTGTAGATAATCCACTTCAACTGGTTGTAGAAACAGCAATGAATCCCCCTTTTCACCCAACCGAGCAGTTCTTCCAACCCTACATTGTGATCATAGATCAAAGCAAGCTGCAATGGGAGGTTTTCTATCCAATCTTAACCACAATGCATACATGCAAATCTGAGCACACATACACATCTAATAAGAAATAGAATATGTAAAAGAAATACTGCAGACAGGAGTCCCCAAAACCTGTGAACATATTCAGTAGCCTCTCCTGGAGAATCATACTGTATAATGCATTTAACTTTTGGAAAATCCAAGCCTCTAGCTGCAACATCTGTGGACAAAAGCAGAGCTAATTTCTCAGTTTTGAAGGCTTGGAATGTGTTTCTTCGGTCTTCCTGCTTCATACTCCCATGCAACCGAAAAGTCTTGCATCTCAAGAACATCTTTGTAACCTCTGCTTCCAATTGTGAATTGGGCGACAAGCGGAACTCACTTAACAAAGAATAGTGAAAATCCACTGCATCACATGTTGAAAAGAACACCACAATCTGAAAATTGAGTATGTCAGTGAACTTGACAAGCAAAGCTAATCAAAAACTTGTATGGGAGATTATGTAAAAAGTCCAAAGGCATATGAGAAAAAGTACACTCATAATTCCAATCACAGGCTATTCACAGTGACGAGCAACAAAAAATTAAATTGGAAAATGCACATTTCTAAATGGTACAAGGATAGGGTAATTATTATAGAAAGCACACATTAAAGGTGATATAAGGTATAAGATAAATGACTGCCTACAGAATTCAATCAGCTATAACAGACACAAGGCTTATAATAGTAAGTAATAACCAAACTTGAACTGGTACTCCTTTTGGTCTTGAACTTTTATGAACCAGAACAACTTTGCAATAAATTGTACTGTTTAGCACTTTAGCTCAATTATATTGAGGGTTTCTCACTAACTCATGGAGAAAAGCCCTAATACAGTATTCAAGGAGAAAAATTGATAGTGACAAAGACTGCAACTTCAGGAAATACCAATATGTAGAAATTCTGACTTAAAGCTGTGAAAAATATGACAAGAGTAAGGCAAGGACAATAAAAAAATTAAAAAATCAGTGAACAAGCTCAAATTTGAAAAGTAACCTTACTTTTTGGGAAGCTTGTTTCTCAAAAAGATGTTTTAGAATGGAAAAAAGTACTGCTAAGCGTGACCCACAGGGCACTGCACAGAATTTCAAACAAGGATTCTTACATCAGAGAAACAGCAACAAAGGTTCAAAAGCAGAAACTTCCAGGCAGAATTTACCTTTAATGTATTTCTGAACCAACTGAGCTGGCAGTTTATAATCTCCAGTTGAAGAGTTCATTACTTTGCTGGGATGTTCTAATTCATCATCCATGTCAGATTCTACAGATTCAGTATGGTCAAGTAATGAATCTTGTTGCATCCTCTTGTCATCAAGACCAATCATAACTGGATTTTCTAAACTTATTTTAGCAAGATGATTTACTTTTTCATTTAAGGTAGCTGATAATAGCAGATTTTGCCTCTGAAAATTAGAGACGCTCGAAACTTTATTTTCCTTGTCAACTGTTCCAGTTAGCCTGGAACCCAGGAGATCCAGTATCTCTTCTATTTCCTTTCCAAATCCTAATTCCAAGATTCTGTAAAGATGCTCAGCCAAAGTTAACTACAGCACAGTACTATACATCTTTTGCAAAAGATAGTAACTTGACTTCATACTGTAAACCATACCTATCTGCTTCATCAAAGATTATCCATCGCAGATTTGAGTGCACAAATGATGATGTATTTTTCAAGTGATCTAAAAGGCGCCCAGGAGTTGCAACAAGAATAGATATTCCTAATACAAAATCCATACTCAATTAAACATGGAAAAGCCACCTAAATTGAGCAAAATGTTAAGTAAAGATTTGCTTGTGGATACTACAAAGTAAATGGTTTTATTAAGTTAAATCATTTTGAAGATACAAAGCGACACATAAATCAGATTGGTCGGTAGTAACAACTACTCCGCCATTCAATCAATAGAAAGAGCAAACAATCAAAAGTATGACAAAAAACTGATTCAATCCATTTCAAAAGCATTGTTCATAACAGAAAGGAAAATTAAAAAAAAAATTCATAAAGCAATATGTGAGGCATACATAATCTATAAGATAATTTTCAGGGATAGCATTCATAACAGAAAGGAAAATTAAAAAAAAAAAATTCATAAAGCAATATGTCAGGCATACATAATCTATACCATAATTTTCAGGGATAGCGTTAAGTCTTTGAAAGAACTGTAAGTACATAACTATTGATTTTACCTCTCCTTTTTTTTTTTTTTTTTTTTTTTACTAGATAGCAATTTTTGGTGCATATAATGCTGCAGCCACAAAAGAATTACTAATTACTCCAAATGCCATAATTTACATGGTTTCAAGAAATGACAGTCTTGTAAAAATATGCATCTCAAAGCCAAACACAAGGTAATGGAAATATAGTTGCAAAAGCTTACTACCTTTCCGCAGCCTAGCTTTCTCCTTTGACCTTTTTTCACCACCCATTACATAACCAGGGACAATCCAATGAAAACGGTGTAACAACTTTTGCAGAATTTCATAAACCTGTATGCACAACTCACGCGTTGGCACAAGGACCAACGCTATCACCAGGATATTGGTTACATTAAATTGAGGTAAGCAAATGACATATTAAAACTAGATCATCAACATCAAAATAAATAGTTTCAGTTTCTAAATAAACTGCAATTTGGATAAATACTGACAGTAAACAGAACAAAAAAATAGAATCAAACAGTTCTTTATTCAAAGCAAAACTCAATCTAGACTTGACGCATTGGTGCAGCCTCAGAAAAAAAAAATTAAAAATAAAAAAAGGCACATACCAAAAGTTCCCTGAGAGCGATCAATTTTAGGACTATAACTCTGCAAGTGATGAATAATTGGGGCTAAATAGGCCACAGTTTTGCCAGTGCCAGTAGCGGCATTAACAAGTCTATGAATTGTTTCAGATAAGAGAAGAATCAAAGGAAACAAAACCAAAATCTAAAATTTCAGTAAGTTACTAAATAAAATTAGAAACATTTAATATGTTACATTTATAAAGGATACACATGACGACCAGAGAGAACAACAGGAATAGCTTGAGCCTGTACCAATGTTGGAACTTCAAAACCCAGTCTTTCTGTTTACATATACATATATAATTAATTACACAAATTTAGCAATTTAAACACATAACTGTATAGAGAGAGAGAGACCTTCGAGCTCGTCGCATAAGGTGGGGTGGAGGCCGAGACTGGAGAAAGAGCAGGATGCGAATATATCGGAATATTCATTCATATGTTTTTCTTCACGTTCCCTTTTCATCTTCTTCTGCTTGGTTTCCATGGCTTCTCCTTCCTCTTTTTGTTCTTCTCCTCTGTAATTAATAGTCTGATTTTTCAATTTTTAGGGTTTTGATGCTCCAATTCTTGAATTAGGGTTTAATCAGCTCAACACGACGACGTTGTGACTTAATTAATTTTAATAAACGACTGCTAGGCATTATGTCATTATGTGTGAACGACTTGGAAAAACACGGCACGTCGTTGAAAATTAACGGAGAAGAAAAATAATGTCAAGGTAAATTACCACACAAATCTTGGTGAATGCTAAGTTATTTGAATTAATTTGAAAGTCTTGTTCAATGCAAAATTACTGCATGATTCACAAAGTATAGAAGTAATTTCAATTGAGTAAGTCAAATATTTATCCTCAATTAAGTGAAAAAATTTAGAAAAATCCTTATTAGCATTGTTTTAAAAATAAGACCGGACCAACTAGTTTAACAGGTTGAATTAAGAATTGGAGATCAATTATCTCTAAATAACTAGATTTTCGTTTAAACCATGTAGAACTGGATTAAACTGGCCAATCTGAAAAAACAGGTGAACCGGGATAATTTTAAAAATTATTAAAAAAAATTAAACTTCTATTGTATTTATTTTTCCTTTGATGTATTTAAATTTGATGTTTGTTTAATTGTATTTATTTTTTCTTTGATGTGTTTTTTTAGATGGTTATAATTTAATATATTGTATTAGTTCACATAAAAATATTAAGAAATATATAAATATAAGTATTTTACAATAAAATGGTTAAACCGGTGGTTGAATGAGTTAGACTAAAAACTAATATCCTGACCGTTTTGATTACTAGTTAGGTTTTTAAAACATTAGCTCTCTACCTTTCTTAATTCTTTTTATGTATATGTTCTATCTTACTTTTATTCACTACTAGATTTTTTTTCCTGTTATAACTAGCTATAACTCGTTTAATATATAAATACTTATTCTAAATTTTCACTTTTTCCTTGTTAAAGATTTAATGACCAGTTTTTTATTATTTAAGTATAAAATTATATAATTTTATATTAAGCGAAATTTTCAATTAAAATGATATAAAATTTCTCAAATAAATATCATAAGGTTAAAAATTTATTGGTCGATTTTTAAGATTATCATAAAGCAATATTTATATAACTTGATTATTAAATTCAAGTTATTTTACACTTTCACTTTTTTCTTGTTAAGATTTAATGACCAATTTTTTATTATTTAAGTATAAAATTATATATATATATATTTTTTTTATTAAGCGAAGCTTTAAATTAAAGTGATGTAAAACTTTGTAAGTAAACATCACGAGGTCGAAATTTTATTAGTTGACTTTTAAGATTATCATAGAATAATATTTATATAATCTGATTATTAAATTCACTTTAATTGTTAATTCCAAATTATGTTAAATTTTTACGTAAAAACTAAAAAATTTAACGAAAACTTAATTATATACAATAAATATTATCTAAGTTGTATATTCATGTATATATAATATAATTAGACTAATGATATAAAAAAAAATTTAGATTCTATATAAATATATAAATATGCTTTAGAAAGCAATATGTATACAATATTGAAATAAAATGAACATTTATTACAATTTTAAATAATATTCTCATGTTCAGAAATATGTTAGAAAAAATTAAGTAAATAAATGATAGATACCTTTTATTATAATTTATAATTTATTTTGTTTTAGTCAAATATCATGCATTACATAATTTTATACATAAAATATTTTAGAAAATTTGCATGCATACATAAAATATTTTTGCATAAAATATTATCTTAAAATTAGTTTCACTTTTTACTTTTCTTTCATATAAATTTTGCAAGAGAATAATTAGTTTAAAAAAATAAATTTTATTCTCTTATTCCAAGCCACTTAATTAGCACTCTTATTAAGTAAAATAATTAATATTAACCTATATTATTTATTCAATTAAATACTTTTAAACTCTTTACATAGCTAAACCCATATACCAAATTATTACATTTTAGACTAATAATTTGCTTTAAAATTTTTCATGAATTTTTATGTCAAAATACTAAAATTATAATAAAACTTGGTATTACTTATTTATAATTTTATCCATTTTGCTTTATTAAAAAATAAAAAGAAGAAAGAGAAAAGAAAAAATATTCTCTTCCGATTTTCAAGAATAATAAATGTATTTTATTAGTCAATTAAAAATTTTAAAATTAGTCCATTACAAGTCATTAGAACTCATTAGAGATATAAATTAGAACTCATTAGAGATATAAATACTTATTCTAAACTTTTACTTTTTTTCTTATTAAAGATTTAATGAACAATTTTTTATTACTTAATAAAATAACCTGAATTTTTATTTATTTTATAAATAATTATTTTGTACAAAAATATATTATTTAATTATTTTCTTTACTAAAGTGTAATTAGAAATCTCATTTTTATGAAATTTTAGATTTATATGATTTGAAAATATATTATTTATTGAAATTTTATTTAAATGTGAATTGTGTGAAAATAATTGAAAGGGATATTAGTATTTTTTTATTATAAAGGTATCAAAATAATTATATTGAGAAAGATATTTGTTAAATATTTTATTCAATTGATACAAAAATATTAGTATAATTATTATGGTAATAATTATTGAAATTTTTCTAAGTTATAAATAAATATTTTTGGAGATATCATAGTTAATTAAATTCTAAATATCAAATTGAAACTCAAGTTTAAATTAAACTAAAAATAAGATTTATTATTATTATTATTATTATTATTATTATTATTATTATTATTATTATTATTATTATAATATATGTATTTCTGGCACAGCTGATTGGAGGAACCAATCAGGCAAAGAGAGAGAGAGAGAGAGAGAGAGAGGAAGAGTTTCTAATAGCCTAAATGTCGCCATCCAGTCATCTTTTGCTGACACACGCCAGCCCAGGAGGAAGAGCAGCTGTTTGAGAGCCTCCGGCCATGAGCTCATCACTGATCGACACAGGACGCTGTTGCATGCGCCCTTGAAATGCCTACCGTGCAGCCAGCTTCTTGAGCAAATTTTGGCTACCTCCGACCTCCATTTACGGTGATTTAGGTATTTGTGGAATCCTCTTCTCACAAGCTTCAATTTGATATATCATTTGTAAATTTTGGTTGACATTTTGTTTCGCGATTTTTTCCTGCGATTTTTTCTGTGAGCTTACCGATAGTTTTCGATATCTATTTTGATGATGAAATTGATTATATCGACATTGATAATCATTTATGAGAATTGATAATTAATTGTAATTAGTTAAATTAAAATGGAATTAAAAGGTTATTAGTTATTTACATATACAATTGAGAAGTTTGGGTTGGTTAATATGATTATCAAATATAGTAGTAATATCGTGAAATGGGAACTATGAGTATTAATGTAGTTGTGGTCAAGCATATGAGAATTCTTTGAGAAAATTGGAAGTGTTGTTTCTCTGTCATAGTTGGATAAAGTTCTGGTTTTAGTGGCGGCTTTGCCAAAGTTTCGACAGAATATTAAAAGTCATTAAGTTATATCTTTAGAGGTGGGTTAGCCTTTTTTAATGATCTTGTCTGTTATTTAGAGTTAATGTAATGGGCGTCCTTCGAGTCATTAGATGTTGCACTCCACGAGGAGTGCTAATTGAGTTTTGTCAATTATGTGAGTTATATAGCTTATTATAATATTCCATTCTTTTATTTAATTAAAGTTACACTAGCATACGTACATTGATTGTGTGTGTGTGTGTGTGTGTGTCTATATATATATATGCATCATGAATAGTATTTAATATCTTGACATATGTATATGAATGTTCATTTATGTTGATGTTGCATGTTGGTTGTGAATGTTGGATAGAAGTGGGATGATGTAGTGCCACTTAGGAAAGTGGATCTGTATATGATGATGTTATGATGATAGATGAGTTATGACTGGTGTATGATGGCTGTTGGCTTGCTCATCGCCTGTGCGCTGCTACCAGTCAAGTCAGTACTGCTGGGATGGTTGTGACCCTTGTAACGGATTAAGAGAATGTATTGGACTTAGAGAGCTAGGACAGAGGGATTGGCTCCCCATATTGAGAATTAGTATGGTATTGTTGACTGTGTTTCATCCTTATGTGATTTCGTGATTTGTTTGTCTGTTTGGCACAGTGCATCAACATTATGATCATTAAGTGGTGTATTATATTATGATCTATATAGCTCATTGAGTCGAACACTCATTCATGTTTAAATTATTTTCCAAGTAGTGGAATGAGCTCGTGAAGAAATTGTAAATTGAGTTATGCTGCCTTTTACCTTTCGGCAATAATTTATATTAATAAGCATTCAATTATGTAATAATATTTGTATATTTGTATTAGTACTTTAGAACTCTGTAATATTACATATTAAATTTGTATTTTATTTTATTATCAGTTATTATATGTATATTCTGAGTTGAGAAATTATTTTGTTAAGCAAAAACCAATTATATAATATTTGATATATTGAGATGACCTAGATATTAGCCAATGAGGCTTGATTTGAACTTATGATTAATTGGATCTGCTTAACAAGTGAGCTCATAGCCCTTTTCTGTATTAGTATTGTCGTATTGTGTGATGTCATGCTTACTATGGGTATTGTTAGCCACTTACATCACTCGTGTTCTAGTGCTAGTCACTTGCCTTTGGGTTTGGAGTATGACACTTAAGTATAAAATTATATACTTTTATATAAATTTTTAATTAAAATGATACAAAACTTCTCAAATAAATATGATGGGGCCAAAATAGTATTGGTCTATTTTTAAAATTATCATGGAGAAATATATAAATAGTTTAATTATTAAATTTGCTTTAATTGTTAAGTTCAAGTTAACTGAAATTTTCATATGAAGATCTAAAAATTCAACGAAAATATAAGTATACACAATAAATATTATTTAAGTTGTATAATTGTGTATGTTTAATATAATTAGAATAATGACACAAAATAATTATAGATTCTATAAAAATATGTGAATTACTTTAAAAAGTAATACATACACAATATTAAAAGAATATAAGTCAAGCGTATCTAAATAAATCATTTCTTATAATTTTAAATGATATTCTTATATTTAAGAATATGTTAGAGAAAAAAAATAAATGAATTAATACATGACTTTCTAATGAAAACTTGCAACCATAATATATATGATTAACTAAACTGGAAATTAAAAATATTCATTATATTATAAACGATTTTTAATTGATTTTCAATTTTTAATACATTTTGAATCTCTTCCATATTGAAAATTTTAAGTAAATTTAAGTGTTTATATAATCGCAAACAAATTGATTGTTTTAGAATAACATACCACTATAAATAGAAATTTTGACATTTAATAATAAAATAATAGGATTTTACTCATTATTGTTAAATAAACTCTCAATTAGTATATCTTTTTTTTCTATTGCATCTTCTTATATACTTAAAAGTAATTTTTTTAATTTACAATAGAATTTTCTCAAAATCAAATTAAAATTTTTCTGATTTGTCAATATTCAAACAATCAAAGTTACATTCGAATTTTTCTAACTTCTTAATATTTGAAATAACATAAAAAAAATATAAATTATTCTAGTTGAATTCATTTATACAAACTATTATTATTTCTTTTCTAAAAACATATAAATTATTATTAATGGTTAAAATAACTAATTTTAAAATTTATAATGAGACAAAATAATATTTTACATAATAAAAGTCAAATTAAAATTTTTCTAACTTATTAATATTCGAACAATTAAAGTCAAAATAATTTCTCTAACTTCTTAATATTCAAAAAAATATTAAAAAACATAAATTATCCTAATTGGATTTTTTTTATTTAAATTAAATATAATTAACTATATATTAAATAATTATTATTTTATTATTTTATTATTCTAATTGAATTCGTCCTTTCTCTATTTAAATTAAATTAAATTAGATAATTAAATTATTAAATTATTATAATTATAAATTTGTAATATAATTAATTATATATTAAATAATAATTATTTCATTATTTTATTATTCCAATTGAATTCACTATTTCCTTATTTAAATTAAATTTAGTTAGATGTTAAATATAATTAATTATATATACTAATTGAGAGTTCATTTAATAATAATGAGTGAAATTCTATTATTTTACTATCAAATGTCAAAATTTTTATTTATAATGATATATCCTTCTAAAAAAAATTATTTGCAATTCTATAAACTCTTAAATTTACTTAAAATTTTCATTATAAAAGAGATTAAATATGTATTAAAATTGAAAGTCAATTGAAAATTATTTATAATATAATGAATATTTTCATTTTTCAATGAAAAAATAACTTTTTAAAAAATAAAATATCTTTAAAGGTAATAACTTAATAATCAAAATATATTACTAATTTTTTTTTAAAAAACAAAATATCATTAAAGGTAATAATGTAATAATTAAAATGTGTTACAATATATTTTAAAATTTAAGAGTCACAATATTTATATATATATATATATATATATATATATATATGGTCAAAGCAAAAAAAATATTAATAACAAGTTATACTATTTAAGACTTGTTATATTAATATTCGAAAAAATATTAAAAAACATAAATTACCTTAATTGAATTCTTTTTTATTTAAATTAAATATAATTACCTATATATTAAATAATAATTATTTTATTCTTTTCTTATTCTAATTGAATTCGTTCTTTCTCTATTTAAATTAAATTAAATTAGATAATTAAATTATTATAATTATATAATTATAAATTTGTAATATAACTAATTATATATTAAATGATAATTATTTTCTTATTTTCTTATTCCATTGAATTCACTATTTCCTTATTTAAATTAAATTAAATTAGATATTAAATATAATTAATTATATACACTAATTGATAGTTCATTTAACAATAATGAGTAAAATTCTATTATTTTACTATTAAATGTCAAGATTTCTATTTATAATAATATATTCTTCTAAAAAAAAATTATTTGCAATTCTATAAACTCTTAAATTTACTTAAAATTTTTATTATAGAAGAGATTTAAAATGTGTCAAAATTGAAAGTTAATTGAAAACTATTTATAATATAATGAATATTTTCATTTTTCAATGAAAAATAACTATTTAAAAAATAAAATATCTTTAAAGGTAATAACTTAATAATAAAAATATATTACTATTTAAAAAAAATAAAATATCATTAAAGGTAATAGCATAATAATTAAAATGAGTTACAATATATTTTAAAATTTAAGAGTCGCAATATATATATATATATATATATATATATATATATATATATATATATATATATATATATATATAGTCAAAGCAAAAAAGAAATATTGATAATAGGTTATACCATTTAAGAATTGTTATATTAATATTATAACCTGTTTAATTATATTATAGATTTATGATTATTTTCAAAATTTGGAATGCCGTATGAAGAACTCGGTGAAAAAAAGTATGTAGAACTTATCAGTTCCCTAATAGATAAAAACACAAAGAAGTATTTAATGGCTAATTTTAGAATTCTAAACACTAAAGATGCTCTTATTGATCATATTACATGATTTAAATACATTGCATAGGCTAATAAAATTGAAGGCATTCATGAAATTTAATAGATAAAATTTCAAATTAAATATATTCATTTAATTTACTCTTTATGCTAACCTTAATATGAATAGAAAAAATAAAAATAAATATACTAACTTTAATATCAACTAAAACCAATCGTTTTAATTGAACTCTATTATTGCTGAATGTGTTTACAAAATTCACTTGTAGAATTATGAGTTTAACACTCAATTTCATTTCATAAAATTTAAGAATATAGATTGTTTGATTTTTCCAAATTGTATGTCATGATAACTTAAAAAGTTAATGAGAATAAAATTAGTAAGAATAAAAGTTTATGAATTAGATTGATAAAAACAATAACTATGTATGTTTATATAGAGCAAATGTAATATAATATTAGTAGGAGAAGGAAATATAATTCACCTAATTAAGAATATATAGTTCTCTTAAGATTAATAGTTTTAATGTTCAAAGCTAATTCTATTAGGATCAATAAATTTAATGTTCAAAATTAATTAGTAACATAATGATATATGAAAGAAAATTAAAATTTGACTTAACGAAATATAAAAGAAAATTAAAATTTGAGTATTTGAATAATATAAATAAAAAATTAATCTTAAAAAAATAAAATTACATTCTTTCAAAAAAATAAAATTAGATTTATAATGGTGTAATTTATTTACTCAGATGAAATAAAATTAGTTTTACAATTTATTACTATTACATAAATTCTATTATATATTAGATTCATTTTAATCTTAAAAAATAAAATAATTTTAATAAATAATATTCAAAAATCATATTATTTTCAAATTAAATACATAATTATTTAGAACATAATAAGAAGCACATAAATAAATATGTTCTTTTTTTCTCTATAATATATTTATATATAGTATAGATATATATATATTTTTTATTCGAAGATAATTGAGGATAAAAAATTAAAAGAGGGAGAGAGAGAGAGATAGAGAGGGTGAGTTATTCTCTATGGAAGAGAGGTTGTGTACTGCGGGGTGACAACTATACCTGTCAGCGAGTCAGGCTGCGTGACTTAATTTATGAAGAATATTATGAGTCAGGTGAATATTTTTAAAAAATTTAATGTTTTTCAAATTAAAATATGTTCCATGAAATTGCGAAAAAAAAAAAAAAGATATTTTTTTATGTTCAAACATGTTTCATGAACAGGCCTACTAACTGCCCACACCAAAAATGTCCTTAAAGATGGAATGTTAATTTGAGATAAAAGATTCATTAGGTTATGTAGGAATTAATACGTCAAAAATCAAACTATTGTATGTAGGAATTAATCTCTCATAATCAAACTATTGAATTTTATTACTTTTTAAATGATAAAGCTCTAAATTGAAATTTTTAATAAGATTTTACTTTTTAAAAAAATCAATCTAAATAAAAAAAAATATACGTTAATCACTCTCTTATAATTTATATAAAATTCTATATAGTAGTTAAAAGAATTTGCAATTGAAAATCCATAATTAATTTTAATTTAAGACATGTCAAGAAAGAAGAAGAATAATGATAGGCGACGTAAATTATATAAAAAAATTTATTGCAAATTAATAAAATTTGAACACATCGTATAGTATAAAATAAATATATAATTATTTTTATTCTGTCAAATACAATTGCGTTATTTAGAATTGTCAAAAAAAAAAAAAAGTGCACTTCAATTTAATAGACTAAATTTTATAGACATTAATTGCAATCCCATGTTGTGTAACATTAATTGAAATCTCATGTTGTGTGTGAACTAATTGCACATAAGTTAGGTTTGTCATTCAATGGGTCAAATTCTGCTCTCCCCCCAGTTAAGGTAAAACTCAGATAGGGAGAGTCCACATATGAATTCAGGAGAATTTTCAGTCTTAAATCTCTTTTAATATTATAAATTATTAATGATAATTTGATATATTAGCATATTAATTATAATATATACCTCATAATTCAGATAATTAATTATAATATTTATCTTATGATACAATTATTATTTAAGATAAAAAAAAAATCATGACTGATATAATAAATTAGGTTCACTTGATATTTTTTCTTCAAAGTTTTATTCAAATTTGAGTAAGTGGAGGAGATTTTTTTTTTTTTTGAACTAACACATTTTGGATAACATTTGAGAAAAGAAAATTAAAATTTGAGTGCAATTTAATCGCAAGTGAATCAAATATATAACTGTTTAAATACTTGAATTCACTATGGATTCATAATATTAATTAATTTAGATACATTGAGTTTTTTTTAGTAAAAAAGAGAAATCAAATTTGAATCTATTATTCATATTATATATACACTTACTATTAAACTGTACTTTAGTGTGCTAGATGTATTGAGCATTCAATGCCAACTCGAATATTAACAAAATAAGGAGTTTTTCCGCGTAAAAATAAATAATTAAATAAATATTTTACAAACAAACAAGTGTTTTGAGTTTTTATTTTTTATTTTCAATTTGATTTCAATTGACATTTAAATTCACAATTTTTTTTTCTATTTATGAAAGTACATTTGAAGCTTTTAAATACAACCGTAGCTATAATTTTTCTGACATTTAGCTCTTCCAAACATAGTGTTTCGACAAATTTATTTTATTATTATTGCACCCATATATAAGTTTTGACTTTGGCTTTATATAATATTCCTTTTCATACGTAAAATTATTTAATTAAATTACAGTATTGGTAAATTTAATATTTCATAACTTTAATAATTTTTATCCAATGAAAATATTAATTCTATTATTTATAATATTTTATTTTTTAAATTATTTTATTTTACAAAATATAAGATTATAAAAATATAATTATTTAATATTATTTATTAAAATTTTATCAAATAAAATTTATGACAAGTAATTATATAATTTAATTAAATTTAAAATTCAAATTAGTACTAAGAATTATGAATTCATAAAGCAAATAAATTATAAACTAATAAGTTATTTCATTTGCATTCTATTCAAATTACTTCTTTATTCCTCCTATATAATAATAAATCAAATTGCATACCAAAGTCGAGCCTAGAGCTTATTTGTTCTATCCACCAAATTATTCGAAATTATTAGATTCCAGAGCCTACTTGTTATACCAACAAGGAAGATGCCTTGCAATCTTCTCGATAATTCAACACACCCATATACAAAATAATTTTTTTAAGATTTTTTTTTTTTTGAAAATTTCATTTTTCTAAATCTATTCTTCTTATACTAAACATTTCTTAATACCAAATTAAAGTTTAACAATCAACTCCTAACTATCTTCCATTATATATATAACACTTATTTGTATATTACTTAATAGTCTTAATTAAATTAAATATTTTTATTTAAAATTCAAACTAAATATATAATTATTCATTAAAAAAAATAATATATAACTCAATACTTTTGTTCTAATTTCTTAGCCTAACAGATGTGTTATTATCTTATTTGTCATATTTTTTTTTAAAATACATTATATTAAATTATATCAATTGAAATTATAAATTAAAATAAAATTATTGAATAGTATAACATTGTCCGCTATTTAAATGATTTTATAATTTAACCATTTCTTAAACACTAATATTATTTCATGTTCAAAATTCAAACTCTCAAATTTTGAGGTTAGCTGAGATTTCTTCGAATTCAAACTAAATAAACGGTATGGACCTTGAAGGAATCCACGATGTGGGCCGCAAACAAAGTTTAAAAAAAGCTAGGAGAACTCTTTGAAAAAAGTTTTTCTAGCTAGTGTCCTAAAACCACTAGTTAAAAATTAAAAATTAATATAAAATTAAATAAGTAAATTTAAAAATAATTTAAATGAGAAAAAATAGTTATTACGACCTATCGAGTAGAGTAATAATAATTATAACAAAATAAAACTCTATCAAAATTTTTAAATTTTTTCTCATGTAATTTGTTTTTATATTAATTTATTTATCTTTATTTTATAATTATTATATGAAATAACTAGATAAATGGTTAAGAAAATAAATATATGGAGGCCCCACATTCAGACAAAAAGATTGCTTCAGCGTCTCTCTCCAGGTTTTTTTTTCTCTTTTAAAGTTGCCTGCTTTTCCATGGCATGGACCCAATGGCCAATGCCCTTTCCATTTGAAATTCAAATTCAAACGGTACACATAAAAAAGTTACTATTAGTTTAGATTAGAAAAACAACAAAGAAAGAGATCAAAGTTAAGAAGATTTTGAGGTCATGGGGGAACCAACTTATCTCATGCAACAGCAACCCTTCTCTTATGTTGCTGGCATTCCTAATCAGTCCAACAATGAGGTCAGTTCTTGAAAAATTCTGTATTTTTAGTTTCAATTTTTTGTCTTTCTAAGTTTTTCGATAATTAGGTTCTAATAATTCTTTTAAATCCATAATGGGTTCTTCAATTTTAGTCAATCTTTGTCCTTGAAACAAAATCTCCAACTAGATTGGAGCTGAAAATCTTTGTAATTATTTGTTTTTTTTCTTTGCTTTGTTTCTTGTCATATGTAAACAGGCCAACCCAATTCATGCTCTTGGACAGTCCATCTCTTTTGGAAGGTTCATGTCAGAGTCTTTAGCTTGGGAGAAATGGTCAAGTTTCTCTCATAATCGATATGTTGAAGAAGCGGAGAGATTCTCACGCCCTGGTTCAGTTGCTCAGAAAAAAGCTTTCTTTGAAGCACATTATAAGAATCTTGCTGCAAGAAAGGCTGCTGCGGCTTTGCTTGAACAAGCAAATGTTGCAACAAACAATGTGCCTGTACCCACAAATAATGAAGGTGAAGTTCAAGATTCAGAAGTAGATGTCAAAGAGATAATAAATACTGAGGCAAGTTCTGTTCCTGATGGCAATGAACATAACGTACTCGTGGAAATGCATAAATCAGAAAGCAAAAAGGTGGAAGAAGTTGATATATTGACAGAAAACCAAGATACTGTGAAGGACTGTGTAAAGGTTGAATCTTTAAGTCAATTTGGTGTTTCTGATAATAAGGAGAACGCGAAAGAAACAGAGCTTAGTGGAACAAAATTGATGGAGAAACCTTTATTAAAGGTAGTAATCATGATAAAGAAGAATTGTTTATTTTGTTTTTTCTTTAATTCAACTGACAGACATGTACTAACATACCTCTGTTCTTTTTTTGCAGGATTTTATCTCTACTAGAGATGATTTGTCATCAATAAACAAGAAGAAACAACAGGTTTCTGGTAAAGCATCTAAGCTGCCATGTTCACCTGCTAAATCTGCAACTTCACTTCGTGCTCAAAAAGAAAACAATGCCACTCCAATTAGCAAGAGGTCTGCAGTAGACTTTATGGATAAAAAGAAATCAACTCCAAAATCAACTCATAAGTCAATGAATTTCACTCCTGTCAGAGAACTAAATAGAATAACTTCATCAATTATTAGGAAGATTGATAATTCTAGAGTTGGTTCTAATTACAAACCATCAAAAGATTGCTCAACTCCGTTAAAGACTCCCACCACGGTGCCTGTTTTCCCTATCTTGATGCTTCTTAATTGCACACTTCAAAACAGGAAAATCTCTTTCATACTAACAAGAGAGTCATTTTTAAACTTCAGGTATCTGTGCTCAGAGAACCTAAACAGCCTCTAGTCACTCCTCAGTCAGAAGATAGAAGGTACGAAATCTTATTGAATTTGAAGAAGAATGCAAGAAAAATTTCAATGTTTGTGATTTTCTGAGCAGTTGTATGTTCCAGGATATTGAAATGTATAAATTGCAGGGCAAGAACACCTCTTCACCCGTCAGCATCTGGAAGCAAAACAACTCGCTTAAAATGGCATTTCCTCCCAACAGAGTAATGTGCTTAACATTTATAAAGCATATAAAATTATTTGCTTCAAATTTTGCAGATTAGTTCATTTCAGTTTTAGATAGACAATGGACCATATAGATCTATCCAAGATGCAATGGGAATTTCTTAGAATGGATTTTCATTTCAACTGAACATTGTTTTTTTAATGCCAGTTGCTCAAAGTTTATGAGTGCCAGCAAAAACAAATCTCAGTCACCAAATTTATCTACACCTTTCAACTTCAGGACTGAAGAAAGAGCTGAAAGAAGAAAGAAGGCAAGCAGCACAACTCTATTCATTTTTCGCTGAAAAAATAAAGAGCATTTCTGTATTTCACTGGCTATATTATACGTTGCATGATTTTTGACTCCTATTCTACCATTTTTTCCCCCTCTAATTTCAGAGGCTTGAAGAGAAATTCAATGCTAATCAGGCACAAAAAGTGCAGTTGCAAGCAACACTCAAGGTAAATATAGCATTACTTCTTGAGCTTTCTACAAGCAATTGTCAAGATTTATGCCAATAATAATTGATAATTACTTTTGAGCAGGGGAAGGCAGAAACAGAACTTAAAAGGCTGCGCCAAAGCCTTTGCTTCAAGGCCAGACCGCTTCCTGATTTTTATAGAGAAAGAGCAACAGCAAAAAATCCAATTGAAAAGGTATCTTCTGGGTATTGTTATGTGCTTCTCTTCTGCACAAATAGAGCTAAAATGCCTCTCCGTGTTCTTTTATTTTGCTCAGTTAATAGCAAGAGAATTTTTTTCCTTATATTTCTTAATTGGTGTTTAATATTCTCCTATATCTGCTCACAGGTTCCATTGACATACCAGTCACCCGACCTAGGAAGATCACCTATTTCCACCATAGTACAGAGCACTTCTCAACCAGCAAAGAGGTCTTCGATCAAGAATGGTAGCCCTAAGCACATCGTGGGGAAGAACAGTGACAAATCATGTTTTATAACTTCACGACTCAGATCAATTACTCGTGAGAATACTTCTCCAAATATTCAACATGAACAACATAAAGTGCTGAAGTAGTGTTTGATTGAGGGAGGATGGTATTGGAAATTTTTGGATCATGAAAAGGTCAGGAGCTTCACAAGTTAATGGTGAGGCTGCAAGCCAAAATTTATGTTGAGTTAGGGGAAATTCATTTATTT
Source organism: Reutealis trisperma (assembly GCA_947687605.1). NCBI lineage: Eukaryota > Viridiplantae > Streptophyta > Magnoliopsida > Malpighiales > Euphorbiaceae > Reutealis > Reutealis trisperma. The sequence goes on from CANTUT010000032.1 coordinate 256,184, forward strand.
AAAAGGTGTAGGATATTGTAAAGTTAATTTGTACCCTAATGTTAATTGGATAAATGTAGGCCATGCAGAACTCAAGCAAGCAAGCTACCATTTAGATTTGTAGAAAGATAAATGCTAGAAATTGGCTTCTGCATCTTACCATCTTACTCTCCTAGACAATGTGAATGTCAGCATCTATTGCATTTTGGGAACATTTAACTAAGTAAATACTTCAAAATGTATAATCATTGCATCCATTTTCACCAAACTATAGAATGAACTTGCTTAATGTGAAAACTCAGCTATAGCATCAACCAAAAAATTCACAATATGTCCAGAAAAAGTTTATGCTAGTACAGGCCATTCACTTCACAAACACAGGTGAGGAAAAAACAAAGAGGAGGAGCAGAAATCAAAATTGAAGGTTCTTTTTTTTTTAAATTCTGTCATGCTTTATAATGTAAATGGAAGTAGTTATCCGAAATAGGGCACTTTATTAATACAAAATATCGCTCAATTGGCTGCTATCTATTTACATAAGTTTTCTTGGATCAGTAGCTATAAGCAGTAATTAAGAGGATTCAGGTCAGAGATCTTATAAGTGGCTGCTGTAAATAATTGTGGTTGGTTGAAATGTATCTATAACTATCAAACTCTAGCGTCTCTAGTCCACCTCTTCAGGATATATTGGTCTGGGAGTAACTTGATATTCCTAAAGTCAAGAACTTTCAATGCATGACTGCACAAAACTCCCATGAATTCAAATTTCATACAATTACAGGCAACTGTCTCTTTAGACAAGTTGAAACTTACTGTATATTCTTTCTGTTGCCCATAAATGCTTACTTTGTACTCAAACATTGAACCACTCTCGGTGCACTGGTTAATCAGAATATTCAAAGAGGTTTCGTATTCTTGCTGGAATAATTCAAATATCTTCGGAGTGTATGTATCTCTTGCTTGCTTCAATAGAATCACATCCCCCATCAGTCTTGGCAATCGCTGGTTCATATCATAATTAGCTTCTAACTCTTTGTAGTGCCAATCATTTAACATCTTCCCAATATGCTTGAAAAACGAAAGGACATCCAAATCAAACTTCAGATATTTCCTCAGGCTCGTAGTAAGACCATCATGAAGTTGTGTACTCCTAATGTCCGCACAAAAAATGTGCCTTCCATATGGTACGGCCCATTTCTCTCTTTCTTTAAATGTTTGATGTAACCATTCATTTTCCCACAGTCTATGTGCATCCAACATACTATTCCATGCATTGATGAAAGGCTCATCCTCCTCATGCTCAAAAAAGCAACTGCTTAAATCATTTATAAATGAACCTGAACCCACAAACATGTGATTCAGAAGTTTAAATGCATGTTGGTACACATGCCATACACATATTCGGTGATGCACCTCAGGTAACACTGAATAAATTGCTTCAACAATTGCAGCATCTTGATCTGTGAGGATTGTCTTGGGTTTCTTTCCAGACATTGCCTCTATGAAAGTTCGAAGGAGCCACTTGAAAGATTCAATGGTTTCATCATATAAGAAGGCAGCACCAAAAACTACCATTTGCTTATGATGATTCACCCCAACGAATGCCATAAATGGCCGACAATCTTTGTACAGTCTGTAGGTAGTATCAAAGCAAACCACATCCCCAAAGTCACTATAATCCACCAACATTTTTGCATCAGCCCAAAATATGTTAGTTATCTGATCTTCAGCATCAAGTTGCATAGAATACATGAATGAAGAGTTTTTCAGGTGCTTACTTTGAAGATACTGCTGCAACCTTTCTGCTTCTCCTTCTCTCATATCTCTCATTCGTCTAAAAGGTAGTTTACTATTGTAATCAATGGGTTGAGATCCCTGGACATCCTGGTCTACTACTGTGTTGCACAATAACTCGGAGGCTAATTTTGTCTGTGTTGTAGAACCATCTACCCCGCTTCCTTCAACTTGAGCTGTAGCTAATCTCTTTTGTGAGCGTAATGTGCGAACCCTGCATGCAGCAACAAGCTCATGATTGTGCTTTTCTTTAAAATGTGTGACACGATATTTACCATCTGATTGACGAGATATGACCAGTTGAGCCATACATCCAATTCTTGTTTCCTTCCGAGGTCTCTTCACATTCAAATCTCGCTTGTCTTTCTGCCGAAAACCTTCTCTAAAACAAGTAAACCTCCTAGATGCCACAGCACCATCTATCTTACTCTTATTCACATAATCTCTCCGAACACTAAAACCTACTCGCCCAGCATATGCATTGTAAAATTCATATGCATGATCTTCCGAGTCAAAACCCATCCCAAGTTTTGGTAATCCGTCCATCCCTGAACCTTCAGCCAAGTCAGCTTCAACTGCTTGGGCAAAAGTCAACCTCTTCTGTGACGGTAACATGTGAGCTGTAGATGGAGTTACAAACTCATGATTGTGTTGTGTTTCAAAACGGGTAACACGAAATTTTCCATTGGGCTGGCGAGTGATGGTCATATGTGCCAAGCAACCAGTTCTTGTTTCATGCCGGAGTTTCCTCACATTTGCAATTTGCTTGGTGGGTCGATAACCTTGCCTATAACAAGTGTATCTTCTGGACACTACATCACCATTTATCCTACTTTTATTTACAAAATCTTTCCTAATACTAAAACCTTCTAGAACAGCATATCTACTGTAACACTTATATGCATGATCCTCTGTCTCAAACTCCATCCCAACTTTGGGCACCAAATACATTTCTTCCTCATCTTTTATGACACCAGTCCCTGATGCCTCTAAAAGGGGAGAATTTGGGCTCTGAGATTCAGGCTCATCTTCAATGGGTGTCTCACACTTGTTAACAGAGGAGGATTTGGGACTGTCACAATCCTCAACATCATCAACTTCCTCCTCTCTACTTTTATCATTAGAAGAACCATCATCATATCTCTCACAATCACGCTCATGTTCACTCCCAACAACCACCAAACTCTTTTCAACAGAGGAAGTTTCCGAATCTTGATGCTCTTTCTCCACAGCAATTCCCACTACAGACGAGTCTTGGATTTTATTCTCAACAACCTCTTTCTCTACATAACTTAATGTATCAGGTTCATGGCTATCCATTGATCTTTATTACAACTACATTTAAAAAACAAAAAAAATTCAGTAACCAAGCACAAACCCACCAAGAACTAAAACTCGAAACAATTAAAATCATTAAAAAAAATAAAAACTTGTGCTAATTACAAGATAAATTAAAAAAAAAAAAAAAAACAGAAACTTAGCTTGTAAATTTAAAATCAAAATCAAAGAACAAAACAAACCCAATTCAGTATATACAAAAAGCAGTCAAAATATGCCAAAAATCAATTACTTACTCGGCAAAAGTTTCAATCTTTATCACTGAAAATGCATCAGAGAACCGAGGGATATAAAAGGGGAGAAGCTGAGGTGATGCATGGTTGTAAATCTAGTGATGCTCCGGCGGGGATTTGAACGGATGGAATCTTATGGTGGAAATGGCGGGTAAAATTTGAGCTGTGAGACTGTAAAGAAAGGAATCGGAAGAATTGTAGGGTTTGGCTGGGAGCTGTTCGGTTACGAAAATGGGGATTTTCCAAGAGAAAGCAAAGTTAATTCCCAGTTGCAATAGGGCGTTTCTTGCGGCTAAGATTCACGTGCATTTCACGTGGTCTTTTTGTTGCTTGGCTGTCTCTTATTGGTTAATGAAACTTGACATTATGCCTCTAAACTGACAAAGCTTTATGGCTCATTATTGGGTTTTTTTTTTACCTTAATTAAAACGTGCAGTCAATAATATTATTGGCTTTTCTTAATTTTCTTTTTTTTTTTTTTAATTTTAAAAAAAATTAAGTTTTCTTTTAATATATATATATATATAGGTTAGATATAGAACACACTCTTTTAAAAAATTAAAATTTAATCAAATAATAACTTTTATTTGAGTTGTACAGTTATGTAGAAATCTTCAAGTAATTCTATAAAAAAAAAAAAAGTCAGTTCATTATTTTTTATGTCATTTTATTGTTATAAATTTCAATTAAAATTTTTTTAGATCAATATATTTAATATATTGTTATAATTTTTTAATTAATTCATATATTTTATTTGTATAAATATTTAAAAAATTATCATATATAATATTTAAATTTAATAAATTTATAATTTAAATATTCTTAAAAAATATATAAATTAAAAAAAAAATCAAAATATGCACAAAAATGTGAAAATGCTTCTAATTTTTTTTTTTTTATTATAGTTATCTTAGCTATTCTTATTTAAGCTTAACCTATATATTTTTAGGAGATACTTTTTTCACTATTATTTTTTATAAAAGAATTTATAATATTTTAAAAATAAAAGCTATATAAAAGATCATTTGCATCAACGATCAGCGAAATGAAAAATGAAAGATTAATAGTTACAATGTCTCCAATTTTTTTTTATTTTTTATTTGTGAAAGAAAAAGGGCTATAGATGAGAATCAAGGGGTACATTAAGACATTTTAGTTAGGCTAGTACTTTCATACCATCCAACATCATTTAACTCTCTAGTCTAAAATATCATTTATTAAAGTAATAAAAATGCAATAAAAGAACAAATTCTTTCACTTTTGCAAACTAGACAAAGAATCTACAGAGCGAGTTAAACTATGAACTGACTCATTTGTTAATTTATGAATAAAAATTATCTCACAGGCACTAATACTTCTACTCCTTATTAGATGTTTACAATCATTGATAATCATACCAAACAAAGAATTGTCTAAAACATTACTAGGAATAGCCAATACTCCTGATGAGATGTTTACAATGTCTCCAATTATCTTTAAAATGTTAATATTTAAACATATAATCTGAAATTTCTTTATATTATGACTTATTAGAGCCAATGGCAATTTAAAAAATTATTGAAAGTCAACAACTCGTATAAAATCTCTTTGACTTGCAAGCATTCAGCAATCTCAATTATGAAGTTAAAACTTAAATTAAAATTCGTAAATTATTTTATTTATTTATTTATTTCTTCTAATTACATAATGAGATAGATTAGATAGAAAAATTCAATTACATATAAAATTTCAAACAACACACAAACATTACCTTTTCTTTTAATTAATTAATTAAGGTAATGGTGAGTTGTGAGGAATCATTAAAAAAAAAAAAAGAAAACAAATACATAAATAAAAATACATGAAATCAAGAAAGAAATTTGACAATGGATTAGTAATTAATTAATTAATCACATTTCTCTCCCACCAGAAACCAATCTTCCTCTCCTTCAATTTGATCCAAAGAGAAACCCACCTCGCAAAAACTCATATTATCATAATTATTATTATTATTATCTTCTTCTCCGTCTCCTTCTTTTTCTTCAATTAATATATCATCAGCAGCAGGAACAGCAATTTCTTGAATCTCATAACCATTCCCTGCATTCATCTCTGTTCTGCTCGGAAAATCCAAATAATTATTATCATAATCTCCATCAATTTCATCATCAACATCATCACCTACATAATCATCATTAATAGCCAATTGATTCAAAATCGCAGAAGCAGAAGACCCAGTAAAATTCAATCCGGGTCGACCATCTACGACTCGCCAAGTAATGGATTTTTTGTAATTAGAAGCACCATCAAGTGATCTGAGCTTCTGGGTACCTTTAGTTTTGTCCTTGGATTTACAACAGGGCTGCATATGGCACTCATTGCAGCGTGGCTTACCACATTTACCGGTGAATTTGGAATGATTGGTGGGTTTTGCGTGGACTTTAGTAAAGAATCCGGAGGTAGGAGGTGAATCGAAGGAGTTGATGAATCTTGATTGAGGTTTAGGATTCCATGGAGATGGTAAGATCCTGTAAGTTCTTACCATTCCGTGTTGCCGACCTTCTCTCTTCATTGTTTTGGATAAAAATGGAGGCTTTAGCGGGCTGAAAGAATGAAGAAAATGTGTGCTGTGATATTCCTATTTATGGAGAGAATTGGGTAAGAAAATAACTTGGGAAGCAAGGTGTTTTGATTGTACGTGTTGTCCAAGCTGATGGCGATTGACAGCTCATCTTGCAGTATATAAAGGGCGGTTTTTCTAACCAATTGTAAACATCTTCATGGCTAAGCTAACTTGCTAAGGTTTTTGTTTTTTTTTTTGGCCAAATAGCTAACTTGCTAAGGTGGGATGATATTTATTTAGAAGAATATTCATCTCACTTTGTATAGATATGCTACCAACTTAAAATTAAGATAAATGAAACTCCAACTTTCAATTTTTATAAGCATTCTTGAATCACTTAGCACTTAACTAACTTGTTATTAGTGTGTTCTATCACAATTTTCGTACATAGTCATAAATTTATTTTTTTAATGAACTAAAATGTTTACAAATTAAAAAAGAAAAAAAAAATTCACATAGACCACACCAAATTTATAAAAAAACTCATAAATAAAAATTATATTTGTATTCTAATCATAATCAAATTCGGAGTATTAAAATATGCATGCAAAATCACTAAATTTTATACTATTCTCTAATTTGATTCACTAACCTTCGATTTCTTACAATATGATCACTAAATTTTAATTTTTTTCTCATAAAGGCCATAAAAACAAATCCGACGTCCAAGGATGATTTATATCATTTTTTTTATTTGTAATTTTAATAGTTTTTAATATTATTCAACTACTCATATCTAAAATTTCATTTTAATACCTATTTCATTGCTTAAAATTAAATGACGATGGAAATCGTAAAACGAGATCATTGGAGTTTTTCTTGAAAAAAGTGAAGAGTGGGGCTAGTAACTCATATTTTTTTATTTTTGATATTGAGATGAATTGGTTAAAATTAACCCCAATGAGTTCTTTACCTTATTTGTCATTTATGACCTGTTTATGAAAAAATTAAATTTTAGTAATCAAATTATAAAAAATTGAAAATTAGTAATCAAATTAAAACAGTATAAAATTTAATAACTTTATATGCAATTTTAATACTTTAATATGATAAGCTAACGTGTCTAGTTTAATCAATATTTGCAGGGGATGTGGAATATCATGTCAGCTTTCTGGTAAATTCTTCATTTAAATTAGCTTAGTGACCCGTCGCCGAAAAAATTAAAATTTAGTGATTAAATTATAAAAAATTAAAATTAAGTGATCAAATTAAAAAACAGTCCAAAATTCAACAGTATTAGATGTATTTTACCCGCAAATTCGCCTACTAACTTAGCTGGAAATAAAGTTTATAAATATGTGTTTAACACATTATTTTATTAATAAAAAATTCATTTATTTTTATATTTATTCAGTGATTATACTTCAATATTTATCACTTTTTTTAGATTACATTTTAATTTCACAAAATATGTCCTTTTAGAAAAAAAGCAAATTAAAATACTCAATTCTGATTCTTGACCCTTGAGCATTGACTACTTATCCACCAAGGCAAGGCAGCCATGGACTGATCCATATGCCGGCCACACAACGCTGCCGTTTCCTTGACCCACCATGGCAACCCATCTCAATAAATGGATAATGTTGTTGAAGTACTCTTATCTTTGGAGATATAAGCAAAGATGGAGAGTGAGGCTGTTTTGTGCATTTTATCTTCATAAATCACATGAAAGTAGAACAAACACTTTAAAATTACTTGGAAGAAACAGCTTACAAACACTTTAAAATTACTTTGGAAGTACTCTTATCTTTAGAGATATAAGCAAAGATGCAAAGTGAGGCTGTTTTGTGCATTTTATGCATTTCAGGCATTAATATCTTCATAAATCACATGAAAGTAGAACAAACACTTTAGAATTACTTTGGAAGAACTAGCTCTTGCCATTATTCATCTTTTAGCCAGCTACTATTTACAATACAATGCTTCAGGATGCATTCATTGTTCTTATAAACAGGCAAATACAAGAGAAACAAGTAGCATCCAGATTGACTATCTGTAAACATTTCTATAAGTTTCTTTCTCTAACATTATGAGCCAAGATGGAAAGCTATGAATTTATACGTTTTCTGTTGGATCATCGGACGACTTAACAAGTGGTTCTGTGCTTTCTTTATCGTGCTTGGAAGACCGATTTGCTTTCTTTTCAGGGTATAATATAAAATGTTGACACATGAAAAGAAGATCAAAGGATACAGAAACCTGCATGATGTATTATGTCATCAAAACCATTGCAAAACAGAACAAAGAAGAATAAGAGATAAATACGATTGTCATAAGTTATTTTTATTTCAGAAATAAGAAGAGCGATAAAGATAAATTATTGACCAAAATATAATATAATGTTATTATTAAACTATGCTTGTATGGGATCAATGAGTATCATTTCAAAATGGTAGAGATTGCCAAGTATAATTATGGTAGAACAGTAGAAATATTTCATACCAATGATAGTAATGTCTTCCCTATGTTGCCATAAAAGTTTACCCAAGAATCTGGAAAAGACAATGAGATGAAGTCAACAATATGTTTGAAGCATAATTTTGGATGGCAAGACTATTTAGGCAGAACGAGATTACAAACTTTGGTCTATAGATTGCACAGCCATTTGAGCATAATTTGTCACCCCTCCAAGAAAATCGAGCAAAATATTCCCAATGCTGAAGCCATCTGTACTCTTTCGCATGAAGTTCATAATTGCCTGTATCTCAGAACGATCGCAAACAAGATTTGAGATGCCACAGCCATTAGTATTAGGCAACAGGAGTTCACTAAATTAGAACACAATTAGGCAAACTAAAGAACCCCTGGTCATGATATCATACAAGAATAAAGTGCCCCTCAATATATCAAAAACAATTGCAGGAAGGAACAGAGTAATTTGGCAGCACAACCGATTGTCTTTACCAGAAATTTTTGTGGTCTTTAGTCTAGGTTCCAATGGCATTTTTAACAAAAGTGAAAGGAAGCAATTCTGACCTGGGGAATATACTTGATGACTGTCATAAAAACTTGAATGGAGCTGCAGGAAAAACAATGAAAAAATATTGTAAGGAATTTATACCAGTGACCCATCACTCTATTTCAGTGGCATGCTCGTAAAGAAATAACGAAACAATTGTAATCGAAGAAAGTTTGCACTCCATTTTGAGCCAACAACTATAAATTAACTACCACAGGAAGCTTTTCTTTACAGAAAACTATTTTAGTTCATTTTTCACTCTGTTGAATCTCCCTGCAGTGCATTTCCTTTTTCTGTTTCTTTGCGTGTGGGGATGGGGGATTAAAACATGTGATCATTGCAATCAATATGATCAGGATGAAGCAACGAAAGATAAGCACTCTCTTATTTCCTCAATGATCTAAGGGCATAGTGTTGAAGTAGCTACAGTATGATTGAACAATATTTAACCAATTTAGCCAAGTTATTGACTTTCTAGACTAAAACAAATTATCCTACAACTGACATAAAAGTAGGCCTTCCTCAAAGGTGTTGATGTCCTCCGCAGCATTTGTGCGCATATGCCATAATTCAACATACTCACATCAACCAATTAGACTTTTCATTGCTATTCATTCCAATACAAACATTTTTGCTCCCCTCCTGCACTAATGGCTAGAAGTGCATAATCCACACCAGCATGAAGAGGGAAATACAAAGATGTATAGAAAGAAGTTCAAAGTTTTCTAAGTGTCCAATATCATTAGCTTCTAGGAAAGAAATTTAGAATAGATATGGTCATAAACAATTAAGAGAGAGGTCTGAAAATCAACTGTAAAGTGCACACATCAGTAAATGTAAAACAAATTGGATGAAGAAAAAGAACATCACATGGGCCAAGACAATAGATTTTCCAACTAGGAAGAAAAAGTTAGAAAACTGTGTGTCTTTATCCTCAGGCATCACAAAGGTGTTTCAATTGAGAGTTTATAAAGAAAAATGCCCCATTTCATTTTTAAGATACATCTTGAAGCAGTAGTGGGAACTGAGTAAGTTTTTTCCTTTCAAGAAAAATGATGCAGAAACCACTCTTCTAGATTGACTTTGCAAATATGATCTGATCTCCAAAAAAAAAAATTATTGATGGTGGTGATCTTCTACTGTGCTAATGCATATTCTGATTAATGCAGTTCAGGAACTGAAATTATCATATCTTGGGAAAAAAATAAATTGATATCCATCACAAACCAATTCATATTTAAGACCTTTTTCATGAATATACCCAACTAACATAAAGCTGAAAATCAAAAGAGAAACTTACTTGAAGATGGAGATCAGCCACAACCAAGAGTGGCTAGGCAAAGCCATGAAAAAACAAACAGCAGCAGTTAGCCATATGGCACAGACAATTGCTATAGAAATCTTCGAGACTTTCTGACTTCCACGCTGCTCACAATGAAAAAGTCATTGCACCAAGCATCAATATACAAGATAAAAAGGGAAACAGTAACCAGTTGAAGAAGACTAAACCACTTACATCATAAATTACAATTTGGAGCAATGTAATTGCTGTCAGTAGAACAGCATGTATTGAAAAAGCAACATCATTTGCAGCTACAGGTATCATCTGCAATGAGAAGGGAAAAAGAATGATTAACAAACAAATTAGTGCAAGTGCAGCTAAAGCTAAAGCTATTGCCAGAATTAGCGAATGATCTCGTTGGAAAAAAGTCATCTCCTTCAAGTTTTAGAGGTCTAGTTCAAGTTAATCATTATAGATAAAGCTATTTGTGATTCAGATTCTGACTCTAATACATCATCTTAACATAGTTCTAATTCATAACTCTAGTTGAATACTCATTTCAAACCAATAACCAAAACCAAAAACATTCACCAAAATTGAAATTCTTCCCATATAAAAAAATGAGCAAACGACAATATTAATCCTAAAAAAAATATTTTTTTTCTGGGTAATCCAGGAAAAAGAAAAAGAAAAGATTTTTAGGGAATTGAATTCCTAAAACTAAAAAACCCGAATCATATATGTAGAGCACAAACCTGTCCATAGCCATACTTTTCAAAATACTGCTTCTGAATTGCAGAGCTGAAGTAAAGAGAAACGTTGTAAATCAGATAAGAAGAGTGCTTGGTCAAATTCAAGAGAACGAAATCGAAGTTCAAACCCACCACACTGTAACAATCACAGAAAAAAGAAGAATTGTTAAAGAAACAGACATGGGTATTATTATATTAATGATGAAATGGAAAGAAATTGAAAACCTTTTGCGGCGGAAATTTAAGATGACTTGTGGGTAGAAACTGATAGACCAAGAAAAGAAGGCGATCCATCCGAAAGTTTCGTATGTGATTTCAAGAGGAATTGAATTCCACGACGCCATTTCTCTTCTTTGCCCTCCGTCTCTGCTTGCTCTGCTTCCAACTTGACCGGAGAAACAGAGCTTTTGAAAACGTCTCTCTTTTTGTGGAGCCCTCCAGTTTAGTGCTTATTTAATTATATAAATATTTAAATTAAATAATTATAATACCATTTTACCCTTAGAAAATGCATTAATCTCATTGAATTTATAGAGGGATTTTACAATAATAATTTTTATTATACATTATATTAAATTTTATTAAAATATTTATGTGAAAATTAACAAAAATTATTAATTAAATTTCAACTGATATTTAAATGTGCAATCTTTTAATTATAAAAATTAATTTTGATATTATTATTTTAAAAGTTTATTAATAAATTAAAAGAATTTTAAAAAAATTAATAACTACGTAAGACATGATGTCGTTTTTAATTCTAATAATAAAAGGATCGAAATTCTAAAAGGTCGGGATGAAGAGATTGGCCGTGCACAAAGACCGGTATACGGCCACATTCATTCACTCGTTTTGTTTATTATATTTATATAGTCAAGCATTCTGGGCAAAAAAAAAAATGTATACAGACAACAATAGGATCAAGGTTCAAGAGGGTATGGATCATAAATGGTATTTTTAGATTTTTGTTTTTTGTCATGTCTTTGATTTGAATCCAACTTGATTGGACCAATTAATATTCAATATATATATATATATATATATATATATATATATATATATATATATACCAAAAACTAAAATTTTAAAATTTTATAAATCGAACAAAATAGAAATTAATATAAAAATCAAATCGAACCAAACTGAAAAAGTACGGTTCAATTCGGTTTGTCAGTTTTAGATTGTTGGGCTTTTTTTGGGTTTTTTCTTTTTTATATATATATATATATATATATATATATATATATATATATATATGAATTAATATTAATTCACTTTATTTGAAAAAATTCAATTTCCAATGATAATAATAATGAATAATAAAAATACAAGTGAAAAAATAATTAATACTAATTCATTTTATTTAAAAAGCTCAATTTCCTATAATAATAATAATAATAAAACATTTAAATCTATTTATTTCACTATATATATATATATATATATATATATATATATATATATATATATATATAATCAAAATCAAAATAAAAAATTAATTAATATTAATTCATTTTATTCAAAAAATTCAATTTTCTATAATAATAATAATAGATAACTTAATTTTTTTCTAACTTAATTTTTGAAAAGAAAATGAAGTTCAAGCCCTTTAATTTTTTTTTTATCTATATCATGTCTGAACATACCATAATTGAACCGACTGGTTCTGAATCAGATTAGGGATAATTCGAGTCCAGTTCTATTTTACAGTGAATCGAAACCAACACTTTTAAAACTGTGGACAAATTTAGGGTTGAGTTACTGACAGATTAATCAATAATGAAATTTTTTTATGAGAATAAAGTAACTTTGTTAGTTTTGAGGCTTAATATTAAAAAAAAAATAAAATTAAACAATTGTTATTTTTAGGATAATCACTTACTAATACAAGTGAAGGGATATTTATGAAAAATAATACTAAATAATAATCATAATTTTAACTAAATTATTTTTTTTAATTTTTATGAAAATAAAAAGACTTTTTTTTCGGATGGAAATTATATATTTTGAAAAAACAAATCTCAAAAATGATAAAATATTTCAGAATAGAGGAAGGACACTAGATCCGAACCCACTTTATATGATAATATAGCATTATTATAAAAATGTTTTATATTTATAATTTTATTATGTAACAATCAATTATGATTAAATTTTATTCATATTTTCAAAATAAATTGTTATCTATTTTTCATACATACTTGTTATTGTCATAACTTTTTTATATTTATGAATTTATATTATGGATGTAATTTATTTTAGTATTTGTGCCTTGCACGATTTAATTTTTATTTAATTTTTATCATACTATTTAAAATTTCAAATAAATTAAAAATTGTTATGCATGTTGTTTTATGAATTTACTCATATAATACATTCCCCTATTAATTTTATAAAAATACATTTTTTAAGAAAAATATGTTATAAAAATCAATTAATAAAAAATTTATCTCTTTATTTGAAATTATCTGTAATACCGATACATATGTTTCTATATCTTTTTATTTTCATCATGAATTTATTCATATTATATTAATGCATCAATTTATAATTTATCGAACTTCCCACTATTAATTGAGACATTTTAAATTAGCATTTAATCAATTTGAAATCAATTAGACTTAAATTAAAAATTTATATATGAGATAGACAAAAATTATCCAATCATTCTCTTAGTTTTAAGAGTACAAGCTGAAAGTTCTATATCCATTTTAAGTACTACTGAATAAAAGCTTGATTGATGTATTTAATCATATTTTTAGTGCAACTCATTAAATTTTGATAAAGACAAGATGATTTAAAGGTAATTTCAATGAATATAACACACTAAGAATCTAGCTAGGTATGTATGAATCTTTGGCTTGATAGTATTGGAAAATTTGGAATCACAGCATCAATGAGCCTTTAATGTTGTTTATAGGGTATCACTTGCATAAAGACTTGTTGATGGTGAAATTTAAATTTAAAAAATATTAAAATTTTCAAAATAAGCTGATATAATTTATAATTTTTTTCCTAAATTAAGAATTGAAACAAAATAAAAAATATAATTTAATGGTAGTGCATCTCTCAATTCAGACAATTGATTTAAGGTTGAGTCATCTATTCCCCAATACTAAAACAAATATCGTTTATAAGATTATGAGATTTCAATTCAACTCAAATTTATCCGAGAAAAAAAAATATTGAAATCATCTTTATTTATGTGTGCGTTGAAATTCTATTTAGATTCAAATCCATAAAAAGAAAATCTAACTATGCATATTAAGCCAAGCTATAAACTTTGCTTTACACATGTTCTAACTGTAAAGAGCTATTAGCTGGCTCTGCACCCTCTCCATTGAGCTCAGGGGAGGAATGCTTCTTCTTGGTAGGATAAAGGATATAATGTTGAATCATGAAAAGAATGTCAAACAATATAGACACCTGCAAAATGTATTATTATATCAAAACCAACATAAAATCCCAAAATAAAGCAAAACATCAGGAAAAAGAAAAAATCAATGCATGATAGGTTTCAGTTATTAATTATTTTAAAATCTTTATAACAGGCCTTATTGTAAAGTACAATTATTATATTCAAATTCAAAACTTTAAAGCAATATGGATAATTTCTGCTTATATGTCTCTTTTTAATCTTTTTAAGATTTCATACATAATTCTAAAAAGACAAATAGGTTAAAACTTAAAAAATGATAAATAGTTAGAGCACAAGTGTTGCATACCAAAGATAGCAATGTTTTCCCAATGTTGCCATAGAAATTCACCCATGAATCTGAAAAATGGCAATGAAATTTTATAATTAACATTATTATGCAATTAATGAAGCATTGGTTTAGATTGATGGCAGAGAGAATATAACATTAACAACATAACATACTTTGGTCTATAGATTGTGTAGCCATTTGGGCATAATTTGTCAATCCTCCAATAAAATCAAGTAAAATATTCCCAATGCTGAACCCATCTGTGCTCTTTCGCATAAAATTCATTATTGCCTGTGCATCTCAACCAATTACAAGTTAAAAAAGATAAACCTTGTTTGTAAATAATTAATTAATTGGTTATTAGTCTCAATATTATGATTACCGATTAAATAATATAACATATACTATAATAATATTAACAAAAATCTTCATTTTGTTAATTTTATAGTGTATAGTTTATCTAATATTATAAAAAAAAAAATTTATAGATAAACATGAAAATTATATTTTTAAAACTCTTTCATAACATGCTAAATAAATATTTTTAAATTGGAAAAGTATAAAAAAGTATCATGTGATTTGATTCTCTTGTACTTATGAGTTTATGAATTTTTTTGACAAAAAAAATTGTGATCCGTTAGCAGTTTGGAATATATACCACTTACACTATTAGTCAATACTGATGTGGTTTAGTGAACACTGACGTGACACTAATATAACACTTGTTAATCTCATTTTCTTTTAATCCATGTGACTATCTAAAAATAAAAAAATGAGACCCATAAATGTTGATTATGCCATGTCATATGCCATGTAAGCGTTGACTAACAGTATTAATGTTGTGTACCTTAAAACATTAATAAATCAAACCGCAGATCTCTTTTTATAAAAAAAAAAAAAATAATTCTACATACCTATAAGTATAAACGATCAAACTACGTGATACATTTTTATATTTTTCCCTTTCAAATTTATTTACATTAACTGTACACATTTGATCGATGTGGTAATATCAATCAGAAGCAAATGTGAGTATTATTAATTTTTTTTATTAAAAAAAAATGAAGAAACGAATATTTTCAATTAACAAGAAAGAATTTTCTGCCAGATAATTAATATTTTTTCACATATATATATATATGTATATATATATAACTCCATAAAAAATTAAAAGATGAAATAATTCTGACCTGGGGAATGTACTTGATGACTGTCATACAAACTTGAATTGAACTGCAATATAATTAACATGACAAGATTAAGATAGAATTTTATATAGATGCATCTAATAAAATTACAAATTCCAATCCTAAAAAAAGTCTAATAAAAAAAAAAAAGAAAAAAGAAGGAGGAGCTAGTTAATTACCTAAAGACAGAGATGAGCCACAGCCATGAATGGCGATCCAATGCTACAAAAAAACACACTGCAGCAGCTATCCACACTGTACACACAATTGCTATAGCTAACTTGGAGACTTTCTGATTACCGCGCTGTTAAAATAAAATATTGGTATTATTTTAAGTAAATTTCCCAATAGCCAAAACTCCAACCTTCAATTTTAGAAACGTTTCAAATACAATTAATCAAAGAAAAAATTTGCCACTATCCCCAAGCAATTGTCTTTAAATCCAATAATAGTATATTCGGAAGCCGTTGTTAAAAAAGCCAAATCTATATTCAAACTAAAAATTTTGATACAAAACTACCTTATAATTAAGCACCGTAGTATAAATTATTTTGAACGCCACAAAAATATAAACTTTTATAAGTTTGAATGCTATAGGAGACAGATTTTTTAATAAATTTAAGAGATTTAAACAAGAATTAAATTTGAAAAAATTTAAAAGAATTTTATTAATCAAAATAACATCAATCCCCCATTTCTGAAGATGATTTGTTCTCAAATCAAGTTACGTGAAATTGTACTATGTGCCAAGAAGCTTGTATCACCATCACAAATAAAAAAGAAAAAAAAAAAAAAAAACTTACTTCGTAGATTGCAATTTGGAACAATGTAATTGCTGTCAATATAACAGCATGTATTGAAAATGCTACATCGTTGGCAGCTACAGGTATCATCTGCAACAATAAAAAACTAAAAATAAACAAAAAGAAAAGAAAAACTGCAACTTTAATTGCCTAAATAGCCATAAAACAGAGTCCAAACCTGTTTATGACCATATTTATTGAAATATTGTTTCTGAATAGCAGAGCTAAAATAAAGAGAAGCATTGTATATCAAATATGAGGAGTGCTTGGTCAAGTTCAGCACCACAAAATCGAAGTTTAAACCCACCACACTACCAACAACCAAACCATAAAAACTAGTAAGTTTTTAACTCAATAATACTGGAATTGTATTTAGAGTTATATAAGATTACGAGTTTAAATCTAAGGAAGGAAATACCTTTTCCTTCGGAAATTCAAGATGACTTGTGGATAAAAGCTGATAGACCAAGAAACAAAGGCAATCCAACCAAAGACTTCATAAATTATTTGCAGAGGAATTGAATTCCAAGCAGCCATATTTGATATATCTTTCAAATCTTTGTAAAAAGGCTCTTTATATTTATATATATAGAGATAGAAAGAGAGAAAATCAAAGAATAAAGAGTTGGCGTCAAGCAATCTTTAGGTGTATGTAGTAGTTATAAACTTACACACTTTAATCATATATTTTTGGTTCTTGACTAAAACAGAGCAGCTCTGTTTCAGCCTCAAATAATGTGAATGAAGATGGTTATGAATATCTATCCATAACCAAAACTCTTAAATGCAAATCTCATTATCATTTTCAGGTGCATTAAATGCATATGGGTGTTTATTTATTTTTTTTGTTTGATGGTTTGCTTCTGATTCTCAATGTTGCCATGTAGTATATAAAAGGAAAAGGGCTAAATAGAGTGTAAGACTTGAATTTTTTTTTTTCTTTTTATATTTATTTTTTAAGGCATTATGCTTACGTGTAAATTTGTTTATAAACTGGGTTTAAATTTAGAACATATCAATTTTTAAAGATTCGATCCACCTTATCTATAATTTTTTTTGGTAACTTGAGATTAACTATACAAATCCAACTATTAGACTAATAATTTCTTTTTATTGTGATATTATTGGAATTAATGGTAGAACACTAGAGATGCACTCAACAATAGATATGGGCAGAACTCATTCTTAAAAGTTAGCTCCAATAAAGAGTATGCTCAATTCATATTATATACATTATAATAAACGTGACACAATTGGATATTGAACCCATTTTAAGAAACATATGTGAAATTTAAAATTTGAGAATTGGTGATTTACATAGCAGACACAAGAAGGTATAAGTGCATAGCAGATACAAGAAGATATAAGTGTATAACAAGAAATTGGTTTGGGTTCTGATAATATGACAAGTGGATTTAGATAGAACTCATTCTCAAAAACTATCTTAAATGAGGAGGATACCAAATCTACATTATATATATTATAACAAACCACTAAGTTAGCGATATGGACAATTCTAACATTTTAGAAAAAAGGGTGTCTTCTTTTCTTGTGATGTGTATCAATTCTCATACTAGAATTTTCTACTTGACATGATACTAACTAAGAGATTATTATTGTTACAGCTCATACATACATGAAAAGTTTGGAAACTTCAAATATGCTTTTTTTTTTCAATAATTTTTGAAAAAGTAAAATATTTTAAATATATTAATAAGGAATTATTAAAATTAATTTTAAAAATCATAAAAATTCAAATAGTTTTAATTTTTTTTTTTAATTTTTTGCATCATCTAAAAGGGTACCTTTCAAAAGAAGAGTATTTTTCAATTTCAGTATCATATTGAGTGAAGCTTTATAGAACTGAAATTTTCTCGCAAACCCAAACCTATTAGTTCTTGAATTCTAAAAAATTGCAGCAATCTTTCCCTTGGTGATAATGAGCATGATCAAGCAATCTTGAATTTTGCCAAGAGTGGTAAGTTTTCTGTACAATCTGCGCTGGAACTTATTAGTGGAGAAATGGGTAGTAACCAAGATAGTAAATTGGAAAGATATGGAAGTGGAAAGGTCCTCAAAGAATTCATACCTTTCTATGGACACCATACACAATAGGCTGCCTACTAACAAGCTTTGTCAGAAACGTCCAGTAATACCTCTTAGCTTTTGCCCAAGGTGTGCGTCGTTTGAAGAAACTACCTTACATGTTCTTAGAGACTGTGATTTGAGACAGGTATTTGGTTTCAATTGGTCAGAGGCTCAAAGCAGATAAATAGGAAGAATTGTTTTCTATGGACATCCAACAATGGATTTATGCAAATGGATAGGGCCTTTGGGTGTTTCGATGAAATTGATTGGAGTCTCATCTTTGGAGTTCCAGTTTGGACACTGTGGAATTGGAGAAATGAGTTTGGTGTTCTTGGGTGATCAATCGGCTTTTCAAGGACCTGTGGAGTGCATCTTTAATCAAGCCAAGTGTTTGCAAATCTCTCTTAATGAAAATATTAGCTCTGTCTTGTGTGGCCAGAGGAAAGGAAATAACTGCCGGGCTCCTCCACCTTCTGGGTATTTTAAGCTCAACTCAGATGGAGCTGTTTGTTCTTCGAGTCATCACAAAATTGCTGGAGCTGGTGGAGTGATCAGAGATGCTTCGCGGTAGTTGGGTTTCGGATTTCTGTCAAAATATTGGCAGTTGTGATGTTGATTCAGCGGACTTATGGGGCATGTTCATGGGGTTGAATGTTGCTTTGGAGCAAGGTATTTGTAAGTTGTAGGTTGAAGTGGATTCAATTGCTGTAATCAATTTGGTCCTTAACCCAACTAATATTTCGTTCTCGCATAGATTTCTTGTGTCGCATATCATGCAGCTGCTTCATACGGATTGGGAGGTCTCTTTGCATCATTTCTCGAGAATTGAGAACAAATGTGCTGATTTTTTGGCCAAATTTTCTCTTGATAAACCTCTGGGAAGACCTTATTCGATGTGCCTTCGACTGAGTTGCTGAATCTCACGGCTGTGGATTTTGCAGGCAGTGTTCCTCTGTAGTGTTGTGTTTTCTGGTGGCTTGTTTGGGCTGCTTTGGTTTTTATCCTTCCTCTCACCAATTTTTTTTTTTTTTATTATGCTTCGACTTATAAATCTATAATATTATTAATCGCAATTTTTGTATTTTAGTAGCATAAATATCTTCATTATTTTAGAAGTTTATTTTCAATTTCATTCCAAATAAATTTTATACAAAATATTTATAACATTTTACTTTGCTTCATTGATGAAAATCAACATTTAAGATTAATATTAAAAGATAATTTCTAAATATATTTATAAAAATGAAATTAATTATTGTAAGCGTACAAACCGATCTAATAATATTTTTCAATGAAAAGAATGAAAAATCCTTATAATAACATTTTAAAATTATATTTTTCAAAATGCATACTAACATTTATTTTATGAGTCTTTTTATGAAATTTAATAAGTTTTTTTTTTAATTTATCTCAATGAGAATTTGTTTATCTTTTTTCATGAAGTTTATTTATTTTTTAATATTGAAATTGAGAGTAGTTCGAATATAATATTTAAAAAATCAAACTTATTTAAAAACTCGTCAAATTACAATAAACTCGATTTGTAACTTAATATAACAAGCGGTATGTATTTCTTATTAATATGCTAAATAAAACCAAAATACTATATATAATTGTCACGTAAATACGATCAATAAAATACATAAAAAATATTGCTTTTTATAACAAAATTTATATATATTTCTTGAATGCAATCAAATTTAATTCTCTATTAGAAATTATAATTATTAATCATTATTAATAAAAGATTACTTTTATTTTATTTAAAAAATATTTTAAATATTATTAAAAAATAATTATGTAATTATTTTTAAATTTGTTTATAATTAAAATATATAAAATATTGTAAAAATAAATTATAATGTCATCTAGAATACATTTCTGAATTCTGAATATTGTTCTTCTTGGTTGTTCAAATAATGATATTAACGATATCAGAAAAATAAAATCATAATATTTAACAAATTTAATTCCCTCAAAAAAAAAAATAATAATAAACTTGAATTTCATATAATCTGTGTTTGAAATAAATACAAAGTTGCATTGAAAATGTTTTTATTTCCTAAAATATATTATATGGTCTTTAAAACCCAAATTATATTCAAGACCCGACCCGTTTCGTCATCTCCACCTCCTAGCCTATCCGTCGCTGAACCCTAACGATCTTCTAAGATCAAAAATCAAATTGTCATTTCCAGTTTATAGTTCTCCAAAACCCTAAATTTAAATGGCTTCTTCACTAATAAACAAAACCCTAAATTCAATAAAAAATCCCAAATTCCTCACTCCATTCTCATCATCCCTCACTCGCCATTTCACCTCCATCTCCACCTCCCAACAACAGTCGCTGTCCGACGACCCATCTTCGTCCTTCACCTTCACTGAAAGCACCACCGCTACCAATAATAGCATATTTTTGAAGCCACCGAATTCTAATGCGATCCGTGATACGGCATCGTCTTCTTCAGTAACAATGCCAGTGGCGTTTATGACAGGGTCGATTGTGGGCAAGAGGTTTTACAAGCAAGTGACTACGAGAGAGGCAGATGATGGGAATGGATGGACGGTGATGCTTGATTATAGAACGCTTAAAACTCCTTCTAAAAGACCTCTCAAGTTGCCAACTTTAGCTCTTGCTAAAGCCATTGCTGCTGAATGGGAATATCAGGTATGTTTATAAGCTCATTTCTTGGCTTTTCTGTTCAATTATTGGATTGTTTGAATTGGATGTTTTCTGATTGTTGTTAGATTTCTGGTTGCTGAATTGGGTTCTTTTTCTATTGCTTATGAGGAATTCATTTCAGTTCTCATTGATTTATCTATTGGGCTTTTGGTGTACCATGTTAAGTCATCTATAACATCTGAAATGAAATTTTTGGTAAATTTTAAATATTTTCCTTTGATTTGGGGGATGCTTTCTTTTCTTGAATGAAATTTTTGGCAAAATTCAGTTTTTTTAAAGGTGAAAAAAAAAATCAAATGTTAATCTAAAAGATTGCATTTTTTTTTTCTCTCATTGCTGCAGTTTTTCTTGTGTATATTTGTGTGTTCTTATGATTGGAAGAATGTGATGAGATGTTATTTGTTGTAGCAAACAGATGGAATCAGGCCTTTTACAATGCCTCTCATGAAACTCGCATGCACTGCATTGGAGAGAGTCCCACTCACGCGACCAAAGATTATCGAAAACTTGATGAAGAAATTTAATCAAGATTTAGTTTTCTGTCGTGCTCCAGAGGATAATGATCTCACAAGTGACATCTATGGTATGTCATTTATTAATGTGCCTAAAGCTGTTTTCCCTATTTTGTATCATCATGCTTGAGCTTGTATCTTTTTTCTGAACATTTTATTTTTATCCTTTTAATTTAATTTGGACTTGAATTGCAATAACAGCAACTTAACAGTTTCGTTATGATAAAAGCAATGCCACTTAGATTAAATGCATTGCCGGTTGAGTTCTATGAAATACTTCTCGCCCAAATCTTGGATTATTTTTCTGTCTAGTTTTAACCAATGGCTTGCATACGTGTAGTTCTAAATTTTATTTTACAAGTTGTTTCATATTTAGACTATGGTCTATTTGAAAATTAGCTTGTTAGTTTCAACAAATTGCTTGCTTATTGTTGGGTTTATACTTATGCTACATGTGATTATAGATGGGATATATTTGAAAATTAAATTACTGAAGATGCTTTTTACCATTTTCAGTACTCGGACATCAGTTTCGGAAGCTTATCATGAGAAACTACAGTCTAAAATTAATTGAAATGTGTGCTTCACTGGTATTCTGTATCCTGAAGTTACTTTTGGCATATAGCTCCACTATCTGTAATATGAGAACAGATTCTATAGTTGCAACTCGGCATTAATCTCATCTTACTCTCATCCATAGCTGATGCATGCTCGGCACTGTTGCAATTTAGTAGTGGTTTTGTTCATGATTACTTACAACATGTGGATCTTGATTTGATTTCATGGTGATGATTATCTGAATTACCTTGTGAACTTTTCAGAACGGCAAGTGGAGAAAATTGATCCCTTACTTGATTGGGTAAAATCAGAATTTGGCTTTAAACCTGTTGTGTACTCAAGTTTTTTTGGTGGCAAGCAGGAGGGGGGTCTGGTGAAGGCAATAGAAGATCTTCTAAAGAAAACTGACAACTGTGAATTGGCGGCAATTGATGCGATTGCAGCAGCAGCCCATTCTTTAGTAATTGCCATTGGAATCTTTCGTGGAAAATTGGATATTGAGGAAGCCATTCAGTTGATCAGACTTGAAGAAGATTTTCAGGTTCTTGGCTTTGCTCATCTCCTCTCTCTCTCTCTCTCTCTCTCTCTCTCACACACACACACACACTTGTATGCATGCAAGTACAGACAGACTTGAGTGCATTAATTAATTGCTCGTCTCCCTCCCCTGTGGCTTGTATTTGCTATTCTGATTTAGGTGGCCCTTGTTTAATTGCTTTGCAGGTTAACAGGTGGGGCTTAGTTGAAGGTGGCCACGATGTGGATATCGCTGATCTGAGGGTACAAATATCATCTGCTGCTGTGTTCCATGGTCTTTCAAGGACATAAGCCCTGTGTAGCAATTCCATTCTAGGTTTTCATCCCAAAATCAAGCTTTAATGCTTGCTTGTCCTTTTAGTGAGAATATATGTAATGCTTCAGGTTTTGTTGGAATTTGTTGTTAATTGCTAAGACTATGATAAGGCGATGTAATAATGAAATTTGAAAGATTAACTCATTTTTGCTTATACACTGAAGAGAGTTCATAATGCAAGTATTTCCCGACGGCCTGTGGCCATTCAATAACTATATTTTGGCTTTCTGTAGCCACTGTTCTGTTAGAGTGCTTGTCCTTGAATTTGTGTTCTTTCATTGTTCAAAAAAGGAAGAAAGAATTTATGTTTATTCATGCTGTACGCTATGATCTCTCCCCAAGAAAAAAAGGGCTATGAAAGACAAAAATGCTTGACATTTTTAGATTTGGAAATGAATGAGTGTGTTGGAGAATCTACTGTAAGACAATCATTTCAGATCGATAAAAAAGTAAATAAGAATTGCACACTCTAAGTTAGCACTACTAAGGTATAAACCAGGCCGGTCAAGTTAGCACCAATTTCTTCCAATGTTTTAACTTCTCCACTTCAATTTTCTGTTCGTTTATTCACCTCTGCTATCACTTTCCAGTTATAAATATGGTTTTCCACTGCCTGCAGTGAGAAGTCTTTGTAAATTACATATTTTTTCGTCACCAATCCTAAATTTTCTCTTGTACAAAATATTCAAATGAAAATTTCATCCCACAGGCTTTGGTAAGGAGCAACTAAAAGTGTAGTCTTTGCTGAAAGTGTATCTTTAATTCGAGTAAGTCAATTGCTGATGCTTCAAGTCTTGAGCGAACGTAAACCTTACAAACCTGCAAATGAACTGTCTTATGATGAAGCAAGCAAGCAATTCAAGGGTCTTCTTGGCAGCATTGGATGCACTTCGGTGACTGCTTCTCAATGTTACAGTTGCAGCAAGCTGTATCACCGTTATTGTTGCATCCTAGAGACGAATAAGTTCATCGTCAGCAGTTTGTTTTCCAGATATCAGAAATTATAATATCTTATAAAATGAAATTTATTCCTTCTCTTTCTATAAATTCTTTTCAGAAACCAGGTTTTGATTAGATAACCTGTTATAGTTATGAACAAGTCTTGAGGAAATAGGAGAAACGGAATAGGTCTTGCTTGCTTGGATGGTGTTTGTTGCTAACGTCATGAAAATTACCATCGGAGTAATTCTTGACAATTTCATTGCAGAGGTAGTTACCAATGTGATAACAGAAGATTAGCTACCTGCTAAATGGATGAAGTTTTCTCATTAACAAGCCAGGATTTTTATAGGCCTTTTTGAAATTCAGGCGCTGAGGATAATAAACATAACCTTTGTTATGTGACTCTAAGAAACCAAGTATTTGTTTTACAGGCGTAGTGAATATATTAACAGATCATTCTAAAACTGTCTTAAGCGCTCTAGACTTTCCAGAATAAAAAATGAATCACATCAATTATACAAACAATGTTGTTAAAATTGAACCTAATAGTAAATCAATCTCTTCACAAGTTCACAGTCCAACTGGTCCGACTAGTCCAGTTCAATAGTCCGATCAATTTTTTTTTTGTTTTTAATTTTTTATATCAAAACAGTATCATTTTCTCTAGATCTATTTTTAAACTTTTGGAATAGACTAATGGCCGGTACCCTATTTAACTGGTCTGACGGGCCAGTACGATCCGATTTTAATAACATTGCATACAAAGGAAACTTGTTTATGTATTGTTACTATATGGTAAAACTTTAGTTGCAGAATGCATTTGAGAAATTCTAAATATAATATTGTTGAATCTTTGTTGCCTAAATTGGGCATCAATGGGAAAAACTTTAGCTACACCAGAGGCACACTTCATATCAACACTGAATAAATTCTGAACATCTTTACGCAACCCAATCCGGATTTCATAACCCTAATCCACATTCAGCCAAATCCATACACACTCCTCAAGAAGATTCCAACCGTTTTGCAGTTGGAGTATCCTCTTGGGGAGGCAATGGATATCATTCTAACAGGAAAATTCCTTCAGACATACAATTGCTGTGACTTCATCTTTGTTCATTTGTAGTACAGACTTTATTTGCATAGCTATGCCCCAGCCAAATCCTGGTTCCTCTGATATAATTTGTTAACCAAATGAACAAAACTGATGATCTCCAAGTAATACCACATTTTTTTTTGTTAAATAAAAGTGATACACCACTTGAGCTCATCTCATTGCAAATGAAATCCAAAATCATAAGCCCAAGTTCTATAAACATTTATTCAGAATTTATGGCAACACACTTCAATCCTAATTTTAAATACAATCGGGATGTACAACACAACTGGTGCGCATATTATTATAAAGTTAAAATAAAAAGTTGATGGGTCTTCAAAAAATCCCAGATTAACTGGTCAGATGCACATCCTCATGCTTCTTTAATCGGAAACTTAAGCACCACCTACCATCTGGAGACTCTTGATATGCATAATCTGCTTCCCAGGGTTCAAGCCTTTAGGGCAGGCACGCGCACAATTCAATATAGTATGGCAGCGGTAGAGCTTAAACTCATCATTTATTGCCTCCAGTCGCTCATTGGTATATTCATCACGGCTATCGCTGATCCACCTGCATGCACCAGCAATAAAAGAGAAGTCAGATCCCTGACATTGTCTTTAAAACAACAAGAACAGTGCTCCTTGTCGACCATTCAACTTATATTGCATAAGGACGATAAAAACAACCCATAAACTATGTAACACACTTCCTTGTAACTGAAAACAAGTTGGCATCACCACTTCAGAGCATTCCTATCATGGAAACCATGAGAAAATATGAGGCGAAACAATTATCTTACATGTGCATTCACAGCTAACAGCCACATGAAAACACTTGTTCAGTTTGCTGTCATCTAACATACAAGTTATTATAAAAAGTTTCACATTCAGCAGACCAAATGCCATGGTCTCAATACAAGTCACTCACATGTCACAACATGAAACACTGAAGAACAAACGTGAAATTTACCCGCACAATTAAAGTTCAATTTACAACAATTAATACCTTTTGGAACGATATTTTTAGTGAGGACCTAAGGGTTAAATTTGCAATAGCAAATTAAAGCTTTAATATGAGTTCCAATTTCTCTCGCATCAAAGAATGATGAAATGGTTTTTGGTGGTCGACATATGAAAAGAATTATGAAACAAAGAACTCACAATGCTACAAGATCAAAATCTTTTGGAGGCTATAATTAAGAAACATCCAAGAAAACAAGTGACAATATCCAGCGAATGAGAAAGGAATGAATCACAATCAAAGCTTGGATTTTTAAAAACATAGAATACCATAACCTATTAAAACTGTAAAAGCAAATTAGAAAAAATGAAAAGAAAAAAAAAAACCTGCGCAATTATTTGCTTGCTAGTACTTGCTAATTAAACTACTACATAATTGATCACTAGAATTTGCTAAAAAACTGCCCAACAGAGAACCCCTAAATTAGGTTCTTGAAAAAAATTGAAGAAACAAAAGGAACGAGCTAAAATATGCTCAATGAAAGAACTCACAGAAGTAATGATCACTAAAACCTTAAATCTTAAACCTTTTAAAACCAAAGGCAAGTATGCTTCAGGAAACCAGTATTAATAATTAATCCCAGATGATGAATATTGTAATCAATGCAGTTCATTAGTCTTCAAACTATATTACCAAATTAATTTTATTTTTCTTTAATATTCTAGCACCAGCACAAACTTTAAAACCCCTAAAAAACCACAATCCCAAATCATGATTGCTATTACAATAAGCACTCCAACAAACAAAATAGAGAATACCCCATTAACTTAAACCAATAAAAAGGGCCAAAAACAATGTTACACACAAAAAATTACCTGTTAGCATGGAGCAAAGCAGCTGGCCCCAAATAAGCTTCAGGGTTCCACCAATAGCTAGGGCAGGATGTGCTACAGCAAGCACATAATATACACTCATACATCCCATCAAGCTTAGCCCTATCTTTCTTACTCTGCAGTATCTCTTTCCCTGGAACTTGAGGTGGGTTCTTTCTCTTGAGCCACGGCTCAATACTCTTGTACTGATTATAGAAATTAGTCATATCCACCACCAAATCCTTAATCACAAACATGTGAGGCAAAGGAGTAACAGTCGAAGACGTTCCAGATGGGATCTTGGTCAAGCAAGCAAGCCCATTACGGCCATCGATATTCATAGCGCAAGAACCACAGATTCCTTCACGGCAAGATCGGCGGAAAGTTAAAGACGGATCGATCTCGTTCTTGATCTTGATAAGGGCATCTAATACCATAGGCCCACATTCTTTAAGGTCGATTTGATAGTCTTGAAGCTGAGGTTTTGATGGTTTATCAGGGTTCCATCTATAGATTTGGAAGGTTTTCAGATTGGAGTTTGAACTAGACTTGGGTTCCACCTTCTGCGTTTCAACGCCAGAGGCGTGAAACCTTGCCGGAATAAATCTGGTGGTGAACGGCGCCGATGACGAAACCCTAGCGATTGAAACTGCTCTCTTTAGCAACCCACTCGCCATTCTTGCTGTAGAGAGAGAAACAGAAGCAAAGAGACGGTTTTGAAGTTTTTGGAGAGAGAATGAATTTTATGTGGGCAATGAGATGTGATTTGAATAGAAATAGAAGGGTAGTTTAGGTATTTTGTAGTGGGGAATTAGGGGCGATTATTGGGTCTACGTTTAAGAGTCGTGGAATAGTTGGAATCGTTAACTTTTTAATGACGTGGCGAATTTTAAGTAGTTTGTTGAGGATGTGACGTGGTTTGCTATTGATTGTTTTAATTAAAATTCCAAAAAAGACCATTGATTTTTATTTTTTATTTGTTATTAGTCATTTTCGTTTTCTAATGTTTCGATGCCAGGCCGGGCGTGTGTCCACCATGGTTTTTTTGTCTATTTATTGATTATCAAAATGTTTTTTTTTTTTTTTGGCCAAAGGACTATCAAAATGATCAATACGTAAAATTCAAAATGATCAATACGTAGAATTCAAACAAGTAATTGCTGAAATTCGGGTGAGAATATATACTTTGAATTTTAAAGAGAAAATCCGAAAATATATTTATTTTAATTCAAAAAGGAAAATCTTATGAAATATTGATATATTCTACGCATCTAAATTTATATGTAGTAATGTACATATCTTATAAAAAAACAAGTCATTTATGGAAATTATTAGAAAATTTATACAAATCTAGTATAGTTCCTTTTTCACTATACAATGATTATTGATCAACAAAACGTTAATTCTCTATCTATGCATATACTTTAATATTAAATTAGCAATACATCTAAAGAAATTTTATAATGTATAAATTAAATTAAACTTTTATTGATTATAATATTTTATTCTCAAAATAATATTAAATAATTATTTTTGAAGAAAAAATATAAAAATGAGTATACTCAACCCAACTCATCAGTAGAATGGATGACAGGGAAAAAATAAACATATATAGGTGGAGTGAGGACAAGTAATGAGAAATTCGTTCATACTTGTCTCGCTCACATTCTTATAAGTTAGGCTGAACTTAATAATTTAAATTAGAATTTCTAATTTTTATTTAAACTTGACTCGGTTCAATTAATTTGACATATTATCTTATTCAAATATAATACAAAATATTAAAAATTTATTAATCAAGTGAATTATGTCAAGTTAATCCAATTATTATAATTTCTAAATTTAACTCATTTAAAAGGTGAATTTTAAGAGAATTAAACTAGTGCAAATGAACTTTAGAATAAAAAATTTATTATGAAAATCTATTTTTTTTTTTTTCAGATTTCATATTACTGGATGAGTATATACTTATACATTTTTTAAAATAATTATATTTAAAATTTTTTAAAATAAACATTAAATTAAAATAATTTAACTTAGATGGTTGTCTAAACATGGTGAAAGCATATGATATAGGGATCAAAAGAATTTGAATATAAAATAGAAAAGATGGTCGGTAATTAAGTTAATTAGTTACATATTTAAAAAAAAAAAAAAAAGGAAGAAGTTAATTAGTTATATGTGCATTAACTGATGTAATGAAGACAGGATTATTAATATCCGCAAGTGCATTAACGTCTGCAAACTTACCCTTATTATTCGCTCCCTCTCCCTATCTTCTTTTATTTTATTTTATTTTGTTTTGTTTTTTATTTTATTTTATTTTATTTTATTTTATTTTTTTTTTGGCTTTTGCCTTTCTATTCTTTCTCTAACTCCTCCTAATTTCCATCTCTCTCTCTCTCTTTTTCCTTCAAACTTCATTCATTTTCTTTTCTTTTCTTTTCTTTTTTCTTCCAGTAATTTGCTGCAATAAATCCTTCATGTCAGCAGTAAGAATATTTTACCATTTTCTTTTCTTTTTTTTTTTTTTAATTTCCTTTAAAACAATCCATTTAGTATATGCTTTTAATTATGTTATTGTTTGATAGGTATGAACTAATTAGTTTCTGTTTAATTTTCTTTTTTTCTAAAGATTTGAATCTTGATTTTCTCTTATTTCCTGCATTTTCTTGCGCACACACACGCCACCATTAAACTATTAGTCCAATGATAATTTTAAGCAAAATATTTTGTGTTTGATTACGTTAATTGTAAATGTTTTGACATTGAAGTTGACATTAAAATTGTGGGATTGTTTGTTATACATTTATGTAGCAGCAGGATAAGGGT
Organism: Reutealis trisperma; assembly: GCA_947687605.1. Taxonomy (NCBI): domain Eukaryota; kingdom Viridiplantae; phylum Streptophyta; class Magnoliopsida; order Malpighiales; family Euphorbiaceae; genus Reutealis; species Reutealis trisperma. Next base: position 286,219 of record CANTUT010000032.1, read on the forward strand.
CGGCCTTTGCCAAAATTCGGAGAATGGGATGTGAATAATCCTGCATCTGCCGAAGGATTTACCGTAATTTTTAGTAAAGCCAGAGATGAGAAAAAATCAAATGCAGCCGGAGGTGCTGGTGCAGCCTCACAGAGGAACAATAATCTGCATAAACCTGAAGAACCTTATCAGGATCCAACAGCAGTATGCCATTTTTCTTTCAATCCATCTTTACGCTTTATGTATATATATAGAGGCTATGTTTAACATATGCAGTAATGAAATGTATATGTATATACTACATTACATTTTCTTACAGCATACTGAACGTAATCTTCATACAAAGAAAGAAAAGAAATGGAAAAACAAAAAAAATTTGTATGAATTCACAAAAATATCAGACTAATCATGTCATGTCATGTCTTTCAGGGCCTAATTATAATTTTTATGTATTTATTCTTTTGGTTGCAGAAGAAGTGGTTTTGCTGTTTCTGAAATTGTGGTAGCATTGGAGATTGTATTAAAAAAGAGTGTAATTTGACGATTGAGCTGTGAAAGTTGAAGCTTTGTTCGTCTCAGATTCACAGCAGGGGAACAAATGCCGGTTACAAACTTATTCCCTTTCATTTTCCCCCCCGTTATTAATTTTCTTATATAATGTAATCTAGGAAAGCAACATTTGGTCATAAACATATATAACTTCCATTAATTTCCTCTCCCCTTTATTATGTAACTACAATAGAAGTTTTTTCTTTTTTTGCCCCTTCAGCTCAGCTAACTGTATGCACTACGCTTATTATTCATTTGGTGATGGTAGTTTCTTTTACACATTTTTTTGTCTTTTAATCAATTCTTCTTCATTCATATCATCTTTCAAATACCCATTTATTACAGGAAAAATCGATTTCTGGATAGAAATTTTTACCTGATCATGATTATCATATAGCATATTATAAGTAAATCGAGTCTAAATCTATTATTCCAACTTGTTATCATACTACATTGTCACATACTTTAATCCTCTGATTTATAAAGAATGTTTTTAGTAAGATTACTTGGTATTGAACATACATATCCCCATTAAAAAGCAATAATAATCAATCATGAAAAAATTTTAAATCCCTTATTCAAAGGCAAATACTAATTTATAAGGGTAAGCTAAAAATCTGAAAACAAACAACTTAGCGAAGAGTTTAGCAAGTAGAAAACACCTAATAAACAGAACAAAAAACAGGGGAAACAGAACAAAAAAAACAAAGAACAAAGGAACAGATTTTTTTTTTTTTTTTGAATAACAGATGACAAAATCAACTTAATAAAACACACAAGAAGCAATATATGACAGAACAAGTTGAAAACAGGCAACTCCGAAATGCAGAACTAAGGAACGAGAAGCAGAGGATTCTTTATCATCACCACCATGACCACCACGAGAAGCATAATTCTCTTCATGACCCATAACCTTTATAATAATCCTTTGTCCTTTCTCACAATGCCCAAAAACGCCACTAATGAAGTAAAAAGGCCCTTGATGGTCAAACTTGTAAACTGTATTGCCTGTATTGGAGAAGAAACTGGGTTGGCTGGAGTTACACATCTTGTACTCTGTTTCATTTACTTCCATTACAGAGTCTTTCTTGTACCTAAAACCTGCAAGAACGTAATAAAACATAGAATCCCACATGAAGAATATTGGATTTTTAACCTCCAAATGAAAAAAGATTGAATTTTTAGTGTTATGTATGTGTGTCATAAGTGAACTTACGAACTGTGTCCCCAATTTGGAAGCGGTTCTCTGAAGCCCAGTCATTATAGACTTTGGTGTCATTGGGCGGAGGAACAGCCCAGCCTCCGTTGCCACCAATTTGGTATTCAAAGGAAGAAACAGAGAAGTAATGAAGAGAAGAGAAGATGGTGAAGAGAAGGAAGTAACAGGAAGCCATTGTTCAGAGAATTAAGCTCCGTTTCTGTGAATGTAAATTGTTAAGTGATGGATTTTGGGGGTTGGAGTTTTAGTGGGTTTAATAAGGTGGGGATGAGTTAGTTATTATTTGGGAATGAAGAGTGGAGATGGAGATAGTGGGGCTGTGGTGGGGTAACAGTTACATTTGGGGTTTTCTTTGATTCGGTCAGCTTGTGTAATCAGCCATCAAATTGGATAAATTAAATTTTAAGAGGTAATCTCATAATTTATATCATAATTTATAATTATGTAGGTTAAAGCAAGCACTAATTATATCTTGATTGGCTTATGGTTATTGGATTATGTCCTCGACATTGCATTTGATTGCATCGAGAAGATAATATGAGATAAAATAAGACATGAGAAGATAATATGATTAGATAAATATTTGTCTTGTCTTATATTTAATACAATTAAGACAAACGAGTTTTAATAACTGAAAATGAGAGTAACTCTAAAAAAAGTGCCAATAACTTATCCAATAACTTAAAAGAATGCCAAGCATAAAATTTTTGAACAACTTGTAAATTGAGTCTAATTAGATGTTTCATTACTATTTTTGCACTATTGGTTTTTTTTTTCCCTAGTAAATTTAACACATAGGAACTCAAATCCAGAACCTTTCAACCCTGAAAACCTGAATTACTTCAATATCACTGCCTCATTAGTTCTGTTTGTTTTTCCGGAGTGGCGTGTCCTAGAGAGAGAGAGTCCAATTCTATCCCATAATTGCATTTTAATAACCCTGTAAACGAAAGATGATTGTCGGGGTTTGAATAAAATTCCTGCACGCTAGATTAATTACCAATGGCTCTAACCCATAATTGCCTCATACATTGACTTGCACCATGCCATTATCTCACATACGCCGATAGAAAGAGCCAAGAAATTAAAATCATAAAATATTAACTATAACAAGAACAAAAATGGAAATGATGTGATTCCTTTACCAGTGCTAACAATCATTATTGTACATATTCCACAGCAACAGGCTGTGACTCTTGATCAGAATCATTGTGGTTTGATCTGTTTTTATTAAAAGATAGGAAGCGGGCAAAAGCACTTTTTGATCTTCCAAGTGCTTGAGGTCCATTACTTGTTTTTCTGTCACCATTCTTCTTGGACAGATCTTCTGATAGGTTCTTGACAAGATTTTGGAAATGGCGTCTTGATGTTGGATACCTTGATATAGATTTGGTAATCCCACGAAGCCTGAATTGTTAAAATAAAAAGTGACGCAAGAGAAATGAAGCAGCATAACTAAAACAAGGAATTCAAATAAAATTACACCATTATGAGAACTTAAGGATTGTATAAAAGTTTTGCATTGTTACCTTCGAGCTAGTGCATCGAGTTCAGCTCGTTTACGCTCAGATTCGGGTAATGGACCAATATTTGCATTTTTCAACTTCGTGGGATTATCATTCAACAAAACTAGTTTGCAAAGATAATCCTCTTCTTCCTCAGAAAGGTTTTGTGCTTTAATCTGGTCTTTCATGATTAGAAAGGGGTTAAAGAACCAATCAAAGAAGGCTTCTTTTGGTCTATTTGAGCTTGTTAACTCAGTAATGTTGTCACCTACATCAATGAAGCATGTAAAAAAAAAACTTTAAGCAGTTGAAGGAAATAACACTAATTAAATATCTTTTGGGTGGGGAGAGGGGGAGAGGAGAAAGTAACAACTATTACCAAGAAGAACATTCACTTACTCAACAAAATACCCTCTGAATCGGCTTTCACAGAACGCAGGAGCGCCTGAAGAAGGCAATAAGCTGGTAAGCCAATTGTAACCACCGTACTCCCCTTCTTAGACATGGCATCTTCAATGTCTTGTGCAGTTATCAGTCCTTCAGAAAGAAAATTCTCTCCATGTTTTTGACACTCCTTAAATAAGGCATCAAGTAGCTAAACAAGAGAAAAACACATTTTTAATCAGTACCTATACTATTAGGTAAATGTAGATGCATTTCAGAAATCAAAACTGTCATAGAAGAAAACATAATGTAAAATCTCATTTGCAAAATAGGGTAAATGGGAAAATGCAATATTAATACCGCAAATGGTTTTAGATCAACCATAGGTACAAGTGAATCTGAGCGGTTGAGACGATTTCGAAAAGAATTGGGCCTTGAAAGGGACGAGGTACGAGATGTGGTCTTTGTCAGTTGAGCTTTTCGGTATTTCGGCCTATTGACACCAGAGATTTATGGAACTTTTTCAGAGTTCATGATAAGCTACATATCACAACCATAGAGTATGTGAGAAATAAATAAACAAAACCTTGGAAAGCAAGACCCTTCTGGCATGTCCAGAACATCATTGCTGTATTCATCATAAATGGCCAAAGATGCGATAATATAGCAAAGCCCAAACCAAAATGATGATTCCTGCAATCCAAAGACGAGGATCAACAATTATGTCGCCCACAGTTTTTGTACTAGGGAAATTAGCAGAACTCTCTGTATAACGTTCATGATATCTCAATGCAACCAACTACTATATAGAGGGAGTTGTTTGAAACGGATTGACAGGCAAGTCTACGGTGCATCTAATAAGGCAACAGTTAAGATGCCAAGCCTTTAACACATATTCAAGCCAAAAGGTTAAATACAATGGTAAACAGGTTAAGAAACTGATGATCACATAGCAACATTTGCTGTAACAGTGTTTGGAAACTAAAAAGATTTAATTAAAGTTGTTTTCTAAATACTGATTCAAAATGCGAGAGAGTTGTTGTCAGATGTAAAGACTATAAAATGGATGTTAGTGTGCCATTTATTGTGAAATACATGTATAAACACTGACTGAATTTAAATTCAATATTTAGGAGACCCCCATATGTCCACTCACATCTAGAAACCACATAGATAAACACACCAAAATCACTATGAACTTAAGATTTTGACCTGATAAACAACCACACCCGCATAAGCACCAAGAAAGATGCTGGATGCCATGGAGCCCAGAACTGCTCCAACAACAGCCAATGGCCAGAGAAGGATGGCAAGACCTGCAAATGGTACACATATTGTCTCCAAGAAAGGCCCTTCCCGTCCTATTAGGTCATGAAACAGACGATGCCACCCCTTAAAGAGCATGTATGGACTTTTGCAGAGGGCAATAAATGAAATCAGCGGAAAGTCGAACAAGAAACCAAGTAAACCAGCAATAATGGCAGCAGGTAGATAAAGCACTCTGCAAAAATATTGATTCAGAATTGCAGGTAAACCAAATGTCCCGTTCTGACAGGGACGACAAACTACAAATAACTAATGTACTGCTAGAGAAAATCAGTTGAAACAAACTTGTATTGTTTGACCATTAAGTTACTGTTCTTCAGGTTCAAAGTTTCCAGGAAGAAATCCCAATTTCAATGTCAGTGGATAGTAACAACTCAGAGGTTGATTGTGTGCCGTTCTCTAAAAATGCCATGCATTGCGAATTAATTCTGTGATGAATTCCCAAGGTTGGAAAATAATAGACTTCCTCAAATTCTTAAGTTCTGTTATATGGTATGAGGTCTTAAACTCCCATGTAACTTTAATCATTACAGGACCAGAGTCAATTCCTGGCTAAGACAAACTCTTTGAATGCTATGGGTCACCATATGGGTTGCTAAGAGTTATCAATTTCAAGACTACTTTATTGTTGAAAAGGAATGGTTTTATGGTCATATATTAGCAAACGTGCTGAATAGGGGACAGAATAAAAGCAGAACACTTTTTTTTTCCAAAAAATAAAAAAGGAAAACCTGATCTCATAATATTTTCTATCTGGAGGTTGTTGCCGTTGCAGGTCATCCATATATGAGAAATAAGAATGACAACAAACATCTAGAAAATCACGAACAATAGTGCAACTCCTTTTAATAGTATCCCAAGTTCCATCCTGTAAATATAGGAATAGTGAATTTGATAAATGTGGGGAAAAAAGGAAAGAGGAACTAACAAAATAATCAAGATACTAATACATACATAAAAACAATGATAAAGCACATTAGTCTTTCCTTCTCCAACAGCATCAAAAGTGGCAAATACTGGCGAAAGAAAGCCATACAGTGCTCCACCAATGATACTTCCAACAATGCTAACCACCAGCCACAGAATCAAAGGAACCGGTAGGCATAAGCAGAGAAGAATCTTCAATATAGGTCCTAATTGTTTAGCTCTGCCCATTAAAATTATCAAGAGACTGAGAGAATGCTACAAACAGATAGCTATTGGGGCCAAAAGCACAGCAAAATAAAGGGTCAAAAAAAAGCACCTTACAATTGAATAATATGTCCATAAAGTATGCACAGGAAAAAGACCTAATATGATAGAAGAATTTCCAATTGCCATGATAAGGCATGCCAATGGGCAGAAAATGATACCTGCACAAAAAAAGTTTGGCACACAATAAGCATTTGACTAGATCCAATCACGTGTATTTACTAATTGGAATTGGAAGCAGCAAGCAGCAACCCCTTTCTATTTTCTGACAGCCCTTAAAAAGAAGGTTTTAGTTTGGCATATCAAACATGGTCTCCACCATGTAACTTAAAATTGTCGCAGAAATCATATGCCACTGCACTAAATATACTCAATCAACAATTCAATTTATGGACAAATACCTTTTCTACAAGAGCATTTTAAGGCAAATTTATCAGTGAAGAAAGAACAACCTATTTCCAGAAGAACAAAAAAGCAAGAAATCAAAATTGATAACACTGACTAACCTTTAATAGTACCCAGTAGCAGTAGCCCAGCGAAGAAAGGGAGAAAGTTAATAAAGTTCCAGAAAGAAGCCAGAAAACCCCTTGGAGGCTCCATATCTCTCTGTAGACTACAAAGAAATCCAGATCTCCAAAAATTTACTGTAAACCAATCTCAGAAACCACCCAACTGCTTCTGCAAACACCAAAAGACCCCATTTTCAGCCTCCAAAACTTGCAAAGCAATTTTTTTTTTTTTTGGAGAAAAAAAAGGGGAAAACCCAGAAGACTAAAATCAAACGTACCCAAAAACTAGAATTTCCTCATGTTCTAGAAAGAAATGAACACTAGAAAACCAAGAGCAAGGAACTTTTTCATTCATTCAAAAACTGCACCTCTCCTATTTTATTAGACGCTGGAATTTGAATGAATAAAAACTAGTAAAAAGATTTGAAAGTTGATTAAAAGGCAGGCGGTTGAATTTTATTAGTGAATAACCGTCCTTAGAATCCTCAAATTAAGATTATGCATTGACAAATCAGTTACAATAAAGAAAATTGAAAACAGAAGAAGAAGAAGAAGGAAAAGAACTAGAAGAACCCTTGCTTGCTTAGCCCGGTCTCACTGTGCTTTGTGCTTAAACTAAAAGCAAAGCAAAGTTTAGGGGGGGTGGGGTTTGGGGTTCTTATTCCAAGTTTACAACCCGCGACATTGTCGATACTCGCGCCAACTTGAAGACACGTGTAGAAGATAGTGGTTTTGGTGCATGTGTTGGATGTTGGATTATCTCTTTCATCAACACAGAAATTTCGAAGATGAAAAGATTTTTTGGCAGCGACAGTGAGAGAGACCGTTTAGGATTGCTGTACAATGATTTTATGGTCTCCAAATTTTCAACAAGATATCCCAGGTGTTTGATAAATTTATAATTTTATTCTTGAAACATAAAAACATGTGATAATCTTTAAATTATGCTAAAAATAAATAAGTGTAATAATAAGAGGATAATTATAAAATTAGTGTCTCAACTTGGCACAATATGATAATTAAGTGTCTTAATTTTTCAAAATAATAATTAAATGTCTAAACTTGTAAAAAAATTACTAAACTTGTAAAAAAATTACGGGATAGTGATTTCAACCAGTTACCAATTTTAAATACTAACATTGATTAAATATTTATTTCTTTAATGCGAGTTGGAAAATGGTGATTGGCTAGGAAAATTAAATATCTCATATGACTAAAAAGCCCTCATTAACATTGATGAAAATTACCTACTAAACAAATAACTTTAAATTATTGGGAACGGACCCAAAAAAAAAAAAACCCAATAACTCCTCTCAAGTTATTTCTATTTGGTTCGAGAAAAAAGTTGGGAATTTGGTGAATGGGCTTGAATAAATGAAGAATCAATTGGTGTTAGGGTTAAAACAATAGATTTACTGAAAAATTTATGCGAAGATGATAAGATAATTTATTGTCCTTCATGGCTTATTCATCTCTTGGGTATTTTTTTCTTACAAATATGTTACAAAATTGTCGGTATTTGTGAAATTGATCAAATTAATTGTTTTCTTTGTATGGAAATGGTTAAAATTTTATGGAAATTTTGTCTTTTTTATACTATTGAGTGCAAAATAGCCATTGTCATTTTTCTAGGGTTTATCTTTTGTTTGTTCAGTAACTTAGAAATTGTGCATTTGATGACAGGTATTATATACATTTGCATTGTGGTAGTATGTTTCCTAGTGATTTAATGGGAGAGAATAAGGTATATGTTGGGGGGACTGATATGAAAATAGATGTAATTGTGGACCACTTATCACTAGATGCACTGTTAATTTATGTACAAAGGTTAATGGGGCTTAGATAAGTGGAAAAAGTACACTTTAGGCCACATGGCAAGGGCAATTTAACAGTAGAATTAAGGTTACTTTATGATCTGTCATTTGAAGAAATGGTCAAATGCATAAAAAAGATGGCTCAGTTCAGTTGTACACTAAGCATAAAATAAGGAAAGAACATATAAGAAGGCTTTTGGGAATATCAGAAAAAGAGAAGAGTATATGTGACTTCACAAAAAATGCAGGGTTCGATGTTGATGAAGAGGTCAGTAAAAAGAGCTTGGCTGGTTGTTCAGGAGTAGTTGAAGAATGTAATATAGTCTTAAAGGAACATGGGGGTGAGATATATGGTGTAGAAGAAATTGTCACATCTAATGTGGGAAAAAATGTGAAAGGCAGATTTGATAGTTTAGGCAGATCTAATGATGTAGGTGTAGGTGGAGGTGCATGTGGAGGAGCAGAAAGTTTAATTGCAGAGTTGAATGAAGATGAAGTATTATTTAGTCAATTCAGTCAATATGATGTAGAAAGAGTGGCAGCACTTGCAAATGAAGAAGCTCGTAGGGTATTAGGAGATAGGCAAGAGTATTTAGAAGCAAATAAAGATGCTGGACTAACTGGTAGCAGAGATCAATTAGATGAAGTTGCAAAAGAGTTAAGGAATGGAGCAGGTGAGTTAGAACAAAAAGGAAATGCTTATTATGCATCCCAACTTGGGACAAAAACTCAAGAAGATACAGCTGCTGAGTATGTAAAAGTTGAAGTAAATGAAGAAGAAGTAAAAGATGAACTAAGGGATTTAGATGAAGAAGTTGTAGACTGTATATGGCTATCAGATGATGATGAGGAGTTGCAAGATGCCAGAAATATGATAAATCAATTTAGGTTGAACAAGAAAAAAAAAATTGTTAGCAATCCAAGTGATAGAAAGGATGGAGGCAGTAGAGTTACTGAATCACCTAATCTGCTAGTTGATGTTGAAGGTTCAGATTACTTTGATTCAGATGATACTTATAGTGCAGTAAGTTCAGCTAGATCTGAAGATGACCATGCTTTAAGGAGGAAGTCAAGATTTCCTGGTTTTGAACCCTGAGTTAAGAAAGTTTCATTTTGTTTGGGCATGAGATTAAATGGCCTAAAACAATTCAAAGAGGCATTGACCATATATGAAATTCAAGAAAGAAGAGCCGTCAAACTTACAAGAAATATAAGGGATGCAGTAAGAGCAAAGTGTGTGAAAAGTGGATGTCCCTGGATGATATTTGCTTCATATGAGAGTGTTAGTAAAAGGTTTCTAGTCAAGACATTTATAGAGGAGCATACATGCCAAATAACATACAAGAACAAAAGAGTGCTTCATATGAGAGTCTTAGTAAAAGGTTTATAGTAAAGACATTTATGAAGGAGCATACATGCCAAATAACATACAAGAATAAAAAGTGTCTACCTCATGGATAGCTAGGAATTACTTATACAAGTATAGACGTATATCTAGCATGAGATTGGTGGATTTGAAAAACTTGATTAAAGAAGATTTAAAGCTTGATATGAGTTTGACTATGGTAAGGAGAGCAAAGGTGAAGGCAATAGATAATTTGCAAGGGGAATTGAAAGCAAAATTTGCCATGTTGTGAGATTATTTAGATGAAATTAAAAAAAGTGAATCAGGCAGTACTACTGAGATGAAGGTACAAAGGCCAATTCCTGAAGAACTCCTTACTTTTGAAAGGCTATATATCTCCTTTGACTGCTTAAAAAAGGGCTTGCTGACTGGATGTAGAAGGGTGATAAGTTTAGATGGGTGTTTCTTGAAATCTTCTATTAAAGGAGAGTTATTGGCAGTTGTTAGGAAGGATGGGAACAATCAAATGTTCCTTGTAGCTTGGGGGTTAGTTGATTCTGAGAGAAGAGTCATATGGGAATGGTTCATAGAGATGCTACAAAAGGATTTGGCTCTTGGTTATAGTGATGGATGGACCATCATAATGGACCAACAAAAGGTAACTTACTTCCTCTTGTAATTTAGTTATTTTTGTATATACATATTATCTTAGTGTCATTAATATACTAAAAGGTTTATGTTTCTATTATTGTAGGGATTATTAGATGCAGTCTACAATATATTACCTAAGGCTGAACATAGGTGTTGTGCTAGGCACCTATATGTAAATTGGAGGAAAAAGCATGGAAGGAGTGAGAAGTTGCAAAACCTTTTTTGGATGTGCGCCAAGGCCACAAACATGGTTGATTTTGAGACCCATATGAAAGAGATGAAGAAGCTATCACCAAGGGGCTTTGAGGATATGCTACATACACATCCTAGGCACTGGTAAAGAGCCTATTTCAATAAAGAGGTAGAATGTGATATAGTTGATAATAATTTAATTGAGGCTTTTAATGGCAAAATTATAGAAGCTAAGACTAAAAAATATGATTTCTATGTTAGAGGACATTAAAAAATTAGTTATGACCAAATTGCATGCCAATAGGGATGTGGCAAATAGATGGATGGGAAATTTTGGTTATAGAATTAGAAAAAAGGTTCATGAGAATTTTGTTCTAAGTGGGGGATGTCAGGTTACTTAGAATGATGAAAATGTTTTTGAAGTAGCATGTGGAGGGGATACTTACAAAGTTGATTTAAAGAATAAAACATGTCCTTATAGAAAATGAGAATTAACAAGGATCCCTTGTATGCATGCCATTTGTGCAATCAATTTTGTAGACAAAGATCCTCTAGATTATATCCATGAGTGTTATTTAAAACAAAAGTATTTGGAAGCTTATTCCTATATGATGAATTCGATGAATAGTAGTAAGTTTTGGGAAAAGACTGGGAATGATCCTCCACAACCTCCACCTTTTAAAAAAAATGGCTAGTAGACCTGCTATAAATAGGAGAAAAGAGTTGGGTGAGAAAGGTGCAACTGGGCATAAGCTTTTTAGAAATGGGAGAATTATGACCTGTAGATTGTGTTTCAACAAAGGATATAATAAGAGGGGATGTCCAATTATGAAGGGTAGACAAAATGAGCAAGCTTGCAATGTGCAACCTAAGCAATAGCAAACCCAAAGTGACCAACTTCAAACTCAAGTGACCAACATCATTCAAGAATGCAATACTTACAGAAGTTTTAAGCATGTAGTGAGTTGTCTATCCTAAAATCAATTTCAAATTTCAAATTTATCATTTCAACTTTTATTGATAATTAATTGTTATCTTTACAGGCTTCAAGTGTTATAGGACAATCTGCCTTATCCAGGTGCAGAATAGTAGAAAATGATCAAGCTAAGCTATTAATGATAACTTTTGTCTTTATATAGTTCATTGTTATTATATGGTTAACTAACTTCAAGTAAATGGTTTTGGTGAATTCCGCAATTTGCAAGTTCAAGAATCTGCAACTCAAGTCAGTGCACCAAGTGAACAAGGAAAATTGAATTCAAGTCAACAAAGTTGTAAGGATGAGTTACTTAGAAGCCCAAATAGATTCAGTGGTAAAGTATTCTGTTCTAAAAGGAATAATAACCCTAGATTTATACCTAGGTTTCAAACACAGCCACTTGTTGGATATGGAGTTTTCACAGATACAGAGACAGGACATATAGTAATAAATGTAATATTGCTTAGCTTTAATTTTTTTTTTTTTTATGAATTCACTTGTGGATGTGTACTTTAGTTTATTTGTTGTTGTGTTATACAATTTGTATACAGCCTAAGACTATTTCTCAAAAGGTGGTGTATATGGAGGGCAAGATCAGAACTGGAAATGAACCTGAGCCATCCTTTATGACTGAGAGAAAGAATTGATTCAAGAAATGGAGAAAGTAATTCATTGCTGCAACTCAATTAGAGGTATTATGACTGATGCAACTGTGTTCTTGTTGTTATTTTGGATTTTTTTTTTAACCTTATGATGTTGATGTTTGAATGTGTGTTTTTTTTTTTTATATGAAAATAGACAAAAAAAAGGTGAACCAGAAATCTGATAAAGACAAAGGGAAGCAGAAGGTTGGTAGTTGCAATAAGAGAAAAGTTGATTCAACCAAACATGATCAAACCAACAATAAAAAGAAAAAATCCAAGATTGGAGATGGCAATTCCATAGACCCAGCACATCTAAATATAACCCAAGAATCAACTACTAGGAGACCAAACTGATTATCTAGCCAATTTGTTCTTTTTGTTTTTTTGGATAGTAGTTGTTGAGAGCTTGTTGAATTTTTTGTGCAACTATTACAAATGTAACTAAGTCAATTGTAATTGCAATCAGATTAGCTTATTATGTTAAAAAGGTCTTAGTCATCTCAGACAACATAGATGTTGTTACCAGTTCTATGTTTCAACAGATTCTTATGACCAATCAAACACATTTTCTCATTGTCTATTTTGCCTTTCTCATTTTGGCAATTTTAGTTTTTAATGGTTAATGGTATTCAATATATTTTGTCTATTACTGCTATCCATATTTTTATTGTCATTTTGTTTATTGGTTGGAGATTTTGAATAGTCCCAATATAATGCACTATTACTGTAATACCCTGAATTTTCAATTATTTTATAAAATTCTATTTTTATATGGAAATGTATTATTTTATATTTTTATTTATTAAGCAAATATTGAAGTTATATTTTTATGAAATTTATATATTTATATGACTAGAAAATGTATTATTAATCGTAATTCTATTTTAATATTAAATATGTGGGCATAATTAAAGAAGTATTATATATTTAATTATGAAAATATTATAGTGGTTATTTCGAGAAATTATATTTTGATATTTGAATATTAATATTGATACTAATTAATATTATGTTTGATTAATCTAAATTATATTGTTAATTATATAAATTTATTGGAAGTTTGGAATTTCGCTATAATTACTATTATTATGAACGGTTTATATTAATTGAATTTTATTATGTAAATTATTATTATTATTATTATTATTATTATTATTATTATTATAAGAATGGTTATATATATATGTATATACTTATGTAAAAATGAAGAAAAGAAAGAAAAGGGAGGCAGGAGCTGATTGGTCCTAAGTGGACCAACCAGCTACCTATTAAATGGGAGAGAGACAGAGAGAGACAGAGAGAGAGAGAGAGCGCCTGTGTTGTCGGAGAACCACCATCCGGCCAGCAGTGGGCTGCACCGCCACTTCCAGCAGCTAGCCCGCCATCCGATGATCTCAGTGGAAGTGGAGAAGCCACGATCTGGCAACGGACAATTGCGTACTCGAGGAGAGAAGGTTCGCCGGTGCTGAAACTTTAACTGTAGATTTTGGCCAATTCTGGGAGCGGAATCCAGTGATTCTGGTCCCCTTTAACTCTTGGTGGCGAGGGCTTCGATTTGGTACCTACCTCGCCCTCTGAAGTTCACCAGAGGAAGAGATCAAAAATTGTTTCACAAAAGCTTCTAAGGCATTTTCCGGCGAGATGCGAGCGAGTGGCGGTGAGTAATGATGCTCCTTGAATTCCTAGCATTGAGACGAGCAATTTGGCATGAAGATCACCCTTGTTAGCCACTGGCAGCAGCGGTGCATGGCCGGCTAGCGACGCTCTAGCGGCAGCGCGTGGGATGACACACAGACCTAAATCCAGGTCTCGTCATTCCAGTGCGACTCTCAATGTTCGTTAGATAAAAAATTATAAGGGTAAACCCGAAACTCTTGTATCTCAGTTGTTAATTGATTTACATTATGTTTAGTAGATTCTAATTTGTAATTGTTAGTTGATTATTGAGTTCTGTTGATGATTATGAGTTGGGAGGACCTAAAAGAGGTCTTTGATGTGATATTAGATGGTGTTGACTATTGAGAATATTTTAAAAGTGCTATGTTTTCTGTTAAGTTTGGGTAATATCAAAGTTTAAGAGGGATTCTATCGAAATCCCAACTAGAATCTTACTGGTCTTTTAGTTATGTATTGATATGTGAGTCGTTCGTATTATGATAGTATTGTTTGTTGTCAGTGTCGATATCTTCGGTGTCTTCCCGATTCTAAGGTTGCACTTCCGCAAATAGTCGATCCGATGAGTCATCAACTAGGTGAGTGATACTTCCTAATGTATTATTCTGTTTCTTTCCATGTATCTGCACTTACTATATGTATATATATATATATATATATATATATATATATATATATATATATATATATATATATATATATATATATATATATATATATATATATATATATATATATATATATATATATATATATATATATATATATATATATATATATATATATATATATATATATATATATATATATATATATATATATATATATATATATATATATATATATAAATATATATATATATATATATACACACACGTATATTATGCATTATTATTGCATAGATGCATGTTAATATTTGAATGTGGTTGATGAATCGATATTTGTTATTGCATAATAATTGTGGCTGACGGATGGGGATCAGGAGGATACAGTACCACTTAGGACCTATGGATATGATTATGATTATGATTCTTGTTATGATTGTGATGGGATTAAGAAGATGAGCTATGACTAGTGGATACTGGCCAGGCCTGCTCATCGCCAAGGCCGCTATCAGTTAGGTCAGGGCTACGTAGTATAGACTAGTGACAGCCAGGCCCATTGGGTATAAGAGACCGATTGTTGGATAAAGAGAGCCGGTATTGGGGGATCAACTCCCCATATTTAAGTATGAGTGTGGTACTATGAACTGTATCTCATCCTTATTTGCTTATGTGATTTATTTGTCTCTGTGACACGTTGCATTGGCATATACATTAATTATATGTTTATAGGGCACCAGTTTAATATAACAGTTAGTATCATTCATTGAGTCGAACGCTCATTCCTGTTCAAATTATATTTTTCAGGTCGTGCAATGAGCTTGTGAAGGAAGTTTAATTGAGTTAAACTGTCAATTGCCTTTCGGCAGTATTTTGTATTATTAAGTACTGAGTTATGTAAATAATGTGTATAATTATACTGATACTTTAGAACCCTGCAATGTTACACTTGAAAATCTGTATTTTATGTATTATCAGTTATTATATACTTTTTGAGTTGAGACATTATTGTTAAACAGAAACCTATAAAATGTGAAATGATGTTTTGAGATGACAGTGATGATAGCCAGTGTGGCATTATTTGAATTTGATGTTTATTTAGATCTGCTTAACATATGGGCCCATAGCCATATTGTGTGGTAATTTATCATTTAGTGTGAGGTCAAGCTTATTACGGGCACTAGTAGCCATGTGTATTACCCGTGTCTTAGTGCCGATCATGTGCCCTTGGGTTTGAGGCATGACAATTACTGCTTGCTTCATAGTTATAATTTGCAACTGTGAATATATTTCATTTAGGCATTTTATCAAGCATTTTGAACCCATTTGAACACCATGCAACCAAATCAACATGAACAAGCCCGTAGCACCCATTGTAATTGTAAATGCTTCACGGTTATAATTTGCAACTGTGAATATATCCCATTTAGGCATTTTATCAAACACTTTGAACCCATTTGAACAACATGCAAACAAATCAACATGAACAATCAAATGTAGCCCGTAACACTCATTGTAATTGCAATCAAAACATTTAACTCAAATTATTAATTATTTAAATTTTTTCAATCCATCAAATTAATTTTAGACCATAAGTCACACTTTTCCTTGCATTAAGGATAAACACTACTACTAATTACATTCCATTAGCAATAAAATAAAACATGCAATTAAGACCTAAAGTTACACTTGCTAACTAAATTCCATGGCCATTGAACCCATTTCACTTGAAAATTAAAACCAAATTTGAGAAAATTGCCCATGTCTACAACCACTTCTCCCTTCTCCAGTTCTTATCTCTTTCACCTTCAACATTTCCCAATCCCCTCAGTAATCTAGGTATGATATTCTTCGCCCTTTTACAAATTTTAGGATCCACCCACCTAAAGTAATCATAGTCGCCATTACGTTCACCTATCTTGCAAGCCACAAATCTTCTACCTGGATTTTTGTCGGTCTATGAAGTTCTTAATACACAAAGTTTTTGACACTTACAAAGCTCACCAATGCCTTCCATTCCAGTACAAATTGCCACAATATAAAGAGATTAGAGAAAGTTATGGGATTAGAGAAAGAATTGAGAGAGACAAAAAGTAAACAGATTAGAGAAAGAATTGAGAGAGATAGAAATGAAATAGTTTAGAGAAATAATTGAGAGAGACAGAAAGGAAAGAGATTAAAGAAAGAATTGAGAGATACAAAAAGAAAGGTTAGAGAAAGAATTGAGAGATGAACTAAAGAATTGACAGATAACTTGAACCCTAAATTCCCATTGGAATCCATTTCCAATAATATCCTCCATTTTTTTACCGTTGATTTCCATTTCATAAGCCTCAAACCATCTGGATCCAACGTGGCAACAAGAATCCTTCTCTCTCTCCCATATATGCACCCCAGTACAAGGCCACCAGTAGTGAACCGGTTGAAATCACTATCCCGTAATTTTTTTACAAGTTCAAACACTTAATTGTTATTTTGAAAAGTCGAGACACTCGATTGTCATATTGTGCCAAGTTGAGACACTAATTTTGTAATTATCCCCAACAATAATATTTATAAATATTATTTATATTCATATTATTATGAGTATGAAGTGATTAATTTATTTTAAATAATAAGTAATAACTCAACTGCTAAAAAAACATAAGTAAAATTAGAAAAATCTAAATATGTATTCATATTTTATGCAGCCAAATATTAATTTTAAGTTTATGTATGCGATTATTTTAAATATATTAATATCATATTAATTTATAGTTTTCGTTTTTTATAAATTTAATAAATAAATAGTTCTAATATTTAATAATTTTTTAATCCATCAAGTATATAAATTATTAGACGGTATACTGTACTTAATTTTTTTTTTTCATATTTGTCTAAAATTAAACAATCAATAGTTGTATTTTTAATTATACCTTTTTGTTTTAACTCTAAATTGATAATAATTTTAAGATTTAGAATAATCTTTCACTAATATATCACAAATCCAAATCATAAAATAATGTAAATAATAGGTTTGATATTTTCTAAAAAAAATTAATATATAGATTGATGTAGTTTTTACTACAATAATATTATAGCCATTTCTACTGTATTGATTTAATGAGTTAATATAAATTCAGTATACAATATATGAAAATTGACTAATGATATCTGCTAAATAAAAAGAGAGAGAGAGAGAGAGAGAGAGAGAGAGAGATTTCAACCCGAATTTAAGTTTCAAAGTTAAGAGTTCATATTGGAGTTTGACGTGCGAAATTAAGAATTCAAATTTATGGTTGACTCTTTTTTTAAATTTCATTCCAAGTGTAGGAAGTAATACAAAGTCAAATAACCCCAACTCAACTTTAATATGAATTCCGCTAATTCAATCCAAGTCAAACCCCAAAATTCCAGTTGAGTCCCAATAAATGTAATGCAGTTAACAAAATTATGTTGAACTACCTTGCAAATGAGTCGAACGAAGAATAAACCAAAAAAAAAAAAAAGAGAGAGACATTTGATAATGCTCCTGTTATATAGATGCCTTTGAAATTTATGATCATTGGATCGTCAATTTTAAATCAATTTTAAAAATTTTAGCCGTCGATTAAAGTGACCGATTACCTAATGTACCTAATCATTAAATTTCAGTTCATTTACCTGCTACCTATTCATTTTATGATCTATACTTCTTATCATCCGTAGGTGGCCAGATGGGTATAAAAATAAAGCTTGTCATGAGAGAGTACCATTGCCACTAAATCTCTGGAAAACGACACCGAAATCTCTCTGAATTGGCATAGAAATTTGGTGACTGATGGCTTTTTTCTAGCGCCTGCGCCACTGTAGCTCATTGGAATTCGACCGTTGTTGGTGTCTGTGAGTTCGCTGGTGTCTATGGGTTCGCCAGAGGCTGAGCCATCTGTTGATAGGGGCAATGTAAACCACCGTTGGGCAAAATGTCGTGGTTCCGCCACCCACAACCCCTTTCTCTCTCTCGCTCCTCGCCTGATTAGCTGGTACTAGGGAGATGAAGAACATGAAGCAATTTTATCATTGATATATAATACAAAGAGGTCGGATGATATGGAAATAGCTGGGCTTGAATGGCTAAGAGCTTGTTGAAATGGATATAAAAATAAAGCTTGTGATGAGAGGGTTTCATAGCCACTGAAATCTCTAGGAAACAACATCAGAATCTCTTGGAATCGGCATCGAAATTTGGTGACCAATAGCTTTTTTCTGGCAAGTGTGCAACGTTAGCTCATTGGAATTCTACTGTTATTGGTGTCTGTGAGATCGCCAAAGGTTAAGCCATCTAGTGATGGAGGCAATGTAAACCATCGTTGGGAGGATGCAGTGGTTCTACCACCCGCAGCCCCTTTCTCCCTCTGCCTCTCCTCGTCTTATTAGCTGGTACTAGGGAGATGAAGAACATGAAGCAATTTATTATTAATATATAATACAAAGAGGTCGGATAAAAAGGAAATAGATGGACTTGAATGGTTAAGAGCTTGTTGAAATTTTCTTTAGGGAAGAGTTTGAATATTGTTAAGCACAATTTTTTTTTTTTTTTAAAAGTAAATATCTTTATTCATAATATTTATAAAATTCTTAACACCACAATCCTTAGTTAAATATATTATAGTAAACCAAAATTTCAATAACTATTTTCAAAAAATATTTTTATTACTTTAAATTTATATATCATTTACAAATTTAGTTATAAAACTATAATTGAATAAATAAAATTTTCAAAATCTTAATAATCTATCATTATAATAAAATGAAAACGTTAAATGTAAAAATATGGCAGAAGAAATTAAATAATCTAAAATTCTATAAATATGAAAATTTTAAATATAATATAGCAAATGCAATTAAATAACTATATTTTTTTATAAAAATAAAATTTTAAAAATAAATAGTGAAAAAGGAGGTGACTAAGCTGAAAGAGACAGACAAAGCGGAAAATATTGACTCTCATCTATGATAACAGCAATTCACCCAAAATATTAAATAAAAATAAAAATAAATTACAACAATAGCTTTAACATTTTTTTTTATAATTAATGTTTAGAAAATAATTTTTTAAAATTTAAATTTAAATTTTATGAGATTTTTAATAATACCAATGTTCTTAAAGTTTGTTATTAAGTAATAACCATTTAAAATACACTCACATACATTATTTAATGATAATTTATTTTTAGACAATAGCTTCAATTTATAACTATTTATATTTCAAAATTTTGGATACGAAATTGTTATATAAATTAAATGTCAAAAAAGAAGAAATTGTTATATAAATTAAAAGTCAATGTTTAAAAAATATATTAAATATAGTAAAAAAAATATCATACTTTATAAACAATAATTAAAATATTGCCATTAACCAATATCAGAAATTAAAATATTGATTTTAAATAACAAAAATTAAAGTTAATTGTTTTAAATTTTAAGGATGTTGAAGTTATTTAAGAAAAAGGAGGGAGAAAGAAAAATATTTTTTCCTTAATAACCATAATCTTTATAAATTTTATTGATTTCAAATTTGCATATAACTCAGTGTTGACTTTTGTTTAATGGTTTGAAGGAATTAGGATTTGATTGTAAATAATTTAACTACAAGGATTTTGACATTAGTAGTTGTCTAATAGATGCTCATTGAGCCATTATATTTGCCATGTTTAAATTTTGACAAATATGCTTGTTTTGCTTAAAAGGAAAAGTTTAAAATGTTGAATGCAAATTTATAAATACCAAATATATATTAAACATATACCAAATTTTAGTATACATATATCATTTACTGTTAGTTTACCTTTTTAATTTTTTGTAATTTAAAATCTTTATATATTAAATTGGTTATAGATACCAAATATATACTTAATATATTCCAAAATAAGATTATGTTTGGTACATGTATATCAAAATTTGGTCTAAATTAAGTATATATATGGTATCTGCAACTATTTTAATATAATACATATTGTAAATTGAAAAAATAAAAAAAATAAACCAACAATAAATGATATAAACTAAAATTTTGATATATATTTGGTAGCTACAACTATTTTGATATATACATATTGCAAATTTAAAAAAATAAAAAAGATAAATTAACAGTAAATGGTATATATATACCAAAATTTGGCTTCTGATTGTAACTTTTATTATTACATTTGGCTTACTTACGTGAATAATATGAAGATGTAAGTGGAACAAACCTACTGAAAGATAATTTATACTGGAAAGATAATTTAATAATTTAAAACTTTTAAACATGGTGTGAAATTCTTATCCTTTTACATAGTATAAATTGAAATATTCAAACTTAAAGTTCATTTAATATAAAAATAAATTTCATTCAAATTTTTAATTTAAAATTATGTTTTTATTAATATATTTATACTAAAAAATTATTAATTTGAATAATATATACTTTTATTAAATTTAAAATTCACATTTATTAATATAATTTTATAAATGAATTGTTAAATTAGTAGAGTATGAAATATAATTATCAAAAATTATCTTTTTTATTAAAAGCATATGACTTTTTTCAGTATATATAAAAGAAAATCATCTTTTTTTATAATAAAAAAGATTACTTTCTTTTATACATACTAAAAAAAAATCTTTTTTTTATTAAAATAGTTGACTTTTTTCAATTAAACCAAGAATATCTTTATATCTTTATACATTATTTTTAATTTTTATAGGATAAGTAAGTTGATTTATTTGAATTTAATTTTAAAATATTTAAAACTACATGCATTGAATTTAATCTAATAAAGCCTCCAACTAAATATGAACAATTTTTAAATATTAGCTTATGACATTTGATTTTTGCCTTTAGTGCTATTTGTACTACGAGTACTTTTGTAATGATTTATTATAAAATTAATGAATATTACTTACATATTGAGTAGGTAATGCATATTTAAAAGACATATCATGTCAAAGAAGATAATAATATACTTTACATGATATAAGAAGTTAATGAAAAAAAATGTCCATACAATAATATTTTTTAATTCATACACAAAAATATGAATTTGAACTAAAATAAGAATATTAATAACACAATTAACTCGGTAATTGAGTATTTATTTATTTGAATCCTAATAATTTCTTTTTTTTTTTTAACGAATTTCCGTTGTGTCAAAAAATAATTATTATTATATATTCATTTTATTTAGTAATATTCTATGCACCAAAAAGAAATAATTTTATTTGGCGAAAGGAAATGATTTTCATTAGCTTAACATCACCATTACATAAGTCATGTATAAAATGCAATCAGATCCCATAATACTGCAACCAATCAAATTCTTCAACAGTCACATCACAAGTCATAGAATATGACATTCTTTTGAGTTATTGGGTCCATGGCTTTTGTCTCCAGCGCAGTTCTTGTATTAAGTAGACCCCATTACATGAAACCTCCATGGACTTTGGACAGAGAAAGCATTTTCCTATACCACTTGTACGTTTGTTTAATCAGTTGGGAGTTATTTCAAATTATAACAAAAATGCTGAAAAATAAAACTTGTTAAATTGTTAGCATTTGGTCCTCCAATCTTGCCACCAACTCGTATCTACTAGCTGCTAACAACTAACCTTGGCTGCAGAACCGGTTGAGAATATCCTAGCAGCGTTTTAATCAGCAGCTTGTATGATTTTACATGTGATACGAGAAAACTAGTTAATCAGTAGCATTATTCGTGTTAAAAGTAGGCTAGTTAATCATTTGGAGGATTGTAGCAATTATTCATGTTAAATAACTGCTAATAGAGCATTTTTTTTTTTTGTTCCACCAACTGGGTTAGTAACCCTCCAACAGATTTGGAAACCATAAATTGTAACGAATTAGATAGAGCTTCATCAATATTGACATTTTCATTGATGTCTGAAAAAAAAAAAAAAAAAAAAGAACTGAACAACCTAAAACTGGCATTGCATAGCAGTTGCCTATAAAGCAAATGTACAAAGATGCAAAAGAACATAGTATGATACAAAATTCATACTGAAATTAATTATTTGCTTCCCTCTGCTTGTACAGGATAAATCTCCTTTCGATCAAATGGCTTACTTCTCCTAGGAACGTCTGCCAAATTACAGAACTCTGTCAAAGTTTTCCTGATTGGCACTTTTTTCTTTTTGTCTGGTGGTCGAGGTCCTAAAACATTTATGTCAATAGTAGCTCCATAAACCTCAGAGGAACGAACAATTGCATCATAAGCCTTTGCAGAGAGGTCAAGGCCCTCATTTTGGGCCCTCAAATACAATTCATATGCAAGCCTAGGTTTACCATCCTTTGCTAGAGCCTCAATCAGCATTTCATATGTTATTTTATTTGGTGAGATGTTCTGCACTTTCATACGGTGAAACCACTCGTATGCTGCACTACTCATACCATTCTGTCCACATCCACTGATTATTGCATTGTATGTGATAATTGTTGGTTCAATGCTAGATAAAGTCATCTCTTGAATTATAGCGTCAACATGTCTAAACTTTCCTTGTCCAGCGTAAACAGAAGCCATAATAGTGTAGGCATACAAGTTCGGCTTCAAACCCACCTTAAGCATATGTTCCCATACGCGGACAGCCTCATCATAAAGTTTACCTTTTTCTAGGGCACTAAGCAATGCACCATATGAAATGATTGTAGGTTTTTCACCTTGTTCAATCATTCTCCTAAATATCTGCACAGCAGCAGAAGTTTCTGAAGCCTTGGAACAGGCAACAAGAACAGCATTCCACTCCTTACTTCCTGGCTTAAGGCCTTTATCTTCCATCTTGTTTAACAACCTAACACCCCATCTCCAAATTCCACGTTTCTTAGCTGCAGTAAGTAAGACGTTAAAATGAGAGACAATCAATTCATATGACAAGTTATTTGGTTTTGGCCCCCTTTCCAACAAATCCTCGTAAATCTCTAAAGCTGCCCACCATTTCTTAGCCTTTCCCATCAACCAAATTACATGGTTGCAGACTGATAGACTTATTTCAGAATATGTTTCTCTGATCCTATTGTATAATTCTTTTGCAACAACATAATGGTCTTCGCAGGTACAAGCCCACGCAAGACGCTCATACTCTGCCCGACCAGGCTGAAGCCCAGCCTTATCCATATCTGTTAAAAGTTTCAAAACATTGGTGCTAAGGTTATCATGCCTCACAAGCCACCTCCGCATCACTTGGTAGCAAATACGAATTATGAAGTTTTCGAGCTTAACAAACTCCTTTTCCCAATCTTCATCAGAATCTTTTCCAATCTCACCTTTAAGATACTTCTCTTTTATATCTACAAAAAATTTCAGAGCTCCATTCCCATCTTCCATTTTTCGATAAGCTAGCAAAGCAGTGGAATAGGACGGAGCAGATGGGGTTAAACCCTTCCTATGCATCTCCTCAAGAATATCCAGGGCCTTTGTAGCTTGTCCTTGCTCTACATAAATAGCCATCAAAGTGTTATAAGTTACCACATTAGGAAGAATTCCCTCCTGAGCCATATCATCCAAGATTTTTTCTGTTTCTTCATATTTTTCAGACTGTTTCACAGCACTCAATAAACTGTTGTATATGAAAAGGTTTGGACCAATAGTACTGCCTATTTCCTTCTTTCTCTTGAGCCACTCAACAAGAGCAAATGCAGATCCCATTTTCTTGTCCCAGCCAAAACCCTTGATCATGGATGAGTAAACTTGAATAGGCAATTCACCCTTGTCCTTGAGAACCTCTTCAACATCATCTGCTGTTACAGCAGAATGCAAGCTCATAGCTAGAGCACGAACATCAATCCTTGTATCCCTGTCGTCCCCAACTTCTCCCTTAATTCCAAAATCTAAATCTATATTTTCTTCTAGGTTATTATTATTACCATCATCAGTATCTTCTACTCTATCTAAATTAAGAGAATCAGTATAATCCCTCTCACTCTTCCCCAAGAGCCCATTATCTAAACTAGATTCTCTTTCATGAAACTCACTCCCAATTTGTTGTTGCTCCAATGCTGAAGCCATAGCAACAGATGACCCAAAAGACCCTATATTTGGCTTACAAAAGAGAAAAAATTTTAGTTTAGAAAACTCGGATAGAAGCCCACTTGGGCTCACACAAGTTCCAACTCTAGCATAACTCGAATTGCTAGAAACCATTGAAAGACCAGGACTTTGACCATGAAAAGCAGCATCAACAAGACCCCATCTCTTTCTTGTCCTCCTTCTTATACTTTGAAAATAAGTAGAATCCATTTCAAAATCCAACTGGGGCACTATACAGAAGCCACCATTCGATGGCCAAATACTTAAAGCTTGCATTTTTCTTGATAATTCAGCAGAAATAACGAAAACCCAGAATGCAAAATCAAGTTAAAGAACAAGAAAACATGTTATAGACTCTAATGGAAGATTTTCCAGAGTGGTTTCTACTTTACAAACAAGAGAATCAGAGAAGTGAAACTGCAAAGCTAGTGGCTTTGGTTTCAGTATTCACACAAATTTCCATAAACAAGAATAGATTAATAGTACATACCTGAATTAGTGCGAAAGGTTTCGAGAGGAATTATGAGGTCAGATTGGGCAAACAACACATCTTTGATTTTGTTGTTCAAGTGGTGTTGTGGACATTCTCGTATCCATAGACTCGAACAACTGGAAAAAAATATCATCAACCGAACGACCTCGTTTCGTATTTTGACTGGCAGGAATGCAATGGAGCAGGCGGGATAAATCGGAGGCGGATGCGGAGCAGGTAGGGGATCCATTTATATTTTTATAATTTTATTAATATTAAAAATTCATGATTTATATATTTTGGTAAAATAGTATACATATTTATATTTGTATTGTGTTTTATATATTATTAATTTAAAAAATAAGAACATAATTAAATACCCAATAATATAATTTTAAAGAAGAATAACAAATTTATATATATATATTAATTTTATGTAATCGAAATGACGATCAGAATGAGAATACTCAATCCCATATTTGCCGTCAGATTAGCGACAGATCAAATTTTGCCATATCTCTATTGCATGGCATGGTGGATTCTAGTCTTGGTTCAGGCCATGAGAACTTGCTACTTAGGAGGACATTGTTTAGTTGGTCTAAACGTCTAGATGATATAATGTCCGTGGTTTCATACTGGGTCAGATGCGACCAATGTTTTAATCCGTATTGATCAAATAATTAATGAAACTTTGTATAAAATATATTTTATATAGGTACATTCTTCCATAATAAAGGCACACATTTGATTGTTAAATTCTTTTATTTTCACAAAAAATTCATTATTATTATTATTATTTTTAGTACTGGGAGGGAAAATTTTGATATTGATGAGAATTGAATCCTGAAATTGTGCTCTTAAAGCAATGAAATATTCATTATTAGTATAATATTGTTATTTTACTTCAGAGGTAATTATTAAGGTTTGTCACAAATTCTATTAGTTTAGAATTCTTAAATATTCAGAGATTCCCAATTGGGCTTTCACTCCGTATAAGTAAGATTCAGTTATATATAGGGATTTGTTAGTTTTGAGCTAATGGTTTTTGAGTTACTTTTCTTCAGGGATTTGATTTCTTAGCTTTGAGCCAGTGGTTTTTTATTATTTTCCTTTTTGAGTTCTTTCTTGTAGGGATTTGTCGGTTTTGACCCATATTGCTTTGACCAAATGGTTTTTGAAGTTTGTTCCTCATATGTACGTCGAGAGTTTGTCAAATGGAATTCATTAGCAACATGGAAAGTATTCACCAGTGTTTTATTTTAAAAATTGGATCAGACCAAATGGTGCAATTAATTACATTGAGAATTGTGATCAATTTAGTTCGATATATTTAAAAATTAAATTTTCTATTGAACCGCTCATTGGCTAATTTTAATTAATTTTTAATAGGTTAAACTTCTATTAATAAAAATCAGACAAAAAAAAAATTAAGAGATTTTATGTAATTGGTTGGACCGCCAATTTAACCTGACTGTTTCAATCACTAATTCAATTTTTAAAATACTCTTATACACTAAACAATGAAAAAATTACATGTGAATATAAAAAAAATATTATTAGATGGATTTTAGTATTTTGAGTTGCAAATAAACAATTATAATTAATTTTTTAAATTTCGTTTTAATATCAATTAATTTTAGGGTAATTGGTCACAATAGGACTTTAACTCTCTATTTTGCTTTAGGAACTTAGAATACTATTTCAAAATGATTCACTGGATTTTTTTTTTTTTTTGATCTTCTATTTTTCTTCTTGTAATTTGATTTTTTTTTTTTTAAGCATTGAGGGAGTGGATTTGAATCTAAATCAATTGCTCATATGATATATACACTTACTATTAGGTTGCTTATGTTTCGATGTGCAATGAATTTAACTTTAATTAGAGCTTAAAATCCATAATCTTGAAAACTTTTATAATACCGCTGAATCAAAACTTTTCGGTAAATTACTGATTTTAATGAATATCTCATGTAGTTTTATAAACAGCAAATTAAGCACACATATACTTTGTTATTTATTTCACTTTGTTCATATGATTTAATTTCCTTAATTACACCAAATAAGTTTTCTCAAGTTTCCATTGACAATTATTAGGACGAGCATGATTTGATAAAAAATAATTTGAAAAACAAAAATTGTAAAGGGGACAAGATAATGAAGGACAGATAATTCATAGCCCCCATCTAATATAATACTTGTGAACACCATGCATGCATAGAATATGAAGATCTCATCATGAAGGTAATACAATGAGAAGAAGAAAGAGAGTTATTCATGCATGCAAAGCTTATAATTGATGAGATTAAAATTAATGAATTTCGAAGGGCATAAAATCTGTGGCAAAATCTTCCAAATGAGAATGCCAACAATAAGCAAATCTCATGGGAGATGTGAAAGTATCCATCTTGTGCTTTCATGCATCTATATAATTAATTAATTAATTACACGGTATCATATTCATCCCCACGTGTTCCTAGAAATATTTTTCTTGGTTTAAGTAAACATATAATCTCATTTGAAAATATACATATCCATCTCAAATCTTCTAATCATTATAGTTTATTAATAATGAAAATTTTTTGTCTACACTAACTACATAGTCTTATATCATATACTAAACTAATAAGTGATGAGATATTTTAGTAAATATGATTTTTTTATATATTTTTTGTTCAGTGAAAAGATTTTGATACCCTTTTTTGTAATTAAGGGTTTCGAATCCAAAGTGAGTTTAGATCTAGAGTTAAACTCTCCCCGTTTATCCGAAAATCAAGGAAAACAAAGGTATAATTCCTTTTGTCCATTTTTAAAATTCTAAATTCAGATCTATAATTCTCTTTAGGTTTAAACAGAAAAGATATAAAATTTATTAATTTAAAGATCAGAATTAAATTAATAAACAAACTATCACTTTTCCAAAACCCCTCCTTCACAAGAAGGAAAAACTGCGTAGGGTTTGATTCCTATTTTATAGGATACGCAGGCTGCCATTCTGAAAAGCATCAACCCCAAAATCTTTTTATTAATGCTTTTTTCCTTTTACTTTGATTCATTTATGTTAATCTTTTGCTTCTGATTCTATGTTAACTTAGTCGAGAAATATGTGCCTTTCCTAGTATCCGTAAGGGCTAGAGGAAATATCCTTTTATTTTATTCGTTTTAATCTTGTAATAATTAAGTAAGATTTATTTTATTTTACTTATTTATCTATGATTGTCATTGCATCTTATCATGTATATCTGTTTCAGGCATCATCATATTCATATTCATACATACACGAAAATTTCTTTTTTAAGAGTTATTTTGCAATTTTAGCCAAACTAAAAAAAATTATATTTTTTCAATTGTGTCATTACCAAAATCTAATTCCTGAACCATCATTGGTCACTCGTGGATTAGTGCATTTTCTATTGGGATAAATTAAATATTTTGTGAAATCAATCATGTTGGGTTTTCTTTAATTTTCCCAATTAAAACGATTAAATTAAAGTGGCGATTCACTTTCACAACTTCCAAATTACATAATGTATTTTTATCTCATTTGCTTGGTCTATACATCCAGTGTAGGCAAATATTTTCTTGATATAACAGGTAAATATTAAAATTCAATTTTCATCATTATTAAGTAAAATATGCATCTCATAGTCAATACTTAAAAAGAATTCTTTGATTTTATGTTTTAATAGAGAAAATCAAAGAAGCGATAATGAACTTTGTTGCGATATAGAGAATATGGAGGAAAAAAAAATACCTTTGAGATTAAGGAGATTGAAATGGTTTGAGATGCATTGCATTGTAAACTAGCAAATGCATCATTAAAAATTTTTACCACATTTAATTTATAGGCCACAAACTTCTTTTTTTTATAACTCCAAAATCTTTAAAAAAGAAAAGAGGTTTTCATATTTTTTTTAATAGAATATGACAGAAATAAATCAGAGGTGCATTGACATCCTAACTAAACTC
The DNA here is from genome assembly GCA_947687605.1 of Reutealis trisperma. Lineage (NCBI taxonomy): Eukaryota > Viridiplantae > Streptophyta > Magnoliopsida > Malpighiales > Euphorbiaceae > Reutealis > Reutealis trisperma. The sequence continues at coordinate 315,257 of CANTUT010000032.1, forward strand.
TTACATCATCTCAAATCTTTGCCAGATGCTGATCTTCATGTTATCACATGATAAATTCCACCACTAAACTACAAGAATTACCAAGAAATGATTTAATTATCCTAAATCTTTTTGAAAATACGATCTTAATTACATTGAGTGGAATAGATACTAAATATAATAGTAAATCAATTAAAAAAATCTCAAAAGAGAGAATATCATAGTTTGAACTCATTATCCTTATATGCTAAGAAAAAGAAATAGACAGTCAATATGGTTTTTTCTTGTTTTTAATTAAATTTATTCTAATTAATAATGCTATTTATCAGTATTATTTTCTTTTATATAAAGAAACCAAATAAGAAATGAATTTATTATTGCCTGCTGCATTATGAAATTATTGATACCTATACCCACTAGACTTTATTCAATGGCCTCAAAATCTAATTAAATCAATTGCTATAGCTTTCAATTAGAAATAATTAACACTTGATATTGATAATTTATTAATGCCCATACCTCATGAGGAATATATGTTTTTTCCAACATTAGGGTCCCATCTCACAAACACTCTACATATTCATTAATTTCATATATAAGATGATGAACAAATGCTCATGTCCAACCACTACTTGTGTTATATTATGTTTCTGCTACAAACATGTGGTGTCTCATTAAACCTTTTGCCCTTTTCTTTTTGTTACTCTTTATGTATATATATTTTCTTACAACTTTATACAATAAAGTGCTTGCCTTTTGAAAGTATATATTGCAAGAATATGAATATTCCACTTTTTATGAACCACTGTATTAGTTTTAGTTTATCCACACATACACACACTAAGGAAGCATGTAATCAGAAAACTTGGTGAATCTTGGGGTTCAGTTGGCTGCTTATCCCTTGATTTGATTAAAGAGCTTGCTTTTGTTTTAGAAAAGTTATCATTTAATATTAGAAAATTTTATGGAAGAATTAATAATAATAAATAGAAAGAGATAGTGAGTCATCATGTTTACAAAGGTGGTTATGGATTTCAATGATAGATTTTGTAAAATTCATGAATTATAGCTTTAGTTATTTGTTTGATTTGAAAAATTGATCAACATTTCATTGGCTTGTTAAAATTTATCATGCTCCAAATCTTTTATTTTTGAGAAGTTTTGAAGGAAAATTCTTGTATACACTGAGTGTATAGACTTATCTTGTACACTAAATTAATGAGTTATAAGATATTTTATTAAATATAGCTCTTTTGTATATTTTTTATCTAATAAAAAGATATCGATATCATTTTTTACTCTATATATTTTTGTTTTATTGAATTGATATATATACCTAATATAGATAAGAATTATATGTTTTGAAAACCCACATGATAATCCATTTTAAAAACCCATACGAGAGGTGAGTTTTGATCAAATCCATGGATTTGAGCAAATAATCGATTCTATTAAAATAATTATATTTCAAAATTATCTATACTAACATTTTAATATTTCAAAACTAAAATTTCACTAAAATTAAAATTATATTTGTTTATAATGGACGTTAAGGGAAGATTTGAAATTTACTCATAAAATTAATGGAATTGTAATTCTTCATTCAAATATGCATATTATGAATTTCAATCTTAAATTCTCGGATTCTATTTTTATAAACAAACATGATATATATCAAAATTTCGTGATTTCATATTCAATGATTTTTTATTTCATAGATTTAAATAAATCTATAAAATTAAAATTCATCATGGCAAATGAGGCTATAAGGTCATACACAAAAAAAAAAATAATAATAATAATAGTATCATTCTAAGTAAATACCTAACAGTAAGAATTTGAGATTTTCGTTAAGAAATTTTAACTTTGAATCTAGAATTGAGTGGAACAGAAAAGATAAATTATTATTATTATACCATTTATTATTTAAGATTATGATATATATATATATATATATATATATATATATATATATATATATATATATATATATATATATATATATATATATATATATATATATATATATATATATATATATATATATATATATATATATATAAAATAGTGTCGATTAAGATTCAATTTATTTTATTGGCTAAAAAAAATTCAATTTATTTATAAAAAATAATTTCAAAAAAGGAATTTTTTAAAGCTCATTATTTTCATATGAATTTATCAAAATTTAGGAAAAACCTTTTTAGGTTTATGTAATATGCTTATTCGATTTTTATAATTACATTTAAATTTCTATTAAACATGTCTTTATAAAATAATAAAATATTGAGTTCTTATTGTAACTAGGAAACTTTGCATTATTGGTGTCTGCATTTTTTAAAATGTGCTATTTTAATGTACATAAATTATTATTTTTTTTTATTAATTTAAAAAAATCGTTCATTTAGGTTTTTTTTTTTTTTTTTTTTTTGAGCAGAGCATTGAGTAAGTAAAAATAAAGTCCACTTCTACTGTGGTTCTCTAAACGGATAAAAACACCAAAATAAAATGATTTTTTTTTTTTATAAATTCAACGATTGATTAGGAAAAAAAAAATTCAAACACAAAATTAAATAACAGATTTTAAAAAATACAAACACTGACAATGAAATTTTTCTTTATAATTTTAGCTATCCATTGTGTCAAACATTTTCAAGTGAAGAAATTGGGAAGAGAAATAGTTGAGATTATTTTCTAACCTTGTGTTTGAAAAGGTGGAAAATGAGAGAGGAAAAAAAATAAAAGTTGAAAATAATTTTTCTTCGTTTGGAAAAGGAAGGAAAATAATGAAAGAAAGAAAAATATATACTATTTTTCTTCAAGTATTTTCTCTTTAAAATGGAGAGAAAGTGGAGAAAGACAAATAAAAAAAATATAATAATTAAATATAAATGAAATTCAAATTTATACTATAGAGATAAAATATTAAAATAATAATTTTTTTTTATACATTTTCTCTCCTCCATATCTTTTTAGTTATCCAAATATGAGAAAATAATTTTTTTTATTTTTTATTTTTTTAATCCAAATTAGTAAAAAAAAAATAAATGGAAGAAAATAAAATTTATTTATTTTTTATTTTCTTTTCTCTCTAAAAAAACTTTTCAAACGTAGGGTAAGTGTCCCTCTCTCCCTCTCCCACGTGGTTTGATACCCTAGAGACTAAGCAACCACCCTAACAATGCCATACCTAACTAATCCTAAATCCAAACCAAATAACAAATGTCAGTGAGTGATGTGAAGACAAAAACTTTTGGTCTATTGTTTAATGCAACAAATATTCCACTTATCATTGAAGATCTACACCCTTTTATTTCGGCGGAAGAAATTGTGAATTAGTGCCTAATTGGAATCAAATGAGCTTTTTCTCAATGTGGTATTGAAAACTTGAGAAAAAAAAATTATAGTGTCTATGATATGATATCCTATTTTTTTTTTTTTAATTTTTTATAATACTAATTAAAATATGAAAAGTGTTATAAAATTTATTAATTTGTTTCAAACCGCCATAAAATATTCTCAAATTCATCTTATCCAAAAATTGAATTTTTTACATATCATGAAATAGGCTAGTGATAGATATATATACGGTCTAAATAATATATTCAAATTCATTCTTCCTCTCCATGCTTAAAAAAAAATAAAATGAATTCTCTTATAAATTTCAATATAAATTCTCTTGCTAAAACCAAGTAAAAATACAAGATTAATCAAACGGATCGAATGAATATTTCAATGCATCAAATTCATGAATTTTTTTATATTTAATTTTGATTGGAATTAAATTCAAAACCTTTTAGGCAATAAGAGCAATTAAATCATTACAAAAAATTTTGTGATATTGAATATTTTGATATTTAATTTCAATTTCAATTGAAATTTAATTTAATTTTTTTTTTTTGTTTTCAAAACTATTTCAATATCATTAAACTAAAAACTCATTGATAACATTGATTTTGATCAGCATTGTTCTTGATGGAATTAAAAATGATCAAAATTTACCACAAATATATATATATATATATATATATTAGAAAAAGAGCAAACGACCACATGATGTGATTGTGTTTGGCCCGCTAATCAAGCAAGCGTGTTAGCATGCACCCACTCCCATGTGCATGCCTTAGCCCTTCCCTTCCCTCCATAAAATCAGCACAATAAACTATATATATATAACACCCTATGTGTCATTATCTCATTTGTTCTCTCCTATCATAAAGTCTTTGTATTTTTTTCTAACTCTTAATTACCACTTACAAGGGCGGCTTTGTATTTTTATTCATAAGCTTCTCTTGTCCTATTACATGCTCTTTGCTATTATATAAGTAAGTTAATCTCACACACTTTCTCTTCCCCCTTCGCTTTGAGTTTCCTGAGAAATTAATTTAGTGGTGAGAGAGCTAATTTAGAGAAGTTAAAAACATGATCAGGTTGAGGTCTAAGAGATTTTGTAAAGGCAGTTTTAAGCTTGGTGGCAATAGTAATAGTAATAGTAGTAATAATAATGTTAAAGCAGCAAGTGAAAAAGGGTCTTGTGGAGGTATTAGTGAAATCAAATGGGAGCTTAGGCCTGGTGGCATGCTTGTTCAAAAGAGAGAAAGTGGAGATAGTGTTGCAGAGTTGATTATTGTTAGAGTCTCAACTCTTTCACAATGGCATGATATATCCATTGAAGCAACTTCTACCTTTGGTAAGTTCTCTTAATTTAATTACTAATATATATAATGTTCTTTTGGCTTTATACATAGCTTGATGGCCAAATTAATGTCTGCTTTATAGTATAGGATTTCAAGAATTAATAATTAGATTTTTAGTTCAATAGTATCTGTCTCGTAATATAAAATATCAAAAGTTCAAATTATTCGCTTATTTTTAACGCTACTAGACTTTTAATTTTAAAAAAATATTTGTTAACATTATTATTTTGATAGAGACTATTAAATTTTCAGTCTAATGATTATTAGATGTCTAACTAAGTATCTCTTCTAATTTTATAGGGATATATTAATTAACTTATATATTATGTCTAATTGTTGAAATATTCAGGGGAATTGAAGATGATATTGTCATTGGTAACTGGCTTGGAGCCAAGAGAGCAAAGGCTATTGTTCAAAGGAAAAGAGAGAGAAGATAGTGAATACATACACATGGTAGGGGTTAGGGACAAAGACAAACTGTTCTTGTTAGAAGATCCAGCCATCAAGGAGAAGAAACTTCTTGGCTTGGCTCCTTGTCGTAGTATAAGTGTATAATACTAATTACTTAAAACAACTTAATTATTAATTATTGTCCTTTTATTACTGACCACCAAAAAAAAGAATTGCCCAAAAATATAATGATGGGTTTCTCTTTCTTGGTTAGATTAGTAACTTAATTGTATTATTGTGCCAGTTTGACCACTTTAATTATGTTTAAGCTGATGCAAATCCTAGTCATTTCAAAGTTTATAATATGTTTATAAAAATGTTGATTCCTGTACTTGTAAAAATTATGTATAATGTGGTTTTGTAGACTTCCAAGCATGGACTCCACCTTTTTAGTTTTATTAATAGCAATCCCTCTCTCTATACTTGTTTTTTCTGATTGATTTTGCTTTTCAAATTGGAATTTGAATTATGAGTACTTATATAATAAATTAACTATCTTTTTTTTATAAAGAGAAATGCGAAATACCTTCTTTTATTATTTTCTCTCTTATCGTGATAACACATAAGTTATATTAAATTTTATAGATATATATTATTTACAAATTTATCTTATATGTTATCATGAAAAAAGAGAAGAAAGACAAAAAAAAAAAAGTATTTAGTACTCATCTTTTATAAATCTTTCTCTCTATCTTAAAATTTAAAATCGAGATTTTTTATTAAAATATATGTTTCATTCAAAGATCTAAACTACGTACTCTCTTAACACCGTCATCATTACCTTTCATCAACGTGTTATTGATAAGAAAATAATAGAATACAAGAGTACACAACCTAATGAGGCTTGAAAAGAATCTTCAAAAGCTAATAAAATCTATAAATAACGTCTCCATTGCCATCATATGTAATTAAATGGTGGCAAAAATTAGGAGGAACAGACTACCACTAAAGCTGTATCTAAATGAATAGCCTTGTCGGAGAAAGCATCATCTGCGATTGCATTGCCTTCTTGAAAGATATGTGTAATAACAATTTCATGTGGCTAATGTAATACAAGCATTTCATCCATTCCACTTGTCACTGCCCAGGCCATATCATATGATATGGGGCAAAGACAGTTAACAAATGTTGAGTTACTTTCGAGCCAACCTCTGTGGTAACCAAGAATCTATGCTTCCTTGATTTCATAAATAACCGCAGCAAGTTCCGCCTCATAAGCATAGCATATGAATGATTCTATATTAAAAATTTTTAGTAAGTGATAAAATAAACTTCTAAACTGAGTTAGAATTTCTGAGTTAAAATTCTAAAATTCTATGAGACAAGTATTAGAATATTAAAACTACTAATTCAATTACTTTTCTTTCTATTCGATCACTACCCATGCGTGTCGCCGACATTTATGATTATTGTGATTAAGGGAAAGGTACGAATAATTAAAATAAGGAAAATACAGTAATGGCAGCGCTAGGAGCTGGCATTTTTATGAGTTTTGCTCGTTTAGAAATACTTAAGTTAGAAGGGAGATCTAAGTGTGTGTGTATCTATATATATATATACACACACATAGATGATAATGTTTATAATAATAATAATTTGGAAGAATCAAAAATAGTCCTCTAAGTTAATTATGAAAATGAAAAATGCAGCAGATAGGGTCCCATGACAGCTACATTTCGACCATCCCTTTTGTTGGGAAATTGCAGAAAAATAGTTCCCACGCTGTAAAATTTTTAATATAAATTTAGAAAAATTAATATTAAAAGCTAACTCGTTAAAGTTAGAGTTAGAGTATTCATTTTTATATTGATCACTTAATATTTTTTGTATTTAATCAATATGAGATGTTCTAATACCTATTCAAGTCACAATGAAATATTCAAAATTGTCACTTGAAACAATTAGGTATTTAGGTAAATTGTAATAACCGGTAAAGTAATTAGTTACTTAGTGCCTGATTTAGTGTACTTGGTTTACTTGAATATTTGATTGAACAGAGTACTTAATTATTTGGTATTTGATTTATTTTGGGTACTTAATTAAACCGAGTACAATTAATTAAACAGGATCATCCCGCTCTAATTTCATTTTAAATTTTTAATATAAATTTGAGAGAACCAACCTTAAAAACTAATTTGTTAAGATTTGGGTATCTATTTTTATATTAATTACTTAATTTTTTTATTTTTATATTCAATCAATATGAGATGTTCTTTTATTTTTATATTCAATCAATATGAGATGTTCTAAAACACATATATTAGTATGGAAGCAACTTCCTCTATATGTAAATTCTCTGGCTTTGTATAGTAGCCAACACCAGCTGGTTAATTAATTGCATATTATTTTGTTCACTTAACTAATTAATTTTTTTTATTCAATTCAACATATATTCTATTAAGATGATATTAATACATTAAGATTTGATTTATTGATGAATTAGATTTGCTTCATTTTTATAATTAAAAAATATTAAGGATTTTAGTAATAGATTTGAGGAATTTTATTATGCTTTTATAATCAAACAGTTGATTGATCAATTGAATTAAATCACAACTACTGCTGATGTGAAGAAGGGATTATCAATTAGATCTTGATGTCGAGAAAAGATTATATTAGATTCTTGTCAATCCATATTTCATTTTTTTTTTCATGGATCAAAAGCTCATTTTGGACAAAGTTTCATGCGAAAATATAATGAATTTCAACTAACAATCGCTAAACACAAACTATTCACATTTTGATCACTGCTTTTAAATCAAATAACCCTAAATATTTATCATTAAAATCGATTTTAAAGAGCACACCTAAACATAATTTAATGGTAAATACATATACAGTTTGAACAATAACCCTGAATTCAATTATCTTCTCCTTAATATTCAAAAAGAAAAAAAAAATAGATTTTAAGATCTACTCATTCTATTTCAAAATATTTGTCTTTTTAGAAAAAAATTTTCAATTTACGTGTTATTTTAGAATTTTAAGAATATACTTATTATTGTTTTACCTTCTATTTATTATTCATTAAATATTTGCATTAATTACTTTTATTTATCTATATCAAAAAAAAAAAAAAAAAGAAGATATTTTAGTTTTTTTAATTTAAAATTATGATAATTTAATAGCTTTTTAATTTATATACCAAAATCTTAAATAAGTAATATTTTGAAGGATAATTGTAAATGATACAATTGCATATGACATAATAAGAGTAATTATATAATTTTTTTTATACAGCTTATGATATGTTTAAGGGTAATTATAATTTATTTATTTCTTACTTCTATGATATGTTTAAATTTTATTGGTTTATCAAATATTTTTTTATAGGACGTGTGTCATCTAACATTATTCAATTTTGAAATGGAGGTAGTGCAAGATTAAGACGACAAGGGGAAAAAAAAAAAAAAAAGAAAAAGAAAACTAGATTGTGACTAATTAATTGGGCCATCATAATGGGTTAGCAATTGGCATAGGCCAATTAAAGCCTGTCAATCTTCGGACAGATTGACCCCTTTATATGAACATACTCGGTTCTGCCCACCCTACAAATAAAGCCCATGTATATATCTTCTATGGGCTGGATCATTAAAATTCTCGGCTCAATCAATTTAGATATGTTTCGACAAAAAAATAAAATAAAATAATTTAGATACGGCAATTTTTTTTAATTTTTATTAATCTTAAAAATTATCTTCAAAAACAGTTTTTTATAATATATAGAAACATAAATTTTATAGTATAAAATTCAAAACAAATAAAGTATGATATATGATGAGAGACAAAAGTGGTTCTTTTATCATACATGGACTCATAGGATTAGAGTCTCATATTTGTTACAGGCCTTTTAAGACCTTAGAGGAAAGGTTGAAGCCCATTAATCAGAACCCAATGGCCTCATAGCCCACATATGCACCAGGCGAAGAAGTTCTCAAGGAATTTACCTTACTTTGTTCGCAAGTAACTAGCTGAACAAATTATTTCATGAGTGGTCTAGAGTTCTTGGTACAGGTATCACGTCAACTGACACGAAGATACCCCTTCAGACGGTTCGCCTTATGTCTTGATATAATTCTCATCAAACATTTATGAGGATGGGACAGGGGACATGCACCCACTGCCTCTATACCTATCATGCCAGTCAAAGAGACTGATCGACAGAGAACACTCCTCCTTATGGAAAGGTGACAGCTTTATCTCATATAGAGTTATATAAAAGGAAGGGATCAACATGGAGTTTAAGTAGATGGAACTTTACGCTCTCTCACCTCTTTTTTACTACTAAAAAATATTCTGAAACCAGAGAGAATCACCTCTCTAGCTATTAGTATCACAATCGTACTGACTTGATCGTCGGAGGGTTTTTGTCAGGTGAAAGGTCCAGCCCTCTTTTGACTTGTCCTCTTTTCTTTGCAGATCTGCTTCGTAAGATCTAGTTTTAAAAATCTAGCCCATTACTTCATATTGATCTACCGATCAATATCATATTATAGAACAAAATAAAATTTTAAACTATAAATAAAAAGACAATTTTTTAATATAATAACTCTCATAAACCTTTATTCAAAAGAAAAAAAAAACTCTCATAAACTTTAGTTATAATAGTAATTGAAAAGTTTTGAACAGGATGACATTTTAATCCGTTACACTGGATACCTTCTTTGTCCAACCTCAAATTGGGCAAATATTACCCCTTCTATTTACTAAAATTTTTTTTTATGCAAAAAATAAATTATATTATATGAATATATAAAAATTAATATTAAATAGTTATTTTTAAAGAAAAATACATAATAATAATAATAATAATAATAATAAATAAATAAATAAATAAAAATGGATATACCCACCACATATTGTCTCGTTTCATTGTTTGTACTATTTCACCTTGTAACGGAGCAAATGGGGGGATGAATATAAAAATATGTTAAGCGAGATGATGAAGTAATGAAAAACCTGCTCTTTTTCCCTATTCCAAATATTGATGTATATTGAAGTATGATTAATTGATATGGTTTATTTTCATTAAATTAGTTTATAGGTGATTTGGTAATCATTAATTGATATATCATATTTCTATTGGTTCATTTTATAAGTAACGTGGTAAATTCAATCTATTTAAGAATTTCTCTGTAAAGAGATAAAATGAAACAAAAATATAGAGACAGTTGGGCCTTGCCATCTAAAAATGCACTTGACCTCCATTAATAAAATAAAAATAATGTCTTTTGTTAAAAAGAATATATTGATAATGTTTTAGCAATCAAATTGAAATATAGTTTAGCAGTAAATATATATTTTTCTGAATAATAGATTTAAAATCGATTCTTTTCTAATACTAAAAAAAAATGATAACCAAAATGAAATAGTTATTAATTTTGGCATTGACTTCAAAATTTGAATCTCATTAAAATAATTGGCACCCAGTATCTCTATTTGTATATATACACACACAAAAATTATGATTCTAGTAAGGATTAAAGTTAGAAGCAGAAATCCATTAAAAAAATTTGATTTTGCCATAGTGCATTGCATGCTACTTGTTAGGACAAAACCAACATTCATATCAATGAATTTATGGTTGAATGATAAATGAGATTGCAATGAAATTATAAGTGAGAATTTATTGTAAATTGTAAGAGATTTAAAATAAAAAATAAAAAAAAAAAAAAAGAAGAGGAGAAAATAAATAAAAGAAAAGAAATGGATTTAAAGTGATGAGAAGAAATGAAACAAAATTATGGAGACCATTGGGCCTTGCCATAAAAAATGTATTAGCACAGCTGTGTTTTGCCTGCAACGGATGAGATCGTGTTTTGCCTGTGGACAGGAGTTGGAAACGAATCTGGAAAATCAATGTTTCACAGCAGTGTCGGTCATTCATATGGATGGTAAAACATGGCAAAATTCTTTGTAATATGGAAATATTTAAACGAAAGCTTACTTCTGTTCCAAATTGTATTTGTTGCCCGGAAGATGAAGAGGATTTGGATCATTTATTCAGGTAGTGTCCCATGGCCGTGCAAGTTTGGAAAGCTTTGATTTCTGAACGAGATTTTAATATTCAGCAGAGCATGGATTTTAAGTCTCGGCTTAATTATAATCTCCATGTAAATATTATATCTGATTATGGTCCTTGCTGGGAGATTATTTTTGCTATCACCATTTGGTGGATATGGAAATGGCGCAATAGTTTTGTCTTTCTGAATATTCAGTTGCCTTTGACGTTCAAATTATCTTGGATTCATCAACAAATTGTTGAGGCTTCTAAGACTTTTGATGCGCATCATATTGTGGTTGCTAGTTTTGGCACCAGACTCACTCATCAGGTTAGCTGGGTTCCCCCCTTCCGTTAATTGTGTCACTTTAAACATTGATGGTTGCTGTAAGAGTGCTAATGCTCAGGCTGGCGGTGGCGGTTTGTTACGTGACTCTAATGGCCAATGGTTAGTGGGTTTTACCTTGAACATTGGTAATTGTAATGCGGTGGGTACTGAGTTGTGGGCGGTAATTCAAGGTCTCAGACTGGCGTGGGATAGGAGCTTTCGTAATGTGGTACTGGAGTGTGATTCTCCTCTAGTGGTGCAGGGGTTAAGCAGAAAGCAGGTTAGTGCTCATACCCGTATAAATCTGGTTCATGTTTGTTGGGCTCTCCTTCATCGAGACTGGGTGGTTCAGGTTCGTCACATTTATAGTGAAAGAAATCAAGCTGCTGACTTTCTTGCTAAAGGGGCTCTTAATCATGCTCGTGGGATCGTTGTTCTGCAGAGCCCTCCTGATGGTTTTTCTCAGATTTTATAGGCTGATTGGGTTGGGGTCTCTTAGCCTAGAGAAGTTGTTCTTAGGCCTTTGTAATTGTTTATTTGGGTGTTCCACCTCCTTAGAAGGGAAAAAAAAATGTATTTGCACTTCCATTAATAAAATGAAAATAATGTCTTATGTTAATAAGCTAGAAGTTGACTTCATAATCTAAATTCATTAATATAATTGCTTTCCAATATCTATATACTTTTCAATATCTCTTTCTATATACACATATAGTGGCAGATCTAGTCTCTTAGTTCTAAATCATGATATTATTGATAAAATTTTGAGAGTGAAAAATTCATTTTATAAAAAATTTTAATTATTATTATTATTTGTATAAAATCTGAAAACTAGAAAGAGTTAAACTCTAAAAATCTTTGGGAAAGCTATCCCACAAACATCTTGACAAAGAATGGACTAAATACCATCTGATGGATCCTCAATAACATGACAGCCATACGGCAAACAGCCTGTAAAATTAGCCATAAACTCTGCTGACTGGTTAACTTCTCTGTAGATGTGCTTGAGACTCGCTCTTCAGCATCTTTGCATCAGCTGTTTGATACCTATAATTAAAGAGTATGGACATTAGGCCACTTCTATCTCTTTGATGCCCATATCTCATGCCATTCTCAACCCTTGAAATAATCTCCATAATCCAAGAACCACAGTTATTCCGCAGCAATCCACCAGCTTCGCCAATGCCGTTTGAGGTACAAAAGGGGCCATCAGTATTTAGCTTAAAATGTTGGAAATATAAGGTTACGTTGCTCTAAGATAATAGAAAAATGAAAGGATGTGAATTTTATTAATATTAATATCTAAATACAAAATAAGAAGAAAAATATATTTAAACAATACATTTTACAAAATTCCTATCCACTCAAACAAATATAACTTAAAATTTATATAAAAATTAGACTATACCTTAATTGCATCGCTATTCATTAGGACAGAATCAACATTTACATCAGTAAATTTTTTATTCAATCATATTAGAATTATTTTTAGTCAAATTTATCATAAATCTCCAGATTTTTTTAAAGAAAGAAAAAATTATAAAATACAAGATAGATATTAAGTGTTAACGATTTATCATCAGGAAAATAAAACAAATTGATTACTGATGGCTATACATGAAGTCTTCAACTAATACCAATATCTGATCAAATCTATTATTCCAAACATGATATTTCTAATCACCACAACTATTGTCCATTTCTTTTTGGGTACCCTTTTGTTCTCTTTTTTAACTCATTAATTTTGCATTTCTTAGCATTTTATAGCTAGGAGCCTCTACCATATATATAAATATAATCACAAACAATATATATATATATATATATATATATATATATATGTTGTTGATAAATATGCCTACTCCTCTCCGTTTCTCTTCACAAATCGACCCTGTAAAACAAACAATAAAGAAAATATAAGATTACATAAGTAAAATTGAAGAAAGAAAAATAGCTTAAATATAGTTTTTTTCATAGCTCGACAAATAGTTTCCTGTAATAAAGACCTAACCTCCTATTTGGACATTTAAATTTTGTAATTTTCTTGTTTAAAATGAAATAATTTTTCAAATTTAATTCTTTTGATAAAAAGTAAGTCTTTTCTTAAAAATTTAATTTAATTAAGACTTTATTTATCGTTAAATTATACAAATTTAGATTATAATAGCCTAAATTTTTAATATTATTATTTATTATTAAATAAATTAGATAATTAAGAAATCATTATAATTGAATTTATTATCCATGTAAATAATGTTTGAACAAAATTCATGGAATTAAATTCTTTTAAGTACTTCATCAATTCTAAAAAAGTGGCCAATAGCTAAAAATCATTATTTTTAAAGCAATAATAATTTTGTTATAAATTACTAAAAAGACTCATATTAATTGCAGTATAAATTTAAGAAATATTTATCATACTTGAAAAATAGAAGGGCAAATTAGCTATTTTATCATTTTTTTATTAGATTGCTAAATAGTCATTTATTTATAAACAAAACTTACTTTTTTAGTGGTCTTTTTTTCATAATGAAAAAATTATATTTTTTCAAATAGAGTCCGTTATTATTACTATATAAACATAGCATTAAGTACCTTCAAACGGGGGCGTTTCTCCGCATTAAGTTTTCGAACTTCATATCGAATTCGCTTTGCGAAAAGCCTGCTTTGCCTTTTCTCCTTGTATCTCAACACACTAGCCTCTCTTTGCCCCATTTTCCACCCTTTCTCCTTCATTTGTAGGTTCCCCATTTCTGGCACTGTCCATAAACTTCCCCACGCATCCATTAACGCCTGCCAAAAATAAATTAAGCAACTTGTAATTTTTCTATAACAGAAATTTCAAAATTAATAATCTAATTAATCAATTGTTTCTTTCATAAAATAGAAAATTAAAAGTTTAAATTTCAACAACTTTCTTTCTTCTTTTTTATGAATTTATTTGAAATTAAATCTCAATAGCAACGTTAAGACGTCTTAACAAGATTAACATTCTTTTTCATTAATAATAATTTGCAATATATAAATAATATGATTATAATCAATAATTTTTATGACTAAAAGTTATAATTGGTTTATTATTTGTTTGTAGAATGAAACAAAAATTAATTAATTTCATTTTTTTTTGCCAAGAAAAATTAATTAATTTCATGAGCAACTTGTTAAAAATGGTCCATAACCCTATCTGTCTAAAAAGGTACCCTGGGTCCCTGAAAAAGTTGAAAAAGTGCATGTGCATGAAAAAACACCTCCAACAATCTCCCTAGTGGCGTGGCGGCGGTGGCGCGTGTGTTTAGAAGCGCCTATTAAATTATTATTAAATTAAATATGGGACTTATGTTTCCTAGTTCACTTTACTAAACTTCACCAAACAAAACATGCGTTAATAACTAAAAATAATTAATTATTAAACAACACATATGTTTAATTAAAATGCATAAAAAATAGTAAAAAAATGGAAAGAGAATCAAAGAAAGAACATTACATTGGAAGAATCAAGTAAGTCAGGGACAATCTGTGGGGACTCTCCTTTAATATAAAGTGGGCCCTTATCAGACCAAGCATTCAAGATCTCTTGATAATCAAGCTTTAATCCAACTAATCCCACCTTATCTCCTTGCGCCTGCACTAACTTCTCCAATGCATCAGCAGCATAACAACAACTACTCACTTCTTCTTGTTCTTTTTTCTTCACCACCTCCCAGTAACTAACCCATCTCTCTTCACTTGCATCCCTATCTTTACACTTCATCGCCGTCTTTATAAGCCAATTGACCCCTCCGCCGCCACTTACGCTGCCGTCGTCGTTTCCTCCGCCGCCACAGCACCTCTCTTCACTCTCATGTCCTATATGTGCATAGGTAAGCGAAGGAGATAGTGGACTACCCGCTGATGAGGTGGTGGTTGTTGCTGTGGTGGTAGTGGTAGTGGTGGTGGTGGAATCAAGAATACCGTGGAGAGAAGTAGAAGTGTCAGTGGCAGTTTCAAAAAGAAAAGCGACGTGATCGGAGACTTGATCGTCGTGGATTTCTTTATTAGAGTTAGGATCTTGAACAAGATTTTCTGGGTGGAGAGGGAAAAGATTTAGCTGTTGCTTAAAGGGCATTATTTTGGTGGGTTTGTGCGTTTTTCTATGGGGAGAAGATAGTTGAAGTTTTAAAGAAAGATATTTAGGTTTTCTTGTTTTGGTTCTTGATTTTCTTGCTGTTTTTGGAAGAGTGTTTGCTTTCCTCGGCTTAATAGCACTATTCTTGTTGCGCATATTTCACTGCTTTCTCTTCTTTGTTTTCTTTTCTTGGCTTAGCGTTGTTGTTGTTGTTGGTTTTTTTTTTTTTTTAACTCTCTATTTGAGAGAAAGAAAAGCTGAAAGAGAGAGAAAAGAAAAGAGAAAAAGTGCAACCTTTTTGGTGGGTAATAGTCCTAATTGGAAGATGAATATGATGGTGATTGCAGGAGTTGGATTGTTGTTGATACGTGGAAGGAAGTGATTGGATGAAAGAGTGGATAGTGTTGATGTGTAGGATTTCCTGATGCGGTTTCAGAGGAGTGGGGGTAAATGTGTAAATATAGGTTCATTCATCGCAATTGGAGTAATTATACAGTGTTATATAGGGCTATATAGAGAGTGATCAGAGGCCCTGTGAGTGTAACGAAATTCACGTGATGGGTTATACACTGTTTCTTATCTCTGATCACACTGCAAAATAAGTCTTTTTTAGTTATGGGAATTTTTACTTTTGGCATAATATATTTCTGCTTCTCTGGCTTTCAGCTCTCTCCGTGTATATGATATGTGAAAGCTCTCTCCATGTATATGATATAATAATTTCTTGCAATAATAATAATAAAATCTTATGAGTGCGTTTGGTAGACCATAATAATAGATAATATAATATAATCAATTAAATTTTTAATATAAATTTATATTAAAAATTTATTTAATTATATTATATTATATCTTATTACGACCTACTAAATGCGTCTTAAGAGTTTATATGTTAATAAGACTTAATATAATATAATCAAATAAATTTTTAATATAAATTTATATTAAAAATTTATTTTATTACATTATATTATATCTTATCACAGCTTATTAAACGTATTCTAAATAGTTTAAACTTTTTATACAAGAAGATTCATTATTAATTTATTATATGATTTAATTGAGTACAAATTAATATACAAGTTTTTAATTGAATTACACATAATATTAACTTTAAATTATGTGAAACTCAAATCATATGAAATCAAATTTAAAACATATAATTTTGTAATTTACCATGCCAGAATTAAATTAATTAACTATCAAATTGCAAATCATTTAATTTCAAACAAATTTTAAACTGTATATAATTATATTTGTGAATAAACTAAAAAATTTACCACCCCATTAATAAAAGAAGTTGCTTGAATTTTTAAGTCAAGATATTAACATCAAGTAAATTGATGGGCATGGCTGCTAATGATACCTTTCATGTTGATTAAGGAAATTCTTAAGAATTAGGTGAATGATTGAGTAAATTAGTCAAAAATCTCAAAACATGTAAAATAAAAAATAAGTTAAATTTTGTCAAACCATTAAAATCAAGACTCGTTATCAAAGGTTTGATTGGGAACCTAACAAAGGGGGTTATTGTCAATAACCCACCCCAAACTTATCCCTAACTTCTCTTTTTGTAATATATATATATATGTATATAATTTTTTAGAAATTTTTAGACAGATTAAATATATTATCCCATCTATAAATAAAAAATAAAATATATTAATTAATAATATTATTAATTATTTATAAAATATAATATTATTAATTAATTAATTTTATTTTTATTTAATTGATCTATAAATAAGTCAGAAAATTCAATTTATCTAAAAATTTAACATAATTTTCACTAAAATTTCAAGTTGAAACATCATAATTTAAAAAAAGATTTACACTTAATTAAATAAAAAACTTGCTGATCCAAAATTTCAAATTTTTTTTTTTATAAATTTATTTCAATTAAAATTTAAATTTAAAAGTCCTTAAAAAAATAAAAAAATCAATATCATCCAGAGCCCAAGTCATTAATTGTCCTTTTTAAATAGTAAGATAGAGGAAAGGGCAAAGACCGACACATGGCCAATCACACCTCACCACTTGACTTACACCTGAAAGTTCAGGACACTACCCACTAGATGTCAGGTCCCACATGAGAAAAGCGCTTTTGTATTTCCCACTATTTCGCATACGTGCACTGTAGGCCCCACTTGAGGAGCGCTTTTGTAAATTGTATTTCACTTTTTTTTTATTTTTTTGTTATTACTTTTGCATACGTGTGCAAGGATCCAAGTAGTACTTTTCAACCCTTTTTTTTTTTTTTTAAGTTTTTATTTGTTTTATTTATAAAAATATTTATTCATGATATTTCTATGATATTTCTGGCTCTGGCAGATAATAAATAACAATATTAAATTATTAATACAGGATCTGAGTTATTTTTGGATTTTTCAGAACTTGTTTTGAGTTATAATGATAAAACTATTTAATTTGTTTTTTTCTCCATAAATAATAATATTTATTATTAATATTTAATACATCATGCCTGATGTTCAACTTCTTAATTTTTATTTTATTTCATAAATATTTTTTTATAGCAACCTATGATATTTCTAGTTTTCCTGGCTATTAATGCTGCTAAATAATAATATTAAATTATTAATACATCATGCTTGATATCACCAGTTACTTATAAATCTACTATTTCTTATAAGTTATTATTAATACTAAATACTCTCTTCATTTTGAAAAAAATAATTATTAAAAAAATTATTTTTTTATTTATAAATAAGTAATTATTTAGCAATTTAATAAAAAAATAATAAAATGACTAATTTATCTTTCTATTTTTTAAATATAATAAATATTTCTCTAATTTATACTGTAATTAATAAGAGTCTTTTTGACAATTTATGATAAAATTATTATTATCTTAAAAATAGTAATTTTTTTAATGGTTAATTTTTTCAGAATGGAGGGAGTAACTTATAATATATTAAATAAAATATATTAAATATTTAATAAATTTGACTTTTATTTAGATAATTTTTTAATTTATGGAAGAGTCTATAATAAAATGTAGCCATACCTAGTGTGGAGGTAAAATCTCCTTATATAATATATAGTTAAATAGATAATAAATATAATTTTTATATTTTATAAGTTAACATGTTATATATAACTGTACTATTCTTTTATTAATTAGCAATTATATATACTATAATAACTTACTAATTTAAATATAATTTATTATTAATATTCAATAATTCATAACTTTTTATTTTTCAATAACATATATATGATTGAAAAATGAAAAGACAAAGATTTCGTGCTCTAGTTAAAGGTGAATAAGCGTAGAAAAATTATTTTTTTATAAAAAATTCATGATATTTCTAGTTTTGGCAGGCTAATAAATAACCATATTTTATTATTATTACATCACGCGTGCGGCATACAGGACATGGATTATTTGAATTTCAAAAAGTGTTTGGGTTAAAAACTCAAAAAAAAAAACTGTCAAACGTAAGGGGCATTCCGAGAATTTAACTCGAGACCTCTCGCACCTTAAGCGAAAATCATACCACTAGACCAAATGCCCAGTTTGCGTGTGGTTTCCGAACTTTAAAATCTTATACGTTCATTTGTATTTGGACAGAAACTCCACCTTAATCACTGTACGTAGATGTTAAAAGTAATAAAATATAATGAAAATTTTAAGAATTAAATATTTAAAATTAGATATGATTTTCATCTAAATTCAAATATGAAAAATATATTTTACCTTAAATTTTTCATTACTTGTTTCAATACTCCATCTATTTTAAAATAATTGTCTTTTTAAAAATTTTATTTTGTTTCAAAATATTTATCATTTTTAGATTTTAAAAAAGTATTTATTATTTTTTTTTATAACTTTATCCTATTTTTATCCCTCTATTAAATATTCACATTAATTATTTTTACTTTTTTTATCAAAATCAAAAAGAGATATTTTAATCTTCTTATAATTATGATAATTATATGATTTTTTTAATATATGTGCGCTCTCTTAAAATACTATTAATTTGAAACGAGGAGAGTATGTGATAGTTTTAATGACTTATCATAGAGGTTTGGCAAAAAAAAAAAAAAAAGGTGACCATAGAGGTTATGGAATTTATTGATTGATTTAAATTTGGTCTTGCTAAAAAAAAATGAATTTAAATTTTAGATTTAATAATTGATTCAAGTATAATTTTTCATCAGTTGAAATTTTAGGCTAAACTCGAATTTTTGTACTTGGTAGAACACTGTAATTCTAGCTTCAATATTATATTCCCACATTAAATATCGAATGACAATTATTGTATTTGCACTTTACACAACTATTAATTGAATTTGAATTTTCAATAGTCCTTTGCATTTCATAAACTATTGTAATTTTTCAGTAATTGGATACAAATTACGGTTGTTGTCTTTTTGCACTTGAAGTAGTACAATACTGGTTTTGAATTTTTTATTATACTCTGTTCGTATTATTTTATTTGAGATATTTTTTTAAAATATTTAAAAAAATTATTTATTTTTATTTTTTTACTATTTATAAATATTTTATTTGTGGATATTAATTCAATTTAAAAAAAATAAAAATTTAATTATATTTAATAAAAATTATAAAATGATATATTATTTAATATATTTTGTGAAAAAATATAATGCAAATAAAATGACATGGAGAGCATATAATCTGACCATGCTCAATGTTTTTGGATTAAGAAATTAAGAGAAAAAAAGCGGCAATTTCGTACATGTAATTAAATAGACAACCGTGGGTCCATCCAACCACTCAATGCCCATTGGCAACATTGAATAGCAAACGATGGGACAGGTGTCGGTCGTGACTCGTGGGGTCCTTATTCCCGAGTTAAGTGAGACCCAAAAATATTCATGCTTTCCATGGGGCAAGTTTTAATGGACAATAGGGAAAGGAAAGAGAAATAAAAATTACTTAAGAATTAACATTTTTTTTTTATTTATTATACAATGAGCAGAAATAAATTTAATAACTCCATATAAGTAAAAGTAAATTTGAATAGTTTTTATTATCTGCGAAATTTAAATATGATGCATCTTAATTCTTAGAGATCATTAGCTTAAAAAGTAAGAATTTTAATATTGATTTCACCTTAATTATGTATATTATTTTTGGGTTTAATAACTCTTCGTATAGATAGTCATGGGTAGAGTATGAGTTATATTTAAGAATATATATGGTTTATCTTTTTATACATGAGTTAAATTTGATATATATGATTTTTTTTTTAATAATCACAAATATATTTATACACATTACGCAAAAATATTTAGATAAACTAAATCTATCACGTTATTCATAAATTAAATTAATAAAATTATGATACGTCAATTAAAAATATCAAATCATCCATAAATTAATCTACTAAAAATAAACTACAACAATTAACGATATTATAATTTATAAGTGATTTGACATCATTAATTTGTGTATTATGTTTCTATTAATTTAATTTATAAGTGATGTGATAGACTCAATTTATTTAAAAATTTCTTCGCATCACCTACCTCTATTTCTTTACTTTACTTTAATTTATAAATAGGAGAAATTTACATACTCAATTGGGGTTGGATTAAACAAATACATGTCGGAACGAATTTAAATAATAGTTGCTCAAGCCTTCCCTAATTTCCCCAAAGTCAAGACGTAAACATATCCACGACAATCAACATAACATCCACACTATTTTGGGCCAAATTCATAGCCCTATAAAATTATAAAAAATTAGGAAAGGATGAAAATAGGGCAATGCGGATTAGACCCAAGAATATAGGCCCAGACTATTTTCAATGGGCTGTGGATGATAATTGATCACGGGTCTGATTCTACAATGCATTTTTATGAGTTGAATAATAATTTAATATGATACAATCAAACATATTTATTATATATTAAAAATATATTTAATTATATTATATATTGTATTACAGCCTACTAATTTAGTAAACATACCTTTAATTTCTATTTTACATGTTAATAGTTACCCAATTGTTTTAAGGATGATGATATTATAAGAATTAGGTTTGTTATGATAAGAAGTAAGAACAATCAAATTTTTAAAATTTTATATTGTATAATATTAATCTCTCATTTTAAGTTAATTAAACTTCTATTTAATTTTAAAAGTTCATCGTTAACCATCATGAATTTATTTTCTTATTTTCTATAAGTTAATTTTATTTTTATGGAGTATGTTTCATATATGTGTACTTATATTCATAGGAATATAAAAATGTAAATGGATTGTTTTTAATATCCTAAAAAATTAATTATGTATTTGACAATCTATAAACAACAATTATTATTATTATTATAGAAAATTATAAATACAACATATGGTGTTAAAATAAAAAATGAGATAAATTATTTTGTATAAGTTAATTTTACTTTTGTTTACAGGTGTATTTGATAAAATTAAAAATTAAATGTTAAAAATTAAGCGCTGAAATTTAATTGCTGAATAATTCAAATGATATAATTTTTAAATTAAAAAAATATTTAAAAAATTAATCCTTATTCAATGTAAATTGTAAGTTATAATTTTTAATTTTTTTGAAATTTTTAATACAAGTATTATTAAATAATTTAAAATAATTAAATATTAAAAATTTTAATTTTAAATGTTGTTAACCATACATAACTTATACCGTATTTAGTCATTATAGTGGTTGAGCTCACATAGTTAATTTAGTAACTGAGTTGGTTGTATCTAATTCATAGTCAATTAAGTAATCTTTAATTCTATTTTCTTTAGTTCTCTCTAAATTGCCTACGTGGCATCTCTGTACATAAATATCATTGAGTCCAGCTAATCAATAGCTCATCAGAAAATTCATTTCATTTGTTTCCATTTAGAAAATTAGTTTGGTGTCACAGCAATATCAAATCTTCTTCCAGAATTTTCTTTTTGTTTTAAAATTTTCCTTGAAGTTTCTTTCATTTTCTTAAAGATTCTCAGTAATCAAACATATCTTTTCTTTT
Source organism: Reutealis trisperma (assembly GCA_947687605.1). NCBI lineage: Eukaryota > Viridiplantae > Streptophyta > Magnoliopsida > Malpighiales > Euphorbiaceae > Reutealis > Reutealis trisperma. The sequence goes on from CANTUT010000032.1 coordinate 337,805, forward strand.
GTAAACAATTCTTTATTCTTTTCAATGGTGAATTACAAGTGAATACTGTTGCTTTTGAAATTGCCAGGGCTTTTAGTTCAACTGTGAGAACACAGGATCAGCCTTTAAGTCCTTATTACCTTCACCCAAATGAAAACCCGTCTCTTGTTTTGGTTTTATTTGTATTAACTTGCCCTAATTACCATTTTTAGTCCCAAGCCATGAAAATGGCTTTACTCTCTAGGATAAAATTGCAGTTTGTTGATGGATCCATTTCTGCTCCTGCTACAATAAATGTTCTTTATAATTCTTGGCAAAGATGTAACACAATGGTGCTTTCATGGCTTCTCAAATCAATATCTCCTTCCATAGCTCAAAGTATCATTTGCCTTGATTATGCTATCTTAGAGACAGATTTTCATATGGAGATTATTTCAGAATTTCATATCTATAGCAAGAAATCTTTTCTTATCAACCAGATGATACTTCTATAACTGATTAATTTACTCATATAAAGGTCTTATGGGATGAATTGATGAATTTAAGACCCATTCCTATTTGCTCCTATGATCTTGTATGTAAGTGTAAAACTATTGATACTATTAAGAGGTTTCAAGAAAATAACTATGTGATTAGGTTTTTAAAGGGGTTAAATGAAAATTTTTGCTATTGTAAGGTCACAGATCATAGCAATGAAGCGCTTTCCTCTAATTAACAAAGTTTTTGCTTTAGTTACTCAACATGAAAGACAATTCATCGATACTAAGGATGTTCATCAAGAATCTGTTGCTTTTGTAACTAAATCATCTATGAACCCTAATGATTTTAATCAGAGCCCTAATTCTTTTTAGTCTCATAGTATGGTACTTATCAGAACAAAAAATGTCTTAATTCTAGTTATAAAAAGTCCCTATGCACATTATGTGGTTATCTTAGACATACTGTTGATAAGTTCTATAAGAAATATGGATATCCTCCAAGTTTCAATTTTGGTTTTAGGCTAAAATTTAGACCTCTAGTAGCTCATTTCAACTAAGTAGAAGGGTGTGGTTTTGAATATGGTAATTGTTATCAGTACGAATCTGGTGGTACAGACCAAAGGAATTTGCAAGTTGCCGTTGGCACTTAGTCTTCTGCTATCAATAAGTTTTCTACTAATACTGCCTATTATCAGCCTAATTCTGTGACACACAATCAAAATTCATCAACAACTAGTGCTTTACTTATTAGCCAGGAACAATGTCAGCAATTGTTGGCTTTATTGCAGACTCCACAGCCTGCACAACCGTTTGTTATCTTAGTTGCACATTCTAATGCTTTGGTTTATGGCCCACCTAAACATGTTGCATATTGTATGTCTTTCTCAACATTATCTGATAAGAATTTATGGATCATCGACACTGGAGCCGCTGATCACATCTGTTGCTCATTAAGCTTCTTTTAAAACCATGAACCTGTTAGTGACTACTTTGTGAAATTACCTAACAATAAGCTTATTCTAGTTTCACACATTGGTACAATCTATTTCAATGACAAGTTTATCCTAACCAGTGTCCTATATATCCCTCAATTCGCATAAACCTTATCTCTATAAGCAAGTTAACCTTACATTCTAATTGTTCTTTGTCTTTCTTGTCTAATCTTTGTCCTATCTAGGATTTGTAAACTTTGGAGATGATTGGGTTAGCTAGACAAGTGAGTGCCTTTATTTGTTGCTAGAACTAGTTTTTCCTAGTTTTGTTACTTTATGTTCTTCTGTTCATTCTTTTTAAATTCTCTATTTGACTTATGGCATTATAGACTAGGACGTGTTTGTAAACTAAATTCCATTTTTTTGTAAATTAAATGATCAAATAAAAGTTAAAGTTCGTATGTTTATGATGTTTTCCCTCTTGCTAAACAAAAGAAACTTCTTTTTCACTTAGTACTTCAATTACTTTTGTAATTTTTAATCTTATTCATATAGATATTTGGGGACTAGTTGAGCCCTCTCTCCCTTACCATTGTTATTTTCTTTCTATAGTTGATGACTTTTCTAGATTCACTTGGGTATGTTTGATGAAAACTAAGTCTGGAATGTCTGAAACAAGACAATTGTTTCAAAATTTCTATTTCCTAGGTCAAACCCACTTTAATACAAAAGTGAAAGTTATTAGGTTTGGAAATGGGCTTGAATTCAATATGTCAGATTTTGATGCCTCTCAAGGTATCCTTTATCAAAGAACTTGTGTAGAAACTCCATAGTAAAATAGCATAGTAGAAACACTAACATATGTGGCTAGGGCACTTAAGTTTCAAAGTAATATTCCTAAATCCTTTTGGAGTTTCTATATAACTCATGTTGTGCTTCTAATCAATAAGACTCCTACTCTAGTTCTGAATGAGAGCATTCCTTTCGAAAAGCTAATGGTAAAATTCTAGATTTTTCTAATTTGAAAGTCTTTGGGTGGCTATGTTTTATCGCTTCCTTACTCAGAAACAGAAATAAGTTTGATCATAGGGCATTCAAAGGAGTTTTCTCAAGATATTAATATGGTATTAGAGGATATTAGGTGCTTGATCTTCATACAAATTCTATTATAATTTCTAGAAATGTGATTTTTTAGGGGCATCTTTTTCCATTCCAGCAATCTTCAAACTCATCTGATACTTTTGTTTCCCCTATTCCTTATGATAATTTTGATACTCTTAATTCTTTTTCCTTTCCTTTTTAATATTCTTCTTCTTAGTCTCTTTCCTATTCCTCTACTAACTTTGATTGTAACCCTTCTTTATCACTAGTAATTTTTAAGAGAAGGATCAAAGTCACTAATAATTATTGATGTTTTGGATTCTAACCCTGCAACTATTGTAACTACTGACTTTACTCATTCTCCTCCTTTATCTTCTCTTCCTTCTCATACTTCTCCATCTCTCAGGAGATTTACTAGAATTCATCAACCTCTTACCTACCTCAAAGATTATCACTGTAAGCTAGTTGTTTCACTGTCTTAGTCTAACTCAATCATCACAGTTGCAGATTCCTTACTAGGTACACCTCATTCCTTGTCTAAGGTCCTTTCTTACACTTACCTTTCATTTCACATCAAGTTTTTTCTATTAACATCATTAGTTGGCTTTATCAAAACCTGGCATTTAGAGCAGCTTGACATTAATAATGCATTTTCCATGGAGATCTCCATGAAGAAGTTTATATAAAGCTACCTCCAGGCCTTTCTTCTTCTGCACCAAATCAAGTATGTCATTTATTGAAGTCTCTTTATAGCCACAAATATGCCAGTAGGCAATGGTATGAGAAACTTTCTTAGGCTTTACTTCAGCAGGGATTTATTCAAGCTCATTCTAACTCTTCTTTTTTTGTTGGAAAGACTGATTCTTCATTTATTGCCTTATTGATCATGTTGATGATGTGATCCTTGCTATAACATCTATTTTTGAGATCCAAGATATCAAAGCTTTTCTTCATCATTCTTTCAAGATAAAAAATCTTTGGTTCTTTGAAATACTTCTTAGGCTTTTAAAGTGGCTCGAACCTTAGCTAGGATCTCCATATGTCAAAGAAAATATGCATTGAAGTTACTTAATGACATTGGCTTTCTTGGTTCCGAGCCCTCTAAGACTCTAATGTTGCCTACAGATTCTGCAATTTATGCCTCTGGTCTTATTCTTTTAGACACTATCTCATTCATAACTCTTATTAGCAAACTCTTATATCTCATCGATACTAGACCAGATATTACTTTCTTTGTCCAGTAAGGGGTGTGCAAAATCGAACCGAACTGAATTGACCCTATTTGGTTTGGTTCTTATTTTTGAAACTTTGTAAATTTCGGTTTAAAACTGAACCGACTGAATAAATCGACTAAGTTTAATATATATATATATATATATATATATTTTATGTTGATTTAAGTCATACTATCACTTGTAGCTCAGTGGTCAAAGCTTTATTTTGGTTGCTTACTAACATGAATTCAAATATCAGCATTGTCTTTATAAATATTCTCAAGTTTTATCTAAAAAAAAATGTTTGGTGTTGATAAGATTTGATCTTAGGCCTAGTACAATGTTTGGAGTGCATATTGCCACTAGGCCACTAAAGCTTGCTTGGTTTTTATTTTGACATAATTAATTATATAATAAATTCGGTCAAACTGAAAATTGATCTAGCACCGAATTTTCACTTCAGTTTGGTGTCGGTTTCTAAAATGGGTGAGCATTCAATTCGGTTCAACCAAATTCTCACCCATATGTCCAGTAGCTCTCTCAGTTTCTTGACAAACCAACTAAAGTTCACATGATTGCAGTACACAAATCTTGAGATATATCAAAGCCTCTCTAAGCCAAGGACTATTTTTCTCTACATAAGCTTCTTTATAAGGTTCAAGGCTTTACAGATTCAGATGGGGCACTTGTCAATTGATAAGGAATCAATTACATGCTATTATATTTTTATTGGTTCCTCATTGGTTCTTGGAAATCCAAGATATAAAACACAGTGGCTAGATCATCTTTAGATGCTGAGTATAGAGCCATGGTTACCGCCACATGTGAGGTTCAATGACTTTTATACCTTCTAGGAGATCTTTGTTTGTCCCATCCATAGCGAGCCTTAACTTTTCTGTGATAATCTATCAGTTCTTTGCATTGCTCATAATTCTATATTCCATGAAAGAACCAAGTACATTGACATTGATTGTTATGTGGTTCGAGTGAATGTAGCTGCTAAGGTTCTCAAGTTAATGCCAGTATCCTCTCCTCATCAACTTGCTGACTTTTTCACTATAGCTCATCACTCTACTCAATTTCAAGAACTTCTAAACAAGCTGAGTGTTATTATCATATACACTCCGACTTTGTTAGTAGGGAGGGAACCATACGTAACTTATATAATATTTTTAGTCAGTACTATAGCTGAGCTCATATAGTTAATTTAGTAAGTGAGTTGGTTGTAACTAATCATAGTCAGTTAAGTAGAATTAGCTTTAATTCTATTTTGTTTAGTTCTCTCTCTAAATTGCCTACGTTGCATGATCTATGTATAAATATCATTGATTCCAGCTAATCAATAGTGCATCAAAAAATTCATTTTATTTGTTTCCATTAGAAAATTAGTAAATGCCGAATTAGATTATCAAACACCATTTTAATAATAATAAAAAAATTATTTTAGCAAATAAATTCAATATATATATATATATATATGTCAAAGCATAGGGATAAAAACACTCACCATTTTCGAAAGGCATTTAACTAATCCTAACAACAATTGATGCTTTATTCAACTACTTCAGTCAAAAAATAAGAAAAAACTACGTCGGCCTTTTATCTTCTTTTTTCCCCTCGAGTTTGGAGTCAGTATCCTATGTCTCATCCATGGTAGTAGCCTAATAATTATTGATTAATACTCAATAATAGAGAGGTTTTTTTTTTTTTTTTTTTTTTTTTTTTTTTTATTAGTACTAAAAAAGTTATTTTCAAAATTAAGTTCATTAAATCTTAATCAGAGTTAGGTGGTGTTTGATAAAACTGAAAACTAATTGCTAAAAATTTAAATGCTGAATAATATAAGTGATATAATTTTTAAAATATAAGATTATTTAAAAATTTAATCACTTATTGTATTCAGTATAATTTCTAAATTAAAAATTTTAACTTATCATTTTAAGTCATTTTTGACTTAAATAATATTTTAGGACATATATTACCAAAACAATTTCAAATGATTAAGTGCTAAAATTTTTAATTTTAAGTATTAAATGGTGTTATCAAACGTCATCTTATATAGTAAAAGAAAAAAAAAAAAAAGAAGTCAATTCCTTCCTATTTAAAAATTTGTGATATTTAAAAAACTATATATTAGTATAGTAATTATTAAAAAAACATAGAGCATAGCAAATTATAATATACTCTCCAAAATATAAGAATTGGAGTCTCATATACCAAAATTTAAAATTAATAATATATCTACTATTATGACCCCATTTATATTTATAAAATGCTATAAACTTTTATCCTTATCATATAAAAGTGTCCAGAATTAACTCTCTCTCTCTCTCTCTCTCTTTCTCTATATATATATATATATATATATAATTAATATTAATACGCATGCATGGACTATTTCAAAGAATGATATAGTTTAATTATTTTTTTGCCAGAGGTATATAAGTTACTAGAAATCAAGAAAATTTCAAGTCAAGGTCTGTTTCCGCAGTCAGGGGAAATTAAAGGAGGAGATAAAATATAATATTGGATCAAGGCACTGTAATTATGTAAGCAGAAGTACTTGATCATGTTTTATTGTCCTTTTTTCTTTTTAATTTTTTTTTTCATGTTAGTATGTTTTTCTAATTTCTAGTTCTCTACAACAAATCTTTACATAGTCAATAAAAGGCAACCGAATAATTTTTCTCTTTCAATGAAAATAAGAAATCAGCAACAACGGCTTTCAATTTTTCTTGTAAGAGCATGCAAGTCAAAGTTATATATGAACTAATATTCAATTAATGTCACTATTAACACTTTGTTTTTGTGATGAATTTTGTAAAATTTATGAATTATAATTTAATTTAAAAAATTAAATTATATTTTATATATTTATTAAAATTCATCATGCTTCAAAACCATTAAAAATAAAATATTTAAAAACCCAAATGAAATATAGATTTTTGATTCACTAAATTTTGTTCAAATTCATATATTTTAATTAAATTTATAGATTTAAAATTTATCGTACCAAACCAGATTTAAGAATTTATTTTTGTCTTAATTAAGTAGTGAAAAGAGCATCTTAATAATATATATCTTAAGTAAAGTACAAGCCACATTAACACATAATTATCAATTCATGACTAATCAGTTAGTTTTCTTAATAAAATTAATACAGGGAGCCGCAAAAGGTCTTCTGAATGAAATTTATTAAATTAGGCAGATCCTTTAAAAAAAAAAAAGAAGAGATTTTTATCGGAATTTGCAATATTGACATATGCTTTTTTTTTTTTAAAAGAAAAATAGATAATTTTCATAGAGAAAAGTCATATAAATAGATGAAAATTTTGAAAGCATTTGACAGAATATATTTATATTTAGCCCTTCAAATATAAATTTTGTAATTAATTAATTAATATATATACTAGTCTTTTTAGGGTGGCCATGGTTCCTAACCGATTCAGGATTTGGTGGTTCATGTTCAATAAAATATGGAATCGGATCGGAACAGAGAAGATTCCGGTTCTAAGAAACCGATTATGGCGCGTCTCTGTTTTTTTCTTTTCCGAATTGAAACCAGTGGTTTTGATTCTGATTTTATTAAAAAGAAAAACCAGACCATAATCGACTCTCTTAAAGTTTCGGGCCGGTTCCACTTTGCTTCTAGATTTGACCGGTTTGAAATCAGTCTTTTGATGATATGATTCAAGAAAATGTATTTTTCATTTTTAAAGAAATTGGGCAAAAGCATCGGCTTTCAATATGTTTGACATTTTTGTGCAACTTGACAAAAATTTTTGATTCGATAATACGGAGGACAGATTGAAAGATTACATTATGACAAAAATGAATTGACGAATCTTTGTATAACCAAACAGTATCATTCAACTGTATTAATGTTATTTTATATATCCTTACATACCAATGTAATTGGAAGTTAATTGGAACCTGGAAACGAAGAAACATTCGAAATGTCGGCAGCAGCTCTTTGATTTATATTCATGATATGACATACATGAACGTCACATGAGCTCTGATAAATTTTCTATTTTGAGGATAATAAGATTAATGTTTTATTGAATATAGATTTTGTAATGAGTGTTTTTACAATGTATTTGACAAGGTATAATGAGATGTAATGTAATTAAATGAATTTCTAATGAAAATTCATATTAAAAATTTATTTAATTATATTACATTATATATTATTACGTTCTATAAAATACACCCTTAGAATATTGGTTTGAGAAACAGTTAATCTAGATAATATTAGTTGATAAATTGTAAAATTAGGGCTTTTTTTTTTTTTTTTTTTTAATTATAATCATTATAGTTAAGAATACTGATGTGTTGAAATTTCTACTTTTCTTCATTTCAAATAAATTTTATCTGAATTATTTAGTTTTTTTATCAGTATTTTAGAGTCTAAGAATACTTCGCAGAAGAATCCAATATTTAAATATCCTTTGGCCCATTATTAGTCAGATTCCAAGTAGCTTTATAGAGTACATGAAAGTAAGATGGTGTACTATATATGTTATACCATTTGATACTGATACTACTTACATAAAAAAGAAAAATTTTTAGGTAGATTTAGTCTGCTATATCATTTATAGACCAAATCAATTATGCGTTGATATTTGATGTTATTTATTAGATGCAATATTAATATAGATTCAGTTATTTATTACAATCAATCACTCATGATTAAATATCAACTAATACAAATAATACATCTAATAAATGACACCATATATTAATGTGTAATTAATTTAGTTTATAAATAATATGATAGACTAAAGTTACTTAAGAATTTTCTTTATAAAAAAATAACTCTAATAATTTTAAAAGTCAATACAATTTTTGTTAAAACAAATATTTAGAAACACTATAGTTAACTAATTTGAATGTTGACATTTGATCCAAACCAATAAAATAAATACAATATATATTTACTGTATGAAAATTACTCATGATATCATTTAATTATGATAAAGTAAATATTAAAAGTAATGTGCCTTTGATTTAGTGATACTAAAATTATTTTTAGAGTTGAAATGTTACGAATTTAAATTTTTGTCAGACTTAAATTTATAAAATAAAAATAGATATTAAAGACGTAGATGTGAAAATTTTAATGAAAAATTGAAAATGGATGCGTTATATTATTATGTATGTGGGAACACAATGGAACCCTTTCAGTCTGCAAGATTGACTTATTAATTGTAATAGTAGAAATTGCTTTGGGCTTGATTAACGTTTTAAACTACCAACATATGAAGACCATACCAATACCTAAAATTACGAGTGATTAACCAATCTAATCACGCCATTAGACCCGGCTTTTCACTCCTTTATAACCCCACTCACTGGCACTTCTCCCCTATCACCCCACCCAGCCCTCTCAACCTCAAGAAGAAGAAAGAAAATATGTCTGCTCTTTCAATATTTTTCCTCTTCTTCTTCTCCTTTCTATCTTCCCATTTCGTTTTCTCTTCCCCAGTTCAAGATCCTGAGCTAGTAGTACAAGAGGTACACAGGTAATGTACATTATTTTTTACACACACTGTACTAAATTCATCTGCTTTGTCACCATGCATAGGATTTACATCTGATCTCACAGTTTTAGAAGTGACTGTAATATTACCGCAGAGTATAAGAGTAGTACTTTATTTTTTTTTCCTTATAATTATCATTTAAGTTTCGATTCGATTTCGAATTCATAACTTTACAGTTCTAAATACGAGTTTACTACTGTAGGAGCATAAATGAATCAAGGAGGAACCTTGGCTACCTATCATGTGGAACCGGCAACCCCATTGATGATTGCTGGCGATGCGACCCCAATTGGGAGAGAAACCGCCAGAGATTAGCAGATTGTGCTATTGGGTTTGGGAAGAATGCGATAGGGGGAAGAAATGGGAGAATTTATGTGGTGACAGATACGAGTGATAATGATGCTGTGAATCCAAAGCCAGGGACATTAAGGCATGCTGTAATTCAAGATGAACCATTATGGATCATTTTTAAAAGAGATATGGTAATTCAATTAAAACAAGAATTAGTAATGAATTCTTACAAAACAATTGATGGAAGAGGTGCTAGTGTTCACATAGCTGGAGGACCTTGCATTACAATTCACTATGCTACAAATATCATAATTCATGGTTTACATATACATGATTGTAAACAAGGAGGGAATGGTAATATAAGAGACTCTCCTCAGCATTCAGGGTGGTGGACTCAATCTGATGGTGATGGGATCTCTATATTTGGTAGTAAGCATATTTGGGTTGATCATTGTTCATTGTCTAATTGCCATGATGGTCTTGTTGATGCTATTCATGGATCTACTGCCATTACTATTTCTAATAACTTCATGACCCATCATGACAAGGTCATGCTCTTGGGTCATAGTGACTCTTATAATCAAGACAAGGATATGCAAGTTACTATTGCCTTTAATCATTTTGGAGAAGGTCTAGTGCAAAGAATGCCAAGGTAATATATTATTATATTTCTTTTATAATATCCAAAATTTTTGAAAGGAATAATTATCAGTATTTGAACTTTATCTCTTGTATTATAATTTTATTTTAAAAGGGTTTTGTTATTATTTTGAGAATTGCAGGTGTAGACATGGATATTTTCATGTGGTGAACAATGACTATACCCATTGGGAAATGTATGCCATTGGTGGAAGTGCTTCCCCTACAATCAACAGTCAAGGCAATAGATTTCTTGCACCTAATGATTTGTCTAAGAAAGAGGTGAGTACATATGTGGAAGTCTCTCTCTCTCTCTCTTTCTTTTTTTAGCACCAAGTTTGAATGTATTATTGCCGAGGCCTATATGCACTTACCATCATGTTATGTCTAAAATTTTATTAAGGTTTATATCATTTCAGAAAACGATTTTCAGTCAAAAGTGATTGATAAAGTCGTATTCTCTTGGTTTATTAATGGTCATAATATTAATTATTAATAAAGTGAAAACAAAACATGTATGTAGGTGACCAAACACGAGGATGCACCGGAAAGTCAGTGGAGGCATTGGAACTGGAGGTCGGAGGGAGACTTATTGCTGAACGGTGCATTTTTCCGGCGATCAGGTGCAGGAGCATCTTCAAGCTATGCAAGGGCTTTTAGCTTGAGTGCAAGGCCATCTTCTCTAGTGGATTCAATGACTAGAACTGCTGGTGCACTTAACTGCAGGAGGGGTTCTCATTGCTAATGGAAACTATATAACAAAAACATTAAGAAAATGAGTATAGGCCTTAACTGGCCAAATAGTATATAGTGTGTACTACTAGCAGTTTTTGGTGTCTGTGGTTTTGATTGTCTTATTTGTTGACAACCTCTGTTATTTTGCTGCTTTGAAAACTTTATTTGATTGGACTATAATTGACAATCCTTGTCCTGTTAAAACAAAAGGCAAGAACAAGAACAGAAGTGTTGATTTTATATGTTTAAAACTTCCGGTTAATATAACATTATGAAGTATGTGATAAATACAGACTTAACTCAACTCTAATTTAAATTATGCATTTTCAGACTTACTAATGATAAATATATATCTAATTCAAGTACTAACTTTACATAATAAAATGGCAATTCTTTCTTGATCGTAAAGTGGCTGAAATGCCACATCAACACATAGTTTAATGATAAGTACATATACGATATGAACAATAGGCCTAAATTAGATTTTATCATTATAATAAACGTTTTTAAATTAAAAATTCATTTAGATTAATTTTTTATGTTTGAACTCTTAGTTGTTGACTTGAAAATTTTGGTAACTAAAATAGAGTTTTGAATATTAATGATTAATAATTCAAAATTATAATTAATTAAAACGCCCAAAACATTTGATATTTCTAGAAATTTGATTTTTCAATTGTCAGCTTTCAAATACTAACATTTAACTATTAATCATTAATTATTGACTACAATTATGAATACATATTTTTTTTAAAGTATTGATTAACTAGAAAAAAAAAAAAAAAAACTAATGAGGTTTAGAATTTTCATTTTCACTTCTAAATTAATCTCAAACTTTAAACTAGCTAGGGATAATAGATATGATTAAAATTAAACCAAATGAGTAGAACCATAATTACCCTCTCATTAGAGTAATGATTAGTGATAAAGCTTGTTGTGACGTGGAAAATATCGATCTAATTCAACAAAATAGTACATTAATTGCGTTGTTTATATCTACTAAGTAACACTTCATAAACCAACATTTAACAAATTAATTACTACTCCATCTCTTTTTAAATAAATATCGTTTAAAATTTTTACATAAAAATTAAAAATATATTAAATAATTATTAAATAAATTATATTATCCTTAAATTTTAAATATTTAAATAGAATAAATAATATGTAAAAAAATAAATAAGAATATAATTTATAAAAAGAATTAATATATATTGAGAAAAAAAAGGCCAAATAATTTGAATTAAAATTAAAACCTTTAAATCGTCAACTATTCATAAATAGACCGAGAATTAACTTGCACGGTCATATATAACTAGCAGTAATTACATTTTGACTTTTAAGTATCTTCAGATTGACACTTGTCATAATCAAAGACTTATAACAATGGACAATGTGAAAAGCAGCCGCTGGAGTGAAAAATTCCCTGGAAACAGAGAGGAATTTGCCATCGTGAAAGCTGAAAAATGCAACAGCCAACCCCACCACCACCTGACAAATACTTTTCCCCGTGAATCATGGAGAAACACCTGGAAATGGGGCCTATCCATGACGGTGTCTGGGGGCAAAGCATACAAGTCCAGCATCCATTATTATACTGTGCTCGTGGGGAAGAAACTCTGCAATTCCCGCTTGCAAAGCACATAAGACAACCCATCATTTCATCAGCTTCAAGTCAAAGTTTGTTATTTAAGTCCACTTAAATACGGAAAACTCTTACCCTTTTGCAAATTATTTATTATATATATTTATATATATATATTAGTTATTTATTAACTACATCAATATGTTAGTTACATAATTAGTTATTATTATTACATATTTTAATTTTTTACTTTTTTATATTATTTTTAATAGAGTTATATATTTTGTTACATATAATTATTATTTGGATAACAGATTTTTGAATATCATATTTTAAAATAGTTTAGAAATTTAAACTGTAATATTTATTTTTTTTAGCTTATTTTATTGTGTAAATATATAATTTTGATTTAATTTTATAGAATAGAGGATGAAAAAAATATAGGTATAAAAAATTTAAAATAAGGTAGGGCGAGGACAAGGATTTTTTAATAAATATTATTAAATCAAAATTCATTAATCTCTATTTTAAAAAAAAAATAAAACTAGTTAATTTTTTAAGCAACTTCGCTGCACGTGATTGATAAATTATAAATTATTGTTAAAATTATAATTTGATTATGAAAAAAAAATTCTAATAATTTTTTGTAAATATAAATTATATCTATATTAAACAACTAAGAATCATTATACACTTCTCTGTAAAAATCTTTAATTATTTTAGTAAAATTGAGCAACATTAATATTTTTTACTTCATTAATTAATCTATCAAATAGGAGATAATAATTGAATATAAGATTATTTCATCTTATATTGATATAAGTAGAGGCCAGTATAGTTCATGAGAATCCAGAGATTTTTAAATTTTCATAATCGAACCGAACTTTGGAGATTTTTAAAAGTAGATCTCTATAATAGAAATGTGAGATAAAAATCTCCGTATCAAACCGTTTCAAAAAGTTTAAGTCTAATGAGACAATTTGGTATAGAATGGGATAAACAGATATTCAGAAATTTTCTTTTTTTAAATAATTAAAATTATATATTTTTCAACTTAAACCATTTTCATTGAAATTAAATTAATAAAAGCGAAAATCAAATTATATTATGCATAATAAAAGAAATTTATTAACAATCTACCGAGCTAAAATAAAAATCAAATTGCATAATACATAATTAAAAAAATTATAAAAATTAAACAACATAGTACATAATTAAAAAACTTTAATAACAATCTACAAGTTAAAATAAAAATAGAATAAACATGAAAAAATAAGAACATATATGTGAAATCAATAATACACAATGGTTCTTGACAAGACATTCTCTTTAATTTTAGGATTTTGGGTAATTTCTAAAATAAAAAAAATAAAATTGAAGCCCATTGGATTAGTAGAAAATAAATTTTAATAGTTAGTTAATGAACTTAATATAAAATTGATAGGTAAAAATATTAAGTGCAACAAAAACTTTACGTGGTCAATTATTTGAAATAATAAATCACTTTAGTGAAGTAATAATTTTATTTTCTACATATAATCTATCATTTCAAAACTCAATAACATAATACAAGTTTATATTATTATTTTACCTTATTTATGATAACAAATATAAAAATTAATTGATTGATAATCGATTATAATATATGTTATTATAAATTTAATATCATCAATGAAATTATATAGTTTAATAATAAATTAATAATATAATGGTCTTAAATTTATAAATTATGAGATTACAAATTTAAATCTATTAAAAAACTTGCATTGAATTTATATATAAAATCATTGCATTACTTAATTATTAACTTAATTATGTTGATCAATTAAATAAGTTGACGAAATTATCAATGCTTTCAAAGTTGTATAATCAAATAGATATTATTTTATAATTGATGGATATTATTTTATAATTTCCAAAATTAAAAATTTCTCATAAGATAAAATAATTAAATTATTTTCCTTTTGATTTTAACAATTACATATTAATATTATTAGTATTATAAAAATTCTTAAATTTTTTCAAAATTTAGCTTACTCTTTTATATATATATATATATATATATATATATATATATATATATATATATATATAACTTTTAAAACGATTTAATTCAAAGAAAGTCAAACCGTCAACCGATTGATATGGATTGCCACCCTTAGTATAGGTTAAGGAATTCTTTTAATAATAATAATAATAATAATGTCATAATTTAAGGAATAACAAAAATCAATATAGATAATTTTCAATTTTAATTAATTTTTAATCTTATATAATTTTAATTTAATCTTATGATATTGGTAATGTTTTTCACAAATTTTAGTAATATATATATATATATATATCCATTGTTTTTTCAAGTTTGATATTATTTAATTATTTGTGAAAACTTTATCTACATATTATAGGCAAATAGATAATATTATTAATAGGAAGAGAAAGAACACCAACTTAAAGATGGCCAGACACGAGGTATCTACAAGGAATGGATGCCATGCATTTATATTATATTCGGAAAGGTAAAAAATACAATCATTAATAATGTATTTTTCTGCACCAAAAGATCTGCATATAAAAAAGATTAAACCTATGTTTGATTCGCGAAAAAAAAAAAAAAAATTTTGAGAAATTGAATAATTATTTTAATTCTATAATTAGATTTATAATATAAAATAATTATTCTATTTATATAAATAATCATAATATTTTTATAAATTAATTTTACTATTAACAATAAATTAAATATAATTTTATTAAATTTTATTTGAGAAATAATTTGAATGCATAATAAATAAAATTTTTATTTGACTTAAAATTTAAAAAATAAAAAATGAAAATGAAAATCTGAAAAAAAAAAAAGCAATAGTAGTGAATTTGAATTTGTCAATATTTTTTAGGGGTAAAAATGAAAATACTCTATTCCATATACTAAAGAATACTAATTTTTTAATTTTTTGTGGAATATGTATTTTATGAAAATTGTGAAATTGCTATTTTATAAAATTAATATTCTTGTTTAAAATTTGAACAAAAATTTAAAATAACTATTTCATATGAAATAGTTATTCTATTCATTGGGTATAAACCAAACATAGCTTAAAAGAAAACCTAGAAAGATTAAAATAAAATGACCTTCAAATATATAGCTAATTTTCCCATCCAAAAAAGTTTATTTATTTATTATTATTATTAGTATTATTATTATTTGTAGCGAGCGGAAATAGACCTAGACTATATAATGCACATCTATCCTAATAATTAAATTAAACAATCATGAGTTTTTTTTTTTTTTAAGGAATATCAATGAGTCTTTAATTTAGTGATACTGAAATTATTTTCTAAATCAAGTAGCTTGAAATTTAAATTTCAATTGAAGTCAAATTTATTAAAAAAAAAAAAAGGTATAATTTCAAAAAGAAAATCTAATTGTTATGATGATATTGTATGTATTATGATAATATTAGATTTCTATCCTCATCACTATAGATAAAATTTCTCATGAGATAATACTCTATCTCTATCACTATCTTTGTAACCATTGACGCATATAAATAGATGTTACAATTAATAAAAATACACACATAAATTATTCTTTCTTCTATTATTTTATTATTTTTTTCTCTATATTTTATTATTTTTTTCTCTATATTTTATAATATATTATCAGCGCGAATTCATTTTACTTTTTTTTTTAAAGCTACCTTTTGGAGGATGTTAATAGGTATTTTTTTTATGAGTAAATCTTTTTCATGGAAATTTAAGGAGTATTTTATTATTGATTTTGTTTTTCATATCTTCGAATTGATTTTTTTTTTTTGGGATTTATTGAAAAAGTCTAATTTTTGATATGTTAAAATGTCTCATTAGACACATATATGCTTTTCTTAATATTATTTGCGACTGCATCATAAGAATCTGTACAATAAAGCCAAATTGAAAATAAAATTTATATAGCCAATTATTGGAAAACTCCAAATTCATTCTTTTGCTGTATTTTTTGTTATATATATATATATATATATATATATATATATATATATATATATATATATATATATATATATATATATATATATATATATTCGTTTTATATGATATATCATTATTTTTTTATAGAGATATTATTATTATTATTTAATTTTAATTAAGCAAATATGATTCCTAAAGAACGTTTATTCTAAATTCCTGTAGAATTAAACAAATTAATACAGTTTTTGAAAAACTAATATTATCTACAGTTCTTAAAAAACTAATTAAATAAATAAATACAATATAAATTCTTGAAAAATTGGTACTTTAAAATTCCTAAAGAACTAGTATCCTAAATTGTTAAAAAAATAATATCCTATGTTCCTGAAAAACTAAATAAATTTGATATAAGTTTTTGAAAGACTGATTTAATTATGATTTTATTTAACATATTATTATTATTATTATTATTATTGTTATAGACTATGATGAATTTTATAAAAATCGAATTTGTGGCCCTTAACATTACGAGTAAGAATTATTTATCATGCATACTAGATGTTGAAATTTTTGGATTGGGTCTTAATTAAATTGTTAAGTGATTCACTTTCTGGTTTTCTTAGTAGCATTTTAATTGAAAAGGTTTTTTTTTTTAATCATATACTACATTGTGAATTGATGAATAAATTGGAAGGTTCTTTTTGATTATTAAATTGCTAATTTTTCTTTTCACTATGGTGGCTTGAATTTATTACTTTTCAGTAATGATTTTGTTGAAAACGTTCAAAATTTAATCATTTTGTGATTTAGTTGCTTCATGCTGGAAGAATATTAATACTTTATCATGGGATAAAATATATTTATTAGAGCTATATGCCTCTAATTTTGTCAACAAAAATTTGAATAGAGTTTTCAATTTTGATATTACGCATGGTTCACCCCTATTTTACATAATTATTAATGATGGATTTTGTATTGATATGAGTTCATTACATTTATTAAAATAAGTTTATAAGATAGAAGTCATTGTAAACTTTATCAAAGTTGAAAGGCACATATTGTATATAATAACTTGATCGACTTTAAAGAGCTGATCTGTTTGATTTGTGAATACTGTGATTCAATTTGAAAAAATATAACATCAAAATGAATTTTTGTGATAAATTTTTATGGTGCCTAATTTTAATTTGTGATTAAAATCAAAATAAGATAAAAATCATACATGATCACTTGAAAGTTTTGGTCCTACCACAAGGTCAATATGACTGGCTAAACATGTGATTACAAGATTTTAAATTTGTTTTATAATACAATTCAATTATATTTAGAATTACTTCACAGTTGAAATTGTGTGGTAATAAAGTTATAGAATGTAATATGCTATAGATGACATATAGTATTTTTATATCTCTAATATGCTCTTGAAGCAGCAGTATAAAAAGTGAAAATAAAATATTTTGAACTTATTGCTTATCATCTAATAGTTGAAAAGAACATTGAATTTCCAATTATCAAGTTAGGCCCACTAGTACAATAGTAACCCCTAAAGTGAATGATATAAATTACCAAAAGTCAAAAGCCAGGTAAATTTTGTAGATCATGAGAACTCTGAAAGAGAAGCAATCCACATGAAAGACATAATTCACCTTACTAGATAGACTTCCTAAAGGAGTAAGCTAAGGTCTTGTATTTATTTATATCATTCTTACCACCTTGTGGGTTTATATCGATAAGTTATTTATCTATGTTATTTTGTATTATAATCTATGACTAAATTTATTAGTATTTTATCCTTAGCATACATGAAAAAATGTTGTGTTGAACATGTAGTTCAAGCATTGAACTTGTACTTCAATAGTCTAACCTTGAATATTTGGTATGATATGCCATTGTGTATGCTGCTTTACTTTGAATTAGAACATATGCATTAATAGATATTCTCCCTTACAACTTGTATATGGAGATGAGCCTAATAATTTTTTTTTATCTACAAGTTTTTGGTCATATGTACTAAAAGCATCATCTCAATGTGCAGAAAAAAAGTCCAAAGAAGAGACTTGAAATTTATTTTGATGAGGCATATTTCCTGATATTAAGGGAGGAAAAGTACCTGCAATGCTAAAAATGTCAAGAAATTTATTAGAAGGAAGACCTTTTAGACAATTTTGATCCATGTACAAGTTAGAGTAAATCAAAAGTTCAAAAAATAACATAGTTGCAACATATTGCAACTTAACTGTCAAAAGCATTTATAGATGCTAAAAGAGTAACAAATTTTTATATTGCAATTGCTAAAACCCCACCAAAGGTTGTGGTTCAAATTGCAAATAGAAAATCAATAAATAGAAAATTAATCAATCTTACTACATGCTAGAAGCATAGATAGTAAATTGGAACTAAAGATAAAAATCTGCGGAAAAAAAAAAGCTTCACTAATTAAGAAAATCTTTTGAAGAGAAGCCTCTTGAAGAGAAAGATTTCAGTCAAAAAGTTATAGTCAATAATGAGACACAGATTGAGACAACGAAATAATTAGATTATTTAGATATGACTCATAAAGTTGATAATCATATCAATAAAAATTAGGAGATCTCGATTAATTTTGTGATACAGAAGAAATATTTGATAGTAATTCATTTATCATCAATGATAAATTTGTCCTAACAGTAGCTCTTGCTATCTCAAGAGATAATCTAGATCTAAAACCTATGAATATAACTAAATGTGAGTATAGACATAATTGGCCATCATGAAAATAGGCAAATTCAGGTCGAGCTACACCCTTTTTTTAAATGCAAGGAATTCAAACATGTTATGTTGACTACTTAAAATGTGAATGGTTATTTGTGCCAAAATGTAATGAGAATAATGAGATGGTAAAATATGAAGCGAGGTTAGTTGACTAGGATTTTCCGCAAAGATCTAGTATTGACTATGAGAAACTTATTCTTTTATTATAAATATGATTATATTATGTTATCTGATTGATAAGGCAATTAAAGAAAGGCTTGATATGCATTTTATAAAAATGATATTTATGTGAGAGTCCTAAAAGGACTAAATATACTAGAAAGAGATGCATATCAAACATGTGACATGTATTCTATCAAATTGCATAAATCCTTGTATGGGTTAAAGCAATATGTATGTATGTAGTATAATCATTTGATTAAATCCTTACTGAAAGAAGGATATATGAATAATATACTATGTTCATATGTAGTCATAAAAAACCATATAATGGTTTTATTATTGCAATATGTGGTTGATTTAAATGGACTCTTAATGAACTAAAAGAAACATGCATTTATTTGAAAAGTGAGTTCAAGATGAATTTAGGGAAACAAAACTTTATATCGGCATACAAATCGATCATCAAGGAGTCTTAATACACTAGCTTACTCATGTGGAAAAGATACTTAAGTAATTTTATGTGAATAAACCTTTTTTCTTAAACACACCAGCGGAGGTCTGCTCACTAGAAGTGAAGAGTTACCTTTTTTAGACCTAAAAAAGATAACAAAGAGGTATTGGGTCTTGAAGTATCTTATAAAAATGTTATAGGGGCACTCATGTATTTTGGAAATTGTATCAGGCCTGATATTATATTTACAAGAATTTTTCCTAGCAAAGTATAGTTCTACACCTACCAAAAGACATGAGAATGGTGTAAAAGACTTACTGTGTTATCTTCGACACACTATCGATTTGGTTATATTTTCATATAATTCATATTTGATAATGGTTACATGTGGATGCTTTGTCTGATCAATATAAGGGTAAATCTCAAACTGGATATGCATTTACTTATAATGATATTGTAATTCTATAAAAGTATTTATAGTCGTGAAGTATCTCAATAAAAATACTCCCGTTATGTCGTTTGAGAATAACAATATGCATTGCACACATTAAAGATGGATATAGCAAGTGTGACTGAATTAAACATATTTCACCCAAATTTTTTTATATACATGAGCTCCAAAAGAGGTATCCATCAAATTGCTCGAATAACAACATAGTAGAATTATTTATTTATTGATTGATATGTAATATTTTAAAATGTTGTACTCATCAGGGGGAGTGAACCAATATAAAATTATACTTTTTTTTTCCTTAGTCAAGTTTTTATTCCACATGGTTTTCTTGGCTAAAATTTTTAATGACGTAAGCTGTACAATGACAGAATAGCGTATGAATTGTACTTTTTTTCATAGTTATATTTTTTTCTCATTGGGTTTTTTTAGTAAGGTTTTTAACGAGGCATATTTATGACTTAAGTAATATCCAAGGAAAGTGTTATAAATAAATTATTATATGTGGATATTACTTTAATATCATTAAGTATGTATTTTAGATGCTCATCAAATTTGATGTAGTAGATTTATTTACAAAAGTATTCCTTACACCAACATTTGAGAAGTTGATTAGGAAATAAATCCCACATCGAATAATAACAAAATGTATAAACAATTTATAAGTGAGTGGGTGTTAGATCTAGTATAAGTCAATTGGTTTTATATTAGTGGATTCCAACACTTATCCACTCATAAGCCCGCATATGTACGGGCCCATGGACTTTAATATGGTATCATAGCTTTATGCCAAAATGTGCTAGATCATGGGACCTACGTTCAAGCCCCTGTTATTAGATTGATGATGATGTCAGTCCGAATCGAAACTGAAAAAGAAATGCTAGCCGGTCCATTTGTAAGTAAGTGTCAATCGACCTATTGATGTTGGCATTAGACTAAGTCCGGTTGCACTTAAGAGGGTATATTAGGAAATGAATCTCATATCGAATAATAATAAAATGTATAAATGATTTATAAGTGAGTAGGTGTTAGACCTAGTACAAGCCAATTGGTTTTGTACAAGTGGGTTCCAACACTTATCCACTTATAAGCCCACATATGTACAGGCTCATGGACTTTAATAATGAGCAAAATTGGCATGCGCCGACTACAAAATCTTTGTTAGAAATCAGGTATTCATGATGAGAAAATTCTTGTATAATGTACTCTTTTTTCCTTAGTCTAAGTTTTATCTCATTGAATTTTTTTGGCAAAGTTTTTAATAAGACAGTTTTATGCGCAAATTTTATAAGAATAATGTCCTTTTTTTTCTTTCGCTAATTTTTTTTTCCCACATGATTTTTCCTCATAAGACTTTAATGAGGTATATTCTTTATAATAGACATCCAAAAGAAAATGTTATGATAATTGTATGTGTTATGATAATATTGGATGTGTATACTTTTCACTAAATATAGAATTTCTTATGAGATAGTACTCTATCTCTATTACTATATGTGTAACCATTAACACTTATAAATAAATATTACAATTAAAGAAGATACAAACAAAAATTATTCTTTATTCTATTCTTTTTTTTATTTTTCTTTATTCTTTTCTCCCAATTTTATAACACAATAACTTTTATTGGCTCAATCATTTCTTTTAACAGAAACTACATAATCGTCCAAATAAACGACAGTTTATTTTATAGCTCAAACGACAAATTTAAATATTTGCAGTCGTTTTTACAGGCTCAGCATTTCCCCGAAATAGATGAACAAATCGCTTGTTTGGACTTTGCACAAAAACTGCATGCTAGTACAACCCAAATAAACAACAAATAGTAATTTCGTTTTTATGCAGATGGCCGGTTTCTCCATGAAAATATACAGACAAATGACGAAACATCATCTTCTTGGATTTTTTCAATAATCCAAGAAGTTGCAGAATGATGTTTGTTTTTCCTTATTAGTGCAGCACTTAAACTAGTTTTTGTAGTTGTTTTGCTTTGTTAGCGGAGCACTTAAACTAGTTTTTGTAGGCTTTTTAAATTCTATTGGACTTCTTAATGACTTGTTTACATCACTTGGGCTAAGTAGCCAAAACAATTTTTAAATCATAATTTATATTAAGTTCATATATATAATTAACTTAACTTTTATATATTTAAATTTTTTTTTTTACCTAAAATAAGAAAGTCTAATATAATATATGGCCAAAACTTTATAAATTTATATCTAAAAATTTTTATATTTTACAGGCTAGGGAGCCATGACTTCCTTCAGCCCCCAGCTACGTCTTTCCTTGCATTTCTATTAAATTATGAAAGATGTGCATGATGTATTATTGATAACAGAATTTTTTTGATAGCTCACATACGTCCATTTTCCATGGTGTAAATATTTTATTTGATCTTTTTGCCTGCATAATTCATATGGACTCGAATGATATATGATATAAATTATTATATCATATATAATATATCTGATCATTTCAGATAATATATAAGTGAATTTTTTTTTTTTTATCAATAAGGTATATAATATCACGACTCAATTTTATTGCATTATATCAAGTATATTCCTAAGTTTAGTAAAAAAACTTATCGATTCATGCTAGAACTAGATGACTCCTAAAATTTGTTGTTTGATTCGAAGTATGAAATAATCATCAATAAGAAAAAGAGCAAATTCACTTATCAATTAATTAATCAAACTAAAATAAATTTTGAATTTAATAATATTATTTTAACTTCACTTAAAATTTTAATTTAAAATAATAATTAATGCAAATAAATAAATATTTATATCATATTCATCGTGCTATCAAAATTGTTGTAAAACACTTTTTTAGATTTTTATATATTTAATTTGGTATAAATTAAAGTGGCGTCAATTAATTCATTTCATTTGTAAATAAATTTAATATTCATTTATAAATAAATTTTCATGTTTAGATTAATTAATAAAATTCATTTAAATGTATAGTTTTAATAGTTCTTATCTAAAATTCATTGCTTTAATAGTTTGTACCTCTTATTAATTAAGTAGACAAATTTCATAGAATACTAAAATCTAACATTTTTAAATATGAAAATATGAATTTGTAAACGAATTTCATCCATTTTTATAAAATAAACTCTTAATTATAGAAGTTTAAATATTGAGTAGTATTTCACAATTACTTCTAATTTTCTTTAACGTATATTTACTATTAAAAGTTCTTTTTGTTTTGTTATTTTTTTTAAAATTAAACTCAAGATCTTTATTAGAAATGTTGAGTGGTTTATATAGTCATAGGAGAGTCAACCTCAAAAGTTAGCCATTGAGATTGGAGAACCCAATCTTATATATACTCTCAAACATTTTTCTATTTTTTCAATGTGGAATTTTTTTCCCACATTTAATTCTTTATTTTATTTGTTCTCATTTTATAATTTCTTTTTATCTTTCATTGGTTTAACAATCTTAAATAAAAATAGCATATTATTAATAACAATGTTATAATAATAATCTTGAATAGTTTCATTTCCAGGATCTCTTAATTAAACATAATTCAAATAATATATAATCACATATGATTGAGAAAGCACAAATAATAAAGAAATTAATAATAGAGCAAATTAATTAACGTAGAATTACTTGAAAATTACTACACATAAAATGAACAAGACAGCGTCTAATAAATAATATAACTGTTTAAACAGATTATGAAATCTTAAACAAGCAAAACACTCTCATCAACCAAGATTCAAATGCTTTGCATGATAACAATAAAATTTAAAAAAAAAAAAAAAAAGAAGAAGAAAAGCTTATTTAAAAGGACAAGAACAAGAAACCGGCTGCAATACTAGCAATGAGGGAGAATTTGATAGTAATGGCATTACTAGCAGTGGGAGCATCAGCAGGAGAATCACTGGCAGCGCCTGGACCATCAGCGGATGTTACAGGACCATCAGCAGCAGGGGTGCTCTCGCTGGCTGGAGAAGGAGGAGAAGAGATTTCAGCTTCAGGGGAACCTGCAGGGGTAGTTGATTCTCCTTCTCCAGAAGCCGGAGATGGGCCAGAGGAAGAAGAAGAAGTGGGTTCACCAGCGGCATCAGGTCCACTAGCAGCATCAGGACCATCAGCAGGAGATTCAGCAGTGGGGCTTCCAGCAGAGCTCTTAGGTGCTTTCGCAGAGCTTTTAGGTGCTTTAGCGGAGCTCTTAGGTGCTCCAGCAGAACCCTTTGGTGCAGCAGCAGTAGGGGCTTCACCTTTCTCAGAAGCAGGGGATTCACCTTCACCAGAAGCTGGGGATTCAGAGTCAGCTGGGGAAGAAGCTGAAGCTTTAGGGGAAGAATCAGCCGCCGGTGAATCAGATGGAGAATCAGAGGCCTTTTCTGATGGAGAAGCAGCTGGAGTAGAGGTTGGTGCCTTATTAGCTGCAAATGCACCAGTAATGGCAATAAAAATAAGAGCAAGAACAAGAACTTGACGTGCCATTATCAAAGGATTGATCGTTTTTAATGGGTTTTGGTTAGTTTTTGAGTTATTTTTTTAATGGGGGGTTTTTGTAGATTCTATAATTAAAAGCTGCAGTGTATCTCTTTAGAAAATATAGAGAAACACTGCGCAACTATAGAATGAGTTAAGGAGAGGAGAGGGAAACGGATTATATAGGGCTGGAGAAATACAAGGAAGTTAAAGAAAGACAATTTCTTTTTTTTGAGCTCTAATTGTTAGTTTAATTGCCCTGTTTTTTGGGAATGCGAGGATTTTAAGGTTTTGCTTGACCGAGTTTGTTGGGTAGTTAATTATGTTAAAAAACTTGGATTAAGAAAAAAAAAAAAATTAGTGGCTGTAGTAAAAGGGGGCAATAGGTAGGATCTTCTTAACTTGACCTTCGCCAATTATCAATTTGGCTTAATTAATTACATGCCAAACCTTTTTTTATTTTAGTTACCATAACAAGGGTACAACATAATTCAAAGATAATTTTATAGTTTAAAGATAATTTTATAGGTTCGCTGTGTGCCTAATATTTTCATAATGTATTTTCGACTTTCGAATTCAAAAATTTGATAATGTTGTGACATATTCGAAAACAA
This sequence comes from Reutealis trisperma, assembly GCA_947687605.1. Lineage (NCBI taxonomy): Eukaryota > Viridiplantae > Streptophyta > Magnoliopsida > Malpighiales > Euphorbiaceae > Reutealis > Reutealis trisperma. The sequence goes on from CANTUT010000032.1 coordinate 363,158, forward strand.
GAGCTTTGTATTAGTAGTTTTTTATGTTCGTTTAGTGAAGTAGTGATACTAAAAATTATTTACTTCGTAATAAAAAACAAATCAAGAGTTAAATTTTGCTATCACCCTTTATTAAAAAAATAAAAAATAAAAAATTACACTCATCTATCCATGAATGAAAAGGAACAAAATTCATATTATTAACTCTAGCTCAATTTTCCCCTTTCACATGGGAACTCTTTGAATTGTGCCCTTAATTAAAATATTTACTAAGAAGAATGTGAATTGTTTTCTTAATACTGTAACTCAAGACTATAAAATATTCAAGAGTTTTATTATCACTAATATCATGTAGATTTTTAGTAAGCTAATTCGATCTAAATTAAAAAAAAAATACAAAAAAAAAAAAATTTAATTTTGGCAAAAAATTCAATTAAAGTTGAACTTTTTTGATTGATTAGATTTTGAGTCAATATTAACAAAAAATCAGTTTGAAATTTAATATATATAGGTGAATCCATCACAAAACTAAATATTAAAGTTAAAATTCTCATAATTATTAAAAAATAAAATAAATATATATGATGATTTTTTTTTATATGACTATGATGTTTCATAATTTTTTCAGTTTCAAACATCATAAAATAAAACTCAAGACAATGAAAAAACTTTAAATAAACAAGCCTTTGAGGTGTTCATATAGTATTGGTAATGCTATTTAATATTTAAAATTAAAATTTTTAACATTTAATCGTTTTAAATTATTTAGTAACGCTTGACATAAAAGTCTCAATTAAATTAAAAATCACATAAAATAGTAAGTCAAAATTTTTAACTTAAAATTTTCGCTAAATAATTTTTAAATATTTCTGTAACTTAAAAATTATTGATGTTTGTTACTTTCCCCTCTTATGCAAGTTTTGACATCCATGTTAGATTTCTAGGAATTTAGAACATCAAATGGACATAAAAAATATATATTTAATTTACAGCAAATTGCTACTTATATAAGAGAAACATCTTTAAATTTCCCTCTTCAAATCTATCTTTTTTTCCCCCCTTTTCATTTAAACTTATTGGAGGGAAATATAAAGCAAAATACAATCATTACATAAACACTCTTATCTAATCTATCACATACTAAACAGTAATTTAATCATTAACATACTCAAATACAAAGATACATAATTAATACATATATAACACATCAAAATACACCTAGCTTTAAAGTATCTCAAAAAAATCTCAATTCTAACACTCCTTGAGATTTTTCTTGGAGACTCCTAGCTTTTCTCTTAAAGCAACAAACTTAGACAATGGGAGAGCCTTGGTCAATATGTCTGCAATATGGTCCTCTGACCTGCAATGAATTAACTTTACTTCACCATCTTTTACAGCTTCTCTAATGGCATGAAACTTCACATTCATATGCTTGGTTCTTCCATGCTGAACAAGGTTATTGGCAATGGCTATTGTTGATTTGTTATCGCACCAAATGACAGTTGCTTCTTGCTGCTGCACACCCAAATCTTCCAATAATTTTCTCAACCATTTAGCTTGATTTGCAGCAATTGCTGCTGCAACATACTCAGCTTCAGCTGAAGATTGTGCCACCATATCTTGTTTCTTGGAGTTCCATGAAAACACACCACTGCCAAATGAAAACACATAACCTGATGTACTCTTTGAATCATCTACACTTCCTGCCCAGTCACTATCCACAAATCCAACTAGCTTCAATTCAACATTTTTATCATACCATAAGCCAAAATCTGTAGTTCCCTTCAAATACCTGAGCACTCTTTTTCCCACACCAAAATGAGCTTGACTTGGTGAATGCATGAATCTGGAAAGGAGGCTTGCTGAAAACATGAGATCAGGCCTAGTAGCAGTCAAATACAACAAGCTACCTACCAAACTTCTAAAAACAATAACATCCACTTTACTTTCACCATCATCTCTAGATAATTTTTCATTCATTATAAGTGGAGTAGTCACAGGCTTTGAGTTCTCCATTCTGAATTTCTTGAGCATATCTCTTGCATATTTTTCTTGAGAAAGAAAAATTCCAGAATTGAGTTGATGCACTTCCATTCCTAAAAAATATTTCATTAGCCCAAGATCAGTCATTTCAAATTCTTTTTTCATTTCTTGCTTGAACAGCTCCACTACTTTTAGATCATTTCCCACCACAAGTAGATCATCAACATACAATGAAACAATAAGTTTTTTCCCATCTACAAAATTCTTCACATATAAAGTTGGTTCATTTTCACTCCTCCTGAAACCATGGAGGAAATGAGCATCAATTCTCCCATACCAAGCTCTTGGAGCCTGCTTCAAACCGTAGAGAGCTTTATGAAGCTTGTAGACTTTATCTTCATGTCCTGCAACTACAAACCCAATAGGTTGCTCCACAAAGATCTCTTCTTCCAAGATGCCATTTAAAAATGCAGATTTCACATCTAAATGAAATATTTTCCACCCCAATTAAGCAGCAAAAGCAACTAGCAGCCTGATTGTGTCATGCCTAGCAACTGGTGCAAAAGTATCACCATAATCGATCCCTGCTTGTTGTGCATATCCCTTAACAACAAGTCTAGCTTTGTGCTTGTGAATTGAACCATCTGGTTTCAATTTAGTTCTATAGACCCACTTTACCCCAATAACTTGCTTGTTCTCAGGCCTAGAAGTGAGTTCTCAAGTCTTGTTTTTGTTGATCATGGCCAATTCCTCTTTCATAGCTTTTTTCCATTCATCAAACATGCTGGCTTCTTCATAACTTAATGGCTCAATAGCTGAAAAATTATAACTTTCATAAATTTGAGCCAAGGATTTTGTTTTGAGCATAGGTGAATCAAGTTCAAAGTCAAACTCTGAACTGTCATGAGATGAATTCTGCACTTCTTTAAGCTTCTTATGAACTAAAGGCTACTTCACAAATCCCTTCTTCTGTAATTCATTCTTTTCCCAATCCCAATAAGCATCTTCATCCACCTTCACATCTCTACTAACAACAACCTTTTTCGACTTCAAGTCATAAATTCTATAGCCTTTTGATACAGCAGCATACCCCAAAAAAATACCCATCATTGCCTTATCATCGAGCTTTGACCTCTTCACATCTGGAACATGATAATAGCACACTGATCCAAAGACTCTCAAGTGCTTTGCAGATGGCTTGTGGCCTGACCAAGCTTCAATTGGAGTCTTATCTTGAACAGACTTGGTGGGGAGTCTATTCAAGATATATACAGCAGTGTAGACAGCCTCTGCCCAAAAATTCTTCTCTGACATCATGCTTCTAGCCATCTCCACAATTGATCTATTTTTTCTCTCAGCTACACCATTTTGCTGTGGTGTGTAGCTAACAGTCAGCTGATGAGCAATGCCAACTTCTTCACAGAAATCATTAAATTTATTGGAGGTATACTTCTTTCCATTGTCAGTCCTCAACACTCTAATTTTGCAGCCACTTTGAGATTCTGCTAGAACTTTGAACTTCTTGAAAATGGAAAAAACTTGAGCTTTACTTGACATGAAATACACCCAAGTTAGTCTAGTAAAGTCATCAATAAATAAGACAAAATATTTATTTTGGCTCAAGGAAAGTGTGTTCATAGGACCACACACATCTGAATGGATTAACTCAAGTTTCTCCTTAGCTCTACAAACTTGATCTGATGAGAATGGTTGCCTGTGCATTTTCCCTTTTTGACAAGATTCACACACATCATTGCTACCATGGATTTCAGATATATCCTTCACCATACCGTGAGACACTATGTATTTAAGAGCATTCACATTAAAGTGGCCGTACCTTTTATCTCACAAATCAGTTTGATCAACATGAGAAATTAAAGCTGACTGATAAACATGACTCCAATTAATAGGAAAACTATTGTCACACATAGCCACTTTGGCAATTTCATACCCATGAACATCACAAATAAAACAATAGTTACCCAAGAAATTGACAGAATACCCTTCCTTCATCATTTGTGCAACACTCAATAAATTCTGATCTAATTTTGGAATCAACAAAACATCATGAATAAATTTGGTACCTTGAGTGGTTTGGATAGCCACAGTACCTTTGCCTTCAGCTTGCACTAATTCACCATTTCCCATCTTGACGATTGTCTTGAAAGACCTATCCAACGATGTAAAAAGCTCAGCATCTCTAGCCATATGACTAGTACACGCGCTGTCAACAAACCAGGTCTGTTTTGAAGCCTTCTTAAATGACTGAGACATCATGAACAAATGTTCTTCAGTCTTTGGTTGCTCCTCTATAAAATTGGCTTGTTGATTTGGTTGATTTCGAGCTTGATTTTGTTTCTCTCTACAAAATCTCTCCTTGTGTCCCCATTTCTTGCAATATCTACATTGAATCTGTGGCTTTCCCTTGTGCCAGCAGTCCTTCTCTAAATGATTTGTTCTTTTACAAATAGAGCAAGGAGAAAACTTTCCATTTGTTGCATGTTCAATTGACCCTTCATCCATTTTTCCCTTTCCTTTGCTGTCATAGCCACTTTTTCCATTCCCTTGTTTCTTTTGATCTTTATAATAAGGCTGCTTGCCCTTTTGTTTTGCTAAAAAAGCTCCCTCCAATATATCATCTGCTTTCATAGAGGTTCTCTGTTCATGGGCTTGTAGCTTGCTAATCATTTCAGCAATTGTCAATTTCTTCAAATCACACGACTCTTCAATTGCAGCTACCTTAGCCTCAAACTTCTTAGGTAAGCTGATCAACATCTTATCAACTACTTTGTAGTCATCAACTGGTTCACCATAGAGTCTCATTTGGTTTACTAGTTCTAACAATTTTGAAGAGTAATCTTTGACAGATTCACTCTCTTTCATTTTCAGCATTTCAAACTCCCTTTTGAGAGTCAATATCTTCACTGATTTAACTCTTTCACTCCCTTCAAATTCTCCCTTCAATTTGTCCCACACTTGCTTTGCAGTTTCAAGATGCATGATCCTTGTGAAAACAGGATCTGACAAGGCTGAATGAATGCATGTTACAGCCTTATCTCTTTTCATTTTCTCCTCCTCATGCTGCTTAATCTGAGCTAAAGTTGGATTAGCTCTAAGTGGTGGAACCTCTCTATCATGCTCCACAATCTCCCATAATCCCATAGACTTCAAATAAGACTTCATCTTGACAACCCATATCTGATAATTTTCCCCAGAAAACTGAGGAACAACAGGAGTATTGAAGCTCCCTAAAGCCATTTTTATCTCTCAAATGTGTCTCTCAAATGTGTTTAATCTCTCACAAATTCTCAATTTTTTTTTAAAATCTCACAGCCCCTTAAGAAAAAAGGCTCTGATACCACTGTTAGATTTTCAGGAATTTAGAACATCAAATGGACATCAAAAAAATATATTTAATTTACAGCAAATTGCTACTTATATAAGAGAAACATCTTTAAATTTCCCTCTTCAAATCTATCTTTTTTCCCCCCTTTTCATTTAAACTTATTGGAGGGAAATATAAAGCAAAATACAATCATTACATAAACACTCTTATCTAATCTATCACATACTAAACAGTAATTTAATCATTAACATACTCAAATACAAAGATACATAATTAATACATATATAACACATCAAAATACACCTAGCTTTAAAGTATCTCAAAAAAATCTCAATTCCAACAATCCTTAACTCAATGTTAAAAAAATTGAACCTTTCCGTATGCTGTTAAAAGTAGGAGTTAAAGGGGTAAGAAAGGTTTTAAACAACATTTGGGGGCTTTCTGAAATCATCATTGCAAAAGGAAGTAGGAAATCTTATTAAATGCGTGAGATTGAATACTACTGGACTCAGTATCTTAAGTTTCAACATTATAGACTTCTGACATAGTTATTGACAGCTTAAGGGGTGGCAATGCAATTTTAAATTAGGCAGAATTAAACATGCCAATTTGCTTAAGTTTTAACTTGGAAAATGAATTGTGGAACTACTTTACAAGATGGAAAGAAAAATTCTTCCTGTTTTGTTTCTCACAACTTGTCTGGTACATTTAGTGATTCCCCTGTGAAAGACAGATGATATGTATCTAATTGGAGTGTTAAATTCTGGTTACTATTCTTGATCTCAGATTTATTGAAATGCTTGATTTCTACTTGGAGGTAGGAATAATAAAGTTTTTCAATTAAAAGAAACCATATTTGAGTAGGATTTTCAAAGGAATCAGAGGAAAGGGTAATTGAGAGTTTGGAATTGAGTCTGGTGTTAATTAATAATGATGTAGAGAGCCACCTGCTTTTAGGTTACCCGGTTGTAGAGACTATGATTGCCCAGACTGTCATGATGAGTTTTATCTAAAAAGGGGTTCAAGATTCAATTCAAATGGCCTTACTTAGTTTCACTTGCCTTTGTCATTGTCAAAGGAGGTAAGATAAATAAGTGATGTATTGAATATTATCCCTTTAGAAGAGAACTTGAGTGTAAAGGGTGTGCCTAGTGCATGATGCTCCTTACTTTATGAGGGTCAAGGGAGGTCTTTTCCATGTGTAGTCTTCCCCTATATTTGGAGGTTGGTTCTACCACTTGAACGCATGACCAACCATAAGCAAGGGCCCTGGCTATAGTCAATTTAGACGAGTTTTTGCATAAGAACTACCATCAGCAGAGGTTTTCTTCTCTCTTGCTGTAGATGCACGCAAGTTTTTTATATGTAATAGCAAAGCATGCTTCACTAATGGAAACTTTAACACCCAATGTATGTGGAAGGAAAATAAGTGCATTTTAAAATAAGAACATGGATCACATTTCACAATTGTTTTCCCTTTGTAATTTTGTCTCGCTGTTCTCTCCTGCTTGTTTGAAACTTTCTTCAAATTTCAGATCTCACATTTTCAATGTTTGATTTGAAGGAATGTGTGAGAAGAAGAATGATGCAATCAGTGATTGCCAACCCATACTGCTCAAAAGCAGTTGCAAAGGATGCCATGGAAGCTGTCTGGGATATTTGTTACAATGATACAAAGCCCTTTGATAGAGCTCCTTGAAACATGCTATCACTACCAAATTTTTGTTGACTTTTAGCCATTTTGGCTTATGTTCCAAATCCCACATCGGTAAGATGTGGGAAATGGAAGGCTTGCTTAGGTTATAAAAGGAGCTTCCATTTCCTTTTGTAAATCATCCCACAATTGTCTTCCTTCCTATTTAGACAATTTGTATTCTTTCTCTCTCTTTTGTAATATTTTTTCAATTAGTGAAATATTATTTTTGGTAGTGTCCGAGGACGTAGGCAAAATTGGCCGAACCTCATTAAATTTCTGGTGTTCTCTTTATGTTATTTTGTGTCTATTTAATAGCTATTGTCGGGTATAGTTGTAGTGAATTATTGTGCTATTAAAATTACTTGTATTGGTTAAATTCTGTCTAGGAAAGTGGTTTTTAAGTTGGACCATTGTGACCTCACCACTTACCTGGGAATTTTTCCTTTGGGTAATTTTTAGTTCAATCGTTCATATTCTAGTCACCTGGATAATAGTTCTCAAGGTAAATATTGTTGTTATTGGTGGAAATTAACCCGAATTCCACAACAATTGGTATCAGAGCTCTTGGTTTATTTTAGTATGTTCTGTGGTTGCGACTTAGGCTGATCTTCCATATCAGAAAAAATTTTCTTAGGCTAATTGGCATTCCGCATTAACAGCTATTAAATAGAATTTGCAGCAGAAATGGTAGATAGTACAAAAGTATCCACATCTTCATCATCGTCAATTTTGGTAAGAACTACTATAACAAATGCCAGATTTGCAGTGGAGATTTTTGATGGCACCGGTCATTTCGGTATGTGGCAGAGTGAGGTTCTAGATGCTCTTTTTCAGCAAGGTCTAGATATTGCCATTGAAGAAGAGAAACTAGAGGAAGTTGAGGAGAAAGAATGGAAGACTATTAATAGATTGGCATGTGGTACAATTCGATCGTGTCTTTCTAGAGAGCAGAAGTATGCATTTTCGAAAGCAATTTCTGTAAATAAATTATGAAAGGCACTGGAGGAGAAGTTCTTGAAGAAAAGTAGTCAGAACAAGCTCTATATGAAGAAGAGATTGTTCCGCTTTAATTATGTACCCGGTACCACTATGAATGATCACATTACCAACTTTAATTAGCTGGTGACTGATTTGATGAATATGGATGTGACTTTTAATGATGAAGATCTGGCTCTGATGTTGGTGGGATCGCTTCCTGATGAGTTTGAGTACCTTGAAACTACTCTACTTCATGGGAAGGTTGCTGTGTCTCTCAGTGAAGTAACTGCTGCCTTGTATAGTTATGAATTGAGAAAGAAAGAAAAGCAAGAAAATACAAGTGTAGAAGCTGAAGCTCTTGTTGTTAAAGGCCGTTTGCAGAGCCAGAATAAAGAAAGGAGAGGGAGATCAAAGTCAAAATCCAGACTGAGTAAAGATGAATGTGCCTTTTGTCGAGGAAAGGGGCACTGGAAGAAAGATTGTCCCAAGCTAAAGAATAAAGGCAAACCTGAAAAGGGAAAGGCTGTCTCAGAGTCAAATGTAGCTGAGTATGATGAAGCAGATTCAGACTTCTCATTTGCTGCTACACCATCAACTAGTAATTCTAGCTCATGGTTGTTAGATTCAGCTTGTAGCCACCATATGACCCCAAATAGAGAATGGTTCTTTGATTTTAAAGAACTAAAAGGTGGAGTTGTCTACACAGCAAATAATTCCCCTCTTGACACATATGGGATTGGTTCAATTTGCTTGAGGAATCAGGATGGATCAATCAGAACCTTAACAGGTGTTCATTATGTGCCAGATTTAATGAGAAATCTCATCTCTGTGGGAACCTTAGAGTCAAAAGGTTTAGAAGTAAGAGCGAAGGATAGGATAATAAGGATTATCTCTGGAGCACTTGTGGTAATAAAGGGAATTCGAAAGAGAAATAATGTGTATTACTTTCTGGATAGTACAATTGTTGGGACAGCAGCAGTAACAGCTTCTACTAATGATCAGGAGTCAGAAGCAACCAGGTTATGGCATATGCGTTTGGGGCATGCTGGAGAAAAATCCTTGAAATTACTAACAGATCAAGGATTATTGAAAGGAGCACGGGCTTGCAAATTGAATTTTTGTGAGCATTGCATCAAAGGGAAGAAGACAAGGGTGAAATTTGGAACAGCAATCCATGATACTGAGGGTATTTTAGATTATGTTCATTCAGATGTATGGGGGCCTTCCAAGACAACTTCTTTGGGAGGAAAACACTATTATGTTACCTTTGTTGATGATTTTTCCCGAAGAGTTTGGGTGTATACGATGAAGACGAAGGATGAGGTGTTGGAAATTTTCCTTAAATGGAAAAAGATGATAGAGACTCAAACAGGTAGAAAAGTCAAACGTCTACGAATAGACAATAGTGGAGAGTTCAAAAATGATCCTTTTTTGAAAGTTTGTGAAGATGCAGGTATTGTCAGGCACTTCACCGTCAGAAATACACCACAACAGAATGGAGTGGCTGAGCGTATGAACCGGACATTGCTGGAGAAGGTTCGGTGTATGTTGTCCAATGCTGGGTTGGGCAAAGAATTTTGGGCTGAGGCTTTGGTATATGCTTGTCACCTTGTCAACCGTTTACCATCGACTGCTATTGGTAGTAAGACACCATTAGAGAAATGGTTTGGAAAACCTGCTACAGATTATGATTCCTTACATGTATTTGGTTCCACTGCATATTATCATGTTAAGGAGTCAAAGCTGGATCCAAGAGCAAAGAAGGCAATATTTATGGGGATCACATCTGGTGTAAAAGGCTATCGTCTTTGGTGTCCAGAGACAAAGAAAGTAATCTTCAATAGGGATGTTACCTTTGATGAATCTACCATGTTGAGAAAGGTAACTGATGAACAGACAGATGGTACTCCACAGCAGGTGGAGGGTACTTCCAAACAGGTGGAGTTTGATAGTAACAGAATTGTCCCAGCCAATAAAGAAACTGATGTTGACTCTCCTATGGTAGAAGAAGAGTCAAATGAAGAAGAGGTTCAGACCCAAGAACCTCCACAGCAACATGAATCAATTACACTAAGAAAAGGAAAGAGGACCATTAGACAACCTACTCGTTATGCTGATATGGTCTCTTCTGCATCACCAATTGCAATCGATGATGTTCCTACCACTTTTAATAAAGCAGCTCAAAGTTCAGAACAGAAAAAGTGGAGGATCGCCATGAATGAAGAAATGCAGTCCCTTCAAAAGAATCAAACATGGAAACTAGCTAGTCTTCCGAAGGAAAAGAAGGCAATTAGGTGCAAATGGGTATATGCAAAGAAAGATGGATTTCCTGACAAGAATAATGTTCGCTACAAAGCAAGATTGGTGGCTAAAGGCTACGCTCAAACGGAGGGAGTTGATTATAATGAAGTATTTTCTCCAGTTGTAAAGCATTCCTCCATCAGAATCTTGTTGGCTTTGGTAGCACAGTTGGATTTGAAACTAGTTCAGATGGATGTAAAAACTGTATTTTTACATGGAGACTTGGATGAGGAAATCTACATGACTCAGCCAGATGGATTCAAAGTTGCTGGAAAAGAAAAGATGGTATGCAAATTGGAAAAATCGCTGTATGGATTGAAGCAATCTCCAAGGCAGTGGTACAAGCGATTTGATAAGTTTATGATAGGGCAGAAGTATATGAGAAGCAAATATGATCATTATGTGTATTTATGCAAGCTACAAGACGGATCCTATATATATCTTCTTCTTTATGTTGATGATATGGCAGTTATAGAAGCTGTGAAGGAGGCAATTTGGCTTCAAGGGTTGCTTGGTGAACTAGGAATTGAACAGAAGCACATCAAAGTGTATTGTGATAGTCAGAGTGCTATTCATTTAGCAAAGAACTAGGTTTATCATGCAAGAACGAAGCACATAGATGTCCGATATCACTTTGTACGAAAGATTCTAGAAGAAGGTGGAGTCTTAATACAGAAAATTCAGACCACAGAGAATCCTGCTGATATGTTGACAAAAGTAGTTACAACTATCAAGTTCCAACACTGTTTGGACTTGATTAATGTTATCGGAATTTGAAGATTGGCGCTTCAAAGCGCATTAGACGACACTATTGAAGATTGAGAAAATTTGGTTGGGATTTGGAAATTCGCCAAGGTGGAGATTTGTTGACTTTTAGCCATTTTGGCTTATGTTCCAAATCCCACATCGGTAAGATGTGGGAAATGGAAGGCTTGCTTAGGTTATAAAAGGAGCTTCCATTTCCTTTTGTAAATCATCCCACAATTGTCTTCCTTCCTATTTAGACAATTTGTATTCTTTCTCTCTCTTTTGTAATATTTTTTCAATTAGTAAAATATTATTTTTGGTAGTGTCTGAGGATGTAGGCAAAATTGGCCGAATCTTGTTAAATTTCTGGTGTTTTCTTTATGTTATTTTGTGTCTATTTAATAGCTATTGTCGGGTATAGTTGTAGTGAATTATTGTGCTATTAAAATTACTTATATTGGTTAAATTCTGTTTAGGAAAGTGATTTTTAAGTTGGACCGTTGTGACCTCACCACTTACCTGAAAATTTTTCTTTTGGGTGATTTTTAGTTCAATCGTTCACACTCTAGTCACCTGGATAATAGTTCTCAAGGTAAATATTGTTGTTATTGGTGGAAATTAACCCAAATTCCACAACAATTTTCTGCTGCTACTCTTAACATTTTTTCTTTATATCATATCAAACATTACCCTCGCATTTAGGGGGTAAATTTTTCTAGAACAAGTTACGGCACCATAAGGATTTTTCTATTTGTGGACATTAGTAAGGTCCACACCAGTGATTGATATTTCTCTTGGAGGTGAGGTTGAGAAAAAAATTCTTGTTAGTTTGACATTTCTTGCAAGGAAAGTACTGAAGTATATAAATACCTTTGGACGAGACATATGTATCATTAGGATGATGCTAATGAATGCACCTTTTATTTCCTTTTTGACTATATTAATAAGATGCTACTATGATTTGAGTGGTTGAAATGGCAATGGTATAGAATCAACATCTTCAGAAATAAGTAAGGAATTGAACACATGTTTTTTCAACCTCAATGGATGCTGAGTATTACCCTCTTATCAATTATACCTCATTTTCTAATTGAACTCCAATACAAGTGTGGTCTTAACTCTTTACTTTGCTTCTTGTTCTTTTTTATTGGGGCAGATGGCATGAAGGGTCAAATTTAATTTGAATTAGATTCTGGTTTTATTTTTCATTTTCTTTTTGTATTTTAGTGAGAGGTTTCCTGCTTATGTAGCTTTTTGAAACCTTTTTCCCATGTGTTTGTTATCATTTGCAAGGTTTGTTAATTGATGTGAATTCAAAGTGTGAATGTGTAGAAAACTTTATTCAGTTCAAGAATACATGCATATTCCTAGGAAATTGCTTAAAGCAGAAAGAAAACACACTACGCTACGCAGTTAATTTACTCGATGACATGCGTTGTGATATGATAGAATAAAAATTCCGACTTGTAGAGTAGCAAACTTTGATCGTAAAGCTTTCATGTTCAATAGATTATCTCCAATGCTATTTTTAAAAAATATATTTTATTTAATAAATAGCATCTAATTAATAAAGAGTAAAAAATTTTGTTTAAATCCAATAGACTCTCTATATTTTACTCTTTATTTTACTTTACTCCATAAGCATTAATTATTTCAATTTTTTATTCTTTAAACTTGTCTAATAGAAAAAATAGTGTTAAAATTATATTAAATAAAAGTATAAAAATTTGTATTGCATTAATTAAAGTTATAATAGTAAATGATATTTGGCTCTTTAAATGTGAAGAGTCAAATTAACTCTCTTCTTTATTTTTTAAAGATAAATAGTCAATTGAAATTTTATTTTTTAAGATAACTTTAATAGGATTAGTTTATAGCTTACATCTTCGTGATTGAAATAATCTATCTCAGTCATTAACAGAGTAAATGAGATTGTCAAAAAGAAACAACAAAAAGAAAACCCAGCATGTTATGCACGTAGCCTAAAATATTCTTCTTTAAAACTTTCTGCATTAGTTAGATTCACCTATTGATACATCTTTATATACATTACAAGTTTCAAATACATTTGACGAACATTATTATCACTGATCTAGGCGGAAATTATAATCCAACAAATAAATTACAGACAATCCACATATGTGAGCATCGAACATGAGACCTCTTAGTCCCATGCCATGTACTTGGCCTAACGGGCTGTCCCCTTGGGGACTATTGATACATCTTTATATTGTTTGAGAAATATTTTTCTTTTTTAATTAATAGGTCCTCTTTTTTAATCCACTTGATACATTGTAATATAGAAAAGCTAGCAAGTACACATGTTGCAGAAGAGTAATTCAGATGCAAGCATATAAGAGTTGGGAGGAAGGAAGTGTATGGAGAAAAGATTAATATGAAGGTTTCTTTGATTGTGCTGCTAAAAATGATATTTTGCTCCTTCTTGGTTGGTCATTTTCGAATATTTGCTGCCAGACCACCTTTCTCAGGTAGAAGCAGAGTGCTCTGTTTTTGTTTTTATTTTTTTCCATGTGAATACAGAGTGCTCTGTTTTTTACTAACAGCTGTACTGACTATATATGTGTGTTGAAACTCAGAACTGATTGTTTAGTTTACAGGTGAAATTGGATTGCAGTTCCAGCAAATGAATGGAAGAGGAGACAATAGACCGGAGCTGGCACCTCGGTGGTGGTCAGAGGATTATTCAATGCCGCGAAGGCGAAGACATGTTCACAACGAATTGGACCCTTGAGGGATACTGTCATCTCCCTCTTTCTGTCTTCCTTCTGTAAGCATAATGTTTGTTGCTGGTCTTAGTAAGAGTAAATGAATGAATGTGAGTTACAATTCTGTGCAGAGTTTGTTCAAATTGAAGGTGTGAAGTGGGTTTTTCTTCTATATTTCAAGGAAAATTTAACAACAAAAAAGGGGTACAAAAATCCTCTGTTTTGATGATAATTTTGTCATATAGAATATAACCGCATAAGGGCGTGGTCCAATAATGGTCTTCTCTTTTCTATCTACAAATACAAACTAGAGATTGAAATTAGCTGATTTTCTAGAGATCCAAATCAAATTAGACACACATCCAAGCAGAATCTAGTAATTAGTGTATATATGGTTTGATAATTTACTCAGTTTCGAATTCTTTTCATTCATACCAAGAAAAAAAAAATCAAATTAACTAACTCAAAGCAACATGTAGAGACTGGTAAAAAAAGGCAAAGACCTCCATTATGAGGACTTTGCTTAACTCTGTTGAGTGATGTTTGGTGCCTAGAATAGCCCAATTTATTTTTTTAATGCATTTTAAAATAATAATTTTACATTTAGGTGAATTTTAAAATTATTCCAAATTTTGAGTGGTTTTCAGTGAAAAAGTTAAAAAGTGAAATAATACATTAAAATTTTTAGCAGAAAAAATATTTTTTATGGAAAAAGTGGTGTAACTGGAAAAAAATTCATAAAAAGTAATTTCTATTAAAAAAAGGCAGATTTAGTACATTTCACAATTTTTTTAATGAATTGACCATTAACAATTAAAAAAAAATAATACAAAATTTATTAAGTGGAATCACTACTTTTGATTTCCTCTATTTTTTTAAGTGGAATCACTACTTTTTGATTTTCACCATTTTTTAAGTATACTCGCTAAAAAAATACTCTAAACTGAATTTTTTTTAAAAAAAAAAACCCTAATTAGAGAATAACTTTTGAAAGATACTTAAATTGTGAATTATTATTATTAAATGTATTAAAAATGTAAATTGCCCCCAAGAATATGTAGCCTTTGCATACTGACTTGGGATGTCAATGCAAGAATAACAAATGATTCTTTTTAAATAACAACAATGTCTTGATATCTTAGAGTCTCTAATTGCACTGCTCAAATTGATAAAGAAGTTGCCATTACTATTCGCTCGTAGAATTTTCCATCTTTACTAATCTCATTTGCCCTACAAGTGTTGAAAGAGAAAATTTATTACTATATATTATACTAGAAAATGTCCCCCTCGCATTGCTTTGAGTAAAGTTTTAGAATTCAAATTGTCGAGCCAAAAATGTCTAAATTAACTTTGGATAGGTGGCATCTATAGTTGAAGATCATCAAAAATCGAAAAGATAAGATTAAATCACTCTCTAATAATATAGAAATGTCCTTTTCATTTCTATATTTAGATAACCTTTCTTACTTCATTCTCATTTATCATTGTCCTAACAGCGAAAATGACAGACTATGATGTTATATTTCTTTAGAGAAATCCAATAGAATATTGCTTCTGTTATGAGAAAAAAAGACATTGGGCTAGAAAATACTATCGTTGACACTTATAGCTAAAAATTATCAAAATTGAAAGGATGACATCAAATCACTTGTAAGGGAAAAAAAAAAAGAATAAAAATAAACATCTCAATGGAGACATACTTGGTAAAAGCTTGAGAAATTGGAAAGGTCAGTGATGGGGATATTGGTGCTTTGCGGGAAAGAAAGCTTCTATTCAAGCACATTCTTTTATGTGGTTTCAACTGATAGCTGCAAACAGGAATTTTTCAGTCATAAATAGCTGGAGAACTTTATGAACATAGAACATCCTGATTCATCGAAGAATTCAATGGAAAATTGTTTACAAAACTTCACTCAAGAGACATTTAGAAGTAAAACCTTATTTTAGAGAAACCTAGAGATTTGAAGAAAAAAATTGCAGGGTAATTTTGATTGTTAACTTGAAGAGCAATAAGTGGTTATCACAACCGTATGATTTTTTTTAAATATCTAAATTTATGGCTCACCGAAGGGGAGTGGAACCTAACAATTAGAATCATGACTGATAGCCACATTCTTCTGCAAAGAGAACTTTACAGTATTTTGAAAATTTATTCGAACCGCAAAAATTTCAAGCAAAATAAACCCTAAATGTATAATTTTCTAACACAAAAGAAAAAAAAAAACACACTGACTTGATAATTTGCACTGCCAAAGAAGTGTCTCCTCAGATTAGCTTTTGTCCAACTTGCTCTCAAAATTGTCGGTACTCCACAGCAACAATGAGGAATAGAAAGATCAATTGAGAAATGATGCTCCATGGCTGTTGAGAAGTTTCAGATAGGGTGAGAAGTGAAATCGATTATTGAGAGAAAAGGAAAGAATGATTTAAGAGAGAAATTTTTAGGGTCTTATATGATTTTGGAAAATTTTGTTATCGTTTGGATTTGAGTGAGAATTTTATTATCGTTTGAAAATTTTTAGATATTAAATTATTTAAAAAAATAAATTCCATGTCAAGCATGAAATTTCAATATCACTTGCTTCACGCATGCGTGTTATAACACGCATTGCTGACTGGATAAGTAGGGGATCCACATTATGTTATGTCAATTATGGTGTGTTAACTGGTTCAATTTAAATATGCAGGGGTAAATTGACCAAAAGTACCAAGTATAGGGAGCAAAATATGCTCTGGGCCTATATATATTATAAATGAAATACCATATATCATCCATGATGCATATTAAATTCTAAATCATGTGAAAAGAAACATCAAACTTAATTTATTGACCAATCTTGAAAATTGAAAGCCATTTTAAAATAACAAACTAAACTATTGACATGTGTGGACCAAAATTGGTGTTTATCTATATCTCAAATTCTCAATATGTCTAGTTGAATTAGAAGGTTTGATTTTGAATATTACATCTTTAGCTCTCCATTCTAGAGTTTCTCTCTAACTCTTTGAGTTTTCCACCTTGAGCTTGTTTCACAGCCAATTTGTTAACCTCATTAATTTTTTCATTTTCTCTATTTCTTTTTGTCTCTTACTTATTAAGTATTTTGTTCCCCTTTATTTCTACAACAACCTTTTGTTCCATATCATTTATTTTTTTAAGAATGCGTTTGGTAAATCATAATAAAATTTAATGTAATACAATCAAATACATTTTTAGTATAATCATTATACTAAAAATGCATTTGATTATATTACATTGCATTTCATTAGGGTCTACCAAATATTACCTAAGTGTTTTTATGTCTTCGTACTCCATGGATAGGATGGTCCCATAGACATCCAATCTTTAATTACAAAGACAAAAAGACTTCATTACAAAGACCATATGATCTTTCTCACTCCTAATCCTGCCTGGATAGGGGTTGCTAAAAGTTTGTTATAGTAGGGAAAGCTATTACCCTAAAAAAAAAAAAATGTCATCATTACTACTTGTGAGGCCTTGCCTGAGCACTGGCTTGATCCACTAAAGAAAATTGAAAATGCTCGTTTGAGAGAAACATCATGATTGAAAACCGCTATGAGTTTAGAAAATTATATTTTGTAAATTGTAATTTGCAAAAGGAGTCGCCACTTTAATTTTATTTATTTTAGTTGGGAAAATTAAAAAAAAAAAAAACCCAATTTGACTAACTCCAAAGTTATACCATTTATCCCAAGAAAAAGCACTGGTCCTTGAATGACCAAAGAGCGCTCGGGGATTAAGTTTTGGTTAAAACATAAGAGAAATTATTTTGGCTTAAATACAAAATAGCTTTTGGAAAAAAAGAAGTTTTTATGTATGCATGAATAGATATAATATGATGTATGAAACAAATATTACTCATGCAATTCGTGGCAAATATGAGATAATGACAATTACAACATGTGAAAAAATATAAACTACTTAAAATTATTATAAGTCAAAATGTCAAAATTAGGGGATCTTTCCTTTAACTCTTATGAGTTCTAGGAAAAGCAAACATTTCCTAAATATAATCTAAACAACTAAAGTAAGAAAAAAATAATAAAACAATTGTAATAAAAAGAACTAAAATTTTGACTTTTATTTAAGAAAAGCAATTCTAATGCTAAACTATATGAAGAAGATGATAGAGAGGAGAAGTTGTCAATTTTAGCGAAGTTGATGCCTTAGAGACGGCATGCCTGCGTATTCCTTTGAATGAGAATCAAACTTCATGCAGTTCTCTCTTCTTGTGAAGGAGAGGTTTTTAAGTTATTGCCTTTATTATCATGTTTTAATTGATTTTAAGGGCTTAAGGATTTGTTAATTGGGTCAAATTTTAATTAATAAAAAAATTAGATCTTTTCATATTTAGATCTTAAAATTAGAATTGAAAAAGGAAAAAAAAAAAACTTTTACCTTAGGCTTTTGGTAGCGAGGAATGTAGGGAGTGAGCTTGGCACTGGATCTAAGTTCCACCTTGGCTTAGAGATAGCATAAGCACTCCTTTTGGAAGAAGGACTCCTGAACTCTTTTGAAGGAAGGACTTTGAATCACCCTTGCTTAAGAGCCTCAAATTCTCTTTTGAAAGAGAGAACTTGAATTACACATTTTCTTAATTAAGAGGCTTAGAGAGACAGCTTGAGGTGATTAGGAGACTTATAAATAGGATTTTATGTGATGGAAGAGGTTTTGGAATGGGGTTTTAGAGATTAAGAGGTTTAAAAAGAGGGTTTTGATAATTGGAAGGCTTAGGAATAGGGTTTAAAAAGTTTTAGAGAGAGTATAGAGGTATATAATTGTGTGTGGAAGTTATTAGGAGGTGCAAGGTATTTATAGGGGGAGTCTAGGGGCTTAAAATAGTGAATTTTCAGTGTGAGATCAGGAAAAAAAGTGCTATGGCAACTGATCAAGGGCTGCAGCAATCGCAAAGCTTTCAGCGACGGTCGTAACACCCACTGTGGTAACTACAACCAGTTATGAGTTGCTGTAGCTGGTCCACAGGTTGTTGTACCTCATTTTTCAACCTGCTCTCATCCATTTTTTTGTCACGACCCATCTTTGAGCCGCGACTGTCCTAGGGTACAGGGAGACGTAAGATCACCTAAACTCGTAGAACAACCTATAACTCATAAGCTGTTACCATTACGTTATCCTTACCCTAAGATCGTAGCCCTAATTCTTATTCCTTATTACCGATTACCGTGTTAATTACTTTTATAATAGTCATTTATCGCTCAAATTCGTTTTCATGCTTATCGCTTTTGAACTCCATTTTTCCAGTGATCTAATTGCAATTCAAGTGAGTATTAATCACGTATCTGAACTGTACTAAGATAATACCCAACCACCCATACTAATAATATTCTAAGTTATACCATTATTACAGACTTTAACAAAATATGGAGCTCTAGAGTGAAACCTCCAAAATACAACATAGTATGTACATGATGATACCAAAACTAGCAAGGCAATTTCCAAGTGAAGACGTAGAACTTGGAATTTACCTTGCCGATCTATCAACTGGTCCTGAAAATAAATAACAACTATGGGGTGAGACAAAGCTTAGTGAGTACAAAATAATACTATATAAAATAAACAATTGGTATGAGGTCTCATGATGATTTCTTATAGCAATAAAATAAAACGGATCAAGAGTTATTCTTATGGAATACTTTTCCATATATAATAAATATTGTAATTTCTTAGCATAACATTTCCTTTCTTAGAAATGGGGTATTTTCCCCATAATCAATCGAGTGACGGCCTACGCCTTACTCACTCCTCCATTCCTAGTCACACGTACAACTTATCAAGCCGTACGTACTGGAGACCTTAAACGCTTCCCAGCTAAGGTTTAGATAATCTTTACCCTATCCATGAGTTCATTACTATTGTGCACAAGGTTTGATGTATTGCCCCACATCAGAGGGGTATTCTGCTTATCATGATATCATTATAACATTTTATTTCTCTATCCATGAAATGATTCAATGGATAATATACTAATAAATAATCAAGTTCCCACCATTGATCATGTTATGAGATAAAGCAATGAGGTCCATTTGGCCAAGTGCCATAAAGGATATTTAATTCAATAATCGGTAAAGCATATCATGCATGCCAAAGAATTGCAAAGTATTTTAATTAGGGAAACAGATTCAACATTCATGCTTATATTTAAAGCACAAGGAATATAATATTATTAGGTACTCACCTCTTGCTCCTTAGCTCCTATACCGATAGTTCTAATGTAGATTATAACGAGGCTCCTCGGTATCCCGAGCAATGCCTTTGCCTTTCAATTATACAAATACACCCCAAACAATCGTATATTAATTTCTACTCCTTTAACTTGCTAATCTCATTCTAAACTCAACTTAACATCAACTTCCTACTATTAATCACCAAAACACATCCCAATACATTAAACAATAACATACATAAACACATTAATCATTTAATCACTTTATTCCAAAATCCAATGTTGTCCAAATCCTTTCATCAAAACAATTAGGTTCCTTTTCCTTCCTAATTCCTTAATTAAATCCTATGTTCATCAATGGAAATCAATGCAATCAATTTTCTAACATCTAAGAGAATTAACAAAACTCAAAAATCAAAATCTCTAATTTGGTATATTCCAATTAGAGTTGAAAAATCATTATCATCAACCATATTTCAAATTGACTTCACAAACATCAAATTGAATCAATTGCAAACTTATTTAACCAATAAATCTTAAAAATTCAAGTTTAAATCTTGAAATTCCCAATGTGACTCAAAACTCCAAGATTTGGGAAAAATCATCAAATTCATTTTCAAACTTCAATTTAAACATGGATTTATCAAACTAATACTCAAACAATCAACATTCATTCACCAATTGAAATTAATCTCTTTCAATTCCCATAAACCCTACTTTACCAAATTGGGATGATTTGGGGAAAACCCAAAATTTCCCAATCAAATCTCAAATTGATCTTTCAAAGATGAAATTAATGTCATGCAAAGCCTACCACAACAATCAAACATCAAACTACACTTCACATTACACACTTCCCTTATATCATGCATTATGCCTTCAAGAATTTCAATTTTTGAATAAAATCTCTAAATTCAAATTTTACATTTTTAAACCACTTTTCAACATCCCAAATAACCTTAAATAGTGTTAAAAAAAATTTTGGATACTTCCCCTAAAATTTCTTGTTTGGCCAAACCCTTATCTAACTTCCTCTTCATTGATTTTTCATGCTTTCCTTATTATTGTTCACCTATTAAACCCCAAATCCTTAACCCCAATTCTCATATTTCATCACTTAACATGCCAAACTAACTCTTCTTTAAACCATTCCACCAAAATCCAATCATAGAAATTAAAAGAAGAGAAATAGTCACTAACAATCTATCACACTTAGGCAAAAAAAAAAGAAAGGAATCACTTAAGCAATAAATCTCACCTTGAAATGCTCCAAATTTAGCTCTAAGTTGAAGAATAAGTTGGGAGGTTTTTAGTTTTTGGTGAGAGTGAAATTTTTGGTGTAGGTTACAAAAAAAATGGTTTAACACATTTTCATTTTATATACAAATAAAATCAATGGTGGTGATTTAATCCTACAAGATTAATGGTCATATTTTTACTTAAGATGGAGGGCTAAGATTGATCAAGATGGATGATTGAGATGGCCTTAGGTGTATCGTGACTAAGCATCATAATAATGAATCTCATCATCACCAAAATGAACATAATCATGGTGATGGAAATGTGGAAACTTAGGTGTTAAAGTTGACATAAGTCAACAAAGGTGACTAATTCTAACTCCTTCTTACCCTAACCCCTTATTAACTTGTTCTAATCATAATTTGATCAAGCTCCACCACAATTAGAGGCCTTAGGGCTAGCCACTCTATGGGCTTGGGCTTTGAGTCCAAAAGCCCATCAACAAGCCCACCCGAATACGTTTTCCAAACTTAAAAATTTTTCATAACTTTTTCCCTTCCCTTTCACTTGGCATTCTAAATCTTACCTTCCCATATCATAATAAGGTTAAACTAAGCCATATTGCCTAAAATTAATTCAATAAAATATACAATAAATATTCATATTTCATAAAAATATACACTCAAGTACTTAGCACCAACAAGAGTTTCTTTCATTTTATCACTATGTCATTGATACTATACTCATAAAATTTATATTTTATGGTATTATTATAACTCTGATGAGCTATGGAGACCTTGAATATTACATTTTTATTCGATTTGGGTCTAGTTTGATTCTATGGGTTCATAGTCCAGTACTGGTCATCTGAAGGTGTAAGTTTCAGAAAATTTATTTTTCAATGGGACGATGCCCCCTTGACCCTTGCTAGCTAATCTGCTAGCAAAACCGTCGTACTGGCTCTGCGTAGCACACTAATCTTAGTAGGTGTCAAGCTGTGGCTAGATCCCAAGGGTTTCACAATACTATAAAAAAGGCATAAATCATGGAAACTCAAGAAAAGCTTTGATGTTAAAAGAGAGAAGGGTAATCTCTTCATCTTTGAGTTTTATAATGAACAAGACAAGAACCAAGTCCTTTTGGAAGCACTGTGGTCAGCTGACAATAGCTTGGTAGTCTTCAAAGATTGGCCTCCTCAACTAACCATTCACCAACTTGACATTTCTAAATCCACTTTCTAGACTCAAATCAAGGCCTTCCTCCATATTATATGAATCTTGAAAATGAAAGAAAGATAGTGGAGATCTTCAACGAACTCTTGAAGTCCTAATATGGTGGGTTGCGTACTTCTTAGAGACCTAAGGTCTTAGTTGATGATAAGAACCCACTTCCTTCAGGTGTCTATATTTAAGTAGAAATATAGAATCCAAAAACCATCACATTTAGATATTAAAATTTCCCCGATATTTGTATGTGTGTGGCATTCTTGGTCACACTTTGAAAAATTATTTTAACAAAGAAGATGAAATCTATAAAGTAGCCCTTGAAATTCGAGCTCAACACTATGGACCAAGTATGAGAGCACCATTCGGAGGTGAGAGCTTTTCTTTGAATCCAAATCCATCATCCATTAGCTCACTAAAAAAAGTTAATAGGGGTTTTAAACCTAGTGGAGAAAGAAGTAGCAGGCTGAACAAAGTTGATTAACCTCCCTAAAGCACTATAGTCCAGCGGTGTGTGGTTGAATGTGTTTCTCATGTGTAAGGCAAGGAGAGTGTTGCTCATCAGCATAGTATAATTTCAAATAGAACCATCAATTTTGAGGGGGTATTGTCTATCTTGCCTCAGTACAAGGCTTCAAGCTCCATTTCTGATAAAAAGATGGTAGATGTGTCTTCTAAAGACATGGTGCAGTAGGCTTCATTAAAAGAAATTATAATATATGGCTAATCGACTTTTGATATTTTGGCTTCTAACAAGACTTCTATGATTAGTAAACATGAACATCTGGGCTAGGCATAAAAGGAGACCTTATTAAGCCCACCTCAATATGCTATTACTATGCTCCTCCTATAAAGCCCAAACTATTTGGAAGTCTAATCAATAAAATAAGAAGCTTTCTTAAAAGAAAGGGCCAAGCTTTTCTCAAGCCCAAGCAAAGTGTCCATTTCAAATAATCACCAATAGAGTCTTTTCTCATGAGGCTTAAAGATCTAAAAGGGAAGGCATGTACTAGTAGCACTAATGTCTCTTCTGACATATCAACTGGTACAAATTCATAGGATTTATCATAATTTTTATTAGCTGTAGAAAATTTGGAATCAATTTTGAAGGAGGGTCTAATTATGGAAGTGGGTAAAACTAGGAGATGCAAAATCAAGGACTTGGCTAGAAGTAAAAAAACTTCGGTTCAATCAAAGAAACTTAAGCAATAACAGATGATGACCAAAAGAACAAGTTGAAGAGTTAGGGAATTCAGAGTCTCACATGGAAGAAGAGTGTGATTTGTCAATTTCAATATACAGCATTGGTAGCTCAACTAAAGCCACTCCTCAACCATGAATCTCCTTCTGTGGAATCATAAGGACTTGGGATGCTTACTAGCAGTTTAGCTCCTTAGAGACCTAATTAAGAGACATAGTCCCTAGTTAGTATTCATTTTTGAGTCAAAGGATACTACTGCTTACTTGGAAAAGCTTAGAATTCAATGTGGTTTTGATGAAGCCTGGTATATAGAGCCTGATTCTCAAGTGGGAGGTTTGCTACTTTAGTGGAAATAATATATTCATGTGGAAATTTTGAAATCAAATTACCATGTTATTCATATCCATTGTGTGTTCATAAAGACAATAGGAATAGGTCTAGTCATTTGTCTATGGAGATCTAATGAGGGAGAAAAGAGAGCGTGTGTTGCAATACTGGCATTTACTCAAACATGCTTCCGATAAAGTCTAAGCTTGTTGAGGAGATTTTAATGATATCATGAGTTGGGCAAAAAAAAATTGGGGAAGTTCAAGCTATGGTCGTTCCATTCATTGATTCCAAAATTAGCTAAGCTCTTGTGAGCTAATTGAAATTGAGTTCAAAGGTAACATCTACACAAGGAATAATAAAAGAGAAGGAGATAACAGTGTCATGATGAGGCTAGATAGGGTGGTTGGCAATGTAAATTAAAGACTTATGTTTGCTTTGGCTTTGGTATTTTATGAGAAATTGGTAAGATTGGATGACTGCCTACTGATTATGTCTTCGGATAATCACACCTGAAGAAGGAAAGAAGGATTTCGGTTTGAGTATAAGTGGTTTGAGCACCAATAATGGAGGCAGGTTTTCAATAATGCATGGGGAATTAATTAACAGGTTATAAATTTAAGCAACATCACCTTTAAGCTATCCTCTTGTGCTACTACTCTTAAAGATTAACATAAGGCTGATGTTGATAATTCCAAGGAAAAATTAAGTCCTTCAAGAAAAAGTAAATATAAGTCCTTCAAGAAAAAGTAAATAAACTCCATAAAAAACCTATGTCTAACCAATACAAAATTAAGTTGGAGGAGCTCAATCACTGCTGGAAAATGGATAAACAGTTTTAGTTTTAGTGTTCATGCTTGAAATGGCTCAAAAAAGGGATAAAAACACGCTGTTCTTCCATAACACTTCCATTCAAAGAAAATAGTACAACTCTATGCAATTTTTTGTATAAGATTGTATTCAAAATTATTACCATGAGGGTCAAATTGCATATGGGGACATTAACTCATTGTAATCAAGCTGCATTTATTTCTAACTGTGCCATACAAGGCAATGTGCTTATTGTGCAAAAGATGATTCATAGTTGCACCAATCACTATGAAGAGTTCACCATGAATGCGTCATCAAGCTTGACATGCTTAAAGCATAAGATGGAGCTGAAGGGGACTTCCTTATTGCTATGATGAAGAAAATAGAGTTTGCATATGGCTTTATCCATCTTATTCTTCGATATGTAACAATGGTATCTTATAAAGTTAAAGTTAATAGAGAATATACTAATCAATTTAAACCCACTAGGGATCTTTGTTAAGGATACTAATCAATTTAAACCCACTATAGGTCTTCGTTAAGGCGACCTCTTATCACCCTATTTATTCCTTTTTGTCTCTAATGCTTTATCTTTGATGTTAGATGAAGCTATGTGTAGATAGGATATTCATAGCATCAAGATTACAAGAAGCCCAAGCATCAATGATATGTTATTTACAGATGATAGAATACTTTTTGGTCAAGCATCTAGCAAGGATATTATTTCTATTCATAATATAATCAACCATGGTGATGCTTCGGGCCAACAAGTCAATATATAAAAATCCTTCATCATATTCAGTAGGGGCATGCCTATAGGAAACAAGAATGAGATTTTATCTCTCACTGTTATGAAGGAGATGTCTAACAGTGACTCCTACTTGGGTCTCCCTTCACAATAAGGCCATTCAAAAATTGAGGCCTGCCTACATGGTGGAAAGAATGCAGTAGAAAGCTAGTAACTAGAAGAGAAAATTGCTGTTGCATGGAAGGCATGGTGTTATGGTTCAATATGTTCTCACAGCAATTCCCTCTTATTTGATGTCCTGTTTTAAATTGTCTATGAGTACTTACTGTAAAATGAATAAAGCTATGTCTAATTTCTCGTAAGGAGAGACTTTAATAGAAGAGGGATGGTTATTATCTCTTAAGATAAAGCATCAAAATCAAAATCAAAAAGGGGTTTAGGCTTTCGAAAGTTAGAATTTTTCAACATAGTTGTATTGGTGAAGCAAGTATGGAGGCTCATCAAGTTTCCTAAATTTCTGTTTTCAAGGCTTATTAAATCTAAATACTTCCCCTTTACGAATTTTTGGGAAGAAAAAAAGGGAGCAATAATTCATGGGGGTGGCAGAGCCTTTTAACAGCAAGGGGTAAGTATTAATGTGTCTAATGGGCAATCAACATATATATAGATGATCTCTAGATCCCAGATTTGCAGGGCTTTAAAATTTAATGCCCTTATCCTAATTTGGCTATGATTCATAGAGTAAAAGATCTTTTTCTTCATAATCAAAACTGGGATGTGTCATTGCTTAGAGACCTCTTCCCTCTTCATGAAGTTCAAACCATTCTCAAAGTTCCTATTGGTGATGTAGATGTTAATGATGAATGGATATGCCATTAGAACAAAATAGGTTCATTCTCTATCAAATCAGCCTACCCTAATTTGATAGAGCTTCATGATAATGCTACCCAAAGACACTCTATGTCTAGTTCAATTTTGATTTTAGATGCAGAATGGAAGCAAATATGAAAACTGATAATTCCGACTAAGTTAAGATTATTCCTGTGGAGAGCATCTTTCAATTCCTAGCTACCAAAGAGTAATTGTTTAAACAACAAATGGTGGAAGATATGAAATGTAGTATTTGGTAAATGGAAGAGGAAACACTAGAACATCTATTTTTTTGGTGCTCCTATTCACTGGCTATTTGGTTTGCCTCACCAATCAGTTACTGCATGAGCTCTTCTTTTACTTAGGATTTTGTTCCTTGGTGCCAGTGAAGGTTGTCATGCTTTGCTAATCAATTTGGATCTCTCAAAATGAATGTGTTTTTAATGGAAAACCTCTTAATCCAAGGGCTACAACAGATAAAGCTATAATTTTGTATAAGTTACTCTGCAACTCATCAATCTTAGATTACTTCTTCAAGGGCACCTCATTCTTCTTAGTTAGTTAAATGGTCCAAACCCCTTTCAGGTGCATTTAAACTGAATACTAATGCAAGTTATGATGAATGCTCTAAAATGGTTGGATAGGCAATAATTTGCAAGAATGAAGATGCCAACTTAGTAGATGGGGTGGCTTCGACGAAGTTGGTGAGATCAATGGTTATGGCAAAATCAGAGACTCTATTATTGGCAATTCAATTAGCAGCAAAATATGGTTTCAAATGAATCATCCTTGAGTTTGATTGTAAGCCTCTGATTTTGGCATGTACAGAAGATATAAATGCTGGTCCTTGGAAAATCAGAGCTACTTTGTTTGTTATTTTTAGTCTTAAGAGTGTGTTTAATTGTATTTCCGTTTTATGGGTTGGAGATCTGCTAATAGTACAACAGATTGGGTAGTCACTAATGTTCTTAAGAGTTTTTTCCTCCTACTTGGGTTTCACTTTTGCCACCTAGGCTTTTATACCTTTTGTTGTCTAATGCTTTGATCTTTGAATGAATGAATTAAAGTTTATTTGAAAAAAAAAAAAGTTGACATTTTGATTTTAATCAGTTTGGCAATGGTAGGGTAGATTCTTAGACTGTATTAATACTATATAATTAGTGATTGGGACAAAAGCGTTCATTTGTTAGCCTTTTACTTAAAAATTAAATGATAGTAATCAATGTGAAGTTTAACCGCATTAATAATTCCACAAAAGTTGAAATTAGCATGTGATAATAATGTGAAACATTACGACTACTTTAATTCAAGGCAATTAGCTGGCTAATCTGGACCTCCCCATCTAACAAATTTCATGGGCTTGAAGAAAATAAGAGGAAATTTTATCATCCTTCTTGAAACCCTACCCCCATTTATATGAAAATTTATTCATATACTTGTATATATTTAAATGATTTCATTATTTAAAAATATTTTAACTTGAAATTAATTTGTTGTTTTATAAAAAAATTTAATTTTAACAAATCGATAAATTAAATTTAAATTTGTTTATATTATATTTATTTTGTTAATTCTATGAAATTCAGTTGAAAATTTTACATATTTCAAGAAAATTTAATATACTTATACTTTCGATAATATTGAATTTATAGAATTGAAATGAATATTTTTTAACATTTTTAATATTAAAATTTTAAAAAATGTACTTCTTATTCTTAATTAAATATTTTATTTTTAATGCTATATTAGTATTTCGACCACAGATAATATTCTAAATTTATTTGTTAATAACTAGTAATAATTGTAAATTAAAATTAAAAAAAAATTAATTTCCAAAAGAAATTGTATTTGCTTTTTATTTGTAGAACGAACGAATGAAACATCATGGTGTGAAAGTAGAAAAAAGAAAACAGAGTTAAAACAGAACATAGAAGAGATCGCCTAGGAGTTGAACATGTAACCCAAACAACAACAAAACATAGTTTCTAACGAGACGTGTTTGTCTTCCTGCCCAGATGCGTTTTCTGCTTCCCATATATCATTCTCTCTTCTCTTCCCCTTCTTCTCTGTCACCTCTACATATTTTCTCTATCTCTCGTTCCTTTCTTTCTCCTCCATTTCTCATGGCTCCTCCTCCTCCTCCTGCTGCCATGGAACCCCAAGAAAATACCCCCTCAAGTAACACCTTTTCCAACGATACTACTTTTTCTTCTCAGATTTCTAAAGTTACTGTTGTGGGTAGTGGCAATTGGGGTAGTGTGGCTGCTAAGCTTATTGCTTCTAACACTCTCAAGCTCACTTCTTTTCATGGTATGTACCTTCATTTTTGCAAATTTCATTAGCTTTCTATATCCTGGTGGCAATTGTAATTTTGGGTTTTGTTGGGGTGTGCTTGTTTAATGTTTATTGTGAAAAATAAGGAAAATAATAGGAAATTGGAGCCAGAAGGGTTCTTGTGTTCTATAATGGAATTTTAGGAAATGGAGAAACAAAAGTTCCCTTAGCTTATGCCAAATGAAAATTATCTTATTTTTTTGCATTGCTTTGTTCTTATGCACCTGATAGTGGCTATAAGATTTTTTTTTTTTTTATTAGCTTGAATTCTGCCATGTAAATTTTATGTGATTTAATGACCATGGCGTTTGTTTTTCTTTTAATCAACCTTTTTGTTTCAGTTGGTTTTTAATTTGAGTTAAGAACTCGTTAAATTATGCTTTTTTAAATAATAATGAGATTTATAACAAATTAAGGAGATGTGAAATTATTAGTGCCCGTACATTTTCTATGCTTCTTAGCAACGAAATGAAGCTTTTAACGGTGAATGAATTTGAACTTTCCCCTATGTAATTCAGATGAAGTGAGAATGTGGGTCTTTGAAGAGACATTACCAAGTGGTGAAAAGCTTACAGAAGTCATCAATCGAACCAATGTAAGAGTCTACTAAACTTCATTGCACTTTGATAGATTATGTCTATGATATCCTCATTTTTTTTTTTTAAGGAAAATGTTAAATATCTCCCTGGTATAAAGCTTGGAAAAAATGTTATTGCAGACCCTGATCTTGATAATGCAGGTATGGAATTACCTGCTTTGCTAAGTTTCAACGTTACATTTTACTGGTGTGTGTTTGATCACTTTCCTGTAAATCTAATGAAGGGATTGTGCAGTGAGGGATGCAAACATGTTGGTATTTGTGACTCCGCATCAATTTATGGAGGGTATATGCAAGAGGCTCATTGGGAAGATAAAGGAAGGTGTAGAGGCTATTTCGCTTATAAAAGGAATGGAAGTCAAGATGGAAGGCCCTTGCATGATCTCCAGTCTTATTTCTGAGCAGCTTAGAGTTAACTGTTGTGTGCTTATGGGGGCCAATATTGCAAATGAAGTAATTAGACAATTTTAAAATATTTCTAGTGAATTCATTTGTTTTAACTATTAATGGTTTTCTAAAAGATCAGACACTGGCTGCAGATTGCTGTTGAGAAGTTTAGTGAGGCAACAGTTGGATATAGACAGAACAAGGAGATTGCAGAGAAATGGGTTCAGTTATTTAGTACTCCTTATTTTATGGTCACAGCTGTGAGTAGAAGAAATATCATCTTTTGCTGATAACCATCAGTTTTATAAAAAGAGTTTATTGTTATAAACAATGTAAAATAGGAGTAGAAACCCACAAGTTAATCGGTAAAAATTCTCTGGCATAATTGTTTGATAGATGATGAAATAGAAATATTTAAAAATAACCATGGCTTTTAAAACTGCTTTTCTTAATACTGTTAATCACGCTGTTCCCATCTTTCTGTCTTGTATGATTGCATAGGTTCAAGATGTGGAGGGAGTTGAACTATGTGGGACCTTGAAGAACGTTGTGGCATTAGCAGCAGGTGTGTATGCAGGAACTCAATTGGTATATTATTTTGCGCTTTTTTTTTTTTTTAAATCCTGGTTAGCAATGGAACAATTGACCTCTAGTGGGACAGGTTTCGTTGATGGTCTGGAAATGGGAAATAACACGAAGGTACACTTGGACATATTAAGGTTTAGTGCTGATTTATATTGCATTTCTCTTGTATTTCAACTGTTTGAATGAAATATTAGGCTGCAATAATGAGAATTGGTCTGAGGGAGATGAAAGCCTTCTCCAAGCTGTTGTTTTCATCTGTTAAGGACAGTACTTTCTTTGAAAGCTGTGGCGTAGCTGATCTCATCACAACATGCTGTAAGGAACCATGCAAATTTCTTTGTTGTTGTAAAGTATAATGTAGCTTTGAGAATAATTAAATCATCTGGCAGTGGGAGGAAGAAACAGAAAAGTTGCGGAGGCCTTTGCAAAGAATGGGGGAAAGAGGTAATCTTTTTCTAGTTGGTGCAAAAAGTATAGAAAAATGTTAAACCTTCTGCTAGTTGCTAGTCGGTGCAAATATAATGGTCTTAAACATTGTTTCTCACCTGCAGCTCTTTTGATGAGCTTGAGGCAGAGATGTTGCAGGGCCAAAAATTACAGGTACATGCTAAAGTTAATTGTTAAAATGGCTTAATGAATTTTTTGTCCAAGCAAATATGCCTACAGGGTTATTGAATTCAGAACAATAAATCAAATACTTTTACTGTTCCCATGCACATTGCAAAACTCAAATGGAAAAATAAAATTTCATCAGTTGTCATATTTGTAGATGCAGTCATGGTAAGAAAAAGTTGTAAAACACATTCCGTTACTTGAAAAGGCATATATACTTCGTAGAAGTTGAACAAAAAAACAGTGGTTTCGCACATTTATGGTTTCAAAAACCGAGTTGTCAAAGCTAACTCTTTGTGAATTCTGGTGTCCACATTCTGAAGGGTGTTTCAACAGCAAGAGAGGTTTATGAAGTTTTAAGTCACCGTGGATGGCTAGAGTTGTTTCCACTTTTTGCATCAGTGCATGAGATCTGCGTTGGTCGTCTTCCACCATCAGCCATAGTTGAATATAGCGAGCACAAACCCAATTTTGCCCTGGTAGAAGGCTCAGCTGAATATTATTGACTTCTATATTTCACATATTTCAGGTATAAAAGTTAGTAGAGCCTTTTTGTAAGGCTGGGTAGAATTTTGGAGTTTGGTTTTATACTTCACGATTAGTTTGGTTTTGAAACAAGAATATGGTTCACAGGACTGAATTACAGCCTGTTAGGAAGCTTCAAGATTGAAGTTGAAGGCAATCAAATTAGAATTAACACTTCAGCAATCTTATAGTTTCTTGTTTTACTGTTATATCAAATTGTGAAAAATTCCTCAAAATGGTTTGTAGACATGTAACAGTCATGCAGAATGAATAATAATCTTCAGATGTTGAAGTATTTCAATTGAACAACATATCATAAGGCTTAAAAAAAAGGAACTTTCACCTTGTGACTAAAATATCTCATCTATCAGAAGAAACTCAATTGAGTTGAGATGAGTTTTCAACCTTGAATTTTAATTTTCTAATCAGAGGAAAGCATGTATTGGTGCATAAGGATTCAATGGATTGCAAGCCCATGCTAATTAAACAAGTCTTGATGGCAAAATTTAAACAAGTCCATGCTA
The DNA here is from genome assembly GCA_947687605.1 of Reutealis trisperma. NCBI lineage: Eukaryota > Viridiplantae > Streptophyta > Magnoliopsida > Malpighiales > Euphorbiaceae > Reutealis > Reutealis trisperma. Next base: position 395,103 of record CANTUT010000032.1, read on the forward strand.
ATTAAGCAAAGACTTGATGGCAAAAATTAAAAGATCATCAAAATAAAGACAACACTCAATAAATGAGATTCTGGTGAATAATAACAATTTTATTGTAATCAGATTCAGTTGAAATTATAGTTTTGGTTGGCGTCAATAATTTCCACTACTTCCAACACTTCCAAGCATAAAAGCTGTGTAAAAATTTTCTTTATGTGCCATGTTGGCTGCATGGAGAACTTAGCGACCGGCTAATCAAATGAAGGGTTTCTCTTTTCAGGTACCGTTTCAGGCAGATGGGTATGCTCAGAGGGAAGAAAACCATGGCTGGTTTAATCCAATTCCAATCCATAATTTGATTCCTGATACAACCATGAACAACAATATCTGAGCTATTTTATCACTGAGAATTGAATAGCAGTATATCACAGTACTGGAAGATCTTTAAATCAGAGCAAAAATGAAAAAAGAGTATTTACTTTTCTGAAATATTGAGAACGCCAACACTATTGCAAGAGCCATTGATAGTAAACCAATGTTAACACCAAACCCTTTCTCATTTCATGCCATAGTTATTATAAAGACAAAACAAACCAATTACACAGCCGAAAAACCATATAAATTAGAAAATAAAAAGCCAAATAAATTTTGCCCACAACACCAAACCCATGCATAAATTTTATGTTTGGTTTTAAGTATCAACCAGTACGTATTCTATCCAACCTGTCAACACTTTTTCGAGCTCTTTCTAGTTGGTGGTCAATGCTTTTCCGGGACTTCTCATGGCAATCGACACTTCTTCGAGACCTTTCCATTTGATCAAAGGACATCCGTAATTTTTCTAACTTATCAGCATTATTGGACTGATTTTTGAGCTTTTCTAGCTTATCAGCATGATTGGACTGATTTTTCAGTTTCTCGGGCCTGTCAGTACTGTGCCTCGGTTTCTCTCTCCGGTCTGTACTTTTCCTTGAAACCTCAAATACATCAGTACTCTTCCGTGCTTGCTCGAACTGGTCCGTACTTCTCCTTGAACTGTATCTTTGAGAAGGAGATTTCTCAACAGTTGATATGAACTTCTTCAGATGCCTGATATACTCTGGAAAGTGCTCTAAATCGCAGTGGTTACCTCCTTTAAGCCAGAGTGGCTCATATTTTTCTTTACACAGTTCCCATAGTTGTTTACCATGGGAGCAATCGACAACTTCATCTGAAGTTCCCTACACATTAATATAAATGAATCAAAACATGAAGCATAACATAAAAACAACAGGCATCAATTAGAATTTAATTTTTCAAGAGCATCTGGCAATCAGCTTTGAAAATGCCAAGGAAAACCTCGTTATATATCCATCAAAGGCTCAAACAAAAATTGGTAAAGCTAGCTTCTCCAAAAGTGCTTACCACATAATTTATTTCCCCCTTAAGTATTCTTTTGTTAGAAGGCAATGTCAAATCCATAACCCCAAAACTAAGCAAGCAGGAATTTTCTATATAGATAAAATAATGGTTCCTAAATTCCAGCTAACTAGCTAATGGTCCAACTTATAATAATAATTTGACAAATTCATCCAAACATATATTACAACAACATAGATTAGAAGAGTACATTCAAATGAACAAAAACCAATGATACCCGCCAAAAAGGTTGTAGCCAACTTAGAAAACAAAAATATCGAAGACAAAATTTTAAGGGCTTGAGTTATTCCAATATGTAATGCAATAATTACATCATTGTCCTGCCAAAAGAAACGAATACAAGACAAGATCTGCTTTAGATGCACATGTTTGCACCTCCACGGCAGTGAAATGCCAAAAACTTGGTGATGTCAGGATACAGCATTATCCCTATGAGTAAAAACAAAAGGCATGCAGATTAGGCCATTCATGGGGTCCGTCTGGGTTAACTTTTTGCACAGTGCCTGCTCTTACACATTGCTCTTGCAGCTGCGAATTAACTCAAGTCTTTGTTAAAACCATCTAAGGTTAGTTTGTTCGCAAATGGATCTATGATTGTTTAAACCAAGCAACTAATATGCATAAACACAATGACCACCTTGTTTGGATTTTACAAACTTGAATTGATCATAATAAGATCAATGCAGGTCCAGTTGTGTCAAATTCATAGGAAAATAATCTGACATTGCCAAGATCCTATAAAAGGAAAGAACAAAGCGTAGCAAAGTACCTCATGCCTAGAACTTATGAAGTAAATGGCATGGTAAACAAGATGATATGATCTATGATGCTTAACAGCATTAGAAATTTACGAGAGACTAATTGAATATTGCAATACTTTGCAGTAGAAAATGGGAGGAATTACATGTGGAAAGTCTAAACTTCAAAATCTAGAATCAAGCTGAAAAAATACATTTTCACGCAGGAACACCAAGTAACTTTTTATTTCACAAACATTCCCATATGAACAAAAAATCTAAAAGAGTCAACATACTCTCTGGGTTTCATGATAGTTCTCTGCTCTGAGCAATTTAAAACTCTAAGGTTAACGACCTAAATAGAATGTGTTTTACATTCAATTACAAGAGAAAATAAATGAAAAAGAGATAAGCACAAGAGGGAGACAAATCAAGCAACTTGCATGCCAGTTGTATTATGACACAAAGATTGAATGGTAAATGCCGATACAAAAAAAGATTTTTAAAGAAAAAAATAGCTAAGGATGTCTTTTGTGTTATTTTCTCCATGGTTTACAGTAGCATACTTACATGAATGATAAGAACAGGACAATTAACTAGTGGAATTTTGTCAATATTCTGCAAGAAAAAACAAGACAAAACAACAAGTTCATTATGTTAAAAGGTAAAAATTATTTACTGACCACTTAAACAAATAGATCAACATACTTATAAATATGTTACCTTATAAATGTCAAACCAGTATGTACGCTTGACAGGATACATGACTCTTAAACCAGAGAGTATGGGACTATGCAGAACTACAGCTCGTAACTGAGGCAATCGAGCAGCGAGATCTAAGGTGGGACCACTTCCAACAGATTGTCCATAAAGGATAATGTCTTCTTGCTTGGTGCCATAACTTTCTTCAAGACACTTATATGCAGCTTCAATATCTGCATATGTATGCTGCTCACTTGGCTGCAATACAGGAACAGGGCTTCAGATGAAACTTGTATCTCACACATAGGCCTGGGGGTTGAAATCTGCAGATAATTCATAAACAAAGATCCAATTTTTTTAATTAATTTATCAAGGAGTTTAAAACAGCAAACCTTTCCAGATGATTGCCCATACCCAGAATAGTCGTACCTGCAAAAATTTCAAAATCATATGCAAAATCCAAATTGTGAATTCGTTCCTGATTAAAAAGATGCATTAAAAGAAACAATGACTCCTAAGGTTTTATTTCAATAACATGAATAGCATAGTGCATTAAAAAATCAATTCACACTCATGGACCATTAACATCAGAAAACACTAGAGCAAGGGGATGGTATTAGCTTAAGAAACTAGCAGAATCTACAAATTGAATAACAACAGGGATGACAAAACAATTACTAACAGGGTTTTTTTTTTTTTTTTTTTTTTTTTTTTTTTTTTTTTTTTTTTTTTTTTTGCTTTCTCCTTCAGATATAAGGTAAAGATCTAGGTTTGCTTCATTCATTTGAGCTATGGTATATCTACAATGACGTTGGAGTCAAAACATCAATCAACACTGTCGAAGGTGCTAGTAATAAAAAATAAGTCATAATTATGTAAATTCTGCAGGTATGCCAAGAAAATCTACATGTTTTTATTTCTTTATTTCTTTATTTATTTTTAACATTGGTAAGACAGAAAACCAGGCCCCAGTACCAGAATAAGAACTCAAACCACCTTCATCTTTTATGAGCATGATCTTTCTACAATCTTGAATATATATAATATGTCCATGAATTTGCATAGGGTAAAGCTTATAAGTTACATAAAATCACACTATAAAAACAAGATAAAATGGACCAAGTAAATGTTTTCAGCTAAATTAAAGGAACCCCAACTACAAAAAGAAAATCATGATTAGACACAGAAATCATAGTTAAGCATAAACAAAATCCCAATTTCTTGTAAACTAATTCGGAAGCAACAAGTAGAACCACCCGGAAAACCGAAACCCCCCACAACTAAATAATAATAATAATAATAAAAAACAGATATCAAAATAACAAAAGCGTCGACAAAGGCTCAAAAGTTCCTTAAGCCAGACACGAAAGCACTTCAATACCGTAGTAAAGGTAATAAAAGTATAGTTGTAGTACCCCATGAGATTAACCCTCAGGTGGATGCTCAATTCGATGAAGAGTTCATACATCTGTCCCAGATCGGCAGCGTTCCCATGAGAGTAAAGAAGAGTGGAAGTGGCCATAGGATGCCTTATGTACATTGCCACTATCTCTGTACCTTTCCTAGTGGGCAATTTCAAGATTTCAACATTTTCACGGTGAGGAAATGGGCTCAAAAGCAAAAGACCAGTAAGCTCATCTGTTATTAGCTTGTATGAAGGTGGGTTTGGTGGAAAGAAGGCAAATTTCGCCGCCATCGACGATGTCACCCCTCCCATCTCTCTCTGTCACAATTGCTCTGTTTTTTGTTTTTTGTTTTTGTTTTTCCTCTGTTTCCTCTGTTTTCTTGAATTATAGTACTCTATTTCAAGAGAGACTAAAATCTTGAACTTAGTTCAGATCAAAAAATTTCTATTACATTCCACTTTTTGCTATTTCCAGAAGAATAAACTTCTTAGAGAGAGAAAGAAAGAGAGGGGCGGTTTTGTTCCTCTAGTAGCTATTAGGTGCTTAAAATGTGGGGAAGAGTCCCTAATTAGAGGCACTTGAAAAAGCTTTTACTTGCTTTTTTAACTTGGGGTCATATGGAAAGAAAGAAGAGGATTGAACCTTAAATTATTTGTAGGGTCACAAAGGATAGTGGACAAGAAATTTTGATGGGCAATGGAAAATGGGGTTTTGGTACCTAACAACAACATACCAATGTACCCATGTGGATAAAGTTGATTCTCATTTTAGGGATTGACAACTGATAAACCCATTTGTATTATTATTAGAAATTTTTTATTTCATCTTCTTGTTTTTATATTATTATTATTACTTATTACAACAAATTAAGCTTATCAAGAAACCTTGTTTGACTCAGTCACTCAGTCACTCACCACCAATTGCTTTGAATTAACCCATCAATCATTTGTTTTGACATTTTATAAATTCATGGAATCAATCAATTAAATAAAAAGAAGGGCGTTAAGCTTGTTCCATTGGATATAGAGATAAGAAGAAGGGATAGGAAAATAAAAGAGAATGAGATAATAGATATTACATTATTTGAATGTTAAGGAGGTTAGAAATGAAAAGATGATAAAGAGATTAATTACAATTTTGAATTTTATTTTGTTTTATTCTCTTTAAAATTGTGGGAAAATATTTTCTTTTAATAATTTATCATGAATTTTAATTTTCTAAAAAAAATTAATTTTAATAAGATTAAATTATTGCTTACACTTTTTTTTTATATTTTTAATATTCTAATATAAAAATAAAATTTCTTTTTAATTCATACAAATCTCTCAAATATAGTGTATATCAATGTATCAATATCATGGAAGAAATTAAATATTGTGTTTAAAATTTATAGTATTTAGTACTTAGCATATCTAGATATAATCTAATATAACTATAGGAAAATTTTTGCCTACACTGAGTATATAGATTTATCTTATACACTAAACTAATAAATGATAAAATATTTTATAAAATATGACTTTTTTATATATTTTTTACTTAATAAAAAGACACCAATATACTTTTTTACTTTATATATTTTTATTTTATTAAATTGATATATCCACTCAGTTTATGCAAGAATTTTCTTATAAGCATATAAGCAATCAAATTATAGTCTCATATTTGAATCTTACTCTTCAAAGTTTTTTATAAAAAAAAAAAAAAAAATAGTTGCTTAGTATTTAAATCTCTATTATAGCTGGATGAACTAAATTGTAAAATGCAATTTAATTTAGACATTGAAAAAATGAATTATCAAGATATTTTGTCACGTTCCATACTTTATCTAGTTATCCATGTGGTATTAATATAAAATTGTTAAGTTTTTTTGGGGTTTAAGTGTTTTATACTTCATTTAAAAAAAAAAAAAAAGTGTTTTATACTATAACAAATGGAAATTTAAAATGTGATATAATTTAAAATATTATATTAAGTGTAATGAAATATATTAATTAAGTATGATTTTATTGGTCTTTTTATTCAAATATAAGAAATGAAAGGTTTCAAATTCGAGTCTCTCCAACAATAAATAATTGTCACAAATTCAGTAAAAAATATTAAAAAGATACTGTATTCTAGTTTATTACTATTTGATATTCCTCCTCCCTATAAAAACAATTACAATTAATTTAATTCACATATTCATGATCTTTAAAATTGATCTTAATCATAGACTTAAATAAATTATATGATTACTTACTTTAATTTTTATTTAATACAAAAATTTATTCTATAGTATTAAGTAATTCTATTTTTATAATTATATAAATGAATGAAGAGGTACGCTAAAATAAGCTTGAGCCTAGTTCAATTTTATAAAATTCACATTATTACCTTTAATATTTCATTAATTTTCTTTTTAGCCTAATTGAATTTAAATTTAAAGTTTATTTATTTTCCTCTACCTCTATTTATAGCTTACCTAGATCAGTATTCCTGACTCCACCTCTAAATAAATGGGATAAATTATTAAATAATTAAATTACTTAGATACCCTTTACCTTATATATAAAATTTGTATTTTCCTATTTCTTCTGTTTCTTTTTCTAAAAGCGTCTTCTTATGTTAAATACTAAAAATTAATTTTGTATTCATCAATTTTGTGATTATATATATATATATATATATATATATATATATATATATATATATATATATATATATATATAACGTATTTTTTCTCTAGTAAGCTACTAATTCAGACTTGCTAGTAATTATAGATCTATTTTTCGAATTAAAGCTATAAATTTGAATCATATAAAAGTCATTGGAAAGTAAATCATATTAAAAGTGTAAAATATATAAATATTCAAATTTAAATTTCAAATAAAATGACCTTATAATTTCAAATATTACTCCAATACCATTATATTTAATTCAATTAATTAAAAGCATATTAATAAAATAGTGTAATTTTATTAATGCAACAAAACCAATTACATTTTTATGAATATTTTTTTTTTGGAAAATTATGTTTGATTTGTCTTAAAAATAAAGTAAAAGTAAAAATAAATTAAAAAACTAGAACTATTTTTATAAAATAAAGGCTATTTTAGGAATTAAAATTTTATAGATAATCCTATTGGATTGAGATTATCAAAGGCATGGATAACTAAATTTTAGATAACACCGATAGTATAAATTAGTTAAATTTTTGAAATTATTAACTCTAACCTCAATGATATATACTACATTAAAACAATCAAATTCTAAACCATTAAATTCCAAATTTTTATAGATTTATTTTACGCTTCTTTATATTGCAACTAATTTATGTATTGATAGTCAAAGGTTGTTTGTTTCTATTATGTCGTGTCCGTGTGTTTGATGATATTATGAAAACTTTGTTTTACTATTTAAATCACTTAATAATTTCTATCACTTATATTTGTTGATATGTAGGTAGTAACACTCCTTTCACGTCCTAAATGGCCTTTTAATTGAATTTTTATAATTTAAGATAGAGAGCAAATTTACACTTATTGTTGAACCATAACACTTTTTACTGTTGTATTTCATCAATGATTTAAGTAATCACCAACGTTACTTGCCAAAGTGATTAAATAGAGAGAATGTTCGTTACCAATTTATAATGGCCGTTACCTTTCGAAAATCAAATTAAGATTTCCAATACAAAGAAATTTCACGTTTGTCTCTGGAAGTTATCAATGTTAGTAGAGAAAAATAATGAACGTAATGAATGTACTTATTATTGTCAAGTAAAATTTACAAAAAAAATTTAGGAAGTAATAATATATGAAATAATCATAAATTTGATAAAATTATACAATTGAGTGTTTAATTTTTTTAAAATATTAATAGAGTGTCTTAATTTGTAAAAAAAAATTCACAATTTAGTATTATTAGCATGTTACTATATGGTAACATTTCTTTTTTCTATTCTCATCTTTTCTATCTTTTTTTCGTTCTTTCTTTCACCTGACAGTAGATTTTACCCTTCTATTAAGCCCTCCACTGATGACATCAACGCTACAACCACCAGTAACCCCTCTTTTCTAATGACCAAAGCCTAACGCTACCTACGTTGAGCATAAAGGAGATCCTTTCGGCACTTCGTTGATAATTAAGAGGGACAATGCATGGAGCAACTAAGTTATTCTTTCTTTCTTTTCGTTTTTATCTGAGTTCTTTGTTTTCTCTTGATTTCCTTTTTTTTTTTTAGTTTTCAAACAATTTTCTTTGATTTCAATTGATTATGCTGTTTTTAGTTGGATTCTACTATTGTAAGTCCATAGATTTCCATTTCATATCATTTCTTAGTGGTTTCTTGGTAAATTCCGAGTTTCAATGGACTTGCAAAAGCTTGAATCTAGTGTTTAATGATACTTTGTAATTTGAGTTTTTGTACTTTATTGTGTATTTAGTAAATGAAAAAGCTTTATGATATCGAAAGGAAAAAAATGGTTCAGTTACCAAAATTCTAAAAATTTTGTATCATTTTGAAATTTTAAAGATGTATTTGCAACTAATCATATGATAACCAGAAATTATACTAAATTTTGTATTTTTTATAAGTTTACACTCTCAATTGATACTTTTAAAAGTGTACATAATTGTTCAATTTTACCAAATTAAGACACTAACTATATAATTATCCCAATAATATATATATTATTAGAACACCAAACCATGTTTCACAACACCAAATGATGTTTCACACTTGACTTCTAACCAGACCATCTGATAATTGGCATCAAGTGGAAGTTTCACAACAAGTTAATGGTAATGGTCCTTCCCGAGCGAATATATACCTAAAATCTCCATACAGTGCTAATGATATTGGTCCTTCCTAAACAAATATATACCTAAAATTTCTACACGGTGCTAATGATAATGGTCCTTCCTAAGCAAATATATACCTAAAATTGCTCCAAAAAGTTCACAACATTCAAAGTTTACAGATGTATCTATAAAAGCCAAAACGCCAATATGACTAGTTGGGGTTTTAAAAAACCTTTTTAATAATCTACCAGTGAAATTCAGTCATTGCCTTTCTTAGTCTAGCTCATTGAGTAAGTGTTGAATTAGTTTATATTCTGATTTAATTCTCCCTATAAGAAGAGCTGCTAATTGGGCATTTGACAGACAGTCGAGCTGTCTCTAATAAAGAACAACAATTACCAATCATCTAGGATGGTGTATTAAGCATTTTCACATGCCGATCTTAATTGGAAGTCTAATCCACTAAGATCCAATTCAAGACCCGTATTAAGTTGAAGCATGACGAAAAACTGTACAACTGTTTCAAATCCAATGCATAAACAAGTTGTACATGATAGAAGATGCGAATTAAAACTTAAAAGCATCAAGCAATGATGCCTGAATATTATTCCCAATGGTAAAAACAATAGCCCAAGTAAAAAAGAGAGAGAGAGAAACACTAAACAAGAAGTTTACATATTAATCCTCACTCCAATCCCTATAAATCTTGTGATCACACCACTTATAAATTGTAATGCCCTGCACGTGCACCCTCTTACCAACTCTTGAACCGAAGTATTCAAAAGTTTGCTCCCCAAGAAAGAAAGAAGGGCACTTTTAACCCTGAGGTTAAAGTACAAATTTTTTTCATATGAAACAAAATTGCCATTGTTAGTGGTTCTAAATCCACCCACTTTTTCCGAAACTATATATAACTGCAACCATACCACACTATGATTGATGTGATTTCCAGCTCATCATAACCCAACTAATGAAACATACTGTTTTTCTAAGACCTCTAACCAGCCAGGAAGGGGAAAAAAAAAGTTGATATAGAAATCTCCAAAAGTATATTGCTAATACTAAGCTGTCATTCAGTCAAAGCTAATCATAGTTATATAAAGATAACATATTGTTTTTTTAAGAAAAAACAATCTTGAGGATTGTTTAATCCATAATCTTACTCAGCAGTAACCCATAAATCAAGAAGATGCTCATTTATGAACAAGATCTTTGAGTTTTGAGTCCTATCTATCAAGAGGTCCATTTGGATATGCCATTCAAAACTAACATTTGGCGTTTAAACTATCAACAACTATTATGATTCTAAGTGTTACATAAACTCTGAAGTATGGTTCAAAATTCAACTGTTCACTATTTTAAATTATAAGTAAAAAGTTTATTAGTGTTTTAACCCTTAAACTACTAAAATTTAACAACTATCTACTGGCTGCCTATAGCTAACCATGATTTATTCATAACCATTAAATCAAACAATATTGATGTAATTATTGGTATTGAATAGGGTTACGAAGGGAAAAGAACTATCTGTATAGCACAATCCAAGTCCGTGGCTTCTCAATGAATAATAAATAAATAAATCAAGAGGATGTTGATATGTGAAACAAATGAGAGAATAAAAGGGATGTTTGTGCCAAGATAGGGTACCTGATATTAAGCAAAGGAAACAAAAATAAAGCAGTGGGTCTCACTCACCTTAACTCTTTGAGAAGGTATGATGAGACATGTCCCTTCTCTGCAACAAAGACGTTAAACCAATGTCTCACACAATTCACTTAGATTAATGAGTGGTTCCTATGATCCTGGTAATCAAAATCAAGTAATGCCACATTTATCCAAACAAAGGGAAAACCAGCAGAAAGTCCGCCAACTCTTGTACATATTAATACCAAATAATAAATTTATGACCAGGAGAGCAGTCTGATTTGCAAAATGTCAAACCAAATAATAAATTTATGACCCGGAAAGCAGTATGATTTGCAAAATGTCAACCAAATGATAAATTTATGACCAGGAAAGCAGTATGATTTGCTATATGTCAATAATGCATGAGTACTATACTTAACAGAATTACAGTAGCATCAGAAAGATAATGGGCTAGGGCTAATGAATATCAAACATAGAAGCTAATGTTTATGTTATATATATATATATATATATATATATATTCACTAACCCTAGATGCTATGCTCTAACACAAGGCAGAAGGGTACAAAATTTCATATTTCTCTGCCAAGTTTAGATTATATGACAGAAGCATCCACAATAATTTTTGGGTGACAGCTTGTGTGATGCTGGTCAGCACCAAGCAATGAAATTTGACTTCATTATCAATTAGTGGAGCTGTTCCCTTCCTCAAGAACAGTGGGGCTTTCAGCAAATTATAAAATGAGCAGAAAAAAGAACTAAGAAATATAAACAGACATGGAATTACAAATGCAGACGCAATATCCTAGCTACAATGAAACATTTGGAGCATCTTCACCAACACTTTAGTGGTCTAATATAATGCTGAGAAGCGTAGATTCTATTTCTACAACATCTACTCAGATATATGTATGGATGTGAGAGAATGAAAGTTCGCTTATTAACTTCAAAATCACGAAGAGAAACCCACAATTTGAAAAACACAAGACTAGAACTCTGCAACTTGTTAATCATAAGGTTAAGAAACAGTCAATATAGCAACCACTATTGACTCAACAAAGTTTGTGTTCACTGACTTCACTCACAAATGGAAAGTCATTTATCCCTATGAGCAACTGAACCTCAGTATTGGTTTGATACAATAATCTTCGAATTTATTCCTATTACATTTCTGTAATATCATGCATATTATGAAAAATATTGACATGCACACACATTAAGGACATTCTTCAATACAAAAGAAATAATGTAGACATTCCAAAACTAAACCACAACTGTCAGGGTCCTGTTGTGATTCAGGCCTCTATTTATTCTTCCTACTGGAAGCAATTACTCCTTTCAAAAATCACAAGCATGTTCTTGTACAGATTCTATCCAAGCACTGGAATTAAAATTCATATCTAGATAATCTCCTACCATAAAATGCTTCCATCTTCCAATTGTTGTAAACTTCGAGTCCTCATTTCAATTCAATTGGAAGCATGGACACATGCAGCTCCCATAGTCCATAGAGTTATGAAAACATAGGTTTGATCTCAGGCTCACCTGGCAAAGTGTTTATTTTGAGAACCATATAAACTTAACTCAGACCAAAGGTTTTTAGGCGACCAGGTAGTATAAAGTGATCATGTTAACCTGCGTCATCATTTTTACACCATAAAACCAAGTAACATAGAAATGCGTAGCTATTATTCCAGCTCCACAGCTAGGGATCCAAGAAGACAACTCTTTAAACATCCAAGCAGTAGACTCTCTATCTACGACTAGTAGTCAAAGAAAATGATAATGCCCACATCTCATCTTGTTTCCTGACATGACTTGATAACTAAACATACTACAAAAGCTTTATAATTTTCAAAAACAATTTCCCCTGAATTGGAAAACAACAAGTATCAAATAATTCAGAATACACAAAAAATTAAAAATACAACAATTGGAAAGCTCCATAATGCACGAATCAAGTTAGGGAAGGCACAGTTTATCTTATTTTCAAGACTTGAATTCCTATCTTCTAAGAACACAACTATATATGACTACTATTTTGACAAGCAATGGATGCAAAATTCATGTGGCAAGTGTCCTATAAAAGTACAAATGGCTAGTTTTATGCCTCCCATAATCCTATCCACTCTCAGAAACTGTTTTCTATTATTAGAGTGGTTGAATGATCTAAATAAATTTTAAGATGTTACAAAGAGATAAGACATGCTCAAATTCCAAGAAACCCCAATCAATGGCAATAACCCACCTTACTGCCAATACACAGGGGACAAAGAAACCTAGAAAATACACATATTGAAACTATAAAGATATTGGAGTGAAACCAGCAAATCTCTTCATTTGAATAGTAGATTATCACAGCCATTACTTCCACCTCCACGTAAATCAATATATGGGAATGCAATTCTCAGTCCCTATTGAAGTAGTTCCTTCAATATTATGAAATGAACATAGAGCACCACAGCAAGGAAATGAAAGAAACACAGTTCTATACAAGAGGGGGGAAAAAAAAAAAGAACCTTAACCCCAAAAGGAATACTTGTTATAACTCTTGGGTCACCTGGGAAATGAAATGTAATGAAAAATAGATGTTTAAACCCAAAGAATCATATTTGAAGTTCATTTTCCAAATAAATAAATAGGATTTATTAGTTTATTAAGAATTCTAATTAAAAATTAGATGTCACTTCAATATAAAGTCAAGTTATTTAAATATGTAAGTATGAAAAAAAATCCAACCAAAATATGTAATTCTATTTGATGAATTGCACTCCATTCCCAATTCCAAAACGAACCTAAAGAGATGCTATTATCAATTCAGGACTAGTTATGCATAATAAATAGAATTAGAAACATGTTCTTTTATGCAAGTTTATGTTTTGATTAAAAAAACAGATGCTACCAAATTTTAAGCCAGTGTTACTGTTCTAACAATACTCTTCTGTGCACATAAAGGAAGCAGGAACATCTTTATCAAAAGCTCTAATGCTAGTGACAAAGAGTTTTCAAAAAATTTGATGAAAATGATCAAGCGTCTCATTTGGGCATTGATCTATACTGATTAAATATTGATTCCAGAGTCCAGATACTTGGAGTTCAAAGTTCAAACGACAGAATGAGAATATGCTACTCAACAGAACAGTGAGGAAAATACCATATTGCCACTCATCTCTTATTCATTCCGTCAATATCCAAGAAAATTCATAGAATAAAATAAGGACTTCTACTATAAACCAAAAAAAAAAAAGGCAGAATGTCTGCATCATCCATATACCCCAATAAGGATAAACACGCACAAAGGAAAAATAAAAAGTAAAAGCTTAGCTGTGCAGAATCACAAGTTTACAAGGACAAACTCAGTTTCCACTATAACCACATCCATCTCAGAATGAACTTAAAAAAAAGGCATGAATTTATCCCTCATACATTCCATTCTAAAATATACATTATTTAGCATCTGTAAATCCAATCTTTCAGGATCAAGGAAAATCGAACAATATCCAATTTTTAATCATCATATTTCCACAAGCAATAATACTAAAATTTAATCCAATAACAAAAAACACATCTGACAACTTGAACTGCAAAACGGGTTTTTATTAGAACAAATCACTAGCAAAAGAAAAATTCATTCAAGCTTTTGATCAATCTTTGCCACAAATAAGTATATTATCAAGAGAAATTTTAGTGACCCCACCCCATTCCCCAACCTAAAAAGAAGAAATTGACATTAATAGTAAAACCCTCACCCAAAAACACTAAGTCTGTCTTCTAAGCCGCTTTCTCAGCTTTTTGTACTTGTGCTTGTTCATCTTCTTCTTCCTCTTCTTTTTCACACTATCAGCCCACATCCCCGACGAATCCTCGTCATTCGGCAAATCTTGGACCGACCCAGTAGATAAAACGGGATATGAACAGAACCCAAATGGATGGATACAGGAAAACGGCAAGGAATCCAAATGGCTGAAGCTCCCCACTTTGGAGGTGTTGATCGTATTGTTTTCATTCGGTATGCCATTAAATTGCTCGGTTTGGTAGGCAAAAATTAAGGGTTTTGTGGGATTTGGTGCGTTTATATGTGGGTTATTAAGGGAAGCTAAGATTCTCGCGGGCGTTGGTGATTTTTTGAAGAGTTTTTGGAGAGTTGATACCGCCATTGGAATGGAGCCGGTGTGCAGCTGCGATTCGGATTAGTGTTTTTACTTTCTAGGGAAAAGAAAAAGGAGTGTTTGTATTTTTTGTAGGGTGGTTCGTAAACCGTCCAACTGTCCAACTCAAATTAATTCGCACCAATTCGCAATTAAATCATAGATTGATTGGCGTCGTGTATTGATTAATTGATTATTATGTTAATTAATAATTTATATTTTGTAATGTATCATTTTTTTTGTGTTTTTTATGTTGCAAGAAGTTTACTGTTCTTTTTTTTTTTTTTTGAAATTTCTTATTAATAGTTTTCAATTTTTTTTTTTTATTGTTAGGGTTTGTAACGTGATTTTTATGGATTGATTTCTTTATTTAATTTGTTTTCTACATAAATTACTTCATTATAATTTAAAAATAAATTGAATTTGGTACTATATTTTTATTTTTTAATATTAAAAAAAATATTTATTAATTAAAAAGTAAATAATGTATAAATAAATCCGCACAATACAATCCAATTCAATCGGCATTTATAGATTGGATTGGTTTTTTTTTTTTTTTTTAGGTTAGATTGAATATCATATTAAAATCACATCAAACCAACCCATAAACACCCCTAAATTTTACATTAGATAAAAAAGATGTTTTATATTTAAAAAAAAAAAAAAGACAAGTAGACACCTTTTTTTTTTTTTTATTTAGAATTGATTTACAATCTTAATATATATAAATTCTCACTAAAGTCTTTCTGATTATACATTTACGGTAAGTAATATGGTCATTTATTATTTAAATAATATAATTATTTAATTTATACCAAAAATATAATTATTTAATTATATTTAATTTAAATAAGAAAAAAATGGATTCAATTAGAATAAAAAAATCATTATTATTTAATATATAATTAATTATATTGTAAATTTATAATTGCTATTTTTTTTTAATTTGCTTTGCACATTAATCTTCATTATAACTAGTTATGACTCATTTTAAAACATAATTTTTTTGAATAAAATCATAATTTGATTTGCAAATATTTATATTTTAAATATTAGTGTAAATGTTATATGACACGTAAATAATTTAAATGACTATTATATAATATTATTTTTTAAATTATAGTACTTGTTAGATAGCAAAACTTATTTATAAACTATATTTTTAATATAAGTTTTTTTTTATTTGACTTTTTACTTTTGATCAATATTTTTATAGTAGATGCTCAAACACCTCTTAACAATGTAACATATAATTATCTATGGAAAATACATTTCTATATAAGGTATCATTTGTTTTTATACTTTATTAATAGTCATTGTAAAAGCAAAAATACACATGGAACAGTTTTCTTTTAAAATAAAAGGATATTCCTCATTATTAGCGGGTGGCAATGGTATCCTTAACAATAGGACTAGTTTTCTTGCATATTGTTTTACGGTTATTTCTACATCTATAATATTTCTTTTAAATTTTTTGCACATCATCTTGGTTTTAGTGAGCAATATTATGGGATAATTAATTTTTAGTTTCAATTTGTGAGGTGGCAAACTATTTAGTAACGTATTAGAAATTATTTTTTAGTGCAATTCATATCTTTTTTGTTGTTGTTATATTTGATATCATTGTTTAATATTTTCTATTGATCTTTCTAACCAGTTAAAGAGAACTTTTCAAATTTGAGAAAATTGAGAATTTTTGAAATTTTACAAATAAAATATTGAAATTTAATTCATTTTTTATAATTGCACACACAATGCACAGAATTGTATGTGAAAAAATATATTATTCATGGAATAAGTAATTGTGAACCCTCAATTTTGCACCATTATCATTCAACCGCAGCTTTAGTACCTACTAAGTTTGATATACTATACAGAGTCGTTATAACGGTTCTGCTAGCTGATTAATGGGCAGGGGTTCGGGAGCAGTACCCCAAAAGAAATTTTTTTTATTTAGCTTTAATTACATTGCTATTGGACATCCAAATTTCCTAAACTCCATACCAACCAATCTAAAAAAACAAAAAAAAAAAAAAAAAAAAGTCACACCAGCTATCACCGACTGTGCCCAAAATACTGCCAACCTGATTTTTTAGCCCTTTCTAGCCCTACTTCTCAGGGTCTTTTAATATTTTTGCTACATAAACTACCCTCATCGACTTTCCCTATAAATAAACCCTCCATCCTTCATTCCAACACACCTCTTAAATATCAGTATATTGTTATCCTCAAATTCCTCTCTTCTTCTCCCTCTAATCACTCTCTAATTAATTAATTAATCTTTTTAATTAATTAATTACCTCACTCTAACCAAGTAATTAATCTTTTTAATTAACTAAAAATCTTTTTTAAATTAAAATTAATCACTCAATTAACTAATTAATTAATCTTTTTGATTAATTAATTAATCACTTTTTTCTAAAATTAAATTAATTATTTTTCTTAATCCACCCTTCATCCAAATTAATTAATTAATCATTTTAATTAATTAATTCATCAATCCATCCATTTCATCATATTAATTAGTTGATTAATTATTTTAATTAATTAATTAATCTCCCAATCAATCCAATTATCTGGTCTTGATAAAATGGAACTCTAGTCCAGTAAAACCCTCTGCCCACCAAAAGTCAATGTATCAGCTTTTTCCTCTTAAATCCAAATCAAATCAATCAACCCTTAAACCCCTCTACTTAATCGTAGATCGAATTACGTGGGTTTTCATTTCAATTCAGTGAGGTATGTAGGCACGTTTGGAATCTAAATTCAAATCTTAAATTCAAATCCCAATCAATCCCATTTTTCCTTTTTTTAATGTAATTTGTGAATATTTACTTTAATTATTTTACTAATCCCTCATACACCATGCATTCATGTTATGTTATATTTATGCATCTTCTTTAATATTATCTTATAAATGTCATTCATAAAATCAATTTTTCTAAAGTCAAATTAAACTTAAGAGCCAAATTTAGATTATTTAAAACTAAAAATCTAGTCCCGAATTCAACCTAGTTTGAGACTAGTGATTTTATCGTTGGGTAATTAATTGAAAATTAATGAATTGGAGTCAATTGTGTTTGTTCTTAATTTTTCCATTTAAAAATAAATTAGGGTGGCAACTCCCAAAATCATTTTCAAAATCAACCAAATCCAAACCTGAGAGTTTCATCGTGAGTCTAAACCCAAATGAATATCCTGGTTCCCTCTAGCAGGCCGGGTTGGTACTTGGGTGAGGCCTCATAGCTGGTGACTTCACTGGGAACTGGTTGCCATCTTTTTTTTAAATAAAAGGAAAATAAGAAAATTACTATTTAGTTAAGGAAAATTTTTCCAAAATAATCTCATTTTGGCTCATTAAGTATAACTTAACTTTCATGCATCACTTTGCATAATAAAGGCTTCTTGCCTAACCTTATCTTTAGGAAAACTTTTGGATGGTGAGTAGCATTAGTTCAACAACTCTCTTTGACTATGTTGGGAGATAGTGAACGCATTTCACCCCACGACGAATCTTCGATCATTTCAGTAGTGTAACGAGCAATCAGTATTGTTGGACCTACGTAAGACTCTTCGTCTCACATGTGGTTAGGTATATCGATGCTCTAGTAAGACAGGGATCCTTAAATCAAACCACCCTTCACCTTTGTATATGTAGCCGCCCTAGCATTGATCCTAAGTTCCATATACCATAATAATGGGGATATCTATACATATGCTCATGAAACCTTTTTGACATATATTACGACATTGCCATGCATACATAACATGAGAAACTCGACAAGGTAAATCCATAAAACCCTAAGCCGGTAGTTCGTTACCCTAAAAATACCTCACACACTTACCTTGTCAATATGTAAACCTTATGACTAACCACGTGAAAGGAATCCTTTTCCTGACACACCTTTCCTTTATTTTTTTTTTCACAATTCTGTATTCTTACCCATTTTTTCTGTTTTCTATTTTCAAGGTACCAATGGCTAACCTCTCCAACTCCTTCGACCAAGAAGCAATTCTTCACCAGACTCCTCAAGAAACAAGAGGAAATCTTCTAAACTGCACTTACCACCACCCTTAAGACCCAAGCAAACAACTTTACTAAAGCTCTTAAAGCCTAGTCTGCTGCCTTTACTGATGTCCCCAACTCCTAATGCTAGTTGATCATCAATGAGGTCAAGAAAATGATCAATGTCACTGTCACTCCTCCTCTTGCTCTTGTTGAGCATGCATTTGCCCAAGTTAGGACTAGCTATGCCCCTACTTTTAGTCCTCCCATTATCAATCTCACTGATAAAGGAAAAGCACTTGAGACTCCAACCTCTCATACCGTGGACTTAAACACAACCACTTCCTCTCTCACTATGAATCCTTTTTAAAGTGAAGATTTATCTAGCTTTCTTGAAGCTAATAAATTGATGGAGAAAGTTGAGGCCATAGAAAAAACACTCAAAAATGTTAAAAAGCATGAGAAGATGATAGATGTAGGCTCTTTAGCTCTCTTCCCAAATGCATGAATTTTGCCAAAATTTAAAATGTCCGTCATAGACAAGTTTAATGGCACCACGTATCCCAAAACTCACCTCAAAATATATGGGGGCACCATGAGACCACCTTTTGGTATGGATGATGAGCTTCTTGCTCAATTATTCTAATAGTCATTAACCGGAGCTACTATTAAGTGATTGTTAGATCTGGACCAAAATCATAAGAAAACTTGGATGACATCTGCAATATTTTTGTCAAGTAATACCATTATAATATTGAGGTGGATGTCATCCGCCGAGATCTAAAAACCACTAAACAAGAGCCAGTAGAATCTTTCACCACATTCCTTACAAGGTGGACAATAAAAATGGCTCAAATGGTGAACCTTTGTTGTGCGATTTCTGCAAGTGTACAGGTCGTGCCAAGTAATAGTGTGTGAATAAAGTGTCGAATCCACAGGAAAGGGTTGACAAGTACCAAAATTAAGATTACTCTATTATTTAGAAAATTAATTATAAGAATTCATATTTTAAGTTAAAGTAAAATTCAAGTAAATAAATGATGATAAATATGAAAATAAGATTAAAGGTCTAAGATTTAGAATTCATCAATTAATCACATATGATTTCTTTATAATTTTTAGATGGATTATTTTTGCTAAAATTAATGATTAGATTTTCCTAAATTATATAATGTTCTCTCTCAAGATATAACATGTGTGTTTATATTAATCTTACGTCCACTCTCGTGATTGATAACTCTATATTTTTAGAGTTATTTTATTTGTTTAAACTTAAATTTTAGCTTAATTTCTCGAAAATACAATAATATTATTACTTATTTTTAGAAATAAATAGTTTTACAATTTATAAATAAATTATAACATATTTTAAGTATTTTTATTTTATTTTTTGCAGATCAAAATGATGCAGTAAAATAATAATGCAAGCAATAATTTAAGTTTTCAATCCATGAGAAATAAATTCAATGGTTGGTAGCCAACCTAACCATTTTTGAATATTGATGAAGGAATTCAATGGTTGGTAGCCAACCTAACCATTTTTGAATATTGATAAAGGAATTCAATGGTTGGTGGCCAACCTAACCATCAATGTTGAATTTTTGATGTAAGAATTTTAATGGAACTTGAATTCTTCTACCAAACATGTCTATAAATATCATGCTTGGCAAAGGGAAATGGCATCAAAGAAAAATCCATAAAAAAAAAATGTAGAGAGATTTTCATATGTTTTCTTATAGTAGATTAGTTTTATTTTTTATTTTGATCAAAAGGAGGAGTTTTTGGAAGCTTGAGTTCATCAAAGATTGTATCCTAAAACAAGTTCTCTCTAAACTCTATTCTTGAATTTAATTATACATTATTATTATGTTTATTATTTTTATTGTTAATTTAATTGTTTCTTCTCTTTTAATTATGAATAGCTAATTTTTTTTTCTAGAATTTAGATATAATCTTTTGATTTGCATATGATTATTTATATTTAATTGATTGGATTTGATTGTTGGAATTAATCTTTTATCTTATAACTTAATGCTTGTAATTAACTGGCCATTAATTGCATGATTTAAGATATTGTGTGAAGTAGCGAGAGTGGAATCACAATATTAGTTCATTAGGATAATTGACCTAGGGAATGTATTGCTTAGAGATAAGAATACTTCTTTGTGATTATTAAAAGGATTTCCATAAAACTTAATGGGTTTGTATTAATTACTTATGATCACGAGAGTAGACATAAGATTAATATGAGCACACATGTTGTATCTTGAGAGAGAACATCATATAATTTAGGGAAATCTAATCATTAATTCCAGTAAAAATAATCCAATCTAAAAAATATAAAGTAATCATAGGCAATCAATTGATGAATTCTAAATCCTAGGCCTTTAATCTTATTTCATATTTTCATCATTTATTTACTTGAATTTTACTTTAGTTTAAAATACGAATTCTCATAATTGATTTTCTAAATAATAGAGTAATCATAAAATTAGTACTTGTCAACTCTTCCCTGTGGATTCGACACTCTATTCACACACTATTACTTAGCACGACCTGTACACTTGCAAAAATCGCGCAACAAGTTTTTGGCGCCGTTGCCGGGGAAGGTGACTTTTGACAATATCAATAGATTGATATACTCTATTACTTTAGATTTTGCTTTTCTTTTCTATTTTTTTATTACTTCACAGGAATTTAAAAAAAAAAAAAAAAGGATGGCTTTCCACAACTTGTAATAGTGCGATGGAGGAATGATGCTAAATAGAGCAGCAAACATGTATGGTGAGGATGGTTTTAGTAAGTTAAACGCTAAAATAGATACATTGGCTAACTTAATTGATAAACTTGATTCTAATACTTTATTTAATTCATGTTTGAGTTGTAATTTATGTGGAGGTAATCATTTGAATTTTGAATGCCAATATGTAGAGCAGGTACAATTTTTTCCAAATTATAATAGGCATGAGAATTATCCATATTCTAACATAAACAACTCAGGATGGAGTGACTATTCAAGCTTTTCATGGGAAAATCAATGCAATCAAGGTAACAATTCATGGTATCCTTATCAATATGATTTTCAAGATCATGCACCATTTGAGGAGCACAAACCATCTTATGAAGCAGCATTGGAAATATTCATAAATGCTACTCATGAACGATGTGAAAGATTGGAAGATAGGATGAGTCAATGGACTAGCCACAATACAAATTTTGATGTACAAATGGAACAATTCGCTAGTCCATTAGATACTCAAGGCCATGGTAACCTGACAAGCCAAATTAAAGAACATTCTAGAGAGCAATGCTTGGCAATTTCTTTGAGTAATGATGTAGAAGAGATGATTGATCAACCAGATATTTCAAGCAAGCAAGATAAAAAGGAAGAGGTTGAGCCCAATTTGCCTAAAAATTTTAAATATCCTTCTCTCATGGATGATATCTACGGAGTGGTTGCAATTGATAGGAAAATTGAAGAGATATTTGAAAAAGAGAACTCAAAGGAAACTCTTTCAGTTTGTTTGGTGAAAACAACACCAAATATGCCAAACCATACAGAATATCAATTTGATGACTTAGAAGAAAATAAGAAGCATTCACCACCATCAACTGAGCACTCATCGACTCTTGATTCAACTCCACTACCTTCCTATCTCAATTTCTTAAGAAAATTTAGAGCAAGAAAAAGAGCTCGTTGGAAAGTTTTTAAAAAGTATGAGCCTAATTATAAAATATTAAATAATTTCTGTCTTAATTTTTTTCCATGCAGACTCAAATCAAGCTGGCTTGACTCATTAAAATTAGCAAAAGTCTATCTTTCCACAATTATCGAGATGATATACTTTGTGTATTATCCTCCATGATGAAGATCTAGCTATAGTCAAGCTAAAGACTATAAATAAAGCGCTTTTGGAGACAACCCAAATTTCTAACTTGTTTACTTCTTTTTAATTTCTTTTGTTCCTTTGTTTGTTTCCTTCTATTTTAATTTTGCTTTAGTATTGTTTGTGAGTTATTAAATAGCTTATTAGGAGGAAACCCAAGTTTTCTCTTTATTAGTTTTCTTTTATTTCTGTTTAGTTATTTCGTTGTAAATTTTCTCTTTCATTTTCTTAACTAAGTTAATTAGATATGGAAGCATCTCTTGCAGCACTAAAAAACAGGTTTCTAACTCTTCCCCAAGATGTGCTTAGGAAAATTGATGAACGCAGATTGGAAAGAATGAAGGCATTTAGGCGTCTGAATCTTCCTAAGGATATTCGTTGGATCATAGAAGCCAAAGTATGATTGGCAGGTGAGCTTGATGACTCATTTATTAATTGTTTGCCAAGTACGGGGAGAAGTTCTTACTCAAAGAAGAGGAGAGCTAAGAGAATGGGAGTCTGTTACAAGTGTGCAAGATGGAATTGCAACACACGCTATAGAAACATTGGATTTGCATCTATAAATTGAGAAGATAAAATTAAATTCATAAAGGATGGACTAAGTAAGGAGTCTTTGGATAATATCCTACAGACTCTTGAGACGCATCCTTGTGGATAAGTTCAACGCACTCTTTTAGATTTATGGGAACTATTCAAGGAAGAGAAGCAACGTTACAGTCTAGGAAATCTGACGATAAAAGACCCTGTTTGCCAGTTAATAAGAAAACTGGATGGGAAGCCTATCCTTGACTCATAAAAGGCGTGTAAACCGTTACTGGATGTAAAACCAGAGAAAGATGTGAGCCAAAATCACAACTACTGTTTATAATCAGGTGTATCACTAACTTTTTATTTTTCAATGCATTATTTTTTCTACATCTTGCAGTATTTTTTTTTTACTTTTTAGCACCTAGATTTTATTTTCCTGCAGATTTTTCTACTGTCGACAACTTTTTAGTCTTTCAATGTCTACTTTTAGCTTTTCAATATTTTTTTTGACTTTTGTACACATGCTACAGATTTTTCTACTTTCGTTAGCTTTTTAGTCTTTCAATGTTTGTTTCTTTTTAGTTTTTCAAATATTTCTTTTGATATTTGTACACACAGTATTGATTATTTTTGTTTTCATTATCATTTTTATTTTTATACTTTTTCTGTCAATAATTATTTTATCCTATTGAACTGTTCTTTTACTCTTCTAGTTTCTTTATATGCATATTCATTATTGTCAATATGCACACAATCCTTTCAAGAGATCTGTAAGAGAAAATGGCAGAATCCTCAACACGCAAATTCAAAACTATTTGTGTCTTTTGTAGTCCAAACTCTGGCAAGAAAAGAGAGTACTTGATAGCAGCTAATGAACTTGGTAAGATTTTAGCTGAATGAAAAATTGATTTAGTGTTTGAGGGAGGTAGTTTAGGGTTAAGGGGTTGTGTCGCAAGTTCTGCATATATTAGAGGTAGTAAAGTCTTAGGAATAGTTCTAAAGGCTTTGGCTCGAAATAAACAAATCACTGGTGGAACTATAGGTAATGAGTTACAGGTCAATAATATGTACGAACGAATGGCATACATGAATCTCAATGCTGATGCTTTTATCGCATTACTTGGTGGTTTAGAAACATTTGAAGATATTTTCATCATTGCATCTTGGACACAATTAACTATTCTTCAGAAGTCATTGGGATTACTTAATGTTGATGGTTTTTATAATGGTTTGTTATCTTTTCTTGATCATGCTGTGGAACAGGGTTTTATGACACCAGCGAGTCGACACATCTTAGTCTCTGCTTCAACTATTGATCAATTGATTGATCAACTGCAAAACTTTAAATCCGAACCTGATCTATTGATGGCGCAGGTAGTTTGGCACCCTAAGGCCAGTAGCAGTAAAAAGCAAGGACTAGATCTGAATCTGCGGTTATAACTTCCCTAATTCTTGTAGTTTTTTTTATCGTATTTTTTTTTGTGTGTGTGTTTTCTGTTACATCTTATCAAGTGAAGTTTTAGGTTCGATTCACTAAATGTAAGATGGCTGAGTAAAGAGTTACTTTTGTACTCTTAATACGCATCTTAAATTTATGTGATTTTCCTTTTCAAAAAAAAAAAAAAACTAACTAGCTAGCTAACTAACTAACTAACTCAAGAGTTATTCATACAAGATGGCTGAGTAAAGAGTACTTTTTGTGCTCTTGATACGCATCTGTATTTTTTTTTCTTTTATTTTTTTTTCTAGTTTCCAAAATAAAATAAATAAATAAATAAATAAAAAATTGATGTTTTCTTTTTTGTGTGATTAGTTTCTCATGCTTGTTTTTAGTATTGTTTCATGTTGTTTTATAGGAAACAAGGAAGTGGAATGCACGTTCTGCTTACAATTTGGAATCCACTTTTCTACAAGAGAGAGTATTTTCTTTCTTTTGGTTTATTTTTTTGACATTGAGGACAATGTCCATTGCAAGTTTGGGGGAGATTTAGTTTGTTTTTTATTTTCAGTTATTTCTTTTGTGTTTTGATGAAATAATTTAAAATTTTTACTCTTTTATTGATAAAATATGCTTATGTTAAATAATTTGATGAAAGGCCAATGATTGATTTTAATTGGTATTTGTGGATAATTTATTAAAGTATTTCAGGTTGAGCAACTATTTTGGGTAAGAAATTAACTTTTATTAATATTATGTTTTGTTTTGCTTTGCATTATATTGATTACATTGAATTTGTGTATGCTTACTTAGAGAGGGCTTCTACACATTTTTTATCTTCATTTGCCTCACCTATCTTAAAACATGTTTTTGCAAACTTTTGAGGCGAAATTTTGAATTCATTTTGAAAGAGAGATATGATTTAGGCATTGTTTTTTTGAGCCTATTACTTATATCCACCTTTATTTTAATTTTTTTTCCTAGTTTACCCATTTGTGCCTTGTTAATTTTAGCCTTCTTTTCTTTGTTTATTAACCTTAATTGTTATCTTTCACCCTGTTTATGAGATAATTTTGTCCAGTTTACATTCTAATGAAGAAAAGGGAATTATTGAAGTTTAAAAAAAAAAATAAGGATCTCTAATAACTGAGAGTATTATTCATTTTAAAAGACCACTTTCTGCTTAAAATAAGTTTCGGATAAAGTAAGAAAATTGAATAAAATAAAAGTTAGTAATTCTTGCTTACCCTTAAAATGGTGTTGTTGAAAAAAAAAAAAAAAGAGGAAAAAAAAAAAAGAAGAAGGGGGCTTAAAAGAAGAAAACATTGAAGAAGAATGATACTTAAGATAAAAGGGATCATTCATTAATATAATTTCTTTATTTGAAGCTATTGATTTTGTAAACTTGGCATAATTATTTTACTTTTGTTCATTTAACCTGTTCTTTGTTTAGCTAAAATACCTTGTGTTAGTCCCATTACAAGCCTAGTCAAGACCTATTGATCTCTCTTGATTTGTGAATTCCATTAGTGGAGATTGTTTGCTTTAATATGCTTATGACATTTATACATCTATTTTATATCTTTTGATAGAGGCATTTAAAGATATTAGTGTGTATATGCCTATCTGAAGTGCAACAATTTTTTTGCGATTGATTTAATGCATGGTTATTCAGGGCATGATTAAGATGAGGATTATTTTGAACCTGAGATAGAAACTTGACTTGTAATACTATTGATATGTTGTTTGTGAATATTAATTTCTTGAGACCTTTGAAAAATTATTCAAACTAAGCATAAGAAGATTAAATTTCCTTTTTGAAATAAATATTTGAAGGTTCAGACTTTTATAGGTGTTTGTGGGTATCACCACCGGAAGCCCTCACGAGACTATAACTCGTCCTCTATGGGACACCAAGGGGTTTAAAGGCTTATTGCATACGCTAAATGCAATCGTAATTTCCTATGAAAGTGGACTAGTTTAGGTTTTGAATTTTCTTTTGCTTGAGGACAAGCAAAAACTTAAGTTTGGGGGTGTGATAACTCTATATTTTTAGAGTTATTTTATTTGTTTAAACTTAAATTTTAGCTCAGTTCTCGAAAATACAATAATATTATTACTTGTTTTTAGAAATAAATAGTTCTACAATTTATAAATAAATTATAACATATTTTAAGTATTTTTATTTTATTTTTGCAGATCAAAATGATGCAGTCAAATAATAATGCAAGCAATGATTCAAGTTTTCAATTCATGAGAAATAAATTCAATGGTTGGTAGCCAACCTAACCATTTTTGAATATTGATGAAGGAATTCAATGGTTGGTTCCAACCTAACCATTTTTGAATATTGATGAAGGAATTCAATGGTTGGTGGCCAACCTAACCATCAATGTTGAATTTTTGATGTAAGAATTTTAATGGAATTTGAATTCTTCTACCAAACATGTCTATAAATACCATACTTGGCAAAGGAAAATGGCATCAAAGAAAAATCTATAAAAAAAATATGTAGAGAGATTTTCATATGTTTTCTTATAGTAGATTAGTTTTATTTTTTATTTTGATCAAGAGGAGGAGTTTTTGGAAGCTTGAGTTCATCAAAAATTGTATCCCAAAACAAGTTCTCTCTAAACTCTATTCTTGAATTTAATTATAAGTTATTATTATGTTTATTATTTTTATTGTTAATTTAATTGTTTCTTCTCTTTTAATTATGAATAGCTAAATTTTTTTTTTCTAAAATTTAGATGTAATCTTTTAATTTGCATATAATTATTTATATTTAATTGATTGAGTTTGATTGTTGGAATTAATATTTTATCTTAGAACTTAATGCTTGTAATTAACTGGCCATTAATTGCATGATTTAAGATATTGTGTGAAGTAGCGATAGTGGAAGCACAATATTAGTTCATTAGGATAATTGACCTAGGGAATGTATTGCTTAGAGATAAGAATACTCCTTTGTGATTATTAAAAGGATTTCCATAAAACTTAATGGGTTTGTATTAATTACTTATGATCACGAGAGTAGACATAAGATTAATATGAGCACACATGTTGTATCTTGTGAGAGAACATCATATAATTTAGGGAAATCTAATCATTAATTCTAGCAAAAATAATCCAATCTAAAAAATATAAAGTAATCATAGGCAACCAATTGATGAATTCTAAATCCTAGGCCTTTAATCTTATTTCATATTTTCATCATTTATTTACTTGAATTTTACTTTAGTTTAAAATACAAATTCTCATAATTGATTTTCTAAATAATAGAGTAATCATAAAATTAGTACTTGTTAACCCTTCCCTGTGGATTCGACACTCTATTCACACACTATTACTTAGCACGATCTGTACACTTGCAGAAATCGTGCAACAGTGATCATAAGTAATTAACGCAAACTCATTAAGTTTTATGGAAATCCTTTTAAAAATTACGAAGGAGTGTTCTTATCTCTAAGCAACACATACCCTAGGTCTAATATCTTAATAAACTAATATTGTGTTTTCACTCTCGCTACTTCACACAATATCTTAAATCATACAATTAATGGCCAGTTAATTACAAGCATTAAGTTGGAAAGGAGAACTTTTTCTGAGCTAAGCGTGCCCCTCAGCGTCATTTACAAGAAAGCCTTAGAGGCTAATCTAGTTAAGCCCTTAGAACCACAACCTCCTTCAAACCCTTTGCCTAAGGGTTATAACGCTAATGAGCATTGCGACTTTCATCAAGGGCCGGGGCTTAATGCATGCAAGGCTCTGAAGCATAAAATTCAAAACCTCATTGATAGCAGAGACATCATTGCGCCTAGACCCAAAGTCTAGCACCACCATCAATCCTTTTCTGAACCACTAAGCTCACTCGACCATCTTAAGCTTCATTTGATAATTGGCACTTTGAGAAGAATGTCGCCCTACTATGCCCATACCCAAGTCCTTCGAGTTCATGTTTGAGTCTGTGTCTAAGTCACTTGAGTCAGAGTCTTTCGCATCTATTTTTTATTAGATTTTTCTTTGAATTTGAGTTGTCAGGTCTTGCCTTTTGAAGTTTGTATTTTGCCTTCTAGGCTTATTTTTAATGTACTTATGATGTGACTTTTATCAATAATAAAAAGTTTGAACTTTCTAATTTGCTTTCTAATTCATCTTTAAATCAAACATCTTAAAAAAATGAAAAAATACAAAAAAAATGAAAAGGCAAAAGGATTAATTAATTATGGCACAAAAAAAATTCAAAATCCCATACATTGCATTTGCATAGTAGTAGTGAAAAAGCTCATGGATTGTTATATATAAGACAAGATAAAGATGATTCAAGCATCGCAGTTCACGAGATCCCTACCTATGCACACAAGAAACTTGTCAAAGAGAAGCTATGGAGAATGAAGAGAGAATAGACCGAAAGGTATCATGACCAGCTGAATGCCATTAAGGAAAAGAGAGTCGATGCTCTATACAAAATTCAAAGTCATCAATGGAGTGATAACTCTATATTTTTAGAGTTATTTTATTTGTTTAAACTTAAATTTTAGCTCAGTTCTCGAAAATGCAATAATATTATTATTTATTTTGAGACATAAATAGTTCTACAATTTATAAATAAATTATAACATATTTTAAGTATTTTTATTTTATTTTTGCATATCAAAATGATGTCACAATGATGCAATAAAATAAATGATGCAAGCGATGATGTCATAAAAATAATAATGCAAGCAATTATTCAAGTTTTTAATTCATGAGAAATAAATTCAATGGTTAGTGGTCAAAATTCAATGGTTGGTGGCCAACCTAACCATTTTTGAATATTGATGAAGGAATTCAATGGTTGGTGGCCAACCTAACTATCAATGTTGAATTTTTGATGTAAGAATTTTAATGAAACTTGAATTCTTCTACCAAACATGCCTATAAATATCATGCTTGGCAAAGGAAAATATCATCAAGAAATCCATCAAAAAAATATTTAGAAAGAAAAAAAGTAGATTAGTTTTTCTTTTTTTTTTTTTTGTTATTTTTATCAAGAGAAGTTTTGGAGCTCATGTTCATCAAAGATTGTATCCCAAAAAGAGTTCTTTCTAAACTTTACTCTTGAATTTAATTTTAATTTGTTATTATGTTTATTGTTAAATTAATTGTTTCTTTCTTTTTAATTATGAATAGCTAAATTTATTTTTTTAGGATTTAGATATAATCTTTTGATTTGCATATGATTATTTATATTTAATTGATTGGGTTTGATTGTTGGAATTAATCTTTTATTTTAGAATTTCATGATTGTAATTAAGTGGCCATTAATTGCATGATTTAAGATATTGTGTGAAGTAGCGAGAGTGAAAATACAATATTAGTTCATTAAAATATTAGACCTAGGGTATGTGTTGCTTAGAGATAAGAACACTCCTTTGTGTTTTTTAAAAGGGATTTCCATAAAACTTAATAGGTTTGTATTAATTGCTTATGATCACGAAAGTAAATGTAAGGTTAATATGAATACACATATTGTATCTTGAGAGAGAACACCATATAATTTAGGAAAATCTAATCATTAATTCTAACAAAAATAATCCATCTAAAAATTATAAAGAAATCATATGTGATCAATTGATGAATTCTAAATCCTAGACCTTTAATCTTATTTTCATATTTATCATTATTTATTTACTTCAATTTCATTTTAGCTTAAAATATAAAATCTCATAATTGATTTTCTAAATAATAGAGTAATCTTAAAAATTAGTACTTGACAAACCCTTTCTCGTGAAAACGATACTTACTCATCACTTTATTACTTGTAAACGATCTGTGCACTTGCAGAAATCGCGCAATAAGTTTTTGGCGCCGTTGCCGGGAAGACGACTTTTGACAATATTAATAGGTTGATATACTCTATTACTTTAGATTTTTTTTTTAAATTTTGCAGATTTTTTTTAACTTTTATATATATATATATATATAAAAAAACCAAAGTACAATAAAAAAAAAAAGATGGCTTTCCACAACTAGTAATGGTGTGATGGAAGAATAATTCTAAATAGAGTAGCACGTATGTATGGTGAGAATAGTTTTAGTAAGTTAAATGCTAAAATTGATGCATTGGTTAACTTAATTGATAAAGTTAATGCTAATATTTTATTTAATTCATGTTTGAGTTGTGATATGTGTGGAAGTAATCATTTGAATTCTGAGTGTCAATATGCAGAGCAGGTACAATTTTTTCTAAATTATAATAGGTATGAGAATTATCCATATTCCAGCATAAACAACTCAGGATGGGGTGACTATTCAAACTTTTCATGAAAAAACCAATGCGATCAAGATAACAATTCATGGTATCCTTATCAATATAATTTTCAAGATCATGCACCATTTGAGGAGCATAGACCATCTTATGAAGCAGCATTGGAAAGATTCATAAATGCTACTCATGAACAATGTGAAAGATTGGAAGATAGGATGGATCAATGGGCTAGCCACAATACAGATGATGATGTACAAATGGAACAGTTTGCTAGTCCATTAGATGCTCAAGGCCATGGTAACCTAACAAGTCAAATTGAAGAATATTCTAGAGATCAATGTTTAGCAATTTCTTTGAGTGATGATGAGGAAGAGATGATTGATCAAGCAGATACTTCAAGCAAGCAAGAAAAAAAGGAAGAAGTTGAGATCAATTTGCCCAAGAAATATTCTTCTCTTATGGATAATATCTACGGAGTGGTTGAAATTGATGGGGAAATTGAAGAAGTACTTGAACAAGAGCACTCAAAGGAAACTTTTTCAGTTTATTTGGTGAATACAACACTATATATGTCAGACCATAAAGAATATTAATTTGATGACTTGGAAGAAAAGAAGAAGCATCCACCACCATCAACTGAGCACTCACCAACTCTTGATTCAACACCACTACCTTCCTATCTTAATTTCTTGAGGAAATTCAGAGCAAGAAAAAGAGCACGTTTGAAAGTTTTTGGAAATTATGAGCCTAATTATAAAATATTAAATAATTCATGTCTTCACCTTTTTCCATGCAGGCTCAAATCAAGCTGGCTTGACTCATTAAAATTGGCAAAAGTCTATCTTTTCGTGATTATCGGAATGATATACTTTGTGTATTATCCTTCATGATGAAGATCTAGTTATAGTCAAGCTAAATACTATAAATTAAGCGCTTTTGGGAGACAACCCAAATTTCTAACTTTTTTACTTCTTTTTAATTTCTTTTGTTCTTTTGTTTCTTTCTTTCTATTTTAATTTTGCTTTAGTGTTGTTTGTGAGTTATTAAATAGCTTATTAGGAGGAAACCCAAGTTTTCTCTTTATTAAGTTTCTTTTATTTCTGTTTAGTTATTTCGTTGTAAGTTGTCTCTTTCATTTTCTTAACTAAGTTAAGCAGTTATGGAAGCATCTCTTGCTGCACTAAAAAACAGGTTTCCAACTCTTCCCCAAGATGTACTCAGGAAAATTGATGAACGCAGACTAGAAAGAATGAAGGCATTTAGGCGTCTGAATCTTCTTGAGGATATTCGCTGGATTATAGAAGCCAAAGTACGATTGGCAGGTGAGCTTGATGACTCATTTATTAAATGTTTGCTAGGTATGGAGAGAAGTTCTTACTCAAAGAAGAGGAGAGCTAAGAGAATGGGAGTCTGCTACAAGTGTGCAAGATGGAATTGCAGCACACGCTATATAAATATTGGATTTGCATCCATAAATCGAGAAGACAAAATTAAATTCATAAAGGATGGGCTGAGTAAGGAGTCTATGGATAATATCCTACAGACTCTTGAGACGCATCCTTGTGGACAAGTTTAACGCACTCTTTTAGATTTATGGGAACTATTTAAAGAAGAGAAGCAGCGTTACAGTCTAGGAAATCTGACGATAAAAGACCCTGTTTGCCAGTTAATAAGAAAACTGGATGGGAAGCCTATCCTTGACTCATAGAAGGCGTGTAAGCCATTACTGGACGTAAAACCAGAGGAAGATGTGAGCCAAAATCACAACTATTGTTTATAATCAGGTGTATCGTTAACTTTTTTATTTTTCAATGCATTATTTTTTCTACATCTTGCAGTACTTTTTGACTTTTTAGCACCTAGATTTTATTTTCCTACAGATTTTTCTATTGTTGACAATTTTTTAGTCTTTCAATGTCTACTTTTAGCTTTTTAATATTTTCTTTTTGATTTTTGTACACACGCTGCAGATTTTTCTACTTTCATTAGATTTTTAGTATTTCAATGTCTGTTTCTTTTTAGTTTTTCAAATATTTTTTTTTACATTTGTACACACAGCATTGATTATTTTATTTTTATTATCATTTTTGTTTTTATACTTTTTTTGTCAACAATTATTTTATTCCATTGAACTGTTCTTTTACTCTTCTAGTTTCTTTATATGCACATTTGTTATTGTCAATATACACACAACCTTTTTGAAAGATCTGTGAGAAAAAATGGTAAAATCCTCAACACGCAAATTCAAAACTATTTGTGTCTTTTGTAGTCCAAACTCTAGCAAGAAAAGAGAGTACTTGATAGCAGCTAATGAACTTGGTAGGATTTTAGCTGAACGAAAATTGATTTAGTGTTTGAGGGAGGTAGTTTAGGGTTAAGAGGTTGTGTCGCAAGTTCTGCATATAGTAGAGGTAGTAAAGTCTTAGGAATAGTTCTAAAGGCTTTGTCTTGAAATAAATATATCATTGGTGGAACTATAGGTAATGAGTTACAGGTTAACAACATGTACGAACGAATGGCATACATGAATCTCAATGCTGATGCTTTTATCGCATTACCTGGTGGTTTAGAAACATTTGAAGATATTTTCACCATTGCATCTTGGACACAATTAACTATTCTTTAGAAGCCATTGGGATTACTTAATATTGGTGGTTTTTATAATGGTTTGTTATCTTTTCTCGATCATGCTATGGAATAGGGTTTTATGACACCGGCGAATCGACGCATCTTAGTATCTGCTTCAACTATTGATCAATTGATTGATCAATTGTAAAACTTTAAATCCGAACCTGATCCATTGATGGCGCAGGTAGTTTGGTACCCAAGGGCCAGTAGCAGTAAAAAATGAGGACTAGATCTGAATTTCTGGTTGTAACTTCCCTAACTCTTATACTTTTTTATCGTATTTTTTTTAGTGTGTGTTTTCTGTTACACCTTATCAAGCGAAGTTTTAAGTATGATTCACTAAATGTAAGATGGCTGAGTAAAGAATTATTTTTGTACTCTTAATACGCATCTCAAATTTATGTGATTTTCTTTTTTTTTTTTTTTTAAAAAAAAAACTAACTAACTCAAGAGTTGTTTATACAATATGACAGAGTAAAGAGTATTTTTTGTGTTCTTGATACGCATCTGTAATTTTTTTTTCTTTCTTTTTCTAGCTTCCAAAATAAAAAAAAATTAAAAAAATAATAAATATAAAAAAAATTGATGTTTTCTTTTTGTGTGATTAATTTCTCATGCTTGCTTTTAATGTTATTTCGAGATGTTTTATAGGAAGCAAGGAAGTGAAATGCATATTTTGCTTATAATTTGGAATCAACTTTTCTACAAGAGGGAGTATTTTCTTTCTTTTTGTTTGTTTTTTTGACATTGAGGATAATGTCTATTGTAAGTTTGGCGGAGATTTAGTTTGTTTTTTTATTTTCAGTAATTTCTTTCGTGTTTTGATGAATAAATTTAAAATTTTTTACTGTTTTATTGATAAAATATGCTTGTGTTAAATAATTTGATGAAAGGCCAATGATAGATTATAATTGATATTTATGGACAATTTATTAAGGTATTTCAGGTTGAGTAACTATTTTGGGTAAGAAATTAACTTTTATTAAGATTATGTTTTGCTTTGTTTTGCATTATATTAATTGCATTGAATTTGTGTATGCTTACTTAGAAAGGGTTTTTACACATTTTTTATCTTCATTTGTCTCACCTATCTTAGAACATATTTTTGCAAACTTTTAAAGTGAAATTTTGAATTTATTTTGAAATAAAGATATGATTTAGGCATTATTTATTTAGCCTGTTACTTATATCCACTCTTATTTTAATTTTTTTTCCTAGTTCACCCCTTTGTGCCTTGTTAATTTTAAGCTTCTTTTTTTTTTGTTAATTAATCTTAATTGTTATCCTTCAGCCTGTTTGTGAGATAATTTTGTCAAGTTTACATTTTAATGAAGAAAAGGAAATTATTGCAGTTTTAAAAGAAAATAAGGATCTCTAATAACTGAGAGTATTATTCATTATAAAAGACCACCTTCTACTTAAAATAAGTTTGGGGGAAAGCAAGAAAATTGAATAAATAAAAGTTAGTAATTCTTGCTT
Organism: Reutealis trisperma; assembly: GCA_947687605.1. Lineage (NCBI taxonomy): Eukaryota > Viridiplantae > Streptophyta > Magnoliopsida > Malpighiales > Euphorbiaceae > Reutealis > Reutealis trisperma. The sequence goes on from CANTUT010000032.1 coordinate 430,142, forward strand.
ATCTTTAAAATAATATTGTTGGCAAAAAAAAAAATAAATAAAAGAAAAGAAAAAAAAGAAAAAGAAAAAAAATAATAAAAAAATAGAAGAAGTAGAAGGGGGCTTAAAAGAAGAAAACATTGAAGAAAAATGATGCTTAAGATGGAAGGGATCTTTCATTAACATAACCCCTTTATTTGAGCTATTGATTTTCTTTTGTAAACTTGGTATAATTATCTTACTTTTGTTTATTTAGCCTTTTTTTTTGTTCAGCCAAAAGACCTTGTGTTAGCCCCATTACAAGCCTAGTTAAGACCTATTGATCTCTCTTGATTTGTGAATTCCATTAGTGGAGATTGTTTGTATTAACATGTTTATGAGATTTACACATCTATTTTATATCTTTTGATAGAGACATTTAAAGATATCAGTGTGTATATGCCTATCTGAAGTGCAACAATTTCTTTACGGTTGATTTAAATGCACGGTTATTCAGGGTATGATTAAGATGAGGATTATTTTGAACCTGAGATAGAAGCTTCACTTGTAATACTATTGATATGTTGTTTGTGAATATTAATTTCTTGAGACCTTTGAAAAATTATTCAAACTAAGCATGAGAAGATTAAATTTCCTTTTTGAAATAAATATTTGAAGGTTTAGAGTTTTATAAGTGTTTGTGGGTTTCACCACTGGAAGCCCTCACGAGACTATAACTCGTCCTCTATGGGACATCTAGGGATTTAAAGGCTTGTTGCATACGCTAAATGCAATTGTAATTTCCTATGAAAGTGGACTAGTTTAGATTTTGAATTTTCTTTTGCTTAAGGACAAGCAAAAACTTACGTTTGGAGGTGTGATAACTCTATATTTTTAGAGTTATTTTATTTGTTTAAACTTAAATTTTAGCTCAGTTCTCGAAAATGTAATAATATTATTATTTATTTTGAGACATAAATAGTTCTACAATTTATAAATAAATTATAACATATTTTAAGTATTTTTATTTTATTGCAGATCAAAATGATGCAATAAAAAAAATGATGCAAGCGATGATGTCATAAAAATAATGATGCAAGTAATGATTCAAGTTTTCAATTTATGAGAAATAAATTCAATGGTTGGTGGTCAAAATTCAATGGTTGGTGGCCAACTTAACCATTTTTGAATATTGATGAAGGAATTCAATGGTTGGTGACCAACCTAACCATCAATGTTGAATTTTTTATGTAAGAATTTTAATAAAACTTGAATTCTTCCACCAAACATGCCTATAAATATCATGCTTGGCAAAGGAAAATATTATCAAGAAATCCATCAAAAAAATATTTAGAAAGAAAAAAAGTAGATTAGTTTTTCTTTTTTTTTTTGTTATTTTAATCAAGAGAAGTTTTGGAGCTCATGTTCATCAAAGATTGTATCCCAAAAAGAGTTCTTTCTAAACTTTACTCTTGAATTTAATTTTAATTTGTTATTATGTTTATTGTTAAATTAATTGTTTCTTTCTTTTTAATTATGAATAGCTAAATTTATTTTTTTAGGATTTAGATGTAATCTTTTGATTTGCATATGATTATTTATATTTAATTGATTGGGTTTGATTGTTGGAATTAATCTTTTATTTTAGAACTTAATGCTTGTAATTAAATGGCCATTAATTGCATGATTTAAGATACTGTGTGAAGTAGCGAGAGTGAAAATACAATATTAGTTCATTAAAATATTAAACCTAGGGTATGTGTTGCTTAGAGATAAGAACACTCCTTTGTGATTTTTAAAAGGGACTTCTATAAAACTTAATGGGTTTGTATTAATTACTTATGATCACGAGAGTAGACGTAAGGTCAATATGAATATATATGTTGTATCTTGAGAGAGAACACCATATAATTTAGGAAAATCTAATCATTAATTCCAGCAAAAATAATCCGTCTAAAAATTATAAAGAAATCATATGTGATCAATTGATGAATTTTAAATTCTAGACCTTTAATCTTATTTTCATATTTATCATTATTTATTTACTTCAATTTCATTTTAGCTTAAAATATAAAATCTCATAATTGATTTTCTAAATAATAGAGTAATCTTAAAAATTGGTACTTGACAAACCCTTCCTCGTGGGAACGATACTCACTCATCACTTTATTACTTGTAAAGGATCTGTGCACTTGCAGAAATCGCACAACATGGAGATTGGCCGAGCACTTCAACTAGGAGGTAAGAGGCAAGGATTCGCAAGAAGTAAATCTAGTTCTAGGAGAAATCCAAGCCCTTATTCATGATCAAAGAGGAAGTTTAAACTAAACTGGGCTAGACAGGATATGCTCAAAAAGATCCTATATGATGGAGGCACCATCTTTACAGACGTGGACGGAAGTGAATTCTCCCATCCTGGCAACCTAGATCAACTAAAACAACACATCATCTAAAGATGACATCTGCATTTTATTTCTTTTTTTCATGCATATGTAATTAAAACAACGTGGACCTGATTCTTCTTAAGAGAAATGATTGACAGGAAAATGATTAAGGAATACACAGGCAGCCTATCTCGGGTGCGGTCTAAATCATAATACAAAATATTTTATTTACATCACATCCTCATTTTCTCTATGCGTAGTACATCATCCAATTAATTCTTTTGCCTAAAAAAAAAAAAGAAGAAGAAGAAAAGAATGCTCGCTAAGCTGAAAACCCAAAAGGGTGACTTAGGTAGAAATAGAGCAAAAATAAAAGATGTCTTATTTAATGGTAATCAAATTTTAAAAAACACAAACTCATCATTTTGACATAAAGGATAACCCTTTCAATGTTCTTTATAGCTTATCATGTTTCATGTAGTCCTATCAACTTGCAATTATTTTGGATAAAAAGCAAAAAGGGTCATACCTGACGTCATGGTTTAGTCAGTCCTCATCTACCTCTTAAGGCATGCATCTCTCATGTCCTTGTTAAAATCAGAGTTTGCCACAAATCTCCTCAAATAGGCACACCCCTCCTTCAGATCTCTATAGCCCTTTCTGCCATAGCAGTAGGAGTACTGACAAAATAAGAACTACTCACCACAGTAGTATTGAAAAACCATTTCTTGAGTATCAGTAGTTTTAAAACTGCTTCCAAAAATCCTTTTATGCAATTCAGAAGATGCAATCCTCCTCTCCAACATAACTAAAGTAATTCTTATCTGAACCACCACAGTAGTGTCATCCTGTCTCACTGTAGTCACAGTATCCTTTATCACCACCACCGTAGTTTGAGTCACTACTGCAAGTTGTGGTGTCGTACTTCTAATAAATCCCTGAGTCTCCTTCAAAGAACTATTCACCCCTTTGTTTGTCCTGCATCCCTCTTGCTACCAATGGATCCTCATACAGTCTCTCTTTCCTTAACTGCGTCATCCTTTATTCCCCTTAGCAAGGTAGCCTGGTACTCTTTCTCAAACTGGCCAAACCACCTTTATCAAGCACTTGTCATACCTCTCTGTGGTATCAAGTGAAATTCTAAAATAAACAGCATGATAACTCCTTAGCTAGCCACAACCTGATAGCTCTGGCAATGAAAGCTGTGATCTGCACAGACTATAAAAAAGAAAAACTTAGGGCACATCTTGAGTCTTCCCTATCTGCCTCAAGACTCTTATCTCCTAATAGAAAGTCATTCAAACCAAGATCAATAGGCAAACCACTCGACACCCATGGCCCCTAGTCATGAGGGACCTAATCCTTTGCCATTAGCAGTGCTAAAAATGTATCCTCCGGGGGCAAGTTGCAAGCAACTATCCTATATGATCTTTGATCATCAATAAAGCATGTGCAGACAGAAAACACGGGCCACCAGATTTCAAAACCTGAAGAAACCCCTTAATCTCCTCGTAATGCCACCATGGCAACTTTTTCATACCAACCCAAGTTGAGTTCCTCAACCTTATCAAGTTTTTTAGTCCAAAAATGCATGTCTCCACAGAATACAAAAGTCACATGAAAAATTGCATTTACAAAGCAAATGTGCGAATCCACCCTTATGCATCTATGCAATCATCTATTACAAACATCATCACAAATCATGCATGGCATAGAAGTCAAATAAAAGGTCTATGAATTTTGAAACATGAATGCATTATTTGTGTAACAACACCTATGCAATCATCTGCAACCATGCACCATCATGCATAAGCCAAGCTAATAGCCTCACTGGCCTCTTCTAAAGCTAACTAGTACTTCTTCAAAGCTGACCGATACCTCTTAAAGCTGACTTGTGCTTCTTTGAAGCTAAATGATACCTTTCAAGATCTAATAAACAAAGTGTGACTTCCAGAGTCCCTTTACTCCCAGCAAAGTTCCTTTAAGCCTTTCGAAAGGCCCAACCTCTCACATTCAGAAGCCTAAGTTTCTTTGGCGCAACTGAAATATCGTCAGAATCTTTTGAGTCGACTCACTATAAGCTGATGCTCTTTCTTTATTGAAATCTTTTGAGAATCTATCGAGCCGACTCATCATAGGCCGAGGCTCTCCTCCTACCAAAAAATTTTTTCAAAATCTCTTGAGCCGACTCACCATAAGCCAAGGCTCTCCTTTTACCAATATCTTTTCAAAATCTCTTGAGCCAACTCGCCATAACCCGAGGCTCTCCCTTTACTAATATCTTTTCAGAATTTGTCGAGCCGACTGGCCATAAGTCAAGGCTCTCCTCTTATCTTATCAGAATCTCTTGGGCTAACTCATCATAGGCTAAGACTCTCATGGAGCTGTCTGTAGTCTCCAAAATACCCCTAACCTGATTTTCTAGCCCTTTCTAGCCCTACCCCTACCCCTCATGGTCTGTTCATATTTTCACTATCTAAACTACCCTCATCTACTTTTCCTATAAATAGCTCCTCCATCCTTCATTATAACACACCTCTTGAATTTGAGTAGATTGCTATCCTCAAATTTCTTTCTTTTTTTCCCTCCAATCACTTTCTAATTAATTAATTAATCTTTTTAATTAATTAATTATCTCATCCTAACCAAGTTAATTAATCTTTTTAATTAACTAAAACTCTTTTTTTAAATTAAAATTAATCACTCAATTAATTCATTAATTAATCTTTTTAAGTAATTAATTAATTAATCACTTTTTTCCAAAATCAAATTAATCATTTTTCTTAATCCACCATTCATCCAAATTAATTAATTAATGATTTTAATTAATTAATCCATCAATCCATCTATTTCATCACATTAATTAGTTCATTAATCATTTTAATTAATTAATTAATTTCTCAATCAATCCAATCATCTGGTCCCGATAAAACAAAATTTTAGTTCGGTAAAATCCTCCGCCCACCAAAAGTCAAGATATCAGCCTTTTCCTTTCAAATCCAAATTAAATCAATCAATCCAATCAACCCTTAAACCCCTCCACTTAATTGTGGATTGAATTACGTGGGTTTTGATCCTTATTCGATGGGGTACGTAGGCATATTTGAAATCTAAATTCAAACCTCAAATCCAAATCACAATAAATCATTTTTTCCCTTTTTTTAAATGTAATTTGTGAATATTTACTTTAATTGTTTTACTAATCCCCCATACACCATGCATTCATATTATGTCATATTCATGCATCTTCTTTAATATCATCTTATAAATGTCATTCATGAAATCAATTTTTCTAAAGTCAAATTAAATTTAAAAGACAAATTTAGATTATTTAAAACAAAAAACATAGTATTTGAACTCAACCTGGTTCGAGACTAGTGATTTTATCCTTGGTAATTAATTAAAAATTAATGAATTGGAGTCAATTGAGTTTTTCCTTAATTTTCCCATTTAAAAATAAATTAGGGTGGCAACTCCCAAAATCATTTTCAAAATCAACCAAATCCAAACCCGAGAATTTCATCTTGAGTCTAAATCTAAATGAGCATCCCAGTTCCCTCTAGCGGGCTGAGTCGGTACTCGAGCTACGCCTCACAGTAGTGAAGCTCGTGGGTATTGTGTTCTATTTGGATTTGTACTTATGTATATCAATATGAATTTTAGTGCTAGTAAGTAATAGAATGAATAAAAAATATGATTTTTTTTTAATTTATGATGATTAGACTACTCAATTCAAAATCAATATAAAATAAAGATATCTGTTAATTTAAAATAAATATAAAAATTTGATTTAATTTTTGTCTTTTTAATTCATATTAAAAATTTACTTATTTATATATTTATTGTATTAGATATTTCAAATTCAATTTATTTATTTATTTATCTATATTTATTTTTTAAATGTCATACTTTTATCTTAAATCCATCTACCATTTCTTTCTATCTACGTTCCTCCCGAGTCTGAGGGTTAGGTTGAGTTGTCTGTGGGACTATCATATAGGATTCCTAGGTTATAGCCTCCTTTAGTTCTTATTGACTAATGAATTCTGTGAAGACAGTGAAGAGGCTTTGCATAGTGGTCTATAAGACGACGAGATTGTTTAGGTTGAGGGGGACATTAAGGTTGGATATAATAAGATCTGCCTGGTGGTTATCCTAGGGATTGTCTTGATGATTTTCATTGTCAAGGAGTATAGGGAATAGGTTAAGGCCTAAACTGTCATCAATATTGTTTGGATTTATGGGGATAATGGAAGAGTTCAAAACTCAAGATCTGAAAGTTAGTGTCCACACTCACCGCACCAAATGATATACTCAAGACTAATTTTGATCTTAAGCATACTGTTAGGTGACCTTCAACACATATAAGAAAAATGTTAGAAGGCCCATACGGTATGCCTCGGGGCCACTCGGATGTTTAAGTCAGTAAAAGTATGATGTTAGAAAATTAGAATCTCTAAAGAGCCTCAAGAATTATCTTTCCTTTGTTATGGAGAAAAAAATGCTATTTATAAGAGTATCTTATGATATGAATCCTTGTTGGAATTGTATTTTGTTACAGCATTGAGTATGGAAAAGGGTTCTTGATGATAGAAGTCGAGTAGGACATGGATTTTTGGTTACCGAGTTGTACATGGATTATGGAAAAAAGGCGTGTTCAGTGGAGTAGCCTTATAGTGATATCTGAGAGTTCGGTACAGGCAAGCCTTGCGTGGGGTGATCAATTCAGATTAGTAAGCAACAAGAAAAAAAATTCAACACTCCCCTAAATGCAATAGGACTGACGCATATTTGCTCTGATACTATATTAATTTTTATGAATGAGGAAGAAGACAAATAGAAGAGATTGCTAAGAACACAAACACACCCAATACATATTGATTCATTAAGCACCATCATAAATTTTTTTAAGGAAAAAGGAATTAATTCATATTGCATCAAACATCATAACATTAGAGATAAAATGAGGAGGATTTGCTCTCCATTCCTCAGTACCATACTGCAAAACAACTGCTCTTGCAGCACTATCATAATTACAATAACTAAAATTAACAACTTATTGATAAGTTTTCACCGTGTATTAACCACTTTGTTTTCATGACTACTTTATTATTTATTATTTTCTTCCCTTTTCTTTTCTCTCACTTGTTACACTCACTCATCCCTTAAACTTTGTCTATAAAAAAAAAAAAGGAAATGCATATATTTTTTTTCATTTTTATTTTTCCAATTGATTAAGAGTATTTTTTTAATTAATTTACATATCAATGAGTTCAAGAATACACTCTCATACTAGCTCATTCTACGAATTTTTCCATATTCATCTTATGCATTACCCCTCGAAGCTGACCTAGAAAATCGAATATAATCAATAAGGAAAAAAAAAAAAAAAACTTTTTACTAATATGGCTGGCCTTAAGTTAAACTACACAAGTTTCTTGTAAAATTAAAGATGTTTCAAAAGCACGAAACGTGCACATTATTTAACCAACAAGCATATGTTAATTAAAGTAATTACCTCAAATATGACTTTAAATTTCAAATTCAACCCAAATTAATAGTTGATAATGTTCAACACACCAATTGAAGACTGTTGAAGATGTTTAACACACCAATTAAAGAAAGAGCGCGATCACACAATACATATATATATCATTATTTAGTATATACTAATGTAGTAATTAAATGATATGCAGCCATGACACTACTTAATTAATATAATCCGTCCGAAGGGTTCTCCTCATGGCAGCAAAGGAAAGAAATGTATTTCTCCATGTTACGTTGGCATTCAGGGCATTTCAAGCTCTCAGGAATTCTACCGGTGCTGCTGGGGAACTCGAAGCGGGAGCACGGATGAGAAATGCCATGAAGCTTGTCATGGTGGTCTTTGAAGGACATATCAAAGCCCTTAATAGGGATATTTTCTTTCCAAATATCATATTCTAGCAATGTAGGTAAAATTGTAGTACTATGTCCATTCACCACAACATTAGATCCTTTACTAAGGACAGCCCATCCACCTTCTTTGTCATGGCTAAGTATTCTTTTGATTTCTTGCATCATTGGATCATGTTCATCAATTTTGCCTAATTGAATCTTGGAAAATAACATGCTTTCTAGTCTTGTCCAAAAGAACCATATCATGGTCATGTCTTGCCATGCATAACTAAGCTTCTCCACATTGATTGTGGCTATGATTCTTTGGATTTTGTCTCTTTTGCTGCTTTTTCCTGCATAAACCATTTCTAGTGGTATGCGAGCTGCCTGTGCAACTGATCTTGCAGTGGTTGTGAACTTCCTTACCCACTCCACATTGTCCCCTCCATACAAGAAAATGTATTTGCCTTCCTTAATCTGTTTAAAAAAATTTATGCTTTTGTCAATTTTATATTATGTTATATACTATAATTTAATGTAGTATTGGTGAAGTGCTATGTTTTAAAATTTTAATGACCAAAACACCTGAAATTTACTTTAAAAATAAATTTAAATAATTTTTAACCAACGTCTTCAATATGATTTTTTTTCAACAGCATGTTAATTAACATGATGCCAATATGAAAGTGTTTTTCAAATGACTGGGAAAACAATTTGAAAACATGACTTAAATATCATCAGCATTTAACATTTTTTTAATTTCAACAACTTCAATAATGGTACTAATTAATAAAGACTTATATAATTTAATACTAAATGATGCATATGACTATATGTATTTGAATTTCGTATGTTAAGTGAATTTACCCAATCGAGAATTGTTGGATCAATGCCATCAACCAAAACCTCAAGCCTCCAAGTCTCTTCTCTCCATAGAGCTTCCTCTCTGGAGCTAGTGAAAGGAAAGGCATTGCTACCCCAAATCCACATCATGTGTAATGCATTAGGGGATAAAACTTTGCCCATAGGATCAAGCACAACAAGAATAGGCTTGTTTCTGAAGTGCCAAACATCCTTAATGAATTTAACCACCACTTTTTGAATAATTGATGGATGATGCACTGTGTACCATGGCATTGTTGATTGCAAGTTTTCGAACTGCTTTTGCATCGTCTCATTCCAGGGAATTGCTTGGTCTACAATTGGAATCCAAACCACTTCATACCTGTTCTCCAGTCTTGTTGCATGGATCCTTGATTCATTGTAAATCTGTTCAAGAATTGCAAGCTCATCCGGGGAAATGTCTAGGCCTGATATCAGCAATAGCACACTCTTTCCCCTTAGCACATCAAGGTTTACCTATTTAGTTAAATTGCAAATAGTCCTGCATTAGCTTCAAATCATATACATTGCTATCTACTACCTGGTATGAAAATCGGTAAAATAGAATTTATTTGAATTGAATTGTCGCAAAATCTGAGTTTTCAAATGAGGATATAGTATCTATTTGATAGAAAAGCTATAGCATACCCTTGTCTTTGTAGAACCATCAATAAGTGGTGGAATGTCATCCTTGACATAGATGATGGCCTTAAGGATCTTCATGTTGTCAATGTGGGCCATTTCAAAAAGTTTCTGGAGCATTTCATAGGCTTCAGCATCCCTCTTTCCCTCTGGGTATAATATTAAATATCAATTACGTGAGAACACTCAAATCCAGTTAAAAAAATTTCTGAATATCCAAATATAATATTAAGTCTCAATTAAAATCATAGTCAAGTGGAAAACCTATGTGTTCGTAGCAAATGGAGAGCTGCTTCCTTAGATGCCCGTATATGTTTTCGAGTTTGTGAGCCAATGTAGATAGCTCCCATGACTCAGATGTGGCAAACCTGAAGCAATTAATTAAAGTGCAAATTAAGAGATTATTGACATGATTGCACTTAACTATTAGTCCATTAATGACACTGAATTGAGTTAGGCTTAAATTGTTGAGTTATAAATATTGCAGTTTGGAGGTTAGGGGACATGACCCCTCCTAGTTCCTCCTTGTCTTCAGGACTATCATGCAGTGGTGGCTTAATATTTTTTGGGGCCCTAGGCAAGTTATAAAAATGAGGCTTTTTAACTTAAAAAATTAATAAAATAAAATTGTAAATTAATTTTATTATAAATTAAACTATGTATATGTATATGTTTATTATAAATTAAACTATGTATATGTATATGTATAAGTATGTGTGTGTGTGACCTTTATAATTAGGGGGCCTTTATAATTAGGGGATGTTACGCGATCGTCTATATCACCTACCCCATTGAGTTGCTTATCATGGTATGAGTTTCAGCCTAAGAGTCAAATTAATCATTATATATATATATATATATATATATATATATATATAAGGATGAAAACTAAACGGAAATTAAAGAGAAAGCAAATGAATAAATATTCTACTCAGGTCCAATGGAGGTGAGACTGGTAATCTGAGTTGCGCAAACGACAACACTCCTTATAGTCCAATAGACAGCAGTCGGGATGTGGGAAATGGCAGTGGACAATGCTGAAAGCTCTGGAGAAATGTAAGAAGGTGGTAATTCCCTGAACTCAACTATGCAATTAGTAACCTGCATCATGACTCTGATCAGCTTGTGAAGCGCATCGAATCGAGGCTTCAGTGGTGCTGTGTGTTCTAGGATTTCAGGCAATTGCCTCAGGATTGCCATTGATTTGGCAAGTGGGTTTATCGAGTAGAGCTGGGCAAGCAGAAAGAATTCTCCATAGTTCAAAGCAAAAGCTGCCATGGCAAGCACCAATTTTGCATCCCAAGAATAGCTTGATAACATGTTGAATAATGAAATAGTTGTGGCATGGGCGTCTGATCCACTTAGAGCCTTGTAGGATATCTAAAATTTCAATTTCATTTTAGGCCATCTACATTTGTATATATCATTGTTTGCTCCATTGGAAATTAACTAGTGCTAATACAGCAGGTAACCTTACCTCGCATGCGATTCTATCAATAACAAATGCCAATGCTTCGAGCATGGCGGACATCGCGTCATCGGATTGATAACTCTTCACTTCCATTTCTGTGTGTATCTTATTGTCGGTAGGCTACATTAATTAAAGCACAAGTGATTCACTAGAAATATTGAGTTAACCTGACTCCATTACTATTTAACTAAAGCTTATTTTTTGCATATGAGTTAATTAAATACTAATTGATCGTACGTACCTTGAAAATATTGTCAACATTGGCAAAATTAAGGATGTCTTGGACGATATTGAGAAGAGGTCTAACATCAACCTCTCGGCCATCAGGAGCATGAGTTGCTTGAATTTGCTTCATCATTGAACTTTCATCGGACAGTGCTAACATGCTACGATGATCAACACCCTTGATCAATTGCTGCTGGCTAGCTCTAGTGCCTGAAGTTGAGAGTGACCTGAAGGCCATGGCTTGCTCTAAGGATATAAGGAAAGCAATAAGAATTTATTGACTTGGTGTTGTTGCAATGGCTAATTAATGAACCTTTTATTTGTTTATATATAGTGCTCAGAAATGGAATAAAGGTAGGTCTATCACCAGTTGAATCAACTTCCTTGCTTCCCTTGTAATCAATATCTTAAAACTTAAAGGGAATACTAACTTTAGGAACATCTATGCCCCATCTCTTCCTTTGCTCTAATTCAGCATCTAGATCTACCTCAACAATCATGACATTTCACCAAGTCTTCCTATAAATATATCACTATTCTAAAAAATGACTACAATAGTTATTGAGCTTATAGTTTAATAGTTGAGTATCGATCTAAATCAGATGTTTGAATATTAATATATGATAGCTCTCCCCTTTAAACATTTCAAATGTATAAAACAATAAATTCAATAGAAAAAAAGTAAGTTATATCTCAAGAATTTATATTAGTTAGTGAATTTACTCTCAACTTATTCACTAATTAAGTTCGTTGGACTTTATATGTTCTAACTTAATAGTAGATTGTAAATTTTATTAGTAAAATAATCTAAATTAAGATGAATTATAATGAAAATTTGTAAATTTTATTAGTAAAACAATCTAAATCAAGATGAATTATAATGAAAATAAGGAAATAATGGTTTAGAATAGTTGTATTTGAAGAAAGAATATACAGGATCAAACAAACAAAGAATATACAACCACGAAAAAAAAAAATATGTTTGATTGGCCAATCCTGTATTGGTTTGCTTCCTTACTTGATTCTTTGTTTTCTTTTTGCTTGTTCAAATAATGAAGAATTTCCTTTCTTTAAATTCTAAGTTACTCTTGTGTAACTATTTTTTTATGTACCAAAATAATTACTACAGTAATTATTTACTATTAGAATATTTACTATTAGTATATGATTAGTAAACTATAATAAAACACAATGTAATATAATAAAATTAATACTTTTTAATATAAATATTATACTAAAAAGAAATATAATTTTATTATATTATAATTCACTATAATTTATTAAAAATTATTGAATTATTTTATCTAATGTGAAGACATTAATAATGCTTAAATATAAATTATTTTTCTATAAAATAGTGTACACAGCAGGTGTGATTATTTTTTTTTTTTTGAAATGAGTGAATATGAAAAAAGTGAGATTTTATTCCTTACTTCTTTTTAGGTAAAGTATAAAAATGTTGATTTAACAGCTAGCCAATCAAATCTATAACGACAAATCAAACCATTGTTATGCTTTGCCTCTGTACAATTTGTCCCCAGCTCGGGTTATGGGAAAATCCATGAAGATTTTTTTTTATGGGAAATAAATCCGTGATGAAGATATTTAGTACACTTTTGGGTAATAGCCAATCAAAGTTCTTGTAAGACACTATACGCATTAGGATTAAATTTTTGTATTTTAGAAGTTAATGAAAAAATCAGTTTGAAACTGTAGTTTAATTGTTTTTAAGTCAATTTGAAAATGGTATTTAGCTGTTTTAAAGTTTTTTATAACTAAAATATATAAAATTTATCTTAAAAATAAAACTTTAATGACCTATAATACGTATTTTCAAATTAATATTTTTCTAAATAAGAGTTCAAATAGTAATGTTAAATAGATTTTTGTGTGCTCTAAAAGGAGATTATTCAGTAATTCTTATATGCAATTTACACTTCCAATAATTTCATTTATATGAGATCCACATTTCAAAAAAAAAAAAAAATTTAATGAAATTTTATATATTTAAGCTCTGTTTATTTCGTAGAATATTTTTTTAAAAATTTTTTTTATTTTCAAATATTTAGAACACTAAATTATGAATGAAAAATTATGTCATTACTTAAGAAAATAACTACTTTTTTAAGAAATTATTTTTCAAATTTTAATAAATTTATTATAATATAAAAATTTAAACACATACTCATTAATCTACCGATTACCAATAATTATTGTTGGTGACCACCAATTATCATTACTGATATCCGGTAGCTATTAGTGACTATTACCAATCACCAGAGAACATCAATTACAAGAAAAATTATACGAAAAAATCCCCCAACAATTAAAGACCAATTACATATCAGCTTTAAGCCCTGAAAAGCTACTTAAAAACAACAAACTTAACCCATAAAACAAAAGTTTAAACCATCGAAACAGGCAGAAAACCATCATAAAACTATATATGCTCTAATCTTTTCTTTTTAATGGAATCAAAGTAATCTGCCTTATTATAGCAAGTCCCATAAAAGCTACGAACTATTTTGATTAGCATCATGAATTGATTGAAGTAGCATGATAATAAATTATATAACAAGAGATATTAAAACATATTTGTTGAGCTTTCACAGATTGAGTAATTTTTTAACATATGGATATACTAAAAAGTTTACAGCTCAAAATCTTAGTGCTCTATTAGTAACAAAAATTTAGGATATTACATAAATAAAAAATAGTTACGGAATAATTTATAAATCTACAAGTCATTACATATCCAGTCAAAGATTAATGAGTGACAATGGATGAAAATGGACTAGGCCAGTTGGGCTCAACTTGGAGCAAGGCCAATCAGGCAAGCTATTCAGGGCAGAGCCCAAGCTCAAACCGAATTCGTTGTGCCACCCCGGCAACAACATCTTCCTTATCAATACACCAAGCTCGCTCGAAGTAAGCTTGCTCCACAACATAATATACTGTAGCTCATGTCACCATCCATCAGGGAAGTTAAAAGCTATTAGAAGAAGTATGCTTAGTGTATCTCCTATATACTCTTTATGTAGCTCAAAGTTTTTATTATAAAAAATTATATCATAAAATAAGAATTTAATAGACTTTTTTTTCTTTAAAGAGTGCATTTTTTTTGCATGTTAGGACTAAATAAGACTGGATAAATTCAACTTGTCTAGTGTTTAGTGTATTTTTATATGAATAAGACTGTATAAAAATCACTTTTTACTTAGTCCCACCTCTTCTTCAGTCTTTCTATTTTATAGAGGACTCAGTTGTCCAATTTTTATGATTCAATTAATAAAAAAATTATTCTTAAATTATCCTCATTAAATATAAATTTTTTTTATTTGAAAATTTAATATTTTATTTCTTTTTTACTTATGACTTAATTAATAAAAAATTTACTCCTAAATTACGCTCAATAAAATATAATTTTATTTTGTTTGAAATTTTAATATTTTTTTTCTTTTTTCCTTAGTTCTCAATAAATAAAAAATTTATTTCTAAATTATCCTCAATAAAACATAATTTTATTTTGTTTGAAATTTTAAAATTTTATTTCTTTTTCCTTATGTCTCAATTAATAAAAAATTTATTCCCGAATTACCCTCAAAAAAAATATAATTTTAATTTGTTTGAAATTTTAATATTTTATTTCCTTTTTTTCCTAGGTCTCAATTAATAAAAAAAATTTATTCTTGAATTACTTTCAATAAACATAATTTTATTTTATTTTTGAAATTTTAATATTTCATTTCTTTTTCTTTAGAACTCAATTAATATAAAATTTATTTCCAAGTTACTCTGGATAAAAATAATTTTATTTTTTTAAAAATTTACTATTTTATTTATTTTTCCTTAGGACTGAATTAAAAAAAATTATTTCTAAGTTACCTTCAATAAACATAATTTCTCATGTATGAAATTAACATGAAATTTTTTTAAAAATTATTATAATTAAATTCTTTGAAAATTATTATAATTAAATGTTGTGTAATTATTATAAAATAATTTTATTTTATTTAAAAATTTAATATTTTATTTCTTTTTCCTATATAGATTTGTTGTATTCATAATAATATTTCAATAAAATACATAATTGAATAAGAGTATTAAAGTTATTTTCACATAATATTCAATGTTGTGCCATGATAACTAAACACAGAACAAGAAAAAATTATTAGTTCAATCCCAGTTGTATTAAATGTAAGACAAAATAAATATTTGTCCATTCTTATACTATCTTGTCTTGTCTTTTCTTGTCCTATATTGTCTTGTTTATGCAATCAAATGCAGAGTAAATATAAAATAAAAAGTTGATTTGATTCTCCACTTTATTTCAATTTTAATTAATGCACTCTAAGTTTCTATATACGTTATTAATTAATTTTTTAATTTTATCTTTTTGTAATTGATGGACAGTAATGAATAAAAAGAGGAAAAAATATATAAAGAAAAGGAGGGAAAAAATTTAAAATCATTAATGTTTATGAAAAAAAGCAAAAATGAAAAAAAAAAAATAAAGAGTCCATTGAATTTAAATTTTTTTTTCACTATTTATATTTAAATATACTCTTTATTATATAAGTGATGTTATTTAAAATAAAGAGTTTCATTGAAAATACTCTTACAACAACACTTTTTTACTAGCATTCTTTCTCTACTTATGAGGTTTTCCAATCTCTTCAATGACTACCTATACGTAATATTCTTAGCCAAGGACTTAGTAGAACTTAATAGCCATCACATCAATGTCAAGCCAACCTCCCTTGCCATTGGAATCCTAGCTAGATTCAGAATCATTGGCAATATCATTTTGTCATATAAAAAATAAATAGAAATAATATGCAAAGGTAGAAAAATATTTTGTATTCTCTCACATTTTTCTCTCATTAAAAATAATAAAGCCACAGTGAATAAAAATAACGAATATTAAAACGATAGTTTTCATGCAAATTATAGTCCCCCTAAATTACCAATTAATACAATTTAAAATAAACGTCATATTATATTAAACTGAAGAAAAAAAAATTATTAATTAAGATGTCACCATTAATGTATATAAATTGTCTTATTTAATTTACCCAATCAAATAGTAGCTATTTAATTAATAATTCATTATTCCAATGACTTTTTTTTTTTTTTTTTTGTGTGTGTAACTGGACACATGAGACAATAAGATATGACATTTCATACTGGACTAATTCTTTTATTTGTAAGTTTATTATTATATATATTACTTATTATGAAATTTTAAAAAAATATTTTTGAAATTATTAAACATAAGATTTAGACCCAAAAATTGGTAACATTAAAATATATTACATATATCACCATTAATAATTCCTACAAAAAAAAAATCTGCAATTGCCTCATCTTGGCAACAAATCAAAGTAGTTCGTCTGTTCATAGTCCGGTGACATTCAAGGCAAATCATGCGACAAGGGATCCTTCCAATGGAACTTAGAAAATTTAAACGACAACAAGGATGATAATCATCTGTAGGAGTTGAAATTTGCAAATTCCAAACTCTCTCTAAATAATATTAAATTTAGAGGAGAGAAAACACACACAAAATAAATTGTTTGCTAAGAAGGAAATATTTTATATTTTGAATTCTTTTTCTGCTCACTATATTTTCATTACAGCATTTCTCCTTTTATAATGATTTTAAAGCTAAAAATTCTAATGGCTAATATTACAAGTGATTGACAATCATTAATTTCTTTTGGTTATAATGATTAACATTTCAAATATAGTTTTTCTAAATTTAAGTTTGCTATTTTTAACATGCCTCCTCAAATTTGAATCTTTTATTTAAATTATTATTCATAATTAGTGATTCCAAGTATAGTCCTAAACTTTTCGAATAGATCAACCTTCAATAGTTTTGTCATAATATCTGCAATTTGCTCTTCAGATTTGCAAAATTGAAGCTCAATTTCTCCATCTTTGACGAGCTTTCTGATGTAGTGAAACTAAATATCGATATGTTTGCTTCGTCCATGAAACACAAGATTTTTGGCTAGTGCAATAGCTAACTTATTATCACAGTAGATAGTTGAAGGACCAATCTAACCATGTTTTAAATCTTTCAACATGTTGTGTAGCCAAACTGCTTGAAATGCTGCTGCTGCAATATATTCGGCTTCTGTTGTTGACAAAGCTACCACTTGTTGTTTTTTAGAAGACCATGAAATGACTCCATTTCCTAAGTAAAACACATATCCTGATGTGCTTTTATGAGTTTCAATATCACCTACCTAATCATTATCTGTATATCCGACCAAATTGAAATTACCAGAATGACTATAGAAAATTCCATGATTTCTCGCACCATTGAGATAATGTAAAATTCTCTTTGTTATTTGCAAGTGTGACTGGTATGGTTTCTCTATAAAATGACTGATCAATCCAACTCCATAAATAATATTAGGTCTAGTGAATGTCAAATAACATAGGCTACCGACTATAGTCTTGAAATAAGTTGGGTTCACCAGTTCTTTGTTACCTTCTTTCTTCATTTCCACACATTCTACAACTGGAGTTTGGATTGGAGTAGCTGCATTCATTTGAAATTTTTGTAAAATATCAGTGACAAATTTCTTTTGCTAAAAAAATATGCCATTATTAGTTTGTTGCACTTCAACGCCGAGAGAATATGACATTAATCCCATATCAGTCATCTCAAGTTGTTGAGTCATGGTCTTCTTGAATTCAGTAAACATTGCTTCATTATTTCCTGTGAATATCAAGTCATCGACATATAAGCATAATATTAATAGGTCACCATTTGCCTTTGACTTGATATATAATGTATGTTCATGAGGACATTTTTGAAATCCATTCTGCAGAAAGTATGTATTAATCCGGGAATACCAAGCACAAGGTGCTTGTTTTAAGCCATATAAAGCTTTCTTGAGGCGAAAGACTTTGTCCTCATCTCCTTTCTTTATGAAACTGGGTGGTTGCTCAATGTAAATTTCTTCTTGTAGCACACCATTTAGAAATGCTGATTTCACATCCATCTAATGTATTTTCCATTTGTTTTGTGCTACAAGTGATAAGATCATTCGAACAGTATCCATTCTTGATACTGGAGCAAATATCTCAAAGTAGTCAATTCCTGGCTTTTGCTTGCAGCCCTTGACCACCAATCTCGCCTTGTAACAATCGACTTGTCCATCGGGTCTGTACTTTGTCTTGTACACCTATTTGACTCCAATTGGCTTCTTTCCTGATGGCAAAGATGTTAACTCCCATGTTTCATTCTTCTCAATTGAAAAAATCTCCCCATTCATAGCTTGGATCCATTTTTCATCTGCTGCAGCATCTTCATATGAAACTGGATCACAATCTGCAAATAAACAAAAACTTATAAGAGATTCATCTGTCATCTCATCATTATCATCATTTCTAGTCACCACATAATCTTGTAATTGTGCTAGCATGACATGAGTTCTTTGAGGGTGTCCTGAAGGCCTTGGATCTGCTATTGTGGCAGAAGTCTCAACTTATGATGTTGGACTACTTCTTGGTAACTAACTATTTAAATATGATTCAGTTGTTAGTACTTCATTAATAATGACATTTGTTGCTATGTCATTATTTTGATTCCATTGCCACGCTTTGTCTTCAATAAATTGAACATCTTGGCTTATGATTACCTTTGCTATGTCTAGGTTATATAACTTATAACCTTTTATCACATCATTATAGCTAATAAAAATACATTTTTTATTTTTATCATCTAGTTTCTTCCTCCTTTCATTCGGTATGTGAATGTATGCAATACACCCAAATACTCGTAGGTGAGACACATCTAGTTTATGGCCACTCCATGCTTCTTTTGGGATTATTCCACGAACACTCTTCGTTGGACACCTGTTCAATAAATAAATAGCACAAGCGACAACCTCCACCCAGAAAGGCTTTGGCAATTTTTTGGCTTTTAATATGCTTCTAGCCAACTCAAATATTATTCTATTTTTTCTTTTTGCTATACCATTCTACTAAGGTGTATAGCTGGCTGTCAATTGGTGCTGGATTCCTTCTTTCTTGCGATAATCATTGAATGCATTTGATGTGAATTCTCCTCCTCTGTCTAATCTTAGAGTCTTCAAGAAAAATCCACTTTGTTTTTCAACATGCACCTTGAATTTTTTAAACTTGGTAAAAGCTTCAGATTTTTCTTTCAAAAAATAAACCCAAATCTTCTTGGTGAAATCATCTACAAAAAGTAGAAAATACCTTTTATGCTCGATTGATTCTATTTTGATAGGCCCACATATGTTTGTATGTACCAACTCCAATGGTTGCTTGGCATGTCTTGATTTTCTTGCTGGGAAGGAGTCTCGATGATGCTTTTTGAGAATACAATCTTCACAGGTACTGGTGGGTGCATCAATTAGAGGTAGACTAGTCACCATATGTTTCTGTGCTAATAACTTCAAACCATTGAAATTCAAACGACCAAATCGAAGATGCCATTACCAGTTGCTATCTTTGACCATTACCTATAAATTCATCAAAGATATTGTTTGAAGGGATAAAGGAAACATGCAATTCTTTGTCATCTTTACCTTTGCAATAATTTTATTGTTTTTACCCTTTATCTCACAAATTCCATTTTTAATATGAATTTTGTGTCCTTTTTCTAAAAGTTGTCCCATACTTAATAAATTCTAGAAAACATTAGGCATATAAAATACATCTGTAATAGTCACGTTGGTACCATCTTTTGATTGAATATTGATGTTACCTTTACCCATCACAAGAACTTTAGATTTGTTCCCAAATTTGACTTCTCCTCAGACCAATTCTTCTAGATGTGAAAATAGCTCTCTCTTTCTAGTCATATGGTTGTTGCAAACTGTATCAAGATACCAGACATTTCCAATTTCTATGTTTGTACCTTCTTTAAAGGCTAAAACTAAATTTTCCTCCACTTCTACTGCATTTGCTTGTTCTGCTCGTTCACCTTGTAACTTGGTTCGGCATTCAGATGCATAATGACCAAACCTATTATACCTATGGCATTGAATTTTGGACTTATCACGTCCAGAAGTTGTACCTCTACTTGAAGAATTGTTTTCTCTAACAATGTCTCTATTGGAGACAAAATAATTTCCTCTTCCTCGACTATGGCTACGTCTACGACCTCTATTACTTGAAATCCACCTCGATTGGTTAAATTCGCCCTGCTTTGCAAAGCATGTTCTGGGCTAAAATTGTTGATCTGTTGGTTCATTTGTTGCTCATATGAGGACAATGACCCCAATAATCTTTCAATAGATAAATTGGATAGATCTTGGCCTTCTTCAATAACTGCTATGACAAAATCAAATTTTATCGTTAAGGATCGCATAATCTTTTCTACTACTCTTTGATCACTTATTTCTTTGCCATTGATTTGCAACTGATTGACAATGGCTTGAGCACGATCAAAGTAAGCAGAAATGGATTTTGAGTCATTCATGTGTAAAGACTCAAAATCAGCTCAAAGTGTTTGCAAACGAACTTGTTTAATATGATCATCACCTTTGTAGGATTTCTGCAGAATTTCCCACGCAGCATGTGATATTTCTACCATAGATACTTTTTGAAATATCGATTCTTCCACGGCTTGAAAAATGGCATATGATGCCTTTTGGTCCTTCTTGCGTGTTTCTAGTAATGAATCTTTCTCCTCCTTACTAAGTGACCCAAATGCAATTGAGTCTATGACATCGGTAAAGCTTTTCTCCACCACGTCCAATAGATCTTGCAAATGGAAAAATACTTTCAATTGGACAAACCGGTTATTGTAATTTTTTCCATTCAACTGGACAAACCAGTTATTGTAATTTTTTCTGTTCAACTTTGGAAATTGCACTTGGAATGAATTGCTTGCTACCATATATAATTTTGGATAGTTTTATTACTCCAGCTTTGATACCAAATGTGGGAGTTGAAATTTGCAAATTCCGAACTCTCTCTAAATAATATTGAATTTGGAAGAGAGAAAAAACACACAAAATAAATTGTTTGCTAAAAAGGAAATGTTTTATATTTTGAATTCTTTTTCTGCTCACTATATTTTCATTACAGCATTTCTCCTTTTATAATGATTTTAAAGCTAAAAATACTAATGGCTAATATTACAAGTGACTGACAATCATTAATTTCTTTTGGTTATAATAACTAACATTTCAAATATGATTTTTCTTAATTTAAGTTTGCTATTTTCAACATCATTAGCATCTCGAAGTTTGTCATGATGCCATTTGAAGCAGAGTTCAAAGCTCCTAGTACTTCACACGAGCTTCTTCCATTCATCATACTCCTTTAATGTCCTCAAAATAGTACTACTAAGCCCTATAACTACAATATTCCCCCCTTTGCTAAACAAGGCCCAACCATTTTCTTTATCATAGCTCAATAATTTTTGGATTTCTTGCACTCTGATATCTTGACCATCTTCAATGTAATTGCTTAGCTAAAGTAGGAAGATGAGCATTCTCTCTATTCTAGTCCAAAAGAACCATATCGTAACATGTTCTTCCCATGCTATTCCCAAGAACTGCTGAATTTGATTATGAGAAAGATTCTCATAAGGAAATTTCAATAATTTTTTCCATAAATGTGACAAAATGGTTATTATTCATTGCCCTTCACTTTAGTACTGTCAAATAAGTTCTGAATTTAAAAGGATGGATCTCCATAGTAATGTAAAATGTATGATAAAAATACTACAGAAAAACAAGGAATTCTACTGGCCAAGTCCAAAAGTCATTAACTGAGAATTTCATAAAAGTGAAAGGTTTGAGGAAAGGATGAGGAGGGTGGATACCTAGTCATCTTATGAAAAAAGTTTCATATTTTCGGATAAGAAGAGATTGGTACAAAAGGTTTGTTCATGAGCTAAGTCTTGAAGAGCTTTTTCAGAAATGTTTTCTTGGACTTCAAGAGGCTGGTGATTGATGAAAGGAAACTCAGTGTTTGAGGAGGAAAGAATTGAAGAAGAGGATGCCATGAAAATAACTGGGATTGTTTTTATAGTACCGATAAGGGAAAGGTTTTCCAGTCTAGATAAGAAATCTGGAATTAGATTCTTATCTCCTTTGATATGTTCAACATCAAATTATAGCGTGAAAACCATTCTTTCCATCTCAGTAATTGGGGATGAGGAAAAACCTTTCCTTTGAACTGTAGCATTTTTGGAAAAGAAGAACAATCAATCAAGACAATGAAGTGATCACCAATGAGGTGGAATTCAAATTTCTTGATTCCATTTTTGACAATTAGCATTTTTTTAAAAGTGAAATGATAATGGAATTCAGAATCTTTGAATTTTCCACTGCCATATACATAAATTCGTTTCTTTTCTTCATGTTCTTCTAAAAGCGTTGCTCCCCAATACTTGTCACTAGTATCTGTTTGTAAAAATCTTTTCCCTGATGAGGAAATCTAGAGAAGTGACAAATTTTGGAGCCCTCTTTTTAAAGTCTATATTGCTTTTATCTACTTATATGTTCACGCAAGAGCATCTTTCTTTAGCATGCGTCTCAGAGGATTTGTTTTTTCTGGAAGTAGAGGACAAAATCTCTGAAATAATTTACTATTCTCAAGAATTGCTGAATTTGCTTATAAGAAATATTCTCATTAGGAAACCTCAATAATTTTGAAGCAATGTGGAGACTAGGATGGTCTACCATCTTTAAAGAGCATCTCAAGAGATTGAATTTCCTTTTTTGCCATGTGCTATATATGTTGAATTTATCTTTTATTATATTTGTTTAATTTTACTTATTTTCCTTTATCTTATTTGATTTTCTAAATAATAAAGAAAATCTTAATTTTAGTACTTGTCAACCTTTACTCGTGAGGTCGACACTTTACTTCACTACTATATTACTTATTTACGATTTTCGCTTTTACAGATTTTGCACAACAAAGTGCAATCTTGCATCCGCTCCTACACATTATAATGTACTCATGTTATTAGGGGACAAAGAGACCTAGAAAATACACATATTGAAGCTATAAAGATATTGGAGTGAAACTAGCAAATCTCTTTATTTGAATAGTAGATTATCACAGCCATAGCTTCCACCTCCACGTAGGTCAATATATGGGAATGCAATTCTCAGTCCCTATTGAAGTAGTTCCTTCAATATTATGAAATGAACATAGAGCACCATAGCAAGGAAATGAAAGAAACACAGTTCTATACAAGAGGGAAGGAAAAAAAAAAAAAAAAGGAACCTTAACCCCAAAAGGAATACTTGTAATAACTATTGCGTCACCTGGGAAATGAAATGTAATGAAAAATAGATGTTTAAACCCAAAGAATCATATTTGAAGTTCAGTTTCCAAATAAATAAATAGGATTTATTAGTTTATTAAGAATTCTAATTAAAAATTAGATGTCACTTCAATATAAAGTCAAGTTATTTAAATATGTAAGTATGAAAAAAATATCCAACCAAAATATGTAACCCTATTTGATGAATTGCACTCCATTCCCAATTCCAAAACGAACTAAAAGAGATGCTATTATCAATTCAGGACTAGTTATGCATAATAAATAGAATTAGAAACATGTTCTTTTATGCAAGTTTACTTTTTGATAAAAAAAAATGGATGCTACCAAATTTTAAGCCAGTGTTATGTTGCGCGATTTCTGCAAGTGCACAGGTCGTGAATAAGTAATATAGTAGTGAAATAAGTATCGATCCCACGAGGAAGGGTTGATAAGTACCAAAACTATTGAATATTCTATTATTTAGACTATCATACGAAAAGTCTTGTGATTTAAATTAAACTAGATATTTAGTGCTATTATATAGGTAAGTAAAGTATAAATAATTAAACTAAAAAATCACCTCAAGATAAATTCCCAGGTAAGTGGAGGGGGTCACAGCAGTCTCACTTAAAAACCACTTTCCTAGACAGAATATTATCGAGATAAGTAATTTAGTAGTACAATAATTTACTAAAACTATACCCAATAATAGAATAATTAATTACAAAATTTAAAAAACTAATTCAATATATGTAAATCCTAGGATTTAGATTTCATCAATTAATTACTTATAGTGTTCTTATGCTTGCTTGGTTGATTTAATTTTATTAGAATTAATTATTAGATTTTCCCTTAAGTATGTGAAGTTCTCTCTCAAGATAAATCACAACTATTTATGTTAATTTTATGTCTACGCTTGTGATCACAAGCAATTAACATAAACTCATTAAATTTTATGGAAATCTTTTTATTAATCACAAATGAGTGTTCTTATCTCTAAGCAATATATACCCTAGGTCTAATATCTTAATGAACTAATATTATACTTCCACTCTTACTACTTCACATAATATCTTTAAACATGTAAATAGTGATCAAGTATTCACAAACATTAAGTTCTAAAATAAAAGATTAATTTCAATAATCAAAATACTCAATCAATCAATCATAGAACACCATAAAATAATCAAGAGATTATATCTAAATCCTAGAAAAATAAATCTAGCTACTCATAGTTAAAAAGGAAGAAACAATTAAATTAACAATAAATATAATAACAACTTATAATTAAATTTAAAAATAGAGTTTAGAAAGAACTTGTTTTGAAATATAATTTTTGATGAACTCAATCTTCCAAAAACTCCTCCTCTTGATAAAAAAAAATAAAAATAAAACAAATCTACTATAAGAAAGCATATGAAAATCTCTCTACATATTTTTTTTGATGGATTTCTTTTTATGCTCTTTTCCTTTGCCAAGTATGGTATTTATAGGCATGCTTGGTGGAAGAATTCAAGTTCCATTAAAATTCTTACATTAAAAATTCAATATTAATGGTTAGGTTGGCCACCAACTATTGAATTTTTACATTAAAAATTCAACAATAGTTAGGTTGACCACCAACCATTGAATTTTGGCCACCAACCATTGAATTTATTTTTTATGGATTGAAAACTTGAATCATTGCTTGCATCATTATTTTTATGACATCACCGCCTGCATCATTTATTTTATTGCATCATTGTGACATCATTTTGATCTGCAAAAATAAAATAAAAATACTTAAAATATATTATAATTTATTTATAAATTATAGAACTATTTATTTTTCAAAATAAGTAATAATATTATTGTATTATCGAGAATTGAGCTAAAATTTAAATTTAAATAAGTAAAATAACTCTAAAAATATAGAGTTATCATGTTACTGTTCCAACAGTACTTTTCAGTGCAAACAAAGGAAGCAGCAACATCTTGATCAAAAGCTCTACCGCTAGTGACAGAGTTTTCAAAAAATTTGATGAAAATGATCAAGCATCTCATTTGGGCATTGATCTATACTGATTAAATATTGATTCCAGAGTCCAGACATTTGGACTTCAAAGTTCAAACGACAGAATGAGAATATGCTACCCAACAGAACAGTGAGAAAAATACCATATTGCCACTCATCTCTTATTCATTCCATCAATATCAAAGAAAATTCATAGAATAAAATAAGGACTTCTACTATAAACCAAAAAAAGAAAAAGGCAGAATGTCTGCATCATCCATATACCCCAATAAGGATAAACACGCACAAAGGAAAAATAAAAAGTAAAAGCTTAGCTGTGCAGAATCACAAGTTTACAAGGACACTCAGTTTACACTATAACCACAACCATCTCAGAATGAACTTAAAAAAAAATGCATGAATTTATCCCTCAGGCATTCCATTCTAAAATATACATTATTTAGCATCTGTAAATCCAATCTTTCAGGATCAAGGAAAATCGAACAATATCCAATTTTTAATCATCATAATTCCACAAGCAATAATACTAAAATTTAATCCAATAACAAAAAACACATCTGACAACTTGAACTGCAAAACGGGTTTTTATTAGAACAAATCACTAGCAAAAGAAAAATTCATTCAAGCTTTTGATCAATCTTTGCCACAAATAAGTATATTATCAAGAGAAATTTTAGTGACCCCATCCCATTCCCCAACCTAAAAAGAAGAAATTAAAATTAATAGTAAAACTCTCACCCAAAAACACTAAGTCTGTCTTCTAAGCCGCTTTCTCAGCTTCTTGTACTTGTGCTTGTTCACCTTCTTCTTCACACTATCAGGCCACATCCCCGACGAATCCTCGTCATTCGGCAAATCTTGGATCGACCCAGTAGATAAAACGGTATATGAACAGAACCCAAATGGATGGATAGAGGAAAATGGCAAGGAATCCAAATGGCTGAAGCTCCCCACTTGGGTGGTGTTGATTGTATTGTTTTCATTCGGTATGCCGTTAAATTGCTGGGTTCGGTGGGCAAAAATTAAGGATTTTGTGGGATTTGGTGCGTTTATATGTGGGTTATGAATGGAAGCTAAGATTCTCGCGGGCGTCGGTGATTTTTTGAAGAGTTTTTGGAGAGTTGATACCGCCATTGGAATGGAGCCGGCTAGATAGCACGGAAATAGAAACGGAAAATGGAAAACGTGGAAAATGATATTTTTAAAAAATATAAGAAACAAAACGTGTGAGAAATGTGTAAATGTAAAAGTATATATAAATAATATGAAAAATAATAATTTATAAATATGTGATTAATAATAATAATAATAATAATAATAATTATTATTATTATTATTATTATTATTATTATTATTATATATAAGAAAAAATTAAATCAGAAGTGAATATTTTTATCTAGAGACTGACCTGGGTAAGCTGATTTTTTTTTTAAATTTGGAAATGGGTTTTTGTTTATGAAAATGAGTTTTCAATTTTTTCAAATTACGGAAATGTGCCCAAAACGTTTTAATTAAATTTCCGTGAGTTTTTAGACAGGAAATATTTTCGAAACGTGAAAACATGACCTCTCAAGAGTTTCCGTGTAACATAGGTAGCCGGTGTGCAGCTGCGATTCGCATTAGTGTTTTTACTTTTTAGGGAAAAGAAAAAAGAGTATTTTTTCTAGGGTGGTTCGTAAGCCGTCCAACTATTCGATCCAAATTAATTTGCACCAATCGGTAATTAAATCATGGTTTGATAAGTGTCGTGGATTGAATCGGTTTATAATTTTTTCAAACCGCACTTTATAAGTTTGGATTAGATTTTTTTTTTAATATGCAAACTGAACAATATATATATATATATATATATATATATATATATATATATATATATATATATATATATATATATATATATATATATATATATGTCGTGGATTGAATCGGTTTATAATTTTTTCAAACCGCACTTTATAAGTTTGGATTAGATTTTTTTTTTAATATGCAAACTGAACAATATATATATATATATATATATATATATATATATATATATATATATATATATATATATATATATATATATATATATATATATATATATATATATATATATATATATATATATTCCTATTATTTTTAATTTTTGTCATCCTAAATTTAGTTTATCTATTTTAGTTAGAAAATATAGTAATAAGGATAAGAAAAAATTTTTAAATGGACAATGATTAATTGATTATTATGTTAATTAATAATTCATGTTTTGTAATATATAATTTTCTTGTGTTTTTTTTATGTTGTAGGAAACCTACTGCTCTTTTTTGCTGGAATTCCTTATT
Source organism: Reutealis trisperma (assembly GCA_947687605.1). Taxonomy (NCBI): domain Eukaryota; kingdom Viridiplantae; phylum Streptophyta; class Magnoliopsida; order Malpighiales; family Euphorbiaceae; genus Reutealis; species Reutealis trisperma. Next base: position 458,193 of record CANTUT010000032.1, read on the forward strand.
AGTAGTTTTAGATTTTTTTTTTTATTGTTAGGGCTTGTAACGTGCTTTTTACGGATTGATTTCTTTATTTAATTTGTTTGCTAAATAAATTACTTCACTATAATTTAAAAATAAGTTGAATTTAGTACTGTATTTTTATTTTTTAATATTGAAAGAAATATTTATTAATTAAAAAATAAATAGTGTACAAATAAATCCATACAAACCTATCCAATTCAATTCGCATTTGTGGACTGGATTATTATTTTTTTTTTTTTGTGGGTTGGATTAGATTGATAAATTATTAATTTGCAATATGTGAATTGGATTAAATATCATATTAAAATTGTACCAAGCCAACCCACAAACACCCTTAAATTTTACATTAGATAAAAAGACGTTTTATATTTTAAAAAAAAAGACAAGTAGACACCTTTTTATTTATTTAGAATTGATTTACAATCTTAATATATATAAATTCTCACTAAAGTCTTTCTAATTGTACATTTATGGTAAATAATATGGTCATTTATTAATTAAATAATATAATTATTTAATTTATGTCAAAAAATATAATTATTTAATTATATTTAATTGAAATAAAAAAAGAATGAATTCAATTAGAATAAGAAAAGAATAAAATTATTATTATTTAATATATAATTAATTATATTGTAAATTTATAATTGCTAATTTTTTTTAATTTGTTTCGCACAATGATCTCCATTATAACTAAACATACTTTTTTTGAATAAAATCATAATTTGATTTGCAAATATTTATATTTTAAATATTAGTGTAAATGTTATATGACACATAAATAATTTAAATGACAATTATATGATATTATTTTTTAAATTATAGTACTTGTTAGATAGTAAAAATAATTTATAAACTACATTTTTAGTATAAATTTCTTTTTTTTTATTTGACTTTTTATTTTGATTAATATTTTTATAGTAAATACTCAAACACCTCTTAACAATGCAATACATAATTATCTATGGAAAATACATCTCTACATAAGATATCATTTGTCCTTATACTTTGTTAACAATTATTACAAAAGCAAAGACACACATGAAACTATTTTCTTTTAAAATAAAAAGGATATCCCTCATTATTAACTGGTGACAATGATATCTTTGATAATAGGACTAGTTTTCTTAAATATTGTTTTACTGTTATTTCTACATTTATAATATTTCTATTAAATTTTTTGTACATCATCCTAATTCCATTGAGCAATATTATGGGATAATTAATTTTTAGTTTCAACTTGTAAGGTGACAAGCTATTTAGTAACGTGTTAGAAATTATTTTTTAGTACAATCCATATCTTTTTTTTTTTTTTGTTGTTGTTATATTTGATATCATTGTTTAATATTTTCTATTAATCTTTCTAACTAGTTTCAATAGAACTTTTCAAATTTGAGAAAATTGAGAATTTTTGAAATTTTACAAATAAAATATTTAAAACTAATTTATTTTTTATAATTGCACATGCAATGTACTGAATTGTATATGAAAAAGTATATTATTCATAGAATAAGCAGTGAAAGTTGTGGGTATTGTGTTCTATTTAGATTTTGTACTTATGTATATCAGTATGAATTTTAGTACTAGCAAGTAGTAGAATAAATAAAAAATATGAATTTTCTTTTTAATTTATATGATGATTAGACTACTCAATTCAAAAACAATATAAAATAAAGACATCTGTTAATATAAAATGAATATAAAAATTTGATTTAATTTTTGTCTTTTTAATTCATATTAAAAATTTACTTATTTATATATTTATTGTATTAGATATTTTGGATTTAACTTATTTATTTATCTACATTTATTTTTTAAATGTCATACTTTTATCTTAAATCCATCTACCATTTCTTTCTATCTACGTTCCTCCTGAGTCTGAGGGTTAGGTTGAGTTGTCTGTGGGACTATCATCTAAGATTGTTGGGTTGTAACCTCCTTTAGTTTTTATTAACTAATGAATTCTGTGAAGACGGTGAAGAGGCTTTGCACAGTTGTTTATGAGATGACAAGATTGTTTAGGTCGAGGGGGACATTAGGGTTGGGTATAATAAGATCCGCCTGGTGGTTATCCTAGGGACTATCTTGATGATTTTCATTGTCAGGGAGTATAGGGAATAGGTTAAGGCCTAAATCGTCATCAATATTGTTTGGATCCATAGGGATAATTAGAAGAGTTCAAAACTGAAGATTCGAAAGTTAGTGTCAACACTTACTGCACCAAATGATGCACTCAAGACTAATTCCGATCTTAAGCATACTCTTAGGCGACCTTCAATACATGTAAGAAAAATGTTAGAGGGCCCGAACGGTATGCCTAGGGGCTACTCAAATGCTTAAGTCAGTAAAACTATGATGTTTGAAAATTAGAATCTTTGAAGAGTCTTAAGAATTATCTTACCTTTATTATGGAGAAAAAAAATGCTATTTATAGGAGTATCTTGTGATATGAATCCTTGTTGGAATTTTTTTCTGTTACAGCACTGAGTATGGAAAAGGGTTCTTGATGATAGAAGTCGAGTAGGACATGGATTTTTTGTTTCAGAGTTGTATATGGATTTTGGAAAAAAGGCGTGTTGAGTGGAGCAGCCTCATAGTGATATCTGAGAGTTCCATATAGGCAAGCCTTGCATGGGGTGATCAATTCAAATTATTAAGTAACAATAAAAAAAAAATTCGACACTCCTTTAAATGCAATAGGACTGGCACATATTTGCTCTGATGCCATATTAATTTTTATGAAAGAGGAAGAAGACAAATAGAGGAGATTGCTAAGAACACAAGCACACCCAATACATATTGATACATTAAGCACTATCATAATTTTATTTGAAAGAACAAGAAATTAATTCATTGCATCAAACATTGGAACATTAGAGATAAAATGAGGAGGATTTGCTCTCCATTCCCCAGGACCATACTGCAAAACAACCGCTCTTGCAGCACTATCATAATTAAAATAACTAAAATTAACAACTTACTGATAAGTTCTCACCGTGTATTAACCATTTTGTTTTCATGACTACTTTATCATTTATTATTTTCTTCCCTTTTCTTTTCTCTCACTTGTTACACTCACTCATCCCTTACACTTTATCTATAAAAAATATGACTTTAGTAATTGTTGTGGAATTCGGGTTAATTTCCACCAATAACAACAATATTCACCTTGAGAACTATTATCCAGGTGACTAGAGTGTGAACGATTGAACTAAAAATCACCCAAAGGAAAAATTCCCAGGTAAGTGGTGAGGTCACAACGGTCCAACTTAAAAACCACTTTCCTAGACAAAATTTAACCAATACAAGTAATTTTAATAGCACAATAATTCACTACAACTATACCCGACAATAGCTATTAAATAGACACAAAATAACATAAAGAGAACACCAAAAATTTAACGAGGTTCGACTAATTTTGTCTACGTCCTCGGACACTACCAAAATAATATTTCACTAATTGAAGAAATATTACAAAAGAGAGAGAAAGAATAAAATTGCCTAAATATAGGAAAGGGCAATTTTGGGATGGATTACTAAGGGAGGGGAGGAGTTTATTTATAAGCTTTAGGACTCCTCCCATTTTCCTAAAATCCGATGTGGGATTTTGTCAAAAACCAACAAATCTCCACCTTGGCAAAATCCCATACAATTTTCTCACAAACTGCTACCTTCAGTAGTGTCTACAATTCTCAATTTTTAAGTTTTAACAATATTGATCAAGTCCAAACAATATTAAAACTTGACTGCAGTCACCACTTTTGTCATCATATCAGCAGGATTCTCAGTGGTCCGAATCTTCTGGATTATAATTTCACCTTCTTCTAAAATCTCTCGTACAAAGTGATATCGAACATCAATGTGCTTCGTCCTTGCATGATAAACCTGGTTTTTTGCTAAGTGAATAGCACTCTGACTATCACAATGCACTTTGATGTGCTTCTGTTCAATTCCCAGTTCACCAAGCAACCCTTGAAGCCAAATTGCCTCCTTCACAGCTTCTGTAACTGCCATATACTCTGCTTCTGTAGTAGACAAAGCCACTGTTGACTGTAAAGTGGACTTCCAACTAACTGGTGCCTTTGCAAAAGTAAACACATAACCAGTAGTTGATCGACGTTTGTCTAAATCACCTGCGTAGTCAGAATCACAATATCCAACTACGTACTGACCTTCTTGCTTGTCATGCTGAAATACCAAACCAACATCTATGGTGTTCATAATATACCGTAAAATCCATTTCACAGCTTGCCAATGCTCCTTTCCAGGATCATGCATATACCTGCTTATAACCCCAACTACTTGTGAAATATCGGGCCTCGTACACACCATTGCATACATTAAACTACCAACAGCACTTGCATATGGTACTTTTGACATGTACTCCCGTTCTGCATCATTCTTTGGTGACATGGATGCACTAAGCTTGAAATGAGGAGCAAGTGGTGTACTAATTGGTTTTGACTTCTCATTCATGCCAAATTAGTACCTTCCTTAAATATTCCTTTTGAGACAAATAAAGCCTCCCCAATTTCCTATTTCTTGAAATTTTTATGCCGAGAATCTTCTTTGCTTCACTAAGATCCTTCATCTCAAACTCCCTATTCAATTGAGTCTTTAATTTCTCAATTTCTGTTTGACTCTTGGAAGCTATCAACATATCATCAATATAAAGAAGAAGATATATATAGGATCCATCTTGTAGCTTGCGTAAATACACACAATGATCATATTTGCTTCTCGTATAATTCTGCCCTATCATAAACTTATCAAATTGCTTATACCACTGCCTTGGAGATTGCTTCAATCCATACAGCGATTTTTCCAATTTGCATACCATCTTTTCCTTTCCAGCAACTTTGAATCCATCTGGTTGAGTCATGTAGATTTCCTCATCCAAGTCTCCATGTAAAAATGCAGTTTTTACATCCATCTGAACTAGTTCCAAATCCAACTGTGCTACCAAAGCCAACAAGATTCTGATGGAGGAATGCTTTACAACTAGAGAAAATACTTCATTATAATCAACTCCCTCCGTCTGAGCATAGCCTTTAGCCACTAATCTTGCTTTGTAGCGAACATTATTCTTGTAAGGAAATCCATCTTTCTTTGCATATACCCATTTGCACCCAATTGCCTTCTTTCCCTTTGGAAGACTAGCTAGTTTCCATGTTTGATTCTTTTGAAGGGACTTCATTTCTTCATTCATTGTGATCCTCCACTTTTTCTGTTCTGAACTTTGAACTGCTTCATTAAAAGTGGTAGGAACATCATCGATTGCAATTGGTGATGCAGAAGAGACCATATCAGCATAATGAGCAGGTTGTCTAATGGTCCTCTTTCCTTTTCTTAGTGCAATTGATTCATGTTGCTGTGGAGGTTCTTGGGTCTGAACCTCTTCTTCATTTGACTCTTCTTCTACCATAGGAGAGTCAACATCAGTTTCTTTATTGGCTAGGACAATTTTGTTACTATCAAACTCCACCTGTTTGGAAGTACCCTCCACCTGCTGTGGAGTACCATCTGTCTGTTCATCAGTTACCTTTCTTAACATGGTAGATTCATCAAAGGTAACATCCCTGCTGAAGATTATTTTCTTTGTCTCTGGACACCAAAGACGATAGCCTTTTATACCAGATGTGATCCCCATAAATATTGCCTTCTTTGCTCTTGGATCTAGCTTTGACTCCTTAACATGATAATATGCAGTGGAACCAAATACATGTAAGGAATCATAATCTGTAGTAGGTTTTCCAAACCATTTCTCTAATGGTGTCTTACCACCAATAGCAGTCGATGGTAAACGGTTGACAAGGTGACAAGCATATACCAAAGCCTCAGCCCAAAATTCTTTGCCCAACCCAGCATTGGACAACATACACCGAACCTTCTCCAGCAATGTCTGGATCATACGCTCAGCCACCCCATTCTGTTGTGGTGTATTTCTGACGGTGAAGTGCCTGACAATACCTTCATCTTCACAGACTTTCAAAAAAAGATCATTTTTTAACTCTCCACCATTGTCTGTTCATAGACGTTTGACTTTTCTACCTGTTTGAGTCTCTATCATCTTTTTCCATTTAAGAAAAATTCCCAACACCTCATCCTTCGTCTTCATCGTATACACCCAAACTCTTTGGGAAAAATTATCAACAAAGGTAACATAATAGTGTTTTCCTCCAAAAGAAGTTGTCTTGGAAGGCCCCCATACATCTGAATGAACATAATCCAAAATACCCTCAGTATCATGGATTGCTATTCCAAATTTCACCCTTGTCTTCTTCCCTTTGATGCAATGCTCACAAAAATTCAATTTGCAAGCCCGTGCTCCTTTCAATAATCCTTGATCTATTAGTAATTTCAAGGATTTTTCTCCAGCATGCCCCAAACGCATATGCCATATCCTGGTTGCTTTTGACTCCTGATCATTAGTAGAAGCTGTTACTGCTGCTGTCCCAACAATTATACTACCCATAAAGTAATACACATTGTTTCTCTTTCGAATTCCCTTCATTATCACAAGTGCTCCAGAGATAATCCTCATTATCCCATCCTTCGCTCTTACTTCTAAACCTTTTGACTCTAAGGTTCCCACAGAGATGAGATTTCTCATTAAATCTGGCATATAATGAACACCTGTTAAGGTTCTGATTGATCCATCCTGATTCCTCAAGCGAATTGAACCAATCCCATGTGTGTCAAGAGGGAAATTATTTGCTGTGTAGACAACTCTACCTTTTAGTTCTTTAAAATCAAAGAACCATTCTCTATTTGGGGTCATATGGTGGCTACAAGCTAAATATAGCAACCATGAGTTAGAACTACTGGTTGATGGTGTAGCAGCAAATGAGAAGTCTGAATCTGCTTCATCATACTCAGCTACATTTGACTCTGAGAAAGCCTTTCCTTTTTCAGGTTTGCCTTTATTCTTTAGCTTAGGACAATCTTTCTTCCAGTGCCCCTTTCCTTGACAAAAGGCACATTCATCTTTACTCAGTCTGGATTTTGACTTTGATCTCCCTCTCCTTCGTTTATTCTGGCTCTGCAAACAGCCTCTAACAACAAGAGCTTCAGCTTCTACACTTGTATTTTCTTGCTTTTCTTTCTTTCTCAATTCATAACTATACAAGGCAGCAGTTACTTCACTGAGAGACACAGCAACCTTCCCATGAAGTAGAGTATTTTCAAGGTACTCAAACTCATCAGGAAGTGATCCCACCAACATCAGAGCCAGATCTTCATCATTAAAAGTCACATCCATATTCATCAAATCAATCACCAGCTGATTAGAGCTGGTAATGTGATCATTCATAGTGGTACCGGGTACATAATTAAAGTGGAATGATCTCTTCTTCATATAGAGCTTGTTCTGACTACTTTTCTTCAAGAACTTCTCCTCTAGTGCTTTCCACAATTTATTTGCAGAAATTTCTTTCGAAAATGTATACTTCTGCTCTCTAGAAAGACACGATCGAATTGTACCATATGTCAATCTATTAATAGTCTTCCATTCTTTCTCCTCAACTTCCTCTGATTTCTCTTCTTCAATGGCAATATCTAGACCTTGCTAAAAAAGAGCATCTAGAACATCACTTTGCTACATGCCGAAATGATCGGTGCCATCAAAAATCTCCACTGCAAATCTGGCATTTGTTACAGTAGTTCTTGCCAAAATTGACGATGATGAAGATGTGGATGCTTTTGTACTATCTGCCATTTCTGCTGCAAATTCTATTTAATAGCTGTTAATGCGGAATGCCAATTAGCCCAAAGAAATTTTTTCTGATGTGGAAGATCAGCCTAAGCCGCAACCACAGAGCATACTAAAATAAACCAAGAGCTCTGATACCAATTGTTGTGGAATTCGGGTTAATTTCCACCAATAACAACAATATTCACATTGAGAACTATTATCCAGGTGACTAGAGTGTGAACGATTGAACTAAAAATCACCCAAACGAAAAATTCCCAGGTAAGTGGTGAGGTCACAGCGGTCCAACTTAAAAATCACTTTCCTAAACAGAATTTAACCAATACAAGTAATTTTAATAGCACAATAATTCACTACAACTATACCCGACAATAGCCTATTAAATAGACACAAAATAACATAAAGAAAACACCAGAAATTTAACGAGGTTTGGCTAATTTTGCCTACATCCTCGGACACTACCAAAATAATATTTCACTAATTGAAGAAATATTACAAAAGAGAGAGAAAGAATAAAATTGCCTAAATATAGGAAAGGGCAATTTTGGGATGGATTACTAAGGGAGGGGAGGAGTCTATTTATAAGTTTTAGGACTCCTCCCATTTTCCTAAAATCCGATGTGGGATTTTGTCAAAAACCAACAGTAATTACCTCAAATATGACTTTAAATTTCAAATTCAACCCAAATTAATAGTTGACAATGTTCAACACACCAATTGAAGACTGTTGAAGATGTTCCAACAGGTGTTGTAACATATACATAGAACACCAAAGAAAGAGCGCGGTCACACAATATATATATCATTATATAGTATATGGTAATGTAGTAATTAAATGATATGCAGCCATGACACTACTTAATTAATATAATCCTTCTGAAAGGTTCTCCTCATGGCAGCAAAGGAAAGAAATGTATTTCCCCATGTTACGTTGGCATTCAGGGCATTTCAAGCTCTCAGGAATTCTACCGACGTCGCTGGGGAGCTCCAATCGGGAGCACGGATGAGAAATGCCATGAAGCTTGTCATGGTGGTCTTTGAAGGACATATCAAAGCCCTTAATAGAGATATTTTCTTTCCAAATATCATATTCTAGCAATGTACGTAAAATTGTAGTACTATGTCCATTCACCACAACATTAGATCCTTTACTAAGGACAGCCCATCCACCTTCTTTGTCATGGCTAAGTATTCTTTTGATTTCTTGCATCATTGGATCATGTTCATCAATTTTGCCTAATTGAATCTTGGAAAATAACATGCTTTCTAGTCTTGTCCAAAAGAACCATACCATGGTCATGTCTTGCCATGCATAACTAAGCTTCTCCACATTGATTGTGGCTATGATTCTTTGGATTTCGTCTCTTTTGCTGCTCTTTCCTATATAAACCATTTCTAGTGGTATGGGAGCTGTCTGTGCAACTAATCTTGCTGCGTTCGTGAACTTCCTTACCCACTCCACATTGTCCCCTCCATACAAGAAAATGTATTTGCCTTCTTTAATCTGTTTAAAAAAATTTATACTTCTGTCAATTTTATATTACGTTATATAATATAATTTAATATAGTATTGGTGAAGTGCTATTTAGCTGTTTTGAAATTTTAGTGACCAAAACTCCAGAAATTTACTTAATATAAATTTAAATAATTTTTAATCAATATCTTCAATATGATTTTTTTTCAACAGCATGTTAATTAACATGATGCCAATGTGAAAGTGTTTTTCAAATGACTGGGAAAACAATTTGAAAACATGACTTAAATATCATCAGTATTTAACATTTTTTAATTTCAAGAAACAACTTCAATAATAATACTAATTAATAAAAACTTCTATAATTTAATATTAAATGATGCATATGATCATATGTATTTGATTTTCGTACATATGTTAAGTGAATTTACCCAATCGAGAATGGTTGGATCAATGCCATCAACCAAAACCTCAAGCCTCCAAAACTCTTGTCTCCATAGAGCTTCCTCTCTGGAGCTAGTGAAAGGAAAGGCATTGCTACCCCAAATCCACATCATGTGTAATGCATTAGGGGATAAAACTTTGCCCATAGGATCAAGCACAACAAGGATAGGCTTGTTTCTGAAGTGCCAAACATCCTTAATGAATTTAACTACCACTTTATGAATAATTGATGGATGATGCACTGTGTACCATGGCATTGTTGATTGCAAGTTTTCGAACTGCTTTTGCATCGTCTCATTCCAGGGAATTGCTCGGTCCACAATTGGAATCCAAACCACTTCATACCTGTTCTCCAGCCTTGATTCATTGTAAATCTGTTCAAGAATTGCAAGCTCATCCTGGGAAATGTCTAGGCCTGATATCAGCAATAGCACACTCTTTCCCCTTAGCACATCAAGGTTTACCTATTTAGTTAAATTGCAAATAGTCCTGCATTAGCTTCAAATCATATACATTGCTATCTACTACCTGGTATGAAAATCGGTAAAATAGAATTTATTTGAATTGAATTGTCGCAAAATCTGAGTTTTCAAATGAGGATATAGTATCTATTTGATAGAAAAGCTATAGCATACCCTTGTCTTTGTAGAACCATCAATAAGTGGTGGAATATCATCCTTGATATAGATGATGGCCTTAAGGATCTTCATGTTGTCAATGTGGACCATTTCAAAAAATTTCTGGAGCATTTCATAGGCTTCAGCATCCCTCTTCCCCTCTGGATATAATATTAAATATCAATTAGTGAGAACACTCAAATCCAGTTAAAAAATTTCTGGATATCCAAATATAATATTAAGTCTCAATTAAAATCATAGTCAAGTGGAAAACCTATGTGTTCGTAGCAAATGGAGAGCTGCTTCCTTAGATGTTCGTATATGTTTTCGAGTTTGTGAGCCAATGTAGATAGCTCCCATGAGTCTGATGTGGCAAATCTGAAGCAATTAATTAAAGTGCAAATTAAGAGATTATTGACATAATTGCACTTTCAATATTAGTCAATTAATGACCCTGTTGGACCTAAAATTGAAATAGAATTGAGTTAGGCTTAATTTGTTGAGTTAAAAATATTGCATTTTGGAGGTTAGGGGGCATGACCCCTCCTAGTTCCCCCTTGTCTTCAGGACTATCATGCAGTGGCGGCTTATCATTTTTTGGGGCCTAGGCAAGTTACAAAAAAGAGGCTTTTTAACTTAAAAAATTAATAAAATAAAATTATAAATTAATTTTACCATAAATTAAACTATGTATATATGTATAAGTATGTGTGTGTGACCTTTATAACTTGGGGGCCTTTATTGTTGGGGAACCGTAGGTGATCGCCTATATCGCCTACCCCATTGAGTCTATCATGTTGTGAGTTTCAGCCTATAAGTCAAATTAATCATTATATATATATATATATATATATATATATATATATGAAAACTAAATGGAAATTAAAGAGAAAGCAAATGAATAAATATTATACTCAGGTCCAATGGAGGTGAGACTGGTAATCTGAATTGCGCAAACGAAAACACTCCTTATAGTCCAATAGACAGCAGTCGGGATGTGGGAAATGGCAGTGGACAATGCTGAAAGCTCTGGGGAAATGTAAGATGGTAATTCCCTGAACTCAACTATGCAATTAGCAACCTGCATCATGACTCTGATCAGCTTGTGAAGCGCATCGAATCGAGGCTTCAATGGTGCTGTGTGTTCTAGGATTTCAGGCAATTGCCTCAGGATTGCCATTGATTTGGCAAGTGGGTTTATAGAGTAGAGCTGGGCAAGCAGAAAGAATTCCCCATAGTTCAAAGCAAAAGCTGCCATGGCAAGCACCAATTTTGCATCCCAAGAATAGCTCGATAACATGTTGAATAATGAAATAGTTGTGGCATGGGCGTCTGATCCACTTACAGCCTTGTAGGATATCTGAAATTTCAATTTCATTTTAGGCCATCTACATTTGTATATATATCATTGTTTGTGTTCCATTGGAAATTAACTAGTGCTAATACATCAAGTAACCTTACCTCCCATGCAATTCTATCAATAACAAATATCAATGCTTCAAGCATGGCGGACCTCGCGTCATCGGATTGATCACTCTTCTCTTCCATGTCTGTGTGTATCTTATTATCGGCAACCAACATTAATTAAAGAACAAGTGATTCACTAGAAATATTGAGTTAACCTGACTCCATTACTATTTAACTAAAAGCTTATGTTTGTATATGAGTTAATTAAATACTAATTGATCGTACGTACCTTGAAAATTTTGTCAACATTGGCACAATTAAGGACGTCTTGGACAATATTGAGAAGAGGTCTAACATGAACCTCTCGGCCATCTGGAGCATGAGTTGCTTGAATTTGCTTCATCATTGAATTTTCATCGGACAGTGCTAACATGCTACGATGATCAACACCCTCGATCAATTGCTGCTGGCTAGCTCTAGCGCCTGAAGTTGAGAGTGACCTGAAGGCCATGGCTTGCTCTAAGGATATAAGGAAAGCAATAAGAATTTATTGACTCGGTGTTGTTGCAATGGCTAATTAATGAAACCTATTATTTGTTTATATATAGTGCTCAGAAATGGAATAAAGGTAGGTCTATCACCAGTTGAATCAACTTCCTTGCTTCCATTGTAATCAATATCTTAAAACTCAAAGGGAATACTAACTTTTGGAACATCTATGCCCCATCTTTTCCTTTGCTCTAATTCAGCATCTAGATCTACCTCAACAATCATGATATTTGACCACGTCTTCCTATAAGTATATCACTATTCTGAAAAATGACTATAATAGTTATTGAGCTAATAGTTCAATAGTTGAGTATCGGTCTAAGTCAAATGTTTGAATATCAGTATATGATAGCTTTCTCCTTTAAAAATTTCAAGTGTACAAAATAATAAATTCAATAGAAAAAAAGTAAGTTATAATCTCAAGAATTTAGATTAATTAGTTAATGAATTTGCTCTTAACTTATTGGCTAATTATGTTCGTTAGATTTTTTGTAAATTTTATTAGTAAAATAATCTAAATTAAGACGAATTATAATGAAAATTTGTAAATTTTATTAGTAAAATAATCTAAATCAAGATGAATTATAATGAAAATAAGTAATGGTTTAGAATAGTTGTATTTGAAGAAAGAATATACAGGATCAAACAAACAAAGAATATACAACCATGAGAAAAAAAAAAAAGTTTGATTGGCCAATCCTGTATTGGTTTGCTTCCTCACTTGATTCCTTGTTTTCTTTTTGCTTGTTCAAATAATGAAGAATTTCCTTTCTTTAAATTCTAAGTTACTCTTGTGTAACTATGTCTTTATGTACCAAACCAATTACTACACTGATTGGTATTTTACTATTAGAATATATTTAGTAAATTATAATAAAATATAATGTAATATAATAAAATTAATATTTTTTAATTCAAATATTATATTAAAAAGAAATATAATTATATTATATTATAATTTATTATGATTTATTAAAAATTATTTTATTATTTTATCTAATGTGAAGACATTAATGTCGTTTAAATATAAATTATTTTTCTATAATATAGTGTATACAGCAGGTGTGATTAATTTTTTTTGAAATGAGTGAATATGAAACAAGATAGATTTTATTCCTTACTTCTTTTAAGGTAAAGTACAAAAATGTTGATTTAAGAGCTAGCCAATCAAATCTATAACGACAAATCAAACCATAGTTGTGCTTTGCCTCTCTACAATTTGTCCCCAGCTCGGGGTTATGAGAAAATCCATGAAGATTTTTTTTTTTTTTTTTTAATGAGAAATAAATCCATGATGAAGATATTGTTGTAGTTATAATTCAAATATGGAGGCACTAGATTTCTGCCTCCATATTTGACAATGGAATATAGCTTGCATGTTATAAGCTGTGTTCTAATTGGTTGAGAGCCTATATAAAGGCTCCCTCTCCCTCTTATTCATTTATCCCAAATTCTCTAAGCAATTAAGAGAATTCATAAATTAAGAGAGTTTTTAGTGAGAGAAAAAATATTAAAGAGTTAAATAAAATATTTAGTGTGTGTTTTTTCTATTTTCAAGAGAGATTATTATTATTATTTCTTTGTGATTTAGAGAGAAAGTTGTAACTTTTATTATTTCTCATAGTGAAATTCTTCTATCCTTACCCGTGATTTTTACTCTAATTTGTTTGAAATTTTCCACGTAAAATCTATGTCAAAATTATTTTCATTATTTTCTCAAATTATTAGTTGTATTCTTGCTCTAATCCGGTCCTAATTTTTCAACAAGTGGTATCAGAGCTATTGGTTTTAATTTTTCTTGAAAAATAAGAGTATGCTCTGTGGTTGCAGTTTTAACTGATCTTTCACATAAAAAAAAATTTTCTTAGAAAATTATTATTGCAAATAGTACTCAGAGGTATTATACAATTTGACACTATTCACGGGTATGCTAAAAATAAGTGTGGTAGTGTAAAAATATATATCTAGAAAAAGTTCTGGTTAAGGAAAGACTTAATATTTAAGTGTGTTCATTGTGACTCACCTCTCTTTCCTATGAACTTACCTAATGTATTGTTCATGGACTACGGTCACTATTTGAGTATACAGTTACTATTTGCATGAAATAGTGGGAGCTAGATTTGCCAAAAAGTTCATGATAGAAGCAATGGTGGCAAAATTTGAGATTGAAAAGTTTAACGAGAAAAATTTCTCAATGTGGAAATTAAAAATAAAGGCTATCTTGAGAAAAAATAATTACCTAGTGGCTATCAGTTATAGGCCGGCGGAAGTCGCAGATGACAACAAATGGAATGAGATAGACGGGAATGCTGTTACAAATCTTCATCTAGCAATTATAGATGAGATATTGTCTAGCATAGAGGAGAAGAAAACAGCAAAGGAGATCTGGGATCATCCCACAAAATTGTACAAGGCCAAGTCACTCCACAACAAAATTTTCTTTAAGAGGAAATTGTATACTCTTCGGATGTCAAAATCTACTTTAGTGACAGAGCACATCAATATGATGAATACACTATTTTTTCAACTCACATTGTTGGGATATACAATAAATTCACAAGAGCGTGTTGAACTTCTACTTCAAAGTCTACCAGATTCATATGATCAACTCATCATTAATTTTACAAATAATATCCTTGCAGACTATCTAATTTTCGATGATGTTGCAGCTGCTATTCTTGAAGAAGAAAATCAGTGTAAAAACAAGGAAGATAGATTAGTCAGTTCACAGCAAGCAGAGGCATTGACAGTGATGAGAGGGAGATCAATGGAACGTGACTCAAATGGGAGCCAAAATCATGATAGTTCCAAATCAAGAAGTAAGAAGAATATGAAGTGCTACCATTATGGTAAGAAGGGTCACCTAAAGAAGGATTGCTGGAGTTTAAATAAAAATTTCAATCCTCATGGAAATGTAGTATCTACCTCAAATGAAGGTGAAGCCTTGTGTTATGAAGCAGCGATGACTTCAGAAGACAAAAAAAGATTTGCTAATGTATGACTCATTAACTCTGGAGTATCATTTCATATGACCTCTCAGAGAGAGTGATTCCATCATTATGAACCTATCTCAAGAGGATCTATGTACACAGTTGATAATTATGCCTTAAAGATTGTCGGTATTAGAACCATCAAGCTAAAGATGTATGATGGTACAATTCGCACTATTCAAAACGTGCGATATGTGGAGGGCTCGCAGAAGAATCTGTTGTCTAAAGGACAATTGGATGATCTTGAGTGTAGGATTGAAATCCAGACTAAGATTAAAAAAGTAATCCATGGCACGCTTGTACTTATGAAAGGACAGAAAAAGATTGCAAACTTGTTTATAGTGATGGGAGAGACTGTACAGGAAGGAGAAGCATTAGTTGCTTCAAGTAGTTTGAATAAAAAATTTGCAATGATGTGGCATTACAAACTTGCGCATATGTCTGAATAAGGAATTTAAATTCTTGCAAAGAAAAATCTACTTCCGGGACTCATAAAGGTGTCCTTACCTTTTTGTGAGTATTGTGTTACAAGCAAGCAGCATAGAATAAAATTTAACACATCAAATTCTAGAAGCAATAAAGTTCTAGAATTAGTTCACTCTGATGTATAATAAGCACCAGTTTCATCTCTGGGAGGAGCGAAGTACTGTGTGTTCTTCATAGATGATTTTTCCAGGAGATGTTGGGTATTTCCTATCAAGGGGAAGGAAGATGTGTTTTCAGTTTTCAAAACATTCAAAGTGCTGATAGAACTTGAATCTAGGGAAAAGATCAAGTATTTGAGGATAGATAATGGAGGAGAATATACTAGCAATGAGTTTGCTAACTTTTATAATCAAGAAGGCATTAAGAGACAGTTCACTACAACATACACTCCTCAACAAAATAGAGTGACAAAGCGGATGAATATAACCCTATTGGAAAGAACAAGGGCCATATTGGGAGCTGCAAGTCTAGAAAAAATATTTTGGGCAGAAGTAGTCAACACCGACTGTTATGTGATCAATCGGTTACCATTAACTGCAATTGAGTTGAAAACACCGATGGAGATGTGGACAGAAAAGTCTGTTGATTATTCAAACCTCTATGTATTCGAAAGTCCTGTGTACATGATATACAACACCCAAGAGACTATGAAGTTAGATCCAAAATCCAGAAAATGCATATTTCTGGGTTATGTTGATGGAGTAAAGGGGTATCACCTATGGAATCCTACTACGTATAAGGTTGTCATCAGCAGGGATGTGATATTTGCAGAAGGGCAGCTACAAGAGAAAGATGATAGTAGCAGTTTAAACAAAGGTCTAGAAACTACAATGATACAGGTAGAAAAAGAGTCTGATTCAAAGGATTCTTTAAAGTAATACCAGAAATTGAGGAATGAGAACCAGTTGAGCCTAAAACTACAGAAGTTCGATGGTCAACTCATGAAAGAAAAACATCAGCTTGGCAGTCTGATTATTTTATGGAGAGTAATGTTGCATACTATTTTCTAAATGAGGAAGGGGAGCTATTAACTCTCTAAGAAGCAATGAATAGTTCAGATACATCTCAGTGGATGGCAGCAATGCAGGAGGAAATGGAAGCTCTTTATAAGAGCAAGACTTGGGAGCTTGTGCCATTACCACAAAGAAGAAGGCCTATTGGCAATAAATGGGTCTTCAAGATCAAACGAAATAGTGATGATCAAGTGGAGCGGTATCGTGCAAGACTGGTGGTAAAAGGGTATGCTCAGAAAGAAGAAATTGATTTTAATGAGATATTCTCCCCTGTGGTTCAACTTAATACAGTTTAAATAGTTCTGGCAATCTGTGCTACTCTTGACCTACATTTAGAATAGTTAGATGTGAAAAATGCGTTTTTTCATGGAGACCTTGAAGAAGAAATTTATATGCTCCAACCAGAAGGATTTGAAGAAAAAGGAAAAGAGTACTTAGTTTGCAAGTTGAACAAATCTCTGTACGGTCTCAAATAGGCGCGGAGGTGTTAGTATAAGAGATTTGATTCCTTCATCATAAGTCTTGGATACAACAGACTTAATGCAAACCCTTATGCATATGTCAAGAGGTTTGGTGGAAATGATTTTATCATCTTGCTATTGTATGTAGATGACATGTTAGTAGCAAGTCCCAAAAAAGATCATGTCAAAGATTTGAAGGCTCAGTTGGCTAGGGAATTTGAAATGAAGGACTTGGGACCTGCAAATAAGATTTTAGGGATGCAAATTCACCGAAACAAAAATAATAGGAAGATTTGGCTTTCTCAAAAGAATTATTTAAAGAAGATCTTATGACGCTTCAACATACAAGATTGTAAGCCAATTTCTACCCCACTTCCTATTAATTTCAAGTTACCCTCTATGATGAGTCCTAACACTAAAGCAGAGAGAATGGAGATGTCTCGAGTACCGTATGCATCAGCAGTGGGAAGTTTAATGTTCGCTATGATTTGTACAATGATAACTCTATATTTTTAGAGTTATTTTAATTGTTTAAACTTAAATTTTAGCTCAATTATCGAGAATGCAATAATATTATTACTTATTTTTAGAAATAAATAGTTCTACAATTTATAAATAAATTATAACATATTTTAAGTATTTTTATTTTATTTTTGCAGATCAAAATGATGCAGTATAAATAATGATGCAAGCAATGATTCAAGTTTTCAATCCATGAGAAATAAATTCAATGGTTGGTAGCCAAAATTCAATGGTTGGTAGCCAACCTAACCATTTTTGAATATTGATAAAGAAATTCAATGGTTGGTGGCCAAAATTCAATGGTTGGTAGCCAACCTAACTATTTTTGAATATTGATGAAGGAATTCAATGGTTGGTGGCCAACCTAACCATCAATGTTGAATTTTTGATGTAAGAATTTTAATGGAACTTGAATTCTTCCACCAAACATGTCTATAAATACCATGCTTGGCAAAGGGAAATGGCATCAAAAGAAAATCCATAAAAAAAAATATTTAGAGAGATTTTCACATGTTTTCTTAGAGTAGATTAGTTTTATTTTTTATTTTGATCAAGAGAAGGAGTTTTTGGAAGCTTGAGTTCATCAAAGATTGTATCCCAAAACAAGTTCTCTCTAAACTCTATTCTTGAATTTAATTTTAAGTTGTTATTATGTATATTCTTAATTTAATTATTTCTTTCTTTTCAATTATGAATAGCTAATTTTATTTTCTAGGATTTAGATGTAATCTTTTGATTTGCATATGATTATTTATATTTAATTGATTGGGTTGATTGTTGGAATTAATCTTTTATCTTAGAACTAAATGCTTGTAATTAACTGGCCATTAATTGCATGATTTAAGATATTGTGTGAAGTAGCGAGAGTGGAAGCACAATATTAGTTCATTAGGATAACTGACCTAAGGAATGTATTGCTTAAAGATAAGAATACTCCTTTGTGATTTTTAAAAGGATTTTCATAAAACTTAATGGGTTTGTGTTAATTGCTTATGATCACGAGAGTAGACGTAAGGTTAATATGAACACACATGTTGTATCTTGAGAGAGAACATCATATAATTTAGGGAAATCTAATCATTAATTCCAGCAAAAATAATCCAATCTAAAAAATATAAAGTAATCATATGTGATCAATTGATGAATTCTAAATTCTAGACCTTTAATCTTATTTTCATATTTATCATTATTTATTTACTTCAATTTTATTTTAGCTTAAAATATAAATCTCATAATTGATTTTCTAAATAATAGAGTAATATTAAAAATTGGTACTTTACAAACCCTTCCTCGTGGGAACGATACTCACTCATCACTTTATTACTTGTAAACGATCTGTGCACTTGCAGAAATCGCGCAACAAGTTTTTGGTTAGTAAATACCAGACATTGCACATGCAGTAGGAGTGGTTAGTAAATACATGATGAATCTTGGTAGAGAGCATTGGAATGCTGTGAAAAGGGTCCTGAGATACATTAAGGGGACCTCAAATGTTGCATTACGTACATTAAGGGGACCTCAGATGTTGCATTATGTTATGGAGGATTAGACTTTACTATCAGAGGGTATGTTGACTCAGATTATGTAGGTGATTTAGACAAAAGCAAATCTACTACAGGTTATGTGTTTATTCTTGCTGGAGGAGCAGTAAGTTGGGTTTCAAAATTGCAGTCAGTTGTGGCTACGTCAACAATTAAAGCAGAGTATGTAACAGCTACACAAGCTAGTTAAGAAGCAGTCTGGTTGAAAATGATAATGAAAGAACTCGGTCACAAACAGGAAAAGATTTCATTGTTTTGTGACAGTCAGAGTGCTTTGCATCTTGCAAGGAATCCAGCTTTTCATTCAAAGACAAAGCACCTTTGAGTTTAGTACCACTTTATTCGTGAAAAAGTGGAAGAAGGAATAGTGGATATGCAGAAAATTCACACAAAAGAGAACTTGGCAGATTTTATGAAAAAAGTAGTCAATATTGACAAGTTTGTTTAGTGTCGATCCTTTAGCAGCCTAGCAAAGACATGAGCAACAGGGAATAACAAGGAAGAAAGAATAGTGTGAGGATTGATTGATCATCAATCAAATTTTCAAGTGAGAGATTGTTGTAGTTATAATTCAAATATGGAGGCACCGAATTTGTGCATGGAACATAGCTTGCATTTTGCAAGTTGTGTTCCATTTGATTGGGAGCTTATATAAAGGCTCCATCTCCCCCTTATTCATTTATCCCAAATTCTCTAAGCAATTGAGAGAACACCTAAGTTAAGAGAGTTTTTGGTGAGAAAAAAATATTAGAGAGTTAGATAAAATATTTAGTGTGTGTTTTTTCTATTTTCAAAAGAGATTATTATTATTATCTCCTTGTGATTTAAAGAAAAAGTTATAACTCTTATTATTTCTCACAGTGAAATTCTTCTATCCTTACCTGTGGTTTTTACCCTAATTTGTTTGGAGTTTTCCATGTAAAATTTGCGTGTCAAAATTATTTTTATTATTTTCTCAAATTATTAGCTGTGTTCTTACTCTAATCTGGTTCTAATTTTTCAACAGATATTTACTTCATATATATTTACTACACTTTTGGGTAATAGCCAATCAAAGTTCTTGTAAGACATTATATTCATTAGGATTAAATTTTTCTTAAAAAAATATTTTAGAAGTTATTGAAAAAATCAGTTTGAAACTGTTGTTTAATTGTTTTTAAGTCAATTTGAAAGTCGTAATTAGCTGTTTTAAAGTTTTTATAACTAAACTATATAAAATTTATCTTAAAAATAAAATTTTAATGACCTATAATGCGTATTTTCAAATTAATATTTTTCTAAATAAGAGTTCAAATAGTAACGTTAAATAGATTTTTGTATGCTCTAAAAAGAGATTATTCAATAATTCTTATATGCAATTTACACTTCCAATAATTTCATTTACATGAGATCCACATTTCAAAAAAAAAAAAAAATAAATAAATAATGAAATTTTATATATTTAAGCTCTGTTTATTTCGCAGAATATTTTTTTAAAAAATAATTTTTTTTTATTTTCAAATATTTGGAGCACTTAATTATGAATGAAAAATTAAGTCATTACTTAAAAAAATAACTACTTTTTTAAGAAATAATAAATTTATTATAATATAAAAATTTAAACACATATTAATTTAAACACATACTCATTAACCTATCAATTACCAATAATCATTATTAGTGGCCACCAATTATCACTACAGGTAGGTGGCTATTAGCCACTATTACCCATCGCCGGGGAACATCAATTACAAGAAAAATTATAAGAAAAAATCCCTCAATAATTAAAGGCCATTTACGTGTCAGTTTTAAACCCTGAAAAGCTACCTAAAAACAACAAACCTAACCTATAAAAAAAAAAAAAAATTTAACCATCGAAACACGCAGAAAACCATCATAAAACTATATGTGCTCTAATCTTTT
Source organism: Reutealis trisperma (assembly GCA_947687605.1). Lineage (NCBI taxonomy): Eukaryota > Viridiplantae > Streptophyta > Magnoliopsida > Malpighiales > Euphorbiaceae > Reutealis > Reutealis trisperma. The sequence goes on from CANTUT010000032.1 coordinate 479,328, forward strand.
CTTTTTAATAGAATCAAAGTAATCTGCCTTATTATAGCAAGTCCCATAAAAGCTACGAACTATTTTGATTAGCATCATGAATTGATTGAAGTAGCATGATAATAAATTATATAACAAGAGATATTAAAACATATTTGTTGAGCTTTCACAGATTGAGTAATTTTTTAAAAGTTTACAGCTCAAAATCTTAGTGTTCTATTAGTAACAAAAATTTAGGATATTACATAAATAAAAAATATTTACGGAATAATTTATAAATCTACAGGTCATTATATACCCACTCAAATAATAATGAGTGATAATGGATAAAAATGGACTAGGCCAGTTGGGCTCAACTTGGAGCAAGGTCAATCAGGCAAGCTATTTAGGGCAGAGCCCAAGCTCATACCGAATTCGCTGTGCCAAGCTCGGCGACAACATCTTCCTTACCAATATACCAAGCTTGCTCCAAGGAAGCTTGCTCCACAACATAATATACTGTAGCTCATGATACCATCCATCAGGAAAGTTAAAAGCTATTAGAAGAAGTATGCTTAGAGTATCTCCGACATACTTTTTATATAATTCAAAATTTTTATTATAAAAAAATTATCTCATAAAATAAAAACTCAATAGACTCTTTATTCTTTCAAGGATGCGTTTGTTTTGCATAGTAGGACTGAACAAGACTAGATAAATTTAACTTGTCTAGTGTTTAGTGTATTGATGTGAGCTGAAAGGATTCCGAATCTCTACTAAGCGATGACCAAACTTGTTAGACCTTTAAGACAGTAAAATGAAAGTCCAAACGACTTATCTGGGCGAACATTTCGATACTTAAGTTAGTATATAATATGATGAAAAGAGAGTATATATGTTATATCTTTGAAAAACATACCTTGCCCCTCTTATTTGAGGGCATTTATAGCGGGAGACTTGGAAAACAAGTCTCTGAAATTTGGGCAAGTTAAGTTATGGGAGAGTGGAGAACGTGTTTCCTACAATCTCGAGAGTGGAGGTCGTGGTGGTGGAGAAATGTTTACGTGTCGATTGTTTGCCAGGTGACTTGTATGTTGGAGCCTCTTGAAGAAAGGTTCAGCTGTCTTTGGGAAAGAAGAGTGAGCCATAACTCGCCTTGGATAAGTATTTTATGATGATCTGTATAATATATTTTTATATAGATAAGACAGCACAAAAAAATCACTTTTTGCCCAGTCCCGCCCCTTTTTCAGTTCTTCTATTTTATGAAAAACTCGCTTGTCCAATTCTTATAATTCAATTAATAAAAAATTTATTCTTAAATTATCCTTATTAAATATAATTTTATTTTATTTGAAAATTTAATATTTTATTTCTTTTTTCTTTATGACTTAATTAATAAAAAAATTATTCCTAAACTACCCTAAATAAAATATAATTTTATTTTGTTTGATTTTAATATTTTATTTCTTTTTTCCTTTGTTCTCAATTAATAAAAAATTTATTTCTAAATTACCTTTCATAAAACATAATTTTATTTTGTTTGAAATTTTAATATTTTATTTCTTTTGTCCTTAGTTCTCAATTAATAAATGTTGCACGATTTTCTGCAAGTGCACAGATCGTTTACAAGTAATAAAATGATGAGTGAGTATCGTTTCCACGATGAAGGGTTTGTCAAGTACCAATTTTAAGATTCCTCTATTATTTAGAAAATTAATTATGAGAATTCATATTTTAAGATAAAGTAAAATTTAAGTACATAAATAATAATAAATATGAAAATAAGATTAAAGGTCTAGGATTTAGAATTCATCAATTGATTACTTATGATTACTTTATATTTTTTTAGATTGGATTATTTTTGCTGGAATTAATGATTAGATTTCCCTAAATTATATTATGTTCTCTCTCAAGATACAACATGTGTGTTTATATCAACCTTACGTCTACTCTCGTGATCATAAACAATTAACACAAACCCATTAAATTTTATAGAAATCCTTTTAAAAATCACAAAGGAGTATTCTTATCTCTAAGTAATACATTCCCTAGGTCAATTATCCTAATAAACTAATATTGTGCTTTCACTCTCGCTACTTCACACAATATTTTAAATCATGCAATTAATGGCCAGTTAATTACAAGCATTAAATTCTAAGATAAAAGATTAATTCCAACAATCAACCCAATCAATTAAATATAAATAATCATATGCAAATCAAAAGATTACATCTAAATCATAGAAAAATAAATTTAGCTATTCATAATTAAAAGAGAAGAAACAATTAAATTAACAATAAAAATAATAAACATAATAATAACTTATAATTAAATTCAAGATAGAGTTTAGAGAGAACTTGTTTTGGGATACAATCTTTGATGAACTCAAGTTTCCAAAAACTCTTTCTCTTGATCAAAATAAAAAATAAAACTAATCTACTATAAGAAAACATATGAAAATCTCTCTACATATTTTTTTTATGGATTTTCTTTGATGCTATTTCCCTTTGCAAAGCATGATATTTATAAACATATTTGGTGGAAGAATTCAAGTTCCATTAAAATTCTTATATCAAAAATTCAACATTGATGGTTAGGTTGGCCACCAACCATTAAATTCCTTCATCAATATTCAAAAATAGTTAGGTTGGCTACCAACCATTGAATTTTGGCCACCAACCATTGAATTCTTTTATCAATATTCAAAAATGATTAGGTTAGCTACCAACCATTGAATTTTAGCCACCAACCATTGAATTTATTTCTCATAGATTGAAAACTTGAATCATTGCTTGCATCTTTATTTTTACTGCATCATTTTGATCTGCAAAAATAAAATAAAAATACTTAAAATATGTTATAATTTATTTATAAATTGTAGAACTATTTATTTCTAAAAATAAGTAATAATATTATTGCATTCTTGAGAATTGAGCTAAAATTTAAGTTTAAACAATTAAAATAACTCTAAAAATATAGAGTTATCAATAAAAAAAAATTATTCCCAAATTACTCTCAATAAACACAATTTAATTTTGTTTAAAATTTTAAAATTTTATTTCTTTTTCCTTATGTCTCATTTAATAAAAAATTTATTCCCAAATTACTCTCAATAAATATAATTTTAATTTGTTTGAAATTTTAATATTTTATTTCTTTTTTTTCCTAGGTCTCAATTAACAAAAAAAAATTAGTCCTTAATTACCCTCAATAAACATAATTTAATTTTTTTAAATTTTAATATTTTATTTCTTTTTCTTTAGAAATCAATTAATATAAAAATTATTTCCAAGTTACTCTCAATAAAAATAATTTTATTTTTTTTTGAAAATTTACTGTTTTATTTATTTTCCTTAGGACTCAATTAAAAAAAAATTATTTCTAAGTTACCTTCAACAAACATAATTTCTCATGAATGAAATAAACATGAAAATTTTTTAAATTTTTAAAAATTATTATAATTAAATTTTGTGTAATTAATTGTAAAATAATTTTTTTATTTAAAAATTTAATATTTTATTTCTTTTTCCTATATAGATTTGTTGTATCATAACATTTCAACAAAATACATAATTGGATAAGAGTATTAAAGTTATTTTCACATAATATTCAATGTTGTGCCATGGCAACCAAACACAGAACATGAAAAAATTATTAGTCTGGTCTCAGTTGCACCAAATGCAAGACAAAATAAATATTTATCCAATATTATCCTGTCTTGTATTGTCTTTTCCTATTCCATATTGTCTTGTCTATACAATCAAATGCAAAGTAAATATAAAGTAAAAAGTTGATTTAGCTCTACACTTTATTCTAATTTTAATTAATGCACTCTAAATTTCTAGATACTTTATTAATTAATTTTTTAATCTTATCTTTTTGTAATTGGGGGAAAGTAATGAAATAAAAAGAAGTAAAATTGTATAAAGAAAATGAGGGAAAAAATTTAAAATCATTAATGTTTACGGAAAAAGCAAAAATGAAGAAAAAATATAAAGAGTCCATTGGATTTAAAAATTTTTCCCACTATTTATATTTAAATATACTCTTTATCATATAAGTAATGTTATTTAAAATAAAGAATTCCATTGGAGATACTCTGGCACTTTTTTACTAGCATTCTTTCTCTACACATGAGGTTTTCCAATCTTTTCAATGACTACCTACACATAATATTCTTAGCCAAGGACTTGGTAGAACTTGATAGCCATCACATCAATGTCAAGCCAACCTACCTTGCCATTGGAATCCTGGCTAAATTCAGAATCACTGGCAACATCATCCTGTCATATAAAAAATAAACAGAAACAATATGCAAAGGTAGAAAAATATTTTGTATTGTCTCACTTCTTTCTCTTATTAAAAATATTTAGGCCACAGAGAATGAAAATAACCAATATTAAAATGATAGTTTTCATGCAAATTATAGTCCCCCTAAATTACCAATTAATACAATTTTAAAAAAACGTCATATTATATTAAACCGAAGAAAAAAATTATTAAGATGTCACCATTAACGTCTATAAATTGCCTTATTCAATTTACCCAATCAAATAGTAGCCATTTAATTAATAATTCATTATTCCAATGACTTCTTCTTCTTCTTTTTTTTTTTTTTTTTTTTTTTTTTTTTGTGTGTGTGTGTGTGTGTAACTGGACACATGAGACAATAAGATATGACATTTCATACTGGACTAATTCTTTTATTTGTAAGTTTATTATTATGTATATTACTTATTACGAAATTTTTAAAAAATATTTTTGAAATTATTAAACATAAGATTTAGACCCAAAAATTGGTAACATTAAAATATATTACATATATCACCATTAATAATTCATATCAAAAAAAAAAAAAAAAAAAAAACTCTGCAATTGCCTCTTTTTGGCAACAAATCAAAGTAGTTCATCTGTTCATAGTCCGGTGACATTCAGGGCAAATCATGCGACAAGGGATCCTTCCAATGGAACTTAGAAAATTGAAACGACAACAAGGATGATAATCATTAGCATCTCGAAGTTTGTCATGATGCTGTTTGAAGCAGAGTTCAAAGCTCCTAATACTTGACACAAGCTTCTTCCATTCATCATACTCTTTTAATGTCCTCAAAATAGTAGTACTAAGCCCTATAACTACAATATCCCCCCTTTTGCTAAACAAGGCCCAACCATTTTCTTTATCATAGCTCAGTAATTTTTGGATTTCTTGCATTCTAATTTCTTGACCATCTTCAATGTAATTGCCTAGCTGCAGCAGCGAGATGAGCATTCTCTCTATTCTGGTCCAAAAGAACCATATCTTAACATGTTCTTCCCATGCTATTCCCAAGAACTGCTGAATTTGCTTATGAGAAAGATTCTCATTAAGAAATTTCAATAATTCTTTTCATAAAGGTGACAAAATGGTTATTATTAATTGTCCTTCTCTTTTAGTACTCTCAAATAAGTTCTGAATTTAAAAGGATGGATCTCCACACCAATGTAAAATGCGTGACAAAAATATTACAGAAAAACAAGGAATTCTACTGGTCAAATCCAAAAGTCATTAATTGAGAATTTTATAAAAGTGAAAGGTTTGAGGAAAGGATGAGGAGGGTGGATACCTAGTCATCTTATGAAAAAAGTTTCATATTTTCGGATCAAAAGAGATTGGTACAAAAAGGTCTGTTCATGAGCTAAGTCATGAAGAGCTTTTCAGAAATGTTTTCTTGGATTTCAAGAGGCTGGTGATTGATGAAAGGAAACTCAGTGTTTGAGGAGGAATTGAAGAAGAGGATGCCATGAAAATAACTGAGATTGTTTTCATAGTATCGATAAGGGAACGGTTTTTGAATCTAGATAAAAAATCTAGGATTAGATTCTTATCTCTTTTGATATGTTCAACATCAAATTGATAGCGTGAAAACTATTCTTTCCATCTCAGTAATTGGGGATGAGGAATAACCTTTCCTTTGAACTCTAACATTTTTGAACAAGAAAAACAGTCCATTAGGACAATGAAGTGATTGCCAATGAGGTGGAATTCAAATTTCTTAATTCCATTTTTGACAACCAGGATTTTTTTAAAAGTCAAATGATAATGGAGTTCAGAATCTTTGAATTTTTCATTGCCATATGCACAAATTTGTTTCTTTCTTTCACGTTCTTCTAAAAGCATTGCTCCCCAATATTTGTCAATGGTATCTATTTGTAAAAATCTTTTCTCTAATGAGGGAATATGGAGAAGTGGCAAATTTTGGAGCCCTCTTTTTAAAATCTATACTGCATTTGTCTATTTATCTATCTAGATAAGAGTATCTTTCTTTAGCATGTGTCTCAGAGAATTTGTTTTTTCTGGAAGTAGTAGACAAAATCTCTGAAATAATTTACTATTCTCAAGAACTGCTGAATTTGCTTATGAAAAATATTCTCATTAGGAAACGTTAATAATTTTGAGGCAATGTGGAGATCAGGATGGTTTACCATCTTTGAAGAGCATCCCAAGAGATTGAATTTCCTTTTTTGCCATGTGCTATATATATATATATATATATATATATATATATATATATATATATATATATATATATATATATATATATATATATATATATATATATATATATATATATATATATATATCTGTGTGTGTGTGTGTTGAATTTAACTTTTATTATATTTGTTTAATTTTACTTATTTTCCTCTATCTTATTTGATTTTCTAAATAATAAGAGAAATCTTAATTTTAGTACTTGTCAATCTTTATTCGTGGGATCGACACTTTATTTCACTACTGTATTACTTATTTATGACTTCCGCATTTACAGATTTTACGCAACAAAGTGCAATCTTGCATCCGCTCCTGCACATTATAATGTACTCATGATTGTGTTATTGGGGTCTTACAAAATCCGACACCATTGCCATCTCAAAAATCATTATAAAAGCTTTTGCTCAACAATAAGAAACGCTAAACATTGAAGATGGAGAAAATGAAATAAAGAAAAAAAAAGTTTATGTCTATAACAACAAAAATATATATTTGATACTATATTCCAAAAATTTAGTAAAAAGAAATTGAATATATTTTCAGCATTGAATTTCAATACTTTTTATTACATTTAGAAGTTATATTACAATTGATTCTAATTAACATATTTAAAACAAAATATCTACTATTTTAAGATAAAAAAATTTAAAAATTACTTTAATAAAAAAAATATATTCATACTTTCAACAACATATTTTAAAATAAATAATATATAAAATAATGAGAACTTGTACACCGCACGAGCACTCCGTTACTTAATATATAACAGAAACATGAAAAGTTGTTGAAAACCTAATATGCAGCAGCAATATGAAAAGTTACTGCCAAAATACTGATATACAAATTATTCATTATTAAAATTTGAAATTTGTGCATATTAATTTTTTTTTATGTTAAACAATTATATTATATATCAATTGGTGTTGTGGGTATGATGATAAGGTTGCTAGAGAGGTGTCAATTTAATTGAGATCTTTTGGTGCGATTCCTGAGGATCTGCCACACAACTTAACTTAAAAAATTATATTGTATATCATAAAAAAATTAAAAAAAAAAAGTTGTTGCTAATAATAATCTTTTGTCAGTAACCTAAATTTTGCTATAAAAGACTTATAAATTCAACTTTTTAGCAGCATGACACAATAACTTTATTATCTTAAATATTTAGCAACAAAAGTAATTGTGCTAATTCTAATATTTCTTGTAGTGCCCTTTTCTGGAAGTAGTGGACAAAATCTCTGAAATAATTTAATATTCTTAAGAACTGCTGAATTTGCTTATGAAAAATATTCTCATTAGGAAACTTTAATAATTTTGAGGCAATGTGGAGATCAGGATGGTTTACCATCTTTGAAGAGCATCTCAAGAGATTGAATTTCCTTTTTTGCCATGTGCTATATATATATATATATGTGTGTGTGTGTGTGTGTTGAATTTAACTTTTATTATATTTGTTTAATTTTACTTGTTTTCCTCTATCTTATTTGATTTTCTAAATAATAAGAGAAATCTTAATTTTAGTACTTGTCAATGTTTACTCGTGGGATCGACACTTTATTTCACTACTGTATTACTTATTTATGACTTCCACATTTACAGATTTTGCGCAACAAAGTGCAATCTTGCATCCGCTCCTGCACATTATAATGTACTCATGATTGTGTTATTGGGGTCTTACAAAATCCGACACCATTGCCATCTCAAAAATCATTATAAAAGCTTTTGCTCAACAATAAGAAACGCTAAACATTGAAGATGGAGAAAATGAAATAAAGAAAAAAAAAGTTTATGTCTATAACAACAAAAATATATATTTGATACTATATTCCAAAAATTTAGTAAAAAGAAATTGAATATATTTTCAGCATTGAATTTCAATACTTTTTATTACATTTAGAAGTTATATTACAATTGATTCTAATTAACATATTTAAAACAAAATATCTACTATTTTAAGATAAAAAAATTTAAAAATTACTTTAATAAAAAAAATATATTCATACTTTCAACAACATATTTTAAAATAAATAATATATAAAATAATGAGAACTTGTACACCGCACGAGCACTCCGTTACTTAATATATAACAGAAACATGAAAAGTTGTTGAAAACCTAATATGCAGCAGCAATATGAAAAGTTACTGCCAAAATACTGATATACAAATTATTCATTATTAAAATTTGAAATTTGTGCATATTAATTTTTTTTTTATGTTAAACAATTATATTATATATCAATTGGTGTTGTGGGTATAATGATAAGGTTGCTAGAGAGGTGTCAATTTAATTGAGATCTTTTGGTGCGATTTCTGAGGATCTGCCACACTACTTCACTTAAAAAATTATATTGTATATCATAAAAAAATTAAAAAAAGAAAAGTTGTTGCTAATAATAATCTTTTGTCAGTAACCTAAATTTTGCTATAAAAGACTTATAAATTCAACTTTTTAGCAGCATGACACAATAACTTTATTATCTTAAATATTTAGCAACAAAAGTAATTGTGCTAATTCTAATATTTCTTGTAGTGCCCTTTACTCCAATATCCGGACTTCGCCATTGTAATTCCAGGCAACAAGCAGAACAATTACAAATATTATTACAGGGAATAAAGAAAGTGTAGATAGCAGAAGATTTAAAGTTTAATTTGTTAGCTCTGCAATTGCCTCATTTTGGCAACAAATTAAAGTAGTTTGTCTCTTCATAGTCCGGTGACATTCAGGGCAAATCATGCGATGAGGGATCCTTCCAATAGAACTTAGAAAACTGAAACGACAACAAGGATGATAATCATTTGCATCTCGAAGCTCGTCATGATGCTGTTTGAAGCAGAGTTCAAAGCTCCTAGTACTTGACACAAGCTTCTTCCATTCATCATACTCTTTTAATGTCCTCAAAATAGTAGTACTAAGCCCAGTAACTACAATATTCTCCCCTTTACTAAACAAGGCCCAACCATCTTCTTTATCATAGCTTAGTAATTTTTGGATTTCTTGCAGTATGATTTCTTGACCATCTTCAATATAATTGCCTAGCTGAAGTAGGGAGATGTGCATTCTCTCTACTCTGGTCCAAAAGAACCATATCATAAGAGGGTCTTCCCACGCCTCACTGAGCTTCTCTTGCTTGATTGTCGCAATGACTTTTTTAACCTCTTCCATTTCTTTACTTTTTCCTACATACATCACTTTCAGCTGCTTGATGCCTGCTGCTTGTGCAAATGTTCTTGCAGCTTTTGTGAAGTCTCTTATCCATTCAATATCGTCTCCTCCATATAAGAAAACGTAACTTTCTTCTCTCATCTGATATGCAACAAGAAACAAAATTATTTTTACAATTTAATATATATATATATAGGTGTTTTCTATAATTATTTTGATTTTAAACAAAGTAACATACTTTTTTTGCAAAAAAAAAAAAAATTTTTTTTTTTTTACAAAAAATCTTAATTTTTTTTGTATTTTTTTGTAAATTAAATTATTTTTTAATAATTTTTCTTAGTTACAAAAAAAACTTTAATTTTACGAAAATATGACTTTTTTTTTTTTTTTTGCAAAACAATAATTTTATGAAAAAGAAAAATAATTTTGTAATTATGAAAAAATAACTCTTTTATGAAAATTAACAACTTTACTATATAGGACTACTTTTTTTGTAAAGTTAATAGTTATATAAATTTTTTCATAAATTAAACTACCTTTTTTTTTTTATAAAATATATAAGCATATAAATTTAAAATATTAGATTAATCATTTTAGCATTTCTTATTTTTAATTAGTGAAATATAATAGCAGGTTAATTTAATTATAATACTTTAAATAATTTAATTATATTTATTATTTATCACTATCACATTGGTCATGAAAAATAAAATTTTATACTTTATTTTAAAATAAAATAACCTAAAGATTTACTGCTATATAATACTTTTTATAAGAAAATTATGATTTTTTTTTAAAAAATATATATTTTTTTATAATTACAAAATTAGATTTTTTCGTAATATTGTTGTTTTGTATAAAATGGATTATCTTTTCGAAAAATATAAAATTTTTTTGCAATTAAATAAAATTGCCAAAAAATTTATGAAAAAATATAAATAAATTTATAATTTTAGTAAAAAATGCTATTTTTTCACAAATAAAGTTTAAACAAAATAAAAGATTTTATATATATATATGTGTGTGTGTGAATTAGTTTACCCAATTCATAATATTTGGCTCAATGCCATCTACCAAGAGCGCAAGCCTCCATATCTCGTCCTTCCATAGAGATTCTTCTCTCAACTTGGTGAAAGGAAATGCATTGCTCCCCCAAACCCACATCATGTTGAAAGCATTAAGGCATACCACACTGCCTTGAGAGTCAAGAGTGACAATGATAGGCTTGTTCTTGAAATGCCACACCTCCTTAATCAATCTAAGCACATTCTTCTGTATTAGCTGTGGGTATTGCACCGAGTACCATGGCATACTAGACTGCGGGTTCAGTAACAGCTGGTTCTGAGCTGCCTCACTCGGCTTTTCTTGTCCATCTACAATTGGAATCCAAACTATCTCATACTGTGGTGTGCTAACCCCTATCTTGCTTTCATTGTAAATCTGTTCGAGAATCAACACCTCATCTATCGGAATATCTAGCCCAGAAATGAGCAATAGAATACTCTTGCTTCTCATTACATCAATATTAACCTATAAATCATGCAGTAAATTAAATAATAATAATAATAATAATAATAATAATAATAATAATAATAATAATAATAATAATAATAATAATAATAATAATAATAATAAAACCTTAGCATCAATTGTTAGTTTAAAGCCTATCCCTTTATTGCTACTTACTCAACTTATCACTAGTTTCTATTGTGTCCGCGAAAAATAATTTCTTACTATTTGGTCATTTAAGCTTAGTTTTCATTTTTAACCGACTAATTTTGACCATCAATATTGACAAGAAACTAAAAAATGAATTTATTTTTTTAAATTAAAAATTTAAACATAACACTCTTGGAGTATCCAAAATGAGCGTTTTATATGCCTCATGCTATTTATGATAAAGAGTTAATATAAGAATACAGGAATTCAATGAGCTATTTATTGTTTAAATTTAAAATAAATAGTGACTTTGACTTTTCATATCTAAATAATCAATCTCATTCCTTTTTTTTCTTTTTTTTAAAGTTTAATTAATAAATTTTACAACTTTCTGTACATAATATTTAATTTCTAAAGAAAAATGAAGGGAAAGTAATGAGATTAAAAAAAATTAATATTTTATGGAAAAAAAAAAGCGAAGTTAAAAATTAAAAAATTGAAAAATCTATTGAATTTTCTTAAAAAAATTTATACTCATCATATTTAAAATAAGTAAATTACTATTTAGTCTCTAAAATTTGACCTAATTAACTAAATTGTCCCTATTTTTTGAAAAATAATTGCTTAATATTTCAGTTTTGGTTCCATTAGATTATTTAATCATTCCATTCAGTTTTTATATTTTTTCTATTAAATTTATGAAAAAGACTAAAATGCGCTTGTATATAAAATAATTTTAATTTTATTATTTAAAAATAAAAAATTCAAAGTCATAAAATTATATAATAATTATATAAATATTTTATTTAAATTACAAAATTTAAAGTCACATCAGCACTAACTTTAAATTACAAATTTTATTTAAATTTAAATAAAATTACTTATTACTAAATATAGATGATAATTTAAAAAAAAAAAAAAAAAGAATATAGATGATGAAAAAAAAAATGTGGTAGAGGGGCAAACCAATTTCTTCGTCCTGCAATCCATCAGCGGCATGATATAATCCTGAGTTTGAATCAAGGCCTTGAAGATGTCGGTGTTGTCGGTGTGGATCTCATCAAAAAAATTCAAAAGCTTTAGATAATCTTCTACATTCTTCTTGTCATCTGCATTTTATATTAAAATCTTCCACACTATTAACTAACTAATATCAAAAGCTTCAACTTTTAATAAATAAGTTGAATTCTTCCGAACTACAAAAATTTGCCATCAATTAGGTGGTCTTTGATAATACCATTCAACACTAAAAACTTAAATTTTTAGTATTTAATCTAAATTTTTTGATAACAACGTTGTTAAAATTTAAATTAAATCAAAATTTCTAAAATGATAAATTAATATTTTTAACTTAACATTTATACTGAATATAATAAGTGATTAACTTTTTAAATATTGTTACTAATTTTTATATAATTTATTTTATTCAATACTTAAAATTTAATATTTAAATTTTTAATACTTAATTTTTAATTTTACAAAATATTTTTAAAAATATTAAAAGAAAAGAATTATTCTTGTTGTATAGTCTGAGTTGTTAGTTCATGCTATTAAGTCTTTAGTAAAAAAAAAAAAAAGTTTCTATGAATAAGTAAATATTTACAAGTATATAATGAAAATAGCCAAGTAGCAAACCTATGTGACGGAGACAAATTCCCAGCTGTTCTCTTAGAAAACTATACGAGTCTGCGACTTTGTCGATAGGCAAGTTGGACAAATCTTTAGTCTGATTCCTAAAATAAATTAACAATTGATAATAAATATAAGGCAAATATTTTTTTTTTCTTTTATTTTTATAAAAAGGTAGGAGTAATTAATTTTTTGGGCTACTGGATAATATATAATAATTATTATTTATAATATTGTTAATGGAAAGTCTAAAATTGTTTTTAGAAAAAAAATTATTTTTATTCTTTTTTTTTTTTCTAAAATTTGTTACAAACTTATAAAAACCATATTGTAAGAAGTTGATGGGCCAATTTGACATTACTATTGCAAAATAAGAAGAATTGTTTGAGGCTAATAAATAATAACTATTTATGATTTAATCATTGTAGACTTAGAATTAATATTGAAAATAACTCACATTTAAAAATTGAATTAAAATTAATTTTAGATTCATAAAAATCAAATTACTTTTATTTTGGCTCATACAAACTCATCTTCGTATTTTTTATCCAAAAGCTACTATTTAGTTTCATATTTATATATGTCTTCATTTGAATTTGAAAAATATCAAATTTTAAAAATATTTCAGTTATAATTTTTTCATAAATTGGGAATTATATAATCCAATTAAATTTTAGACATTACTATTTAGTGCGGTGTTTTTTATGATTATTTTATTTTTAAATAGAGTAAACTACTTTATTTGAGAAAAAAAAGTTTTTTAGAAAAAATTATAATTTTATTTATATTTTTTAATAAATTAAATTATTTTTTCAATTCTATTTAATTACGAAAAAAATTTAATTTTACGAAATATGATTTATTTTATACAAAATAATATTATTATAAAAAAAATAATTTTATAATTACACAAAAAAAATGATTTTGTAATGCCAAACAAGCCCAACATATCTTGGCCCAAAAAGATTTTTTTTTTTTTTTTTTAATATTGGATGCAATTATGGAAAAGATGCTTAGGATATCGAAAAGAAAGGGGAAAACACATATGCATACTGATCAATTTGCTTGAGATTGACACTGCTGGTAATCTGAGTAATGACCACAACGCTTTTAATGGTCCAGTAGACAGCAGTTGGGATGTAGTCAATGGCGTTGGACAATGCTGAAACTTCCATGGATATATATACAGATGGTAATCCTCTGAATTCAACTATGCACTTAGTCACATCCAGCATAACTCCGATGAGATGTTTAATTCGTGTAAAAGTCAGAGAGTCTTTTTTTTCCACTAGAAAATTCGCTTGCCTCAGGATTGATCCGGCAAATGGGTATCTGGAGAAAATCTGAGCAAGGAGACTGAGTTCTCCATATTTTAAAGCAAAAGCTGCCATGGTAAGCACCAACTTAGCATCCCAAGAATAGTTTGACAGCATTTTGAATACTGAAAGAACTATCGCATCCACTTCTGATCCAGACACAATCTTGTACGAAATCTGAAATTTCAATTCCAAGTTCATGTAGGCCATGTAAATATATATATGACTTTTTTTTAGCAGTATCATCACGATCACAGCACACACAATCATAATTTACTGGTAACGCTTTTCTCAAATCTATTTATCAACTATTCTAATATTTGAGCGTCTAACCGGCACACTACAATAAAATCAACTTGACAAATGCTCACCTCGCAAGAAATTTTGTCAATAACAGGTAACAATCCCTTGAACCTGGCTGCAAAATTGGCTTCAAGGTTCTTGTCCTCTGTGTCTGTTTGCACTTGGGAAGCCTGCATTATAATATTATAGCAAAAGAAATTAGCTACCTAGCAACACTTTGTATAATTGTATTAGTATCATTAACTAGTGACACTTTAATTAGTACTATTAATTCGTTTTTTTATTTTTTATTTTTCAAATGTCTACAATATATAATTTGATGAATACTAAATGATTGTACCGTAGAAATGTCGTCAGTGATGGCTTGAGTAAGGATGTCTTGGACGATATTGAAAACTGATATAACATCAATCTCTAGGCCATCAGGAGAATGAGTTTCCTGAATTTGCTTTACTTTTGCATCGTCATCTAACACTGCTTGTGCTGGACGGAGTGGGAAGACCATTTTGATCCTGATATATATGTGTATATATATATAGTAATTGAAGAAAATCTATATTTGCTTAGAAACTGAGGAAATATTTTAAATGTATGTGTGTATGTGTTTTACCTCAAAATTGGCTTAGCCTGTGTATATATATATATATATATATATATATATATATATATATATATATATATATATAAAGCAATTGGAAATGGAATAAAGCTGCCTTGGAATCAACTTCCTTGCTTCCATTGTAATTAAAATCATAAAACACTAAGTTCTTTTTTGGATTTTCTTTTTCTTTTTTTTTTTTTTCATGAGAAAGAAAAAGACAATGTTTAATCCATGAGATAGGAAAAAAAAAAGAAAGAAATTATTAATAAATGTTTATTATTTGAAAGTTTAAAGGATAAGAAATGATATTAATTATATAAGAGTAAAATAGTATTATTAACAATTATTTTTAGTAATAGATAAAAAAATCTCTTATTTTGTCAATTTTAAAAAGAAAAGAAATACAAATTTAAAGAGAATTAATTTAATTTCTTAATATTCTTTATTGTTAAAACTAATTAAACTCTAAAAAAAGACTGATAACTCTTATCTTACTTTATTTTCTTTTTCTTTTATTTGTTATTTAAATTCCCAAAGAGAAAAAGAGGAAGAATATATAGTACTTTGGTGGCTATACACGGCCCCACTTCATCCGTTGTTTGATTTTTTTTTTTTTTGGCATCCTGCGGATAAGAAAATATGGGGGTTTCCAATCAATTAATTAGGCTATGCGCAACCTTATAGTTCCTTTTATTTATTTATTTATTTATTCATTTACCAAATATAAAAGAAAAACTCAAATTCAGGTCTTAATCTCTAATTCAGAGATGCGTCTACCATAAAATTAAATGTTCCTTTGATATTTCTTATCTTTCAAGTTCATCTATGATTCTTCAATTAAAAAAAAAAAAAAAAAAACTTGTGATTCATAATTGTTTTACTAAAAAATTATAAATATGTATTATGTGAAAAATTTGAGAGAGAGAAAAATATCTTTTATCTATAAAAAATGAGTAACTAATTTGTACAGTAAAAGTTTTTATACAGAGAATAGGAGGAAGCTACTAGAAGAAAAAACAACTAAAACTCATCTGCTACTACTAATAATCTTAGTTGCTAATAACAACTTGTAATTGAGTACACATAAGCAATAACTTAAAGTAACTAAAGAATTGACTTGCAGTATATCTCTACATTCCTCTCAAGTTGGAGCATGAGGATCAAACATGTCCAACTTGGAAACAAGATGATGCAACGTAGAACTAGAAACTGATTTAGTAAAAACATATGCAAGTTGGAAATGTGTGGAGACATGTTGTGGAAGAACAAACCAACAATATTGTACTGATTTCTGACTAGGTGACAATCAATTTCAAGATGCTTAGTGCATTCATGAAAGACTTGATTTGCAGTAATGTGAAAAGCTTCTTTATTTTCACTCCAAATAAGTATTGGAGGGTGAGCAGGAACATGGAATTCATCAAGAATGTATAAGCACCATTGAAGTTCACAAAATATTTAAGCTAAGCTGCGATACTCTACTTCAATAGAGGATTTAGAAACTATAATCTTTTTTTTGTTTTCCATGAGATCAAAGCTAGTCCAAAGAAGATACAATAACCTATGATGGATCTTCTAGTGTCTTAAGCAAGAACCCAATCAGCATCACAATAGCCCTTCAGCTGGAGGTTAGTGTGACCTGAGCTGGATTACCTTTGAGATACCTGATCAAATGTAAGGTGGCATTCAGGTGGTCTTGAGTGGGACTACCAACAAATTGGTTGAGTTGGTGAACCCTAAATGTGATATATGGTCTAGTAAATGACAAATATAAAAGTCTTCTAATGAGTCTTCTGTACTAATCAAGTTCACTGAGTGGTGTGCCAAATTAAGCTATGAGTTTTAGGCCCTTAAGTAATGGAGTATTGGCAGGTTTAGCTCTAAGCAAGACTGCATCCCTAATAATATCAAGGGTATACTTTCTTTGATTCAAATATGTTTGTTGCGAGATTTCTGCAAGTGCACAGGTCGTGAACAAGTAATATAGTAGTGAAATAAGTGTCGATCCCACGAGGAAGGGTTGACAAGTATCAAAATTAAGATTACTCTATTATTTAGAAAATCAACTATGAAAAGTCGTATTTTAAGCTAAAGTAAAATTCAAGTACATAAATGATAATAAATATGAAAATAAGATTAAAAGTCTAGGATTTAGAATTCATCAATTGATCACATATGATTTCTTTATAATCTTTAGATGGATTATTTTTGCTGGAATTAATGATTAGATTTCCCTAAATTATATGATGTTCCCTCTCAAGATACAACATATGTGTTTATATTAACCTTACGTCTACTCTCGTGATCATAAGCAATTAACACAAACCCATTAAGTTTTATGAAAATCCTTTTAAAAATCACAAAGGAGTATTCTTATCTCTAAGCAATACATTCCCTAGGTCAATTATCCTAATGAACTAATATTGTGCTTCCACTCTCGCTACTTCACACAATATCTTAAATCATGCAATTAATGGCCAGTTAATTACAAGCATTAAGTTCTAAGATAAAAGATTAATTTCAACAATCAACCCAATCAATTAAATATAAATTATCATATGCAAATCAAAAGATTACATCTAAATCCTAGAAAAATAAATTTAGCTATTCATAATTAAAAGAGAATAAACAATTAAATTAACAATAAAAATAATAAACATAATAATAACTTAAAATTAAATTTAAGAATAGAGTTTAGAGAGAACTTATTTTGAGATACAATATTTGATGAACTCAAGCTTCCAAAAACTCCTCCTCTTGATCAAAATAAAAAATAAAACTAATCTACTCTAAGAAAACATATGAAAATCTCTCTACATATTTTTTTTATGGATTTTCTTTGATGCCATTTCCCTTTGCCAAGCATGGTATTTATAGACATGTTTGGTGGAAGAATTCAAGTTTCATTAAAATTCTTACATCAAAAATTCAACATTGATGGTTAGGTTGGCCACCAACCATTGAATTCCTTCATCAATATTCAAAAATGGTTAGGTTGGCTACCAACCATTGAATTTTGGCCACCAACCATTGAATTCCTTCATCAATATTCAAAAATGGTTAGGTTGGCTACCAACCATTGAATTTTGGCCACCAACCATTGAATTTATTTCTCATGGATTGAAAACTTGAATCATTACTTGCATCTTTATTTTTACTGCATCATTTTGATCTGCAAAAATAAAATAAAAATACTTAAAATATGTTATAATTTATTTATAAATTGTAGAACTATTTATTTCTAAAAATAAGTAATAATATTATTGCATTCTCGAGAATTGAGCTAAAATTTAAGTTTAAACAATTAAAATAACTCTAAAAATATAGAGTTATCACACCCCCAAACTTAAGTTTTTGCTTGTCCTCAAGCAAAGGAAAATTCAAAACCTAAACTAGTCCACTTTCGTAGGAAATTACGATTGCATTTAGCGTATGCAACAAGCCTTTAAACCCCTAGGTGTCCCATAGAGGACGAGTTATAGTCTCGTGAGGGCTTCCAGTGGTGATACCCACAAACACCTTTAAAAATTTATTTCAAAGAAAAATAAAATATCACAAAAAAGAGACTTAATCCCCTCATGCTTATGTTGAATTTTTTTTTTTAAGGTCTTAAGAAATTAATATTTACAAACAACATATCAATAGTATTGCAAGTCAAGCTTCTATCTCAGGTTCAAAATAATCCTCATCTTAATCATGCCTTGAATAACTATACATTAAATCAACTGCAAAGAAATTGTTGCACTTCATATAGGCATATACACACTAATATCTTTAAATGCCTCTATCAAATGATATAAAATAGATGTACAAATCTCATAAGCATATTAAAGCAAACAATCTCCACTAATGGAATTCACAAATCAAGAGAGATCAATAGGTCTTGACTAGTGTTGTAATGGGGCTAACACAAGGTATTTTTGGCTAAACAAAGAACAGGTTAAATGAACAAAAGTAAAATAATTATGCCAAGTTTACAAAATCAGTAGCTCAAATAAAGGAATTATATTAATGAAGGATCCTTTTCATCTTAAGCACTATTCTTTTTCAATGTTTTCTTCTTTTAAGCCCACCTCTTCTTCTTCTTGTTCTTTTTTTTTTTTTTTTTTCGCCAACAACATTATTCTAAAGACAAGCAAGAATTACTAACTTTTATTGGTTCAATTTTCTTGCTTTCCCCCAAACTTATTTTAAGCAGAAAGTGGTCTTTTATGATGAATAATACTCTCAGTTATTAGAAATCCTTATTTTCTTTTAAAACTTAAATAATTCCCTTTTCTTCATTAAAATGTAAACTTGACAAAATTATCTCACAAACAGGGTGAAAGATAACAATTAAGGTTAATTAATAAAGAAAAGAAAGCTAAAATTATCAAGGCACAAAGGGGTAAACTAGGAAAAAAAATTAAAATAAGGGTAGATACAAGTAACAGGCTAAACAAACAATGCCTAAATCATATCTCTCTTTCAAAATGAATTCAAAATTTCGCCTCAAAAGTTTGCAAAAACATGTTCTAAGATAGGTGAGGCAAATGAAGATAAAAATGTGTAGAAACCCTCTCTAAGTAAGCATACACAAATTCAATGCAATCAATATAATGCAAAGCAAAACAAAACATAATCTTAATAAAAGTTAATTTCTTACCCAAAATAGTTGTTCAACCTGAAACACTTTAATAAATTGTCCATAAATATCAATTATAATCTATCATTGACCTTTCATCAATTTATTTAACACAAGCATATTTTATTAATAAAAGAGTAAAAAAAATTTTAAATTTATTCATCAAAACATGAAAGAAATTACTGAAAACAAAAAACAAACTAAACCTCCCCCAAACTTGCAATGGACATTGTCCTCAATGTCAAAGAAACAAACCAAAAGAAAGAAAATACTCCCTCTTATAGAAAAGTGGATTCCAAATTATAAGCAGGATGTGCATTTCACTTCCTTGCTTCCTGTAAAACATCTTGAAATAACACTAAAAGCAAGCATGAGAAATTAATCACATAAAAAGAAAATATCAATTTTTTATTTTTTTTTATTTTTAATTTTTTATTTTGGAAACTAAAAAAAAGAAAGAAGAAAAAAAAATACAGATGCGTATCAAGAGCACAAAAAGTACTCTTTACTCAGCCATCTTGTATGAATAACTCTTGAGTTAGTTAGTTAGTTAGTTTTTTTTTTTTTTTTTTGAAAAGGAAAATCACATAAATTTAAGATGCGTATCAAGAGTACAAAAGTAACTCTTTACTCAGCCATCTTACATTTAGTGAATTGAATATAAAACTTCGCTTGATCAAGTGCAATAAAAAAAACACACACAAAACAAAAAAAAATGCGATAAAAAAAAATACAAAAGTTAGGGAAGTTATAACTGGAGATTCAGATCTAGTTCTCGCTTTTTACTGCTACTGGCCCTGGGGTGCCAAACTACCTGCGCCATCAATGGATCAGGTTCGGATTTAAAGTTTTGCAGTTGATCAATCAATTGATCAATAGTTGAAGCAGAGACTAAGATGCGTCGACTTGCTGGTGTCATAAAACCCTGTTCCACAGCATGATCAAGAAAAGATAACAAACCATTATAAAAACCATCAACATTAAGTAATCCCAATGGCTTTTGAAGAACAGTTAATTGTGTCCAAGATGCAATAGTGAAAATATCTTCAAATGTTTCTAAACCACCAGGTAATGCGATAAAAGCATCAGCATTGAAATTCATGTATGCCATTCGTTCGTACATGCTATTGACCTGTAACTCATTACCTATAGTTCCACCAATGATTTGTTTATTTCGAGCCAAAGCCTTTAGAACTACTCCTAAGACTTTACTACCTCTAATATATGCAGAACTTGCGACACAACCCCTTAACCCTAAACTACCTCCCTCAAACACCAAATCAATTTTTCGTTCAGCTAAAATCCTACCAAGTTCATTAGCTGCTGTCAAGTACTCTCTTTTCTTGCCAGAGTTTGGACTACAAAAGACACAAATAGTTTTGAATTTGCGTGTTGAGGATTCTGCCATTTTCTCTCACAGATCTCTCGAAAGGGTTGTGTGCATATTGACAATAATGAATGTGCATATAAAGAAATTAGAAGAGTTAAAGAACAGTTCAATGGGATAAAATAATTATTGATAGAAAAAGTATAAAAACAAAAATGATAATAAAAACAAAAAATAATCAATGCTGTGTGTACAAATGTCAAAAGAAATATTTGAAAAACTAAAAAGAAACAGACATTGAAAAACTAAAAAGCTAACGAAAGTAGAAAAATTTGCAGTATGTGTACAAAAGTCAAAAAGAAAATATTGAAAAGCTAAAAGTAGACATTGAAAGACTAAAAAGTTGTCGATAGTAGAAAAAAATCTGCAGAAAAATAAAATCTAGGTGCTAAAAAGTCAAAAAGTACTGCAAGATGTAGAAAAAAATAATGCATTGAAAAATAAAAAAGTTAGTGATACACCTGATTATAAACAGTAGTTGTGATTTTGGCTCACATCTTCCTCTGGTTTTACGTCTAGTAACCGCTTACACGCCTTCTATGAGTCGAGGATAGGCTTCCCATCCAGTTTTCTTATTAACTGGCAAACAGGGTCTTTTATCGTCAGATTCCCTAGACTGTAACACTGCTTCTCTTCTTTGAATAGTTCCCATAAATCTAAAAGAGTGCGTTGAACTTGTCCACAAGGATGCATCTCAAGAGTCTGTAAGATATTATCCATAGACTCCTTACTCAGTCCATCCTTTATGAATTTAATTTTGTCTTCTCGATTTATGGATGCAAATCCAATATTTCTACAGCGTGTGTTGCAATTCCATCTTGCACACTTGTAGCAGACCCCCATTCTTTTAGCTCTCCTCTTCTTTGAGTAAGAACTTCTCCCCGTACCTAACAAACATTTAATAAATGAGTCATCAATCTCACCTGCCAATCGTACTTTGGCTTCTATGATCCAGCGAATATCCTCAGGAAGATTCAAACGCCTAAATGCCTTCATTCTTTCTAGTCTACGTTCATCAATTTTCCTGAGTACATCTTGGGGAAGAGTTGGAAACCTGTTTTTTAGTGCTGTAAGAGATGCTTCCATGTCTAATTAATTTTATTAAGAAAATGAAAGAGAAAATTTACAACGAAACAACTAAACAGAAATAAAAGAAACCTAATAAAGAGAAAACTTGGGTTTCCTCCTAATAAGCTATTTAATAACTCACAAATAACACTAAAGCAAAATTAAAATAGAACAAAACAAACAAAAGAACAAAAGAAATTAAAAAGAAGTAAAAAAGTTAGA
Source organism: Reutealis trisperma (assembly GCA_947687605.1). Taxonomy (NCBI): domain Eukaryota; kingdom Viridiplantae; phylum Streptophyta; class Magnoliopsida; order Malpighiales; family Euphorbiaceae; genus Reutealis; species Reutealis trisperma. The sequence goes on from CANTUT010000032.1 coordinate 501,791, forward strand.
AATTTGGGTTGCCTCCCAAAAGCGCTTTATTTATAGTCTTTAGCTTGACTATAGCTAGATCTTCATCATGGAGGATAATACACAAAGTATATCATCTCGATAATTGTGGAAAGATAGACTTTTGCCAATTTTAATGAGTCAAGCCAGCTTGATTTGAGTCTGCATAGAAAAAAATTAAGACATAAATTATTTAGTATTTTATAATTAGGCTCATAATTTTTAAAAACTTTCCAACGAGCTCTTTTTCTTGTTCTAAATTTTCTTAAGAAATTGAGATAGGAAGGTAATGGAGTTGAATCAAGAGTCGGTGAGTGCTCAGCTGATGGTGGTGAATGCTTCTTCTTTTCTTCCAAGTCATCAAATTGATATTCTTTATGGTCTGAAATATATGATGTTGTATTCACCAAACAAACTGAAAAAGTTTCCTTTGAGTGCTCTTGTTCAAATCCTTTTTCAATTTCCCCATCAATTTCAACCACTCCGCAGATATTATCCATAAGAGAATAATATTTCTTGGGCAAATTAGGCTCAACTTCTTCATTTTTTTCTTGCTTGCTTGAAGTATCTCCTTGATCAATCGTCTCTTCCTTATCATCACTCAAAGAAATTGCCAAGCATTGCTCTCTAGAATGTTCTTCAATTTGGCTTGTCAGGTTTTCATGGCTTTGAGTATCTAATGGGCTAGTGAATTGTTCCATTTGTACATCATCATTTGTATTGTGGCTAGCCCATTGATTCCTATCTTTCATTTTTTCACATCGTTCGTAAGTAGCATTCGTAAATTTTTCTAATGCTATTTCATAAGATGGTTTGTGCTCTTTAAATGGTGCATGGTGTTGAAAATCATATTGATAAGGATACCATGAATTGTTACCTTGATCGCATTGGTTTTCCCATAAAAAGCTCGAATAGTCACTCCATCCTGAATTGTTTATGTTGGAATATGGATAATTCTCATACCTGTTATAATTTGGGAAAAATTGTACCTGCTCTGCATATTGGCACTCAGAATTCAAATGATTACCTCCACACATATCACAACTCAAACATGAATCAAAATAAACTATTTGTATCAAGTTTATCAATTAAGTTAACCAATGTATCGATTTTAGTATTTAACTTACTAAAACTATCCTCACCATACATGCTTGCTGCTATATTTAGCATCATTCCTCCATCACACCATTACTAGTTGTGGAAAGCCATCCTTTTTTTTTTTTTTGTTCCTTGGTTTTTTTTTTTAATATAAAAGTTAAAAAAAAAATCTGCAAAATTTTAAAAAAAAATCTAAAGTAATAGAGTATATCAACCTATTGATATTGTCAAAAGTCGCCTTCCCCGGCAACGGCGCCAAAAACTTGTTGCGAGATTTCTGCAAGTGCACAGGTCGTGAACAAGTAATATAGTAGTGAAATAAGTGTCGATCCCACGAGGAAGGGTTGACAAGTATCAAAATTAAGATTACTCTATTATTTAGAAAATCAACTATGAAAAGTCGTATTTTAAGCTAAAGTAAAATTCAAGTACATAAATGATAATAAATATGAAAATAAGATTAAAAGTCTAGGATTTAGAATTCATCAATTGATCACATATGATTTCTTTATAATCTTTAGATGGATTATTTTTGCTGGAATTAATGATTAGATTTCCCTAAATTATATGATGTTCCCTCTCAAGATACAACATATGTGTTTATATTAACCTTACGTCTACTCTCGTGATCATAAGCAATTAACACAAACCCATTAAGTTTTATGAAAATCCTTTTAAAAATCACAAAGGAGTATTCTTATCTCTAAGCAATACATTCCCTAGGTCAATTATCCTAATGAACTAATATTGTGCTTCCACTCTCGCTACTTCACACAATATCTTAAATCATGCAATTAATGGCCAGTTAATTACAAGCATTAAGTTCTAAGATAAAAGATTAATTTCAACAATCAACCCAATCAATTAAATATAAATTATCATATGCAAATCAAAAGATTACATCTAAATCCTAGAAAAATAAATTTAGCTATTCATAATTAAAAGAGAATAAACAATTAAATTAACAATAAAAATAATAAACATAATAATAACTTAAAATTAAATTTAAGAATAGAGTTTAGAGAGAACTTATTTTGAGATACAATACTTGATGAACTCAAGCTTCCAAAAACTCCTCCTCTTGATCAAAATAAAAAATAAAACTAATCTACTCTAAGAAAACATATGAAAATCTCTCTACATATTTTTTTTATGGATTTTCTTTGATGCCATTTCCCTTTGCCAAGCATGGTATTTATAGACATGTTTGGTGGAAGAATTCAAGTTTCATTAAAATTCTTACATCAAAAATTCAACATTGATGGTTAGGTTGGCCACCAACCATTGAATTCCTTCATCAATATTCAAAAATGGTTAGGTTGGCTACCAACCATTGAATTTTGGCCACCAACCATTGAATTCCTTCATCAATATTCAAAAATGGTTAGGTTGGCTACCAACCATTGAATTTTGGCCACCAACCATTGAATTTATTTCTCATGGATTGAAAACTTGAATCATTACTTGCATCTTTATTTTTACTGCATCATTTTGATCTGCAAAAATAAAATAAAAATACTTAAAATATGTTATAATTTATTTATAAATTGTAGAACTATTTATTTCTAAAAATAAGTAATAATATTATTGCATTCTCGAGAATTGAGCTAAAATTTAAGTTTAAACAATTAAAATAACTCTAAAAATATAGAGTTATCAATGTTCCCTCAGCACTTCTGGCTATTTTAATGCCAAGGAAATATTTGGCATAACCCAAATCTTTGATTGTGAGCAAGTAACCAAGGAAGGTTTTCACAACTAGAATCTCCTCTTCAGCAGTACCAGTTAATGTCATCAATATAAACTAAATGTGCAGTAAAATAGGTGGAAGCAATCTTTGTAAAAAGACAATGATCAAGCAAGACTGCATTTCTAATAATATCAAGTGTATACTTTCTTTGATTCAAACATGTTCCCTCAGCACTTTTGGCTATTTCAATACCAAGGAAATATTTGGCATAACCCAAATCTTTGATTGTGAATAAAGAATCAAGGAAGGTTTTCACAGCTAGAATCTTCTCTTATGTAGTACCAGTTAATAGCACATCAACAACAAAAACTAAAAGTGCAGTAAAATAAGTGGAAGTAATCCTTGTAAAAAGGCAATGATCATGTGAAGATTGTTGAAAGCTATAGGATTGAAGTTTAAAACAAAATTCTGAGTTCCATTGTCTAGAGGCTTGCTTCAAACCATAGAGAGACCTCATAAGCCTAGAGACCTAACCTTGGGTAGCTTGAGTATATCCTTCAGATGGCAATATATAAACTTCTTCATCAATGCATTCATGCAAGAAAGAATTATTGATATCTAGTTGGTGAGTAGACCAACTTTTAGTAGTGCAATAGCTAGGAAAATTCTTATTATGACAAGCTTGGCTATAGGGGAGAAACTATCTAAATAATCTACACCTTCAACTTGATGATACCCCTTAGTAACTAGTCTTGCTTTAAATCTGTCAACTATGCCATCAGGGTTAAGTTTGGTTTTATAAACCCATTTAGAATCAATAGCTCTTTTTCCTTTTGGCAAAGGCGTTAATTCCCAGGTTTCATTATCCTCCAAGGCCTGCAATTCCTTATCCATAGCCTATACCCAGTGCTTGTGAGTGAAAGCTTGTTTATATGACTGAGGTTTTTGAACTTGAGATACATTACCGATGAAAAACATATATACCACTCATGCTTTGTTTGAACCCTTGGATGTGTGCATTTGGACTGACTTTATAGATGGTAATCTCACAACAAAAGGTATGCATAATTATCTTAGGCCATCTCATCCTCTATGTTCTTATACTAAGTTTATATGGAAGGAGTTCCTTCCTCATTCTTAATCCTTTATTTGTTGGCGGGCTATTTTAGGGCACCTCCCAATAGAAGATTTACTCTATAAGAAGGGGTATATTCTTTACCTTTGAGATGTAGTTTATGTGGCACTATTACTGTTGAAACTAATGATCACGTCCTTGTGGGCTGTCATTTTGCTTGGGAACTATGGATTGCTGTCTCAAGTCTTTTGGTAAGAATCTTAACTTAGTAGGGAGTTTTCATACTCTTGTACTAAGTGCAATGCAACATCGCTTTAGCCCTCAAGTTTCTATTTTATGGTCGGGTGCCATTGTGATTGTGGTTTGGATCATATGGCATTTGCACTATCAAGTGATTTTTTAAGGTCGTAATGTTAGTCTTTTTCATGCTTTTAGGCTAGTTTATCAAAGAGTCTGACTTCTATAAATTGAGCTTCATGCTCAATTCCACTTCAGAACTTCATGTGTTACGATCTTTTGTTGGTGTAATGAGACTTTTCCTATATACTTTAGACAAATCTAATATTTTGTTGTAATTGTAAGTGTTGGTTGAAAAGTACTGACTATCCATGTTTTTAAGAAGATATAGTGATGTATTAGTTGGGGGTTGGTTTTGACTTGTACTTAAAAGTTGTAAATCTGCTGTTATATAAGGCAGTCTATGATTAATGAAATGTGAGGTTTCAATAGTATTTCTTCATAGATCTTTGAAGGACTATGAGTTTGAGAGAGAGAGAGAGAGAGAGAGAGAGAAAATATCGTTTAATTATGGCTTCAAGAAATGTCTCCTTGCCAACACCTCTAGTTTTTGGAGGAGAAAATTATGATTTTTGGTTTGTCTAGATGAAAGCTTTCTTGATGGCCTATGATATGTAGGAATGTGTGGAGAATGGTTATGAACCATCTCCTTTACCAGATAATCCAACTGTCCAGCAAATAAAGCAACATATAGATGCCTCCATAAACAATTATAAAGCTCTATCTTTCTTACATTTCATTGTCACAAATGCCATTTCCTACGAATAGTTGGTGCCACAATAGCTAAGAAAGCTTGGGATACACTTAGGGAAGAATTTCAGTGGTTTGAAAGAGTTAGAACAATAAAGCTATTGCACTTGGAGAGGGAGATTAAGATGCTTAGAATGAAGGAAGATGAATCAGTAAAAGATTACTTCACCAAGCTTATAGAGGTGGTGAATAAAATTAGGCTATATGGAGAGGAGTTTTTATATCAGAAGATTGTAAAGAAAATACTTATCAGTCTTCTTGATAAGTTTGAGTAAAAAATTTGAGCAATTAAGGAATCTTGTGACTTAAAGAAACTCACTGTAATTGAGTTGATCAGTGAGTTGCAGGCACAAAACCAAATAGAAGGTGCTCTTCAAGTAAAACATAAAACCAAGGCATCCTTTTCAAAAGATGCAAAGAATTCAACTAGTGAGAAGACATCTAAAGGTAAGCAAATTGAAGGAGGAGGTAAAGATTCAGTCAAAAAGGGAAAATTCCCTCCTTGTACTCACTACAAGAAAACTAATCATCATAAGAGCAGCTGTTGGAAAAAGGCTTAATGTATATATATATTGCAAGAGATTTGGCCATATTGAGAAGTTTTGTAGAATGAAACAACAATAATAGGGTCAACCTCAACAAACTCAACAAGGGCAGCAGGTGAACTTTGTTAAGGAAAAACCAGCTGAAGATCACCTTTTCATGGTGGTACAACCTAATGAAGTTATTGACAAAGCTTCATGGCTCCTTGACACTGGTTGTAACCATATGACTCCAAATTCAGAGCTTTTTAGCAAGTTGGATACTTCTAGCAAAATTTCAGTGAAGTTGACGAATAGAGATGTCATTGAAGCTGCTGGAAAAGGTACCATTATTGTCCAAAACTCTAAAGGTACTAAATTCATAAATGATGTTCTTTTAGTTCCTTAATTGGATCATAACTTGTTGAGTATGGGTCAAATTTTGCTTAAAGGTTATTCTTTATCTTTAAAAGGTAAAGATAAATCTTGTACTGTATATCATCCTCTTGGTGTTGAAATAACAAAGGTTTTTATGGAAAATAAAAGCTTTCCTATGGATTGGCATAGTAGTAAAGTGGATGAGACTCATGTTTGCCAAATTAGGGTGGATGAGTCTTGGCTATGGTATAAAAAGTTTGGACATTTCAACTTAAGATCTTTAAATTTCATGCAAAAGAAGGGTTTAGTGAGAAATATGCCTGCTATTAAAGTTTTTAATGACGTTTGTGAAAGTTGTCAGCTAGGGAAGTTTCATAGGCTGTTGCGCGATTTCTGCAAGTGCACAGATCGTTTACAAGTAATAAAATGATAAGTGAGTATTGTTCCCACGAGGAAGGGTTTGTCAAGTACCAATTTTAAGATTACTCTATTATTTAGAAAATTAATTATGAGATTTTATGTTTTAAGCTAAAGTGAAATTCAAGTAAATAAATGATGATAAATACGAAAATAAGATTAAAAGTCTAGGATTTAGAATTCATCAATTGATCATATATGATTTCTTTATAATCTTTAGATGGATTATTTTTGTTGGAATTAATGATTAGATTTTCCTAAATTATATGATGTTCTCTCTCAAGATACAACATGTGTGTTTATATTAACCTTACGTCTACTCTCATGATCATAAGCAATTAACACAAACCCATTAAGTTTTATGGAAATCTTTTTAAAAATCACAAAGGAGTATTCTTATCTCTAAGCAATACATTCCCTAGGTCAATTAACCTAATGAACTAATATTGTGCTTCCACTCTCGCTGCTTCATACAATATCTTAAATCATGTAATTAATGGCCAGTTAATTACAAGCATTAAATTATAAGATAAAAGATTAATTCCAACAACCAACCCAACCAATTAAATATAAATAATCATATGCAAATCAAAAGATTAAATCTAAATCCTAAAAAAATAAATTTAGCTATTCATAATTAAAAGAGAAGAAACAATTAAATTAACAATAAAAATAATAAACATAATAATAACTTATAATTAAATTCAAGAATAGAGTTTAGAGAGAACTTGTTTTGGGATACAATCTTTGATGAACTCAAGCTTCCAAAAACTCCTCCTCTTGATCAAAATAAAAAATAAAACTAATATACTCTAAGAAAACATATGAAAATCTCTCTACATATTTTTTTTGATGGATTTTCTTTGATGTCATTTCCCTTTGCCAAGCATGGTATTTATAGACATGTTTGGTGAAAGAATTCAAGTTCCATTAAAATTCTTACATCAAAAATTCAATATTGATGGTTAGATTGGCCACCAACCATTGAATTCCTTCATTAATATTCAAAAATGGTTAGGTTGGCTACTAACCATTGAATTTTGGCCACCAACCATTGAATTCCTTTATCAATATTCAAAAATGGTTAGGTTGGCTACCAACCATTGAATTTTGGCCACCAATCATTGAATTTATTTCTCATGGATTGAAAACTTGAATCATTGCTTGCATCATTATTTTTATGGCATCACCGTCTGCATCATTTATTTTATTGCATCATTGTGACATCATTTTGATCTGCAAAAATAAAATAAAAATACTTAAAATATGTTATAATTTATTTATAAATTGTAGAACTATTTATTTCTAAAAATATGTAATAATATTATTGCATTTTCAAGAACTGAGCTAAAATTTAAGTTTAAACAAATAAAATAACTTTAAAAATATAGAATTATCGTAGGCTTCCATTTCCTTCAAAATCAAATTGGAGAGCCAAGGAAAAGTTGGAGCTTTGATAACTCTATATCTTTAGAGTTATTTTAATTGTTTAAACTTAAATTTTAGCTCAATTCTCAAGAATGCAATAATATTATTACATATTTTTAGAAATAAATAGTTCTACAATTTATAAATAAATTATAACATATTTTAAGTATTTTTATTTTATTTTTGCAGATCAAAATGATGCAGTAAAAATAATGATGCAAGCAATGATTCAAGTTTTCAATCCATGAGAAATAAATTCAATGGTTGGTGGCTAAAATTCAATGGTTGGTAGCCAACCTAACCATTTTTGAATATTGATGAAGGAATTCAATGGTTGGTGGCCAACCTAACCATCAATGTTGAATTTTGATGCAAGAATTTTAATGGAACTTGAATTCTTCCACCAAACATGTCTATAAATACCATGCTTGGCAAAGGGAAAGAGCATCAAGGAAAATCCATAAAAAAATATGTAGAGAGATTTTTATATGTTTTCTTAGAGTAGATTAGTTTTATTTTTTATTTTGATCAAGAGGAGGAGTTTTTGGAAGCTTGAGTTCATCAAAGATTGTATCCCAAAACAAGTTCTCTCTAAACTCTATTCTTGAATTTAATTATAAGTTATTATTATGTTTATTATTTTTATTGTTAATTTAATTATTTCTTTCTTTTTAATTATGAATAGCTAATTTTATTTTCTAGGATTTAGATGTAATCTTTTGATTTGCATATGATTATTTATATTTAATTGATTGGATTTGATTGTTGGAATTAATCTTTTATCTTAAAATTTAATGCTTGTAATTAACTGGCCATTAATTGCATGATTTAAGATATTGTGTGAAGTAGCGAGAGTGGAAGCACAATATTAGTTCACTAGGATAATTGACCTAGGGAATGTGTTGCTTAGAGATAAGAACACTCCTTTGTGATTTTTAAAAGAGATTTCCATAAAACTTAATGGATTTGTATTAATTGCTTATGATCACGAGAGTAGATGTAAGGTTGATATGAATACACATGTTGTATCTTGAGAGAGAACACCATATAATTTAGGGAAATCTAATCATTAATTCCAGCAAAAATAATTCATCTAAAATTTATAAAGAAATCATATGTGATCAATTGATGAATTCTAAATCCTAGACCTTTAATCTTATTTCATATTATCATCATTTATTTACTTGAACTTTACTTTAGCTTAAAATACGACTTCTCATAATTGATTTTCTAAATAATAGAATATTCAATATTTTTGGTACTTGTCAACCCTTCCTCGTGGGATCGACACTTATTTCACTACTATATTACTTGTTCACGATCTGTGCACTTGCAGAAATCGCGCAACAAGCTTGTGCACTTAGATGTGTGTGGTCTAATGAAAGTACCATTATTGAGTCAAAGCAGATATTTTATCCTATTTATAGATGATTTAACTAGAATGACTTGGGTTTACTTCTTGAGTAACAAATCACAAGTATTTTCTGATTTTAAGAAGTTCAAATCCTTTGTGGAAACTCAAAGTGGATGCAAGTAAAAACTTTGAGGACAGACAATGGAAGGGAATACACTTCCAATGAATTTAATACATTTAGTGAGGATGTTGATATGCAGCATCAATTGACAGTTCGATACTTTCCACATTAAAATGGGGTTTGTGAAAGGAGTTTATTCTTGAAATGGCCAGGTGTATGCTCCAAGAAAAGAAGATGTTGAAGAAGGTTTGGGCAAAGGCTGTGTATATAGCGGTCTATCTTCAAAATAGATTGCCTATAAGAGCAGTAGATGGGAAGACTCCTATTGAAGCTTGGGGTGGTTTAAAGCCTTCTGCTAGTCACTTGAAAGCATTTGGATTAGTGTGTTATGTGCATATTCTAGAAAACAAAAGAGATAAATTATCAGAGAAAGCAAGTAAAGGGATTTTCTTGGGATATAACAACCAATCAAAAGGGTTTAGAATTTATGATTTGAAGAATGGAATGCAGCTATGAAAGATGAAATTTCAATGATAGAGAAGAATAGGACATGGAAACTTATTGATAGACCAAAGCATAAGCAGGTCATAGGAGTAAAATAGGTGTATCAAACTAAATTGAATCCAGATGGCTCAATTCACAAGCATAAAGCAAGATTGGTGGTTAAAAGGTACTTATAGCAACCTGGAATTGATTATAATGACACATTTGCTCCTGTGGCTAGATTGGATACCATTAAAATTCTCATTGCTTTGGCAGCTCAAAACAAGTGGAAGATATTTCAATTAAAGGTGAAGTATGCATTTTTAAATGGTTACTTGGAGGAGGACATATTTATGGAGCAACTTGAAGGCTTCAAAATAAATGAGAATGAAGACAAAGTTTATAGGCTAAAAAAGGCTCTTTACAATCTAAAGCAGGCTCCAAGAGCTTGGTATAGTCAAATTGATGATTATTTATGCAATTATAGTTTCAAGAGGAGCTATAATGATGCTACTCTTTATGTGAAAAGCTTATCCTTTGCTTATATATTGGTTATTTCTTTTTATGTTGATGATTTGCTGGTGACATGAAGTAGTTCTAAAGCTATTAAAGTGTTCAAACAGTTGATGCTAAAAGAATTTGAGATGACAGATCTTGGAGAAATGAAATATTTTCTTGGCTTTGAAATTCATCAATCAAAGCAAGGAATATTCATTTCCCAACAAAGCTATGTTCAAGGAATTCTAAAAAAAATAATTTCAAAATGCAGCATTGCAAGTCTGTGAGCACACCTCTAGTTGTGAATGAGAAGTTATCCAAAGAAGATGGTGAAGCTAAAGTTGATACATCGAGTTACAGAAGCTTAATGGGAAGTTTGCTTTACTTGACAACAACTAGACTTGATGTGATGTTTGTGCTAGCCTTCTTTCAAGATTCATGCAAAGTCCTAGTAAAGTTCACTATGGAGCAGCCAAGAGAGTGTTAAGGTACTTAAAGGGGACAACAGAGTTGGGAATTTGGTTTAGACCAGTTAAAAATGCAAGTTTAATTGGATTTGTTGATAGTGATTGGGATGGTAGCCTTGATCACTCTAAAAGCACGTCAGGCTATTATTTCTCTTTGGGTTATGGTATGTTTTCCTAGAGTTCAAGAAAGCAAGATGTAGTTGCCCAATCAACAACAAAAGCAAAATTTGTTGCAGTAGCTGGAGCTACAAATCAAGCTATTTGGATAAAAAAAATTCTGAAAGACTTGGGACAAGAACAAAAGGAAGCTACTCAAGTTATTTGTGATAGCAAATCAACCATAGCTATAGCAAAAAACCCTGTCCATCATGGGAAAACAAAGCACATCAAAGTGAAGTATCATTTTGATAACTCTATATTTTTAGGGTTATTTTATTTGTTTAAACTTAAATTTTAGCTCAGTTCTCGAAAATACAATAATATTATTACATATTTTTTGAAATAAATAGTTCTACAATTTATAAATAAATTATAATATATTTTAAGTATTTTTATTTTATTTTTACAGATCAAAATGATATCACAATGATGCAATAAAATAAATGATGCAGACGATGATGTCATAAAAATAATGATGCAAGCAATGATTCAAATTTTCAATCCATGAGAAATAAATTCAATGGTTGGTGGCCAAAATTCAATGGTTGATAGCCAACCTAACTATTTTTGAATATCGATTAAGGAATTCAATGGTTGGTGGCCAAAATTCAATGGTTGGTAGCCAACCTAACCATTTTTTAATATTGATGTAAAAATTCAATGGTTGGTGGCTAACCTAACCATCAATGTTGAATTTTTGATGTAAGAATTTTAATAGAACTTGAATTCTTCCACCAAACATATCTATAAATACCATACTTGGCAAAGGGAAATAACATCAAAGAAAATCCATAAAAAAAATATGTAGAGAGATTTTCATATGCTTTCTTAGAGTAGATTAGTTTTATTTTTTTATTTTGATCAAGAGGAGGAGTTTTTGGATGCTTGAATTCATCAAAGATTGTATCCCAAAAAATGTTCTCTCTAAACTTTATTCTTGAATTTAATTATAAGTTATTATTATGTTTATTATTTTTATTATTAATTTAATTGTTTCTTCTATTTTAATTATGAATAGCTAAATTTATTTTTTTAGGATTTAGATGTAATCTTTTGATTTGCATATGATTATTTATATTTAATTGATTGGGTTGATTGTTGGAATTAATCTTTTATCTTAGAATTTAATGCTTGTAATTAACTGGCCATTAATTGCATGATTTAAGATTTTGTGTGAAGTAGCGAGAGTGGAAGCACAATATTAGTTCATTAAGATAATTGACCTAGGGAATGTATTGCTTAGAGATAAGAATACTCCTTTGTGATTTTTAAAAGGATTTCTGATAACTCTATATTTTTAGAGTTATTTTAATTGTTTAAACTTAAATTTTAGCTCAATTCTCAAGAATGCAATAATATTATTACATATTTTTAGAAATAAATAGTTCTACAATTTATAAATAAATTATAACATATTTTAAGTATTTTTATTTTATTTTTGCAGATCAAAATGATGCAGTAAAAATAATGATGCAAGCAATGATTCAAGTTTTCAATCCATGAGAAATAAATTAAATGGTTGGTGGCTAAAATTCAATGGTTGGTAGCCAACCTAACCATTTTTGAATATTGATGAAGGAATTCAATGGTTGGTAGCCAACCTAACTATTTTTGAATATTGATGAAGGAATTCAATGGTTGGTAGCCAACCTAACTATTTTTGAATATTGATGAAGGAATTCAATGGTTGGTGGCCAACCTAACCATCAATGTTGAATTTTGATGCAAGAATTTTAATGGAACTTGAATTCTTCCACCAAACATGTCTATAAATACCATGCTTGGCAAAGGGAAAGAGCATCAAAAGAAAATCCATAAAAAAATATGTAGAGAGATTTTCATATGTTTTCTTAGAGTAGATTAGTTTTATTTTTTATTTTGATCAAGAGAATGAGTTTTTGAAAGCTTGAGTTCATCAAAAATTGTATCCCAAAACAAGTTCTTTCTAAACTCTATCTTGAATTTAATTATAAGTTATTATTATGTTTATTATTTTTATTGTTAATTTAATTATTTCTTTCTCTTTTAATTATGAATAGCTAAATTTATTTTTCTAGGATTTAGATGTAATCTTTTGATTTGCATATGATTATTTATATTTAATTGATTGGATTTGATTGTTGGAATTAATCTTTTATCTTAGAACTTAATGCTTGTAATTAACTGGTCATTAATTGCATGATTTAAGATACTGTGTGAAGTAGCGAGAGTGGAAGCACAATATTAGTTTATTAGGATAATTGACCTAGGGAATGTATTGCTTAGAGATAATAATACTCCTTTGTGATTTTTAAAAGGGATTTCCATAAAACTTAATGGGTTTGTGTTAATTGCTTATGATCACAAGAGTAGACGTAAGGTTAATATAAACACACATATTGTATCTTGAGAAAGAACATCATATAATTTAGGGAAATGTAATCATTAATTCCAGCAAAAATAATCCATCTAAAGATTATAAAGAAATCATATCTGATCAATTGATGAATTCTAAATCCTAGACCTTTAATCTTATTTTCATATTTATTATCATTTATGTACTTGAATTTTACTTTATCTTAAAATATGAATTCTCATAATTAATTTTCTAAATAATAGAGGAATCTTAAAATTGGTACTTGACAAACCCTTCCTCGTGGGATCGACACTTATTTCACTACTATATTACTTGTTCACAACCTGTGCACTTGCAGAAATCGCGCAACAAGTTTTTGGCGCCGTTGCCGGGGAAGACAATTTTTGACAATATCAATAGATTGATATACCCTATTACTTTAGATTTTGTTTTTCTTTTCTATTTTTTTATTATTTTGCAGGACTTTTATAAAAAAAAAAAAAAAAAAAAAAAAGAGAAAGATGGCTTTCCAGAACTTGTAATGGTGGAATGGAGGAGTGATGCTAAATAGAGCAGCAAGCATGTATGGTGAGGATGTTTTTGGTAAGTTAAATGCTAAAATCGATGCATTGGGTAACTTAATTGATAAACTTGATACAAATAGTTTATTTAATTCATGTTTGAGTTGTGATCTGTGTGGAGGTAATCATTTGAATTCTGAGTGTCAATATGCAGAGCAGGTACAATTTTTCCCAAATTATAACAGGTATGAGAATTATCCATATTCCAACATAAACAACTCAGGATGGAGTGACTATTCGAGCTTTTTATGGGAAAATCAATGCGATCAAGGTAACAATTCATGGTATCCTTATCAATATGATTTTCAAGATCATGCACCATTTGAAGAGCACAGACCATCTTATGAAGCAGCATTGGAAAGATTCATAAATGCTACTCATGAACGATGTGAAAGATTGGAAGATAGGATGAGTCAATGGACTAACCACAATACAAATTTTGATGTACAAATGGAACAATTTACTAATCCATTAGATGCTCAAGGCCATGGTAACCTAACAATTCAAAATTGAAGAATATTCTACAGATCAATGTTTGGCAATTTCTTTGAGTGATGATGAGATGATTGATAAAGCAGATACTTCAAGCAAGCCAGAAAAAAAGGAAGAAGTTGAGATCAATTTGCCCAATAAATATTCTTCTCTTATGGATGATATCAGCGGAGTAGTTGAAATTACTGGGGAAATTAAAGAGGTATTTGAAAAAGAGAACTCAAAGGAAACTCTTTCAGTTTGTTTGGTGAAAACAACACCAAATATGCCAGACCATAAAAAATATCAATTTGATGACTTGAAAGAAAAGAAGAAACATTCACCACCATCAACTGAGCACTCACCAACTCTTGATTCAACACCACTACCTTCTTATCTCAATTTCTTGAGAAAATTCAGAGCAAGAAAAAGAGCTCATTTGAAAGCTTTTGGAAATTATGCGCCTAATTGTAAAATACTAAATAATTTCTGTGTTAACCTTTTTCCATGCAGGTCCAAATCAAGTTGGCTTGACTCATTAAAATTAGCAAAAGTCCATCTTTCCACAATTATCGAGATGATATACTTTGTGTATTATCCTCCTTGATGAAGATCTAGCTATAGTCAAGCTAAAGGCTATAAATTAAGCGCTTTTGGGAGGCAACCCAAATTTCTAACTTTTTATTTCTTTTTAATTTCTTTTGTTCTTTTATTTGTTTCATTCTATTTTTGCTTTAATGTTGTTTGTGAGTTATTAAAAAGATTATTAGGAGGAAACCCAGGTTTTCTCTTTACTAGGTTTCTTTTATTTCTGTTTAGTTGTTTCATTTTAAATTTTCTCTTTCATTTTCTTAGCTAAGTTAATCAGATATGGAAGTATCTCTTGCAGCACTAAAAAATAGATTTCCAACTCTTCCCCAAGATGTATTCAGGAAAATTGATGAATGCATATTGGAAAGAATGAAGGCATTTAGGCGTTTGAATCTTCCTAAGGATATTCGTTGGATCATAGAAGCCAAAGTACGATTGGCAGGTGAGCTTGATGACTCATTTATTAAATGTTTGCCAGGTAAGGGGAGAAGTTCTTACTCAAAGAAGAGAAGAGCTAAGAGAATGGGAGTCTGCTACAAGTGTGCAAGATGGAATTGCAACACACGCTGTAGAAACATTGGATTTGCATCTATAAATCGAAAAGATAAAATTAAATTCATAAAGGATGGACTGAGTAAGGAGTCTTTGGATAATATCCTTCAGACTCTTGAGACGCATCCTTGTGGACAAGTTCAACACACTCTTTTAGATTTATGGGAATTATTCAAGGAAGAGAAGCAGCGTTACAGTCTAGAGAATCCGACAATAAAAGATCCTGTTTGCCAGTTAATAAGAAAACTGGATGGGAAGCCTATCATCGACTCATAGAAGGCGTGTAAGCCGTTACTGGACGTAAAACTAGAGGAAGATGTGAGCCACAATCACAACTACTGTTTATAACCAGGTGTATCACTAACTTTTTTATTTTTCAATGCATTATTTTTTTTTCTACATCTTGCAGTACTTTTTGACTTTTTAGTACCTAGATTTTATTTTCCTGCAATTTTTCTTTTTTTTACTATCGATAACTTTTTAGTCTTTCAATATCTACTTTTAGCTTTTCAATATTTTCTTTTTGACTTTTGTATATATCCTACGGATTTTTCTACTTTCGTTAGCTTTTTAGTCTTTCAATGTTTGTTTCTTTTTAGTTTTTCAAATATTTCTTTTGACATTTGTACACACAGCATTGATTATTTTTATTTTTATTATCATTTTTGTTTTTATACTTTTTCTGTCAACAATTATTTTATCCCATTGAACTGTTCTTTTACTCTTCTAGTTTCTTTATATGCACATTCATTATTGTCAATACGCACACAACCCTTTTGAGAGATCTGGGAGAGAAAATGGCAGAATCCTCAACACGCAAATTCAAAACTATTTGTGTCTTTTGTAGTCCAAACTCTGGCAAGAAAAGAGAGTACTTGATAGCAGCTAATGAACTTGGTAGGATTTTAGCTGAACGAAAAATTGATTTGGTGTTTGAGGGAGGTAGTTTAGGGTTAAGGGGTTGTGTCGCAAGTTCTGCATATATTAGAGGTAGTAAAGTCTTAGGAGTAGTTCTAAAGGCTTTGGCTCGAAATAAACAAATCACTGGTGGAACTATAGGTAATGAGTTACAGGTCAATAGCATGTACGAACGAATGGCATACATGAATTTCAATGCTGATGCTTTTATCGCATTACCTGGTGGTTTAGAAACATTTGAAGATATTTTCACCATTGCATCTTGGACACAATTAACTGTTCTTCAGAAACCATTGGGATTACTTAATATTGATGGTTTTTATAATGGTTTGTTATCTTTTCTTGATCATGCTGTGGAACAGGGTTTTATGACACCAGCGAGTCGACGCATCTTAGTCTCTGCTTCAACTATTGATCAATTGATTGATCAACTGCAAAACTTTAAATCCGAACCTGATCCATTGATGGCGCAGGTAGTTTGGCACCCAAGGGCTAGTAGCAGTAAAAAGCGAGGACTAGATCTGAATCTCCGATTATAACTTCTCTAACTTTTGTAGTTTTTTTTTATCGCATTTTTTTTTGTTTTGTGTGTGTTTTTTTTATTGCACTTGATCAAGCGAAGTTTTATATTCAATTCACTAAATGTAAGATGGCTGAGTAAAGAGTTACTTTTATACTCTTGATACGCATCTTAAATTTATGTGATTTTCCTTTTCAAAAAAAAAAAAAAAACTAACTAGCTAGCTAACTAACTAACTAACTCAAGAGTTATTCATACAAGATGGTTGAGTAAAGAGTACTTTTTGTGCTCTTGATACGCATCTGTATTTTTTTCTTTTCTTTTCTTTCTTTTTCTAGTTTCCAAAATTAAAAAAAAATTAAAAAAAAATAATAAAAACAAAAATAAAAAATATATATAATGTTTTCTTTTTGTATGATTAGTTTTTCATGCTTGCTTTTAGTGTTGTTTCAAGATGTTTTACAGGAAATAAGGAAGTGAAATGTATATCCTGCTTATAATTTGGAATCCACTTTTCTACAAGAGGGAGTATTTTTTTTCTTTTGGTTTGTTTCTTTGACATTGAGGACAATGTCCATTGCAAGTTTGGGGGAGATTTAGTTTGTTTTTTTTATTTTCAGTAATTTCTTTCATGTTTTGATGAATAAATTTAAAATTTTTTACTCTTTTATTAATAAAATATGCTTGTGTTAAATAAATTGATGAAAGGTCAATGATAGATTATAATTGATATTTATGGACAATTTATTAAAGTATTTTAGGTTGAGCAACTATTTTGGGTAAGAAATTAACTTTTATTAAGATTATGTTTTGTTTTGCTTTGCATTATATTGATTGCATTGAATTTGTGTATGCTTACTTAGAGAGGGCTTCTACACATTTTTATCTTCATTTGCCTCACCTATCTTAGAACATATTTTTGCAAACTTTTGAGGCGAAATTTTGAATTCATTTTGAAAGAGAGATATGATTTAGGCATTGTTTGTTTAGCCTGTTACTTGTATCTACCCTTATTTTAATTTTTTTTCCTTAGTTTACCCCTTTGTGCCTTGATAATTTTAGCTTTCTTTTCTTTATTAATTAAACCTTAATTGTTATCTTTCACCCTGTTTGTGAGATAATTTTGTCAAGTTTACATTCTAATGAAGAAAATGGAGTTATGGAAGTTTTGAAAGAAAATAAGAATCTCTAACAACTGAAAGTATTATTCATTGTAAAAGATCACTTTCTGTTTAAAGTAAGTTTGGAGGGCAGCAAGAAAATTAAATAAATAAAAAGTTAGTAATTCTTGCTTATCTTTAGAATAATGTTGTTGGCAAAAAAAAAGAAAAAGAAAAAGAAAAAAATAAAAAAATAAAAAAAAATAGAAGAAGAAGAAGGGGGCTTAAAAGAAGAAAACATTGAAGAAGAATGATGCTTAAGATGGAAGGGATCCTTTATTAACATAATCTCTTTATTTGAGCTATTGATTTTCTTTTGTAAACTTGGTATAATTATCTTACTTTTGTTCATTTAGCCTTTTCTTTGTTAAGCCAAAAGACCTCGTGTTAGCCCCATTACAAGCCTAGTTAAGACCTATTGATCTCTCTTTATTTGTGAATTCCATTAGTGGAGATTGTTTGCATTAACATGCTTATGAGATTTGCACATCTATTTTATATCTTTTGATAGAGGCATTTAAAGATATCAGTGTGTATATGCCTATCTAAAGTGCAACAATTTCTTTGCGATTGATTTAATGCATGGTTATTCAGGGCATGATTAAGATGCGGATTATTTTGAACTTGAGATAGAAACTTGATTTGCAATACTATTGATATGTTGTTTGTAAATATTAATTTCTTGAGACCTTTGAAAAATTATTCAAACTAAGCATAAGAAGATTAAATTTTCTTTTTGAAATAAATAGTTGAAAATTTAGAGTTTTAAAGGTGTTTGTGGGTATCACCACTAGAAGCCCTCACGAGACTATAACTCGTCCTCTACAGGACACTTAGGGGTTTAAAGGCTTGTTGCATATGCTAAATGCAATCGTAATTTCCTACAAAAGTGGACTAGTTCAGGTTTTGAATTTTCTTTTGCTTGAGGACAAGCAAAAACTTAAGTTTGGGGGTGTGATAACTCTATATTTTTAGAGTTATTTTAATTGTTTAAACTTAAATTTTAGCTCAATTCTCAAGAATGCAATAATATTATTACATATTTTTAGAAATAAATAGTTCTACAATTTATAAATAAATTATAACATATTTTAAGTATTTTTATTTTATTTTTGCAGATCAAAATGATGCAGTAAAAATAATGATGCAAGCAATGATTCAAGTTTTCAATCCATGAGAAATAAATTCAATGGTTGGTGGCTAAAATTCAATGGTTGGTAGCCAACCTAACCATTTTTGAATATTGATGAAGGAATTCAATGGTTGGTAGCCAACCTAACTATTTTTGAATATTGATGAAGGAATTCAATGGTTGGTGGCCAACCTAACCATCAATGTTGAATTTTGATGTAAGAATTTTAATGGAACTTGAATTCTTCCACCAAACATGTCTATAAATACCATGCTTGGCAAAGGGAAAGAGCATCAAAAGAAAATCCATAAAAAAATATATAGAGAGATTTTCATATGTTTTCTTAGAGTAGATTAGTTTTATTTTTTATTTTGATCAAGAGAAGGAGTTTTTAAAAGTTTGAGTTCATCAAAGATTGTATCCCAAAACAAGTTCTTTCTAAACTCTATCTTGAATTTAATTATAAGTTATTATTATGTTTATTATTTTTATTGTTAATTTAATTATTTCTTTCTCTTTTAATTATGAATAGCTAAATTTATTTTTCTAGGATTTAGATGTAATCTTTTGATTTGCATATGATTATTTATATTTAATTGATTGGATTTGATTGTTGGAATTAATCTTTTATCTTAGAACTTAATGCTTGTAATTAACTGGCCATTAATTGCATGATTTAAGATACTGTGTGAAGTAGCGAGAGTGGAAGCACAATATTAGTTCATTAGGATAATTGACCTAGGGAATGTATTGCTTAGAGATATGAATACTCCTTTGTGATTTTTAAAAGGGATTTCCATAAAACTTAATGGGTTTGTGTTAATTGCTTATGATAACGAGAGTAGACGTAAGGTTAATATAAACACACATATTGTATCTTGAGAAAGAATATTATATAATTTAGGAAAATCTAATCATTAATTCCAGCAAAAATAATCCATCTAAAGATTATAAAGAAATCATATCTGATCAATTGATGAATTCTAAATGCTAGACCTTTAATCTTATTTTCATATTTATTATCATTTATGTACTTGAATTTTACTTTAGGTTAAAATATAAATTCTCATAATTAATTTTCTAAATAATAGAGGAATCTTAAAATTGGTACTTGACAAACTCTTCCTCGTGGGATCGACACTTATTTCACTACTATATTACTTGTTCACGACCTGTGCACTTGCAGAAATCGCGCAACAATTTCTATAAAACTTAATGGGTTTGTGTTAATTGCTTATGATCACGAGAGTAGACGTAAGGTTAATATAAACACACATGTTGTATCTTGAGAGAGAACATCATATAATTTAGGAAAATCTAATCATTAATTCCAGCAAAAATAATCCATCTAAAGATTATAAAGAAATCATATGTGATCAATTAATAAATTCTAAATCCTAGACTTTTTATTTTCATATTATCATCATTTATTTACTTGAATTTTACTTTAGCTTAAAATATGAATTCTCATAATTGATTTTCTAAATAATAGAGTAATCTTAAAATTGGTACTTGACAAACTCTTCCTTATGGGAACGATACTCACTCATCACTTTATTACTTGTAAACGATCTGTACACTTGCAAAAATCGCACATCAAGTTTTTGGTGCCGTTGCTGGGGAAGGCAAATTTTTTGCAATATCAATAGATTGGTATACTCTATTACTTTAGATTTTGTTTTTCTTTTCTATTTTTTTTATTTTTATTTTACAAGACTTTTATTAAAAAAAAAAAAAAAGAGAAAGATGGCTTTCCACAATTTGTAATGGTGGAACAAAGGAGTGATGCTAAATAAAGCAGCAAGCATGTATAGTGAGGATAGTTTTAGTAAGTTAAATGCTAAAATCGATGCATTGGTTAACTTAATTGATAAAGTTAATGCTAATACTTTATTTAATTCATGTTTGAGTTGTGAACTGTGTGGAGGTAATCATTTGAATTCTGAGTGTCAATATGCAGAGCAGGTACAATTTTTCCCAAATTATAACAGGTTTGAGAATTATCCATATTCCAACATAAACAACTTAGGATGGAGTGACTATTCGAGCTTTTCATGGGAAAACCAATACGATCAAGGTAACAATTCATGGTATCCTTATCAATATGATTTTCAAGATCATGCAGCATTTAAAGAGCACAAACCATCTTATGAAATAGCATTAGAAAAATTCATGAATGCTACTTACGAATGATGTGAAAAAATGGAAGATAGGATGAATCAAGAGACTAGTTACAATGCAAATTTTGATGTACAAATGGAACAATTTGCTAGTCCATTAGATACTCAAGGCCATGGTAACCTAACAAGCCAAATTGAAGAACATTCTAGAGATCAATGTTTGGCAATTTCTTTGAGTGATGATGAGGAAGAGATGATTCATCAAGAAGATACTTCAAGCAAGCAAGAAAAAAAGGAAGAAGTTGAGCCCAATTTACCCGAGAAATATTCTTCTCTTATGGATAATATCTGCGGAGTGGTTGAAATTGATGGGGAAATTGAAGAAATACTTGAACAAGAGCACTCAAAGGAAACTTTTTCAGTTTGTTTGGTGAAAACAACACTAAATATGCCAGACCATAAAGAATATCAATTTGATGACTTAGAAGAAAAAAAGAAGCATTCACCACCATCAACTAAGCACTCACCAACTATTGATTCAACGCCACTACCTTCCTATCTCAATTTCTTAAGAAAATTTAGAACAAGAAAAAGAGCTCGTTGGAAAGTTTTTAAAAATTATAAGTCTAATTATAAAATATTAAATAATTTTTGTCTTAATTTTTTTCCATGCAGACTCAAATCAAGCTGGCTTGACTCATTAAAACTAGCAAAAGTCTATCTTTCCGTGATTATCGAGATGATATACTTTGTGTATTGTCCTCCATGATGAAGATCTAGCTATAGTCAAGCTAAGGACTATAAATTAAGCGCTTTTGGGAGGCAACCCAAATTTCTAACTCTTCTACTTCTTTTTAAATTTCTTTTATACTTTTGTTTGTTTCATTATATTTTAATTTTGCTTTAGTGTTGTTTATAAGTTATTAAATAGCTTATTAGGAGGAAACCCAAATTTTCTCTTTATTAGGTTTCTTTTATTTCTGTTTAGTTGTTTCGTTTTCAATTTTCTCTTTCATTTTCTTAACTAAGTTAATTAGATATGGAAGCATCTCTTGCAGCACTAAAAAACAGGTTTCCAACTCTTCCCCAATATGTGCTTAGGAAAATTGATGAACGCAGATTGGAAAGAATGAAGGCATTTAGGTGCCTGAATCTTCCTAAGGATATTCGCTGGATCATAGAAGCCAAAGTACGATTAGCAGGTGAGATTAATGACTCATTTATTAAATGTTTGCCAAAGTTCTTACTCAAAGAAGAGGAGAATTAAGAGAATGGGAGTCTACTACAAGTGTGCAAGATGGAATTGCAACTCACGCTGTAGAAATATTGGATTTGCATCCATAAATCTAGAAAACAAAATTAAATTCATAAAGGATGGACTGAGTAAGGAGTCTATGGATAATATCCTACAGACTCTTGAGACGCATCCTTATGGACAAGTTCAACGCACTCTTTTAGATTTATGGGAACTATTCAAGGAAGAGAAGCAGCGTTACAGTCTAGAAAATCTGATGATAAAAGACCCTGTTTGCCAGTTAATAAGAAAACTGGATGGGAAGCCTATCCTCGACTCATAGAAGTCGTGGAAGCCGTTACTGGATGTAAAACCAGAGGAAGATGTGAGCCAAAATCACAACTACTGTTTATAATCAGGTGTATCACTAACTTTTTTATTTTTCAATGCATTATTTTTTTTACATCTTGCAGTACTTTTTGACTTTTTAACACCTAGATTTTATTTTCCTGCATATTTTTTTTTTACTATCGATAACTTTTTAGTCTTTCAATGTCTACTTTTAGCTTTTCAATATTTTCTTTTTGATTTTTGTACACATGCTGCAGATTTTCCAACTTTTGTTAGCTTTTTAGTCTTTCAATGTTTTTTTTTTTTAGTTTTTCAAATATTTCTTTTGACATTTATATACACAGCATTGATTATTTTTGTTTTTATTATCATTTTTATTTTTATACTTTTTCTGTCAATAATTATTTTATTCCATTGAACTGTTCTTTTACTCTTCTAATTTCTTTATATGCACATTCATTATTGTCAATTTGCATACAACCCTTTCGAGAGTTCTGCGAGAGAAAATGGCAGAATCCTCAATACGCAAATTCAAAACTATTTGTGTCTTTTGTAGTCCAAACTCTGGCAAGAAAAGAGAGTACTTGATAGCAGCTAATGAACTTGGTAGGATTTTAGCTGAATGAAAAATTGATTTGGTGTTTGAGGGAGGTAGTTTAGGGTTAAGGGGTTATGTCGCAAGTTCTGCATATATTAGAGATAGTAAAGTCTTAGGAATAGTTCTAAAGGCTTTGGCTCGAAATAAACAAATCACTGGTGGAACTATAGGTAATGAGTTACAGGTCAATAGCATGTACGAACGAATGACATACATGAATCTCAATGCTGATGTTTTTATCGCATTACCTGGTGGTTTAGAAACATTTGAAGATATTTTCACCATTGCATCTTAGATACAATTAACCGTTCTTCAGAAGCCATTGGGATTACTTAATGTTAATGGTTTTTATAATGGTTTGTTATCTTTTCTTGATCATGCTGTGGAACAGGGTTTTATAACACTAGCGAATCGACGCATCTTAGTCTCTGCTTCAACTATTGATCAATTGATTGATCAACTGCAAAACTTTAAATTCGATCCTGATCCATTGATGGCACAGGTAGTTTGGCACCCCAGGGCCAGTAGCAGTAAAAAGCGAAGACTATATCTGAATCTCTGGTTATAACTTCCCTAACTCTTATAGTTTTTTTATCGCATTTTTTTTTGTTTTGTGTGTGTGTTTTTTTTGTTGCACCTGATCAAGCGAAGTTTTAGGTTCGATTCACTAAATGTAAGATAGCAGAGTAAAGAGTTACATTTGTACTCTTGATACGCATCTTAAATTTATGTGATTTTGCTTTTTTTTTTTAAAAAAAAAAACTAACTAGCTAGTAAACTAACTAACTAACTCAAGAGTTATTCATACAAGATGGCTGAGTAAAGAGTACTTTTTGTGCTCTTGATATGCATTTGTATTTTTTTTTTCTTTTCTTTCTTTTTCTAGTTTCCAAAATAAAAAAAAAATTAAAAAATAATAATAAATACAAAAAAAAATTGATGTTTTCTTTTTTGTGTGATTAGTTTCTCATGCTTGCTTTTAGTGTTGTTTCATGATGTTTTATAGGAAACAAGGAAGTGGAATGCACGTTCTGCTTACAATTTGGAATCCATTTTTCTACAAGAGGGAGTATTTTCTTTCTTTTGGTCTGTTTCTTTGACATTGAGGACAATGTCCATTGCAAGTTTGAGGGTGGTTTAGTTTGTTTTTTGTTTTTAGTCATTTCTTTTGTGTTTTGATGAATAAATTTAAAATTTTTTACTCTTTTATTGATAAAATATGCTTGTGTTAAATAATTTGATGAAAGGCCAATGATAGACTATAATTGATATTTATGGACAATTTATTAAAGTATTTCAAGTTGAGCAACTATTTTGAATAAGAAATTAACTTTTATTAAGATTATGTTTTGTTTTGTTTTGCATTATATTGATTGCATTGAATTTGTGTATGCTTACTTAGAGAGGGCTTCTACACATTTTTTATCTTCATTTGCCTCACCTATCTTAGAACATGTTTTTGCAAACTTTTGAGGCGAAATTTTGAATTCATTTTTGAAAGAGAGATATGATTTGGGCATTGTTTGTTTAGCCTATTACTTATATCTACCCTTATTTTAATTTTTTTACCCTAGTTTACCCCTTTGTGCCTTGTTAATTTTAGCTTTCTTTCTTTGTTAAGTAACCTTAATTGTTATCCTTCACCCAATTTGTGAGATAATTTTGTCAAATTTACATTCTAATAAAGAAAAGGGAATTATTGAAGTTTTAAAAGAAAATAAGGATCGCTAATAACTGAGAGTATTATTCATTGTAAAAGATCACCTTTTGCTTAAAATAAGTTTGGGGGAAAGTAAGAAAATTGAATAAAATAAAAGTTAGTATTCTTGCTTATCTTTAGAATAATGTTGTTGGCAAAAAAATAAAAAAAAAAGAAAAAAAATAGAAGAAGAAGAAGGGGGCTTAAAAGAAAAAAACATTGAAGAAGAATGATGCTTAAGATGGAATGGATCCTTCATTAACATAATCCCTTTATTTGAGCTATTGATTTTCTTTTGTAAACTTTGCATAATTATTTTACTTTTATTCATTTAGCCTGTTCTTCGTTTAGCCAAAAATACCTTGTGTTAGCCCCATTACAACCCTAGTCAAGACCTATTGATCTCTCTTGATTTGTGAATTCCATTAGTGGAAATTGTTTGCTTTAATATGCTTATGAGATTTGTACATCTATTTTATATCATTTGATAGAGGCATTTAAAGATTTTAGTGTGTATTTGCCTATCTGAAGTGCAACAATTTCTTTGCAGTTGATTTAATGCATAGTTATTCAAGGCATGATTAAGATGAGGATTATTTTGAACCTGGGATAGAAGCTTGACTTGCAATACTATTGATATATTGTTTGTAAATATTAATTTCTTGAGACCTTTAAAAAAAAAAATTTCAACATAAGTACGTTCGGATTAAATTTCTTTTTTCTGATATTTTATTTTTCTTTGAAATAAATAGTTGAAAATTTATAGTTTTAAAGGTGTTTGTGGGTATCACCACTGTAAGCCCTCACGAGATTATAACTCGTCCTCTATGGGACACCTAGGGGTTTAAAGGCTTGTTGCATACGCTAAATACAATCGTAATTTCCTACGAAAGTGGATTAGTTTAGGTTTTGAATTTTCTTTTGCTTGAGGACAAGCAAAAACTTAAGTTTGGGGATGTGATAACTCTATATTTTTAGAGTTATTTTATTTGTTTAAACTTAAATTTTAGCTCAGTTCTCGAAAATACAATAATATTATTACATATTTTTTGAAATAAATAGTTCTACAATTTATCAATAAATTATAATATATTTTAAGTATTTTTATTTTATTTTTGCAGATCAAAATGATATCACAATGATGCAATAAAATAAATGATGCAGACGGTGATGTCGTAAAAATAATGATGCAAGCAATGATTCAAGTTTTCAATCCATGAGAAATAAATTCAATGGTTGGTGGCCAAAATTCAATGATTGATAGCCAACCTAACCATTTTTGAATATTGATGAAGGAATTCAATGGTTGGTGGCCAAAATTCAATGGTTGGTAGCCAACCTAACTATTTTTGAATATTGATGTAAAAATTCAATGGTTGGTAGCCAACCTAACCATCAATGTTGAATTTTTGATGTAAGAATTTTAATGGAACTTGAATTCTTCCACCAAACATGTCTATAAATACCATGCTTGGTGACAACTCTATATTTTTAGAGTTATTTTAATTGTTTAAACTTAAATTTTAGCTCAATTCTCGAGAATGCAATAATATTATTACTTATTTTTAGAAATAAATAGTTCTACAATTTATAAATAAATTATAACATATTTTAAGTATTTTTATTTTATTTTTGCAGATCAAAATGATGCAGTAAAAATAATGATGCAAGCAATGATTCAAGTTTTCAATCCATGAGAAATAAATTCAATGCTTGCTGGCCAAAATTCAATGGTTGGTAGCCAACCTAACCATTTTTGAATATTGATAAAGGAATTTAATGGTTGGTGGCCAAAATTCAATGGTTGGTAGCCAAAATTCAATGGTTGGTAGCCAACCTAACTATTTTTGAATATTGATGAAGGAATTCAATGGTTGGTGGCCAACCTAACCATCAATGTTAAATTTTTGATGTAAGAATTTTAATGGAACTTGAATTCTTCCACCAAATATGTCTATAAATACCATGCTTGGCAAAGGGAAATGGCATCAAAGAAAATCCATAAAAAAAATATGTATAGAGATTTTCATATATTTTCTTAAAGTAGATTAGTTTTATTTTTTATTTTGATTAAGAGGAGGAGTTTTTTGGAAGCTTGAGTTCATCAAAGATTGTATCCCAAAACAAGTTCTCTCTAAACTCTATCTTGAATTTAATTATAAGTTATTATTATGTTTATTATTTTTATTGTTAATTTAATTGTTTCTTTCTTTTTAATTATGAGTAGGTAAGTTCATTTTTTTAGGATTTAGATGTAATCTTTTGATTTGCATATGATTATTTATATTTAATTGATTGGGTTTGATTGTTGGAATTAATCTTTTATCTTAGAACTTAATGCTTGTAATTAACTGGCCATTAATTGCATGATTTAAGATATTGTGTGAAGTAGCGAGAGTGGAAACACAATATTAGTTCATTAAGATATTAGACCTAGGGTATGTGTTGCTTAGAGATAAGAACACTCTTTTGTGATTTTTAAAAGGATTTCCATAAAACTTAATGGGTTTGTGTTAATTGCTTATGATCACGAGAGTAGACGTAAGGTTAATATGAACACACATGTTGTATCTTGAGAGAGAACATCATATAATTTAGGGAAATCTAATCATTAATTCTAGCAAAAATAATCCATCTAAAAATTATAAAGAAATCATATGTGATCAATTGATGAATTCTAAATCCTAGACTTTTAATCTTATTTTCATATTTATCATCATTTATTTACTTGAATTTCACTTTAGCTTAAAATATAAAATCTCATAATTGATTTTCTAAATAATAGAGTAATCTTAAAATTGGTACTTGACAAACCCTTCCTCGTGGGAATGATACTCACTCATCATTTTTTTACTTGTAAAAGATCTGTGCACTTGCAGAAATAGTGCAACAAGTTTTTGGCGCCGTTGCCTGGGAAGGCAATTTTTGACAATATCAATAGATTGGTATACTCTATTACTTTAGATTTTGTTTTTCTTTTCTATTTTTTATTATTATTTTGTAGGACTTTTATAAAAAAAAAAAAAAAAAAAAAAAAAAAAAAAGGCTTTCCACAACTTTTAATAGTGTGATGAAGGAGTGATGCTAAATAGAGCAGCAAGCATGTATGGTGAGGATAGTTTTGGTAAGTTAAATGTTAAAATCAATGCATTGGCTAACTTAATTGATAAACTTGATGTTAATACTTTATTTAATTCATGTTTGAGTTGTGATCTATGTGGAGCTAATCACTTGAATTTTGAATGCCAATATGCAGAGCAGGTATAATTTTTTCCAATTAATAATAGGCATGAGAATTATTCATATTCTAACATTAAAAACTCAGGATGGAGTGACTATTCGAGTTTTTCATGGGCAAACCAATGCGATCAAGGTAACAATTCATGGCATCCTTATCAATATGATTTTCAAGATCATGCACCATTTGAAGAGCACAAACCATCTTATGAAGTGGCATTAGAAAGATTCATAAATGCTACTCATGAACGATGTGAAAGATTGGAAGATAGGATGAATCAAGGAACTAGCCACAATACAGATGATGATGTTCAAATGGAACAGTTTGCTAGTCCATTAGATACTCAAGGCCATGGTAACCTGACAAGTCAAATTGAAGAACATTCTAGAGAGCAATGCTTGGCAATTTCTTTGAGTAATGATGTAGAAGAGATTATTGATCAACCAAATACTTCAAGCAAGCAAGATAAAAAGGAAGAGATTTAGCCCAATTTGCCTAAAAAATTCAAATATCCTTCTCTCATGGATGATATCTACGGAGTGGTTGAAATTAATGGGGAAATTAAAGAGGTATTTGAAAAAGAGAACTCAAAGGAAACTCTTTCAGTTTGTTTGGTGAAAACAACACCAAATATGCCAAACCATAGAGAATATCAATTTGATGACTTAAAAGAAAAGAAGCATTCGCCACCATCAATTGAGCACTCACCAACTCTTGATTCAACACCACTACCTTCCTATATCAATTTCTTGAGAAAATTCAGAGCAAGAAAAAGAGCATATTTGAAAGTTTTTGGAAATTATGAGCCTAATTATAAAATATTAAATAATTCATGTCTTAACCTTTTTCCATGCAGGCTCAAATCAAGCTGGCTTGACTCATTAAAATTCGCAAAAGTCTATCTTTCCATGATTATTGGGATGATATAGTTTGTGTATTATCCTCCATGATGAAGATTTAGCTATAGTCAAGCTAAGGACTATAAATTAAACGCTTTTGGGAGGCAACCCAAATTTCTAACTTTTTCACTTCTTTTTAATTTCTTTTGTTCTTTTGTTTGTTTTGTTCTATTTTAATTTTTGCTTTAGTGTTGTTATTAAAATAGCTTATTAGGAGGAAACCCAAGTTTTCTCTTTATTAGATTTCTTTTATTTCAGTTTAGTTATTTCATTGTAAATTTTCTTTTTCATTTTCTTAACTAAGTTAATCAGATATGGAAGCATCTCTTGCAGCACTAAAAAACAAATTTCCAACTCTTCCCCAAGATGCACTTAGGAAAATTGATGAATGCATACTGGAAAGAATGAAGACATTTAGGCGTCTGAATCTTCCTGAAGATATTCGTTGGATCATAGAAGCCAAAGTACGATTGGCAGGTGAGCTTGATTACTCATTTATTAAATGTTTGCCAGGTACGGGGAGAAGTTCTTACTCAAGGAAGAGGAGAGCTAAGAGAATGAGAGTTTGCTATAAGTGTGCAAGATGGAATTGCAACACACGCTGTAGAAATATTGGATTTGCATCCATAAATCGAGAAGACAAAATTAAATTCATAAAGGATGGACTGAGTAAGGAGTCTATGGATAATATCTTATAGACTCTTAAGACGCATCCTTGTGGATAAGTTCAACGCACTGTTTTAGATTATTCAAAGAAGAGAAGCAACGTTACAGTCTAGGGAATCTGACGATAAAAGATCCTATTTGCCAGTTAATAAGAAAACTGGATGGGAAGCCTATCCTCGACTCATAAAAGGTGTGTAAGCCGTTACTGGATGTAAAACCAGAGGAAGATGTGAGCCAAAATCACAACTAATGTTTATAATTAGGTGTATCACTAACTTTTTTATTTTTTGATGCATTATTTTTTTTTCTACATCTTGCAGTACTTTTTGACTTTTTAGCACCTAGATTTTATTTTCCTGTAGATTTTTTTTTTACTATCGATAACTTTTTAGTCTTTCAATGTCTACTTTTAGCTTTTCAATATTTTCTTTTTGACTTTTGTACACATGCTGCAGATTTTTCTACTTTCGTTAGCTTTTTAGTCTTTCAATATCTGTTTCTTTTTATTTTTCAAATATTTCTTTTGACATTTGTACACACAGCATTGATTATTTTTGTTTTCATTATTATTTTTGTTTTTATACTTTTTTTGTCAATAATTATTTTATCCCATTGAACTGTTCTTTTACTCTTCTAGTTTCTTTATATGCACATTCATTATTGTCAATATGCACACAACCCTTTCGAGAAATCTGTGAGAGAAAATGGCAGAATCCTAAACACGTAAATTCAAAACTATTTGTGTCTTTTGTAGTCCAAACTCTGGCAAGAAAAGAGAGTACTTGATAGCAGCTAATGAACTTGGTAGGATTTTAGCTGAACGAAAAATTGATTTGGTGTTTGAAGGAGGTAGTTTAGGGTTAAGGGGTTGTGTCGCAAGTTCTGCATATATTAGAGGTAGTAAAGTCTTAGGAATAGTTCTAAAGGCTTTGGCTCGAAATAAACAAATCACTGGTGGAACTATAGGTAATGAGTTACAGGTCAATAGCATGTACGAACGAATGGCATACATGAATCTCAATGCTGATGCTTTTATCGCATTACCTAGTGGTTTAGAAACATTTGAAGATATTTTCACCATTGCATCTTGGACACAATTAACTATTCTTTAGAAGCCATTGGGATTACTTAATGTTGATGGTTTTTATAATGGTTTGTTATCTTTTCTTGATCATGCTGTGGAACAGGGTTTTATGACACCAGCGAGTCGACGCATCTTAGTCTCTGCTTCAACTATCACACAATTGATTGATCAACTGCAAAACTTTAAATCCGAACCTGGTCCATTGATGGCACAGGTAGTTTGGCACCCTAGAGCCAGTAGTAGTAAAAAGCAAGGACTAGATCTGAATCTCCGGTTATGACTTCCCTAACTCTTGTAGTTTTTTTTTATCGCATTTTTTTATTTTTTGTGTGTGTGTGTTTTTTTTTTTTTTGTTGCACCTGATTAAGCGAAGTTTTAGGTTCGATTCACTAAATGTAAGATGACTGAGTAAATAGTTACTTTTGTAGTCTTGATACGCATCCTAAATTTATGTGATTTTCCTTTTCAAAAAAAAAAAAAACTAACTAACTCAAGAGTTATTCATACAAGATGGCTGAATAAAGAATACTTTTTGTGTTCTTGATATGCATCTGTATTTTTTTTCTTTTTTCTTTTCTTTAGTTTCCAAAATAAAAAATTAAAAAAAATAAAAAAAACAAAAATAAAAAAAATTGATATTTTCTTTTCGTGTGATTAATTTCTCATGCTTGCTTTTAGTGTTATTTCATGATGTTTTATAGGAAATAAGGAAGTGAAATGCACGTTCTGCTTACAATTTGGAATCCACTTTTCTACAAGATGGAGTATTTTCTTTCTTTTGGTTTGTTTCTTTGACATCGAGGACAATGTCCATTGCAAGTTTGGGGAAAATTTAATTTGTTTTTTATTTTCAGTTATTTCTTTTGTGTTTTGATAACTCTATATTTTTAGAGTTATTTTAATTGTTTAAACTTAAATTTTAGCTCAATTCTCGATAATACAATAATATTATTACTTATTTTTAGAAATAAATAGTTCTACAATTTATAAATAAATTGTAACATATTTTAAGTATTTTTATTTTATTTTTGCAGATCAAAATGATGCAGTAAAAATAAAGATGCAAGCAATGATTCAAGTTTTCAATCCATGAGAAATAAATTCAATGCTTGGTGGCCAAAATTAATGATTCAAGTTTTCAATCCATGAGAAATAAATTCAATGGTTGGTGGCTAAAATTCAATGGTTGGTAGCCAACCTAACCATTTTTGAATATTGATAAAGGAATTCAATGGTTGGTGGCCAAAATTCAATGGTTGGTAGCCAACCTAACCATTTTTGAATATTGATGAAGGAATTCAATGGTTGGTGGCCAACCTAATCATCAATGTTGAAATTTTGATGTAAGAATTTTAATGGAACTTGAATTCTTCCACCAAACATGTCTATAAATACCATGCTTGGCAAAGGGAAATAGCATCAAAGAAAATCCATAAAAAAAAAAAAAAAATATGTAGAGAGATTTTCATATGTTTTCTTAGAGTAGATTAGTTTTATTTTTTATTTTGATCAAGAGGAGGAGTTTTTGGAAGCTTGAGTTTATCAAAGATTGTATCCCAAAACAAGTTCTCTCTAAACTCTATTCTTGAATTTAATTATAAGTTATTATTATGTTTATTATCAATTTAATTGTTTCTTTTCTTTTAATTATGAATAGCTAAATTTATTTTTCTAGGATTTAGATGTAATCTTTTGATTTTCATATGATTATTTATATTTAATTGATTGGGTTGATTGTTGGAATTAATCTTTTATCTTAGAATTTAATGCTTGTAATTAACTGGCCATTAATTGCATGATTTAAGATATTGTGTGAAGTAGCGAGAGTGGAAGCACAATATTAGTTCATTAGGATAATTGACCTAGGGAATGTATTGCTTAGAGATAAGAATACTCCTTTGAGATTTTTAAAAGGATTTCCATAAAACTTAATGGGTTTGTGTTAATTGCTTATGATCACGAGAGTAGACGTAAGGTTAATATAAACACACATGTTGTATCTTGAGAGAGAACATCATATAATTTAGGGAAATCTAATCATTAATTCCAGCAAAAATAATCCATCTAAAGATTATAAAGAAATCATATGTGATCAATTGATGAATTCTAAATCCTAACTTTTAATCTTATTTTCATATTTATCATTATTTATTTACTTCAATTTCATTTTAGGTTAAAATATAAAATCTCATCATTGATTTTCTAAATAATAGAGTAATATTAAAAATTGGTACTTGACAAACCCTTCCTCGTGGGAACAATACTCACTCATCACTTTATTACTTGTAAACGATCTGTGCACTTGCAGAAACCGCGCAACATGTTTTGATGAATAAATTTTAAATTTTTTACTCTTTTATTGATAAAATATGTTTGTGTTAAATAATTTGATGAAAAGCCAATGATAGATTATAATTGATATTTATGGACAATTTATTAAAGTATTTCAGGTTGAGCAACTATTTTGAGTAAGAAATTAACTTTTATTAAGATTATATTTTGTTTTGCTTTGCATTATATTGATTGCATTGAATTTGTGTATGCTTACTTAGAGAGGGCTTCTAGACATTTTTTATATTCATTTGCCTCACCTATCTTAGAACATGTTTTTGCAAACTTTTGAGGCGAAATTTTGAATTCATTTTGAAAGAGAAATATGATTTAGGCATTGTTTGTTTAGCCTGTTACTTGTATCTACCCTTATTTTAATTTTTTCCCTAGTTTACCCCTTTGTGCCTTGATAGTTTTAGCTTTCTTTTCTTTGTTAATTAACCTTAATTGTTATCATTTACCCTGTTTGTGAGATAATTTTATCAAATTTACATTTTAATGAAGAAAAGGGAATTATTGCAGTTTTTAAAAAAAAAATATAAGGATCTCTAATAACTGAGAGTATTATTTATTGTAAAAGACCACCTTCTGCTTAAAATAAGTTTGGGGGAAAGCAAGAAAATTGAATAAAATAAAAATTAGTATTTTTTCTTATCTTTATAATAATGTTGTTGGCAAAAAAAAAAAAAGAAAAAAAGGAAAAAGAAAAAAAAAAAAAAAGAAGAAGAAGAAGAGGTGGGCTTAAAAGAAGAAAACATTGAAAAAAAATAGTGCTTAAGATGAAAATGATCCTTCATTAATATAATTCATTTATTTGAGCTATTGATTTTGTAAACTTGGCATAATTATTTTACTTTTGTTCATTTAGCCTGTTCTTTGTTTAGCGAAAAATACCTTGTGTTAGCCCCATTACAACCCTAGTCAAGACCTATTGATCTCTCTTGATTTGTGAATTCCATTAGTGGAGATTGTTTGCTTTAATATGCTTATGAGATTTGTACATCTATTTTATATCATTTGATAGAGGCATTTAAAGATATTAGTGTGTATATGCCTATCTGAAGTGCAATAATTTCTTTGCAGTTGATTTAATGCATAGTTATTCAAGACATGATTAAAATGAGGATTGTTTTGAACCTGAGATAGAAGCTTGACTTGCAATACTATTGATATGTTGTTTGTAAATATTAATTTCTTGAGACCTTTAAAAAAAAAATTTAACATAAGTACGCGAGAATTAAATTTCTTTTTTGTGATATTTTATTTATCTTTGAAATAAATAGTTGAAAAATTAGAGTTTTAAAGGTGTTTGTGGGTATCACCATTGGAAGCCTTCACGAGACTATAACTCGTCCTCTACGGGACACCTAGGGGTTTAAAGGCTTGTTGCATACGCTAAATGCAATCGTAATTTTCTACGAAAGTGGACTAGTTTAGGTTTTGAATTTTCTTTAGCTTAAGGACAAGCAAAAACTTAAGTTTGGGGGTGTGATAACTTTATATTTTTAGAGTTATTTTAATTGTTTAAACTTAAATTTTAGCTCAATTCTCAAGAATGCAATAATATTATTACTTATTTTTAGAAATAAATAGTTCTACAATTTATAAATAAATTATAACATATTTTAAGTATTTTTATTTTATTTTTGCAAATCAAAATGATGCAGTAAAAATAATGATGCAAGCAATGATTCAAGTTTTCAATCCATGAGAAATAAATTCAATGGTTGGTGGCCAAAATTCAATGGTTGGTAGCCAACCTAACCATTTTTGAATATTGATAAAGGAATTCAATGGTTGGTGGCCAAAATTCAATGGTTGGTAGCCAAAATTCAATGGTTGGTAGCCAACCTAACTATTTTTGAATATTGATGAAGGAATTCAATGGTTGGTGGCCAACCTAACCATCAATGTTGAATTTTTGATGTAAGAATTTTAATAGAACTTGAATTCTTCCACCAAACATGTCTATAAATACCATGCTTGGCAAAGAAAAATGGCTTCAAAGAAAATCCATAAAAAAAATATGTAGAGAGATTTTCATATGTTTTCTTAGAGTAGATTAGTTTTATTTTTTATTTTGATTAAGAGGAGGAGTTTTTTGGAAGCTCGAGTTCATCAAAGATTGTATCCCAAAACAAGTTCTCTCTAAACTCTATCTTGAATTTAATTATAAGTTATTATTATATTTATTATTTTTATTGTTAATTTAATTGTTTCTTTCTTTTTAATTATGAGTAGGTAAGTTCATTTTTTTAGGATTTAGATGTAATCTTTTGATTTGCATATGATTATTTATATTTAATTGATTGGGTTTGATTGTTGGAATTAATCTTTTATCTTAGAACTTAATGCTTGTAATTAACTGGCCATTAATTGCATGATTTAAAATATTGTGTGAAGTAGCGACAGTGGAAACACAATATTAGTTCATTAAGATATTAGACCTAAGGTATGTGTTGCTTAGAGATAAGAACACTCTTTTGTGATTTTTAAAAGAATTTCCATAAAACTTAATGGGTGTGTTAATTGCTTATAATCACGAGAGTAGACGTAAGGTTAATATGAACACACATGTTGTATCTTGAGAGAGAACATCATATAATTTAGGAAAATCTAATCATTAATTCCAGCAAAAATAATCCATCTAAAAATTATAAAGAAATCATATGTGATCAATTGATAAATTCTAAATCATAGACTTTTTATTTTCATATTATCATCATTTATTTACCTGAATTTTACTTTAGCTTAAAATACGAATTCTCATAATTGATTTTCTAAATAATAGAGTAATCTTAAAATTGGTACTTGACAAATCCTTTCTCGTGGGAACGATACTCACTCATCACTTTATTACTTGTAAACGATCTGTGCACTTGCAGAAATCGAGCAACACATTTCCTTAGAGAAGCTAAAAAGGAACAAGAGATTAATTTGACTTATTGCAAATCAAAGGAGCATGTTGCTGACATTTTCACAAAGTCATTATCTAAAGCTCGTTTTAAAGAACTAAGAAGAAAACTTGGAGTATCAAGAAAAAGTCTTAAGGAAGAGTGTTGGTGTAATGAGACTTTTCCTAGATACTTTAGGCAAATATGACATTTTTTTGTAATTGTAAATGTCGATTGACAAGTAGTGACTATCCATATTTTTAGGAAGATATAGTGATGTATTAGTTAGGGATTGATTTTGACTTGTACTTAAAAGTTGTAAATCTACTGTTATATAAGGCAGTCTTTAATTAATAAAATGTGAGAGGTTTTAATAGTATTTCTTTAGAGTTCTTGAACTTTCTCTCTTACATCTCTTAACATTCAAGGAAGGCACAGGTAAGGCCCCTCAAATTATCAGTGTCATCTGGCAGCTGCCTCCTTGTGGTTGGATGAAAGTGAACATGGATGGGTCTTCTTTAGGTACTCCTGGTCTATTTGGTGTTGTTGAAAGTGGAGAACTGCATCAAAGAGATAGACCTAGTAGTAATTTCAATTAGATATGTTTATAGGTTGAATTTGGATTGAATTTAAAAAGATTGGATTTATTATTTTCTTCACAAATCAAATTGAAATTTATGATTTTATCCACTAATAGATCGATGTTGACAAGATAAATTCAATACAATAATTATTATAATAATAATAATAATAATAAGAAAAAAAAAAAACTAGCCTGTAATGCCACTTGACCTAAATATATTGTCAATATTTATTAACCACAACATTCGAAAGTGTTGAACCTCTCCATAGTTCGAGAACAAAGCGAGCATCTAGTGGGCTCAGAAAAATATGCAGCAGGAAGAACAAGTTGGTAGCAATTCTTTGATTTGTGCTTGCGAAGCTCAATAAGTTTTTCTTTAAGTGTATTCAAAAACCCCTTTTGCATTGCAATCAATTTCCATTGATTAAAATTCAACAAGCATTCCAAAAAATCAGTCCCTTTAGCTATGGCCATTTCCCCTGGTTCTGATCCTTTACTCATTATAACCCATCCTTCTTCATTACTATTGAGTATTGTATTGAGCTCTCTAATTATAGAATCATACTCTTGAATATTTCTCCTTAATTGAAAGATAGAATTCCACATACCCTCTATTCTACTCCAAAATTGAGATATCAGGTTTGAGTCTTCCCACCAAAGACTAAGTTTTTCTTTAATAATTGTTTCGATAATGTTCCTCTGTTTTTTCTTTTTTGAATAATTATTCTTTCCCACGTAAATCATTTCCAGAGGAAGATTTAAAGATTTTGTTCCCTCTTTTAAAGTCCTAGTAAACCTCCGAATCCAATCAATTCTTGTTTCTCCTCCATAAAGACATATCAATTTATCTGCTGATATACAATTCCTGACCGTTTGATCAACATCAACCATTAACAAATTGCGCCTCCAATTCCAATCCCTCCATAGAGATTCTTCCCTTGAAGTAGTAAAAGGGAATGCTAATTTTCCCCAAATCCTTATCATGTTTAATGCATTTGGCGATACAACTCGCCCTTGTTGATTAAGCACAACAAGAATAGTTCGATGGTCAAAATGCCAAACTTCTTTGATGAATCTTACACCTGCTTGATTAATAATTGAAGGGTGGTAAACTGTATACCATGGCATTTCAGCCTTTAATTTCTCAAATTTTTCTTGGACAATCTCATTATGTCGCATCATTTTTTGATCTAAAATTGGAAGCCAAACAATCTCATACTGAGGTTCTTGTTCACTTGTTCTGTTGTGCAGTTCATTGTAAATTCCTTTAAGCAATGTCAATTCTTTTGGCAAGATATCAAGATCTGATACCAGCAATAGCAATTCCTTTTTTCGAAGAATATCTAAGTTTACCTGTCAATAGTGAAACAAGTTAGTCACATTCTGTAATATTTTTTTTTTTTTAAATATCACTTTCTATAATTTTTATTTATTGTAACAATCTTATTTTCTTTTTAAAATTAATATTAAGTAATAAAAAATAAACAGATTTTATTTTTTAAATGAAACTCGCTTAGACAAAAATCACATGGTGCACCAAGACATTCCAGCTAGGCTGGCACCTCTACAGCACCAATAGATTTTATTTAATTATGTAACTAATATGTTTAAATTACCATAACTATTACTAATTTCTGTGTAAGTAGCAAACTGTTTGCAAACCTCAGTTTCACTGCCATCTTACCCTAAATAACAAGTTGTATAAATCTATTTATTGTAAAAAAAAAAAAAAAATTCTTTCTAATTTTGACTCGAAACTATATATTATTAACAACAATAACGACAAACCCTAAAATTTTTTTCTCAAAATTATATGAATAAATGATGATGATGACAAAACATGAAAGGAATGAGATCAAACCCTCTTATTAGTGTCTCGGTCAAAAAGCGGTTGCCAATGTTTTGCTGGGGAAATCAATGCCTTAAGAACTCTTGCACAGTCGATGTTGTAACTCCTCTCAAAATCATTTATAATTTTCTGGTACGACATAATATGATTGATTACATCTGCATTATATGTATACCATAATTACATTAAATCTCTATATCATTAAATTAGGTATACATATGCTCTGAGAAATTATTAAGTAGCTAGGAAGAGATTATATGCATTCCTGCTATTAAATAATTTCTTGGAATGAAAGTTAAAAGAAACAACAATAAAATAAAACAAAAACTTACCAGTGTGCCCTGGATTCATGATGAGGTGATCTTCAAGTGCAGAAATGAAATCTTTTTTCCATACATTGTCCTTCCACTCAACAAAATTAATTAAGCTATACAATATATGTGTGCCCTTTGCTTTGATGATTAAATCGGAGCCTCGAAACAGAACAGCCCATCCACCACCACTGGCATCCAAGTTAAGCAATGAAATGATATCTTGCAAAATAGTATCTTCATAAATAGTTTTGCCTAATTGCATCCTAGAATGTCCCATGCTCGCAATTCTTGCCCAAAATCTTGATTGTTTCTCCTTCGTCAGGAAGTGGCTAAGCTTTTCTTTCTTAATAGTTTCAATGTGTCTTTGGACTTGCTGTTTTGGTTCACTACTGTTCCCTACATAAACCATCTCCAATGACTTTTCAACAGAAGGGGCCCTAGTTGTGAACATTTTGATCCATTCCATGTCCTCTCCTCCATAAAGACATATGCACTTTCCACTCCTCATCTAATAATTGATTCCATACAATCAACATCAAGTTTTTTACAATAAAAAACCACGTTTTATTTTATTAGTTTTAACATTATCAGATTAATACCATTTGATACATGCTGTGTTAAAACTAACAATTAAGAACATGTAAATAATTATAATAGCCAGTTGATAGTATTACTAAATGTCAACATATGTTAATAGCGTGTTAATAGTGCTATCAAATGTTCCTAGTAATATTATAAAAGCCTTTGCAAGGGGAATTTTATAAATTAGATAGTGCTGCTAATCCGTATTAGCATCTAATTTTTAACTTTTAGCCGGATGATGTATGTGTTGTGAGAAGGGGTTGTTTGCAGTAGTGAGCTTCCAATAAAATAACTATATATTCATTCCTAATGGTCAAGTGCTGGTTTCGTACTGTAAGAATTTCAGGTTTAGAAGTCTTTGTAAACCTCTTGTCACTCGAGCACAAGAGAGATATGTATAGTATAATTGTTATAAATTGACTTAAATTTGAAGAATATGTACGTACCCAAGTGAGAGTTTCTGGACAGATATCATCGATCAGCAATTCAAGATTCCAAGTATTTTCTTTCCATAGAGCTTCCTCTGCTCCTGTGGTAAAAGGGTAAGCTTGATTCCCCCAAATCTTGATCATGTGAATTGCATTTGGGCAAGCAACCTGTCCTTGTGGATCGATTACTACAATGATTGGTTGTTTTTCAAAATGCCACTCTTCTTTGGTTAATTTGATAACTTCTTGAGCAATCAAAGAAGGCAATACTGTATACCAAGGCATATCTCTCTGTTTCTGCTCAAACTTCTCCATTTTTAGCTCTGGTGGACTAACAATTGGAAGCCACACAATCTCAAATTGAGTTTCTGCAGGCTTTGCTTTACGATCACTGGAATTGTATATTTGTTTTACAATTTCAATGTCTTCTTGTGGGATGTCTAGGTCTGATATCAGCAACATCACCAGTTTTTTCCTTAGGACATTTAGGGAAACCTGTCACTCAAAAAAAGAATAATCATACAAAGCTATTTTGTGAAAATGAATTTACGTACTAATTGGCTTTTGCTTTAGTGGTATTGAAGTTATCTTCAAGACTATGAAATTCTGAATTCAAGCCTCTCCCGTGGGAGCCCAATTTATATATATATATAAGGTAATACCTTATTATTGAAACCATCAAGAAGTGGTTGTTGATCATCCTTGTAATAAATTAGAGCCCTGAGAATATTCATGTTGTCTACTTGGGGATCTTCGATGAGTCTTTTAATTATTTTCTGGCGTTTCTTCATTCTCAGCTCCTCTGCATTATATTAAAATTATCACACCTAATTTATAAAGTCACCAAATGTTGGTGAACTGAAAATGCTAATATGGTTCAGATTTTATATTACAACTTACAATTTGTAAAATTACGTACCCAACCTCACATGAATGAACATAAGAATTAATTAATTTAATTGAACTTCTTACCTAAAATAGGGTAGCATAACTTTTGATATTCATTGAGCTCCTCTTTCTTCTTATTGAGTTTTTCAGTTAAGAACGTTAGCTCTTCCCTCTCTGTACTTGATATTATATAGCTGAAATGAATATTATAAGTAGACGAAGCCTCTTTAGAAAACCAGTACTATTTTTTCTATTTATATTAGTAAAAAGTACTCAAATTCAAATCATAATTAATTTCTTATATATTTAACTTGTTTAGCGAGTGTATACATATCCTTTTCTTATCCCTTTTTCTTATGTTTATGTGTTATCCTCTGTTATTCCTTAGGCAGGAAAACATCAACACCATTTTATTATTAGCATTTTTTTTTGTTAGAGTCCACAAAACTATTTAAAATAAAAAAAAAAAAAAAGATTTTTTTTTTTACTTATCCATTTTTTTCTCCTTTTTTAAAATTTTCAGTTATTATTATTATCCCAATAAAACAAAGAAAAATATAATTTTGGGTGAATTTTTTTCCACTTATCCGTTTTTCATTTTTCATTTTTTAATGTTTCATTTTTTTTTATTTTAAGTCTAATAAAACCATAAAAGTAAGATATATTAATATTAAAATATTGTGGATCCTTTTAATGGTATTAGTGTTTTTAACTTTTTATCCCTCCAGAGCTAATGGAGGATAACAATATGTCCTATTTTATTAAAAAAAAAAAAATCTACAAACCACAGGTTATTATTTGTACTTTTTCTCTGAAAAAAAAAATGCATTAAGTAATTAGGGGTCAACATACTTGAAGCCCATGCTGGTGAGGCTAGTAATTTGGGAAGCAGAAGCCAAGACACTCCTAATGGTCCAATAGATAGTGATTGGGATGTGATTTAAACCTGCAGAATATTGTTCTAATTTCTTGTCAAGTTGGCCTCCAAGCTCCTGGAACTCAATAATGCACCTGGTAACATCCATCATTGCCTTGACAAGATCATTAACTGCTTCCAAAGGGGGAGCAGAGAGGCCTGGTTGCTTGCGCACATCAGCTACTTGCTTCAGTATTGCCATTGACTTTGCAAGTTGGGTTGATGAATAAATGAGGGCAAAGTGCCAAGTTTCACCATAATTCAAAGCAAAAGCTGTTAGAGTTAGTAACAAC
Organism: Reutealis trisperma; assembly: GCA_947687605.1. Lineage (NCBI taxonomy): Eukaryota > Viridiplantae > Streptophyta > Magnoliopsida > Malpighiales > Euphorbiaceae > Reutealis > Reutealis trisperma. The sequence continues at coordinate 543,751 of CANTUT010000032.1, forward strand.
TTAGATTCCCATGAATACCCTGATAGGATCTTAAATATTGATATTAATGTTTTGTGTGGATCTATACTGCTTGAAGTGTTGTATGCTATCTGCAAAAATTTAAAAATTTAGGCCTGTTATATCAACACAGTTTCAGGTCTAATTTTTGCCTCAAATTAGATCGATATAATAACATTGTGAAAATTTAAAAGTTGTTGCATAAAATTATCAAAATTAAAAGTAATTTTTTTCTCCAACTATAATTATATATATATACAACCTCGTACGAGATTTGGTCCATTTTATAAGTGAATTTGTCACACATACGAATGACTTCTTCTCGGTGGGTCTTGTCTTCCATGTATGCTCGAGTATCCTGCAAAGAAAACAGGATAACAGACGATATAGTAAAAGCTTAATATCTCTATCAGAAAGTTTCAGGTGTCAGTTTCGAATCCTGATATAAATGAAACTGGGGGGAGTGACAAGAACCGTACCATGACACTACGATTAACATTTTGGATGGCTTGATTAAGGATGTCCTCAACTAGATGAAAAAGAGGTTTGACATCAAACGTTTTCAGTTTTTCAGGCTCAATATCTTCCTTGATTTCTGCTAGGATCGAATTATCATCAAGCTTTGCCCCTGATGGTCTGCCTCGACTCTTTATTTGTGGTGCGGATTCAGATTCTGATTTTGGAATTGCAGGTTGGCTCATTTTGTATAATAATAATAATAACAAGCCAAAACAGGATATGTAGACAGCCTTATGTATACAATGTAAATTTGAATAAAATTTAGAAAAGGATTTTTGTTGCTGCAACATATTGATCTGTATATATATATATATATATATATATTTGTATTTCTGTAAATGGAATAACTACCTTGCTTCTGCTATAATCAAACTTTAACTTAAAAGTTAAGATGAAACCTTACCTTTTTTCTGTCTATAAAAAATTCCTTAAAGAAATCAGGAGTGAGTCAAGATTTTGAGGGGATTTAGGCAAAATTATAAAACGAAGCATTTGAATTGAAAAAATACAATATAAATAAATAAATTCAAATTAAACCATTTTATTTATAAGCATTAATTTTAATAATATTAGAGGGAAAGCTATATCATGGAAAAAGATTCCATGTATGCTTCTAGGCCATAAAAAGTACAAAAGAAAAAAGTAGAAGAGCATAGAATAAAGTAACAACTTTGAAAAAATTATGTACTTGTGCTCCTATTTAGTAAAAGTTAATAGAGTTAACTAAAATGTAGTTTATTGTTAGTGTTAATTTCTATATTTCTATATTATTTTTTATTTTAGATTTCAATTTCTTAAACTAATTTTTATGTTTTAGGCTTTTTATTAAGTTATATATATAGGCTATTTTGCGTTAATTGCTACTTCATCAATCTTAATGATTAGCGTTTCCGTTATTTTTTCTTCTCTTCATGGTTGGTCAAGTAATAAAAATGTTGTATTTTTAGATACATTATTATAGATTGGTATCATTAATTCTCTCATCTCTTGAACCTATTTGTTCTAGATACAAAAAAGAAATGAAAATCACCTCTCCCCCCGAATTCTTTCACGTTGCGAAACACATTAAGGTTCAATATAAATTTCCAAAATGCAAAATACAAATAAAGAAAACAAAAAATTAGAGGGAGGGTTCAAACTTTTATAAATGAATTCTAATTAGAATTTTCTATTTTATAATAATTAGTAATAATTAGAAATGCAATATATATATATATATATATATATATATATATATATATATATATATATATATATATATATATATATATATATATATATATATATATATATATATATATTATCATCTATGGATCTGATAACTCTATATTTTTAGAGTTATTTTAATTGTTTAAACTTAAATTTTAGCTCAATTTTCAAGAATGCAATAATATTATTACTTATTTTTAGAAATAAATAGTTCTACAATTTATAAATAAATTATAACATATTTTAAGTATTTTTATTTTATTTTTGCAAATCAGAATGATGCAATAAAAATAATGATGCAAACAATGATTCAAGTTTTCAAAAGTTTTCAATCCATGAGAAATAAATTTAATAGTTGGTGGCCAAAATTCAATGGTTGGTAGCCAACCTAACCATTTTTGAATATTGATGAAGGAATTCAATGGTTGGTAGCCAAAATTCAATGGTTGGTAGCCAGCCTAACCATTTTTGAATATTGATGAAGGAATTCAATGGTTGGTGACCAACCTAACCATCAATGTTGAAATTTTGATGTAAGAATTTTAATGGAACTTGAATTCTTCCACCAAACATGTCTATAAATACCATGCTTGGCAAAGGGAAATAGCATCAAAAAAAAATCCATAAAAAAATATGTAGAGAGATTTTCATTTGTTTTCTTAGAGTAGATTAGTTTTATTTTTTATTTTGATCAAGAGGAGGAGTTTTTGGAAGCTTGAGTTCATCAAAGATTGTATCCCAAAACAAGTTCTCTCTAAACTCTATTCTTAAATTTAATTATAAGTTATTATTATGTTTATTATTTTTATTGTTAATTTAATTGTTTCTTCTTTTTTAATTATGAATAGCTAATTTTATTTTCTAGGATTTAGATGTAATCTTTTGATTTGCATATGATTATTAATATTTAATTGATTGAATTTGATTGTTGGAATTAATCTTTTATCTTAAAATTTAATGCTTGTAATTAACTGGCCATTAATTGCATGATTTAAGATATTGTGTGAAGTAGCGAGAGTGGAAGCACAATATTAGTTCATTAGGATAATTGACCTAGGGAATGTGTTGCTTAGAGATAAGAACACTCCTTTGTGATTTTTAAAAGAGATTTCCATAAAATTTAATGGGTTTGTATTAATTGCTTATGATCACGAGAGTAGACGTAAGATTGATATGAATACACATGTTGTATCTTGAGAGAGAACACCATATAATTTAGGGAAATCTAATCATTAATTCCAGCAAAAATAATTCATCTAAAATTTATAAAGAAATCATATGTGATCAATTGATGAATTCTAAATCCTAAACCTTTAATCTTATTTTCATATCTATCATTATTTATTTACTTCAATTTCATTTTAGTTTAAAATATAAAATCTCATAATTGATTTTCTAAATAATAGAGTAATATTAAAAATTGGTACTTGACAAACCCTTCCTCGTGGGAACGATACTCACTCATCACTTTATTACTTATAACGATCTGTGCACTTGCAGAAATCGCGCAACAGGATCTTTAATACATTTTTATAGGTTGGATTTCTTGAATGGACCTTGTTTGATTTCGGTGGTCTTGTAGCTTGCAAGAGAAAGACAAGCAATGTTAGAAGGGCTTGGTCCTCCTATTAGAAATTGAATTGAATTGAAAAGGTAGAGATGATTTGAATGGGAGTAGGTTAAGTCATGAATGAATTGGATTTAATAAATTTGGGTTAACCATTACTAAAAGGTTAGACCTAACCAATTAGGTAGTTAAGACCAAATCATTATATACTCATATATTTTTGGTATATTTATTCAATATAGGATTTTGATTCTTAACATTCCCCCTCAAGTGGCAATTAGGATTTGACTTTGACACCCAGTTGACCACTTGAAATTGAATTCTTCTCCCTGAAATTGAAATTTGAATGCAGCGGCAACACCGGGCTCTGGACCACTGGGACTGGATATCCAGACAGATACCGGGTGAATGAAATTGAACCGGGCCGGACCTACTCTGATATCATATTAGAAATTAAATTGAATTGAAAGGGTAGAGGTGATTTGAATGGGAGTAGGTTAAGTCATGAATGAATTGAGTTTAATGTATTTGAGTTAACCATTACTAAAAGGTTAGACCTAACCAATTAAATAGTTAAGACCAAATCATTATATACCCATATATTTTTAGTGTATTTATTCGATGTGGGATTTTGATTCTTAACACCTCCGACGCTTTAAGTTAGCTATGAGAGTCATTTGAAATAGGGTTAAAGAGGTAGAGCTATAAGATTGAATGTGCAACCAATTCTATTGTTGATTTCGAGCTCTTTTGCCATTTATAGATTTCAATTATTGCATCCAAGGCACCAAAAATTGTTGAAATTTATTAGCTGCCTCCAGTTTTGGGTGGTGACATGGAGCCTATTTCAGAGATGTTCCTGACTTGTTGGACTCGTTAGGACCAGCAACAAGTCAAGTACAAAAAATACTAGTGCAGACCAGTTGCAATTTTGAGCCTTGCAAAATATGTGATTCAAAGAGAAATGGACCAACGGTTAAAAATCATTGCCTTTGGCAATAAGCGACGTCGTTTTTCGACCATGTTTGGACTCCTAAATTGGCAATTTTTTCCTTTATGAAAACTTTTTATTTTTATCATAAATCTCATTATTTAACTCTGATTTAAGTGTCGTTTGTATCATAAATCTCATTATTTAGCTCTAATTTAAGTATCATTTGTGGCGTCCATTTTATTTTATTGCCAATTTTTATTCAGTGTAATTTTGTAATTTCGCCATTTTTTGCAATTTTGTACTTAGAGTTTTAGAGCCCTATTTAAACTTTTATTTTAAGCCTGTTTAACATATAAAATAATACAGAAACACTTTAAAATCCTAAAATTGGATTTGTCCTTTTTGCTTATGTTGCATCTAGTGGTTGGCTAAAATTAAACACTCATGAAACTGCCTTGAGGTCTCCTAGAAAGGTAAAGGCTGGCAGAGTGTTTTGTAATTATAGAGGCTTCATTCATGGTTTGCTTCTCTGTTCCTTTTGGGATATGCTTCACTTATGAAGAGGAGCTTGCTGCTGTAATTCATGGTATAGCTCGTGCTTAGTAAATGGGTTGGTGTAATGTTTGGCTAGAGTTAGATTCTAATTATATTGTCAACCATCTTTTCGATCGAGATCAAGTGATGTTCCTTGGTAATGAAAATCAAAATGGATGAGATGCCTATGGTATGCTACAAATATGAACTTTGCTGCATCTCATATTTATCGTGAGAGTAACCATGTTGCCGATGCGCTTACTTCCCAACTTGGATACTTTCAGCCTTACAATGGTAGAATTCTTACCTCAATTTTAGTTGTAATTTGGCTAAGCACGATGGTGTGGGTTTACCTCATTATCATTTTAGCAAATGAGCTAGCTAGTTTAGTTTATTCTTTGATTGTTTTTAGTTATTTATATATATATATATATTTTTTGTCTTTTGTTTGCACTCATTTTTTATTCTTTATTTATAAAGAGTTGGGTCAAGTTAGTGATGTTGGTGCTGCGAAATGTCAACCTAACTATCTGAATCCTCTTCTCTGCTAAAAAAACAATTTAATTTTTCAATATATATATATATATATATATATATGGGCGTGCGTGTGTATTTTATTATTATAATGAGTTATAATTGGTGGCCTCCAAAACTTAATAATAAATATAAAAAGCGAATTGTTATTCTCACATTATTGTCATATAATTTTTATTAAATTTTAATCTAGTTTTAATTTACAAAAAATACATCCATATAACTATAGCGTATTTACTCTTTACTTAAAATAAAAAAGTTTTCAATTTTCAAAATTTCAGATTACAAGTTCACGTTTATCACAAAAAAAAAAAAAAAAAAAAAATTGTCTCTTATACACATATGCAATCACACCAAAAAAAAAAAAGAAAAAAAGAGTGTTCTTTTCTTTTTTCTGATTACTTTTTCATCATTATTTTGTCGCTTTCTCTAATATTTTTAAAAGAGATATTATGTTTAATTTCAAAAAGGTGAATATTTTATATTTTTATTTTTTTTATTTTATTTATATTAAAAATTCAAATCCAACCTTAAAATCTAAGTGTTAAGGTTAAAGAGTTTAACATATTATAAAGATTTTTATATTATTATTTATTTTTAATATGAGATAATTTCTTTAATAGTTTTATTTTATCATTTAAAATTAAATTATTTTATTTTATTTTCTTAGTTATTGGAATTTAGAAAATAATTACATAGTTTTTTTTTGGATTATATCTTATATGAATTACGAAAATTTTATTCTTCTTAACTTAGAAAACAGATTATTTAATTAATAACTTACTAAATGTTTGTTAATATAAATTTTACCTATTAGATGAATGATTTTAATTATATCATTTAATAAAGTATTCGATGACTTTAAGTACATTATCATAACAATACTTTAAAGTGAATAAATATGTATAACTTACAATTTTCTTCATTTTCCTTAAATAATTTTTTTTAATTACATTCGATGTCTTATATGAATTTATTTAAAATTTATATTAGTAAAATTTGTTTAAGCATATTATTACACTCACATACACTTATTATGTCTAGTTTTGCCTTCCTAAAAATAATAGCCAAGCTCCACCACTGCTCTTCCCATCAAATTTAAGAAAAAATAACAAAACAAATTACCACCTTTGAATATTATATAAAGCAAAAGGGCAAAAAAAAATAATAAAGAAATAAAGAAAGAAAAAGCAAAAGGGGAAGGGCTATATGATAAGAAAGAATGTGAACCAAAGTTCAATACAAGCAAAGCACCATTCTTCATTTCTCACTTTTTTCACTTGTAAGCTAAACACAATGATCAGTGATATGTACAACTAACTAACAACGGAGTGATCTATATAAATAGATAGTCGTAGTTACACCAACTTGAACTATAGTTATTAATTAGCTTTTGTCAAAGTTCAATTAGTTCCTTTGGACTCGTCTATCCATATATTCAGGTGTGTTACATGTGATTATGTGTACTTCCTTTTCTTATTCAAATAAAAAATTATAATTGTGCTAATAATAAATTACTACCATAAGTTTAGAAATTTTTTTTTTTTTATTGTTACATATATTGGGTTAGTACTTTCTAATAATATTATTTTAATTCTTTTTTTTTTTTTTTTTGTCCATTTGATAATCATAACATGGAAGTTAAATATGCCTCCTTAATTTATTTTTTTTTAAATATGTTTATGAAGTGAATTGATGTTGGATTACCATGTTTCCTTGATATTTAATATGATTGAATATATATAAAATTGGAAAAATTCTTTGGTCGACCAAGTCACATATGAACTAATCAATTATGATCTCTAATATGTCATGTAATAATTATTTCATGAAATGAGTATGGTAATTTACTATCTAAATCTTAAATTATATATTATAATTAACAAACTAATATATCATATCATTATTGGTTAGTTCATTATTTAATGATGCCGTAGACTAAATTATATTCACCTGAAAATTTCTAGTAAAATTATTTTCTATATATTGCCTTAAAATGCAATAATAATAATAATAATGATAATAATAATAGTAAAGCCTGCATTATTTTGGATATGAATCTTTTTTCTTTTAAAATTTTGTCATAGTTAAAACCTAAATAGTTTCATGTCCTTAATGCAAAAAGTATTTTTTTCATACATTATTAGAAATTATTAAAAAAAAAAAAAAAAAAAAAAAAAAAAAAAAAAAGAGGAGGGGAGACTTCTAAGGTTGGAACATTTAGATTACAATTATGTATAAGCATTCGAACACACTAATATTATATTTGTATTCACATATAATATAAAATTAATTTGAAAATATATTTTTGTATTTGGTAACTTACATTTAAATAAATTAATTAATTTAAAGTTGCGAAGGCTTGTAATAAATTAAGTTAATTATACCAAACAAGTTTAATATCTTTTGAATTTTAATTAGAACTTTATTTCAAATTTTATATTCTTAACTATATTTAAGCTCAAACTATTTAAATTGGTGGACTTTATGCAATTGAATCCTAATGCAGCATTTCAATAGTTTAACAATGGGTGTTTTCTATAATTACTTTATTTTTAAATAAAGTAACCTACTTTGTTTAAGGAAAAAAATAGTTTTTTTTACGAAAAATTATAATTTTATTTATATTTTTTCGTAAATTAAACCATTTTTTAACAGTTCTATTTAATTACGAAAAAAGTTTTAATTGTACGAAATATGATGTATTTTATACAAAATAAAATTATTACTAGAATAAATAATTTTTTAATTATGATAAAATAGTACTCTTTTAAAAAAATCATAATCTTCTTATAAAAGGTATCTTATAGGTAAATCTTTAAATTATTTTGTTTTAAAATAAAGTACAAAATTTTATTTTTTATAACTAATAGGATAGTGATAAATAATAAATCTAATTAAAATACTTAAAGTATATTAAATTAACATACTATTACATTTCACTAATTAAAAATGAAAAATGTTAAAATGATTAAGATAATATTTTAAATTTATATATTTATAAACTTTCTAAAAAATAATATAATTTACGAAAAAATATAAGAAAATTGTGAATTTTTATAAGAAAACAATTTTTTCATAATTATTAAATTATTTTTCTTTTATATGTTGTTTTGCAAAAAGTAAGTTATATTTTCATAAAATTAAAATTTTTTCATAATTAAGAAGAATTACGAAAAAATAGTTTAATTTACGAAAAAATAAAATTATAATTTTTCATAAAAAAATTATTTTTTGCAGGTTACTTTGTTTTTAACAAAGTAACCATAAAAAACATCCATTGTTAAAAGTATTGAAATGCTACATTAGGATTCAATTGCATAAAGTCCACCAATTTAAATAGTTTGAGCTTAAATATAGTTAAGAATATAAAATTTGAAATAAATTTCTAATTAAAATTCAAAAGATAATAAACTTGTTTGGTATATTTAACTTAATTTATTACAAGATTCATTCCATACATTTCTTTATACTAAGATTTTTCAAACGTTGCTTCACACGTTAATATTCATTATGACTCGTTACAGTTTTTTTAAAAACATAATTTAATTTGCAAATATTTATATAATAAATATTAGTATAAATGCTATATGAAATAAATAATTTAAATGAATATTATGTGATGTTATTTTTTAAATTATACTACTCATTAGATAACAAAATTTTTTATAAACTATATTCTCAGTGTAAATAACTTTTTTTTTATTTGACTTTTCACTTTTAACCAATATTTTCATTTTAGATACTCAAATACATATTTACAATATAGCATACAATTATTCATGGTAAATATACGTTTATATTAAGTATTTTTTGTCATTGTGCTTTATTAATAGTTATTGCAAAATAATGATGTATAGAAAACTTATTTTTTTTAAAATGAAAATAACATTTCTATTTCTTTTCTTCTTTGTGTTAATGCTTATTTTTTCTTTTATTTTATATTTGCATTTTTTTTGTTTGACTCTTAATTAAATAAATATTTATATAATTCTAATTGATTTATTAATTAATAAATTACCAATCCTAAAATATAATATATTAATTATGTATTACTTTCTTAATTGAATAATGATTACTTATTCTAAAAAATAGCATTTTTTTTTATAAATTAATTTATTGATTATTAAATTACCAATTAAACCTCTATTTATAAGAATAATTAATCAAAGATAAATAAGGATATATAATATAATTAAAAATTAAATTTTATTTTCATGAATAATTTGATATATGAATTACCACTATAGTTAAAAAATAATTTATCAAATAGCTATTATTTGTAAACTAATAATTTTTTATTTTTCCGCATAATTTTTTTTTTGCCGTAAGATAGAATTTTATGAATGTGAAAATTAATTTTGAAACTTTTTAGAATAATTATTTTATGTTAATACTCATTCTTTTCTTTTCTTTTGTGTTTACATTTTTTTTTATTCCTAATTGAATAAATATTTATATAATTCTAATTATTTATTAATTAACAAATTTTCAATCCTAAAATATAACATATTAATTATATATTTACTTTCCTAATTCAATAATGATTATTTATCCTAAAAAATAGCATATTGTTTATATAAATTAATTTATTAATTACTAAATTACCGAACAAACCTCTATCTAAAATAACAATTAGTCAAAAATCAATAAGATTATCTTACTAAATGTGCTCATTTCCTCTTTGTATTTTATTTTTCCGCATAATGTTTATCTTTTTTTTTCTTTGCCATTAGATAGAATTTTACGAATATGAAATTGATTTTGAGACTTTTTAAAATAATCCTTTTGTGCTAATTCTCATTCTTTTCTTTTCTTTTATGTTTATATATTTTTTTGATTCCTATTTGAATAAATATTTATATAATTCTAATTAATTAATTAATTTTCAATCGTAAAATATAACATGTTAATTATATATTTACTTTCCTAATTGAATAATGATTATTTATCCTAAAAAAAAGCATATTATTTATATAAATTAATTTATTAATTATTAAATTACTAAATAAATCTCTATTTTAAAAAAATAATTAGCCAAAAATTAATAAGATTATCTTAATAAATGTGCTTATCCCTTCTTTAAAAATTTATTAATATGTCATTTACTTATATAAAAGATACTCTTTAAAATAAAAGACACTATTAGAAATACTCTTATATCCTTATTAAATTATTTTTTTAATAAAAAAGAAATAACTTATAAAATATATAAAAGTGATTATATATAATGGAAATAGTTTATAATTTTAATTTTATATGTTGTTGGTTTAAATTTTTTTTTTATTTGCATTGAGTGAAAATGTTTTTGACAATGTCAATTCATTTATAATTAATAAATAAATAATTTATTAATTTATTTTCAAGATATCAATACAATTACCATTTGATTTTTGCTTCATAATTTACTATACATATCTTTTAATTTTTTCATGCCTAAAGTTGATTTTCCAGTTTTGTTCAAAATCAATTATGATTTTCTAATAAAAACTTGAAAATATAATATATATGATTAACTAAATTAAAAACTGAAAATATTCATTATATTATAAATGATTTTTAATTAACTTTCAATTTTGGTACAACTTAAATCTCTTCCATAATGAAAATTTTAAGTAAATTTAAATATTTATAAAATTGTAAACAAATAGATTTTTTAAAAGAACATACCATTATAAATATAAATATAAATTTTGAAATTTGATAATAAAATAATAGGATTATTCTTATTATTGTTAAGTGAACTCTCAAATAGTGCATATTATTTTTCTGTTGCATCTTTTTATAGAATTAAAAGTACTTTTTCTAATTTATAATAGAATTTTCTCAAAGTCAAATTAAAATTTTTCTAACTTGTTAATATTCTAATAATCAAAATTAAAAAAATTTATTTAACTTTTTAATATTCGAAAAAATATTAAAAAATATAAATTATTCTAATTGAATTCTTTTTTATTTAAAGTAAATATAATTAACTATATATTAATAATAATTATTTTATTTTTTCTTACTCTAGTTGAATCCATTTTTTTTTATTTTTTAAGATTTTTTTATCAAAATTTTTTTATTCATCCCCTTCCAAAAAAATATGGTATATTTAGTTTTGTTTTTAGTATTTTATATAATAAAATTGTTTTGATTTATTTTTTATGCATAATTATACAGAAAATTTACATATTTATTACTTATATATTAATTTAGTAGAATTACATAATCACTTAAATTATTACAAGAATTTTTGTTATATATATATATTTCATTTTGTAAAAGTTCTTGTTTTGTTCATAATACATTAATGATTCTTTTTTTTTTTATAATCATACTTAAATAATTATAGACTTTTATTCATATCTATTATGATAATAAAGAAAATAAATTATAATAAACTGAAAAGAGATTTCTTTTTTCTTTTGATAAAAATAATAAATTCTTATTATTCAAAAGGAGAAAATATACTTAATTTTTAAGATTGTTCAATCTTTGATGATTATTTTAATGCACATGTATATTAACAATTGGCGATTTATTAATCAATAAATTATCAATTATAAAATATAATATATTAATTATACTTTCCTAATTAAATAATGATTACCTATCCTAAAAAATAGCATTATTATTTAATAAATTAATTCATTAACTATTAAATTACTAAACTAACATTTATTTATAAGAATAATTAGTAAAAAATAATAAGAATATCTCGGTAAATATGTTTTTCCTCCTCCCTTACCATACATTTATATTATAATATAGATAAATAAAAATTCATTTATACCCGAACCAAATCCAATCCAATCAAATCAAATTCAGATAAATATATAATCAATTAAACTGTGGTGAGTAATCTCCTTTATTAATATTTGGCAGGTTGTAAAAAAAATGAGTTGGGAGATTGCAAAAGAAATATTCAGCTCAGAATGGGTAAAGAAACTATGGGATGCTTTTGAAATTCAGGCATTAGTAGTGACAAGTCTAGCCTTCCAAATCGTACTAGCAATGTATGGCAGTCGCAGGAAGTACAATTCAGGAGCTTGTATTCGTTTCATTGTTTGGTTTTCTTATTTAATGGGAATTTATGTTTCAACAATTGCTCTTGGTAAGTTAACTGAAACTAATAATGAATCAATTGCTCTTAGCAACATTACCTATGGTAATGGTGTTCCAAAGGTAAATGTCACAAATAATGAACTCAGAGCAATGTGGGCACCGCTGCTTTTGGTGCATATCGGTGGTCCTGATAGCATCACTGCCTATGCGGTGGAGGATAATAGATTGGGTTGGAGGCAATTTCTTGAATTGGGTGTGCAAATTAGTGTTGTTTCTTTGATTTTTATCAAGTCTTGGAATAATTCTTGGCTTTCAATTATAGGCATGACTCTGCTTCTTAGTGGAGCAATCAAAAGTTTCGAGAGAATTTGGGCTCTTAAGTGTTCTACTAATACTTCAGCAATTTTTGATACTTTATCTAATAGTAATGTTCTTGAATTAGAAAGGGCTTGGATCCTCAAGTCCTTAATTCCTGATCTACCACTGCTTGTTAAGGCTTTTGTTCGATTCGAGCATTTGAAGCCACATCTTCAGAACTGGATTGGTCATCCTTTGTCTATAAACTTGCCTTCAATGAGCACAAATTATTATGATCCTGAAAATGTGTTCCAGATTGCAGAATTTGAACTTGGGTTTATGTATGATGTGCTTTATACAAGGGCTCCTATTAATTATTCAGGGGTGAGTTTTCTTCGACGAAGCATTTGTTTTCTTTGTCTAGTCTGCAGTTTGATTGGATTTGCAATCCTGTTCAGGAATGCTGATGTTCATCTTTTAACAATTCTTGTTTCAAGAAAATATGATAAGAGGGTGGACATTGTTATTACTTATCTACTTCTTTCTGGGGCTATTGCTTTGGAACTATATGCAGTTGTTAACATTCTTTCCTCAGATTTGTCAGTTCTTTATATAATCAAAGAGCAAAAGAATCGGTTTGTGGATAGTCTTCTTCAACTTTTTGCCCGCCAGGTACCAAGGAAATGGCCTAGATGGTCTAATTCCATGGAGCAATTAAATATGCTAAGTTATTGTCTATATAAAGAGCCAACAAGATCAGGTAGAATTATCAATAAAATCTTGGTGATTCAAGACTGGAAAGAAGGATTCAAAAGGTCTCGCGTAACGAGTTATGTTCGAGTTCCTGAAAGCTTAAAGAAACTGATAATTCTGCAGATACAAGAGGTTCGAGGGCAAAGAGTTTGGCAGCCATTCAACAAAAGAGGAGAATGGGCTTTGGAAAGATTTCGATGTCTGGATCAATTTAAATGGAGCATAGAGACAGATTATACTAATGAAGCAAACCAGCAAACTAGTTTTGGCAGAGCCATAATTATATGGCATATTGCTACTAGTGTTTGCTACAATAAGGCAGCTACTGAAACAAGTCCTTACGAAGAGTACCCTATTATGAGCAAATATTTATCAGACTATATGATGCATCTTTTAGCTGTAAGGCCTTATATGCTTTCAATTGGTACCAAGAACGTTCTTTTCGAAGGTGCTTGTGCAAAACTCACTACATTTTTGAAGAGAATTGCACCTTCAGAAAGAAATGAAAAGATTATGATTGATTCCTTTTCAAGAAAATTGCTCGAAAAAAGATTGGAAGACACTGATGTGTCTGACAGTGATTTGGCTGTGGATGGATTTCGTAAGAGTGATGTGATTATATCGAGCTGGGAACTAGTTTCGGATGCTAAACAACTTGCTGAGCTTCTGCTAGACAGGGGAGATAAGTGGAGTCTTATGTGTAGTGTATGGGTTGAAATGCTTTGCTATGCTGCAAGTAATTGCTCTTGGGTTCGCCACACAGAGCAGCTGAGAAGAGGTGGAGGATTGATCACTCATGTTTGGCTTTTATTGAACCATGAAACAAATAAGTTCAATATCAGTATATATTGAAGTTAAGTTGCTTTATTTATTTATTTATTCAAGTTTATGAATGTAACATTATTCAATTATCATGAAATTAATTCTTCATAATTCTATCATATCATTATTGTTTTTATGTTATTCAAAATTTTAAATAGAAACTGGGACTTGAATCCTTATGCATAAACCCTTAGAAAAACAAAAGAAAAAACATAAATAAAAAATTTTTAAAAAAAAAATGGAAAAGCAGAGCCATCAACAAACAGCCTAAAATGAATAATTTCCTTATTTTAATTATACCCAGTTTGTTTGGCAATGGTGAAGCATGAGAGCCAACGGTGATGGAGATGTTGGTGATGAAGCGGCGTTGGTTTGAAGGTGGCCTTATCATCAGTCAAAGAATCTCCCCACCAACGATCTACGAATCTATATTAATAGGGTCATCCGGTTCATCATCAAAAACCAATTCTCCTTCCTCTTCTTTCTCTAACAACACTTATGCACACATCTTCTCCAAAGCATGTATATCTGATGAACTAGCTGCCATAACGATAAAAGAGAATCGGAAAAAAGATAAAAGGAAAAGAGAAAAAACAATACTTATTATTACTAAGAACAAGACACAGCAAAACTTGTCATGGAGACAAGAGATTCGTTCATTTTTCCTAAATCATTCCCAAATTTAGCGTGGTACTGTTGCAACACCATTCTACTTTTTAAATTTTTTTTATAAAATTAATTAAATTTTATAATGTTATTAAATAATAAAATATATTGTTATTGGATGAATATGTAAAAAAATAGATTTGGACGTAATTTGTGAGAAAAATAATTTAGAAGTAATAAAAAAGAATGTAAAATGAGAGATAAAAGAGTATTTATATAAAATATTCTTTTTAGTTGATGGTTGGAGATGAATTATTATAATTACATTATTTTAGTGTAAAAATTATTGTATTTTAGTGTTTTGAGTTGAAGATAATCTTAGCGTATATACATTATATTTTTTATTAAATATACTAATGAAATAAATCATTAATCTGAGATTTTTAACTACTTAAAATTTTAAACAACCTCAATCTATTGCTTAGTTTAATAAGTATTTTCAACTACTTATGTTTTTTGCACAATAAAAAAATTTGTCTTTTTTTATTATTAATGTTATAATTAACGGTATTGTTTAAATTAATAAATGTTATCAATTACCCCTTTTTTTTTGTCCAATTAAAAAAAAATTCCTACTTTTATTATTAAAGTTATAATTAACGTTATATTTTTATTATTAACATTGCAATTAAAGTTATATGTTTTTTGAAATTAGAGTTATCAATCTTTAATTTTTAGGACAACAGTTATTTTCAATTGATTTTTTTTAATAAATACCTATAATTATATTGTGCATTAGTTTTAACGTTAAAAAATGTCTCTATATTTTGAAAACAAAAATAAAAGATAAACACATTTTTCTATTATCCTTATTTTTTTTTACTTTTTGAATTTTCTCACAATAAAAATTAAGTAACTAGATATGATTTCCAAAATTATCAATCGAAAAAGATATAATTTCCAAAATTAGATATAAAAATTTAATTAGTGATTTTGCATCTCAAAACACAAAATAATAATAATAATAATAATAATAATTTTTGAATATGTATTTATAGTATTAAAAGGTCAAAAATATAATTTTTGCTTAGGACCACAAACATTGTTAAGCCAGTGTGACCGGAAATATTTGAATTTTAGTTTTTTTTAATGAATTATTGTTGTGCGATTTCTGCAAGTGCACAGATCGTTTACAAGTAATAAAGTGATGAGTGAGTATCATTCCCACGAGAAAGGATTTGTCAAGTACCAATTTTAAGATTACTATATTATTTAGAAAATCAATTATGAGAATCTATATTTCAAACTAAATTAAAATTAAAGAAATTAAATGATGATTAATTTAAAAGAAGATTAAAAGTTTAGGATTTAAAATTCATCAATTGATTACCTATGATTTCTTTATATTCTATATATTGGATTATTTTTGCTGAAATTAATTATTAGATTTTCCTAAATTATATGATGTTCTCTCTCAAGATACAACATATGTGCTCATATTAATCTTATGTCTATTCTTGTGATCATAAGTAATTAATACAAACCCATTAAGTTTTATGGAAATCCTTTTAACAATCACAAATGTGTATTCTTATCTCTAAGCAATACATTCCCTAGGTCAATTATCCTAATGAACTAATATTGTGTTTCCACTCTCGCTACTTCACATAATATCTTAAATCATGCAATTAATGGCCAGTTAATTACAAGCATTAAGTTCTAAGATAAAAGTTTAATTCCAACAATCAAACCCAATCAATTAAATATAAATAATCATATGCAAATCAAAATATTACATCTAAATTCTAGAAAAATGAACTTACCTACTCATTATTAAAAAGAAAGAAACAATTAAATTAACAATAAACATAATAATAACTTAAAATTAAATTCAATAGTAGAGTTTAGAAAGAACTTGTGTTGGGATACAATCTTTGATGAACTCAAGCTTCCAAAAATTTCTCCTCTTGATCAAAATAAAAATAAAACAAATCTACTCTAAAAAGCATATGAAAATCTCTCTACATATTTTTTTTGATGGATTTTCTTGATGATATTTTCCTTTGCCAAGTATGATATTTATAGGCAAACTTGGTGGAAGAATTCAAGTTTCATTAAAATTCTTACATCAAAAATTCAATATTGATGGTTAGGTTGGCCACCAACCATTGAATTTATTTCTCATGGATTAAAAACTTAAATTATTGCTTGCATCATTATTTTATGACATCACCATCTGCATCATTTATTTTATTGCATCATTGTGACATCATTTTGATATGCAAAAATAAAATAAAAATACTTAAAATATGTTATAATTTATTTATAAATTGTAGAACTATTTATTTCTAAAAATAAGTAATAATATTATTGCATTCTCGAGAACTGGGCTAAAATTTAAGTTTAAACAAATAAAATAATTCTAAAAATATATAGTTATCATACCCCCAAACTTAAGTTTTTGGTTGTCCTCAAGCTAAAGAAAATTCAAAACCTAAACTAATCCACTTTTGTAATAAATTACGATTGCATTTAAAGTATACAATAAGCCATTAAACCCTTAGGTGTCCTATAGAAGACGAGTTATAGTCTCGTGAGAGCTTTCAGTGTTGATACCCACAAACACCTTTAAAACTCTAAATTTTCAACTATTTATTTGAAAGAAAAATAAAATATCACAAAAAAGAAATTTAATTATCTCATGTGCTTATGTTGAATTTTTTTTTTAAAGGTCTCAAGAAATTAATATTTACAAACAACATATCAATAGTATTGCAAGTCAGCTTCTATCTCAGGTTCAAAACAATTCTCATCTTAATCATGTATTGAATAACTATGCATTAAATTAACTGCAAAGAAATTATTGCACTTCAGATAGGCATATACACACTAATATCTTTAAATGCCTCTATCAAAAGATATAAAATAGATGTACAAATCTCATAAGCATATTAAAGCAAACAACCTCCACTAATAGAATTCACAAATCAAGAGAGATCAATAGGTCTTCACTAGACTTGTAATAGGACTAACACAAGGTATTTTGGCTAAACAAAGAACAGGCTAAATGAATAAAAGCAAAATAATTATGCCAAGTTTACAAAATCAATAGCTCAAATAAAGGAATTATATTAATGAAGGATACTTTTCATCTTAAGCACTATTCTTTTTCAATGTTTTCTTCTTTTAAGCCCACCTCTTCTTCTTCTTCTTCTTCATCTTTTTTTTTTTTTCGCCAACAACATTATTATAAAGATAAGCAAGAATTACTAACTTTTATTTATTCAATTTTCTTACTTTCCCCCAAACTTATTTTAAGCAGAAGGTGATCTTTTACAATGAATAATACTCTTAGTTATTAGAGATCCTTATTTTCTTTTAAAACTTTAATAATTCTCTTTTCTTCATTAAAATGTAAACTTGAAAAAATTATCTCATAAATAGGGTGAAAGATAACAATAAAGGTTAATTAACAAAGAAAAGAAAGCTAAAATTATCAAGGCACAAAGAGGTAAACTAGGGAAAAAATTAAAATAAGGGTAGATACAAGTAACAGGCTCAACAAACAATACCTAAATCATATCTCTCTTTCAAAATGAATTTAAAATTTCACCTCAAAAGTTTACAAAAACATGTTCTAAGATAGGTGAGGCAAATGAAGATAAAAAATGTGTAGAAACCCTCTCTAAGTAAGCATACACAAATTCAATATAATGCAAAGCAAAGCAAAACATAATCTTAATAAAAGTTAATTTCTTACCCAAAATAGTTGTTTAACCTGAAATACTTTAATAAATTGTCCATAAATATCAATTATAATCTATCATTGGCCTTTCATTAAATTATTTAACACAAGTATATTTTATCAATAAAAGAGTAAAAAATTTTAAATTTATTCATCAAAACACGAAAGAAATTACTAAAAACAAAAAAAAGCTAAATCTCTCCCAAACTTGCAATAGACATTGTCCTCAATGTCAAAGAAATAAACCAAAAGAAAGAAAATACTCCCTCTTATAGAAAAGTGGATTCCAAATTGTAAGCAAGATATGCATTTCACTTCCTTACTTCCTATAAAATATCTTGAAACAACACTAAAAGCAAACATGAGAAACTAATCACACAAAAAGAAAACATTATTATTATTTTTTATTTTTGTTTTTATTATTTTTTTTAATTTTTTTTATTTTGAAAACTAGAAAAAGAAAAAAAGAAAAAAAATACAGATGCGGATCAAGAGCACAAAAAGTACTCTTTACTCAGCCATCTTGTATGAATAACTCTTGAGTTAATTAGTTAGTTTTTTTTTTTTTAAAAGGAAAATCACATAAATTTAAGATGTGTATCAAGAGTACAAAAGTAATTCTTTACTCAGCCATCTTACATTTAGTGAATCGGACCTAAAACTTCGCTTGATTAGGTGAAACAATAAACACACACACAAAGCAAAACAAAACAAAAAAGAAAGCAATAAAAAACTATAAGAGTTAGGGAAGTTACAACCGGAGATTCAGATCTAGTTCTCGCTCTTACTGCTACTGGCCCTAGGGTGCCAAACTACCTGCGCCATTTGTGGATTAGGTTCGAATTTAAAGTTTTGCAGTTGATCAATCAATTGATCAATAGTTGAAGTAGAGACTAAGATGTGTCGACTCGCTAGTATCATAAAACCCTGTTCCACAGCATGATTGAGAAAAGATAATAAACCATTATAAAAACCATCAACATTTAGTAATCCCAATGGCTTTTGAAGAACAGTTAATTGTGTCCAAGATGCAATGGTGAAAATATCTTCAGATGTTTCTAAACCACCAGGCAATGCGATAAAAGCATCAACATTGAGATTCATGTATGCCATTCATTCGTACATACTATTGACCTATAACTCATTACCTATACTTCCACCAGTGATATATTTATTTCGAGCCAAAACCTTTAGAACTATTCTTAAGACTTTGCTATCTCTAATATATGCAAAACTTGCGATACAACCCCTTAACCTTAAACTACCTCCTTCAAACACCAAATCAATTTTTCGTTCAGCTAAAATCCTACCAAATTCATTAGCTATGATAACTCTATATTTTTAGAGTTATTTTATTTGTTTAAACTTAAATTTTAGCTCAGTTCTCGAAAATGCAATAATATTATTACATATTTTTAGAAATAAATAGTTCTACAATTTATAAATAAATTATAACATATTTTAAGTATTTTTATTTTATTTTTGCAGATCAAAATGATGCAGTAAAAATAATGATGCAAGCAATGATTCAAGTTTTCAATCCATGTGAAATAAATTCAATGGTTGGTGGCTAAAATTCAATGGTTGGTAGCCAACCTAACCATTTTTGAATATTGATGAAGGAATTCAATGGTTGGTGGCCAAAATTCAATGGTTGGTAGCCAACCTAACCATTTTTGAATATTGATGAAGGAATTCAATGGTTGGTGGCCAACCTAATATTGCGCGATTTCTGCAAGTGTACAGATCGTTTACAAGTAATAAAGTGATGAGTGAGTATCGTTCCCACGAGGAAGGGTTTGTCAAGTACCAATTTTTAATATTACTCTATTATTTAGAAAATCAATTATGAGATTTATAATGAAATTAAAGTAAATAAATAATGATAAATATGAAAATAAGATTAAAGGTCTAGAATTTAGAATTCATCAATTGATCACATATGATTTCTTTATAATCTTTAGACGGATTATTTTTGCTGGAATTAATGATTAGATTTCCCTAAATTATATGATATTCTCTCTCAAGATACAATATGTGTGTTTATATTAACTTTACGTCTACTCTCGTGATCATAAGCAATTAACATAAACCCATTAAGTTTTATGAAAATCCTTTTAAAAATCACAAAGGAGTATTCTTATCTCTAAGCAATACATTCCCTAAGTCAATTATCCTAATGAACTAATATTGTGCTTCCACTCTCGCTACTTCACACAATATCTTAAATCATGCAATTAATAGCCAGTTAATTACAAGTATTAAATTCTAAGATAAAAGATTAATTCCAACAATTAAATCCAATCAATTAAATATAAATAATCATATACAAATCAAAAGATTACATCTAAATTCTAGAAAAATAAATTTAGCTATTCATAATTAAAAGAGAAGAAATAATTAAATTAACAATAAACATAATAAACATAATAATAACTTATAATTAAATTCAAGAATAGAGTTTAGAGAGAACTTGTTTTGAGATACAATCTTTGATGAACTCAAGCTTCCAAAAACTCCTCATCTTGATCAAAATAAAAAATAAAACTAATCTACTCTAAGAAAACATATGAAAATCTCTCTACATATTTTTTTTATGGATTTTTTTTGATACCCTTTCCCTTTGCCAAGCATGGTATTTATAGACATATTTGGTGGAAGAATTCAAGTTTCATTAAAATTCTTATATCAAAAATTCAACATTGATAGTTAGGTTGGCCACCAACCATTGAATTCCTTCATCAATATTCAAAAATGGTTAGGTTGGCTACCAACCATTGAATTTTGGCCACCAACCATTGAATTTATTTCTCATGGATTGAAAACTTGAATCATTGCTTGTATCATTATTTTTATTGCATCATTTTGATATGCAAAAATAAAATAAAAATACTTAAAATATTTTATAATTTATTTATAAATTGTAGAACTATTTATTTCTAAAAATAAGTAATAATATTATTGCATTCTTGAAAATTGAGCTAAAATTTAAGTTTAAACAATTAAAATAACTCTAAAAATATAGAGTTATCACCTAACCATCAATGTTGAATTTTGATGCAAGAATTTTAATGGAACTTGAATTCTTCCACCAAATATGTCTATAAATACCATGCTTGGCAAAGGGAAAGAGCATCAAAGAAAAATCCATAAAAAAAAATATGTAGAGAGATTTTCATATGTTTTCTTAGAGTAGATTAGTTTTATTTTTTATTTTGATCAAGAAGAGGAGTTTTTGGAAGCTTGAGTTCATCAAAGATTGTATCCCAAAACAAGTTCTCTCTAAACTCTATTCTTAAATTTAATTATAAGTTATTATTATGTTTATTATTTTTATTGTTAATTTAATTGTTTCTTTTCTTTGAATTATGAATAGCTAAATTTATTTTTCTAGGATTTAGATGTAATCTTTTGATTTGCATATGATTATTTATATTTAATTGATTGGGTTGATTGTTGGAATTAATCTTTATCTTAGAATTTAATGCTTGTAATTAACTGGCCATTAATTGCATGATTTAAGATATTGTGTGAAGTAGCGAGAGTGAAAGCATAATATTAATTCATTAGGATAATTGACCTAGGGAATGTATTGCTTAGAGATAAGAATACTCCTTTGTGATTTTTAAAAAGATTTTTATAAAACTTAATGGGTTTGTGTTAATTGCTTATGATCACGAGAGTAGACATAAGGTTAATATAAGCACACATGTTGTATCTTGAGAGAGAACATCATATAATTTAGGGAAATCTAATCATTAATTCCAGCAAAAATAATCCAATCTAAAAAATATAAAGTAATCATAGGTAATCAATTGATGAATTCTAAATCCTAGGCCTTTAATCTTATTTCATATTATCATCATTTATTTACTTGAACTTTACTTTAACTTAAAATACGACTTCTCATAATTGATTTTCTAAATAATAGAATATTCAATAGTTTTGGTACTTGTCAACCCTTCCTCGTGGGATCGACACTTATTTCACTACTATATTACTTGTTCACGATCTGTACACTTGCAGAAATCGCGCAACAAGCTGCTATCAAATACTCTCTTTTCTTGCCAGAGTTTGGACTACAAAAGACACAAATAGTTTTGAATTTGCGTGTTGAGGATTTTGCCATTTTCTCTCATATATCTCTCAAAAGGGTTGTGTGCATATTGACAATAATTAATATGCATATAAAGAAACTAGAAGAGTAAAAGAACAGTTCAATGGGATAAAATAATTATTGATAGAAAAAGTATAAAATCAAAAATGATAATAAAAACAAAAAAAATCAATGCTGTGTGTACAAATGTCAAAAAGAAAACATTGAAAAACTAAAAGCAAACATTAAAAGACTAAAAAGTTGTCGACAATAGAAAAATCTGCAAGAAAATAAAATATAGGTGCTAAAAAGTTAAAAAGTACTTCAAGATGTAGAAAAATAATGCATCGAAAAATAAAAAAGTTAGTAATACACCTGATTATGAATAGTAGTTGTGATTTTGGCTCACATCTTCCTCTGGTTTTACGTCCAGTAACGGCTTAATACCTTCTATGAGTCGAGGATAGGCTTCCCATCTAGTTTTCTTATTAACTAGCAAACAGGGTCTTTTATTGTCAGATTCCCTAAACTGTAACGCTGCTTCTCTTCTTTAAATAGTTCCCATAAATCTAAAAGAGTGCGTTAAACTTGTCCACAAGGATGCGTCTCAAGAGTCTGTAGGATATTATCCATAGACTCCTTACTCAGTCCATCCTTTATGAATTTAATTTTGTCTTCTTGATTTATGGATGCAAATCCAATATTTGTACAGCGTGTACCGCAATTCTGTCTTGCACACTTGTAGCAGACTCCCATTTTCTTAACTCTTCTCTTCTTTGAGTAAAAACTTCTCCCCGTACCTGGCAAACATTTAATAAATGAGTCATTGAGCTTACCTGCCAATCGTACTTTGGCTTCTATGATCCAGCAAATATCCTCAGGAAGATTCAGACGTCTAAATGCCTTCATTCTTTCTAGTATGCGTTTATCAATTTTCCTGAGTACATCTTGGGGAAGAGTTGGAAATCTATTTTTTAGTGCTACAAGAGATGCATTCATATCTTATTAACTAGTTAAGAAAATGAAAGAGAAAATTTACAATGAAATAACTAAACTGAAATAAAAGAAATCTAATAAAGAGAAAACTTGGGTTTCCTCCTAATAAGCTATTTTAATAACAACACTAAAGCAAAATTAAAATAGAACGAAACAAACAAAAGAATAAAAGAAATTAAAAAGAAGTGAAAAAGTTAGAAATTTGGGTTGCCTCCCAAAAGTGCTTAATTTATAGTCTTTAGCTTGACTATAACTAGATCTTCATCATGGAAGATAATACACGAAGTATATAATTTCGATAATTATGGAAATATAGACTTTTACTAATTTTAATAAGTCCAGCCAGCTTAATTTTTGCCTGTATGGAAAAAGGTTAAGAAAATAATTATTTAATATTTCACAATTAGGCTCATAATTTCCAAAAGTTTTCAAATGTGCTCTTTTTCTTGCTCTGAATTTTTTCAAGAAATTGAGATAGGAAGGTAGTGGTGTTGAATCAAGAGTTGGTGAGTGTTCAGTTGATGGTGGTGAATGCTTCTTCTTTTCTTCCAAGTCATTAAATTGACATTCTTTGTGGTCTAACATATATGGTGTTGTATTTACCAAACAAACTGAAAAATTTCCTTTGAGTGCTCTTGTTCAAATACTTCTTCAATTTCCCCATCAATTTCAACCACTCCGCAGACGTTATCCATAAGAGAAGAATATTTCTTGGGCAAATTGGGCTCAACTTCTTCCTTTTTTTCTTGCTTACTTGAAGTATCTCCTTGATCAATCATGTCTTCCTCATCATCACTCAAAGAAATTTCCAAACACTGATCTCTAGAATGTTATTCAATTTGGCTTGTTAGGTTACCGTGGCCTTGAGTATCTAATGGACTAGCAAATTGTTCCATTTGTATATCAAAATTTGTATTGTGGCTAGTCCATTGATTCATCCTATCTTCCATTTTTTCACATCTTTCATAAGTAGCATTCATGAATTTT
This sequence comes from Reutealis trisperma, assembly GCA_947687605.1. Taxonomy (NCBI): domain Eukaryota; kingdom Viridiplantae; phylum Streptophyta; class Magnoliopsida; order Malpighiales; family Euphorbiaceae; genus Reutealis; species Reutealis trisperma. Next base: position 568,397 of record CANTUT010000032.1, read on the forward strand.
TCTAATGCTATTTCATAAGATGGTTTGTGCTCTTTAAATGGTGTATGATCTTGAAAATCATTTTAATAAGGATACCATGAATTGTTACCTTGATTATATTGGTTTTCCCATGAAAAGCTCGAATAGTCACTCCATCCTGAATTATTTATGTTGGAATATGGATAATTCTCATACCTGTTATAATTTGAGAAAAATTGTACCTGCTCTGCATATTAACACTCAGAATTCAAATGATTACCTCCACACAGATCACAACTCAAACATGAATTAAATAAACTATTTGCATCAAGTTTATCAATTAAGTTAGCCAATGCATCGATTTTAGTATTTAACTTACCAAAACTATCCTCACTATACATGCTTGCTGCTCTATTTAGCATCACCCCTCCATTGCACTATTACAAGTTGTGGAAAGCCATCCTTTTTTTTTTTTTTTTTTAACTCCTGCGAAATAATAAAAAAAATAGAAAAGAAAAATAAAATCTAAAGTAATAGAGTATATCAATCTATTGATATTGTCAAAAGTCGCCTTCCCCGGCAAAGGCGCCAAAAACTTGTTGCGCGATTTCTGCAAGTGCACAGATCATTTACAAGTAATAAAGTGATGAGTGAGTATCGTTCCCATGAGTAACGGTTTGTCAAGTACCAATTTTAAGATTACTCTATTATTTAGAAAATCAATTATGGGAATTTATATTTCAAACTAAATTAAAATTAAAGAAATTAAATGATGATTAATTTAAAAGAATATTAAAGGTCTAGGATTTAGAATTCATCAATTGATTACCTATGATTTCTTTATATTCTATATATTGGATTATTTTTGCTGGAATTAATGATTAGATTTCCCTAAATTATATGATGTTCTCTCTCAAGATACAACATATGTGCTCATATTAATCTTATGCCTACTCTCGTGATCATAAGTAATTAACACAAACTCATTAAGTTTTATGGAAATCCTTTTAACAATCACAAAGGAGTATTGATAACTCTATATTTTTAGAGTTATTTTAATTGTTTAAACTTAAATTTTAGCTCAATTCTCGAGAATGCAATAATATTATTACTTATTTTTAGAAATAAATAGTTCTACAATTTATAAATAAATTATAACATATTTTAAGTATTTTTATTTTATTTTTGCAGATCAAAATGATGCAGTAAAAATAAAGATGCAAGCAATGAGTCAAGTTTTCAATCCATGATAAATAAATTCAATGGTTGGTGGCCAAAATTCAATGGTTGATAGCCAACCTAACCATTTTTGAATATTGATGAAGAAATTCAATGGTTGGTGGCCAAAATTCAATGGTTGGTAGCCAACCTAACCATTTTTGAATATTGATGAAGGAATTCAATGGTTGGTGGCCAACCTAACCATCAATGTTGAATTTTTGATGTAAGAATTTTAATGGAACTTGAATTCTTCCACCAAACATGTCTATAAATACCATGCTTGGCAAAGGGAAATGGCATCAAAGAAAATCCATAAAAAAAATATGTAGAGAGATTTTCATATGTTTTCTTAGAGTAGATTAGTTTTATTTTTTATTTTGATCAAGAGGAGGAGTTTTTGGAAGCTTGAGTTCATCAAAGATTGTATCCCAAAACAAGTTCTCTCTAAACTCTATCTTGAATTTAATTTTAAATTGTTATTATGTTTATTGTTAATTTAATTGTTTCTTCTCTTTTAATTATGAATAGCTAATTTTATTTTATAGGATTTAGATGTAATATTTTGATTTACATATGATTATTTATATTTAATTGATTGGATTTGATTGTTGGAATTAATCTTTTATCTTAGAACTTAATGCTTATAATTAACTGGCCATTAATTGCATGATTTAAGATGTTGTGTGAAGTAGCGAGAGTGGAAGCACAATATTAGTTCATTAGGATAATTGACCTAGGGAATGTATTGCTTAGAGATAAGAATACTCCTTTGTGATTTTTAAAAGGATTTCCATAAAACTTAATGGGTTTGTGTTAATTGCTTATGATCACGAGAGTAGACGTAAGGTTAATATGAACACACATGTTGTATCTTGAGAGAGAACATCATATAATTTAGGGAAATCTAATCATTAATTCCAGCAAAAATAATCCATCTAAAAATTATAAAGAAATCATATGTGATCAATTGATGAATTCTAAATCCTAAACCTTTAATTTTATTTCATATTATCATCATTTATTTACTTCAATTTTATTTTAGCTTAAAATATAAATCTCATAATTGATTTTCTAAATAATAGAGTAATCATAAAATTAGTACTTGTCAACCCTTCCCTGTGGATTCGACACTCTATTCACACATTATTACTTGGCACGACCTGTACACTTGCAGAAATCGCGCAACAAGTTTTTGGCGCCGTTGCCGGGGAAGGCAATTTTTGACAATATCAATAGGTTGATATACTCTATTACTTTAGATTTATTTATATATTTTTTAAATTTTGCAGATTTTTTTTAACTTTTATAAAAAAAAAAAAAAAAAAAAAAAAAAAAAAAAAAAGGAGAAAGATGGCTTTCCACAACTTGTAATAGTGGAATGGAGGAGTAATGCTAAATATAGCAGCAAGCATGTATGGTGAGGATAGTTTTAGTAAGTTAAATACTAAAATCGATACATTGGTTAACTTAATTGATAAACTTGATACAAATAGTTTATTTAATTCATGTTTGAGTTGTGATCTGTGTGGAGGTAATCATTTGAATTTTGAGTGCCAATATGCAGAGCAGGTACAATTTTTCCCAAATTATAACAGGTATGAGAATTATCCATATTCCAACATAAACAACTCAGGATGGAGTGACTATTCGAGCTTTTCATGGGAAAACCAATGCGATCAAGGCTCAAATCAAGATGGCTTGACTCATTAAAATTGGCAAAAGTCTATCTTTCCACAATTATTGAGATGATATACTTTGTGTATTATCCTCCATGATGAAGATCTAGCTATAGTCAAGCTAAAGACTATAAATAAAGCGCTTTTGGGAGGCAACCCAAATTTCTAACTTGTTTACTTCTTTTTAATTTCTTTTGTTCCTTTGTTTGTTTCATTTTATTTTAATTTTGCTTTAGTGTGGTTTGTGAGTTATTAAATAGCTTATTAGGAGGAAATCCAAGTTTTCTCTTTATTAGGTTTCTTTTATTTCTGTTTAGTTATTTCGTTGTAAGTTTTCTCTTTCATTTTCTTAACTAAGTTAATTAGATATGGAAGCATCTCTTGCAGCACTAAAAAACAGGTTTCCAACTCTTCCCCAAGATGTGCTCAGGAAAATTGATGAACGCAGACTGGAAAGAATGAAGGCATTTAGGCGTCTGAATCTTCCTGAGGATATTCGCTGGATCATAGAAGCCAAAGTACGATTGGCAGGTGAGATTGATGACTCATTTATTAAATGTTTGCCAGGTACGGGGAGAAGTTCTTACTCAAAGAAGAGGAGAGCTAAAAGAATGGGGGTCTGCTACAAGTGTGCAAGATGGAATTGCAACACACGCTGTAGAAATATTGGATTTGCATCCATAAATCGAGAAGACAAAATTAAATTCATAAAGGATGGACTGAGTAAGGAGTCTATGGATAATATCTTACAGACTCTTGAGACGCATCCTTGTGGACAAGTTCAACGCACTCTTTTAGATTTATGGGAACTATTCAAAGAAGAGAAGCAGCGTTACAGTCTAGGGAATCTGACGATAAAAGACCCTGTTTGCCAGTTAATAAGAAAACTGGATGGGAAGCCTATCCTCGACTCATAGAAGGCGTGTAAGCGGTTACTGGCCGTAAAACCAGAGGAAGATGTGAGCCAAAATCACAATTACTGTTTATAATCAGGTGTATCACTAACTTTTTTATTTTTCAATGCATTATTTTTTTCTACATCTTGCAGTACTTTTTGACTTTTTAGCACCTAGATTTTATTTTCCTACAGATTTTTTTGTACTGTCGACAACTTTTTAGTCTTTCAATGTCTACTTTTAGCTTTTCAATATTTTCTTTTTGACTTTTGTACACATGCTGCAGATTTTTCTACTTTCGTTAGCTTTTTAGTTTTTCAATGTCTATTTTTTTTTAGTTTTTCAAATATTTCTTTTGACATTTGTACACACAGCATTGATTATTTTTTGTTTTTATTATCATTTTTGTTTTTATACTTTTTCTGTCAATAATTATTTTATCCCATTGAACTGTTCTTTTACTCTTCTAATTTCTTTATATGCACATTCATTATTGTCAATATGCACACAACCCTTTCGAGAGATCTGTGAGAGAAAATGGCAGAATCCTCAACACGCAAATTCAAAACTATTTGTGTCTTTTGTAGTCCAAACTCTGGCAAGAAAAGAGAGTACTTGACAGCAGCTAATGAACTTGGTAGGATTTTAGCTGAACGAAAAATTGATTTGGTGTTTGAGGGAGGTAGTTTAGGGTTAAGGGGTTGTGTCGCAAGTTCTGCATATATTAGAGGTAGTAAAGTCTTAGGAGTAGTTCTAAAGGCTTTGGCTCGAAATAAACAAATCACTGGTGGAACTATAGGTAATGAGTTACAGGTCAATAGCATGTATGAACGAATGGCATACATGAATCTCAATGCTGATACTTTTATCGCATTACCTGGTGGTTTAGAAACATTTGAAAATATTTTCACCATTGCATCTTGGACCCAATTAACTGTTCTTCAAAAGCCATTGGGATTACTTAATGTTGATGGTTTTTATAATGGTTTGTTATCTTTTCTCGATCATGCTGTGGAACAGGGTTTTATGACACCGGCGAGTCGACGCATCTTAGTCTCTGCTTCAACTATTGAACAATTGATTGATCAACTACAAAACTTTAAATCCGAACCTGATCCATTGATGGCGCAGGTAGTTTGGCACCCCAGGGCTAGTAGCAGTAAAAAGCGAGGACTAGATCTGAATCTCCGATTATAACTTCCCTAACTTTTGTAGTTTTTTTTTTTATCGCATTTTTTTTTGTTTTGTGTGTGTTTTTTTTGTTGCACTTGATCAAGCGAAGTTTTAGGTTCGATTCACTAAATGTAAGATGGCTGAGTAAAGAGTTACTTTTGTACTCTTGATACGTATCTTAAATTTATGTGATTTTCCTTTTCAAAAAAAAAAAAAAAAAAAAAAAACTAGCTAGCTAACTAACTAACTAACTCAAGAGTTATTCATACAAGATGGCTGAGTAAAGAGTACTTTTTGTGCTTTTGATACGCATCTGTATTTTTTTTTCTTTTTTCTTTCTTTTTTTTTTAGTTTCCAAAATAAAAAATTAAAAAAATAATAAAAATAAACAAAAATAAAAAAATTGATATTTTCTTTTTGTGTGATTAATTTCTCATGCTTGCTTTTAGTGTTGTTTCAAGATGTTTTACAGGAAACAAGGAAGTGAAATGCATATCCTGCTTATAATTTGGAATCCACTTTTCTACAAGAGGGAGTATTTTCTTTCTTTTGGTTTGTTTATTTGACATTGAGGACAATGTCTATTGCAAGTTTGGGGGAGATTTAGTTTGTTTTTTTTTTTTTTTCAGTAATTTCTTTCATGATTTGATGAATAAATTTAAAATTTTTTACTCTTTTATTAATAAAATATGCTTGTGTTAAATAAATTGATGAAAGGTTAATGATAGATTATAATTGATATTTATGGATAATTTATTAAAGTATTTCAGGTTGAGCAACTATTTTGGGTAAGAAATTAACTTTTATTAAGATTATGTTTTGTTTTGCTTTGCATTATATTGATTGCATTGAATTTGTGTATGCTTACTTAGAGAGGGCTTCTACACATTTTTATCTTCATTTGCCTCACCTATCTTAGAACATGTTTTTGCAAACTTTTGAGGCGAAATTTTGAATTCATTTTGAAAGAGAGATATGATTTAGGCATTGTTTGTTTAGCCTGTTACTTGTATCTACCCTTATTTTAATTTTTTTTCCTAGTTTACCCCTTTGTGCCTTGATAATTTTAGCTTTCTTTTCTTTGTTAATTAACCTTAATTGTTAACTTTCACCTTGTTTGTGAGATAATTTGTCAAGTTTACATTTTAATGAAGAAAAGGGAATTATTGAAGTTTTAAAAGAAAATAAGGATTTCTAATAACTGAGAGTATTATTCATTATAAAAGACCACCTTCTGCTTAAAATAAGTTTGGGGGAAAACAGGAAAATTGAACCAATAAAAGTTAGTAATTCTTGCTTGTCTTTAGAATAATGTTGTTGGCGGAAAAAAAAAAAGAATAAGAAGAAGAAGAAGAGGTGGGCTTAAAAGAAGAAAACATTGAAAAAGAATAGTGCTTAAGATGAAAAGGATCCTTCATTAATATAATTCCTTTATTTGAGCTATTGATTTTGTAAACTTGGCATAATTATTTTACTTTTGTTCATTTAGCCTATTCTTTGTTTAGCCAAAAATACCTTGTGTTAGCCCCATTACAACCCTAATCAAGACCTATTGATCTCTCTTGATTTGTGAATTCCATTAGTGGAGATTGTTTGCTTTAATATGCTTATGAGATTTGTACATCTATTTTATATCATTTGATAGAGGCATTTAAAGATATTAGTGTATATATGCCTATCTGAAGTGCAACAATTTCTTTGTAGTTGATTTCATGCATAGTTATTCAAGGCATGATTAAGATGAGGATTGTTTTGAACTTAAGATAGAAGCTTGACTTGCAATACTATTGATATGTTGTTTGTAAATATTAATTTCTTTAGACCTTAAAAAAAAAAAATTCAACATAAGCATGAGGGGATTAAGTCTCTTTTTTGTGATATTTTATTTTTCTTTGAAATAAATTTTTAAAGGTGTTTGTGGGTATCACCACTGGAAGCCCTCACGAGACTATAACTCGTCCTCTATGGGACACCTAGGGGTTTAAAGGCTTGTTGCATACGCTAAATGCAATCGTAATTTCCTACGAAAGTGGACTAGTTTAGGTTTTGAATTTTCCTTTGCTTGAGGACAAGCAAAAACTTAAGTTTGGGAGTGTGATAACTCTATATTTTTAGAGTTATTTTAATTGTTTAAACTTAAATTTTAGCTCAATTCTCGAGAATGCAATAATATTATTACTTATTTTTAGAAATAAATAGTTCTACAATTTATAAATAAATTATAACATATTTTAAGTATTTTTATTTTATTTTTGCAGATCAAAATGATGCAGTAAAAATAAAGATGCAAGCAATGATTCAAGTTTTCAATCCATGATAAATAAATTCAATGGTTGGTGGCCAAAATTCAATGGTTGATAGCCAACCTAACCATTTTTGAATATTGATGAAGAAATTCAATGGTTGGTGGCCAAAATTCAATGGTTGGTAGCCAACCTAACCATTTTTGAATATTGATGAAGGAATTCAATGGTTGGTGGCCAACCTAACCATCAATGTTGAATTTTTGATGTAAGAATTTTAATGGAACTTGAATTCTTCCACCAAACATGTCTATAAATACCATGCTTGGCAAAGGGAAATGGCATCAAAGAAAATCCATAAAAAAAAATATGTAGAGAGATTTTCATATGTTTTCTTAGAGTAGATTAGTTTTATTTTTTATTTTGATCAAGAGGAGGAGTTTTTGGAAGCTTGAGTTCATCAAAGATTGTATCACAAAACAAGTTCTCTCTAAACTCTATCTTGAATTTAATTTTAAATTGTTATTATGTTTATTGTTAATTTAATTGTTTCTTCTCTTTTAATTATGAATAGCTAATTTTATTTTATAGGATTTAGATGTAATATTTTGATTTACATATGATTATTTATATTTAATTGATTGGATTTGATTGTTGGAATTAATCTTTTATCTTAGAACTTAATGCTTATAATTAACTGGCCATTAATTGCATGATTTAAGATGTTGTGTGAAGTAGCGAGAGTGGAAGCACAATATTAGTTCATTAGGATAATTGACCTAGGGAATGTATTGCTTAGAGATAAGAATACTCCTTTGTGATTTTTAAAAGGATTTCCATAAAACTTAATGGGTTTGTGTTAATTGCTTATGATCACGAGAGTAGACGTAAGGTTAATATGAACACACATGTTGTATCTTGAGAGAGAACATCATATAATTTAGGGAAATCTAATCATTAATTCCAGCAAAAATAATCCATCTAAAAATTATAAAGAAATCATATGTGATCAATTGATGAATTCTAAATCCTAAACCTTTAATTTTATTTCATATTATCATCATTTATTTACTTCAATTTTATTTTAGCTTAAAATATAAATCTCATAATTGATTTTCTAAATAATAGAGTAATCATAAAATTAGTACTTGTCAACCCTTCCCTGTGGATTCGACACTCTATTCACACATTATTACTTGGCACGACCTGTACACTTGCAGAAATCGCGCAACAAGTATTCTTATCTTTAAGTAATACATTTCCTAGGTCAATTATCCTAATGAACTAATATTGTGTTTCCACTCTCGCTACTTCACACAATATCTTAAATTATGCAATTAATGGCCAGTTAATTACAAGCATTAAGTTCTAAGATAAAAGATTAATTCCAACAATCAAACCCAATCAATTAAATATAAATAATCATATGCAAATCAAAAGATTACATCTAAATCCTAAAAAAATAAACTTACCTACTCATAATTAAAAAGAAAGAAACAATTAAATTAACAATAAACATAATAACAACTTAAAATTAAATTGAAGAGTAGAGTTTAGAAAAAACTTGTGTTGGGATACAATCTTTGATGAACTCAAGCTTCCAAAAATTCCTCCTCTTGATCAAAATAAAAATAAAACAAATATACTCTAAGAAAGCATATAAAAATCTCTCTACATATTATTTTTGATGGATTTTCTTGATGGTATTTTCCTTTGCCAAGTATGGTATTTATAGGCATGCTTAGTGGAAGAATTCAAGTTTCATTAAAATTTTTACATCAAAAATTCAATATTGATAGTTAAATTGGCCACCAATCATTGAATTTATTTCTTATAGATTGAAAACTTGAATCATTATTTTTATGATATCACCGTCTGCATTATTTATTTTATTGCATCATTGTGACATCATTTTGATATGCAAAAATAAAATAAAAATATTTAAAATATGTTATAATTTATTTATAAATTGTAAAACTATTTATTTTTAAAAATAAATAATAATATTATTGCATTATCGATAACTGGACTAATATTTAAGTTTAAACAAATAAAATAACTCTAAAAATATAGAGTTATCAATTATTAATTCCATTTTCTCTATTAAGTAATATATATATTTTTTCATTCCACCTTTTACTTTCAGTGAGTATTTTTTTTTTCTTTTTTAAGCTGCGCATTTTTAGAGTTTGGCTAATGATTGACTTTTTCTTTTTTCTTTTCCCTTTTTTTATTTATTTATTTATTTATTTATTTTTTTGTTCTTAACTATTTTGGTGAAGTGATGATCTGTTTAAAAAATGATATTTTTATAATTTCCAAAAGAAAAGAAATAAAATAAAGATAATTAAAAATTCTGTATAATAGAAAAGCAAGACTTGTTAAACCAAATATATTATAACTGGATACTTTAATTTTTTTTTGTTTAATGTGCATGTGTTTTAAAAAAAAAATAATAGCGAGCAAGTAATTAATATATTCTTTATAATTTATTAATGATAATATAATATTGTAAAAATACAAAATAAAAAAGAATAATTATAATATAAATATATTAGAATAATTATGATATAAATTATATACTTTCTTATTTTCAAACAATTATTTAAAAAAAAAAGAAAATGAAAACAGAAAATTTATTTTCAAGTAAACAGGACCTTAAAAACTGAAAATTAACATATAAATAACAAAAACATTATTTTAAAATTCAACCCTAGCTAGTTTCAAAGAGTTTAGTCAGTTAACCCATTTTCCTTTTGAGATAACAAGCGGCTTTTTACTATAATACGAGAATTTAAAAAAATAATTATCTATATATGTTATTTTTAAAAAAATTTATTTATATATACTACTTTTTAAATGTTAACTAATAATTTAAAAGTCATACTTTAGGTTTTATTATAAAAAGTTTAGTTTTTTTACTTTGGGACATGTTTATTATTATGTAATATTTCTCAAAATATTATATTAAAAATATATAATATAATATGATTAATATTTTATTTAATGTAAATTAATAAATATAATGAATTTTGAGAAATATTATTTTATTTAATCAAATAAATATTTTATAAAATGTACAATTGGTTAAAATTTTATTCTAATTTCTTTTAGTTAAGAAAATGTAATAATATTATATTATACATTTTTTAAATATAATTGACCCAATTAATTAAATCAACTATACTTTAATTAAATTAATGAAATATATTATATATGTATTACATATATTATATACTTAATTAATATATTCTAATTTAATTTATATTATATTTTGCTATTTCATTTAAATATCATAAATAAAATTTTGATTAAGCTCCATATTAATAAATCTAAAATTACACTTCTGGATTTGTGGAAGTGATGGAATAATGAGTTTAAAAAAAAAAAGTGATGAAACAATGTTTATTATTATATAATATTTCTTAAAATATTAAATTAAAAATAATATAATGTAATTAATATTTTATTTAAATATTTTATTTGATGTAATTAATAAATTTTGAGAAATATTGTTTTATTTAATCAAACAAATATTATATAAAGTGTACAATTGGTTAAAATTTTATTCTAATTTTTTTAATTAAGAGAATGTAATAATATTATATTATACATTTTTTAAATATAATTGACCCAATTAATTAAATCCAATATACTTTAATTAAATTAATGAAATATATTATATATTACATATATAGTATATTGTATTATATTATATTATATTATATTATATTATATTATATTATATTATATTATATTATATTATATTATATTATATTATATTATATTATATTGATTATAATATAAAATATAATTAAATGTTTCAATATAATTAAATGTTATTGACATGAAATAATATTATCAAAATAACATAATATAATAAATTAAATTAGAATATATTAATTTAATATATTATATATGTAATACATATATATATTTCATTAATTTAATTAAAGTATAGGGGATTTAACTAATTGGGTCAATTATATTTAAAAAATGTATAATATAATATTATTACATTTTCTTGACTAAAAAAATTAGAATAAAATTTTAACCAATTATACATTTTATATAATATTTATTTGATTAAATAAAATAATATTTCCCAAAACTTATTATCTTAATTAATTTAATTACATTAAATAAAAAATTAATTATATTATATTATACATTTTAATATAATATTTTGAAAAAAATTATATAATAATAAACATGTCCCATTACTTTTTTAAAATTTCAATCAACATAGAGTTAATAGATGAAAAAATTAAAATTTTTTCTAATAAAACTGAAATTATAATTTTCGAATTATTATTTAACATCTAAAAAATAATATAAACGAGTAAATGCAATTTTTTTTTTAAACCGTCGTACTATAGTAAAAAGCCCGCTAATGAGTTACATTTTATAAATCACTTTTAAATTTCATATCTTTCTATGTGGGATCCAATTCCTCACTTGCTATACCTGCTAGGTGCGAGTTGTTACAATCATGAGAAAAATGGAACCAACTTATCCAACATATAATAAAATAAAAAGAAAAAAGAAAAAAAAAACTTTTGATGAAAATGTAGGCACATTTCTCTTAATTAACATATGGTAATTCTGTGTCGTCATCCTTGTGGCAGCAACGTAAATTAATTTGTCTCTCCATTGTAGCCCGACATACAGGGCAGTTCATTCTCTCAGGGATACTAATGCCGGCGGTGGTCGGAAATCTGAATTGACAACAAGGATGACGACTGAGACTACCACCCTCATCATAATCATAACCATCTGCATTATTATCCTCCTTAAGAAGCTTGTTATAGTAGTCTACGAAGCAAATATCAAACTCTTTTTTATCGTTAGTACTACCATTATCCTTCCACCGATCATCCAACTCCTTTAACGTACGCAAAACCATGCTCATACACCCATTTACTAAAATATTATCCCCTTTGCTGAGCAACACCCAACCACCATCTTTGTCAAAGCTAAAAATTTTGCAGATTTCAGGCAAGATCTGCATAATAATATCTTGCTTATCTAGCTTAATCATTGAAATCATTGAAGACAACATACTCTCTAGCCTCTCCCAAAAGAACCATATATCGTCCGTGTACCATACTGCACTAAGACGTTCAGCCGAGATTTGGTCAACGACTGGCTTTAGCTGCTCCGATTTCCTGCATTTCCCTACATAGAGCATTGCTAACCTGATACGTGCTGCAGTTGCGACTGCTTTTGCTGTTTTTGTGAAATCTCTTATCCATTCAATATCGTCTCCTCCGTACAAGAAAATGTAATATTCATCACTAATCTGATAAACAAAGTGAATAGCTAATTAAAAAATGATTAATGTTGTGATAACTCATTACAGCTATATCCTATATATATGTATAGATAGATCGATAGATATATTGAATTACCCAGTCACGAACACTATAATCAATGCGATCTGTTAGAAGTTCAAGCCTCCATTTCTCCTTCTCCCATAGAGATTGTTCTTTTTCTCCGGTAAAAGGAAAGGCATCTCGTATCCAAATCCTAATCATGTGAATAGCATCCGAGCGAACCATATTGCCACCAGAGTCGAGCAGCACTGCCGTAGTCTTGTTCCTAAAATGCCACACCTCCTTAATCAATCTAATCACTTCCTTTTGCATCAAATGGGGAAAGTACACCGAGTAGCAATACATTCTGTTTCGCAATGATTCGAGTTTTGCTTTCATTTTCGTATTTTCTGTTTCATCAGTTGCAGGAGGATCATTAATATTATTTTCTATTGGAATCCAAACCATCTTGTACTGACTCCCTTGCCTTCCTCTTATGTCATAGTAAATCTGACGCAGAGTCCAAATTTCATTCCATGAAAGATCTAGCCTCGATATTACAATTATAAGTTGTTTCCTTATCAGCACATCAGTACTAACCTATTCATGCATGCAAATAAATAGACAAGTCATTGTATTTGAATATCATAAGAACAAATAAAAAATTATATGATTTGAACTAATATTTACAAGATACTAATATTTTTAATATTTAATCATTTTTATATATAACTATTAATTTAAAAATCAAGATAATTAATTTTTTCATCACCATTAATAAAAATAAAAATTTAAAATTTATACTTTTTTCTTTGTAATTGATCTATATTTATATTTAGAACTCAAATATTAGCTAGCTAATTAATATATAATTTTTTGGTAAATGTTAAACCAAAATTGAATTAGGTTTTTATTCTAATATTGGCATGTTTTGATCTCTTACTATTTCTATTTGTACTTTAGAAATATAATGAAAATTGTTTCTTTTAAATCTATTTTCTTTTTTTATTTCATTTGAACCAAAAAAAAAATCATAGGGCCTGTTCGATCTTTTAATATCTTCTCTTCTTTTTTTTTTTTCTTGTTATTTTTTTTTATAAGCAAAGGTCATTTTATTATAAAGGAAGAAAGCATCAAACATCAAAATGGGCCTATCAGTGGAAGCTATTGCTAAAACAAAAAGGGAAATAGAGATGTAAAAATATATGATTTATGGTGCTTTCTTTGGGTAAATAGTTTTTTTAGTAGCAAAATTTTGCACAATGTCTTAAATTAGTACCAAATCTTTAATTTTTCTTTTTGATGTCAAAACTCTGCACTATATTTCAAATTAGTACCAAATCTTTAATCTTTTCTTTTTGGTACCAAAACTACAATTTTTTTTTCAAAAAATGGTACCCATTAGAAATTTGATTGTTAACTTAGATGCCGAAATGCCATCATAACGTGATTCGGTAGTAACTCGGATACTGAGTATCAAGCTGATGTAGTGTTTCATCGTTCAAGTAGATAAACTTGAATGAATTCTCAATAGTTACTATTCTCTAAAAGAAATATTAAGGTTTTGGTACCAATAAGAAAAAAATTAAAAATCTTGTACCAATTTAAAATATGGTGTAAAGTTTGTTAGCATAAAAAAGACTATTCACCCTGCATTTTATGGTTACTTTATTTTTATATAAGAATATATAAAAATAATCAAATTAATTTTTAATTTTAATATATAAATTTGTTAGTTGTATTGATGCAGAAAATTCTAATAACAGTTAAAAGCTCAAGTTTTTTTTTTAGTTTATCAAACTCTATGCTAATCCTAACAGTAGTTAAACTAAACAATCCTTAAATCTACCTAAAGTTTTTTCATGTGGGTGATTTATATGTACTGTAAGAGAACTAACCGGTATGTCTATCCATCCATCCCAAAGTGGTAGGGTGTTATCATCCTGAGAAGCAGGAATCAAGGCCTTGAGGATCTCACTGTTGTCTTTATGGGTTCCGTCAAAAATATTCAGAACCTTTAAATATTTTTGATCATTCTCCACCTTTTCTGCATATTACAGTGAAAATGAATCATTAATATCGATATATTTTATAGCTCAGTGGTGCTAGAGTCATCTTGAGATCAGAATATCCTAAATCCACCAATGCTAGAGATGTATGCCTTTTAATGCAAAAGGCCAGAATTCAAATTCTGACCAGTCCTCTATTTTACAAACCTTTACCAATAATAATAATAATAATAATAGTAAAACTGTTAAATAGCAAACCTTTGTGTTCAAGGCAGGCACCTTGCTGCTTCTTTAGACAATCCCTTTGTTTTTCAAGTTTCTTAATTAAGTTAGGTACCTCCTCTTTGGTGGTATCCTGTTCTGAAGGAGGTTTGTCTGCAGGTTCCTCTTTGGTAGTGGATGATCTATCCTTCTTTTTGGATGCATCCCTGAAACGCAATATCATTAATTGATTAGTTTATAGCACTTAGTAGCAGTAATGCAGTTCTTTCCAGAATTGTGAGACTACGAGTTTGAGACCCAAAAACAAAAGTTAAATAGGCATATATACTTATCAAGTCCCATCGCAATCTGAGTTACGTAAGCCAAAACACTCCTTATAGTCCAGTAGACAGTAGGTGGGAGAGGGTCAACAGCCTCAGATGATTCTGATTCTTTCATGGAAATGTACATAGATGTCAATGGAGTGAACTCAACTACATAACTTGTGACTTCCATCATGCGGTTGATCATAAGTGTATTGCTTCGTTGATTCAATTGTTCAATGTCTTTTGCCATTACAGGAAATCTCCTGAAGATTAACAGTGACATGCTCACATGTTTTGTACGATTACTTGCATTTGCTAATTGAAGAGTTGCATAGTTCAAAGCAAAAGCTGCCATGGTCAACACCAACTTAGCATCCCAGAAATAATGTTCTAGCTTTTTGAATAATGAGGAAGCTTTTTCATGGGGATTTTCTTGCCTAAATGTCTGCGCTGACATCTGCAATTCATTTTTTCATCATCAAAAAATATACCTATATATTAATGTTAAAGAAAATAATATATATATATATATATATATATATATATATATATATATATATATATATATATAACCAGTGCCAATGCCATAACCTGGGAAGAAATTTCGTCAATAACAGATCTGAGGGAGTAGCTCTTGTCCTCCATTTCCAGGGGGTTTTGCTTAGCCTACATTAAAAAGTAATCAGTTTTATGCATCATTCCTATATACAGGCTTATAAATGGTCAAATGTTGGAATTCACTTGAATCGATCTCTTCAAATGAGAGAAAATTTAGTAAGTGAAGACAATATATGTGTATACATACATATATATATATATATATATATATATTCAAAAATTTAGAAAAGAATATATAATGTGCATTGTTAAAAAAGTTATACTTTAAAATGGTACTAAATTTAGTTGTTAATTCTATTTTTCTTTTTCTAATATCTTTAGTGATCTAACCAAATCAAAGTAGTAGTTTATATTTTAACTCAAATTAAATATAATAAATAAATAAAAATTAAATGGATTATAAGACAATTAACACGTTTAATGAGGGTAAAATTAATAATTTTAGTGGGAGCAAAATTATCATCTTCTCATGTATATACCAAAGGATTTCCATAGATCTGCCACATGATAAATCAGCAGCTACTCATGGTCCAACATCAATAAGCTGGTTGATACTTACTGACAAATAGATAAGTTTACATTCGTATGATATCATCATCAATCCAATAACAAGAATTGAAACATGGTTCCCATGAATCCCTTGGCTAGGAAACTTTAATATCATATTAAAATTCATGTAGTTGTGCATACGGTAGTTATAAGTAGATAAATATTAAAAATCACTTGCACAAAACTAATTATCTTGTGTTGGATTCAACATTTACTCAACTAATTCATTTAGTTATTTTGCATTTGGGATTCATTTACCAACAAATAGATCTATTTACAATCTATAATCATATATATATATATATATATATATATATATATATATATATATATATATATATGCTTACTTTATCAGTAGCGGTGCCTTGAAGAATGCTTTTGATGACAATAAAAAGAGAATTTACATCAAAATCTCGACCGTCAGGATTATGAATTTCCATAGTTTTCTTCATCTTCGGATCTTCAATCGAAGCTACTTGCTCCGAGACTGACATTGTGATTCAAAGGTTTAGGTTAATGTATCTAAAGAAGGCAAGAATGGTATGCATCTGTGTGAGTTCTTAGCCATCTATATATAGCATTTTTATATACTATTAGAGATGATAAGGAATAAGGTTACCAATTTTCATTGTGGGGTTTATTATAATTATTTATTAAAAAATTATTATTTAATATTTTAATTTAGTTTAATATACGTTTTATTGTTTACTATTTAAAATTAATAATTTCGATATTTGAAATTTAATAATGACTTATGAACAAAACTATAAATTTACTAATTACTATCACTCTTGAATCTTTAATATTTTAAATTAGATTTAATTTTAGTTTTTTAAGTTTTAAAAACAACTGCACTTTAATTTCTGATTTTGCAAATTTTAAAACACTTTAATTAGGATTAACTAAAATTACTAATTTGAAATAATAACAATAGTTAAAATTACTATATATTAAAGAAAATTTTAAGGAGCTCTTTGTAAGTATTCGTAATAAGAAAGTGTGATTCTAATTTATATATATATATATATAAAGAAATGGAATAAAGTTTCTCTTTGAATCAACTACCTTGCTTGCATTATAATTAAATAAAATCATATAAAGCTAAAGTGAAGAATATAGTGTACTTTTATGGTCCTCTGCCCCCACCACCACCTTCTTTTTTTTTCTTTTTTTTTAAATAAATCATTGCATTAGAAAGAAAGTTCACGAGTCACAACTGACTCAATACAACAAGGGATCTCTTTATTCCAAAAACAACAAGAATCCAAAGCTAACGCGTATTTGGCTAGCAAATGAACAATTTCATTACACTGTCTTTTAACAAAAGAAATACGTTGTAGACTAGAAAAGGAACTAAAACTATAAATATCTTCCATAATATACCCGGTTTCTATTATAGAAACTTCCTTATTGCAAATCATCTTCACCACAACTAAAGCATCAGGCTCAATATGAACATTTACCAAGAGGATGAGATTCCATCCACTTAAAACATTCCAAACTAGCTGAACCTTCTAAGAATTCTATCGATGCACTAAAAGGCAAGTTTATGGCCATCGCTAAAACAACCCTACCATTCAAGTCACAAACCATAATTCCAACCCTGTCCTATGACTTGAAATATCCATTGATGCACCCACCATCTTAATAAATAGTTTGCTAGATTTCAGTATCTATCGCATATCTCTATTGCATTGTACACTCTCCCATTCTAAAATATTTGTTATTTTAAACATTTATTTTTTAAAATATCTGTCATTTTAAAATTTTAATATAATATTTATTTTTTAACTTTACTCTTTTATTATTTCTCCAATAAATATTTATATTAATTATTTTTATTTCTTCATACTTAAATAAAAAAAAAAAGATATTTTAATTTTTCTACTTTTAAATTGTGAAATTTAATAGCTTTTTAATCCATATGCCAAAAATTTTAAATGACAGATATTTTAAAATAAATAGAGTATAAACATAGATAAGAAAGTTCCAATTATTTTTAAATAATACAATTAAAATTATATTTATTATATATACAATGGCACTTTAGTCATTTTTCACAAATTTAATAAAAAAATATAATAACTGGATGTAATGACTAAATAGTCTAACGAAATCAAAACTGAGAGACTAATTAGTTATCTAAAAAATATATTCATAATTATCTAAAAAATATATTTATTTTATAACTTTTTGTATTTTTTGTAATTTTATATAATTTTTTATTAATTTTATATTCACATTATGTTATAATTTTTGCAATTGCAATGAAAATATATATATATATATATATATATATATATATATATATATATATATATATATATATATATATATATATATATATATATATATATATATATATATATATATATATATATATATATATATATATATATATATATATATATATATATATATATATATATATTAACTTTAATAATTTAATTATTAATGAATTAATAAAACTATATCCTTACATGCACTTTCATATAGATACAAGTTGTTTCGACTTTTTAATTTTTTTATAATTTTATATTTCATTATTTATTGTTAAATATCAAAATCAATTTTATAGTAAAAATAAATTTGATATACAAAAGAATTTCTAAAATTAAATAAACTTTCTTATGAAAATATTAAAAGTGAATAATATTGAAAAATTAAACAACAAATTGCTAAAAATAGTTTCCATGTATGATCATTAATGGTGTGTTTGGAATTATAGTTAAAGGTTAAAAAAGTGTTTTTAGAATTTTTTATTTTATTGTTTGATTTTTATTATTTTTTATAAACTATTTTTTTCAAACTTACTTTTGGAAAAAGTCTCAATTTACCTAATTTTTTTTAAAAGCAATTGTAAAAAGTAAATTTTAAAAAAATACAAAAATTTTTATTACAAAATATTTTTTTTAAATGCAATGCCAAACGGGGCTTTAAGTATTTTTCATGTATGAAAATTTTGTATATAAAAATCATTTTTAGTAATAATTTTTATGTACATGTTGACATAGATTCTAACAACAAATTAGGATAATGCATGCATCCAGCGCTATCACTCATGTATTTCAACAGTATATCTTTGCCATCGACACAATATGTAGTGCGAGGATGTTAATATATATATATTTACTAAAGCAACTAGCATTCTGAACTCGTGTGGCATACTAACATTGAATAATATGAATATAGAATCAATAGATTAAGCTATTCAAAAATTGAATAACAAATTGCTGCTAATTATTTAAGGAAAATTTAGTTTGCAAATTTTACTTTATTCAAAAATTTCATAATTTTCATATATTATATAACGAAAATTTTCGTTTCACAACAATAAATTCCATCTCATGGAATTTAATATAATTAAATTAAAGTATATACGTTAAAGGCATATATATATATATATATATATATATATATATATATATATATATATATATATATATATATATATAATAGAAAATTAGTGAGCCTAGACAATGTGTTTAGGAGACTAGTCTGATACTTAAGTTAGTAAAATTATGATTTATAAAAATTAAAAAGTTTAGAATATTTAGAAATTGTTACCCATCTTATGAAGAGTCTTTCGCTATTTATAGAGGGGTCCATTATGACTGTATTATAGTAGAAGAATGACTATTCCTAACAATGATATAGTAGAATAAAGACTTCTTGTTATTGAGAAGTAATAGGATTAGGATTCTATTTTCCATAGAAATGACAATTTGTATACTATCTATAGGTATACACTTGTACGCTACCTAGTCAAATCAAATGATATTCAAGTTGATTAGATAGTAGGTATGGATAAATCCATATTCGAAAAAATAACATTGAGATTTGGATAGAGTATGAATAATATAATACCTTATCCATACCCTACTCGAGCTATCGGATTTATATATTTTATATAAAATTTTACATATTTTATTATTTTATATAAGGTTTTTAGTATTTTAGTATCTAAAATAATTTTTATATTTTTTTAAATATAAAAATAGGTTTGAATTGATGTAAATATCCTTAAGTATTTTGTATTCCGACCATTAAATTTATGTCATTTTAATAATAGGTTTTTACTAATTTAACAATTTGGTTGAACTAAAATGTCCTTTGTTTTAGTTGAATAATTTATTATACCTTATCATTTTATTGAGAGCAAAAAAGTTAATCATTTTCCTTGATATATAATGTTAAATCTAATCTTAAATTTCTTTCATTATCTCATTTTTTCATTCTACTCTATCTCTCCTAATTTCTCTATTTTCTGGATCTCTATTTCTTTTCTCGTTAAAATCACTCTTTTCAAATTCTTTGCGAATTTTCCATTTTTAAATTCTCTAGATCTTCTTCTCTTTTCTTTATAAATCTTCTTTTATTTGAATTTTCTTTTCTTTTTTCTGGATCTTCTTCTATTTTCTCTTTAGTTTTACAATTAAATAAGTTTTCTTTAAATTAATATTATTTTATGATTTTTCTTTTTTGTTTCTCATAATTTTAAGTATAAAGATAACAAAGTAATAGTCACTTTCATATACTTGAGACACATTTACTATTTAGATATTTTATACTTTCTATATTTAAAATTAATATTAATTCACTTCATTTTATCTTAACTTTTCTTTACATAAAATAATTGTTCAGATACACATCTTAATATCATCGTATTAAATTCAACAACTCATTAGAATACTATATTTTTTAAAATTTTAGTATTTATAACTTTACATCAAGTAATTAAATTAAATATCCTAAATATTAAGTAATTAATTATCCTAAATCACTATATTTTTTATTATTCAAATTCATTTTATTTTTTAAATCAAATATTTTAAATTTATACATATATTTAAAATTAATTTGATAATTATTTAGATAATAGATCAATCACGAATTATTCGAAACCTTATAATATGAGATGAATTTAAAATTTATTACCAAATAAATATGGATATAAATATAAATTAATATGGGCCCCTTAAATATAAATAACAGTATTATACTATCTATCCATACCTTGCCCTTCGTGGTCCCCAATTTTACAAGAGGATTTATGCTACCTAGATTGTTGTGTTTCGAATTACCCACATACGCGAAATAATTTTTTTATTTTTTATTTGTTACTTAATTTGGTTAAAAGCCCGAAATAAAGAGAACATGAATCAGAAAGTTGAAACAAACCCTTCATATATGAGAACCGATGCCTCCCGATTCCCAAGTTCTGGCGACGGCGACTTTGAGGTTGGTACTTTGACTCTTCACTCTTTCTCTCCATTTGATTTTTTACATTTTCATATTTGTTGTTAGGATAATTTTAGTTGTTTTTGCCTGGCTAGACACAATGGTTGCTCATTGTCTACATAGTGTTTGTATATTTGTCTCAGTGAAGGAATTGTCAATTGGGTTGGTAGATATGAAAAACATGTATTATTGACCCAACCACTTAGATTGGCCGAACCATGAATCCAATTTTAAAGACAAGGTGAAGAACAAATTAAAATTGTATGTGAATGAATATAAGCTGAAAGTCTACCAAACAAAATATATATTTTATCTTGAATCACCATTTTATTTACCACAGCATTTAAATGTAATGAACTTCTCCGTGGTTCGGTCACAGTGTAAGCATTCTGTGGTGTCTAGTTTGGTCTCAGCAAATTCAGGAAGTAAAAGTTGGTAGCAGTCCTCTGGTTTGTGAAACTCCTTAAGCTTTTCTTTAAGTGTTGCCACAAAGCCCTTTTGCGATGCTTGCTCGATCCATTCCCTATAATTTAACAAGCAATTCAAAAAATCACTTCCTTTAGCTTTGGCCATATCACCTGGTCCTGATCCTTTACTCATTATAGCCCATCCTCCTTCACTGCTTTCAAATTCAAGTAATGTGGTGAGCTTTTGCATAATAGGATCGCCCTTGATGGATTTACCTAGTTGGTATTTGGAGTGCCACATACTCTGTATTCTATACCAGAAGGTCCTAAAGTGAGAGTCTTCCCAGCAATGGCTTAGTTTTTCATTTTTAATTCTTTCAATGATACGAATAACTTGCTTTTCTCTCTTTTGATTGCTCTTTCTCACATACAACATCTCCAGGGGGATATTCGCAGATTTTGCAGCTTCTTTTGCAATGTTAGTAAAGTTGCGAATCCAGTTTATATCTTCTCCTCCATAGAGGCATATCAATTTGTCGTCGTTTACCCAATCTGAAATTTTTGTATCAAGGTTAGCTATGACCAAATCAGGACCCCAATTCACATTCTTCCACATATCTTCTTCTCTTGAAGTGGTAGTTTCTCCTTTTGAAGTGATAAAAGAGATTGCATCTTCTTTCCATATCATATGCAATGCATTTGGAGATACAACCCTTCCATTCCGATCAAGCACTACAAGAATAGGCTTTTTCTCAAAATGCCAGACTTCTTTGATGAACTTGATAGCTGCTTGATCAATCATTGACAGGCTGTGCACTGTGTACCATTTCATTTTCTCCCGTACATGGTCAAACTGTGTACTTTCTGTTTGCATTTTTGAGGCATCTACAATTGGGAGCCATACAATCTCGTATTCACTTTCAACACTTCTTTTATTGTAAATATTCTCAAGCATGACTATATCTTCTCGCAAGATGTTACAGTCTGATACCAGTAAAAATAGGAATTCTGTTCTTTTCAGTAGATCTACATTAACCTGTTTTTGTGAATTGCACAAAAAAAAATTGACCACGAGGGTTAGTATTGTTGATAGCTATAACTGAACGAAATTCTATAACAGATACTGGTTCAAAAAATTTCATTTGTAGCATTTTCCCATTAAGTTAGACTAAGCATCTGATTAACATTGCAGTCAGGTGAAAAATTCTTGTCTACATAGTGCAACTACACCTCTCAAGTGGGGTGCCACTGATACAGTGATATACACCTCATGTGAGAGATAGTGATGCAGTTAAGGAAAAAGAAGACAAAATTTAGGAATTATTTTTGTTTAATTTTTAAACTATGAATTTTATTTAGTTTTCCTAAGTAAGTTTATTTTAGATTTCTTTAAATTAGGAATTTTATTTATTTTTCCTAGTTCAATTTATTTTAGTTTTCTTTTCCATCTTTATTTAGGATTCTTAATAAGTCTTTTATTTTGGTTAGGATTACTTCTTTTCAGTCTAGGATTAGGATTCTATCATAAGTAGTATAAGTAGGGCTGTTATCATACAATATTGTATTATTCTTATTATTATTTCAATTTAGAATTTTAATAGAGGTTTTCTTTAAATCCTAAATATCGTGTTCCAACCACAATCACTATCTAATCGTAGTCCTAATTGTTGAGATCTAATTGCCCTAAACCTTTTCTCCTGCATCAGATAGTGTACCTACACTTCATGAAGCCGAGATTTTAGATTAGTGAGGTTAAAAAAAGATAAATTACTTGTGATCATGAAATTGGAGCAAAAAAAAAATGCAAATTTTCAATGTCAACTAGAGAAAAAATTATCCTGTCGATTATTATTTTAAATATCTTGTCAATGTTCTGCAGATAGATAAAAATAGCAATAGTAATAACATTAAAAGGATAGTAGATCAAACCCTTCGCTTGGTTGCTCCAACAACAAGGGGTAGCAAATGATCTTTAGCTGAAATCAAAGCCTTGAGAACCTCTGTGCAATCGACCTGGTGGGTCCTCTCAAAAATATCTATGATTTTCTCATAAGATTTAACATGCTTAATTACATCTGCATTGTACAATTGTATTAAAATCTTATTTTTTTTTAAATAAATTTGATTCAATTGGAACTAGAATTTCAAGCCTTTCTACACTATTACAATGCAAAGGTTTTCGTTTAAAAAGTAATGAAAATTAGAGTACTCAAAATGCACGTTATTACGGTTCAAGATGAGCCCAAATGATATACCACGGATGGAGAATTTAGCTAAAGGTGGTGTACGATGAAATTGAAAATTATGGTGATGTTTGAAAATATTATTCAGTTCTTAAAATTGAAAATTTCAAAATTGTTTAATAACGCACGTCTTAAAATTCATAATTAAGTTAAAAATCGCTTAAAATAATAATCAGGATTTTTAATTTAAAATATAGATTAAATATTCATGTAAGGTAGTAGTGAAAGGCATCTCATCTTTTGTCTTGGTTATTGAATTTCTTTGTATTAATTCTAGCTAACTTCATTGAGTTTGTTGGTATAGATTTGTTCAATTAATTTTTTTTTTTCATTTTTGACTTTTGGGGTGCAATTGCAATAACTTTTCAAAATAGGATAGAATTATCTATTTTCTGAAAATGGGATAATTACAAAAAAATAAAAAATAAAAATAAAAAATAAAGTTTGGGCTAGATTTATTTAATAGGTTACATATAAATTTAAGATAAACTTTGTGCATTTTTATAGTTATACTCTATTCTTTTCTCTTTATGTTAATTCTACTCCAATTTGAAATTTTAGTTGCAATTTATTCTAACTATAAGAAGAATTGTTGACTAAAAAGTTGAAAGGCCAAATTGATCTTTAAATTTATTATATTATATTATTAATTTAATATTTAAATTTTGATTGAAGTTAATTGACTCTTTAGCTTTGCAAATTTAATTAATTGAGTCATTAACTTGATTATTTTATTAGTTTACTAAATTTTCCAAATTGAAAAATCCAATTAATTCCTATCAAAATTTAAAGATTAAGTTGATAATACAATATAATAATTTTTAAGATTAATTTCACTTTTATGCCTTCAAATTAATTATTAATATTAATTTAATTTTAGGGTAGAACTAGACTAAATTTTTAAATTAAGATAAAATTAATAAAAAAAGGGGGTATACTTGCAAATTTATCTAGTAAGGCAACGTTAATAATTGAAATTTACCCTTAAAAAATTTTAGTCTAAGAGTATTTTCAAAATATGACAGTGGCTTCCCAAAAACTTGTTGCATTAGAAGTTAAATGATCCCTCTATTCTATACTACCAATTTATAATTTAAATTTGAGCATTATTGGTATAATTTAAATTGATTTTGCTTAGTAAGATTATTTTTGGTAGGTCGTAATATAATATAATGTAATATAACTAAATATATTTTAGTATAATGTTTAGATTAAAAATACATTATATTATATTATATTATAGTCTACTAAACTTATCTTAAATGTTCTTGGATATAGTCGGTGTCTGCATTATTATAAATATGTAAGTGATTTTATTTACTGGAAAAGAAAAATATTATAATTAAATTAAAATAATAATAACAAAAAGATAGCAAGTTACCAATTTGTCCTGGATTCAATGAGAGATGATTTTGAAGTGCAGAAATGAAGGCCACCGTATTTTTTTCCCCATTTTTCCACTCAAAAGAATTAATGAAGCCATCCTGATTTTTTACCGCATCTTTCCACTCAAAAAAATTAATAAAGCTATTCAAAATTTGTTTCCCTTTTGCTTTGATCATGAACTGCAAGTCATGACAGATAACAGCCCAACCACCTCCACTGGCATCCAAGTGAAGCAATGAAGTGATATCTTGCATTATGGTATCCTCGTAGATTGTTTTGCCTAACTGCATCCTTGAATGTCCCATGTTTACTAATCTTTTCCAAAACTTATGTTGATTTTCTTTTGTCAATAAGTTTATATTTTTTCCATTAATGGCTGCAATATCGTGTCTTTGTAGTTTCTTATTTGGTTCTGACATCTTCCCCACATAAACCATCTCCCAGGAAGCACCCACTGCTTTTGCAACAGCAGGTGCTCTGGTAGTGAACATCTTGATCCACTCTATGTTCTTTCCTCCACACAGACATACGCAATTATTTCTTGATTTATTCTGGAAAAAGGGAGAGCAAAGATGTAAATGAGTTGAGCTACTTGGGCACTTGACTCATTAAGCTAATCGAGTGTCTAAGTTTTTATTAATATTAAATGTATTTTATATCATATATAATATGCAAAAATGATAACAAGAAATTGACTTGAATTTGAGAAGTATATTGTATGTACCGACTCAAGAATGTCACCCATCAGCAACTCAAGATCCCAACACTTTTCATTCCATAGAGCTTCCTCTGCTGCTATGGTGAAAGGGTAAGCCTCATACATCCAAATATATATCATGGGGAATGCGTTTGGGCAGGCAACTTGTCCTTGTGCATCAATCACCACAATTATAGGCTGGTTGTTGAAATGCCACTCATCTTTTGCTAATTTGATCACTTCTTCAGCAATCAATGAAGGTTGAACCACTGTGTACCATTCCATATCCTTTTGCATCTCTAAAAACTTGTCATTGGTCTCCTGCTTTTCCCAGTTCCAATTTTTTGATGGATCAATGATTGGTAGCCACACAATCTCAAGTCGACTTGGTAGGTTTCTTCTTTTGTCCCTAGACTTGGAATGAATCTCATTCACTATCTCAATATCTTCTTGGGAGATGTCTAGGTCTGATATTAGTAATAGCACCAGTTTTTTCCTTAGATCTTCCAGATTATGCTGTTTGATTTGATTGTCACCCAGAAAACAATTAATATTCAAAAGTTGCATTTGATTTGATTAATTTTTCAAAAAAGAAAGGAAATTAATAAAGAACCTGCTCCTGGTCGTGCCCTTGAATAAGTGGTGGTAGATCATCTTTGTGTTTAAAAAGAGCTCTTAGAATATTCATGTTGTCAACTTGTGGGACTTCTATGATACTCTTGATTATTTCCAGACGTTTATCAACAGTCATCTTCACTGCATTATATATGCAATCATCCATATTAAAGACTAGAAATGCAAATTAGTGAGTTTTGCCTCAATGGTACTAGAATCACATCCAAGACTTGTGAGGTCAAACCTCAAAAAGAGTTAAATGAAAAACGAAAATGGAAATACAAAATTAGTACTTGAGCTAGCTATGTATCGATTTGCTTGATTACCTAAGGTGGGGTTGCATTTCTTTTGCCATTCTTGAAGTGCGCGTTTCCTTTCATTGAGCATGACTGTCAGGCCTGTCAATTCTGCCTTCTCTGTGCTTGATATTACATAGCTGCAACCGAACATAGAAGCATCTTTAGAAATTTTTAAAGGGAAGGGAGTTGTTAGGATTTGAACTCTTGACTTAATTGCTATAGTACGATACAAACATTCAATGATTAAACAACATACTTAAGGCCCATGCTGATGAGGCGAGTAATCTTAGATGCAGAAACCAAGACACCTCTGACAGTCCAATAGATGGTGTCTGGAATCTCCTTTGAGCCCTGAACATACAATTCTAATGACTCGAGTGATTCATCGAGCTGCACGAGTTGCTCTCGCATCTTATTGAATTCAATGATGTTACTGGTCACATCCATAATTGCCATCATGAGATCATTAATTGCTTCCAGTGGCAGAGAAGATAGGCCAGATCGCTTGTGAATGTCACCTACTTGTTTTACCATTGATTTGGCAAGCTGGCTTGATGAATATGTAAGAGCTAGGTGCCAGCATTCTCCATAATTCAAAGCAAAAGCTGTTAGAGTCAGTATCAACTTAGCCTCGCATGAGTACTGTGATAGGATCTTAAATAATATTGATTTTGTTGTGCAATCTGGATCTGCTTTACTCGAAGTGCTGGATGCTATCTGCAAAATTCATATATATAATACTTACTCTTGTCATTATAATTATATGAAAAAAAATTTATTTTTCTATCAACTATATATTACATATTATTATCATTATCATGCAAACCTCATAGGAGATTCTATCCAGTTTATAATTGAATTTTTCACGCAAGTGAATGACATCTTTTTGGTGACTCTCGTCTTCCATATATGCTCGGGTATCCTACAAAAATCAAAAATGAAGAGAAGAAATTAGGATCTCCCCTTAGAAGGTTTGAGTTCAAATGGTGCGTATAAATTTTCTTGTGCTACTAGTTTTACCATGATATTGCCTGTAACATTCTGAATAGCACGACTAAGGATGTCCTTCACCATATGGAAAAGAAGTCTGACGTCCTTATCTTTGGCATCCTTTTTTATATTCTCCATGATTGAAGCCCTGTCTGGCATTGATATCTTGTCGCCCTTTTTCTTTTCATCCATGACGTTTATCAAAGTATTTTCGCTCGTTTTTGAGTAATAATAAAATTGCAGAACGAGGGTGCCAGGCTTGAATGTTTACTGCATTATGGTTGTGTTTTTTGTACTTTATTATATATAAATAAAGGGAATAACTTCTTTGCTTCAGGTGTAATTAACTTTCAAATTTACGGCAACATAAATAGATGGAATAACTTCTTTGCTTCTGGTGTAATTAAACTTTTTCAAAGTTAACATATATGAAGCCTTAGCTACTTTTTTTTTGTGATCTTTTTACTTTAATCTAGCATGTCTAGGTGGGGATAGGGGGTCGTGTTTCATGCATGAGCTTTTGATTTATTTATGATTATTTATATTTGATTGACTAAAAATTGATTATTGAAATTAATTTATTATCTTATTTCTTAGTACTTTTGAATGACTGATCGTTATTTACATGAATCAAAAATATATGTGAAATATAAGAGTAAGACCATAATATTAGTTTCTTGAGATATTAATATGATCATTTTCTGCCTTTTTAGCTCATTCGTTTCCAACTTCTAAGACACAATCTTTGTTCCTTCAAAATGGCTTAAAAATAAGAGAAAAAAGATTTTCAAGATCCTTGCAAAACATGAAGATAAAAAAGATCAAAGAATAAATTTAAAAAAAAAAAAAAAAACTTTCAGTAAATTAAATTCATCAATCACTCTTTATATAACCATTAAATTTAAAGCACAACACTGGCTAGCTAATTGATGACTACATATTTTTCAACATGTATACTCGATATGGACTTACAAGTATTATAGAAGGTAATTAGTGTTAAAATTATTTTTAAGCAAAAACAGATAATGATATTTTTTTTCAGAAATATATTTGAAAAAACAGTCTATAGAAAATAATAAAAATTAGTTAATAAAATCAAAAAAATCGTAAAAGTATTTTTTTAATTTTTAAGAGTAATTTCAAACACATATAGTATGCAATAGGGATGCAAATTCTAGTTACATAAAATTAATATTACTATATATAATACTCATAATACAAAATTATATTTCATATACATATGCATGAGAGACTACAATAGCGTAATTCTATTTTAATTATTATTTTAATTAAATATATGAAAAATATACAACAAAAATCATATTAACAAGACTACAAGGAATCAATTTATTTGTAACAATATTTCCGTTGTTACTAAAAATTTTTGTCGCAAAAAATATATGATACGTGATAATATATTAAATTTTAGAAATTAATTATGTATTTATGGTTTGGATGGAAATCTGTAATTCACTTTACAGAGAAAATGAAATGGAGAAGGTGAAGGATTATTGTATTTCTCTCGCCTCAAATGAATACAGTTACAGAAAGTGCTTTATATAAACATGTAAAACGACTAAGCTGTCCTTATTACCCTATATGACTAAACTGACATTATAAGCTAACAGAACTGAGGCTACCCTGTACATCTCAGTAATTTCGAGCTAACTATTAACATCTTTTTCACAAATTGATTATTTACAATTTACATCAATATATGTTGCATCCCCCTCGAGATGGAGTCTGATTGCAAAGAAGTGATAACTCTATATTTTTAGAGTTATTTTAATTGTTTAAACTTAAATTTTAGTTCAATTCTCAAGAATGCAATAATATTATTACTTATTTTTAGAAATAAATAGTTCTACAATTTATAAATAAATTATAACATATTTTAAGTATTTTTATTTTATTTTTGCAGATCAAAATGATGCAATAAAAATAATGATACAAGCAATGATTCAAGTTTTCAATTCATGAAAAATAAATTCAATGGTTGGTGGCCAAAATTTAATGGTTGGTAGCCAACCTAACCATTTTTGAATATTGATGAAGGAATTCAATGGTTGGTGGCCAACCTAACCATCAATGTTGAATTTTTGATGTAAGAATTTTAATGGAACTTGAATTCTTCCACCAAACATGTCTATAAATATCATGCTTGGCAAAGGGAAATAGCATCAAATAAAATCCATAAAAAAATATATGTAGAGAGATTTTTATATGTTTTCTTAGAGTAGATTAGTTTTATTTTTTATTTTGATCAAGAGGATGAGTTTTTGGAAGCTTGAGTTCATCAAAGATTGTATCCCAAAACAAGTTCTCTCTAAACTCTATTCTTGAATTTAATTATAAGTTATTATTATGTTTATTATTTTTATTGTTAATTTAATTGTTTTTTCTCTTTTAATTATGAATAGCTAAATTTATTTTTCTAGGATTTAGATGTAATCTTTTGATTTGCATATGATTATTTATATTTAATTGATTGGGTTGATTGTTGGAATTAATCTTTTATCTTAAAACTTAATGCTTGTAATTAACTAGCCATTAATTGTATGATTTAAGATATTGTGTGAAGTAGCGAGAGTGGAAATACAATATTAGTTCATTAAGATATTAGACCTAGGGTATGTGTTGCTTAGAGATAAGAACACTCTTTTGTGATTTTCAAAAGGATTTCCATAAAACTTAATGAGTTTGTGTTAATTGCTTATGATCACGAAAGTAGACGTAAGGTTAATATAAACACACATGTTGTATCTTGAGAGAGAACATCATATAATTTAGGGAAATTTAATCATTAATTCCAGCAAAAATAATCCAATCTAAAAAATATATAAAGTAATCATAGATAATCAATTGATGAATTCTAAATTCTAGGCCTTTAATCTTATTTCATATTATTATCATTTATTTACTTGAACTTTACTTTAGTTTAAAATACGACTTTTCATAATTGATTTTCTAAATAATAGAATATTCAATAGTTTTGGTACTTGTCAACCTTTCCTCGTGGGATCGACACTTATTTCACTACTATATTACTTGTTCACGACCTGTGCACTTGCAGAAATCGCGCAACAAGAAGCTAACCTATCTAGGACATCAAAAAATGAAAAAACTTGGCAGTTAGGGATATGGTGAACAAATCTGCTAACTGAAATTTGGTGTTTATATAAAGAGGTTGGATGAATCCCTCCTTGAATTTATATATGACAATGTGGCATTCTATTTCTAATTCCAGATGTTTTGTTCTCTCATTCAACACTAGATTTGCAATCATGTAGAGT
This sequence comes from Reutealis trisperma, assembly GCA_947687605.1. Lineage (NCBI taxonomy): Eukaryota > Viridiplantae > Streptophyta > Magnoliopsida > Malpighiales > Euphorbiaceae > Reutealis > Reutealis trisperma. The sequence continues at coordinate 599,753 of CANTUT010000032.1, forward strand.
AGAACTTCATTATTGTAGTGGAGTGGAATAGGCAGATGTAATGCGAGATGAAAATATTTCTAAATATATGACAGATATTATAGCTTAGTGACAGTGGTTCCTATGGTCCTATGAACTCTTGAAGACGGTATTTTCCTTCTTAGTAGTTCATGAGACTTAGGAAGAACCTAAATGGATACAATAGCCTATGATCATTTGATGGACTTTCTTGTCATGGTACAACCAGCCCAGTCTGCATCACAGTAGGTTGTTAGCTGGAAGGTTGAATCAATAGGAAAGAATAGACCAATTGAAGGACAACCTTTTAAGTACATGACCAGGTGAAATGCAGCTTCCATACATACATACATACATACATATATATGTAATATATATATATATATATGTGTGTGTGTACATATCTCTATATATATATATATATATATATATATATATATATATATATATATATATATATATATATATATATGTACATGTATACATATAAATATATATGTACATGCATATGTATATGTACATGTATATGTACACACACACAAATATATATATATATATATATATATATATATATATATATATATATATATATATATATATATATATATATATATATTACGGCTTCCTAACGAGGAATATATATATGTGTGTGTGTGTACATATACATGTACATATACATATGTATGTATATATATATATATACATACATATGTATATGGACATGTATATGTACACACACACACACACACATATATATATATAAAAGTAGTGGGAGGTCCAAATGTAGAATGAGGTGCAAACATAGAGGATAAAAGAAGGGTAAAGAAGAGAAGGATGGCAGGGCTAGAGGTCTCTTGCTTATAAGTATTTGGTCTAAAGATGGCCAAGCTCAAATACAACCACCACGATCACGGCCACCAACTTGACTACTACCCTCATCTCTAGATATATGCCTCAATATTTTAAATTACAAATAAGATTATATAATAAAATTGTACACTTTGAACAATTCAATATCCTCTCATCATCTGATAAGAAGGATATCAAACAAATATTATGGTTAAACCTCTATATATTAGTCATTTCAATTCGTTATTTAGGAATTCCTATAATTAACTGTATTTTTGGACTTCTCATTTTATGGAGTCCAAATGTACGGTTAAAACTAATTAAAAGCATGTATTAACAATTACAAAAATTTTACATATACTAGACTCACAATATAATAAATTCACAATATGAATTCACATCATTTTATAAATTAACAACATAAGTTCACAAAATAGCATAATAAATTCACTTCATAAATTTCTAGCTCTTACTTAATTCATTTTTTTGCAATTAATTAACTTTGTAAAATTGATTTTCTAAATAATAGAGTAATTTTAAAATTGGTACTTGACAAATCCTTCCTCGTGGGAACGATACTCACTCATCACTTTATTACTTGTAAACGATCTGTGTACTTGCAAAAATCGCGCAACAAGTTTTTAGCGCCGTTGCCAGGGAAGGCAATTTTTGACAATATCAATAGATTGATATACTCTATTACTTTAGATTTTGTTTTTCTTTTCTATTTTTTTTATTATTTTGCAGGAATTTAAAAAAAAAAAAAAGGGATGGCTTTCCACAACTTGTAATAGTGCGATGGAGGAGTGATGCTAAATAGAGCAGCAAGCATGTATGGTGATGATAGTTTTGATAAGTTAAATACTAAAATCAATGCATTGGCTAACTTAATTGATAAACTTGATGCAAATAGTTTATTTAATTCATGTTTGAGTTGTGATCTGTGTGGAGGTAATCATTTGAATTCTGAGTGCCAATATGCAGAGCAGGTATAATTTTTCTCAAATTATAACAGGTATGAGAATTATCCATATTCTAACATAAACAACTTAGGATGAAGTGACTATTCAAGCTTTTCATGGGAAAACCAATGCGATTAAGGTAACAATTCATGGTATCTTTATCAATATGATTTTCAAGGTCATGCACCATTTGAGGAGCACAGACCATCTTATGAAGCAGTATTGGGAAGATTCATAAATGCTACTCATGAACGATCTAAAAGATTGGAAGATAGGATGGATCAATGGGCTAGCCACAATACAAATGATGATGTACAAATGGAACAATTCACTAGCCCATTAGATACTCAAAGCCATGAAAACCTGACAAGCCAAATTGAAGAACATTCTAGAGAGCAATGCTTGGCAATTTCTTTGAGTGATGATAAGGAAGAGACGATTGATCAAGGAGATACTTCAAGCAAGCAAGAAAAAAAGAAAGAAGTTGAGCCTAATTTGCCCAAGAAATATTATTCTCTTATGGATAATATCTGTGAAGTGGTTGAAATTGATGGGGAAATTGAAAAAGGATTTGAACAAGAGCACTAAAAGGAAACTTTTTCAGTTTGTTTGGTGAATACAACATCATATATGTTAGACCATAAAGAATATCAATTTGATGACTTGGAAGAAAAGAAGAAGCATTCACCACCATTAACTGAGCACTCACCAACTCTTGATTCAACATCATTGCCTTCTTATCTCAATTTCTTGAGAAAATTCAGAGCAAGAAAAAGAGTTCGTTTGAAAGCTTTTGGAAATTATGAGCCTAATTGTGAAATATTAAATAATTCTTGTCTTAACCTTTTTCCATGCAGGCTTAAATTAAGCTGGCTGGACTCATTAAAATTGGCAAAAGTCTATCTTTCCACAATTATCGAGATGATATACTTTGTGTATTATCCTGCATGATGAAGATCTAGCTATAGTCAAGCTAAAGATTATAAATTAAGCGCTTTTGGGAGGCAACCCAAATTTCTAACTTTTTTACTTCTTTTTAAGTTCTTTTGTTCTTTTGTTTGTTTCATTCTATTTTAATTTTACTTTAGTGTTGTTATTAAATAGCTTATTAGGAGGAAATATGAGTTTTCTCTTTATTAGGTTTCTTTTATTTCTATTTAGTTATTTCGTTGTAAGTTTTCTCTTTCATTTTCTTAACTAAGTTAATCAGATATGGAAGCATCTCTTGCAGCACTAAAAAACAGGTTTCCAACTCTTCCCCAAGATGTACTCAAGAAAATTAATGAACGCAGACTAGAAAGAATGAAGACATTTAGGCGTCTGAATCTTTCTGAGGATATTCGCTGGATCATAGAAGCCAAAGTACGATTGGCAGGTGAAATTGATGACTCATTTATTAAATGTTTGCCAGGTACGGGGAAAAGTTCTTACTCAAAGAAGAGGAGAGCTAAAAGAATGGAGGTCTGCTACAAGTGTGCAAGATGGAATTGTGTTGCGCAATTTCTGCAAGTGCACAGGTCGTGAACAAGTAATATAGTAGTGAAATAAGTATCGATCCCACGAGGAAGGGTTGACAAGTACCAAAACTATTAAATATTCTATTATTTAGAAAATCAATTATGAGAAGTCGTATTTTAAGCTAAAGTAAAGTTCAAGTAAATAAATGATGATAATATGAAATAAGATTAATGGCCTAGAATTTAGAATTCATCAATTGATTACCTATGATTACTTTATATTTTTTAGATTGGATTATTTTTGCTGGAATTAATGATTAGATTTCCCTAAATTATATGATATTCTCTCTCAAGATACAACATGTGTGCTTATATTAACCTTATGTCTACTCTCGTGATCATAAGCAATTAACATAAACTCATTAAGTTTTATGGAAATCCTTTTAAAAATCACAAAGGAGTATTCTTATCTCTAAGCAATACATTCCCTAGGTCAATTATCCTAATGAACTAATATTGTGTTTCCACTCTCGCTACTTCACACTATATCTTAAATCATACAATTAATGGCCAGTTAATTACAAGCATTAAATTCTAAGATAAAAGATTAATTCCAACAATCAACCCAATCAATTAAATATAAATAATCATATGTAAATCAAAAGATTACATCTAAATCCTAAAAAAATAAATTTAGCTATTCATAATTAAAAGAAAAGCAACAATTAAATTAACAATAAAAATAATAAACAAAATAATAACTTATAATTAAATTCAAGAATAGAGTTTAGAGAGAACTTGTTTTGGGATACAATTTTTGATGAACTCAAGCTTCCAAAAACTCCTCCTCTTGATCAAAATAAAAAAGTAAAACTAATCTACTCTAAGAAAGCATATGAAAATCTCTTTACATATTTTTTTTATGGATTTTTTTATGCTATTTCCCTTTGCCAAGCATGGTATTTATAGACATGTTTGGTGGAAGAATTCAAGTTCCATTAAAATTCTTACATCAAAAATTCAACATTGATGGTTAGGTTGGCCACCAACCATTGAATTACTTCATCAATATTCAAAAATTGTTAGGTTAGCTACCAACCATTGAATTTTGGCCACCAACCATTGAATTCCTTCATCAATATTCAAAAATGGTTAGGTTGGCTACCAACTATTGAATTTTGGCCACCAACCATTGAATTTATTTCTCATAGATTGAAAACTTGAATCATTGCTTGCATCTTTATTTTTACTGCATCATTTTGATATGCAAAAATAAAATAAAAATACTTAAAATATGTTATAATTTATTTATAAATTGTAGAACTATTTATTTCTAAAAATAAGTAATAATATTATTGCATTATCGAGAATTGAGCTAAAATTTAAATTTAAACAATTAAAATAACTCTAAAAATATAGAGTTATTAAATTGCAACACACGCTGTAGAAATATTGGATTTGCATCCATAAATCAATAAGACAAAATTAAATTCATAAAGGATGGACTGAGTAAGGAGTCTATGGATAATATCCTTCAAACTCTTAAGACGCATCCTTGTGGACAAGTTCAACGTACTCTTTTAGATTTATGGAAACTATTCAAGGAAGAGAAGTAGCGTTACAGTTTAGGGAATCTGACAATAAAAGATCATGTTTGCCAATTAATAAGAAAACTGGATGGGAAGCCTATCCTCGACTCATAGAAGGCGTGTAAGCCGTTACTGGACATAAAACCAGAGGAAGATGTGAGCTAAAATCACAACTACTGTTTATAATCAGGTGTATCACTAACTTTTTTATTTTTCAATGCATTATTTTTTTTTACATATTGCAGTACTTTTTGACTTTTTAGCACCTATATTTTATTTTCCTGCAGATTTTTTTTACTAACTTTTTAGTCTTTCAATGCCTACTTTTAGCTTTTCAATTTTTTCTTTTTGACTTTTGTACACATGTTGCAGATTTTTCTACTTTCGTTAGCTTTATAGTCTTTCAATGTCTGTTTCTTTTTAGTTTTTCAAATATTTTTTTTGACATTTGTACAAACAGCATTGATTATTTTTGTTTTTATTATCATTTTTGTTTGTATACTTTTTCTGTCAATAAATATTTTATCCCATTGAACTGTTCTTTTACTCTTCTAGTTTCTTTATATGCACATTTATTATTGCCAATATGCACACAACCCTTTCGAAAAATCTGTGAGAGAAAATGGCAGAATTCTCAACACGCAAATTCAAAACTATTTGTGTCTTTTGTAGTCCAAACTCTGGCAAGAAAAGAGAGTACTTGATAGCAGCTAATGAACTTGGTAGGATTTTAGCTGAACGAAAAATTGATTTGGTATTTGAGGGAGGTAGTTTAGGGTTAAGGGGCTGTGCCGCAAGTTTTGCATATATTAGAGGTAGTAAAGTATTAGGAATAGTTCTAAAGGCTTTGGCTCGAAATAAACAAATCACTAGTGGAACTATAGGTAATGAGTTATAGGTCAATAGCATGTACAAATGAATGGCATACATGAATCTCAATGCTGATACTTTTATCGCATTACCTAGTGGTTTAGAAACATTTGAAGATATTTTCACCATTGCATCTTGGACACAATTAACTGTTCTTCAAAAGTCATTGGGATTACTTAATGTTGATGGTTTTTATAATGGTTTGTTATCTTTTCTTGATCATGCTGTGGAACAAGGTTTTATGACACCAGCGAGTTGACGCATCTTAGTCTCTGCTTCAACTATTGATTAATTGCAAAACTTTAAATCCGAACCTAATCTATTGATAGCACAAGTAGTTTGGCACCCTAGGGCCAGTAGCAATAAAAAGTGAGGACTAGATCTGAATATCCGGTTATAACTTCTCTAACTCTTGTAGTTTTTTTTTTATTATTGCATTTTTTTTTTGTTTTGTGTGTGTGTTTTTTCATACACCTGATCAAACGAAATTTTAGGTTCGATTCACTAAATGTAAGATGGCTGAGTAAAGAGTCACTTTTGTACTCTTGATACACATCTTAAATTTATGTGATTTTTCTTTTAAAAAAAATAAAAAATAACTAGCTAGCTAACTAACTAACTAACTGAAGAGTTGTTTATACAATATGGCAGAGTAAATAGTACTTTTTGTGCTCTTGATACGCATCTGTATTTTTTTTCTTTTCTTTCTTTTTCCAGTTTCCAAAATAAAAAAATTAAAAAAAATAATAAATACAAAAAAAAATGATGTTTTCTTTTTTGTGTGATTAATTTCTTATGCTTGTTTTTAGTGTTGTTTCAAGATGTTTTACAGGAAGTAAAGAAGTGAAATGCATATCCTGCTTATAATTTAGAATCCACTTTTCTACAAGAGGGAGTATTTTCTTTCTTTTTTGACATTGAGGACAATGTCCATTGCAAGTTTGGGGGAAGTTTAGTTTGTTTTTTGTTTTCAGTCATTTCTTTTGTGTTTTGATGAAATAATTTAAAATTTTTCTTTTGTGTTTTGATGAAATAATTTAAAATTTTTACTCTTTTATTGATAAAATATGTTTATATTAAATAATTTGATGAAAGGCCAATGATATATTATAATTAATATTTATGGACAATTTATTAAAGTATTTCAGGTTGAGCAACTATTTTGGGTAAGAAATTAACTTTTATTAAGATTATGTTTTGTTTTGCTTTGCATTATATTGATTGCATTAAATTTGTGTATGCTTACTTAGAGAGGGCTTCTACACATTTTTATCTTCATTTGCTTCACCTATCTTAGAATATGTTTTTGCAAACTTTTGAGGCAAAATTTTGAATTCATTTTGAAAGAGAGATATGATTTAGGCATTATTTGTTTAGTCTGTTACTTATATCTACCCTTATTTTAATTTTTTTCCCTAGTTTACCCCTTTGTGCCTTGATAATTTTAACTTTCTTTTCTTTATTAATTAACCTTAATTATTATCCTTCACCCTGTTTGTGAGATAATTTTATCAAGTTTACATTTTAATGAAGAAAAGGGAATTATTGAAGTTTTAAAAGAAAATAAGGATCTCTAATAATTGAGAATATTATTCATGGTAAAAGACCACTTTCTGCTTAAAATAAGTTTGGGGGAAAGCAAGAAAATTGAATAAATAAAAGTTAGTAATTCTTGCTTATCTTTAGAATAATGTGTTGGCACAAAAAAAAAAAAAAGAGGTGAGTTTAAAAGAAGAAAACATTGAAAAAGAATAGTGCTTAAGATGAAAGGGATCCTTCATTAATATAATCCCTTTATTTGAGCTATTGATTTTGTAAACTTGGCATAATTATTTTACTTTTGTTTATTTAGCCTGTTCTTTGTTTAGCCAAAATACCTTGTGTTAGCCTCATTACAAGCCTAGTCAAGACCTATTGATCTCTCTTAATTTGTAAATTCCATTAGTAGAGATTGTTTACTTTAATATGCTTATGAGATTTGTACATTTATTTTATATCTTTTGATAGAGGCATTTAAAGATATTAGTGTGTATATGTCTATCTGAAGTGTAACAATTTCTTTACAGTTGATTTAATGCATAGTTATTCAAGGCATGATTAAGATGAGGATTATTTTGAACCTGAGATAGAAGCTTGACTTGCAATACTATTGATATGTTGTTTATAAATATTAATTTTTTGATACTTTTAAAAAAATTATTCAACATAAGCATGCGAGAATTAAATTTCTTTTTTCTGATATTTTATTTTTCTTTAAAATAAATAGTTGAAAATTTAGAGTTTTAAAGGTGTTTGTGGGTATCACCACTATAAGCCCTCACAAGACTATAATTCGTCCTCTATGGGACACCTAGGGGTTTAAAGGCTTGTTGCATACGCTAAATGCAATCGTAATTTCCTACGAAAGTGGACTAGTTTATATTTTGAATTTTTTTTTGCTTGAGGACAAGCAAAAACTTAAGTTTGGGGGTGTGATAACTCTATATTTTTAGAGTTATTTTATTTGTTTAAACTTAAATTTTAGTTCAGTTCTTGAAAATACAATAATATTATTACATATTTTTAGAAATAAATAGTTCTACAATTTATAAATGAATTATAATATATTTTAAGTATTTTTATTTTATTTTTGTAGATCAAAATGATGTCATAATGATGCAAAAAAAAAAATGATGCAGATGGTGATGTCATAAAAATAATGATGCAAGCAATGATTCAAGTTTTCAATCCATGAGAAATAAATTCAATGGTTGGTGGCCAAAATTCAATGGTTGGTAGCCAATTTAACAATTGTTGAATATTGATGAAGAAATTCAATGGTTGGTGGCCAAAATTCAATGGTTGGTAGCCAACTATTTTTGAATATTGATGAAAGAATTCAATGGTTGGTGGCCAAGCTAACCATCAATGTTGAATTTTTGATGTAAGAATTTTAATGGAACTTGAATTCTTCCACCAAATATGTCTATAAATATCATGCTTGGCAAAGGGAAATAGCATCAAAAGAAAATCCATAAAAAAATATGTAGAGAGATTTTCATATATTTTCTTAGAGTAGATTAGTTTTATTTTTTATTTTGATCAAGATGAGGAGTTTTTGGAAACTTGAGTTCATCAAAGATTGTATCCCAAACAAGTTCTCTCTAAACTCTATTCTTAAATTTAATTATAAGTTATTATTATTTTTATTATTTTTATTTTTAATTTAATTGTTTCTTCTTTTTTAATTATGAATAGCTAAATTTATTTTTTTAGAATTTAGATGTAATCTTTTGATTTGTATATGATTATTTATATTTAATTGATTGGATTTGATTGTTGAAATTAATCTTTTATCTTAGAACTTAATGCTTGTAATTAACTGGCCATTAATTGCATGATTTAAGATATTGTGTGAAGTAGCGAGAGTGGAAGTACAATATTAGTTCATTAGGATAATTGACCTAGGGAATGTGTTGCTTAGAGATAAGAACACTACTTTGTGATTTTTAAAAGAGATTTCCATAAAACTTAATGGGTTTGTATTAATTGCTTATGATCACGAGAGTAGACGTAAGGTTGATATGAATACACATGTTGTATCTTGAGAGAGAACACCATATAATTTAGGGAAATCTAATCATTAATTCCAGCAAAAATAATCCATCAAAAAAAATTATAAAAAAATCATATATAATCAATTGATTAATTCTAAATACTAGACCTTTAATCCTATTTTCATATTTATCATTATTTATTTACTTCAATTTTATTTTAGCTTAAAATATAAATCTCATAATTGATTTTCTAAATAATAGAGTAATTTTAAAATTGGTACTTGACAAATCCTTTCTTGTGGGAACGATACTCACACATCACTTTATTACTTGTAAACGATCTATGCACTTGCAGAAATCGCGCAACAAACTCTTACTTTATTTTTGGTTTCATTTTTTTTCTTATTTTTATTTTTATTTTTTTGTATTATTTTGAATATTATTTAACTTGGTTTTTTCTTTCTCTGCAATTTTATGGCATGCTTGATTTTTAGGGTTCTTTTTTTACTTTTAATTTTTATTCTATTATTACTTTTAATTCATTTTTACTCTCATTTTTATTATCTTTTTAATTTTAGATATTAATTAACTTAGTTTTTTCTTTAGATAGAATTTCATATTATGCTTGCTTTTAAGTTTCTTTTTTAATTCATATTTTTATCTATTATTATCTTAATTTATTTGTATTTTCATTTTTTATTCTTATATTATTTTCTTGTTCTTAATAATTTTGAATATTAATTAACTTGCTTGCAAATTGTCCATTTTCAATAAAATATATAGAAATGCATGTCTACAAAAAATCATAAAAAATACACAAATACTCAAAAGATTCCACAGTCAATCAACAATAATACAGAAGATCAATATAGAAAATACAACAAAAATTTACAAAAAATAAAAAAATACAAACAATTTTAAAAAAATACAGGAAATTAGCAAATTATAAAAAAAATTTGAGAATTAACTGGAGGAGAGCTATGGCGAACGGATGGCAGCAATGAATGAAAACGGCCGGCAACCATAGGCTGGTGCAGAGGAGTGAAAAAAAAAAAAAAAAAAAAAAAAAAAAAAAAAAAACAGCAAAGATGAAAGAAAAAGAGAAAAGGAAGAAAAAGCAAAGAAGAAAGGAAATGCGTGCGGATTATATGAATTAGACTTACCGATGGAATTACACGGACAACCATGTGGCATAATTATATCCGCCAGTAATTTATCAATAAGTATATAAAATATAATTTGTAATGTTTATTTTATTTGCCCATGGACATAATTATGCCACATAATTATCTATCAATAATGAATTAAATGCGCGCTGACTTTTACACTTGACTTTTGAGATATATTCTATAGGTAAACAGTTATTAAACTGTCAGTAAATACTCTCATAATTTCTTTCCGCCAAATATTTTCAAATGAAAATTTCAGTCAATAAATACTAACAAGTTTTTGTTGATGTGTTCATTTATTTTTTTTAAAAGAGTGTTTCATCATTAATTATAGATGGCACAGAATCCGTCGGTAATTTTTGTGGGTACTCTAATAGTTTCTTATAATGAGATCAAATTTCAAAGACAAATAAGTAAATTGCCCTTCTTTTTAATTAATTTCGGTGTAAAAAAAAAAATCACCTTGAATCTCTTAAAGCGAAAGGATAAAGAAAAAACAATAAAGGAAAGTCTATATATGCTAAAGCATGAATGTGAACCAAAGCTCCACAAGCAAAGTGACATTCTTCATTCCATTTGTTAAACACACACAAACTTGTACAAGGGGATTGATAAATTGATAGTGTGATGTATATAAATAACTAGTTGTTGGGTACTTCAACTGCCTATTAGAGGTTGTACAAAATTATTAAAAAAAAAAAAAAAAACCTGCCTATTAGAGCCTTGCACTATACATAGTTTTTTTTTTTTTTAACAGTATTATCAGAGGCGATTAATATTAAATAGCAGTTATTTCTAAATACTCAGGTACAGACATCTTTCATCTGTTTATTATTATCATTTTTTTGGTTAACATCTGTTTTTATGCGTTCCTAAATTTTTCATGTTTGAGTTTGGTCGTTTTAAAGAGGCATATATATATATATATATATATATATAGTTCTTATGAATGTGCTTTTATGTTACCAACCATAAAGTAGTCATACATACAAAATACCAATTGTATATGATTTATTTAATAGTATGCTTAACTTGATTATACATGATTTTCTTAAAGTTTTTTTTTTTTTTTTATATCAGTGTAAAAATTGTTAATTTTAAAACTTTACGTCTTTGAATAACTAAATTATATGTTTTAATCTTTGAATAACTAAAATCGTTTTAATCTTTGTTAATATATTTAATTGATACTAAAGCTAATTGTGTGTATTTTTCTTAATTGATACATGTTTTCATTAAAATATTAAATCTAATTATGTTTATATATTATTTATTCTATAGTTTACTCAGTATAAATTATTTTAAGTGTTTTATTTGACATTAAATAAAAAAATTATATACATTTTATCTCAAATTTTAATACTCTTATTATACATGAATAATTGATAATACTCTTATTTTATTTATGAATTATCGATTTTTGAAAATCTATATGCATAATTGATAATCAAATTTCCATGCCTATATATGTGTGTTTACTTTATATATATATATATATATATATATATATATATATATATATATATATATATATATATATATATATATATATATATATATATTATTTGTGATTTTTAGTACTGTCGATCCAATGGATAGCCCTAATTATTTGATTAGACAAAATAAAAAATGAAAAATTTAAGATGATATATCATTGTTGTTATTTCTAATAACTTCTTTTAAAAACATGAAAGTCATGCTTCTTTTTTTTTTTTTTTTTTTTTTTTATCAAGCATGTATAAAATTTGATGCTAATAAAAATTATCAGTACTACTTAATGTATACAATTCCTGTAATCAAAAGTTTTTTTTTTTAAGTCTATTATAAATATTAATAGCATCATTAACGTATTGTTATTAAGAATATCTTCAATAGTACCTTTTATTTTAAAGAACATATTTTATTTAATAAAAATATCTAGTTGGTAAAAAGTAAAAAATTTTATTTAAAACCAATTAACTCTATATTTTGTTTTTTATTTTATTTTATCCCATAAGTATTAATTATTTTAATTTTTCATTCTTTAAATTTATCCAATAGAAAAAATATGACTAAAATTATCTTAAATAAAATGCATAAAAATTTATATTGTATTAATTAAAATTAAGAATAGAAAGTGATATTTGGCTCTCTAGATGTGGAGAGCCAAATCAATCTCTTCTTTATTTTTAAAAAATAAAGAGTCTATTGGAATTTTATTTTTTAAAACAACTCTTTATAATTAAAAATTTGATATATATAAAAAGTGTATTGAAGATATTCTAACACATGTTAATATTTAGTAATACTATCAAGTTACTATTATAGATAAATATTTGTTGTCAAGCACTGTACAATACTGGATCCAGGATTGTAGTTGATGAGGGACAAAAAAAATTCACTAGTATCAATTTTTCTATAAGGTTATAGATAAATATAAGCCATCGTTTAACACGAGGGATTTCAAATGAGAAATTTTATAAAATCTATATATTTAAATTAAATTTATCGTTTGCTAATCCAAAAGATAGTTAGAATTCATGAATTTTGAAAATCTCTCATCTTTCAAAACCCTTTATTTTTAAAGGTTTTAATTTTTCACCTCCTAAGTGGAAAAGTTTAAAATCCATCATTTTTTGTATATGAAAAATTGTGATAAATTTTTGTTATTCCAAGACTGTTCCTAACAATCTATTGTTTTTATAATCATTTCAAATGGTGAAGTTTTTAAAATCTATAAATTTAACAATTCATGAATTTAAAATCTATAGATTTAAAAATCTATCAATCCAAACGAAATCTAAATGTCTAATTATAAAAGTTCTTAGAGTTAGATGAATGAAAATAAAACTTTAAGAGGTAAATATGAAAAAAAAAATTAGGGGACAGATAAAAAATAAAAATTTAGGAGGCAAAAATGAAAAAATAAATATTTTAAGTATAAAATTTAAAAAAGAAATTAATATGAGGCTAAATGGCATGTGTCCTCCGGTAATCATGTATCAAATTATATGAAATTCATGCATTTAATTTCAATATTTGTCGTCAGAGCAGGCTCTTACAGGCCTTGTGTAATTTCAACAAAATGAGACTCTCCCTTCTGATCCCTCTATATAATTTTTTTTAATAAATATAGAATTCTGTAAATTTAATAAATCTAAAATGTAATATAATAATAATAATAATTAGTAATATTTCTTTCTTATAATCATTTTTAATTCATGAAAATATTGTTGTCTATATGTTTTACTTTTTAGAAAAATGTGACACTAAAAAATATATTTAATGAATACATAATTTTTTACATAGGAAAGTATCATAATAAATTTTTTCATTTGTATATGTTATAAAATGAACTTTCTTCAATTTTTATATTCTATTTAATTTTATTTCAGAAGCAAACTTTTTTTTTTTTAATTATCAACAAAGTTAATTAACCAAATAAAAAATATGAAAATGTTAACACTTCTCAATATATATTGATAATAATGTAATAATTTCAAACAATTTTTTTTTGTAACAACGTGCATATGATTATTTGAATCTTTACTTGTGATTTTAATCCTATAATTTATTCAAATTTATTTGATATATATAATTTATATATTTTAGTAAACTATATAATTAAAATAAAATTTCAATGAGCACTATTAAGAATTTTTCTTAGAAAAATGTTAGTAGGATTATATATATATATATATAGGAAATGTAGTAGGATTATAATTTAAAATTTGATTTGGTAAATTATCTTTTTTATTAAAAGTTAAAAAAGAATACTTGCTTAAAAATAAAAATGTGAGGGCCTAGGCAGACGCCTAGCTAGCCTCTCTTTGGAGCCGACTATGTTTGTTTGTTGTAGTATCTTAAAAAGAATAATTTATTAAGATTTAGATTTAGTAATCTTTTATTAAATTTTATATTTCGATATTTTATGTTATGAATTATACACACAATTACTTAAATATTAATTTGATGGTAATATATTTGTTATACATTTTTAATAATTTGTTGATGTTTGGTACGTAGCTGTAACTTTGAAAATGAGTTGGGAGATGGCAAAAGAAATATTTAAATCAGCTTGGGTGAAGAGACTATGGGCTGCATTTGAGATCCAAGCACTAGTAGTGGCAAGCTTAGCATTTCAAATCATCCTAGCCGTGTTGGGCAGTCGCCGGAAGTACAAGTTTGGAGTTTATACTCGGTTGATTGTTTGGTTTTCTTATATAATGGGCACGTATGTCTCCATAGTTGCTCTTGGCAAGCTTACTGACACCAACAATGACTCAATAGCCCTTACCAGCATAAGTTATGGTAATGTTCCTCATAAAATAAATGTCACAAACAATGAACTTCGAGCAATATGGGCTCCATTGCTTCTGGTGCACATTGGCGGCCCTGACAGCATCACTGCCTTCGCGGTGGAGGATAACAGGTTGGGTTTAAGGCAGTTTTTTGAATTAGGAGTGCAAATAAGCGTTGTGGGTTTGATTTTTATCAAGTCATGGAACAATTCTTGGTTATCAATAATAGCCTTAACTTTGGTTCTAAGTGGAGCTATTAAAAGTCTTGAGAGAGTTTGGTGTCTTAGGTGCTCAACAGAAACAAAAGCAATGTTTGGTAATTTATCTAATGGTAAAGGTGTAAAATTAGACAGAGTTCGGTCTTTCGAGTCCTCAATCCCTGAACTTCCCTTGCTTATAAAAGCTTATATTCGTTTCGAACATTTAAAACCTCACCTCCAAAATTGGATAGGCCATCCTCTGTCTATAAACTTGCCGTCTATGAGCACATATTATTATAATCCTAATGATAGGTTCACAATTGCAGAATTAGAACTCAGCTTCATGTATGATGTGCTTTACACAAGGGCTCCAATCAATTATTCCGGTGCAGGTTATGTTCGCCGCACCTTTTGCTTCCTTTGTTTACTTGCCAGCTTGGTTGGTTATGTAATCTTGTTTCGAAATGCTGATGTTCATCTCTTAACAATTCTGGCTTCGAAGAAATACGACAAAAGGGTAGACATTGGCATTACTTATTTGTTGCTTGTTGGGGCTATCACATTGGAAATTTATGCACTCCTAACTATTCTTTGCTCAGATTGGTCAGTTCTTTACCTGATTAAAGACAAAAGAAATAAATTTGTAGATGCTGCCCTTGAAGTGTTCGCAAGCCGTGTGTCAAGACCTCCTAGGTGGTCTAATCAAATTGAGCAATTAAATATGTTCCATTATTCTCTATACGAGGAGCCTAAAAGGATCAATAGAATCATCAGCGCAGTCTTGAGGAAATTTGATTGCGAATCATGGGATTATAGATACAAGAGATTTCGTTTGACAACTTCTATTGAATTATTTGATGGCATGAAAACACTCATTATCGAAGAATTAGAACAAGTTCGCGGACAGATAGTTTGGCAGGGTTTTACCAAAAGAGGGGAATGGGCTTTGGAAAGGTACAAATGCCTTGACCAATTCAAGTGGAGCATTGAATCTGATTATACAAATGAAGCAAACCAGCAAACAAGTTTTGGTAAGGCAATTACTATATGGCATATTGCAACTGATGTTTGCTACTGGAAGGAGAAGCAGAAGGAGCAGAAGGAGAAGAAGGAGCAGGAGGAGCAGAAGGAGAAAAGTATTCCTAAAATGGATTTGAGCAAATATTTGTCTGATTATATGATGTATCTGTTAGCCATTCGTCCT
Organism: Reutealis trisperma; assembly: GCA_947687605.1. Taxonomy (NCBI): domain Eukaryota; kingdom Viridiplantae; phylum Streptophyta; class Magnoliopsida; order Malpighiales; family Euphorbiaceae; genus Reutealis; species Reutealis trisperma. The sequence continues at coordinate 615,866 of CANTUT010000032.1, forward strand.
AACATGCTTTCCATTGGTACCCAGAACATTCTTTTTGAAGGTGCGTGTGGCAAACTCGATGAATTCTTCAAAAACATACGGTATAAAAATGAAGAAGAAGCAATTAGTACATTTTCAAGAAGGTTGCTCGAAAATAATCGTTTTGAAGAAACTACAATTGATCAACCGTCAGAGCCTATCAAGACTTGGAAGAGTAGAGGTCAGGATGTGGAAGAATTGAAGCCCATGAAGAATTCGAAGAGTGGAGGTGAGGTTGTGGAAGAATTGAAGCCTACGAAAAATTCAGAGAGTAGAGGTGAGGATGTGGAAGAATTTTCTATTAGTGATGATGTAATTATATCAAGTTGGGATTTAGTACTCGATGCCAAACTACTTTCTGAGCTTCTGATGGACAGAGATGATAACTGGAGTCTTATATGTAGTGTTTGGATTGAAATGCTTTTCTATGCTGCCAGTAATTGCCCATGGATTCACCATACTGAGCAGATCTGCCGAGGTGGAGGCTTAATAACTCTTGTTTGGCTTCTCTTGAAACATGAATCTAACAAGTTCAATATTAGTATGTATTAATTGAATTAGTGATTTATTTTCAAGTTTATCTATCCAAATTGTCATAAAATAAATTTATATTTCTGTTTCATTCTGTTCACATTGTCTCACTGGGAAAAAAGATATGCATGAGAGTCTTTTCACTCCAAAAAAAACATAGACATAAGAGTCATTATTAACTAAATATCTCTTCAACTATTGATTTAGTATATATATATATGAGACAAGAATCTACACCAAGTGTAGCGAGAATTTTTCCCTTTTTAATTCTATTCCTTATGTATTTTAAAATTAAAAACACCTGTCATTTTTTCTTGTGAATGACGGTATTTGTCATTACTTTAGTTCTCTGTGTCTCAGGGGAATTGTTGAATTTTGATATATAGCTGTTTAGTGTGTTATACAGAGAACTACTTATTAACAATGATAAGTTCAAGTTTGTAGATGAGAATCCAAAAACATTTTATATTTCTTAAATAGTTTTAAAGATAATAAATATTAATAGATTTAATTCATTAGTTTGAGGCGGGCAGGATTTCCTATCGAGTTCAGGGCTGAGACGGATTCTCCATTGGATATAACTCTTGCCATCTCCAGTAATTTCAAGCCAATTTTATAACTTAATTGATATTAGTCTAGTATCATATTCTCATACTCAATCTATACATAGTATGATATAATTATAATAAATCATACTTTTCTTTTTATTTTAATTTTTAAGAAAGTTTATTGTTAATTAGAAAATATTATTATTTTAACTCTCTACATCCATTATTATGGAATTTAATATCAAATTATATGGTTTCTACAAATTTGTTCCATAATTTTAGATTTTACTACTGAGTTATTATATCATGAATTCCAGTCTAAATTGCATTATGGACAAAAGGACAGGTTAATAATTATATATGTAGCAAAAACATTAAAAAGAGTAGTTGGTATAACTAGTTATTAGTTTATCCTCACATCCTTGAAGATTTCCAGCTTTAATATTCTTTTTTTTTTTTCTTTTTTAGTTATTAACTATTTTTTCTTTCTTAGTTAATGTTTTCTCTCTCTCTCTCTCTTTTTTTTTTTTTTTACTTTAAATGCTAGAGGATCACATGATTTTAAGTCAATTTTTTTTTGCCTTTTTTATTTTTGTGATACTTTTAATTAAACTTATAGTAATTTTATTTTATGAAAAAATTATCTTTTTACCATATCTCATCTCTTTATTTTGTATTATATTATTATTAATAATTTATTAATATACTTTTATTTTAATTTTGAATTAAAATTAATATAATTTTTATTAGAGAAATTAATATAAAAAATTTAATCACACTTTAGTATTCATATTTTAAATTATAATATAATTTTAATTTGAAAAATTAAATAAATAAAAAATTCAATTATTAATGTAATTTTTAAATTTAACTATTAAAATATAAAATTTAATCACACTTTAGTATTCATATTTTAAATTATGTTGCGTCTTGTTTCTCAATAATTTAAATTTCAATTATTTTTAATCTTACATAGTGATACTTTAATTTCTTAAAATTTAATAATAATAATGAAACCTTAAAATTAAAAATTTATGATTCATAATTATAAATTACAAAATATAATTATATGTTATGAATATAAATTTACTAGTAAAAATTATAAACATTAATCGTAAAACTACAAGTTTTTATGTTAAAAACAACAAGTTCATAAATAATAAAATATAGATTCATTACATATATACATGAGGTTCATATATTATATTTCAAAAATTCATAAAAAAAAAAATAAAAGTTCATAATTTAAAAACAAAAGGTTCATAAATTATAATTTTTAGGTTCATCACAAATATACCTGATGTTCTTGGATTATAATTCATAAATTCATAAACTAAAAAATAAATTTATATGTTAACTGATAAATTTATAATTTATAAATGATAAACTTACATCTTATATATTTAATAAATTTATAAATAATACTTAATGATTTTGTTACTTATAATTATATTTGACAGTAAATTTTCAATAATCCTACATTGTACTACTAATAAATTTATATTTTTTATTTAATGAACTTACAACTTATCATATATCAATCTGCGTGACAGTGAAAATTTATTGTTATAAAAAAAATAAATACGATGTTTTATAAAAATGTAAAATTATCCATAAAAACCAATTTAAAAAAATTACCCATAAAAATGTTAAGATTTATAAATAAAAATTACAATGAAAAATTAATGATAGTAAAATTAATTATCTTTAATTCTTTTCTTATAGAAATTAATATAAATTTAATTAGAACAATTAAACAAATAAAAAACTCAACCATTAATATAATTTTTTCTTAGAGAAATAAATAAAATAAATATAATTTTAATTGCAAATATCACAAATAAATAAAAAAAATAGAACCATTTAAAAAATCATCCATAAAAATATTAAAATTTATAAAGAAAAATTATATTAAAAAATTAATGATATTAAAATTAATTATCATTATGAGAATTAAATAAAAAAAATCAACCATTACTGTAATTTTTTCTTATAGAAATTAATTTAAATTTAGTTAGCATAATTAAATAAATAAAAAATTCAACCATTAATATAATTTTTTTTAGAGAGATAACATAAAATAAATATAATTTTAATTACAAATATTACAAACAAATAAAAAAGCAAAATAGAATAACTAAAATAGAGAAAAAAAAAAGAAAAAAATAGAATAACTAAAAAACAAAAAAGAATAACTAAAAAAAAAAAAACAAAGAATGTTTGAGTTAGGATTCAAACCTAAGACTTCAAGGTTGTAGAGCCAATGTGTGTTAACCATCTACACCAATCAATCTTTTCAATTTTATTACTATATATATGATAATTAACTTGTACCTGTTGCGCGATTTCTGCAAGTGTACAGGTCGTGCCAAGTAATAATGTGTGAATAGAGTGTCGAATCCACAGGGAAGGGTTGACAAGTACTAATTTTATGATTACTCTATTATTTAGAAAATCAATTATGAGATTTATATTTTAAGCTAAAATAAAATTGAAGTAAATAAATGATGATAATATGAAATAAAATTAAAGGCCTAGGATTTAGAATTCATCAATTGATTACCTATGATTACTTTATATATTTTTTAGATTGGATTATTTTTGCTGGAATTAATGATTAAATTTCCCTAAATTATATGATGTTCTCTCTCAAGATACAACATGTGTGTTTATATTAACCTTATGTCTACTCTCGTGATCATAAGCAATTAACACAAACCCATTAAGTTTTATGGAAATCCTTTTAAAAATCACAAAAGAGTGTTCTTATCTCTAAGCAACACATACCCTAAGTCTAATATCTTAATGAACTGATATTGTATTTCCACTCTCGCTACTTCACACAATATCTTAAATCATGCAATTAATGGCCAGTTAATTACAAGCATTAAATTCTAAGATAAAAGATTAATTCCAACAATCAACCCAATCAATTAAATATAAATAATCATATGCAAATCAAAAGATTACATCTAAATCCTAGAAAAATAAATTTAGCTATTCATAATTAAAAGAGAAGAAACAATTAAATTAACAATAAAAATAATAAACATAATAATAACTTATAATTAAATTCAAGAATAGAGTTTAGAGAGAACTTGTTTTGAGATACAATTTTTGATAAACTTGAGCTCCAAAAACTCCTCCTCTTGATAAAAATAACATAAACAAAAAAGAAACCTAATCTATTTTTTTTTCTCTCTAAATATTTTTTTTGATGGATTTCTTTTGATGCCATTTCCCTTTGCCAAGCATGGTATTTATAGACATGTTTGGTGGAAGAATTCAAGTTCCATTAAAATTCTTGCATCAAAATTCAACATTGATGGTTAGGTTGGCCACCAACCATTGAATTCCTTTATCAATATTCAAAAATGGTTAGGTTGGCTATCAACCATTGAATTTTAGTCACCAACCATTGAATTCCTTCATCAATATTCAAAAATGGTTAGGTTGGCTACCAACCATTGAATTTTAGCCACCAACCATTGAATTTATTTCACATGGATTGAAAACTTGAATCATTGCTTGCATCATTATTTTTACTGCATCATTTTGATCTGCAAAAATAAAATAAAAATACTTAAAATATGTTATAATTTATTTATAAATTGTAGAACTATTTATTTCTAAAAATATGTAATAATATTATTGCATTCTCGAGAATTGAGCTAAAATTTAAGTTTAAACAATTAAAATAACTCTAAAAATATAGAGTTATCACACCCCCAAACTTAAGTTTTTGCTTGTCCTCAAGCAAAGGAAAATTCAAAACCTAAACTAGTCCACTTTCGTAGGAAATTACGATTGCATTTAGCGTATGCAACAAGCCTTTAAACCCCTAGGTGTACCATAGAGGACGAGTTATAGTCTCGTGAGGGCTTCCAGTGGTGATACCCACAAACACCTTTAAAAATTTATTTCAAAGAAAAATAAAATATCACAAAAAAAGAAAAAATTTAATCCCCTCATGCTTATGTTGATTTTTTTTTTTTTTAAAGGTTTCAAGAAATTAATATTTACAAACAACATATCAATAGTATTGCAAATCAAGTTTCTATCTCAGGTTCAAAATAATCCTCATCTTAATCATGCCCTGAATAACCATGCATTAAATCAATCGCAAAGAAATTGTTGCACTTCAGATAGGCATATACACACTGATATCTTTAAATGCCTCTATCAAAAGATATAAAATAGATGTGCAAATCTCATAAGCATGTTAATGCAAATAATCTCCACTAATGGAATTCACAAATCAAGAGAGATCAATAGGTCTTAATTAGACTTGTAATGGGGCTAACACGAGGTCTTTTGGCTTAACAAAAAACAGGCTAAATGAATAAAAGTAAAATAATTATGCCAAGTTTACAAAATCAATAGCTCAAATAAAGGAATTATATTAATGAAGGATCTTTTTTTTCATCTTAAGCACTATTCTTTTTCAATGTTTTCTTCTTTTAAGCCCACCTCTTCTTCTTCTTCTTCTTCTTTTTTTTTTTTTTTTTTTTTTTTTTTTTTTTTTTTAACAACATTATTCTAAAGACAAGCAAGAATTATTAACTTTTATTTATTCAATTTTCTTGCTTTCCCCCAAACTTATTTTAAGCAGAAGGTAATCTTTTACAATGAATAATGCTTTTAGTTATTAGAGATCCTTATTTTCTTTTAAAACTTTAATAATTCTCTTTTCTTCATTAAAATGTAAACTTGACAAAATTATCTCACAAACAGGGTGAAGGATAACAATTAAAGTTAATTAACAAAGAAAAGAAGGCTAAAATTAACAAGGCACAAATGGGTAAACTAGGGAAAAAATTAAAATAAGGGTGGATATAAGTAATAGGCTAAACAAACAATGCCTAAATCATATCTCTCTTTCAAAATGAATTCAAAATTTCGCCTCAAAAGTTTGCAAAAACATGTTCTAAGATAGGTGAGGCAAATGAAGATAAAAATGTGTAGAAGCCCTCTCTAAGTAAGCATACACAAATTCAATGCAATCAATATAATGCAAAGTTAAGCAAAACATAATCTTAATAAAAGTTAATTTCTTACCCAAAATAGTTGCTCAACCTGAAATACTTTAATAAATTGTCCATAAATATCAATTATAATCAATTATTAGCCTTTCATCAAATTATTTAATATAAGCATATTTTATCGAAAAAAAAAAATTTAAATTTATTCATCAAAACACAAAAGAAATGACTGAAAATAAAAAAAACAAACTAAACTTCCCCCAAACTTGCAATTAACATTGTCCTCAATGTCAAAAAAATCAATCAAAAGAAGAAATACTCCCTCTTGTAGAAAATTGGATTTCAAATTGTAAGCAGGGTGTGCATTCCATCTCTTTGTTTCCTATAAAACATCATGAAACAACTAAAAGCAAGTATGAGAAATTAATCACATAATTTTTTTTTTGTATATAATTTTTCTTTTTAATTATTTTTTTAATTTTGGAGAATAAATAAATAATTAAATAAATAAAGAAGTTAGAAATTTGGGTTGCCTCCCAAAAGCGCTTAATTTATAGTCTTTAGCTAGACTTTCTCAGAATTTTGATCACGTGGCCTCTTTTAAGGAGTAAACCATCCCTTGTTCCACCAAATCTCCACTGAAATAAGGTTTAAGGCGTTGTCCATTTACTTTGAATGTTTCTCCCACATTGTTTTGTAGCTCCACAGCTCCATGATGATGTACCTTTACTACTTGAAACGGTCCTGACCATCTAGATTTCAACTTCCCTGGAAAAAGTTTCAAACGTGAGTTGAAAAGCAATACCTGTTGTCCTTTCTCGAAATGCCTCTTACGGATGTGTTTGTCATGCCAACGTTTGGTGCGCTCTTTATAAATCTTGGCATTTTCATAAGCTTCCAGTCGTATCTCTTCAAGCTCACTCAATTGAAGTAACCTCTTGTGACCAGCAGCTTCCACATCCATATTCAACTTTCTTATTGCCCAGTAAGCTTTATGTTCGAGCTCCACAGGTAAGTGACATGCTTTACCAAAGACAAGTCGGTATGGAGACATACCAATTGGGGTCTTGAAAGCAGTCCTATATGCCCACAGAGCATCATCCAATTTGAGTGCCCAATCCTTCCTAGAGTTATTCACTGTCTTTTCTAAAATATTTTTCAATTCTCTATTTGAAATTTCCACCTGACCACTCGTTTGAGGATGATACGGAGTGGCTACTCTATGGTTGACTCCACTTTTCTTTAACAAAGCGTCAAAAGCCCGATTACAAAAATGGGAGCCTCCATCACTGATAATGGCTCTCGGAACACCAAATCGAGAAAAAATATTCTTCTTAATAAACCTCAGCACAACTCTAGAATCATTGGTAGCACTTGCAATTGCTTCAACCCACTTCGACACATAGTCGACCGCTACCAAAATATATCGATTGTTTAGGGATGAAGGGAATGGCCCCATGAAATCAATCCCCCAAACATCGAATATTTCAACCTCTAAAATCCCATTAAGCGGCATATCTTGCTTTCTAGTTATGTTCCCTGTTCTTTGGCAACGATCACAAGACATCACAAAGTTTCTAGCATCCTTATACATAGAAGGCCAATAAAAACCACATTGCCATACCTTTACAACTGTCTTATCTGTGCTTGCATGCCCTCCACTTTCCTTAGAGTGACAATGCTCTAAAATGCTTGGAATTTCCTCCTCTGGCACGCATCTTCTGATCATCCCATCTCCACAATACTTGAAAAGTAATGGTTCATCCCAGAAATAATACTTGACATCTGCAAGAAATTTCTTTTTCTGATGATAAGAAAAATCACTAGGAATGATTCCACTCACCAAGTAATTGACAAAATCAGCAAACCATGGAGTTGATCCCTTCACTACCCATAACTGCTCCTCTGGAAAATAATCATTGACTGGCTCATCATCTTCAGCTGTTCGCTCCCGTTCCAATCTAGACAAATGGTCTGCAACCACATTTTCCACTCCTTTCTTGTCCTTGATTTCTAAGTCAAACTCTTGAAGCAAAAGTACCCATCTAATCAATCTGGGTTTGGCATCTTTCTTGGACATTAGGTACCTAATTGCTGCATGGTCTGTGAAGATTATTACTTTTGACCCAACCAAGTAGGAGCGAAATTTTTCTATCGCCACTATCATTGCCAACATCTCCTTTTCAGTAGTTGCATAATTTTTCTGTGCATCATTTAAGATCTTGCTGGTGTAGTATATCACATGTACCTTTTTGTTCTTTCTTTGGCCTAAGACAGCTCCAATTGCAAAGTCACTTGCATCGCACATGATTTCAAATGGCAAACTCCAATCGGGCGATGCAATAATGGGAGCTGAAATCAAAGCTTTCTTTAACCTGTCAAAAGCACTCAAGCACTCCTGGTTAAAATCAAAAGTAGCATCTTTATTAAGCAAATCACAGAGAGGCTTAGCAATTTTAGAAAAATCTTTGATAAATCGACGATAAAAACCGGCATGGCCAAGAAAACTTCTTATCCCTTTTACATTAGCAGGTGGAGGCAATTTTTCAATAGTCTCTACCTTTGCCCTATCTACTTCAATTCCTACTTGAGAAATTTTATGCCCTAAAACAATTCCCTCTTGTACCATAAAATGGCACTTCTCCCAATTTAGCACTAAATTGCACTCAACACAACATTGTAAAACTTTTCTCAAGTTTTCTAAGCATGCATCAAATGAAGAACCATATATAGTAAAATCATCCATGAAGACCTCCATGGACTTCTCAACAAAATCAGAGAAAATAAACAACATGCAACGTTGAAAAGTAGCAGGGGCATTACACAAACCAAAGGGCATTCTTCTATATGCAAAAGTACCATAAGGACATGTAAAAGTGGTCTTTTCCTGATCTTGAGGAGCAATAGGAATTTGAAAATACCCTGAATAACCATCTAGAAAGCAAAAATATGCATTACCTGCAAGCCTTTCTAACATTTGATCAATAAAAGGTAAAGGAAAGTGATCCTTTCTGGTAGCATTATTCAGTTTCCTATAGTCAATGCACATTCTCCATCCTGTTACAGTCCTAGTGGGAATCAATTCATTATTATCATTTTTCAAAACAGTCATCCCACCTTTTTTAGGTACTACATGCACAGGACTAACCCAAGAGCTATCAGAAATGGGATAAATTATTCCTGCATCTAATAACTTAGTAATCTCAGCCCTAACTACTTCTTTCATGTTTGGATTCAACCTACGTTGATGTTCAATTACAGGTTTGTGGTTATCCTCCATCAAAATTCTATGCATGCAAATAGTTGGACTAATCCCTTTAATGTCAGAAATATTCCAACCTACTGCTGATTTAATTTCCCTCAAAATTCTCAATGTTTTCTCAAGTTGAACATCATTCAAGTTTGCATTCACAATCACAGGTAAAGTATCATTGGGACCAAGAAATGCATACCTGAGATGTGCAGGAAGTGGTTTTAACTCAAGAACTGGTGCTTGCTCAATTGATGGTGGAGGAAGTGACTTACCTTTTTCCAATTCTTCAAATTGTTGTCTCCTATAGAAAGGCATAGGTGAACTCCCCTCAAAAAGATTAACAATTGTGGCAACCTCATGATTTTCATTCTTACTAGTTGCTCCATTAATCAAGCATGTTTCTAGGGGGTCTGCAAAATGCTTTTCCTCCAAGACTTTTTGAACTTCCTCATCAATGACATCAATTTGAAAGCAACAATCCATGATGGCAGGTTGTTTTTCTGCTTTAGCAATGTCAAACTCAATCTCCTCATCACCTACTCTCAAAGTCAATTTGCCATGTTTTACATCAATTAAGGCTCCTGCTGTTGCTAAAAATGGTCTTCCAAGAATCAACGGGATCTCAACATCCTCATCCATGTCCAATACCACAAAGTCCACAGGTATATAAAACTTACCAATTTTTAACAAGACATTTTCAATGATACCTATTGGATACTTAACAGAACGGTCAGCTAATTGCAAGGTCATTGTGGTTGGGGTTAGCTCACCCAACCCTAATGTTTTACAAATAGATAAAGGCATAAGACTAACACTAGCTCCTAAATCACATAAAGCCTTTTTAAATTCAGTGGTACCAATTAGACAAGGGATAGAAAAGTTACCTGGATCTTTGAGCTTTTGTGGAAGTTTGTTCTGAATAATTGCACTGCACTCCTCAGTAAGTGCTACCACAGCATGCTCCTCAATCTTCCTCTTGTTAGACAGTAAATCTTTAAGGAACTTCACATAGGATGGCATTTGTGCTAAGGCTTCAGCAAACGGTATGTTTATGTGAAGTTGCTTAAAAATTTCTAGAAACTTCTCATATTGTTTGTCTGTCTTCTGCTGCTTCAATCTTTGAGGATAAGGAATGGGTGGTGCATAAGGCTTGACTTGTGAAGGTTTAGATACCTCCTCTCTTTTTTCTTCTTCAGCTTGATTCATTGGGGTATCTTCTTTTGAAACTTCACCACTATATTCATTTGTTTTCTTTGGTACCATTTCTTCAAGTTGCTTTCCACTTCTCAAAGTAATTGCCTTGCATTGTTCTCTAGGATTAATTTCAGTTTTGCTAGGCAATGTACCTTGAGGTCTTGCATTAAAAGAGTTAGCCATTTGTCCCATTTGAAACTCCAAATTTCTATTTTGGCTAGCAATTTGATCGACTTTCATCTCCAACTTGTCATATTGTTTCTCCAATTTGTCAAACCTTTCAGAAGTGGCTCCAATGAATTTCTCCAAAGCGGTTTCGTAGGAAGGCTTGATTTCTTGTAGTGTTTGGGATGGAATTTGATTTCTCCCTTGAAAGTTGGATTGGTATGGTGGCCTTAGATTGCTTCCTTGATTTCCTTGATTTCCCCATGCTAAGTTGGGGTGGTTCCTCCATCCTGGATTGTAAGTGTTCGAGTAGGGATTATTTTGTTGTCTATTGGGGTTAGAGACAAATTGGACTTGCTCTACTCCATGGCATTCAAAATTATGATGATTACCCCCACATGAGTCACAAACAATTGGATGACTACTTGATGGGGCATTAATGTTTACTCTCTCCAATGACTTGGCAATTGCATCAACTTTTGCTGCAAGAAGAGAATACCCATCATCCTGTTGAACACTTGCAATGCTCCTTGTTGTAGTCCTTTCATTGGACCAATGGTAGTTGTTAGTCGCTATTTGCTCAAGAAGATTATGAGCCTCGATAGTACTTTTGTTCATAAGAGCTCCTCCGGCTGCTGCATCAATTGTGCTCCTTATTTGATTTGAAAGACCATTGTAAAAAGTTTGCACTATCATCCAGTCTGGGATACCATGATGAGGACACTTTCTTTGTAAATCTTTAAACCTTTCCCATGCTTCATATAGTGTCTCTCCATCAAATTGAATGAAACTAGTAATATCATTCCTTAGCTTAGCAGTCTTTCCAGGAGGGAAATATTTTGCCAGAAAAGCACTTGTGAGTTGATCCCATGTAGTGATTGACCCGGGGCTTGAGATATCAGCCAAGTTTTTGCTTTATCTCTAATGGGAAAAGCCTCAGTCTAATGGCATCATCAGTAACACCATTCATCTTGATTGTATCACAGATTTCTAAGAAATTTGCCAAATGAGCATTGGCATCTTCCATGACTCCTCCTCCAAACTGGGACTGTTGAACCATCTGAATGAGTGAAGGTTTGATTTCAAAATTGTTGGCTGCAACAGTGGGTCTTTCTATGCTGGATTGCATAACTGAGTTTGGCATAGCAAATTCGCGCAGTGCCCTATTAGCTCCATTGTCTGCCATTTCTTCCTCTGCTCCTTCAAGTCTTTCCTCAAAAGTTTCTTGCTCAAATTCTTCTCCTTCTTCCAAAGCCTCTTGCTCGTTGGCCTTGTCTGCTTTCTCTTTTCTAAGTCTCTCCTTTTTGGCTTTGGTTAAAGCCTTACACCTTCGCTCGATTTCAGGATCCAATTCCTCTAAAATTGCTTCAGGATCGTTTCTCATAAACACCTATACGAGCTGTACAAATAAAAAAAAAATTCAGTTTTAAAAATAAATCAAGGTGTCTAAAGTAATAGAATATATCAATTATATTAATATTGTCAAAAATTGCCTTCCCCGGCAACGGCGCCAAAAACTTGTTGCGCGATTTCTGCAAGTGTACAGGTCGTGCCAAGTAATAATGTGTGAATAGAGTGTCGAATCCACAGGGAAGGGTTGACAAGTACTAATTTTATGATTACTCTATTATTTAGAAAATCAATTATGAGATTTATATTTTAAGCTAAAATAAAATTGAAGTAAATAAATGATGATAATATGAAATAAAATTAAAGGCCTAGGATTTAGAATTCATCAATTGATTACCTATGATTACTTTATATATTTTTTAGATTGGATTATTTTTGCTGGAATTAATGATTAAATTTCCCTAAATTATATGATGTTCTCTCTCAAGATACAACATGTGTGTTTATATTAACCTTATGTCTACTCTCGTGATCATAAGCAATTAACACAAACCCATTAAGTTTTATGGAAATCCTTTTAAAAATCACAAAAGAGTGTTCTTATCTCTAAGCAACACATACCCTAAGTCTAATATCTTAATGAACTGATATTGTATTTCCACTCTCGCTACTTCACACAATATCTTAAATCATGCAATTAATGGCCAGTTAATTACAAGCATTAAATTCTAAGATAAAAGATTAATTCCAACAATCAACCCAATCAATTAAATATAAATAATCATATGCAAATCAAAAGATTACATCTAAATCCTAGAAAAATAAATTTAGCTATTCATAATTAAAAGAGAAGAAACAATTAAATTAACAATAAAAATAATAAACATAATAATAACTTATAATTAAATTCAAGAATATAGTTTAGAGAGAACTTGTTTTGAGATACAATCTTTGATAAACTTGAGCTCCAAAAACTCCTCCTCTTGATAAAAATAACATAAACAAAAAAGAAACCTAATCTATTTTTTTTTCTCTCTAAATATTTTTTTTGATGGATTTCTTTTGATGCCATTTCCCTTTGCCAAGCATGGTATTTATAGACATGTTTGGTGGAAGAATTCAAGTTCCATTAAAATTCTTGCATCAAAATTCAACATTGATGGTTAGGTTGGCCACCAACCATTGAATTCCTTTATCAATATTCAAAAATGGTTAGGTTGGCTATCAACCATTGAATTTTAGCCACCAACCATTGAATTCCTTCATCAATATTCAAAAATGGTTAGGTTGGCCACCAACCATTGAATTTTAGCCACCAACCATTGAATTTATTTCACATGGATTGAAAACTTGAATCATTGCTTGCATCATTATTTTTACTGCATCATTTTGATCTGCAAAAATAAAATAAAAATACTTAAAATATGTTATAATTTATTTATAAATTGTAGAACTATTTATTTCTAAAAATATGTAATAATATTATTGTATTCTCGAGAATTGAGCTAAAATTTAAGTTTAAACAATTAAAATAACTCTAAAAATATAGAGTTATCAGTACCTTGGGATCATAACACACCATTGTCCAGGTCTAGGATATAATTTACCCTACCATTTATATTAGTTCATTATTATATAGTATATTATTATAATTAGGAGTGTAAGTGAGTTAAATAAATTATCAAGTTACTTGGGATTGATTCAAAAATAATTTGAAATCAACTTGATGTAAATTGAATTGAGCTCGAGCTTAAGTAGTTAGACAAGCCGAGTTCTAACTCTATATTATTCGGTTTGACAAACTCGCGAGTCTAATTAAACTTTTATATATTTATCATTCTACCCTTTATATATTATTAATTATAAAGAATAATGTTCATGCAAACCTAATTATTTTTTATTTGAGCTAATGCATCTTTATTATCATTAAAAATTATGTAAGAAGTTTAAAATTTGAGATTTTGAAAAATTTAAGTAATTAAGCTCATGGGGAAAATAGCCCTTTTAGTACGAAAATTTTGTATTATGTTTTAAATTGGTACCAAATCTTTAATTTTTTCTTTTTGGTGTCAAAACTTTGAACTATGTTCCAAAATTGATACCAAATCTTTAATTTTTTTTTTCTATTTAGTACTAAAACTTTAATTTTTCTTCTAAAAAATGGTACGTATTGGAAGTCTGGTTGCTAATGTGAATGCCAAAATGTCATCCTAATGTAATTAGGTAGTGACATAGATATTTAGCGTCAAGCTGATGTTGTGCTTTGCCATTTATGTCAATAAAATTTGACTGGATTTTCTAATGGATATTATTACCTTTGAAATTTTGGTACCATATTGAAAAAAAAAAAATTAAAGATTTGATACCAATTTGAAATATAAAGTAAACTTTTGGAGCTGAAAGAGCTATTTATCTTGAGTTTGCGCCTGGTATTGTATCTATTTGATTCGACTCATTTAACTCATTATTTATTTAGGGTCGAACTCAACTCGCTTAAATTCGAACTGATTAATTTTGCTCGAGCTCAAGTTCATGTTTGAGCTATTCAAAACCCAGCTAAAGTTCAAGCTCCAGCTTTCAAAATCAAAATCAAGTTCGAGTATTCCATAACTCAATTCGACTTATTTACAGACCTATTTATAATTATTTGTCTACATGTTACTTATATTCTATGTTTTTTTATAATTTCATTAATTATGCAACTTTATATCTACTCTACACCTTAATTATTTTACAATTATGTGATACCAAAATTTAAAATTCACAACAATTAAGTGACCTTATTCTCGTGTCAATATATTATTAAAAATGAATTGAGAATTAAGGATTTTATGCGATAGCAATTAACTTCGTAATCAACACACGGCATGTAAACAACAAATGATTGATTATAAATTACTAATAGAAAGGCACTCAATGGTATTAATTGCAGCACCTAAATAAAGAGAATTTATCCATGTATTTGCCACAAATTACGCAAGTCATGGCTTCTGGTACCCCATTAGAAGTGGGAAGCATAAGCCTGTTGCAGTGATATTCTTCATTTTTACTGATCATTTGAAGCTGATCTCTAAGTTTTGGCATGAAATTACCATTTTGTTGGATTATTTCATCTTTCCAATCATTGTAATTTTCCAAGCATTTCAGAATCATATCTCCTTTGGCTTTAACCATCTCATTATCTGATCCTCTACCAACTATAGCCCATCCACCTTCCATGCTATCGAAGGTTAGTATTGTCAAGATTTCCTTCATGATTGAGTCATTTTGAGGGTTTGCTTTTAATTGATTCTTGGATCGCCACATGCTTTCGATCCTAACCCAGAAGTACCAAAACGCAGCCCGGTCTTGCAAGCAATGGCTGAGTTTTTCCGTTGTTATGGTTGCTATGATTCTTTGAACTCTGCTGTTCGGGTTTCTCGTTCCTACATAAACCATCTTTAAACAGATACCTGCAGCTTGTGCAACAGCTCTTGCTGAGTTGATGAATTTTTTAATCCACTGTATATCTTCTCCTCCATACAGGCATATGTATTTTCCTTTTTTTATCTATTATTGGAACAGAAATACAAAAACATTAGTTAATTAGTAATTAATTAAGTTCATTCTATTGATTTGCTTTTAACATATAAAATGTCAATAGAAACAAGACACCTCCTTTCTTGAAACTATATATGATGATTTTTAGCAAAATATGCAAACCCATATTGCTCAAATCTTCTTCACATGTATAGGAAATAGAAGTCTAGCTCTATGGACTCAGCTTAAGCGAGAAACTGTTTAATTAAGGAACCAAGAATATTACCCAATCGACAACTATTGGATCAGTGCGACCGACCAAGAACTGAAGTCTCCAAGTCTCTTTATCCCAAAGATTTTTCTCCATTAAAGTAGTGAAAGGAGAGGCTAGACTGCCCCAAATCAACATCATATGGAATGCATCTGGGCAAGCAACCTGCCCTTCTGGTCCAAGCACCACAAGCATTGACTTCTTCCCAAAATGCCACTCTTGTTTAATAAATCTGATCACTCCCTGGTCGATCAAGGAAGGGTCCACTGAGTACCAGGTCATATCTTTCCGAACGTCGTTGAATTTCTTTTTAATATCAACATTCAAAGAACTAACTGCAGGATCTATAATTGGTAGCCACACAATCTCATATTTTCTATCCTGACTTTTTTGACTGTTGTATATATCTTCAAGATTGGTAATCTCTTCCACCAAAATGTCAAGGTCTGATATAAGCAAGAGTACATATTTTCCTTTCAACTCATCAATGCTAACCTGTTTTTGTCAACCGAAAGATCGCACGAAAAAATAAAAAATAAAACCTTAAATTTCAACAGATACTTGATCACTGGAGTAGCGGCGTAAGGGACAAGTTCGGAAATGAAAATCTTGTTAAAGACAATGTCAATTAGATCATTAGATGATTCAAAAAAGGATCAATAAGTACAAACCCTTTTATTGTCGATTCCTTTAATTAGAGGCTGCCGATCATCTTTAGCACGAATCAAAGCCTTTAGAACGTTTATGTTATCAATACGAGTATCAAGCCTCTTACTAAACAAATCAGAAAGGTCCTTGAAGGTTTCCTGATATTTCTTCTCTTCTGCATGTATAATTATATGGTGATTTTATCAGTAATAATTATTTTAGCTAGCTTAAAAAAAAAAAAAAAAAAACTCATGACCAATTATCTTATGGTTGGTTTTGAATTTATCATCGAGCTCACTAAGCATGTTGCTAAGCTTGTCAGACAAGCTTGATATCTCCCAGCTGACCTCTACAGTTGATGCAATGTGCCTATAAACCAACATTAAGGATCGCTTAGAAATTACCCACACTACATTTAGTTATCCATCAATAACAATTAATAATTAATGTCTGGAGTATTCTCACATCATATACCCAATCAATTATGAGGCAAAAATCTTCACTTAGAGTGGAGTAAATTTTCTTTGTTTTTTTTTTTGCACATGTACATACATATACATATGTATACACTTTTAAGACATGAAGTGAATTAAATGCAATCTCTATTATTCAAAGTGTACCAAGAAAGGTGTCTGTTTGAAGAGTTCAAACTAGCATGTCAATATTTGACAATAAATAAGACACGAAATTACATTAAAAGTAAATGAAAATGGAAAGTGGTGTATAAGGTTCGGTTAGCTATTATTTATATAATTTGGGTTACTCGTTTTGAATCGGGTTGAACAATAAAATAATAGATTATTTGGAATCAATTTCGAACTGGATTAATACAAATAGTACTAAAGCCACCTTAGAGTCAGATTATGCAAAATTGGTGGGCCAAAGGGAAAGGACTATGCATAGAGCAAAGTATGAGATGGAGCCGTCCAAGGTATACTAGCAAACTACAATAGCCAAAGTTAATTAGGGGGCCACACTAATGGTCTAAGTCTAATTGTAAAATGTGAACCAGCTTAGTTACGACGAAAATGCCACACCCCAAAAAAGAGGAGAGTGTAATATGCCACATATATATTGTAGCCATATATATATATATATATACTTTTCCTTTTATCTTTTTCATATTTAACACTATAATTAAATTCAAATTCGATATTTCTCAGCTTTAAAAATAATTTCAACACCATTAATTAATAAACTTGGATTTGGTAATTTTGTAGTCATTATTAATTCCTACATCTAGCTAGTCAGTAAATTATAATTATTGATGCACCCAACACCTATATGAGTGAGTGAGAATGTATTCCATCCAGTGTTAAAATAATTTTCTTAGTAGAGCCTATTTAGCAACACAAATAATAAAATAAAAATTAATATCAAGACATGAAGAACATACGCTTGCCCCATCGCAATAAGGCCATTAATCCGTGACGCACAAATCAGGATACTTCTGACCGTCCAGTAGACATAGATTGCAGTCTCATCCATGTACTCGCGAGGAAGCTCCGTGAACTTGACAATGCAATTGGCAATCTGAAGCATGACTTTAATGAGATTTTTTATCTCCTCTAATCTGGCGTTTGGAGGTTCTAAAATGTGAGTCATTTCTTTCAGGATTGCCACCGATTTTGCCAGCGGATTTGAGTCGTACCAACGGACAACCAACAAGAACTCTCCATAATTCATGGCAAAAGCTGCTAGTGCTATCACCATCTTTACATCCCATAAGTAGTTGGATAGCAATTTCAATATTGATATTGTTATTGCATCTGCATCTTTTCCCCCTGTATGTGCAGCATTTATCTGCATATATACAACGGCTGGTTACTTAATTAGTGATCATGATACAGAGACGGCTATATCAATTAAGTCATAATAAAATAGATTTTATTATATTACATTTCATTTCATTACACGTAAATCTTGGAGATAGAGAGAGATTCAGAGAAAGATCACCTCATCACTGACTTGATTGATGATCAATATTAAAGATTCAAATATTGCATCGGCTTCGTCGACAGACTTTTCATCTTTTCCTGAATATGCTTGATCGAAGACCTGAAATGTATATATAAAGATAGGGCTAAAATGATTAATTTTTAAGCATTGATTTATATTCTGACTAATTTACACTTGAATTACTATATATAAAACCCTATCACTATTTTTTTTTTTTTTTAACAATATATACAGATTAGGGACATGATATATTCCTTCACAAAATTTTTGTAAAAACGTATCAATTTTTATAACTCACACGTACTTTATTCACAAGCGATGTAACATTCTAAAAGATTAAACTCTATCCCGCAAGAAAAAATGATTGGCAGATGAGAATTAATTAATATTGAGGTTGGAACTTATTTTTCAATAGAGATAGCAATTTCGCTTCACCATGAATTCTATGGGAAATAACCGTCCCGTCCGGATTATGCCTTGATATTCATTTTACATTTTTTTTATTATATTTTGTCTTTTATATATATTTATTAATAATACATAACACAAACACATAATATTAATATTTTTTTATGCGTGTAAATATATTTAATGATAATGTATTTATAAAAATATAATCTTGTAATGGCATAAAATGACATTTGTTTATCCAAAGTTGCCTTATTACCATTCCTAGAAAAAGCATTATTATTAGAGAATTTTTTATTTTTTTTTTAATATTCCGGCAGACAGTAATTTAAATAATAAATATCAACTAGAACATAAATATGTAGTATATATAGATTAGGGCTTTACCATCAGGACATCCTCAACCGCATGAAGGAGAGGTTTGACATCAAACTTACGACTATCGGGAGAATGAGTTTCACGAATGCGTTTGGTCATAGCATTGTCAGCATCAGCTTTGATCGATGGCCGCCTACTTGAGGATGCCATACTGATACTGGCCTCAAATTAACAAGAGCTAAGACTGAGTAGAATGTTTTTATGAGATAGTACAAGAGGCCTAGACGGCTTTTAACTAAATAATAATCACAAATGGAATAAAGTAATCACTTGCATAGTTTTGAATCTTCCTTGCTTCCAATCAAGTTTTCGAACAAGAAACGACTGATGCTCATTTTTTTACTTTTGGAATTCTTGTAGCCCACACATCATATTTGTGAATTTGAGGGAACAATGGAATGTAACTTTATGTAATTAAATATATTTTTAATGTATTATTACATTAAATTGCATTTCATTATATCATATTGTATTTTATTTAGTATTACAAATATTTTTTTTTTTTTACTAATACGTGGATGTTAAAACTCAAAATTTTGATGCTAATAACAATTAATGTCCGGTATATAAAATCCTCGTAATCAAAAATTTTTTTTAACACAATCACAAACATTTGACAATACTATTAATGTATTATTAATACTTCATCTATTTTAAATTAATAGTCATTTTAAAAAAGTGTACATATATTAAGAGAGTCATTTAATTATTATAATTATAAATTAAAAATACTAAAATATTC
Source organism: Reutealis trisperma (assembly GCA_947687605.1). Classification (NCBI taxonomy): domain Eukaryota; kingdom Viridiplantae; phylum Streptophyta; class Magnoliopsida; order Malpighiales; family Euphorbiaceae; genus Reutealis; species Reutealis trisperma. The sequence continues at coordinate 635,832 of CANTUT010000032.1, forward strand.
CTTTTTAATTTTGACGTAAAGAAACAAAAATAATTAATGTGAATTTTTAATAACAGGATAAAGTGAGGATAAAATTGAAAAAAAAATAATAAATATTTTCTTGAAATCTTAAAATAATAAATATTTTAAAACAAAATAAAATTTCTAAAAAGACAATTATTTTGAAATGGAGGCAGTATATGTTAAAATTTAATAACATTATTAACTTCTTGTTATAGGAATTACTTACTGCTAAAAGTTAATTTTAATAATATATATCAACTGATATTAAATTAATGTTCTTAATTTCAGTACTTATTGTAGTAATTATAGTTTCCCAATTGTATCCTTACAATACAAAAGGTGGCATTAATTTTCACAGAAAATATTTATATACACTGAGTGCATATACTCAATCAGAGCTACAACCACTCAATGAGAATAGGGGGGCCAAACTTTGCAAAATTATGTTTTATACCCATGTTTTTATAGTAAACTTTTTTTTTTTTTTTTTAAATATGTATATACAATGGCCCCAGAACTTTTTAAATTTGTATCTCTCAAATACATATTTCATGTATTCTTTTAAAAAAAGTATATATTGCTTGACCTTCAAATTTTTTCAAATTCTATTCGTTATTCATAATATTTCATATTTATTTTTTGAATTATAACTATGACATTTCCAAGTTTTAAAATTACTTTCATGTTTCATATCTATTTTAAAAGTAATGACTAATAATATTTAAAAATTTAAAAATTGTATATATATCATCACACAAATTTCATTTTTTTTTCATGTTTATTTTAGCCCAGCAACTTTTAAAGTCTAATTTCGCCCATGCACTCAACCAATATAAATATATAACATGCACATAGTAAAAATTTACATATAAAATATCTTTTCATTTGAGAAAAAAGATAGAAAATGTAAAAATGGATAATTTTTTAAGTTATAATTAATCATTCAACAGATGTGTATAGGAAAAATAAATATACACCCAATATAAAGAAAAATTGCCTTAATGTATACATACCTATCAAAAGTAATTTATACATACCCATCAAAAGCCTAGCGTTTAAAACGCTTTATGGGGGCCAACTAAATGTTTTGCTTCTTTATTTGGTACGTAGTTTTGTTTTGTTGATGATAATTGAGAATCAAAAAAGAGAGGGAGAATAATGAAAGTAGCACTTCTGCTTTGTTTCTTTGTTTTTTCTTTTTCTTTTTCTTTTTTTCAAATTTTAGCTCGGTAAAAAGATACCAATATTTTTATTTGCTCTGTGTACTTTTATCTTATTATATTAGTATATACATCTAATATAGATAAAAAAATTTTAATTTTGGAAAATTCTTATCTATACTAAGTGTATAGAATTATCTTATGCATTAACCCAATGATTGAAGAGAGATTTTAGTAAATATGACTCTTTTATCTATTTTTGCTCAGTGAAAAGACATCGATATTCTTTTTTGCTTTATACTTTTTTATCTTATTAGATTAATGTATACACTCAGTTGAGACAAGAATTTTCTGATTTTTGAAAATTTTTTTCCTACACTGAGTGTATAGACTTATCGCATGCACCAACACAATGATTGATAAGAGAATTTAGTAAATATGACTCTTTTATCTATTTTTACTCAACGAAAAGACACCAATATTCTTTTTTTGCTCTATATATTTTTATTTTATTAGATTAGTGTATGTATCCAGTGAAAGTAAAATTTTTCCTAATCTTATTAATACCTCATTGGGTAGTTAAATAGTTTAACAATCAAATTGAATGTCTGCTTTATAATATAAGAGATCAAAATTTCAAATCTTAGTAGTTTTCACAATTTTTTCTTTTAAAATTTTTCAAAGAGGTTTTTACGCTTATTCTAAAGTAGTAGATATTGGAACAAATGTATATATGAATGGACAAAAAAAAGTTCATAGTTTAAAATAGATATAAGATACAGATATATGGATTGGCAAAAAAAAATCATGAAAAAGGAATTTATTAATTAAATGTAATATTTAAATTTTATGAGTTAATTTAAGGCATATATCTATGTAGGATTAAACGCCAAATCGATCCGTGAGATCATTAACGAAGTTTAAACAAATGTAAAAAATATTTTCTGAATTTATTAGTAGATGCTGCTTTTAATAATTTTGACTCCATTAAACCTAATTTTATTAAAAATAACAAAAATAATTTTATAATTTTTATAAATGGGAAATCCCAATTGGTACTTGCCATGCAAATTTTTAAGGAGAAACCACAGTAATATACTTTGCATTTTCATTTAAAGGTCTGTAGATTTAATTAATAAATTTTTTAATTAATAGTATTATATTATGACTATATTTAGTTCATGAAATAGTTAAGAAATAAAATAGTTATTCTATGTAGAATAATTATTTTAAATTTTGATTTAAATTTTAGACAAAAATACTAATTTTATGAAATAGCAATTCCACAATTTTTATTAGAAATTGAATTGATGAAGAAGGGGATGAAGTGAACGAGAATTGGTTTAGGTTCAACCAATATTAAAATGACTAGTACTAGCTTATTAGTTAGTTGGACTTTAGTACTTATAAGTTGTTTATATTTGTTATTCTTTAGTAATGTGGGATCTCTAACAAGTTTTATGAAATACATATTTCACAAAAAATTAAAGAATTGGTATTCTTTAGGCTATATAATAGAGTATTTTTATTTTTACCCTTAAAAAATATTGGCAAGCTCAAACTCACTATTATTACTTTTTTTTTATTTTATTTTCAGATTTTCATTTTTATTTTTTAAATTTTAAGTTAAATAAAAATTTTATTCATTACGAATTTAAATTATTTCTTAAATAAAATTTGGTAAAATTATATTTAATTTATTATTAATAGTGAAATTAATATGTAAAGATATTATGGTCATTTATATTAATAGATTAATTATTCTATATTATGAACCAAATTATGAAATTGGAATAATTATTCTATTCATATCTTATTTTATTTTTCAAGAATAATTATTCTATTTTTTATATATTCTATTCCGTAACCAAACATAGTCTGTATCTTAACATATAGGAGGACTGATAATGAATTACCAAATATTTAATTAATTTATCTCTTTCTCTTTCATAGATTTTTGAGTAATATATCTGAAATAGCGTTTTATGTCATTCAAAACCATATTTTATATTTTTATATTATGCCATCAAATAGTGATAAATAGGGGAATGCCTAATTTAGGATCTGAATTATTTCTGAAAGTTCAATTTAGAACTTAAATTTTTTTTTTTTTTTTAATAAAAGGCCTTAACTTCCAATTTTTATCAACTTAATGTCTCCTCCATCAATTATACTAACACTGATAAGTTAATTTGATAAAGTAAAAGACTGAAATCCGCTTCATATTTTTAAATAATAAAAAAATTTAAAATAATATTTAAAATATATAAAAATTAAAAAAATTTACAAAAAGAAAAATCAAAAACTTAAAAGAGAGAGAGAGATTGCAAGTTTTAATATTCTTACACATTTTTTGTTGATTGATTTTAACATTATACTCCATCTCCAACTTGTGGCTTTGCGGATTTATATGGTTTGTTTGCCATATTTGTGGATCGATTTGGGATTTCATATCTGGTTTCTTCCCTCATCTCTTTTTTCTTTTCTTTTCTTTTCCTTTCTTTTTTGAAGTTTTTGATTTTTTTTTTCTTTTGTAGATTTTTTATTTTGAATATTGATAACTCTATATTTTTAGAGTTATTTTAATTGTTTAAACTTAAATTTTAGCTCATTCCTCAAGAATGCAATAATATTATTACTTATTTTTAGAAATAAATAGTTTTACAATTTATAAATAAATTATAACATATTTTAAGTATTTTTATTTTATTTTTGCAGATCAAAATGATGCAATAAAAATAATGATGCAAGCAATGATTCAAGTTTTCAATCCATGAGAAATAAATTCAATGGTTGGTGGCCAAAATTCAATGGTTGGTGGCCAAAATTCAATGGTTGGTAACCAACCTAACTAATTTTGAATATTGATGAAGGAATTCAATGGTTGGTGGCCAAAATTCAATGGTTGGTAACCAACCTAACCATTTTTGAATATTGATGAAGGAATACAATGGTTGGTGGCCAACCTAACCATCAATGTTGAATTTTTGATGTAAGAATTTTAATGGAACTTGAATTTTTCCACCAAATATGTCTATAAATACCATGCTTGGCAAAGGGAAATGGCATCAAAATAAATTCATAAAAAAAAATATGTAGAGAGATTTTCATATGTTTTCTTAGAGTAGATTAGTTTTATTTTTTATTTTGATCAAGAGGAGGAGTTTTTGGAAGCTTGAGTTCATCAAAGATTGTATCTCAAAACAAGTTCTCTCTAAACTCTATCTTGAATTTAATTATAAGTTATTATTATGTTTATTATTTTTATTGTTAATTTAATTGTTTCTTTTCTTTTAATTATGAATAGCTAAATTTATTTTTCTAGGATTTAGATGTAATCTTTTGATTTTCATATGATTATTTATATTTAATTAATTGGGTTGATTGTTGGAATTAATCTTTTATCTTAGAATTTAATGCTTGTAATTACCTGGCCATTAATTGCATGATTTAAGATATTGTGTGAAGTAACGAGAGTGGAAGCACAATATTAGTTCATTAGGATAATTGACCTAGGGAATGTATTGCTTAGAGATAAGAATACTCCTTTGTGATTTTTAAAAGGATTTCCACAAAACTTAATGGGTTTGTATTAATTGCTTATGATCACGAGAGTAGACGTAAGGTTAATATAAACACACATGTTGTATCTTGAGAGAGAGCATCATATAATTTAGGGAAATCTAATCATTAATTCCAGCAAAAATAATCCATCTAAAGATTATAAAGATAAATTCAATGGTTGGTGGCCAAAATTCAATGGTTGGTAGCCAACCTAACTAATTTTGAATATTGATGAAGGAATTCAATGGTTGGTGGCCAAAATTCAATGGTTGGTAACCAACCTAACCATTTTTGAATATTGATGAAGGAATTCAATGGTTGGTGGCCAACCTAACCATCAATGTTGAATTTTTGATGTAAGAATTTTAATGGAACTTGAATTTTTCCACCAAACATGTCTATAAATACCATGCTTGGCAAAGGGAAATGGCATCAAAATAAATTCATAAAAAAAATATGTAGAGAGATTTTCATATGTTTTCTTAGAGTAGATTAGTTTTATTTTTTATTTTGATCAAGAGGAGGAGTTTTTGGAAGCTTGAGTTTATCAAAGATTGTATCTCAAAACAAGTTCTCTCTAAACTCTATCTTGAATTTAATTATAAGTTATTATTATGTTTATTATTTTTATTGTTAATTTAATTGTTTCTTCTCTTTTAATTATGAATAGCTAAATTTATTTTTCTAGGATTTAGATGTAATCTTTTGATTTGCATATGATTATTTATATTTAATTGATTGGGTTGATTGTTGGAATTAATCTTTTATCTTAAGAACTTAATGCTTGTAATTAACTGGCCATTAATTGCATGATTTAAGATATTGTGTGAAGTAGCGAGAGTGGAAATACAATATTAGTTCATTAAGATATTAGACTTAGGGTATGTGTTGCTTAGAGATAAGAACACTCTTTTGTGATTTTCAAAAGGATTTCCATAAAACTTAATGGGTTTGTGTTAATTGCTTATGATCACGAGAGTAGACGTAAGGTTAATATAAACACACATGTTGTATCTTGAGAGAGAACATAATATAATTTAGGGAAATTTAATCATTAATTCCAGCAAAAATAATCCAATCTAAAAAATATATAAAGTAATCATAGGTAATCAATTGATGAATTCTAAATCCTAGGCCTTTAATCTTATTTCATATTATCATCATTTATTTACTTGAACTTTACTTTAGCTTAAAATACGACTTCTCATAATTGATTTTCTAAATAATAGAATATTCAATAATTTTGGTACTTTTCAACCCTTCCTCGTGAGATCGACACTTATTTCACTACTATATTACTTGTTCACGACCTGTGCACTTGCAGAAATCGCGCAACAAGTTTTTGGCGCCGTTGCCGGGGAAGGCAATTTTTGACAATATCAATAGATTGATATACTCTATTACTTTAGATTTTGTTTTTCTTTTATATTTTTTTTATTATTTTGCAGGACTTTTATAAAAAAAAAAAAAAAAGTTTTCCACAACTTTTAATGGTGTGATGGAGGAATGATACTAAATAGAGCAGCAAACATGTATGGTGAGGATAGTTTTAGTAAGTTAAATGCTAAAATCGATACATTGGTTAATTTAATTGATAAACTTGATGCAAATAGTTTATTTAATTCATGTTTGAGTTGTGATCTGTGTGGAGGTAATCATTTGAATTATGAGTGCCAATATGCAGAACAGGTACAATTTTTCCCAAATTATAACATGCATGAGAATTATCCATATTTCAATATAGACAACTCAGGATGGAGTGACTATTCAAACTTTTCTTGGAAAAACCAATGCAGTTCATGGTATCCTTATCAAGATGATTTTCAAGATCATGCACCATTTGAGGAGCACAAACCATCTTATGAAGCAGCATTGGAAAGATTCATAAATGCTACTCATGAACGATGCGAAAGATTGGAAGATAGGATGGATCAATGGGCTAGTCACAATACAGATGATGATGTACAAATGGAACAGTTTGTTAGTCCATTAGATGCTCAAGGCCATGGTAACCTAACAAGTCAAATTGAAGAATATTCTGGAGATCAATGTTTGGCAATTTCTTTGAGTGATGATGAGGAAGAGATGATTGATCAAGCAGATACTTCAAGCAAGCAAGAAAAAAAGGAAGAAGTTGAGATCAATTTGCCCAAGAAATATTCTTCTCTTATGGATAATATCTGTGAAGTAGTTAAAATTAATGGGGAAATTAAAGAGGTATTTGAAAAAGAGAACTCAAAGGAAACTCTTTCAGTTTGTTTGATGAAAACAACACCAAATATGCCAGACCATAAAGAATATCAATTTGATGACTTGAAAGAAAAGAAGAAACATTCACCACCATCAACTGAACACTCACTAACTCTTGATTCAACTCCACTACCTTCCTATCTCAATTTCTTAAGAAAATTTAGAGCAAGAAAAAGAGCTCGTTGGAAAGTTTTTAAAAATTATGAGCCTAATTATAAAATATTAAATAATTTTTGTCTTAATTTTTTTCCATGCAGACTCAAATCAAGCTGGCTTGACTCATTAAAATTAGTAAAAGTCTATCTTTCTACAATTATCGAGATGATATACTTTGTGTATTATCCTCCATGATGAAGATCTAGCTATAGTCAAACTAAAGACTATAAATTAAGTGCTTTTGGGAGGCAACCCAAATTTCTAACTTTTTTACTTCTTTTTAATTTCTTTTGTTCTTTTGTTTGTTTCGTTCTATTTTAATTTTACTTTAGTGTTGTTATTAAATAGCTTATTAGGAGGAAATCTGAGTTTTCTCTTTATTAGGTTTCTTTTATTTCTGTTTAGTTATTTCGTTGTAAGTTTTCTCTTTCATTTTCTTAACTAAGTTAATCAGATATGGAAGCATCTCTTGCAGCACTAAAAAACAGGTTTCCAACTCTTCCCCAAGATGTACTCAGGAAAATTGATGAACGCAGACTAGAAAGAATGAAGACATTTAGGCGTCTGAATCTTCCTGAGGATATTCGCTGGATCATAGAAGCCAAAGTAAGATTGGCAGGTGAGATTGATGACTCATTTATTAAATATTTGCCAGGTACGGGGAGAAGTTCTTACTCAAAGAAGAGGAGAGCTAAAAGAATAGGAGTCTGCTACAAGTGTGCAAGATGGAATTGCAACACACGCTGTAGAAATATTGGATTTGCATCCATAAATCGAGAAGACAAAATTAAATTCATAAAGGATGGACTGAGTAAGGAGTCTATGGATAATATCTTACAGACTCTTGAGACGCATCCTTGTGGACAAGTTCAACGCACTCTTTTAGATTTATGGGAACTATTCAAAGAAGAGAAGCAGCGTTACAGTCTAGGGAATCTGACGATAAAAGACCCTGTTTGCCAGTTAATAAGAAAACTGGATGGGAAGCCTATCCTCGACTCATAGAAGGCATGTAAGCGGTTACTGGACGTAAAACCAGAGGAAGATGTGAGCCAAAATCATAACTACTGTTTATAATCAGGTGTATCACTAACTTTTTTATTTTTCAATGCATTATTTTTTTTACATCTTGCAGTACTTTTTGACTTTTTAGCACCTAGATTTTATTTTCCTGCAGATTTTTTTTCTACTATCGACAACTTTTTAGTCTTTCAATGTCTACTTTTAGCTTTTCAATATTTTCTTTTTGACTTTTGTACACATGCTGCAGATTTTTCTACTTTCGTTAGCTTTTTAGTTTTTCAATGTCTATTTCTTTTTAGTTTTTCAAATATTTCTTTTGACATTTGTACACACAACATTGATTATTTTTTATTTTTATTATCATTTTTGTTTTTATACTTTTTCTGTCAATAATTATTTTATCCCATTGAACTGTTCTTTTACTCTTCTAATTTCTTTATATGCACATTCATTATTGTCAATATGCACACAACCCTTTCGAGAGATCTGTGAGAGAAAATGGCAGAATCCTCAACACGTAAATTCAAAACTATTTGTATCTTTTGTAGTCCAAACTCTGGCAAGAAAAGAGAGTACTTGACAGCAGCTAATGAACTTGGTAGGATTTTAGCTGAACGAAAAATTGATTTGGTGTTTGAGGGAGGTAGTTTAGGGTTAAGGGGTTGTGTCGCAAGTTCTGCATATATTAGAGGTGGTAAAGTCTTAGGAGTAGTTCTAAAGGCTTTGGCTCGAAATAAACAAATCACTGGTGGAACTATAGGTAATGAGTTACAGGTCAATAGCATGTACGAACGAATGGCATACATGAATTTCAATGCTGATGCTTTTATCGCATTACCTGGTGGTTTAGAAACATTTGAAGATATTTTCACCATTGCATCTTAGACCCAATTAACTGTTCTTCAAAAGTCATTGGGATTACTTAATGTTGATGGTTTTTATAATGGTTTGTTATCTTTTCTCGATCATGCTGTGGAACAGGGTTTTATGACACCGGCGAGTCAACGCATCTTAGTCTCTGCTTCAACTATTGATCAATTGATTGATCAACTGCAAAACTTTAAATCCGAACCTGATCCATTGATGGCTCAGGTAGTTTGGCACCCCAGAGCTAGTAGCAGTAAAAAGCGAGGACTAGATCTGAATCTCCGATTATAACTTCCCTAACTTTTGTATTTTTTTTATCGCATTTTTTTTTTGTTTTGTGTGTGTTTTTTTTGTTGCACTTGATCAAGCGAAATTTTAGATTCGATTCACTAAATGTAAGATGGCTGAGTAAAGAGTTACTTTTGTACTCTTGATACGCATCTTAAATTTATGTGATTTTCCTTTTCAAAAAAAAAAAAAAAAAAACTAACTAGCTAGCTAACTAACTAACTAACTCAAGAGTTATTCATACAAGATGGCTGAGTAAAGAGTACTTTTTGTGCTCTTGATACGCATCTGTATTTTTTTTCTTCTTCTTCTTTTTTTTTTAGTTTCCAAAATAAAAAATTAAAAATAAAATAAAAAAATAAAAAATAAAAATAAATAAAAAATTGATATTTTCTTTTTGTGTGATTAATTTCTCATGCTTGCTTTTAGTGTTGTTTCAAGATGTTTTACAGGAAGCAAGGAAGTGAAATGCATATCCTGCTTATAATTTGGAATCCACTTTTCTACAAGAGGGAGTATTTTCTTTTTTTTTTGGTTTGTTTCTTTGACATTGAGGACAATGTCCATTGCAAGTTTGGGGGAGGTTTAGTTTGTTTTTTCTTTTCAGTCATTTCTTTTGTGTTTTGATGAATAAATTTAATTTTTTTTTGATAAAATATGCTTATATTAAATAATTTGATGAAAGGCTAATAATTGATTATAATTGATATTTATGGACAATTTATTAAAGTATTTCAGGTTGAACAACTATTTTGGGTAAGAAATTAACTTTTATTAAGATTATGTTTTGCTTAACTTTGTATTATATTGATTGGATTGAATTTGTGTATGCTTACTTAGAGAGGGTTTCTACACATTTTTATCTTCATTTGCCTCACCTATCTTAGAACATGTTTTTGCAAACTTTTGAAGCGAAATTTTGAATTCATTTTGAAAGAGAGATATGATTTAGGCATTGTTTGTTTAGCCTGTTACTTGTATCTACCCTTATTTTAATTTTTTCCCTAGTTTACCCTTTTGTGCCTTGATAATTTTAGCTTTCTTTTCTTTGATTAATTAACCTTAATTGTTATCCTTTACCCTATTTATGAGATAATTTTGTCAAGTTTACATTCTAATGAAGAAAAGGGAGTTATTGAAGTTTTAAAAGAAAATAAGAATCTCTAACAACTGAAAGTATTATTCATTGTAAAAGATCACTTTCTGCTTAAAGTAAGTTTGGAGGACAACAAGAAAATTGAATAAATAAAAAGTTAGTAATTCTTGCTTATCTTTAGAATAATGTTGTTGGCAAAAAATAAAAAAATAAAAATAAAAAAGAAAAAGAAAAGAAAAAAATAAAAAATAAAAAAAAATAGAAGAAGAAGAAGGGGGCTTAAAAGAAGAAAACATTGAAGAAGAATGATGCTTAAGATGGAAGGGATCCTTCATTAATATAATCCCTTTATTTGAGCTATTGATTTTGTTTTGTAAACTTGGTATAATTATCTTACTTTTGTTCATTTAGCCTTTTCTTTGTTAAGCCAAAAGACCTCGTGTTAGCCCCATTACAAGCCTAGTTAAGACCTATTGATCTCTCTTGATTTGTGAATTCCATTAGTGGAGATTGTTTGCATTAACATGCTTATGAGATTTGCACATCTATTTTATATCTTTTGATAGAGACATTTAAAGATATCAGTGTGTATATGCCTATCTGAAGTGCAACAATTTCTTTGCGATTGATTTAATGCATGGTTATTCAGGGCATGATTAAGATGAGGATTATTTTGAACCTGAGATAAAAGCTTGACTTGTAATACTATTGATATGTTGTTTGTAAATATTAATTTCTTAAGACCTTAAAAAAAAAAATTCAACATAAGCATGAGGGGATTAAGTCTCTTTTTTGTGATATTTTATTTTTCTTTGAAATAAATTTTTAAAGGTGTTTGTGGGTATCACTACTGGAAGCCCTCACGAGACTATAACTCGTCCTCTATGGGACACCTAGGGGTTTAAAGGCTTGTTGCATACGCTAAATGCAATCGTAATTTCCTACGAAAGTGGACTAGTTTAGGTTTTGAATTTTCTTTTGCTTGAGGACAAGCAAAAACTTAAGTTTGGGGGTATGATAACTCTATATTTTTAGAGTTATTTTAATTGTTTAAACTTAAATTTTAGCTCATTTCTCAAGAATGCAATAATATTATTACTTATTTTTAGAAATAAATAGTTTTACAATTTATAAATAAATTATAACATATTTTAAGTATTTTTATTTTATTTTTGCAGATCAAAATGATGCAATAAAAATAATGATGCAAGCAATGATTCAAGTTTTCAATCCATGAGAAATAAATTCAATGGTTGGTGGCCAAAATTCAATGGTTGGTAGCCAACCTAACTAATTTTGAATATTGATGAAGGAATTCAATGGTTGGTGGCCAAAATTCAATGGTTGGTAACCAACCTAACCATTTTTGAATATTGATGAAGGAATTCAATGGTTGGTGGCCAACCTAACCATCAATGTTGAATTTTTGATGTAAGAATTTTAATGGAACTTGAATTTTTCCACCAAACATGTCTATAAATACCATGCTTGGCAAAGGGAAATGGCATCAAAATAAATTCATAAAAAAAAATATGTAGAGAGATTTTCATATGTTTTCTTAGAGTAGATTAGTTTTATTTTTTATTTTGATCAAGAGGAGGAGTTTTTGGAAGCTTGAGTTCATCAAAGATTGTATCTCAAAATAAGTTCTCTCTAAACTCTATCTTGAATTTAATTATAAGTTATTATTATGTTTATTATTTTTATTGTTAATTTAATTGTTTCTTCTCTTTTAATTATGAATAGCTAAATTTATTTTTCTAGGATTTAGATGTAATCTTTTGATTTGCATATGATTATTTATATTTAATTGATTGGGTTGATTGTTGGAATTAATCTTTTATCTTAAGAACTTAATGCTTGTAATTAACTAGCCATTAATTGCATGATTTAAGATATTGTGTGAAGTAGCGAGAGTGGAAATACAATATTAGTTCATTAAGATATTAGACTTAGGGTATGTGTTGCTTAGAGATAAGAACACTCTTTTGTGATTTTCAAAAGGATTTCCATAAAACTTAATGGGTTTGTGTTAATTACTTATGATTACGAGAGTAGACGTAAGGTTAATATAAACACACATGTTGTATCTTGAGAGAGAACATAATATAATTTAGGGAAATTTAATCATTAATTCCAGCAAAAATAATCCAATCTAAAAAATATATAAAGTAATCATAGGTAATCAATTGATGAATTCTAAATCCTAGGCCTTTAATCTTATTTCATATTATCATCATTTATTTACTTGAACTTTACTTTAGCTTAAAATACGACTTCTCATAATTGATTTTCTAAATAATAGAATATTCAATAATTTTGGTACTTTTCAACCCTTCCTCGTGGGATCGACACTTATTTCACTACTATATTACTTGTTCACGACCTGTGCACTTGCAGAAATCGCGCAACAAATATTTTTCTAACTATTTAAAATTTTATTATTTAAAAATATGAAATCATCCTATTTTTTTTCACTTTATCAAATTAAGTTAACGGTGTTAATATAATTGATAAAAGAGATCTCAAATTGATGAAAATTAAAAGTTGAAACTCTTTATTAGATCAAACTTTAAATTAAACTTTTAGAAATAGTTCAGGTCCTGAATTAAACTTTAAATTCATATCATGTTAATAGTAATCGCTGCATAAAAGCCAAACATGGCAACAATATAACCAATTATAAAGAAAAAAAAAATTACATACACTTGAAGGCCCATAACTATAGCCCACCAATACAAGCCCACTAAGGTACATAAAATAGGAAAAAAAAAAAAAATTCGCAACTCCATTTGCTTAACTTGAGACTGAACATATGAACAACCCAATTCTAATGAACAAAATAATTAAAATAAAGTTGAAATTTGGCCTTAAAATATCCAAATATAATTACTCTGCCAAAAGGATCTTTAACTTGAAAAAACAAGAAACATAAAATGAAATATTATTCTAATAAATAAATTGTATAAGTTAGAATTACAAAGAAAAACACCATCAGTGGCATGAACAAGAAATTGACTAGGAGTGTTGATATCCCAGTGAATAATTTTACTTTTAACACCACATATCCTAATTTGGGAAATTTGGCAAAAAAAAAAAAAAGAATATACAATTACAAAAAATGCATAAAATTTTGGTAAACTTGTCCATTCTTATAATGAGTTAACTCTTTGTTTTTTATAATTAAATCCTCAATTTTTTGGCAAATTGGAACTTGAAACCTCATTATAAGGTGCTCTGACTCATGATTAGGGATGTATATAGATCATATATAATATTTAACAAAATAGGAATTACCCATACAGGAAACTCATGCAACATTGTTTAAAAAAAATAAAAATCATTACTATAACAGTAACAATTCTTTATTAACACACAAAGATTACAACAAACTAAGGAAAACAAGTCATTACATAGTAAAAAATTCACTCAAACATCATAGCAATAATAGTATAGCAAACCAGCTGCATTGCCCCATGTAAAAGCAGACTCAATATCCTCACCATGTTCTCCATCCTGTGGCTCTGCCTCTTAGCTCTATCACTGGATGCAGCTTCTTATTATTATCAGTTTAAATATAATATTTGTATAATTCATAACCTGTTCTCTTCATTTATTCATCACAGCACCTGTACATAAGAAACCTTTCCATGGGACGACCACAATCAGAGCAAACAATTCTTTCAGGAATCATTCCAGCAGTGCCAGGAAGCACAAGCCTATTGCAATGATGTTCAGTGGTGAGAAGCTCTCCAAGTTGATCTTTAAGTGTTTGCATGAACCCCTTTTGGCCAATCTGATCTTTCCAGATACTGTAATTTGACAAGCAAGTCAAGAAAACATTCCCTTTAGCTTTTACCATTTCATCTGATCCTCTAGTGAATATAGCCCATCCACCATCACTGCCATCGAAGCTCAGCATTGTCATTATTTCTTTCATTATAGGATCATCTTCAGTTGTTCTTCCAAGTTGGTTCTTAGATCGCCACATGCTTTCAATCCTAACCCAGAAATACCAAATTGAAGCAAGGTCTTGCCAGTAATGGCTGAGTTTTTCAACTATTATGGTTGCTATATTTCTTCGAACTCTTTCTTTTGGGTTGCTTTTTCCTACATAAACCATCCCTAGAGGGATACCTGCAGCTTGTGCAACAGTTCTTGCTGTGTTTGTGAATTTTCTAATCCATTCCATATCTTCTCCTCCATACAGGCATATGTATCTTCCTTCTTGCATCTAATATTGGAACATAAAACACAAAAATATTAATTAATTAATAAGTTCATTCTATTCATTTGACACCTTATTGAAACCACAACAATTTAAAAAAAAAATGCAAAGATGCAAATTGTTGGGATTTTAAGTGTAAATGGAAATCCCATGTTAGAAAGGGAGAGGTTGAGTAGAGATATAAGTAAAAAGGATCCATAAATTTATACATTAAGTTTTTGGATTAGAATGTGTGTCAAATCCACGAATATATTTTTCAACAGGCCCAAGGAAATTTCTCCAGGGATTGGGTTTTCCAACTCTAAGATAAACCCTCACTGATTTTTTTATATGGACTCATCTTAAGTAAGAATTTACGTGATAAGAAAATGTTTGAGGAACCTAGAATATTACCCAATTGAGAACTGTTGGATCAATGCCATCAACCAAGAGCTCAAGTCTCCAACTCTCTTCCCTCCAAAGAGCTTCCTCCCTTAAACTGGTGAAAGGAAAGGCTAGACTACCCCAAATCCACATCATATGGAGTGCATTTGGGCAAGCAATCCGTCCTTGTGGATCAAGTACCACAAGCATTGGCTTCTTTCCAAAATGCCACTCTTGTTTAACAAATCTGATCACTGCCCGATCGATCAATGAAGGGTGATATATTGAGTACCAAGTCATACCAGCCTGAAGTGACTCGAATTTCTTTTGCATATTATCATTCCAAGGAACAACTGGATCTATAATAGGTAGCCACACAATCTCATATTGGCTCTCCTGCCTTGTTGGATGAAGCCGCGACTCGTTGTATATCTGTTCAAGGATGGAAATCTCTTCTTGCAAAATGTCAAGATCTGATATGAGTAATAGAACATTCTTTCTCCTCAACACATCAATGCTAACCTATTTTTGCCAGCCAAAAAAAAAAAAAATTAAAACCTTCATTTTTAACTGATACTCCATTACAGGACTATTGATAAGATGACATGTTCAGAAATGAAAATCTTGCTAAGGAAAATGTCAATTAGATTATAGATGATTCAATGGGAATCAATAAATACAAACCCTCCTCTTGGTGGTTCCTTCAATTAGAGGCTGCAGATCATCCTTGGGATAAATCAATGCCTTGAGAACTCTCAAGTTATCAATGTGAGCCATCTCAAACAAATGTAGAAGGTTCTGATAAGTTTCCTGATGTTTCTTCTCATCTGCATATAAAATATTTATCATATAAACATACATATGTTTATCGACTTGATTTATATGCTAGCAAATATTTTAATTAATTAGCTTCAAAAACTCACCAATGTGCCTATAACATATCTGGAGTTGAGTTGCTAAGTGGCTATGCATGTTGTTGAGCTTATGAGCCAAGCTTGATAATTCCCATGCCTCTGTTGTGGATACCATGTGCCTATAATTAAACAACCAAGGATGAGCTTAGAAATTAATGAGCTTGCCATTTAATGATACTGAAGTTGACTCCTTTAAAGAACAAAAAAGAAAAATTGTGATCATCAATGTCGACATGGAATACATACTCATGCCCTAGCCCAATAAGGCCAGTAATCTGTGAAGCACAGGCGACAATACTTCTGATTGTCCAGTAGACAGTGATGGGTATATAAGCCATTGCAGTGGACATTGCATTGATATCTATTGAAATGTACTGAGGTGGAAGCTCCTTGAACTCAACAATGCATTTGGCAATATCAAGCATGACTTTGATGAGGTTTTTCACTGCATCGAATCGAGGTTTAAGCATGCTTGAATGCTCTAACATGTCAGGCAATTGTTTAAGGATTGCCACCGACTTTGCTAGCTGATTTGAAGTGTAATTCTGGACAACCAGCCAAAACTCTCCATAATTCATTGCAAAAGCAGCTAGAGCTATCACTAACTTTGCATCCCATGAATAGTTGGATAGCATGTTCAATATTGCCATTGTTGTTGCATGAGCATCTGCACCCGCTGTGCATTTGCATGTTATCTGTATATACATTTACATACAAGAAGTAGCCAGTTAGTGATGACAATGATGAAACATTTAAGCTTTGTTTGGTATAAATGAATTTCAAATGTAAAATCCTTTTATAATGGTAAAATTTAATTTAGTTATATTTAATATACAAGTATTAACATATGAAATTTCAAATAATTTTACTTACAAATTAAACATTAAAAATGTATTTATACTAAATAAGATGAGAAAGGGCAAGGGAGAGATCACCTCACTAGCTACTCGCTCGATGACAAAAGCCAAAGATTCAAGCATGGAAATGGAGCTGGCATGGTAAGTTTTCTCATCGAGAACATCTGAACGTGGTTGATGAATGGCCTGCAAATCATAAATATGGTTAATATCAAATACCATCACATTATATTAATTAATTATTCAACATGAGAGGATTATTCAAATGAATAATTAATACATATATAAAAGATGAATTAATTAATACTGTATATTACCGCAGCTGCAGGCACAGCAAGAACATCAAGAGATGGGGCAGTACGATTGAATATGTCCTCAACAATATGGAGAAGAGGTTTGACATCAAACTCACGACCATCAGGAGAATGAGTCCCTTGAATTTGTTTGGACATTGTATTATCATCAGAAGAAGAGAACAAAAGCCTTTCTCCTCTGACCAATTGCTGCATAGTAGTGGAAGGAGTTGGAGCTAGAGCCGGAGCTGGAGCTGGAGCTGGAGCTAGAGCTAGAGCCGGAGCTGGAGCTGGAGCTAGAGCCAGAGCTGGAGCTGGAGTTTGAGTTTTTGGCTTGAGGTTGAGGTTGAGTGACATTTTTAGGGCTTAAACAAGAGCTAATGACAAGAGTGAAAATATTTGGTAGAAGGCTTATTGATTGTGTTCTTCTCGTTAAATGCATGGCCTTTATATAACCATCAGCGATGGAATAAAGGTAGCCAGCAGACGTATAGTTTGAATCTTCTTTTCTTCCAATGAAGTTTTAGTACAAGAAACTATAATAGGAAAAAGCCTCTTGGACATGATTGTTTCAACATTCATCTTTTACCTTTATCTTGCAGGCCCACAAAATCTCTACATTAATGGTTTTCATCAAGATTAATTCTTGGTATTACTACTCCATTAAGTGTTAGATTTTATAATTTTCTTTTTTATTAATTTTCCTCTAACTAATTAAGATTGTTGAACTCGAGATTTTATAGTTTAAATACAATAATTTTATGCTTGCTAAGCTAAAACTCATTAATTACTATTATACAATGTAAATGAATTATTTATTATATATTTTATTATAAGTTGATTCACTTTCTATAATTATAGTTTCAAAAAAAAAAAGTTTTTGCACAATTTATGTAGTGTGAATAATATATAATATTAATTCCTCAATAAATATGAATATAATATTAGGTATATATGTTGAATGATTTGAATTTTTTTATAATGACACGTTTTATAATCCGACTTAAAATTTTGACAGCCTCGTCTCAGAGGATTTTTGCTAAGGTCTACACTAAGCCTCCAGGCTCGGGCATCTATTTTTTGTGTTATATTTTTAGAACGATTCAGTTTATTGTTTGGATTTATATAAATATTTAGTTGTTAGAGTTATCTGTTATACTTTTAAAACGATTTTTCTGAAAATAAAATTCTTTTCTTTACCCATGAAAATAAATCAAATTGGCTAAATGATGTAAATTTTTGTGTTATTTTTCTCCATTTTATTTCTTCCAGTATTATTGTTGGCATGAGAAGATATAATGATAAAAAAGTAAATAAACATTCACCAACTGAATTTCCAATGATATTTAAATCTTTAAAAATATTTGACTTTACTATATATTTGATAAATTAGTTTCAACTATATCAAATAAAAACTAAAATAATAAATTAAAATTTATACTCTAGTTTTATAAAAATAATTGTTTATAGCTATAGGCTTTGCCCCATTTTGTCTCCTTCCTTTCCTTCACTTCGTATTAATAAATAAATAAAAAATTATTTTTATAATTTTTCCTTCATAAAAAATAATTTTTATTTTTTATTCAAAAATAAAATTTCACTATTTTAGATTTAGAGAGAGAAAAAAAGATATAAAATGAAGGTGAAAGGTGGACTACAAAGGTAAAATTATTTAAATTAGTATTCAAATATTATTCTTTTCAATTTTAATATATATTGGGTAAAATATTAAAATTAATATGTTAGATTTAGAATACATTTATCATTTTTAAAGGTCTTAGCTACAGTTGATCAAATTCCTCGATATTTAAATTTTTTATAATTATTAGTCTTTTAAAATATTATAAAATTTATTATATCTTTATTTTTATTCATTCACCTTCTCTAATTTATTTTAAATTCATCACTATGTTGTTAAAAAAAAATATTCATCTGATTTCAAAAAATATATATATATATATATTCATCCACTATATTTCTATAAAATGTTCTATAGTATTAGTTTGGCAAAAATTTTTAATACAACCGTTAATTTTTTTTTATTTCCAACAGTTATATTAAATCCGTTTGATTATTTTTTTTTTTTATTAATGATAGTTGTTAGCTATAGTTGTTAGGTATTTATTTAAATAAAAAGATTAAATTAATCTATTAAAAATAATACTTACATAAAAAATAAATATTAATATTAAACATATTATCAGCAACAGCTAATAATAATTTTATCAAATACTTATCAATAATTATCTATAAAGTAACATCAGTTAACAGTTAATGATTGTTACGAATAACTAAATCAAACTGAACCTAAAACATACATCTAATATCTACACTAATTAATTAATTAGTTTCTTTTCAATGAAGTATGAATTGTACAATCTCTTTATGTGAAATATAAGATTTTAGACAAAACCAAAGGATGATATTGATTTGTAAACATAAAATTTAATTCATGTCTCAGCTTTAAAAGACTGATGGGATACCCTACACCTATAAATATTCTAAAATTAAACATATATAGTATAATGCTATTGGTCCAACTAAGATCTTGTTTTTGCTTCTTTTCTTGATAGTTTTGTTTCTTGCTGACAATAATTGAGAATCAAACAAAGTGAAAAGAAAGGGATAATAAAAGTATCACTTCTGCTTTGTTCTTTGTTTCTTTTTTTCTTTTTTTTGGCTTTTCATATTGTAATATTATTTTAAATTTTAGATACAAACAAGTGTATAATTAAAAATGATTTATACATACAATGTGCATAATATTTTACTCAACCAAAGCTTAATTAATTAAGTTAATTAATCCCAATAAAAAGAGGATCAACTTTTCTTTTTATATTGTTGGTATAAAATAAGTAAACTATCTATATTTGAATTACATAATTGATAATTAAGATAGAGAAAAAATAAGTTTTCTAATTTTATATAGTTTCATTATGTAAATATTTTAATTTCACTTTTCTTAGTAAAAGAAAAAATAGTATATCATTCACAAATTAACACTGAAAAATTCTTATCTATACTACATACGTTATTCAATATGATTCTTTTTTTTTTTTCCCCTTAATGAAACAAAAAAAACCAATTCTATTTTTCACTTTGATGTATTCTTTTATCATTAAATTTATATATGCATTCAGTGTAAGTGATATTTTGCCAATTAAGACTAACTAGGAAATCCACATCTAAAAAAAATGTTCTTTAAGGTAGAATTATTTCTTTTAACTAATGAGTTTAAAATTCAATAATATTAAAGTTATTTAAAAAAAAAAAAAAGGGATAAAAAATCTCAAATTTAGGTTTAGATTTGAAATTAAGATATTTCTTTAAATTCATTTTTTCTTTAAAGTTAAGATATTTCTTATTTTTAAAATTCATTCCCAAAATTCAATTTCCTATTTAGCAATACGTATTTCAAAAATTTCTTGAAATACAACTTCATAAATTTATTTTTTTTTTAAATAAATCATAGAAGAAATTTATTAGAAAGATAATGACATATCGAGTCCAAAGCAAGCAGTGAATTACAGCACCTTGCTTTTTTTTACTATTATTATTATTTCTCTTTTTGAATTGAAATCATAACACCTTGCTTGGCTAGATCATTTAGGAATGAAATTGTATTCCCTATAATCTTACTACGAAATTAAGGAATCTATCAATAACTTAAAATCCAATTCCCAATTCCCAATTCCCCTGAATTGATCCAAGATCAACTCAATTGGGTTCTTAATTTGAACCAGGTTCTATTAGGTCTCTAAATACTACTCAAATTTTATAGTTGTTGAGCTACAAGAAAATATCCATTTACCGACGGATATAAATCCGTTGCAAAATACCGACGATTCAGTGACGAATTTTGAGTAAAATGTGGGAATAATTTTTTTGATTAATTATTTTAAGTAAAATGTGGGATTAGTTATATGATTAGATCACATAGTTAATTAATTAACCTCACTATCAGCTATTGTTAATTATTTTGATAAAGTAAAATATGGGATCTAATCATGTATTAATTTATTACATTTTAAATTATAAAAATAATAAAAAATTTTATTTTATATTAATTAGAGTTAATAGTTTTGCAAGTTCGCAAATTTTTGGGATATATAATTGATGATTTTCTGGAAATATCAAGATATTAGGTAAGTAAACAATTCTTTCATCTTGATTTTTTTTCTATTTTTTTAGTTTATTTTTAAAAAATTTGATTCATTTTAATTTTTAATAAAATTCAAATTATCCAAATTGATTTGATTTTTGGTTCAATTTTTAATTCCATTATTGTTAGTATTTCATTTTAATTTGATTCAATTCAATTTTGTACAGTTCAATGCAGTTGGAATCATTTCCCTCCCAAAAAAAAAAAAAAGAAAAAAGAAAAAAGAAAAAAATATTGTGGGACTATAATTTAAATCAATCATGGGCTCAAATCTGAAAATACCCACAATTAGGTCCACTATTGCTGCAGGCTCAATACTATCTTAGGGCCTGAGGAAGTGAAATAATTAGATGGACCAGCAAATTGAAGCCCACCTAAATGAATTTTCCTGTGTGATTGGTCTTTGTTATTTTCTTATTCCTTTTTCTCTTTTTTTCTTAGTATATAGTAATTTCAATTTGGTTTTATTCAATTTTTTATTTATTTAAATCTAAATTAATCTGAAAAATTCAGTATTCTATATAAAAAAAAATTGTATTTTGACTATAATGAGAAATAAATTACCTCATACTGATAATGGAGGTTCCTTCGTATGAATATGAAAGATAAGCCCTATAGGTGAAGAAAAGAAATGTTAAGAGCTCCCCGGTACTGACCTAGTTTAAAGTCTCCAATGCTTAAGTAAGTATGTTGGTATAGAGAATGGAGAAAGTGTAGAGAGAATTTTTGAGATGAGGTTTGGAGAAAAAGAGAGCTATCTTTTTCTTTACCTTTCCTTTACCTATTTATAAGTGAAAATAGTAACCCTTCCATGTACACGTATTCTCCAGCTATTTGAGGCTATTTTTTTTCTGAATCAAAGGCCTCCATTTCCTAGTCTGACTGAGTATATTGAGGAGCAAGTTAAAGGAGTTGATATATCCTCTCATTATAATAAGATTCTTCTAAGTAGATAAAAGACTCAAACTAATGATGTCTGGTGAGTTTGATATGAAGGCCGCTAAATACCTAAAGAGAGACACGAGCAAAGAAGCTTAATATATAGGCAGCTTAGTGCCTAAATGAAGAAACAAGTTTAGGAGCTCATTTTGGAGACAATTAGGTGCCTAAATGAAGAAACGAGCTAAGGAGCTTGATCTCGAGGCAACTGGTGCCTAATCATAAAGCTGACCTATTTATGATTGCCATATCATGGTATGGTCTTGTAGTTTTCAATAGCTTCAGGTCTTTAATGCCATAATATGTGGACTTATAGATTCTAGATAGCTTTAAGTCTTCAATTCTTCCAAACAGCTTCAGATTTTCTAAATAGCTTCGAGACTTTGATTTCAAATATCTTCACAATTGTTCTTTCTTTGATGTCTTTAAATAATATGCCTTCCTAAGGAAGATCTTAGCTAATAACATACCTCATTAAGAGGTCTTAAAGAATCTAGCTCACTAATAGAGGATTTTGAGAAATCCCTCCTTATGATAAAGGACATAGAGAGTCCACCTCATTGATAGAGGACTCAAAAATTCATCTTACTTAGAGATTTTTGAATAATGTGCCTTATTAATTAAGGACTTAGAAATCCACCTTGCCTAAAGGTCTTCGTATAATGTGTCTCATCAAATGAGGACATTGAAATCCATCTCGCTTTGAGTCTTTGTATAATATGCCTTGTGAAATGAGGACTTAAAAATCCACCTTACCTAGAGGTATTCCTATAATATACCTTGTCAATCAAGGACTTTGAAATCCACCTTTTTTGGAAATTTTCGTATAATATGCCTCATTAAAAGAAGACTTAGAAATTCACATTGTCTGAAGGTCTTTATATAATATGCCTCGTCAAAAGCAGACTTTGAAATCCACCTCTCTTGAAAGTCTTCGTATAATGTATCTCATTAAATGAGGACTTTGAAATATGCTTCGTTGATAGAGAACTTTTAGAAATTCACCTCACTGTCTTAAGAAAACTTGTTTCATATAAGGAACTTAAATAAAAATGATAATATGCCTCGCTTAGAGATTTTTATGAAGAAGGATTTTTAAAATTTGCCTTTCATAGAGGTCTTTAGTGCGTCATGATCTTTCATCTAGTCGAATTAGGTCTTTGGTGCCTTCTTAAT
Source organism: Reutealis trisperma (assembly GCA_947687605.1). Taxonomy (NCBI): domain Eukaryota; kingdom Viridiplantae; phylum Streptophyta; class Magnoliopsida; order Malpighiales; family Euphorbiaceae; genus Reutealis; species Reutealis trisperma. The sequence goes on from CANTUT010000032.1 coordinate 659,171, forward strand.
TTTCGCCCAGACTTGCTAGTCTTTTGCCTTTCAGACTTTTGTCTAGAGTTCACTAGATCTGTGGTGCCTTTTGGACTTTTACCTAGATTTATAAGGTCTTTCTTCCTTTTGCAATGAGTTATCTTACTGTCTTTTAAGTTAGTCTCAATAGGTCTTTTATGCCTAGCTTTACTCTCTTTTAGGCTAGTTTTAGTGTATATTTTATGCCTTTCAAACTTTTGTCTAACCAAACTAAGTCTTTCTATCTTGCTAATGGAAGTCCTTTTATTTGCACATCTCATTTTAGCAAATAGTCATCCAAAATTAATTTAAAGCATGAGAAATATTGAAAACTTATCTAGCATGATGTGGATGACCTTAAAGATTATTTGAAATAATTATGGAAAATGAAAATGTGCTGTGAGATTGAATAAACAGCTTTTTCATAGTCTAGGTGACTGATATGTTATATTCCAACGTGGACTTGATCAAACTAGGGTTATAAAACATATCAGGAGGTCAAAATAGAGTTGTGAGACTGGACCCATAGGCTGCCATTGATGGTGGTCTTAGGATTCGAAAATTATACCATCAAAAGCATCTCATTGCTATGAGTTCAAATATGCTCTAACAGCCATTTCGTTAGAAAATGACCAAAAAGTTTTAGTAGTCCTTTAATCGATCTCCTTCTCTGGTCAATCTCATCCAACAAGCCAGGTGTTAAATTGAAGCCTTCATCGAGATGATTTTAAGGCCAACATAATCATTGGAAAAAGACACCAAAATGGTCTAGAATAAGCATTGAAAGCTCATGGCATTAGAAAACTTCATGCAAAGTGTGTGACCCTACTAGCCATCTCTTGCCATCATTTTCGCTCTCTTTGCAGTCATCAACGGTCCGTTGACCTGGTGGTGGTGTAGGGATGGCAATGGGGTGGGGAATTCCCATTCCCATGGGGATTTGCCCCGAACGGAACGGGGATTTCCCAATTTTTATCTCTATGGGGACGGGGATGGGGGATATTTCTTTCCCATTAGTGGGGATGGGGCGAGGATGGGGAGTGTATTCCCCACTCCACGGGGATCCCCGTTCCCATCCCCCTAGGGACTCGATATTATATTCACATAATTATTCTTAATATTAAAATATATATTACTTGATTAGCTTTATACATATATATTAGAGTTTCTAATTTTGTTACTCATTCTTTATAATTCTTTCACATCATGATAATTTTAAAGAATTTTACATTGGATTGATTCATCTTTTCATATTTTGTATGTCTGAATTTATTAATATTTTTTACATTAATTTATTCTTATTTTTCAGCATTTATGAATTATATATATATATATATATATATATATATATATATATATATATATATATATATATATATATATTAATATTACTTATTAATATATATAGTACATATAATAATAAGTTTTAATTTAAATATATTGGAATCAGTTTAAGCATAATTAAAATCTAAATTTTAAATTTCTATACATTATATTTCACTATCTAAAAGTATATAAAATTTAAAAGAGAAAATAAAATAAAATTTTCAAGTGGAGAACGGGAATTCCCGTGGGGATGGAAATCCCCACAGGGATGGGGATGGGGAGTAAATAGTCCCCGCATATGAAATGGGGATGGGGATGGGGATTCCTTATTGAGATGGGGATGGGGATGGGGGATGGTACCCCGCTCCCGCCCCGCCCCATTACCATCCCTATGGTGGTGGCAGTGCAAGAATGTTAGACAAAGGTGGGTGAAATGACACCTACGGCGTCACTCTCTCTCCCTTTCTTTTTCTCATTCCCAGTCTGCTTCTCTCTTTTTGCTCTCTTTTTTTTTGTTGTTATATGTGTGTTGATGATAAACCCAGATCTAATGGATCAAAATAGTGGTGACCAAAATTATTGACTTCGATGTAAATGAAAATTAGAGACAACTTTTGTGTCATTTCTTTCAGATGATGTCATTTGATAAGGAATAAATTATCTCATACTATTGATGGAGGGTCCATCGTATGAATCTAAAACATAAAACTTGTAAGGAAAGAAAAGAAGGGTCAGGAGTTCCTTAAAGCTGACAAAACGAGGAGTCTTTGACTCGTAAATTAGTATATGCTAGTCCAGAAAATGAAGACAGTGCAGAGAAAGAATTTTTGAGATAAAGTTTGGAGAAAGAAAGAGAGAGACATCCCTTTCTTTACCTATTTATTGGAAAAATGGTGATCCCTATATACACGTGCATGTATGTAATTTAGGGATATATAACATATAATTCAATGTCATTTATCCATAAAACAATTTAATTATCGATTATTCATTAATAAAAATTCCCCACTTCATATATGAATTTTAGAAGGTTTCAACTTTTTTCTTTCTTAGGAGTAAGGTTTGAACTTTTAAATTATAATTCAAATTATGTCAAAGGAAGGATTTGTACATTGAAAAAATGAAAGGTTTGAATTTTGAAGTCACCTTTCCCCTAATTTTTTTTTTCCTTTTTTCAATTTTTTCTGCTATGTGGTCCATCTTTTGAGGTTTAACGTTTAAGGGGAACAAAATATAAGTTTGTTTGTAAAAAAAAAATAATAAAAAACAAAAAAAATTGAAACTCAACTTCTCATTAAAAGAAAAAAAGACATAAATGAAAAAGAAAAAAAGACAAGAATAATCATGATTTGTCTCTGCACAAACGTGCAATGAGGCATTATATCAACATAAAGATTCAAGACAAATGACATTTCTAAAAGAGTGTCTTCATCATGATTATGCTTAGAGAACAGAAAGAGGGAGAGAGTTAGGGTAAATAATCAGCAATATATTGTTCAATGCATAAATAAAAATAAAAAAAAAGGTATTGTTTAACAAATTTTTATGTGTCTAGGTGATATGTTAATACCAAATTAAGTGTTAATAACATGAGAAACTTGTGATGTTAATTGCAAGTAGTTCTGTTTGCTATTCCTAATACCTTATTTGTAGATGGTTTAACAAATTTGTCAAGACAGTAGTACTGTTTTGTTTTGACTAAATTTCATTTCTTATAGGCATTAGGGATGTTTTAATTGCATTATCTAAAACTTTTATTTTATTATTAGCTTTAGATTTGAAGTTTGAACTTGAAAAGTTAGAAATGGCACTTTGATAAGAAGGTCATATTTACCAAATTAGGAGAATGATTAAATTGTGTAGTTAATTCTTCCAATAAAAAAAGGAAGAGTTTTCTTTTTCATCCAACTAAAAAAAAAATAAGAGGCTTACCTAATTCAAATTAATAAATTTATATTTATCGTTTCAAAATATTTGTTATTTTAGAAATTTATTTTTATTCCAAAATATTTATCATTTTAAAATTTCAAGAATATATTTATAAACTAGATTTATATATATTCTCTAAAATTTTTCACAACTTGCAGTCAGATTGATAATTAAAGATATATAGTTAGAGTTGCTTGGGTCTAACTAGCAAGAATGCAATGAGCTCTTATTGTTTCTTGGTTTGTAATCCTCCTCTCCAGAAAAAAAAAAAAATCCTACTGAATTTAAAATTTGAGATTTTTTTAAAGTAAAATAAGTGATACAGGACAGATTCATTCATAAAATCATGATAATTTTATAAAGATATTATTTATTTTTCAGCCATATGAAATTAAAAAATTTAGTAATAAATGATGAGATAAAGAAAAAAAAAAGGAGGAAAATAAGAGAAAATCAAATTCACTTACTAGAACAGAAAGGTTAAAGGATAAAGGGGGAGAAAAAATAAGTAAAACATCCCATATGATTGCAATATGAATTAATGATATCCAGCTAATTACTATATATATATTCAATTATTCATATTCTAGATGACCAAAACCAAAACCCCTCTTATTAATTATTAGCTCATTGCACGTGCACCATGCACACATTTTATAAAGGAGAGACCAAAAAGAAAAAGAAAAAAGTGAAGCAATTCCTTTTCTTGCTTCCTCCTTTCCATTTAGTTGGGGTCCGTACTTTGATTAAATAATGATTTATAAATTATAATTATATTTAGCATTCGATTGGGAAATTAATTTTTCAAAAAACTATTTTCACACACATTAACGGAATAAAATCATTTTAAATTAGGTATAGTATGAATTATCTCTTTATTATTATCGATGCATCTTAATATATACGACCGTGTAAGACAGGTTTAACACAACTTTCTAACTGAACAATATTTTAACTGAATTTTGAAATCTCAAATCATTAATGAAAGCTCTATATTTTCTACTCACGTCCTCCACTTTCGGAATTTTAGGAAGTACTCTCTCATCATATAGTGACTACTTAGATATTTAATGGTCCTATATTTCAAAAACTTGCCCTCTAAAACAATTGCATTTCTTATTTATTGCTTGCTTCCTCTGTTCCATTTAGTTTGGGCCTATATTTTGATTAAACAATGATTTATAAATTATATTATATTTAGCATTCGAGTGAGAAATTAATTTTTCAAAAATTATTTTCATAGGCATTGACGAAATAAAATCATTTTTAATTAGGTACAATTTGAATTTTCTCTCTATTATTAGTATTATCAATATTATTATTATTATTATTATTAAAATTGGGGAATGAAAATCTCAAATTAAGTCTCTCATTCTTCAGTATTATTATTATTATGAAAATTATTATAATTAAAATTATCGTCAAATTTATTTTACATTTTTAATTAATTATAGTTCCTATTTAATTTAATATATTTTTAAAAATAGCAACTCTACTAAATATATATAAAAAAAAAAGGAATAATATTAATAATAATAATAAAAACTGTAACATAAGAATTAAAAATTTTAAATTCATTTAATTAGAGGAAGATTTAAATTACAATAATTACACAAATTACTATTCATTTAAAAAAAATGAATCTAAAGATTGGTAAATTCGTGAATGATGATTCTTTCTACCCTTATCTAATGGGTTTATTAGACACCAATTTTATGGTCGGATTTGTATTGAAAACATCCCCATCATAAACCTACATAAAGCCAATAAACCCAAATTCAAAAGTTCTATTGTTCTTTTTGAGCTCCAAAAGTGGAAGAATTTGCACCAAAGTGTGTTTGCCCTTTGCTCACCATTAGGGAAACCATCTTCATTTTATTTTATAATGTGTGTGTAAACATTTCACCGATACTTCGGCAATAATGGAAAATAATAATAATAATAATAAAATTAATGGAATATATAATTAATTATTAAATTTTTTAATTAGTGTATAGGCAGACATGGAAGGTCCACATCAAATTGATAAGAGGCAGCAATTTTAATCAATATTTGACATTGAAAAGCAAATCAATTAGGCTTTATATGTATGAATTATGATTTCCTTCCTAAAAAAAACAAAAATCAAAGAGAAAGGGGAGAGAGAGAGAGATGGAGAGAGGCTAACTATGCTTGAATTACTAAGCAAGGGTTAGGTGAGCCTCCATTGCCTTCTATGATGATGCCACCTTTGGATTCTAAAATAATCACTAATATTTATTTTTAGTCCAAGTTTTGACCTAAAAATTTTTATGTTTATGTCTTACATATTTGAAATGGTAGATTTATTAATGAGTTTTTTTTTTTTTTTGAAATGTATAAATATTTATAGAGAAAGTAAAAAAATACGCACACATCTCAAAATTATGATAATTTTAAAAAGCCTCGCTAATCGTTATATCTCTTATCAATGAGTTTTTTTATTTATAGTTGTTTTAAGTTATTTTTAGAGCCATGAAAAATGTAAGTTTCAGATTTAATTGAAATCAAATAAAAAGAAAAGTAAATATTTTTGATGAATATATAAAGAGAAAAAAAAAAAAGAAAGAAATTGCAAAACATATTCTAACACTCCTTCCACATAAATTTTTTTTATCTAACAATAAATTTATATTTATTAATTTATTTTCCCAATTCATGAAAATGCCCATCAAATCATTGGCATATGAAATTTAAATGTAAGACCTCTAAATTAAAATTTAAATAATAGAAGTACCATTTGAATTTTTTGTTTTTGCCCAAGCATTTGAAAATTTGAGTATACTACTATATCCAACTCAAATCAATATTAAAAGAATTAAGAGTCAATTCTTTTGCTAGAAATTAATTAATTACCTGTACTCAATCTACTGATTATTTATTTATTTATTTATTTTTGAAATCTTAATTAAGCCGGACAATCTTAGGACTACATAATCTCTCTAGAAAAAGAAATTCTTTAATTTTAACTATTTTTTATTATATTTGTAGGCCCTGAACAGTGAAAGAAAAGTAAAGTTGCTTTTTCTGTTGAACGCTTTAGAGAATAATCATTAAAGTTAGAATCCAAACAACTAGTTTATTATTGTATTTGGTTGGATTTTGTTAATTTAAAAAAACTCAAAAGGCAAACTATTAAGTTTTATAAGCTAAATATACGTAGACTTATAAATAAATAAGTGTTGAAATTTATTTTTATAAAAATAATTAGTTTATGTTAAGTTTAATACTCACTATTTATAAGTTAATTATTCATTTTATTATTATTTGATATGAAATTCATTTCTTAACATATCTCTTCAAGTGCAACTAAATTTGACATGTGGTCCAATATCAGTATCAAAAAACCGATTGACACTTACTTATAAATAGACTGACCGATATCTTTTCTTTAGTTTTAATCCGAATTGAAATCATCATTAGTCAAACAATCGGGGTAAATATGAATCTCATAATCCAACTTATTTAAATATGAAATTTTGATACCATATTAAAATATATATATCCGAATACACGTGTATTTATAAGTAAACAAGTGTTGAAATCTATTTGCACAAAATCAATTGTCTTATACTATATTCAATATCTATTCACTTATAAGTCCATTATTTATTTTATCATTATTCAACGTGAAATTCATTTTTCAACACATGCAAATTGATAAAATAGGTAAATTATAATTAAGTGCTATACACAAGATTTGATTTTTTGGGATATAAATAGCAAAGGCAAGGGGACAACTCAGAGGAGACCAAAACCTTATTGTCCACTACTTAATTTCTTTATAGAGATTAAACCATAATAATAACCATGTTTGATTTCTTGCTCATGGTATTAGTTCTCATTTTAGCATTAGCTTTGCCCTTTGTTCTTGCTCTTGCGCATTTCTTCACAAGAAATATACTACCTACAAATTTATTACCTAATGGAAGTATGGGATGGCCCCTTTGTGGGGAGACTCTTGCATTTCTCAAGCCTCACAGATCAAACTCTATGGGCAATTTCTTGCAAGAACATTGCTCTAGGTACAGGCTTAATTTCTTATATAATAAGGCTAATTTTTTTTTTTTTTTTTTTACATCGAAAACTAATTAACTGTTCATTTCCTTTTCTAATTAATGATTCCTTCCTGTTAGAAAAAAGTTCTTATAATTATATATCTTTAGGAATGAAAATATTACAATTATTGCACTTGAAATATTTAGAAAATATAAGTAAATTTATATTGTAAAATAAAAGGTTCAATTTTATTTTTTTGAGGAATAAAATAAAAGGTTTAATTCAATAGACAAGTTTAATTTAGTGATTATAGTCAGCATTTTGATATTTATTTTTCTTTTGATTTTCAAAAATTTTCTTATTCATATATATATATATATATATATATATATATATAAGTATCAAACAAGCTAATGTTTTAAACACAATCTTAAAAATGATCATTTTCCATTGTAAAACAAATCAATTATTTACATTTCAGCAATTTTTTTTTTATTCGCAAATCTAATTATGCAGAATATAAATTTAATGATTTAATTAAATTATATTTTTTATAAAATTGTAATTTGCAGGTATGGGAAAGTTTTCAAATCACATTTATTTGGTTCCCCTGCCATAGTTTCATGTGACCATGAGCTCAACATGTTTATCCTTCACAATGAAGAGAAATTATTCCAAACAAGCTACCCCACTGCCATGCATGGCATTCTTGGCAACTTCTCATTACTTCTTGTCTCCGGCGACCTCCACAAGAAGCTGAGGAACGTCGTCGTTAGCTTCATTGGCGCGTCTAAGTCAACTCCCACCTTCCTTTACTGTTTGGAAAAGTTTACTGTCTCAATGATGGAGTCATGGAAAGAGTGTAAAGAAATAGCATTTCACAAACAAATTAGAAAGGTAAGTAAATTTTATATATATATATTTTATATTGTTATTTACTTATATATATATATATAAGTAAATAATATTTTCAGCTTTTTTTTTTTTTTTTTTTTTTTAACTATTAAGGAAGGAGACTCTAAACTCCGTTTTTTAATTATTCGGATTGAATATGCATTTGCTGCTAGCTATGGTAGATTGGCAGCATATAACAATTCAGTTTCTTTGCAATTAAAAGTGTAGGGATAAAAAGATATGTAATTAATTACTTTAATTAGTAATTATCATTTATATATATATATATATATATATATATATATATATATATATTATTGTCTTTTAACGAGCTTGCTTAATTTGTGGTTTAAAACAGTTTACACTCAATCTCATGGTGAAGAACCTTCTGAGTATTGAACCAGAAGAGCCATTAGCCTTGAAGATATTAGAAGATTTTAGAACTTACATGAAAGGGTTTGTGTCTTTGCCATTATACTTCCCTGGATCCCCTTATGCCAAAGCAGTAAAGGTAATAACTTAGCTAATCAATAACATCTCTAATTTCCTTTTTAAAGTATTAATTATTGCAAGTTACTTTCAAAGCATGTTTGGTTTAACTATTACTGATAGCTACCGTAATTTGTAATACCAAAACGTTAATCATTATAGAACTGTTTAACTATTTGACATTTCAGTTATAATTTTAAGTTATTAAATTTTAAAATATTATTTAACCATTGCATTTACTAAATATTTCAAGTCAGTTATTATTATGAGTTTATAATGTCAAATTCTAGTTAAGAGCCCTTTTAATTTCTTATGATATATGTATATATATGGTTTAGGCAAGAACAAGGCTTTCTTCAACTGTGAGAGAGATTATCAAACAAAGGGAAAATGTGGGGGAAACAAAAGGAGACTTCTTAGATGTAATTTTATCAAAGAGGAAGCTAAGTGATGAAGAGACTGTAAGCATTGTATTGGACATCTTGCTCGGAGGCTATGAAACAACCTCAACGCTCATTTCTTTAATTGTTTACTTTCTTGGGCATGCACCACTAGCTTTTGAAACTTTGAAGGTCTGTATTTATTTATTTTTCTCCTTTTTAAAAAATTGAAGTGATATTAGAATCGTTTTCAGGTTATGATGCTATAAATTCTTTTTTTTTTTTTTAATAATACAGAAAGAACATGAAGCAATAAGGAAAGGCAAAGAGGACGGGAAACCTTTGGACTGGGAAGATTATCAGAAAATGGAGTTCACCCACAATGTAATTTTCATTTATATATAATCTCTCATGGAATAACTTCCATTAGTTGAAGTATATGTAGAAATTACCAATAATTCTTGAAACTATCAGGTTATATTTGAAGCTATGAGATGTGGGAACGTTGTCAAATTTGTTCACCGCAGGGCTCTTCAAGATGTCAAATACAAAGGTTTGAAGATTGTTAATTTGTAATAAATTATGTTTAATTAGGTGTAACAATAGTTATTAATTAACCGCTTGATTTAGAAATCAATAACATGCATGGTCTAATATAATATTCTTTACTACAGGATATGTCATTCCTTCAGGATGGAAAGTTTTACCTGTCTTTACAGGAATACATTTGGATTCATCCCTTCATGAAAACCCTTTCGAGTTTAATCCATGGAGATGGATGGTGAGTATTCAAGTTCAATTTCACTGCTTCGTTCTATTGGTTGATATGGTAGGCTAAAATCTTTAATTATATATTGAATCAAGAACCAATAGTCATGAGTCATCATTTGAATTATATATATTATATATGTAATCTTGGAAGGCACGTAAAAAGTGAAGATAATTAAAGAAGATATGATTAGGATAGGAACACAAGGAATTGGAATTGCTTAAATAAGCATGAACAGGCCTACGGATATGATTAAAATTTTTAATCACACATAGATTACTACATATTTCTATTATTGCTCCCCCTATCATCTGTCAAACCCTTGTTACAGGATAAAGCGACAAGCAAAAAAGTGATGCCGTTTGGTGGTGGACCTAGGCTATGTCCAGGGGCAGAGCTAGCCAAAGTGGAGATTGCATTCTTCCTTCATCATCTTGTCCTTAGTTATAGGTAAAATTTTCAGCACCTAGTCCCCCATAACATCATTAGATGTATGGATTATACATGTTTAATTGTTGGATTAGTCTAATAAACCCATTGCATCCCACTTAGGAACATAAATAATTGTGTTTTAATTTTTTACTTTACTCTTGTTTTAAATTTAATTTATATTCCAAAAATGAATAAGTGTTGTGGGTTATTAAATATATTAGGAAAAATCAAAGTTATAAATGCAATAAGAAAAAAACAAGAAAAATAGCAAATAAATTTTTAGATGATTTAGTATTTCAATAAGTCTACGTTTAAGTCCACAGTCTCTTATTGTAATTTTTGAATAATAAAATTACAAATTCTCTAGATATTTTATCTATATATTTTAGTTCACTTGATAACTATACTCGACTGACAATAATTTTATATCTTAGAGTAAAATTCTTAGCTCAATTATAGGACAAACTTCATAACTCAATTATTGCACAAGAGCTCCAATCGGTTTATATTCTGATATCATTGTTAATAATTAATATATATTTAAGAAAATTTACTTTAAAAATTAGTTATTAAAGTTAAAAAAATATATATTAGGTAATTTTTTAATTTATTTATATTTAATTAATATGAGAATTTTTACGATTATTGTATCTTTTAAAAAAATAATATGAAAAGACATATAATGGATGTGTTGGGCCTGTTGGCAACAGGTGGAAAACAAAAGCAGACGACTTTCCGATGGCTTACCCATATGTGGAATTCCGGCGAGGCTTGCTATTGGAGATCGAACCAACACAGAATTAATATAATGGCAAATGAAATTTAATTAGCTTGGACTAGTTATCACTAGCTAGTAATCCATAAGCTTAGAGTTACTGTTTAAAATTAATTGAAGTTGAAGGGTAATTTGGTTATGATCAATTTGCATGTTAATGTTCTGTTAAATTTAACAAATTGATCAGTGGAGAGTTTAGTGTAATTAGCCGCATATAGGAAGAAAAATGGAAATCCCAATAATATATATAAGCAATGTAAACATGTTGGTGGATAGAATTGTCGACTTCAATTTATGGAGAAAATTAAAAATTAAGCTAATTAAATTTTTAATATTTTTGAAATTTAAATTTGATCCATAATAAATTTATTAGCAACCCACAATTAAGAGTATGAGTAAGATCTTTTGCCTCCGAGCATGTATCACACAAAAAAAAAATTTTTTTTTTTTTTTTTGATAAAGAGTACTTTTATTAAGATGAAAGCAAATCAAACATTATAGACTCCTCAAGAAACGAAGGAATATGATAAGAAACATAAATATAAACACAAGAATGAGCAATCCTAGCTAACACATGGACTGGCACATTGGCTTGTCTTTGTACTTAATAAAAAAGTTCCTATTTTCACATAACTTAAGACACTCTTCAACTACTCGTCCAAACTCAGTAAGATCCTGCACTCTTGAGGACAAAAGCGTTTACAACCACTTGTGCATCAAGTTCAAAATCCACCTCTGTAAGCTTAAGACTCACTACCCACTCTATAGCCTCTTTAAGACCCATGATCTCTGCCTCCTCAACTGAATAAGTAACAAACTTATGCACGGATTTACATACAATGAAACCCCCATTACGATTCCTCAAAACCATACTAAGCCCAATAGATGTAGCTGAAGTAAAGAATGTAGCATCAACATTACATTTGACTCTCTCAGAGACAAATCTCTTCCAACATCCCAAGGCACTTGAACCTAGTACCATGTCTCCTGTGAGACATGCCTTGTAGCTCGCCATTGTTGCAAAACTAAAGAGCAAGTTCCATAGCTTTATCGGGTGGTAAACAAGTTTGCTCCTATAGTTGTTGATTTCTACTCCTCCAAATCGACCACAAAACCATAACAAGCTTGCACATGTCTCCATGATAACCAGTCTTGAAGCTCATCAACAACCAAGACTAGTAATGGGATTCCCGCCACTCCCCAACAACTTTGAGCATAAGGACAATAAACAAACATATGCCAAAGGTGTTCAATGTCTTGACTGCAAAAAACACAGTCCAAAGGCATATGAATTCCTTTTCCTACAAGCCTAATCTTTGTTGGAAGACAATTACTGCACACCCTCCATAGAAAGACAATAACCTTAGGAGGAAGTTCCAGATTCTATAATTTCTTCCAACCTGCATGAACTGGTGAATCTAAACTAGCTTTCAATTCCATCAATCTATTATAGCTTGACTTGATAGAATAACAACCATCTTTAGCAAAGGAATACCGCATATGGCTTTGACATCAAGTGGATGAAAGATAGCCACCACCAAATACCTATCCCAACAATTGCATTCTTCATCTACCATATTTGAAACTTGCAATTGCTCCAACCCCTACGCCATACCCTATCCAAATCGAAAGCTAGGAACATCTCTAATCCAAAGATCAATACAAGCATTAATAGAATACCCATTCCCTACTCTCCACCATCTCCCACTAGCACAACCTCCTTAGCACTTTAAATACTTCTCCAAATATAACTCAGATTGCTACTAAGATTTGAAGAGAGATAACTTCCTTAAGGAAAATATTTAACTTTGAAAACATGAGCCACCAAAGAATTTGGATTGCTCATAAGGTTCCACATTTACTTCCCAAGTAATGCAAAGTTAAAGGTTTGCAAATCACGAAAAGCCATACCACCATTTGCTTTTTTATCACTCAATTGTGACCAACTTTGCCAAAAAATTCCTTGCACTCCTTCTTTATTCGAACTCCAACAAAATGAATAAAACATCATTAAATCTCATTATGAATAGACACATGTATAAGAAAGACACTCATACAGTATGTGAGAATAGCTTGTGCTACTATTTAATGAGGATTACCTTCGTAGCTTTCGAAAGGAACTTGTTACACCACCCATCAAGTTGCTTCCAAATTCTATTTTTTAAGAAATCAAATATTGCCCTTTTAAACTACCAATGAGTGAAGGTAAGCCTAAGTACTTGCTTGTGTTTAGAGAATTAGACACCCCAAAAATGGTGGAGATATCCCTTTGCTTATCCAAACGCACATTGAAGGAGAACATGACACCCAACCTATTGAAATTGATGGCTTGACCAGAAATATCATTATAAGCCTAAAAAATAGCATGAATTCTTAGCCTCATCTATAGTACTCTCAAAAAATAGAAAGTTGCATCTGCAAAAAATAAATAACATGAGAGCCTGATGACAGACCTTACATCCACAAATTTCCCCTTTAGACGTGACATCCTTAATCATTATGGTTAAACCCTCAACACATATAATAAATAAATAAGGAGATAGAAGACACCCCTAGCAAAGACCCCCATCTAAAATGGCAGGCCCAACCTCCATCCTATTTACTAAAATCGAGTACCAAACTATAGAAACACATAGCATGATCCATTTGATCCAATGAGTATCAAATCCCATTAATCCTATAATATTCTCCAAAAAAGACTAGTCCACTCTGTCATAAGCTTTGCTAATGTCTAATTTCAAAGCTACTTCCCCCACCTTTCCCATGGTTTTTTGTTTCATAAAATACAACAATTCACAAGGTACCATAATGTTATCACTAATAGATCTACCAAGCATAAAAGCATATTGATTGTCAGAAATAATTCTAGAAATAACTTTTTTAAGCCTATTTGCTAAGACCTTAGCAATAATCTTGTAAACCACATTACAAAGAGAAATAGGCCGTAAATCATGCATAGAGGCTGGACTATCAAATTTAGGAATCAATGCTATCAAAGTGTCATTAAGAGAGTCAAGGAATGTACCTTCCATAAGCTATGCATTAGTTGCTTGAAAAATTTTCCCACCAATCATAGACCAATAAGCTTAATAAAATGTTGGATTTTCTCCATTTAGACCTAGTGGCTTATCAAAATACATCTATTTAATGGCTCTAGTAAACTCATCTAGGCTAAAATGGGATGTCAACGAATCATTCTCAGACACAATTACATGATTATCTAGCACGAAGGATAGTGACAATGCAGGAGAAGCATTAGTCATAAACATATTACCAAAATATGACTTAGCAACAGCATACAAGCCCTCATGATCCTTTACAAGATTCCTATGATCATCCATTAATTTAATAATTCTATTACAACGTTTAATAGCAGTAGCATAAGAATAAAAATATTTCGTGTTTAAATCCCCTATGCAAACCAAAACACCTTGGCTTTTTACTTCTAATATATTTTTCCTTGATTAAGCAACTAAGAAAGTAAATTTCACTCATGCAAATAATTACCCACCGATAATGAATCTGTCTTTCCTCTTAAACTATCAAGCTTTATTTTGCATTAAGAAATCTGAGTGCGAAATTTACAAAAAAAACACGGATGCCAATAAGCTGTAGACTATAGACGAATTTCCAATCGAGTTAAGAGACTTTTATCACTTGTAGACAACCACCATTCATGCAAATTCTCGATGAAGTCTGCCTCACAAAGCCAAACATTCTCAAGTTTAAACTAATAGCGATGACAGGCTTCATACCGAGGACAAGTATTGAGCAAGATTAGAGAGTGATCAGACGTAGATGAGATCAAATTAGAGAACTTATAGTTTGGAAAAACATTAAACTAGGAACTAATGTCAAATGCATGATCAAGACACTCATAAACCTAATTAAGAGTTCCTATACTCTTTTCCCATGTATAACGGTGCCCATGCAGATCAATTTCCATCAAAAAACAATCCAACAATACATTATGAAAACCATTAAATAGCCAACTAGGGGTGATCTATTGCTTCTTGCTTATCCTCATTAGATGCCAAATCATTATAGTCCCCAATACACACCTATGGTAAATTCGAGACTAAAGCCAATGACCTTAAAAAATCCCACACTGCTACTCTTTTAGCCCTCTCAAGATACCCATAATATCCTGTCAACCTCCATTCTTCTAAAGAATCTTGTTGCACCATTACATCAATGTAATTAGAGGAATATCCAAAAAGAGTACAAGCTAAGGAAGGAGCCCACAACAAAAGCAAGGCCTTCATTTCTCCTTATACTATCCACCATAAATTTGCCTCCAAAATCTAGCTTTATATGAAGATCTTCTATCTTAACTTTGTGAACTAGAGTCTTAATAAAAAAAATTAAAAAATAAAACCAACTAGGGGCAGTGAATTCGAACCAACTCATAAAGATTCTGAATTGCTCGAGGGTTGCCTAGACCCCGGCAATTCCAACTTAAGATTTTCATTATGGCCGATGAGCCTGGTATGCAAGTATCACTGATAAATTATTTTGCAAAGGAATTACACTATCTATGACAAAGAAGACGCAACTCTATGTAGAAAGTTGGTTGCTGTAAATATGCCATCACAATCCATACTACCTTTGTTATTAAAAGAGGCCTCAAACATGTTAGCCAAAGCCACCACTATTGTATCCTCAATGGTCCTCCTCTTTTTTGGTCCACATCAATTTGATCCATAAGCCTAGCAATAACAAGCTCAATAAAAGCTATATCTAATTGCCTTAATTGGCTAGCATGTAACTTCTCAACAGTTTGATTAGAATTGGGACCTAAAACATGACTACATGTAACAGTACCCAACTCCTCTACACTCTTATTTGCATTCAAATTTGAATGATCCTCATCCTTACCACAATTCCAAGAACATCCAGGACTTTCAATCCAACCAGCGCCACGAATCCATTTGTTACTAGAACTAGCAACCTAAGTACGCTTACGGCTAGTAAAGGCCCTTAGTGAAGCATTGTAATGATGGGGCTGCTGAACAATTTTCAAATGATCCATCAGATATTCACATTGAGTATTAAAATATCTAATAAGTCCACAACCGAAACAAAAAGATGGGAGTTTCTCATAGCGAAAAGATAACCAAGTGCTAACATCACTTTTCTTTAAATTCATACCACAAATATGACATCCAAGGAAACTTGAATCCACATAATCCTTCGAATTTGTAAAGCTTTAGAGTCAAAAGAAACAAAAGTTCCAACAACATTACCTATTGATTTGGCAACTTGCAAGTGGCAAGATGTTTTCAATTTGAATCTAGAACAAAGCATTATTCAGAGAAATTGTTTTTAGGACTACATCCCTATGATATCGTGCCAGTACTAATAATTGTTGATTGAAAGAGCAAGGACCATTATCAAGAACCCATTGCATATCTGATTCATGAAAAAAAAAATGGAAATGGAACAATGGCGCATCCTAAACTTCGAAGGCTATTCCTTCATATAGCACCCACATTAATTGGCTTAGATCCACCAAAACATCTTAGGAGACACCATTGAAAAGTAAACTCTCTTGCCGTTGTACCTCCCTCATCATCATTCCAATCAACACCCCCTTCTTCTTCATATGAAAGATGAATTCCATGCATAAAATTAGTGATATTTTCCATAACATCCAAAAACAGACTTCAAAAGACAAAAAGTGAAAAAACTCTCACATATGGAGATAAAACAAATAAATGACTCTAATACCTTTCCTCAACCTTAGAGATTGGAGATTTGCAAAATACAAAACTTGCAATAATTAAGAAATTAAAAGTTAACGAAAATAAAACAATGTGAATTTCTATTACTATTTTATTTCTTAATTAAAAATAAAAAGAAATTATAGCCAAAGTTAAAATACCCATAATATTATAGTAAACAAAGACAAAGCTACATAGTGGTGAAAAAAGACAATATTTAAAAAATGGAAAAAAATTATACTATTTAAAATTTTAATTTGTCCCCTAAAAAAATAAAATTTGACCCTTTGTTCTTATTTCTAGGAAATATTAAAAGATAAATTGAGGAAAAAAAATCCTTGTATATATGAACATTAGAAGTGCCAAGCAAAGAAAAAATAAATAAAGTAACATAATTTTAATTAACATAACATTATTTTGTGAATAAAATAATTAATTTAATTATTTTTTGGATGTATTTCTTATTAGAAAAAATCAAGTGTTTATATGTATATGTCTTTAATTATTTTAATTTTCAGATCTTACTGGTAACTCTACATTCTTAGAGTTATTTTATTTGTTTAAACCTAAATTTTAGTTCAGTTCTCAAGAATGCAATAATATTATTACTTATTTTTAGAAATAAATAGTTTTACAATTTATAAATAAATTATAATATATTTTAGTATTTTTATTTTATTTTTGCAGATCAAAATGATATCACAATGATGCAGTAATATCATGACTCAGGCGATGATGTCATTTTATAAATGATACAGACAATGATGTCATTTTATAAATGATATAGATAATGATGTCATAAAATTAATGATGCAGGCGATGATATCATTAAAATAATGATGTAATCAATGATGCAATATGGTTGAAAATGAAGATGGAATTTGCCTATAAATAAGCATTACCTCCCTTTTCCAAAATCACAATTCAAAGTAGCAAAAATTAGATGTAAAGAGCTTTTCTTATGCTTTCTTATAGTAGATTTCTTTTATTGTTATTTTGATCAAGAAGATGAGTTTTTGGAAGCTTGAGTTCACTAAAAATTGTATCTCAAATCAAATTCTTTCTAAACTCTATTCTTGAATTTAATTATAAGTTGTTATTATGTTTATGGTTAATTTAATTATTTCTTCCTTTTTAACTATGAGTAGCTAGATTTATTTTTTTAGAATTTAGATGTAATCTCTTAATTATTTTATGGTGTTCTATGATTGATTGATTGAGTGTTTTGATTATTAAAATTAATTTTTTATTTTAGGACTTAATGCTTGTGAATATTTGATCACTGTTTATATGTTTAAAGATATTATGTGAAGTAGCGAGAGTGAAAGCATAATATTAGTTCATTAAGATATTAGACCTAGGGTACGTGTTGCTTAGAGACAAGAACACTCATTTGTGACTATTAAAAGAATTTTCATAAAATTTAATGGGTTTATGTTAATTGTTTGTGATCACAAGAGTAGACATAGGGTTAATATAAATACTTGTGATTTATCTTGAGAGAGAACTTCACATAATTAAGGAAAAATCTAATAATTAATTCTAATAAAATTAAACCAACCAAACAAGCATAAAACACCATAGGTAATTAATTGATGAAATGTAAATCCTAGGATTTACATATATTGAATTAGTTTTTTAAATTTTGTAATTAATTATTCTATTATTGGGTATAGTTTTAATAAATTATTGTACTACTAAATTACTTATTTCGATAATATTTTGTTTAGGAAAGTGGTTTTTAAGTGGGACCGTTGTGACTCTACCACTTACCTGATAATTTATTTTGAGGTGATTTTTTAGTTCAATTATTTACACTTTACTTACCTGTGCAATAGCACTAAATATCTAGTTTAATTTAAATCACAAAACTTTTCGTATGATACTCTAAATAATAAAATATTCAATAATTTTGGTACTTGTCAACCTTTTCTCTTGAGATCGACACTTATTTTACTACTATATTACTTATTTACGACCTGTGCACTTACAGAAATCACACAATACTTACATTAATTTGATGCAGGTGTGTGTTAAAGTGAATATATGTTTTAATATTATTTTTTAAAATTATCATAATTTTAACAAAAAGTGATTATATCTTTATTTATTTTTTATTAAAAATAAAATAAAATATTTGGTAAATATTAATTTGTGTGAATATATACTCATATGAAAATAATTTTACCCCTTCAATTAAAAATCCCGGTTTCCTCCTAGTAAACATGCCTATTGAAATCTCAATTTAAAGTTTTAAATTAAGTTTGGTTCTAAAATCACATATTGATTTCTTTGTACTATAAAAAAAAAAAATTCCTATATTGTTCATTATTGTATATTATTTTATGTTATTTTTATATATCCTTTTTTTTTTTTTACAACATCTCTCTCCTAAGAATTTAAGAATTTATTAAAATTCCACATAATTATTACTAATTAATCTCTATATGTTGTATGTTAAAGCAATTTCCATCAATAATCATAATAATGCTTGATGGATAATTTTTATCTTTTTATTTAATTCATGTACAAATTAACCTTGACCACTATATATATATATATATATATATATATATATATATATATATATATATATATATATATATATATATATATATATATATATATATATATATATATATATATATGTATGTATACTTTTTTAAGGAAAATATACATCATTTACTTTGAAGATATTACAATTAACATCAAATTCAATTGAATATTTAAAAATTACTTTTTATAACATAAAATGCAAATATATAATATACATATCAATAACATTTTTAATTAGCAAATAGGAAAAAATAATCAAAAAATTATTTTAAGGAATACCAATTACCAAATACTCAAAAATTAGTACTACAATTGATCAGAGCTTGATCAAATAAGATTTGATAGACTAGATCTTTGGCGACGGGCCTTAAAAATATAGCTTGTAAAGAAAAAAATACAATCAAGAGGGCTAGACTTTATACTTGGCGAAGTGCCTCCGATGCTCAAGTTAATAATGTGCTTCACCATTGACTAGAGATGAGAGTTTTTCTTCTCTGATAAGAGGATTTTCTAGTGAGAGAAAAAGGGTAAGAGAGTATAGAATTCAATTTACCTGAATTGTGTGTTGATTCCCTATTTTTGTATAGCTATACATAGGACAAAATTAGATACATTTTCGGAGGAGAAAGGATATCTCTCGACAGAATATGTATTTGATTGGGGTAGTTGGTGTAGGGATGGCGGCGCATAGTTGCCTGTCTTATCCTTAGGAAAATGTTAAGCAAAAAACTATGTAACATGTTAGGTGAAAAGCTATGTCAGGGATCAAAAGCACGCTGCCTAGTAGAAGTCATTTTGATAGTTAATGTGATGTCTGTATCAAGAGTTCTCAGTCACACAAAAGATAGCTTGCCACGAAAGTTACTTAAGGTAAAAGTAAGAAGACAATCTTAAGAAGGTTTCATTGACTCTGGCTGAAGTGATTGGGCTTTCTAAACTTTTCGGATTTCAGCCTTCACCATTGGGTTTTGGTCTTGGTGTCAGACGTTTAGACTCAGAGTGTATATGAGCCTTTAGTTAGAGAGTCTATTAGACTGATGAATCATTTTTGTCCCTCATTAATAATAAACTAATTATTCTCTCTTGATTCAAAGGATAAAAAAGAAGTAATTAATTATTTGCCCGGTGTTTATTTTATATGATGTAGCTAAGTGTATCAATACTGAAATAGTAGAAAAAATAATAATATATGAGTTTATGTGGGTTCTTTATTGTCTTCTAATTCTTTTTTTAATTTAATTGCTGTGCAATTTATTCAGAAATTTCATTAATTTTGAGAATTTACTTACAAAATTATCAGATTGTAAATAAAATTTTAACTTAGATATTTGTATTATTGATGTAGTAAAAGAATTATTGATGAATCTTATTATTATATTTTTTTAGTACAAAGGGATTTTGTATATACACTTATTATTAAAATTTATATATTGGTATGTGATGAATCTTATTATATTAAAGTTTACTTTCTAGGAAATAAACCTCTTAGGAAGTTATTTTCAGAAAATATAAGTAACTGTATATTCAATTTGCATATAATTTCTTAGAAAATATATTTTTTTATTTGATATTATATTATTATTTTAAAAAATTAATAATGTAAAAGACAATAATATTCTTGCAACTAATTGACATGTGCAATTATAATTTAATTTAATTTTCACATAAACGTTCTAGTAATGAAATGTAAATTTTTAAATTTCTTTTCATAAAAAACATTCAAAGTATTTTTTCCATATAATTGGAAAGCTCAATTTTCATAATAAAATTTTAATATTAGAAATAAAATTTAATATGTAAAATATTTATAATATAATTGGTAACATTAAAAAAAAAGCATTTGAAAAATAGATTTTCTTATCGGTATTTATATTTTAATTAGATTAGTTTTATCCATCTACCAATATATGCTAGTAAATTATATATAATTAGTTGGATATTGGGCTGTTTGGCAAAGAACTATTCAGAAAGCACCAAATTAGAAAATACTATATAAAGGAGACCCCATCTAGCAAAAATCTCTTTTCTTCTTCGTTAGGTTACCCTGTCAAAAAGCCAAAAACAAACCTGGAAATCGAAATCGGTCCATAGTTTTAACTTCAATCACTGCTACTTCTTGATTCGATTACAGATACCCATTAAACTTTACGGTAAGATCTCTAATGGGTTTTAGCTTTTATCTTCAAAGTTCCGATTTTTATGTATTTGACAGTACTTTTTTTTCCTTTTTTTTCCGTTCTTCTTCTTGTCAGTGGATTCACAAATTCGATTCAAGGTTTTAAACAATGTCGAAATCTGCGGTAGATGTTCCTCCACATGGTGGGTTCAGTTTCGATCTCTGCAGAAGAAACGATATGCTGGCGAAGAAGGGAGTTAACCCTCCTTCCTTTAGGAAAACTGGAACTACAATTGTTGGCATAGTTTTTCAGGTATGGTAGTACTCAAACTGTATTTACATGTTCTGTGTGAAATTTTAAGCAAAACCCAGTTTGATTACTCTGTTCTTGGCACTTGGCACTGTTATTTAGTCAATTTGGTTGCTTTCTCAATCTCCTGATCTACTTTGATATCATAAATGTGAAGATTTGAGAAATTCTAGAGTTCGTTTTGTGGTTCTGACCCATATTCTGTACAGTTTGTTTAGAATCATTTTCTTGGACTAGCCATAGCCATGTTGTGATTATGTTTATTGAACAGGATTATCCCTACCAATGTAGGGATTAAGGAAACTAGGTTAGGGTGATTAGTTTTTACTGGTTAATACGTGTTACAAGGCACAGGACGAGCCATATTGAGATTGATTATTTTGTATACTCCAGGCGTAGGATTAGTCTTCTTCTGTGCCTTGCTGGCTGAATAAGCATCATAAGATCTTTTGTGTGTTTCTAAATAACCCTCTATTGTTGAATCAGATGGGTTTAGTATTGTTTGCTACTCTAAACCAACTTACCTGGTTTAAAATTTATGACATCAAAGACTAGTTTGCAAACAATGTTGTTTGACAATTTGTTTGGACTTATTTTACCAACAAATTTGATTATCAATGTCAGTCTAAATATGTGAATTTTTAGTTCTTTTAACTTGCCCACTGTCACATGGAAAATTTTGTTTGAACCTTACTGGAAATGAGGCTCGATTGCAGTAAATAGAAACAGGAAAACAAAAGTAGAAAGCTGCTAAAATATACTGCCACTAAGTTCTGCATCCCTTGTTTTTACTAATCCTAAAGAGTGAAAATGCACACAATTAAGTGGGGTGGCCTCAGTTGAGAAACAAGGCAAAATAAATGAAAATAAAAGGTGAATTGTGTTAAAATAAGAAAGAAAGAAAGAGGGAATCTGAGAAGCCATTGTTCATCTTCTGGACTGGAAACAGATGGAGATTACATGCTGCCGCTAACTGAAATTATGAGCCAGCCACACTAGAGAGACATACAGAGAGAGGAAGAGAAAGATTCAATAGTCCGAGTGAGTGTATGGCATTAAGGGCAACAGATTGTAAATTGAGGCATCTGAGAAAACATTGGGGCTATTGCAATCCAAGAGCAAAATGAACTAGTGTATTCTCCCATATCTTACCATAATCTGAAAAAAAAGGAGAATGTGAAAACCTGGAGATTTTGAAGGTGAAGGAGGGCAACATCTGAGAGTAGAATGCACCAGAGGCCAAAAGTGAGAACAATTAGGGTTTCTTGAGTTTACAGACTTAATTTATGGTGCTGTTTTAATAGCATGAATGTTTAGTTAAATGATTATCATAGACATGAGTTTGCTTGTTGTTGCTGAGGTCAGTAAATTTTAAGCCTGGGCCAATCTTTATTTTTAATTTTTCTTGAACAACAGCTAGCCAAAACTCACTGGTACCCACCAGTTTTGATTTGGATTACCACATTTTATTCAGGTTCAGCAGGATCATCGGGTTTCTATGCTGCCCTAATACTTCCCCACTGTACACATCCATACAAACAATTCTTGACTTCTTAAAACCAGCATCATCTCAAGTTATTTGGATAAATGACTCATTGGCATCAAGTATACTTGATGGACATTTATATAAAAAAATGGGCATGCTACACATGCACACACACAAACACAAAGAAAATATGAAGGTGAGATAACACAGTAAGGTTATGATGGTATTCTATCTGAATGTGGGTGGATGGGTGGCTCTATGATCACTACTTGATTTTTGGGGATTGCATATTGGTTGTTCATCTTATGTTGAGCACTTTGCTTGCCCAAACCTTAGCAATATGGACATGCAAATTTGCAGAGTGTATCTACCTTGTACGGTTTATTTTTTATTTTTCCCTCTACTTCATTCCATATAGGATGGCGTCATTCTCGGGGCAGATACCAGGGCAACAGAAGGACCCATAGTTTGTGATAAGAATTGCGAGAAGATTCATTATATGGCACCCAACATTTATTGTTGTGGAGCAGGAACTGCTGCTGATACTGAGGCAGTCACAGGTATTTTAGGGTGGTTATTTAATGTTACATTGACATCTCTTATATAGAACTTAGTTTGAAATGTTGGACAGTTGTAGTTTTTCTCTTCCATGTAATTAAAGCTAATGCATTGCTATGCTGTTTTCATTTCTGTAGACATGGTCAGCTCACAGCTGCAGTTGCATCGCTACCATACAGGCCGAGAGTCGAGGGTTGTTACAGCACTGACTCTTCTTAAGAAGCATCTTTTCAAGTTGAGTTTCTCTTGTTTCCAACTTTGTGTTTTTTGTGATATACCTCTTTTAGTAAGCATACATACTGACTGCTTAATGTTTTGTCCAGCTACCAAGGTTATGTCCAGGCTGCTTTGGTGCTTGGTGGGGTTGATTGTACTGGGCCTCATTTACATACTGTGAGTTTCCTGTGATCACAGGTGCTTTGTAACAGGAATATTCTTTAAACTTGCAAAATTATCTGATTTCATGTGAATGAAATGGTTTATTTGCAGATATATCCTCATGGATCCACTGACACATTGCCATTTGCTACAATGGGTTCTGGTTCTCTTGCAGCAATGGCAATTTTTGAATCAAAGTACAAAGAAGGCTTGAATGTAAGTTTGCTAGTGTTTTAGATGTTTTGGTGTGAAGAAACAACAATCTTGGTAGTTTTTAAAATTCATTAGCATCCAAAGATGCTAGTAGTCTGATTTATGAATATTTAAGGTATTGAATGATTGGCTGCATGAGTTTGCATTGATTAAATTATTGTTGAAAAAGAAAGATATGATCCCTTGCTTTCCTCTTTTTTTCCCCTCTATTGTGTCTCAGTTAACTGTCTTTGCAGAGGGATGAAGGTATAAAGCTTGTATGTGAAGCAATATGCTCTGGTGTGTTCAATGACTTGGGAAGTGGAAGCAACGTTGATGTTTGTGTTATAACAAAGGTATGTTATTTCTGCCAATTACCCTCCTCTTTGTCAAATCACATATTGAGCTCATTGATTTATGTTCTCCCTTGTAATGTGTGCCGGCACAGGGACACAAAGAATACCTGAGGAACCACATGTTACCGAATCCAAGGACCTATATCAGTGAAAGGGGGTATACTTTTCCGAAAAAGATTGGTCAGTATCAAATTTCTTTGTCTATAAATATTCTTTCATTTTTTCTTCACTGCAACATGTATTCAATTTTACCATCACATGTCTGCTTAAAAAAAAATTAGTATCACATACAATTGTGAAATTCCTGCTTATAGAGGAATAGTAGGAATTTTAGGTTGCTTTCCATTATTATAAAAAGCTTAAATCAAACACCTAGGCAACTCTTGTTATGGTTGCCAGTCTCTGCTGCTTTCAGCTTTTATGGTTCCTCATTTGAGTTTTTCTGTAATATCTTGATCCTTGAATTTAGAATTTAATTGTGTTATTCAGTTTTTATTTCTTTCATCTGTTTAGGTACTTGTTAGATAACCAGTACACTAGGGGTGAGCCACCTTTTGATGTATCTTTTAATGGAATTAAATTTAGAGGGGGGGAGGGAGGGAAAGAGTGGGGGTTGGCAGTTCATGGTCAGTATTTATTTTCCTACAAAGTGTAAATTGAAAACATGGCATTGTTTCCTTGTTTGAGAGGATTGATGCCTTTTAGTACATCTGGAAATAGCTCTGTGCTGCCAAGCAATACAAACCATTTATTAGCTATCTGAATTGCATTATTTGACTTCTCAGTGTTGTAAGGGTAGCAAGTAGTGTGCTAAAGTTTATTACTATTATTTTGGTCTGATTAAGCAAGATGATTTTGGTTAGAGTGATGAACTGTTTAATATTTTTTTATTTTTTGCAGAGGTCCTTTTAACAAAGATTACACCATTGAAGGATAGAGTGGAAGTGACTGAAGGTGGTGATGCAATGGAAGAGTGAAAATCATCAGCTCCATAGTGGAGTTCACAATGAAATCTGCTATGGTCTTTGTGGCCAACAGGATGATGGTATATTTTATAATGTCCAGTTTCAAAACCTCAGTGACTTCAAGTTGAAATGTTTCTATTTCATACCAGTGCCACTCCTGGACTGGTGGGTAGACTTTCTAGATTAATTAGTCATGATGAATTTATGTGTTCCATCACTTGTTCTGTTTTTCAATATCGCAGTAACTATGATAGTGGAGAAGTTCAAGCAATGAATTGTGAACATTTTTTTCACGAGATTTGCTAACTAGCTGATTATTTGGTTTTGTTATAAGAGCTTGAATATTAGGGTAACAATAGCAGTGCTCCTAGCACGCTGCACCTTTGCCGATGCTAGGATACATGTTACCATTCCTGAATAAGTGGAGTGGATTTTATGATCGTGAATAAGCCATGTTGATGCACGGATTCTCAGGGCTATAAGCATGGGGGGAGGAATGTGTAACTGCAGGGAATGAAAAGGGAATAAGGCAGGAGAAATAGGACCATACCATTCTTTTTCTATCCTTTCTTTTTATGGGCATGGAAACTTTTGTGGGTGTATTATTATGTATTGGGGGAAAGGTATAGCAAGTGTGTTGTGTTCTTTTCGGTTTTCACAGCTTTTCTTTGCCTTTGAGTTGTAGTATTCCTACCTTTACTCTAGAACCTCCTGCCCTCTTAAGGATATAAAAGATAAAATGCCAAACAGAATCCTCATCTCATCCAATGGTTGAACTAGTCCTTTATAAAAGGCTATAGGCTTGTCTCACAAGGCTAGTATAATTGCTTTTTGCAAGATATATATATATGCATATGTATATATATATATATGCATATATATATATATATATATATATATATATATATATACACGTTGTCTCTATACGGGTTTTGATAATACGAAAACTTTGTTTGGTTGTTTTACACAATATTTATTGTCAATGTCTTTTGTTGATTTGCATGTGGTAGCATCCGTTCTTAGATTTTAATGAATGTTACTTACAATTAAATTTCAGGAATTTGATGTAGAGAGTAAATTCATGCTCATTACTACTGCGCTTTACTAATGGTTTACGTAATTCATCATCTTTACTCATAAAAACAGTTAAGTTGACAGAACGCTTGTTGCTAATTTGTAGCGAACGTTATCTTTCATGGATCAAATTGCCACTTATAGTCTAGAGAGTTTGTAAGTCACTAATGTTATGAAGCAAAATAATGAACGTTATTGAAAAATTATATTTTGAGCTTAATTTGAAGACATGTATATGAGTGTTGTTCCTAAGTGAAGACTAAAAAATTTGAGGTGCTTAAAAGCGATTATAGTCCTCCAAACTTTCAATTCTTCTGTTGCCCTTTTGTTTTTTTTTTTAATAACACAACTCTCTCAAAAGTTCATATATTTTGTATTCACTCCTTGTAAAGTTATAAGTCTAAACTCTAATATTTGTCATAACTTTTGAGAAATTTAAATCTTAAATCATCTTATAATCTTTTGGGTGTCCGAACAAAATCATGGAAGGCGAAATCCTAGATTAGGCACTAATTCGGATTAATAAAACTAGTGAAACTCGATTTATAAGAAATGGACATAAGAGAAAAATTTATGTCGAATAACTATAAAAACGAGTTAAGAATTTTCTAGCTCTTTCTTCTATTTACTTTGGTTACATTGAATTACATGGTATAATATAATTTATGATGTGATTTGAGGTGTGATTGCATTAGAACATTTTGATCCCCTAGTCACCCCTCAAGAAATTTGATAATATTAAAATAAGGTAAGTGTCACTAAATAATTTTAAATAATCAAATACTATATTAACTTATCAAATATCACCTAAATAAAATTTTATTGTCATATTAAATCATATATTTTTGACTCATAATAAATATTAAGTATTAAATCAAAATTATTATTAAAAGGATTTAAATTATTATCAAATTTTATAAAATTTATTCATACTTAAATTTTACTTACCATGAATATGTAAAAAGATTATTTCTCTTTATTTCATTCCTAAATATTCATTTTCAATAAGAATTTAACATAATTAAAAATTGAATATTAATGTCTACTTTTAAAATGATATCAACTTATAATTAAATTAAAAATTAATTAATTACGAAATCTAAAATTTAATATTATCAAAATATATCAATATAAATATAAATAAATTAACTAAAACATAATCTAGACTCTAGAGTCATAAACACAGAAAATTACTTAACTACAGGAGATTAATTATGGATTAAGTCAAGTGTATTTATTAATTAATGATTATACTTCTATATAAATAAACAACGTACCTCTTAATTAGTTCTCTACCACCACAAACACACATTCTCTCTAAGCTAAAGACATCGCGTGTCGGCGATTATACGCAACGCTGTTTTTTTTTTAATTATTATTATTTATTATTTTTTTTCAATTCTCTCTGTCTTTCTCTCTCAATTCTCAACTTCTCATCTCGGCCCACAAAAGATCCATTCTTTTCACTGTCTGTCTGTCACACGCACAAACCAGAAGCCCTTTGGTTATTGTTGTCTTCATCTTCTCTAATCTCTTCTCATCGTCGTCTTGAACCTCCTTATACGCTTTCTTGCCTTCTACAATGTCTTACGATTACCTTTTCAAGTACATAATCATCGGAGACACTGGTGCGTTTCTCTTTTTCTTTTGATTTCAAATTCCTCTTTTTTTTTTTTTTTTTTTTGCCTGTTTTTCTTTAATTTTTGTTTAAAAATAATTGAGGGCTTTTTGGGTTTTTTCAGGCGTAGGGAAATCATGCCTACTATTGCAATTCACTGATAAGAGGTTTCAGCCTGTTCACGATCTTACTATTGGTGTTGAATTCGGTGCACGTATGGTCACCATTGAAGGCCGCCATATCAAGCTTCAGATTTGGGACACTGTATGTAAAACCCCCTTTTTCCAAGTTTTATTATTTTATTTAATTAATTATTAAATTCATGATCTTTCTTTAATTTTAATTTGCCCCTTTAATTTAATTTCGGAATTTGTGACATGGGTTCAACTAAATACATTCTCTTTTTCTGAAAAGCGAGCTATTTGCTAAATATACATGTGATTGTTTGATTTGTGAAATTGGTTATCAAACTTTTTGAATAATTGGATAAAAGAAAGAGGGTAGATAACTAAAAACTTGTACCTGATGTTTTCCCTACTATATGTAGGGAAATATTAGGTGATACTGTATGTATTATGTGTATTTGAATCACTCTTCTTTTAAGTGCATTCACTATTTGCATAACTACTATAGCTTCAATCAAACTTGCACACGTATATGCTTTTTCTGTTAATGTTTGAGTATATGAATTTGTATATAAATCAGATATTTTTTTATTAAGGACTGCGGTTTAATTTCAGGCTGGCCAAGAATCCTTTAGATCCATCACTAGATCATACTACAGAGGAGCAGCTGGAGCACTTCTGGTTTATGACATTACAAGGTTAGTCTCTGTCCTTGTATGTGTGCATCTGTGTAAGCACTTTACACTGTAGTCAAACAAGACTTTGGTCAAAATAAGTATGATTTCCCTCCAGAATTAGTGGACATTGGACAATATGTTTTAGCTGATATGTCTACCTCTGTGCATCACCATTCTCATTCTTTAAGCTTTGATAAAACTATCAGAGTGTAGATTTCTTGAACTTTCATGTTTATCCGCAAAAAATATTGCCAAAATAAGTTGTTTGCATTTGGATTCATTGCCATTGGGCTTGTACTTGTACACAGTAATCCAGTGATTGAGTTTCTATGGCACAATGGAAGGTGTTAAAGGTTTGAAACCCCACATCCCTCTCCCTATTGAAATGAAAAAGAATAATTAGAAATTTGCTGTGGATGAGTGAAGCTGTCAGAATAAGATTAGTGAATTTGATTTTGCTTCCTAAAGTATATGTAATAAGGGCAGCAAGAGCTTATACAATATTGTTTGCCCTTGCTGTTGTGAGGTTCTAAGGCCAAGATCGTGACTTTTGTTATACTATATTGGAAACCTACATGGATAAGTGGACTTCAAATTCCATTATGTGCTTGTGGTTTCTGTCACCGAGGATATTTCAGCTTTTGAGAGTGATGAAGCATGGATTTTGTTGTTTTCTCTCTAATTTCCTGTTCTGTTATAGTATTTATTATCCCAACTGAATCTGGGATATTGTGCAGGCGGGAGACATTTAATCACTTAGCAGGCTGGCTAGAGGATGCTCGGCAGCATGCAAATCCCAACATGACAATCATGCTCATAGGTAACAAATGTGATCTTGCTCATAGGAGAGCTGTCAGCAAAGAGGAAGGGGAACAGTTTGCGAAGGAAAATGGACTTCTATTCTTGGAGGCTTCAGCAAGAACTGCTCAAAATGTTGAGGAGGTGATGTGTTGTAACCTGCTTCGAATTCATATATTATATGTTTGTTTAAACATTCCAAATGTGAAATCTTCATTTTTTCATGTTTAATTTGAATTAATGTATAAAAAATTTTATAGGCCTTCATAAGGACTGCAGGACAGATCCTTAAGAATATCCAGGAAAGTGTGGTTGATGTATCCAATGAGGTAATCTTTAAGTTTGCTTTGTGTTTCTAGTCCTGCACATGCTTGGGGATAGGGTTTTATTCTTTTTTAGGGTCACCATATGCAATCAAGACACTTCTTCCATTTCTCTTTCTTTTTTTTTTTTTTTTTTTCTTTTAAAAAGAAAAAAAAAAAAAAAGAGAGAGCAAAAAGAAAATTTTCGTACCCTGTGTTCCAATCCTGCCCGCCTGACACTGGTCTGCACAAGCCAAGGGTGATTTTGATGTGTTAGTTGGCAACTTTCCTGTGATTAGTGGAAATCTGTCCATGCGAATCCCAGTGTTTGGTACAGCAAGCATCTTTATATGTTATAGATTTCCTTGTCTGTCTTTGCAAGCCAAATTGTGGAATTTCATTAATTTGACGACCTGAATTTTGTTTTCTTGTTGTCCTGTGTTGGTGGAAGGAAAAATCTGATGGGTGGGAATATGGACGGTTGGGGTTGTCTGGCTGATTTATAGGATATAGGAACGGTTTTAAACTCCTATGCTTGTTTATCTTGTTACCGAGCCATAGACTTGTCATGTATAAGGCAATGATGTGGATTGTTTGTTTTTCCCTTTCTGCATTCTCCATACACAAAAAGTTTATTCATTCTCCAACAACCTTTGTGTTATAATTGCAGTCTTCAGGCATCAAACTGGGATATTCACGCCACCAGGGCCCATCAGGTGCAAGAGATGGAGCTGTTGCTAATAGAGGAGGTTGTTGCGGCTAATTGAAACTGAAGTTAAATGTGTTTGTTGTAGTTGATCCTTTTGTGCAATGTCATTCAGCTTATCCCCATACCTCCTATAAATATATATATGTTTAGAACCGCAATGATTTCCAGTTGATATTTAATGTATAGATCCAACATCTGTTGTTCTTTGGACTAAATCTAATTTAATTTAATTGATAGGGATTCAAGTATTTCGACTACTCCAATGTTTCTTGTGTCAACAATGTTCTGTTTTTTGTTTCTCTTTTCATCCTATGCGTTTGTACTAACCACAATTTGTTTTAACTCATCCTTGAATTAAATTGTTTAGTTAGTTGTTAATTTACTATTATAAATGATGCCATAGCACAGCGATTCACAGTGGATGCGTGTGTAACGGGCCACTAAATGACTATTACAGGATATTATCAAGTTTTGCCCATGCTCTTTTAATTTATCTGCGAAGAGCTCAAGTGCTCTTTTAACATTTTGAATGATATTGGAACATGTGGGCTCGCTTTGGCAGCCTGGAGAATTTGCTTAATCCAAGGCCAGAGAGAGTGAATCCATAATAATAATAATAATAATAATGATAGTACTAAAAACTACTAGGCAGAGCGATCATTTGGCCTCTTCCATTAAGCTTTTTTTTTGGCCAAAGGCCTCTTCCACTAAGCTGATATTTGAAATTGACACAAAAATTCTTTTAAATAATAATTCTAAGGGAGTATTAAGTACGTGGTGAGGGTATGCTTCCTTGAGATGTTTACAGTGTATAGATTGTCCATAATAATCTGTGATTTTATAGAACATAACTGTGATCATCAATATAGCTAAAAAGAGTAACAAAGTTGTCAGATGCTGGGTTAATGCATCAAAACATCAAGAGAAGTGGACCACCACAGATAAATAATGCAGCACACAGTATCCTCATAAGCTCTTCCTAATTAACATAACTGACTACTGCAAACATCTCACTATGAACCACCAAAAACCTGCATAGGGCAAACACAAAGTGAGCTCAAGGAAACAAATAATTTAATAGGAGGTTAATGCATATAAATAGTTACTCACCCCAGCCAGAATGTCTTTAGAGAGCTGAGATTTCCTTTCTTCTGCTTTATCTGCAACTGGTTTTGTCTGTGGGAATTGGCGGATCACCTTCGGTACTTGCTTGCTGGTAGAAAGCTGACCCTTTGACTCCTGTTGGACCTTTTGTTTCTACAGAAGCAACAATGAAACAGATAATGCACAAGCACATCTTAAAAATGAACAAATACTCACCAGGCAAGGAAAAAAAAAAAAAAACTATGTGAAAATAAAATATCACCACACAAGAAGATATGGAACAACCCCCATCCACATGTTTCTCTCAGACAGAAATTATATTAAAACCATAAACTGTGCAAAAAATTGTAAACCTTGACCTAAAAATCAGTAACAGATTGTAATTTGTAAACTGTTAATGAATTTCACATTTGCCATCAAGAAAGTCCTTAATGTGATAGAAAAGAAAAATAAATAAATAAAATTTTGAGGGTTTAATGTGAAGCAATCAAAGTTTAAATAGAAACATGATAAGGGGCCAAAAGATGGGTATCTCCTAAACCCATTGCTTTTGCACTAAGACCTCGTTTGATATGTGGGATTTCAAATGAGAAATTTTATAAAATCTATAGATTTAAGCTAAATCCACTGCTTGACAATCTAAAAGATGGTCAAAATCCATGGATTTTAAAAAATCCCTCACCCTCCAAAATCCTTCATTTTTGAAGGTTTTAATTTCCCACCTTTCCTAGGTAGGAAAGTCCAAAATCCACCATTTTTTTATATATGAGGTATTTTTTTTTTTTTTTTATTCAAAAATTGTCCTAGAAATCCATTCATTTTTATAATCAATCCAAATGATAGAATTCTTAAAATTTATGGATTTCACAATCCATGGATTTTATCAATTCCATGGATCTAAGAATCCCTCAATCCAAACGAAGCCTAAGAGATATTACTTGACAAAAAGTGGTTTTAAATTTGTCTCATTTATTTTTTAAATGCTTTAATACAAAAGGCATGTACTCTACATCAGGTATGCATTTCAAACAGGTTGATTTCTTTGATATCAGGACCCAAAATTTCAGGAGGGGCTGCAACATTAAAACAAGAAATGACAATTACCACATGGGTTGGACTTGGGAAGTTAGGTTTTGGGTAGAGATCATCATGAATTTGGACCACAATTCTCAGTGTATCAAAAGAAGAAGAAACAAAAGAAATTAGCAATTATCAAATGCAGCTCTCTCTCTCTCTCTCTCTCTCTCTCTCCCTCTCTCTTGCTGTTTACATCCATGTGGTTGTGCAAATGCTAAGTGCGGCATTTCATCAAATGCATGCATCTAGTGCACTTCTATTTTCCATCTTAACAAATTCAGTTATTTGAATACCTACCAGAACTAGCCATGCATTATGACACCTGCTTCATTTGCTACATGAGATGTAAGGTAACTTGTCTAACATTTCTGTAATGTGATTGTATGTGCAAGGCTTCTTAATGGTGAAGAGGAGAAAAATAAAATAGAATGTCCAATGACCTGGATGCTATCCTGGTTATTTCAATCATTATCTTTTGTACATATATAAAACCACGTTAAATATACATGAACATTGGATACAGATTCAACAAAGAACAGGGACTTTAGGGATTCATAAAATCTTATGGCAGACACACAAACACAAATTTATGACTGATGACCCTATGGCAAAAAACCTTTCCTCATTCTTCAATACGTATATTTTTTCCCTTTCTTCTATTTAATTGCAGAGACTTGTTGATCAATTTCCATACACATAGTTAATTCCACTCACATAGAAAGGTCTGACACTAGGGATTTCTGAGCTGTGTGCAAATCAGACAACTAGCCATGAAGGCGCCTATGCTTGCATCTGGGTATGAAGAACAAAAATTTGAGAACCAGATGAAACCATCCACTCCAGTACCTTCATGATTCCCCAGTCCCGCTTAATGTATTTGAAACCCATGATTATGATTTCCAAAATATGCTAATAAAAATTTACTTCACAATGAAGACATATTTCAAGTTATTTTGAGTAGTCGCTACCTACCCTACTAGTGTACTAAAGACAGTTAAACCAGCCCCAGAAAAGACTGAAACATTGTTGTCCTGGCATGTGGAAACCTATAATGTCTAGCTAAAGAACCCTGGCTTTGTTGAAATATTTTCGCACATCCACAGAATGGTAACGAAACTAGGTCAGAATTATATGCAGTAATACAATGTTTACCTTCTTCAATCGTTCTTCTATAGAACTCAAAGCACGGGCTTTATCCACTTTATTGAGATAGAAATCCCGCTCCCTCTTTGCAGCAGACAGTTCTACAGCCAATTTTTGCTCCCGAACAGCACGCTTGTAAGCTGCACTAGAAAGGCCCAGAATTAGACATGCAGCATACTACTAAATGTATTATGATATGATATATCACACAAAAAAATGTCTCCTCTACCAATTTCTTCCGTCAGATTGTCCCATTTGAATTTACTCAAGTACTTGATATTCCAATGATCATAGTAGAATTTTGACCTCTTCCTCCCACCTAAACATGAAAAACATAATTAGTAAATAAATAAAGGAAAAAACAATGAGATAAGAACATGTAGAAAATAGGAACCTAATCAATTTCAAATTATATAATTGTCAAAATAGGACATCAATATTTGCTACAAAAAATCACAAAACACACAAGTAAACCAAACCTTGATTGGAACAACAAGATAAACAACAGACTTGAAAGTGAGATAGGAAACTATGATATGAGAATAAAGAATAAGACTTTGAGGTCAAGTAGCTACATTAAGAGGGAACCTATCAGCATCCTGTTATTGGATAATTTCCAACGTGAAGGTTATTATTCTTACTTTATGGCTTCTCTATTCAACCACTAGTTCTTATTCTGCTCACCAAAAAATTGCACACATTAATTAGGGTACCAAGGAGCCTATACATAATTTACATTCAGAATTGTAGAGAAAAATGATTATTTCAACTAAATTACCTACCTATTTGTTCACCGTTCAGCATATTAGCGACCCTTTTGGCAACGATCTTATTGGTAAATTCAACCCACCTGCAGGTTACATATGCAGAGAACCATGTTATTGTTTAATGATTGCAAATAGCAATATAATGCATCTTTCTAAGCCAAACAAAAGTCAAATCGTCAAGGATACAATGTTAAATGATTGGTTTTACACCAGATTGGAATTGATAGGGACAGAGATTCAATATCCAGTGTATCCAAGAAACAGAACCAGCTGTCAATTCTGTGATACTAAATTAAACTTGTTTAGCACATCTTTTGCTTAACATACCCTTCAGAAAATTCTTGAACTTGAAATTCACCACCTCTTTTACGATGTACCTGAGCAGTAGAACCTGTAGAGTAAATTAATGCACTCCCTTTAGTTGATTACCCGCATGTACCACATAACTTGAGGCTTGAGGTTTTTTGCAAATATGACAAATCAGAAAAGATAAATAAGAAGAAAATAGAAAAAAAGGGGGGAGGACACTTGAAGGATTATTGATTGATCACCTTTAGGTACAAGATAGATCCTCTCTATTTCTCCATATTGGGAAAGAATCTGACGAAGCTTTACATCATCCATATGGGGAGGAATTCGACTCAAGTAGCAAACACCACGCTTGTCAGCCTTAGCTGCTTCCTTTAATAACCGCTTTTCCTTCTTTTTAAGCCTATCAACCATTTCATCATTGGGTTTTGACTTCTTTACTTCTACAGGATTAATTCCATTGACCACTTGTTCATCCTCATCCTCAGAAGTTTCCTTCAACAATAGTTTCTTTTTGTCAACATTTCCACTTTCAGCTGCTGGATTCACCTCCTCTGGAAAACACACTGTATTAGCATCTTCCTCGTCTTCAGCCTCAGCAATTTTCTGCACTAATTGCCCTTTACTGTTCTTTTTTCCTTTCTCTTCACTCCGACCACCAGATTTTTTACTACCTTCATCACTTGCAACAGTTTCTTCTACAAATTTCTTCTTTATCTTCTTTTTTCTACTTTCTATGCTCATATCAGCAGATCGTGAATTCCCTTCAATTTGAGGACTGTCTCCATTGACTTCCTGTTCGTCCTCTGTCTTCACATTGTCCACCAACTGTCTTTTCTTCTTTTTCTTCCTACTTCTTGCCCTTTCCTCACTGGATTTAGGATGAGAACTCAATCCATCAATCTTATTCTCTTCCTCAGCCATTCTGCCCAACGAAACAAAGTGGAAATACACACTCATTAACTAATTAAACAATTAAATATTTCCTAAGAAACACAAAACATGAGTAGTTCTAGGATTTCGTTCAATATAAAGATGCAAGTTACAAATTTTCTAAATACCCAATAAAAATGACAAATCTTTTAAAAACAATAAAACATGTAAACAACCCTTTTCATTTACCTAAATTTCCAAATTCAATCAAAATTTTGAATCAGAAAAGCTAACAATAGTAGAATTCAAAGTGAATGGCAGACCCTTCAATTGAAACGGTTAAGGGAAACAATATCAATGCTGCATCATGCACACATAACTTATATCAATCAAATCTATCAGTAGTTGCAGCTGAAAGGTAACTTGAAAAGCCATTAATTGACAATAAGCCCCAAGCCAAAAATTACTGAATAATTACAGTTACCTCCAATTTGCACTTCTTCCTAAGCTCGACCACACAAACCAACTATCAATAAGATTAGTGTAGGGAGCACCAAAAGATCACTAACAACGGCGACCAGCGATGATTGATCGGAGTCGAGTAAAGCTCTGTCCTTCTATTTCGGCTCCGGTGACGGTGAGGAACTAGAAGTGGGGTTTGTAATTGCAACTATTTGGTGCTATGGCAAAAGAGAACTGTGGGCTTCAGGTTTAATTTCAGGCCTATTTTCCCTCTTTATAACTTCATTGAAATAAATAAATCATGCCCTTTTTTTTTTTTTAATTTAAAAGATTTTTATTACAATTATATAAGAGCACTGTCAATATAAAGTTCCTTTATTTGGCAAAAAAATAAATAAATAAATAAAGTTTCATTACTGAAAAATCTTTTCTTAGGCAAACTAATAATTATTATAGAGAAGTAAATCTCTTTTTTATTACTTTATTTAATTTTAATGATAAAGAATTTTTGTTTATCTCATTTGATTTTTTTTGAAGCATCCATAAAAAAATTCCAATAAATAAATTAATGGGATTGAAAATTTTTTTCATGCGTTTGATAAATCATAATATAAATTTACATTAAAATTTTATTTTATTATATTATATTATATTACGTCTTATTACAATTTACCAAACATACTCTAAATACATAAATTTATCCGATATCATTTTTTGATCCATATATTTTTATCATATTCAATTAATATATTCCATTAACATAAACAAGACTTAGCCAATAGGATTATTGATTTAGTAATAGAAACAGAGCAGATTATTATTATTGTTATTAGTATTGTCACTTTAGTTTAAATTATTGAATTGATGAAAGAAAATCAAACCCGACTACAAAAAAAAAAAAAAAATCAAAATTTCAAGACAATGAGATCCCAGTTATGCACCAAAGACTAATTCCTACACAACTTCTTCAGTAGACGGTACCAGCACCTCTTTGAAGTTATTTTTTTCACTTCAAATGGCATTATTGTTTTCATTGTTTGATACAACAAAAATGTTCTGTATAAATATCCTGCAGACCATCACTCCTTCCCTAATCTAACAAATATTGCAGCAAAATATCCTGCAGACAATCATTCCTTCCCTTTTCTAACAATTATTGCCGTGGTCCACCTCCAAATTTTACGCGTAAATTGTCATACGTACGAGAAACTAGTAATAGTCGAGGATCATCTTCAGGGATCTCACGTTCCTGCAATACAAATTGTCTGAGCATTAAAAAAATAAAGAACTAATGGACGAAAATATATAAAATATCAACAACCCAAGAAGTTCTATTAAGTTATTTTGATATCACCAAAATTTTAGCAGCGTAGCACGTATAAGAAAGGGAATATAACCTGTAAGTCCAGGAAATATAAAAACATCGCATAGAACCAAAACGAAGGTCTTTCATTTTAAAAAAAAAAAAAAGAGAGAGCGACGAGTAGATGCATTTCAGTAACCAATTAACATAAACTTCACACTGTATTTGCAGTTTCATTTCCAAATTATTCATACACCAGGGGACATTTGTTTAATTGCATATTCTGAAAACGTGTTTGATTATGCCAGAACAATTTTCTCTGCAATTTTGAAGACTAGGACCGATGTTAAATAATGCAGGCATCAACTTGCATTTACAGGTCTAACAAAACACATAAAAACAGTGATGCGTTATCCAACAAGTTTCATCACCTTGTAGTCGAAACTTCAAATTAGAACTAGAGGAAAGAACAATTCGAGTTGTCTAAAAAATCACAGAGACTCAGAATCTGGCTCAGTATGCAAGGACTAAATTGCTGCAGGTTCCCCTCATAAGTGACATCAACTTAAGCACTCACCTTCACTAACACGTGCATATGATGGATTTACATCACAGGAAGGTGTAAAATAATTTTGAAAAAACTATGTTACTCCTTTCATGTGGATTCTCATTAATTTAAACATTAAAATCAGGGGAAAGTGTTATTCTTTGAAACAGTGACCAAAAAAATAAAAGAAAACCATACACATGTTGACCAGTGCAAAATCCTTCAATGATCATGGAGGCTAGAAGACTCACTTTCAGTCCATTGTAATATGCTTCCACAGCTGGAAATGATGGGGTTGTTTTACGAGTTTGCATCATGTCCCATATATAATTAGCAGTCGTATACCCACCAGTCTGCAGAGAAATATTGGAATTAAATACTAGTATGTGACAAACCAAAATTTTCAATCTCCTTCCCATTTCCCAGCAACTCAAGATAGGAATATTTTTCGAAAAATGTACTGGCAATTTTTCTCACCTTTTCACCAGCCGCTACAAAGAGGAGATCGCTTCCTTGTTTAGCATTCAAGAAAAAGTTTCTGGAATTCATGTTTACCTGCATTGTCCAAGGAGCCCATATTGAGTATAGTGATCATAACATCTGCAATATAACAAGGTAATTATAATTGAGCAATACCAATGTGTCTTGAGCAAGTTGCATTCCCTTGGGAGTATACCCTACCATGGCTCCTTCTGCGAGTGTCTACAACCACCAAAATTCACCCAACTTTAAGAATATGTGACCATTATCATCTAAATTGCAAATAGCCAAAAGGAGAAAAGATAGAAGCTAGAACAGGCCTGCTAAGAGCCAAGTGTACCCCTAACATATTTTTTGGCAAGATCCCAACAGTTTTACATTATATGCAACAGGCACAGATCAATCTTTTCAAAGAACAAATAAATGAAAAGAATGAAGTAATAAGGGAATTTTTAGATGGAAGGTATTTGCAAATAAGGAAACCTAACCAGCTGTATATATTGAATAGAAAAGTCGCAGGGACACATAATTATGGATATTGAGTTGTCTTCGATATTATTGCCGCATTAATCTCAGAAAACAAAAATGATAAAACACTATTGTTAATATTAAAATTCAACTTATGTGATAGATTAATATGATACAGTCACATCACAGATAATAATGTTGTTACCAAAACTTACCGTGTATAGTTCTACTGCAGGAGGCTTCCCAGCATTCATATATTCTTCAAAAGTTTTAAGACCATTATCGATGTCTCCAGAATGAAGGTAGCACCTGATCAAAATAAAAGAAAGTGTGAGACAAAATAGCATGCAGCTGAAATGTCCAACTGCGATCAATTGTTTTAGTGCAGATATAATTAACCTAGGACTAACTGCTCCATACCCAACAAGTGATTTACTTAGAAGAAGCAGCCCATAGCAATGAGACAGCTTAAAATTCACCAGCTACTGAGCAATGAATTATCTTTCTTTTTGTATAAATGTCTAGCCAATTTTAGCTTAAGTCTTGTTCTTTCTTGTCTACCCATTGTTCTCACTATGCCACATATTGGAAACACACAAGGCATATCAATGCAATTGCACATACTCATTTGAGTTAAATATGCCCACACCAAATCATCTCAGCCAACTTCGTATACCTCATCTTGTTCTATAACTAACATCAAACAAAATCCACATAATTCTCCGTTTTTTTTTTTTTTTTTCTCTTGCCTGTTACCTATCTGAAGTTAGTTTATTTTAACTATCATTATTTTTTGAGATATTCTTCCTTACTAGCATATTCTTCCTTACTAGCCAGCATTACCAGCCTAAGTGCCCAACACATAAAAATTTTGCTCCCTCCTCAATAAACTGTGAACCATATTAAAAAATTAGTTAGCAAAAAACTTCTCAATTTTTTTTTTTTAATTTGTTCTACCAAATATATATATATATATATATATATATATATACTGTTAGCAACATGTACCATCAGATCTCTCTATAAAAATCAGCATAACATTACAAAATTCCTGTAGAATCTATCCAAGTCATCACCATTGTCAATAATCAGGACATATGTTCGTGCAGCAGTAAATTCCTTTAAGAGAACACATTATACCTTGTCTGCAAGGATAGAATTTAAACTAGACCCAGAACTTCATTTACACTATGTAGCACACGCAAGAAAAAGGCTCATGCACTGTGCATAACAAAGCAGAAGAGTTCAAAAATTCAAAAAGTAACTAAAGGCTTCTGCAGAAGTGAACTTCCCAGGAGTGCCTCCATTAAGTTGAACATCAGGTATGAGTTACACTAAAAAGTAAAAACACGTTATATTGCTCTTCAATGCTAAGGCATGTACTCCTAACTGAAAAGACACTAAATATTAACAAACAAACTCAAGAAAAGAAAATAAAGCAGAAACCCTTATGTCAATAACAAACCGGCTTAGTAAGACCATTGGTTTTCCTTTTTAAAAATTCAAAAGTTTGGTTCTTGAATTTTATACAACCCGACATTTAGGCTCTTCTACAGTCTTAAAACATGTTTTGGATAACTCTTAGGGGGTTCTTTGTTTATGTCCCAGAAAGATGCGGCAAGCATTGCACCCTCATTGCTTTAACATCTCCACCAAGTTATAAGACTAAATTTATGACTTATTAGGAAATGTAACAAGAAAAGGTACATAACAAAAAGGCACAGACATAGAAGTCAATCATCACATGGTAAGATGAAACATACCACTCTATTCATTGCAATAGAAGAGAGAATAAATAAACAAAAGCATGACTTGTAAACATAGAGTGAACAAGTGCATGCACTCACAATCAGATCTGGCACTAGAGAGAGTCATTTGATCATCTATCCAAATATCTGTATGTACCGAAAAAGGAAATGTTTGCATGTATATTCTGCACCATTCTGTGCATGGTGAACTTAAGCAATATTGACCAAAAATCTTAGTTACAGAAAATAATATACCTCATTGTTTGCATCACAATGAAAACATCAGGAGTCTTCCCATCCTTCTTAAGCATTTCTAAAAGAGTTTCCGTAGCCTATAATGACCAAAATATTAATATTTCTTGAAAAAAAAAATCATGAGGCTGGTAGAAATCGATTCATGTAGTAATGGCAAATGAAAAAATGACTAGAGATGCAAGATAATACCTCAACATTCCTAAGGTCTGCACAAGCTTTAAGTGCAACATGATATACAGTTAGCTGTTTATTCAAGAATCCTCCACGCCTATTAGCATAATCAGCAGTAGGTAAATTACACAATTCCTCTTCAGAAACACCCATCATCATATTTTCAGCATTGTTACTTGATGAGTCAACAGAAGACCATCCCTTTGATTGCTCAACAAGCTCAATTATCTTTGAACAAGAGAATGATATTAGAAAAACTTTAAAATTAAAAGAATGAAAAATTGTTCAAAGAAGAAAGAGAGGTTTGATAATTACTTTTGTAGCTATATCATCAGATACCGGTGTCTTGTTCATATGTGCAGTAATCAGTCCTGCATAGCAGAACTTGTTCAAACCAGCACCAGCCGCA
Organism: Reutealis trisperma; assembly: GCA_947687605.1. NCBI lineage: Eukaryota > Viridiplantae > Streptophyta > Magnoliopsida > Malpighiales > Euphorbiaceae > Reutealis > Reutealis trisperma. The sequence goes on from CANTUT010000032.1 coordinate 701,241, forward strand.
GTCATATCACGGACAATTGCATACCTATAAAATTGCAACATACTTCACATAAAATTATCTTGTTGCATATATTAGTCAACAAAACAAAACTTGAAAGACTAAATAGCTAAGTGCAGACCCAATTATTGACTCAAGAAATAGTCCAAGAGTTCAGTGATGAATTAGATCTTAAGCTGTACATGGGCAGATAATTGAACATTTTGACTATCATCCACTGACAGCCAGTAATGCCTTCATAGCAAGCAAATAATTAATACTCAACTATTTCTGATTCAGGAGCCTTATGATCTCAAACACTTCCATAAGCACAGATGCACCTCATTAAGAAGTTCAACCTAGCTGAAATTGCACTTAAAGGCTACAATGACATGCAAATTCCGACATTTTTCCTTGTATCACCATTAAGATGAGAATTCTGTGCATACTGATTGAAGTTGAAAAGGACAGAGACCAAGAAAGAAATAGCATACACTCGATCTAATCGACCAGCTGCTGCACATGCATTAAGTAGGCAGACATAGGTTTGTCCATTTGGCTTGACTTCATATTTCTTCATTTCTTCTAAAATCTTCAAAAAAGAGAAAACAAAAAAATTGAAACAAAAAATTTTCAGCACAAAGATGTATCCATATCCAACATTAAAAGTATAGCAAAACATGCCTGTACTGCTTGGTCAGAATTCTTGCATTTCCCACATATTGAGATCAAAAAGTTGTACAAGGTTACCTATAACATAAAAGCAATCCATGTCAATTACAATAATCGAACATAATCATCTTAGTTACTTTTCAAATTGATTTATTTATCTGGTCTAATAAACAAACAAACAAAAATTCCCACCCGATTTCCCTTTTGGTCAGTTATTGTAAAAGCAAAACATTAGAACAATGATACTCCCCATAAGAAAGACAAGGCTCACTTTAAACAGAATTGACCATAAATATGCAACGCGATACACTCAGACACATACCACTGACAATTTTACTGACAAGAAATCCAGAAATTAAATAAATCCCACAACTTAATTTATTCGTGAAAGCACGATGAAATTCCATGAAGTAAGATTGTTGAAAACCCCTGAATTTTCATCAGGGTACGTCCCAAAACTACCAGGTTCATATTTTCGGTCATAACAAGGAAGAACATATACATGCACATCGCTATCTTGAAACAGCCATTATCAGAAAAAACAAAGGTGACAACTTCTACTCTAAGAATGGTACAATACCATGTCAAGCAAAAATCTTTCTTCACTATTTTAATAGAACCGAGAGAAAAAAAAAATCACATATTAATTCCATTGTATTTCTAATCAACTAAATAGTAGTCCAGCAAATCAAAATTAAGTTCCTACAAATCATGAACAAGGTCACATAAGCAACCCAAATTTCCTATTCTAATCTGTAAATACTGCAGAAAGATCCCGAATTTCGTTAATTAAAAGAAACAATCTCTAATTAAAAAAAAAAAAAAAAAAAAAAAAGGCAATAAGGCGTCACTTCCAGAATTCCAGTAAGCAACCAGAAAGAAAACATACATCAGGAACCAAACCCATTGCTTTCATTTGATCTCTAAAGAAGAAAGCGTCCTGCAAGCGAGAGCCTTTCATGGTCCCAATGATCAAAGAATGAAATGTATCTCGAGTAGGCTGAACTCCATCCAGAATCATATCATCATACACATCTCTCAATAGAAAATGCCTAATTATTCAAATCAGCAAAAACCCATTTATAGATTTACTTAAACATACACAGAAACATAGATCAAAAAAAATGTATTTATTAAAAAAAAAAAGGACCTGCGTTGAGCAGTGAGAGAGCCAACAACAGTATTGTACTCTGAAACATTGTTAGCATAATTTCGCTTGGCGTATTCCCCAGTAGAAGCAGCAAAGTAACGGCGACCAAACCCTCGAAGTAGTGTTTTCCGGTGACCTGAAACGGCCAATCAGATCATAAGTTTCCCATTTGAAAAACGGTATAAAAATGGAAACTTGATTACATCTTTGTGATTCTCTGATTGGTAATTTACGAATTCAAAAAGGAAATGAAGAGAGTACCAAAAATTGATTGAAATAAGAGTTTCATTGTGTTTGAGAGAGTGATTGAGTGTGAGTAGGGTTTAAGTTGCAGAGTTTCTCAGAACCAGAAAAAAAAAGGAAAACCCTTTCCTTCAAGCTCTTAAAAAAAAAAATTAAATCATTTTTAATTGGATTAAAAAATATATATATTTGAACAAAACGCATCGTTTGGTCGTTGTTTTTCAAGTTTCTTTACTTTTATGCACCCCATTTTGAATTTTAACCTTTCTGCGAGTTCTCTTTTTTTTTTTTCTTTTATATGTGTTTTATTTTTTCTCAGCTTCTTGCTAAAAAATCACCATTTTATGTCCTGCAAAATTTCCTAACTCTTTGAACACTATTAGAATCTTCACCTCTTCAATTCCCATTTGAGATCATATTTGAACACAGTCTCTAATATCAAGTAGATTTTTCTAGTGAGATTAGCATCATAAATTATGATAGCTTTTGAAGGTAGAGAAGAGAGGAAAGATTGGAAGGGAAAGAAGGACAATATTAACAGAGTTAGTTAATATTGATTTCAGTGACCAATTAGGAGGGTTTGGATATAAATGGTTTTAATTAGAGAAAGCTGAAATGGGTAAAGAAGAAGAGGAGTTGTGAACCCAAGGATGCAAAGCATTAACTTCATTATGTGCTGTAGAATTTGATAAAAGTATAAGAAGAAGTAGAAGGAAGAGATTTTGGTTTTGATGGGTTTTAAATTTTAAAGGAATGGGTTGAAATTGGCATTTGCAATTTCCAATCTTGAAATCCCAAATGTTTCTTCTTGTATTTGGGTTTCTTGGTCAATCTCTCTCTGTATATACTAATTTTTTACTCCAAATTAATGCACTTCTCTACAATTTGAATTAGTTTATTGCTAATCTATTTATTCTACAGGCTAAGTAAGAAAGAGTGATTAACAAAAGCAAGTGGATATTGATGATAAGAGTGAATCAATTTAATAAATTTTTATTAAAAATTCAAAAATCAAATGTTCTATTGATCGATCTATTTTATTCAAAAACTAAAACAGAAATTTCAAGAATAAGGCAACCAAAATTAGAGCTAATTAAATCAAGCCTATCTTTAGCCTTCTTATTTTGCTGTAGAACGTGAAATGTCCAAGGCTCAAGAACAGCATATATACCTGAGCTTGGATGGTCTCGTTGTATTAACATGAAATTGCCTAGGTTATGAAAAACCACAATCAAGTTGTGCCCCACCCTAAAAACTATTGTTGAATCACTATATTAATTATATCAAATAATCGAAAATTATGTTATTAATAAGGATGTGACCAAATTTAGATTTTGATCGATCAAGGGACTAAAATTGAAAAAAAAAATAAAAGGGAGAACAAAAATATAAATGCTTGTCCTTAAAGTTGGATTACTTTGATTATCCATGGAAATTCCATCACTTAAATATCATATAAACTAACTTCTTTTTTTTTTTTTTTATTTTGGATATATGTTTGATTTATTTTGTTTATATATTGGTTGATAATTGGTTGATTTTATGTGTATGTTTAGTTGATTTCATATCATCTTGTTGTTGTATAATGTGTTCTCAATTTTCTTTTATATTTATTTTTTCAGTGGTGATAATATTAATTAACATTTATAGTCTTTGCTTTTATTAATGATAATTTGTTAAATTTAAATGTAACACATTTAAATTAAATAAAATGTAAATGAATATTGGATACAAATAAATATTTGGGTGTATTTTTGGTTTATTTTATTTATATATTTAGTTGACGTTCAGTTGATTTTATATATATGTTTAGTTGATTTTGTATTATTTTATTCTATATAATATTTTTCAAATTTTTTCATATAATCATTTTTTATTTTTATATTATTTTTTAGTAATTAGTTAGCCATTTTTATGAAATAACTTGTAGATATTTGAGTTAGTAATTTACATGTGTCATATTTTCACCTTTTTTTCACTTACACATGTCACATTTTCATATTTTTTCTTTTATTCACTTACATATGTCACAAGTCACATTATCTTTTTTTTTTTTCTTTTCACTTACACATGTCACATTTTCATATTTTCCCTTTTCTTCACCTATACATGTCACATTTTCACATTTTCTTTTTTTTTTTTTCTTTATGAAACTAGAAAATAAAAAATATGATAAACATTTAATTTAACTCACAAATTCTTATAAATTATTCATATATTCAAATTAATATTGTTGTCTATGCTTTAATAATGATTCACATTAACAAAAAAAAAAATATTAACGATGTTTCTTCAAGGGAAAAGGTTGAGGGTGTTAAGTTTATAATGAAGAGATATCTATTTTTGGTATATACTTAAGATATACTTCAAGGCACTATGAGGCTTCTTTAACTTTTTTTTTTCACATTTATTATGTTATTTTTAATAATTGCTGATTTGTATTTGATTAAAAATTGATTGTTGGTTAATAACATGTTAATTATTGGTTTCTACACATGTTAGCATTAGTATTACTAAAAATATGATTTTTCTTTTTATATTGATCAAAGGTTGATTTTAAGTTTATTACATATTTATTTTTGGTTGATTGCAGGTAGATTTCTTTTATATTATTTTTTTAGTAGTGATAATATTAATTAACATTTATAGTCTTTTAGATTTGACAAATTTCAATATAATTATTTTTTTTTATTACGAGGATGCTGAAATAATATTTTAATTATGAAATAAATGGATGTTGTTATAGGAATAAAAATTTTTAACTTGATAAATATATTTTTTAAATAAAAATAAGAATTTTTATAGAGATAATATTTTATCATTATTTATCTCTATTTGTTACAATTTTTATATTTATGTATATAGGTGGTTAGGGAGAAGATTTATTGCAACTAGTCGCTTACATGCACGTTGCCTAACTATTATTATTACTTTGATTATGATTATTTTCAATTCGTAAAATTTAAATTGAATTATTTATTTAAAAAATATTTATATGTATAAAATTTAATTAATATTAAATTGAATACATGTAATAAAAATTTAATAAAAGGTATAAATGAAAATATATCATATAAGATGAAATTTTTTTGTTAATTTATTAATTAATATATTAATTATATTTATATGAGCTAATATTAAAAATATAATTAATATTTTTTTAGGATTAAACATCATTGTTTAATTAGAAAACTAACTTATTGGTTAACATGCTAACTTTTAAGATTAAAATCCTTATTTAATTAGAAAAGTAACATATTTGTTAATGTATTAATATAATAATTCAAAAAAAAAATAATGATGTAAAAAATCTATAAAATTACATATGTCAAAAATAAGTACAAATATCAAAAAAAAAAAGTGTAAAAAATAAGTACACGTGTCAAAAAAATTTATCAAACTATATCAGTTTCATACTCATATGTCAAAAATAAGTATACACTTCAAAAAAAATTTATATCTTAAGATATATATATTATAATTTTTATTCATGGAAAATATTATTTAAATGATCACATAACTTTTTGCTAGAAATAAAGTTGTGGAATTTGTTTTTAGGCCACAGCTTTGTTTTTAGGCCACAGCATTGCCTTTTGAAAGAGAGCCACCTACAGGGCATCAGCATCTACAACCATTTATATCGATTGCTTCCATGTTCAAGTGGACGATCTGAAAGTTAAAAGAAGAGGGGGAGTCTATAAAAGTTAGAATTAAAAAGTGAAAATATATTTGTGAAAGTGATATTTTTTCAGACATTTTGATACAAATCCCTTTAACGAAGAGGATAATTGATGTGGACCTTAGGCCCAATGGTTAAAACAAGTAAGGTTAGGGAGACCTCGCCCAAGAATTCTATCAAAGTCAACGTCAAAGTCTAAAAAATACCATCAAAGTCAAATGCTACATTCCCTTATTCTAGATGAATAAAATTTAACATGTGATTTTTTTTTTTAAATGTATAAACACCCAGAATAAGAAAGAGATACATACAACCTCAAAATCATTGCGACTCAATAACTCTTATGTCTCATACAATGACTCATACTATACAATCAATGTAAAAGATCAAAACCTTTATTCACTTTCCATTAGCTCGTCCATAAATAAATAAATGATATACATCAATATGAAATATAAATATGAAATCTAATAGGGACATATAAATATGAAATCTAATCTAATACATATATATAAAAAGTAAGCTAATAATTTCTTAGAATTTACCATGTGGCATGTATTTAAGAGTTTTACTTGCCTATATGGTATTAAAATGGCACAAAAAACATCTCATAATAAGACATATGTATATAATTAACTATAAGATAATTATTTTACTTGTATTTCTAAGTGAATTTTATCAATATATTTATTTAATACTAATGAATAATAAGAAATAAAATATTGATATTAATTCAATTAACATATCATAACACAATTCAATTAACATATCTTAATATAATAAAATTATGGTTACAATTAATTGGAATTATGATATTATTAGATTATTCATTCTCTCCTATTTTATTATTATATGTGCATTTAAGCATTAACTATAAGATCATTTAACTTCATTTATTAATTTAGTAAAAACTTACTAGTTATTATTACCATTTGTTTGTAACCAAAACAAGTCTTACAATAATTAAAATTCATAGGTTATTAAAGTCTATAAAATTATAAATATATAACTGAAATTTTTTAATTCCTACTAGTTTTTAGATATGTTTTTTTTCCTTTGTTCTTTTGTGTAAAGATGTTGATTTACTACTGTAAATTTATTGTCACTAAGTGTTGCTACATTAATTATTTATGAGTTATAATATTTACGAATGACTATAAATAATTAATTCTTATAAAATTATATATATATATATATATATATATATATATATATATATATATATATATATATATATATATATATATATATATATATATATATATATATAAAAGATATTCTAGATTTTATCATATGGCACTCACTTAAATGTTCTCATATCAAGTGGATCATATAGGACATTTATCTACTTTCCTTTTGTCAAATGAATTGTAAAAATGAGATATTTTAATTATTTTTTTAGAAGAGAAAATGTTACAATATTAATGATATATAACATAAATAAATTAAAATAAATGATGAAAATTAATAATAAGCCATTAAAAAAAGTAATTTTATGGTCCATAATGTATATAATCTATAATGTATATATAAAACAATTCTTAAAAAATAATTATTATTACCTAATGAAATTTATAACCTAAATCATTATAATAATTGAATATATCATAAATATAATTATGATATAAAACCTAAATAAAATTAAAAATTTTCGTTTTTACCTTAATTTAAAAGTATGTGTTACATAAATCATCAATTTAAAACATATATTTAATACTTTTTATATATATTTATTTTTTAATTATGTTATTTTATTAATCAATTATAATTATACAGTTGTATTATGAGTAATTATATATATATATATATATATATATATATATATATATATATATATATATATATATATATATATATATATATATATATATATATATATATATATATATATATATATATTATGATTTTATACTTTTACAAATGTTAAAATATAAATAGTAAAATGTGTACTTATATTAAGAGCAAATTAAAATATAATTACAAAACATATCATTAAAATAATAATTTTTGATTAAATATTTTGATATTTATTTTTATTTTTTACTTATTTATATTTTTGTAAATTTTCTTCTTATTATTTCTTAATTTTTTTTAAATATATTAGTTAAATTAATAAAAAAAATTATGGTGTATATTATAAAATTGTGAGAAGTTAATATTATATAAAAATATAAATAAATTGTGCAACACATGAGTATAAAGTTACTGTGTATGTGTGTGTGTGAATGCATGTGTATATATATATAATTTGTTGGTAATTAGTTGGTAATGAGTTGGTAATTGAAAAATTAAAATAATTTTTGTATTTAGTCGGTATTCCGTCGGTAAATATTAAAATTTACCAACTAATATTCTTTCGTCGGTATTTTTTGTTGGTAATTCGCGTTTTTCTCGTAGTGTTATATGGCATAAAAAACTTATAATAATAAGACATATGTAATTAACTATAAGAGAACTTCTTAAACATTACCACGTAACATGTATTTAAGATATATAATATAACTGGCACAAATAACCTATCATAATAAGACAAGTGTATTTAATTATAAAATAATTATTTTACATATATTTCTAAACGAATTTTATCAACATATTATTTAATGCTAATGAATAATACAAAATAAATGGTTAATATTAATTCAAGTAACATATTTCAATGCAATTCAATTAACATATTTTAATATAATAAAATTTTGGTTACAATTGATTAGAATGACGAAAATTTTAAGCTATTTGTTCTCTCCCATCCTGCTATTATATATGCTTCTAAGTCATTAACTGTAAGATTATTTAACTTTTTTTATTAATTTAGTAAAAACTCATTAGGTATTTGTAACCGAAATTAGTCTTACAATAGTTGAAATTATAGGCCATTAAAGTTTAGAAAATTATAAATATGTAACTAAAATTTTTTAATTCCTACTAGCTCTTAAATATGTTTTTCCCTTTCTTTTTCTTTTTATATATAGAAGTTGATTTGCTATTGTAAAATTATTATTATTATTAAGTGTTGTTACGTTAACTATTTACAAGTTACAATATTTATGAATGACTATGAATAATCGATTCTTATAAAATAATAATAATAATTTATGAAAGATTTTAGCAAAATAAAAATTTAATTCTCATAATTATCACAATGATTATTTATAAGTTACAATTTGATTATGAATAATTATGATTTAATGTATAATTGTTATATGTATAATTTAATTTAGGTTTTCCTACGTGACATATATTTGTCATATATTATTTTTCTATTGATCTACATGGCAAGGAAACAATTATTATTACTTAATAAAATTCGTAACCTAAATCATTGTGACACTTAAATATATTATAAATATGTGAAAATTAATAATAAGCCATAAAAAATAATTATATAATAGATAATGTATACAAGCTATAACATATATATAAATAAGCTTTAAAAACAATTATTATTACTTAATGAAATTTATAATTTAAATCATTATGACAATTAAATATATTATAAATATAATTATGATAAATAACCTAAATTATGATATAATTTTCAATTTTTGCCATTACAATCTATTTCTTCCCTTGAATGTTGCTTTTTGCATTTCTTTTATTTGCCTATATAATTATCTAGATATCTTTTTTCCTCTTTGACACATCCACCTTTATTTTTACTGCTCTCAAAGTAAAAAAATAAAATTATATCCTTCACCTACACAAAAATGCAATCCACTGCAGAAAGCTTGAAAAGTACTTGCCAAGGTTACTCTCCAATAGCGGAATTTCTTAAATTACTACACTTTATTTCACTTTTTTTTATATATTTTTGACACTTTTTTGATTAATAAATGTCGAATTGCTAAGAGTGATAAGAATCATAATCTCATTGAAGTGATGAGAATCATAATCTCATTGAAAATTTGAAAGATAAAAAAGATTTAAAATTAAAAGTTATAATATCCCGATTGTGTGTGAAAGAGAATCGTGACTTCATAAGCACCCAAATGATATTATTAGATAAGAAGATAAAAAAGTTCATATATAATAATATAAAGAATATCTTACTACATATTATATTCATATTCATGATTGTCCAGATTGCATTTATTAAAAAAATTTATCAATATTATATATTTTCTTTTATTTTCTATATTATTAATTTATTCTTTTTTATGGCTTTTTTTTTTTTATTTATTGAGCTCTTTCTATGTTATATATGAGAATTTCAAATATGAAATTTTGAATATAATATATAAAGTAAAGTAATATAATGCACGGTTTCATATCTATATTATATGAAAAAAAATTCATTTGTAAATTTAAAATAATAATTTAAATATAGAATTATATCAAACCATGTATATCACGGGTTTTCAAGTTTCAACTAGTAATTATATAGAGGAAATTATACCTTTTACCCTTTTTTGAGTTCTATTTACTTTTTAACGCTCATTTTTTAAATTTTATTTGTTTGCTTTTTTATTTTTCTTTTATACTCTTTTTTATTCCTATTTTTATTTTTTTATACTTTCACGCATTTATACTGTCTCTTTGGTTTATTGCTCCTCTTCGTTTTTTTGTCAATTTTATTTGGGTTTCTTACTTTTGCTTCAAATTCAAGATTCTTGGGTTACATGCAAACAATTTTTATTTTGCATTTGTAACTTCCCATTTTTACTTTTTAATATTTGTTTTGTACTATGGGCTTATGGGTTTAACGAAGAGAATAGCAAAACAATTAACATGGCTTTATGAAGGAAATGAATTAAAGGTGTCTAAAATGGGCTATTTTCTATTGAGAATAGCTTTAGTTATTTGAGACTTTCTTGTAGAGAAGAAAGAAAAAAGAAATGATGATTTGGTGGTTTTTGGAGTTGGAGGAGAAATTTGGATTTTAGAACCAAAAATACTTGAAGAAAACAAGGGATTTGTGATTGATGCCATGATTGCTTCTTTTACCTATCAACTTGGTTCTTTCTTTTTATCTTTTATGTTTCTATATATCTTTTTCCTGGAATGCAGCTGTTAATTAATTTAGTGATTCAAAGTTTTTTGTATTTATGCTATTAATTAATAATTTAATAATCACACATTTGCATGATAAAATAAAAAATTATTTTTTCAATTTAAAGTAATATTTAATGTACTAATAGATTAAATAATTATAAATTTTATATAGAAAATCTTTGTTTTAAGCTAGAGTTTCTTGCACTAAATAAAGAATAAGATTGAGAACGTTAAGTTTTCAAAGAAAATGAAAGAATTTATATTTAGTTTATACTTATGATATGACTAAAATATACTTAATATATACTAGTTATATATTTAAAATACACTTAAAATATATTATTTACTGTGAAAACTGAAAATCATTTGTTATTTTTTTTTAGTCACTTGCACATGTCACTTTTTCATATTTTTTTTCTTTTACTTACATATGTCACATTTTCTTCTTTTCACTTACACATGTCACATTTTCTTTTTTTCTTTCATTTTCACTTACACATATGTCACTTTCACCCTACACATGTCACATTTTCTTTCACTCTACACATATCACATTTTCTTTTCTTTCACCTACATATGTCACAATTTTTTCCTTTCATCTACATATGTCACATTTTTTCCTTTCACCTACACATGTCACAATTTTTTCTTTAACTTACACATGTCACATTTTCTTTTTTCTTTATAAAAATAGAAAATAAAAATTAGGATAATCATTTAGTTTAACTCTTAAATTCTTTAAAAATATTCATATATTCTAATTAGTATTGTTGTCTATGCTTGATGATTATTCACATTTAAAAAAAATAGTGTTAATAATGCTTCTTTAAAGAAATAGTTGTGTAGGAATACATAAGCATTTTTTTTTATATAATTTTAAGATATAAATAAATATATTAGTTATATATTTAAGGTATATTGTTTATTGTAAAAATCATTTGTTATTTTTTTTAGAATATAATCTTTTTATCTAAGATATACTTGATATATTCTTGTTATATACTTATATTTTTGTAATACTCTATATTCAAAAATATTTGAAGATATATATCAAATAAACACAAATTAATCACATTTAGTAAATATATACCTATGATACACTTTAGATATACTGTTTTATGGGTTTGGTAAAAAAATCTCTATTTCATTAGTTTTCTGTAAGTTTTATATTTGAAACTCAATTTTCATATTTTAAAGCTTTCAAGTTTGTAAAAAAAAAAAACCATATAATCTCTTTGGTTTGAAGATTTTTAATACAATAACAGTTAAAAGATTACAAAATTTTAATGAAATATATCTATAAAATTCAAATTACCTCTCAAATTATTGAAGAATTGAGTTTTTTTTGTCAATTAAGCTAATTGAATTTTCAAAAAATTGCAAATCTAAATTAATTTTGTTTAGCTTTTTCTTTTTTAATTTACTGTCCAAAACTTTGCTCAAAACTTTTTCGATTTGATTTTTCAAAAACTTGTGGTTTTGAATGAGATTTTGGAAAGTTATGAATTTTGCAGCAGGTTTTTTATAATTAATAAGTTGGAGTATATAAAAGTAATATTTTTAACACTAAAAAATAGAAGTTAGTTTTAAAAAGTGAGAGGTATAAAAGTTAACAGAATCTCTTTTTTTAACATATTATTCTTTTTAGACATTTATGTAGAAACCCCGATTATACATGTATTGCTAATTGAATTCTTGTTACCGGCAATGTCAATTCCTTAGCCTCTTGGCCTCTCATCGCCAACAAAAGTCCACATCAATTAGTTGAAGAGGGCATGATCTTTAACCCAGTCCCCAACTGCTCACATGAGTTCATTTTCAGTTGCATCACACGAGGTTGTGGTCTAGTGAATGTGCAAATGTGACTAACACACTTAATAATATTTTTTAATAGAAAAAAATCACCAACTGTATTTGTGCAAATTGCACAATAAAGCTGCCTGATGGTTGTGTCATTAATAGAATTAGTTGTGAATAAAAAAGTCTACTTCTAGACCAAAGACACTCAGTTTTTCTCTAGTTATTTTCCTTCAAGATAGATACTAATAACCGCCTGCAGCTAGGCCTTTGCCATGTCCTCATGTCCACGTTTTTGGTTCACAAGAGTCAAGAATACGTTTCTCATATTTTAATTTATTTGTTCATTTGAAAAGATAGATATTAGATATCCATTTATAGCATGATGATGAAATTGGATTAGTTTAGTCCGTTCAATAAAAAAAAATTAAAAATCAGTTTATAGACTAGTTTAGGCCATTTATAATATTCGTTTTCTTTGTAACGAGTGTTTACTATATATAATGAATTTTATACTTTGCTTTATATCTATCTGTAATATTCGTTAAATTAATTATAATATTTATTTAATTTATTATAATATTTGTTCAAAATATATAATGTGCGTTACTCTTACATATTAGCAAAAACTTAGCTATAAATTTTGTCAGGTGAAAGTGATGATAATGATGTTCAACCATAAGATTTAATTAATTAAATAAATATAATATATCAAAACTAAATTAAGAAAGTTAATATATATATATATGTTGGATATTAATATGTTAAAATTTATATAGGACATTATTATATTGAGATATAATATTATTATAATTTTTTATTTATTTATGCCATTATTTAATTTTGGTTATATGTATATTATATTTATTTTCAACATATAAATAATAAATATATAATATTATTTAAAATTTCTGTTTAATGTTTGACCCTTAATCTTTTAGTTTCACCGATCAAATGTCGATTGGGTATGAAAACTATGATTTATGGAAGCACGGACAATTCTAATAAATCCAAATAAGGAAAAATAAAAAAAAGAAGAATCATCTCATTTGAAAAAAAAAAAAGGGTCTTTCATTAAGTTTTATATATATACAACATTTATAAATGTCGGTATGATATTATCAATTTAGTTGTTATTGAGAAAAACATTATATTAAATTAAAAATTAATTTTAGAGTAAATTTGAGATAAATTAGTTATACGAACTTCAAAACAACTTAGCATTAGTTTTAAATTATATTTTACCATATTTATCAGACAAATTATATTTTTTCATAGCATCAAAATGATTGTATTTTTCAATAATAAAAGTTTCGACTCTATACTAAATAAACTTTTTATTTTTTTAATTTCGATCTGAAATTCGAACTCAAAATCTATTAATTTTAAAGAAAATTTCAATACCATTAGATCAAGTTTATTGATTTAGTGACACTATAAAAGAAAATTTGTCATTCATATTAAAATTAAAAGATTTAAAGAAAAAAAAAGTACATTATCTATAATCTAATTTAAAAATTGAATTATCCTCAACAATATGATTAAAAGAACAAATCCACTCATCAGCTCAATGTAATCAATAGTTCTTTGATTTATGGTAATAATACAATTTACACTTGTACTAATTTCTTATAATAGCAAGGCTAATTGTAGATTACTGCAAGTTCGAAAAATGGGTTATTTCCAGTTTCCATAACAGCAATCTAAACATAATATATTACCAACTATTAATATATGTGTGATAATAAAACCGATCATTAGGTAAATCGGTTATACCATCTCATGATTAATTTAATAAAAATAAGCTACGTTAATTAATAATATCGTATCATATACTTTTATCAATAATTCAATAAACATGTTGATGGGCTGCACCTTATTCGATACGTTCAACCTTCAATTTTCTTCACAAAATGAGGTGTGACATAGGAAGACCAACCCAATGAAAGAGGACTAATTAACCATTCTTGGCAAAGTGAAGCTTGAAGGCAAACCAGTGGTATTAGGATAATAAGCTTTTTCAAAACACTTCAAAGAAGTTGGATTCACTTGCAAGAACAAGTAATTCCCAGCAAAAAGATCACCAAAATGAGCTTGACTTTCTTTCAATCTTTTCAAAACTTTAGCATAAGCACAATAAGCCAACTTAACTTTCCTTCTCCAGAATCTCCTCAAACTTGGAATTTTAACTCTAAATCTCTTCCTTGTATGCACTCTTCTAAACTTTTGCCATTTTCTTGATGTTGGTCTTGAAACGAACCTCTCTTTTTCTTGAAAATCACCAAGCAAATCTTCATTTCTCAGTCTTTGATAAGGAAAAGACACAATTTCCATGGCAGAAAGGAAGGAAATATAAATAAGTAAAATACTTGGCTATATTTCAAGAAAATGCATTGAACTTTGTTTAGTTGCCTTTTTCTAATCTTTATATCTATGTATGAATGAAATTTGGAGATTGGTTTAAAGAAAACAGTTGACATTAAATGCAATAAGCAAAAGCTGGTGCTTTGAGTGGTGACATTATTGTTTTTTTTTTCTTTTAGTTGTATGTATCCAAACTTTCTATGTTTTACAGCTCATAAATTGGCCTCTTATCCACGTACAATCCCTAATTGAATGATACCAAAATTGAATTATTTTTTAAAGATTAATTATAAATCACATAAAATAAGGGTAATTATTTAATATTTTGATATAATTTATGATGTTAAATAAAGATAATTATTAGTCAATTAGTTATATTTTGATTGGTCTTTTCATCTTTTTTAAAAGAATGAGAAGCGGAAAGTCTCGTTTTCTACTTGATAGTTGTCACCAATTTGGTAAGAGTGTTAAAGGAGGAAGATTGCCTATTATATTCATGTGGATTGTTCTCTCACCCTAGTAAAAAAATAAAAAAAATAATTATTATTTATTTATTTTTTTACTGTATATTGTGTTTAAATTATATTAATTTGTATCAATTTTTTAACACAACTTACGTCACGTAATGTTTTCCTTTTTGATAACTCCTTATTTGGCTATATTATAAATTGTCAAATTTTCACATTAAATTATAGCTCCAATCAAGTATATAAAATTACATGAAGTTCAAATCTGAAAGTGATTGGCTTGCTTAAATAGAAAGGAAAAAAACCCAATCGTGATTCTTAATTTGAGTAATATTTACATTTCATTGCTTGACAATATAACCTTAAGTGGGTATATAAACATATATCAACATCAACTATCAATTATAATATAGAAGAAACGTAATTCTTACAATAAAATTTTTATTTTTATTTAATAGATAAATATATATATATATATATATATATATATATATATATATATATATATATATATATATATATATATATATATATATATATATATATATATATATTGTGTTTGAGTACTCTTATTTATATTGAAATAATGTATATAAAAGTATGATTTTTAATATATTAATAAATATTATTTATTGAAAAATAAATTTAAAATAGAATTTTTTTTAATATAAACATAGATAAACGTTCAATTTTCCCCTCAATATAGATAAAATTGGATCTATTTGCATAGAAAATAGAATTTCTAGCCTAAAATTAATACAAAAGATAATTTTGAGCATGATTGAACATGGGTGTAAAGTTCAGAGAGAAAATGATGGTTTATCCTATAAACATCCATTTCTATTTTCATTATGATTTCAAAGTGAATTCAAGATGAGCTAAACAAGCTCTAGTTTGGTTAATATTTTCCTTTGAAAAAATAAAAAAAACATTCTTATAATTTCCAAACTACTAGATCATGGAAGCATAGATCATCCAAATTATAAATTTTAATTTCTGCTTATCTCAGGGTTGTGACTGCCAACCAACTAGAACTTACAGATACCACCAACTAGACCTACTCTCTGGTGAGTGGGAATACAATAAATTTTCTTTCCCATGAAGAAAATTACATCCATACATAATAATATTGAGTTTTCAGCTACTTGACATCAATACCAGACAGGCATACCAAATTCATTCTCTCTCTGATTTTCAATATTCAAGTCTTGTAGCTGTAGGATTTAATTTGAGCCAGTATCAATGGAAATGGAAGAGTAATGAGAAAAAGAAACCATTCAGTTAGAATAATGTACATGGAGGATTGATTTCATTTCTTTGAAATCCATATCATACATTTGTAGCTCAGATCCAATATTTCCATATTTAAATAATGAATCACAAAGAATGAATTTAAAAAATAAAATAAAAACTTATTTAAAAAAAACCCACAAGGGTGGCAAAGCTGCTTAGTAGAGCTTTATCCTCATTTGAATTGTGCTCCTACAGATTGGACATAATTGAAGGCTTTCTCCACATTCACAGCATGTCTAAGAGGGAAAAACAAATCATAAATGAAATTCACATCAATATCTAGGTATTTCTCCTCCACATAATTATATAAGATTGTAAGAGAATATTCAGGGAAATCTACCTGATGCCCACAACCAAACGCCATGTTCTTCACATTACTCAGGCAAATGGGGCACACCTGAAAAATATCCGCACGAGTGAGTTTTTTTTTTTACCCTCATAACCAGTAAAGTCACATAAATAATGACGACAGAATCTTTAGCCAGTTAACAATATATTGTCAGAAAATACGGGAAAAAACAAGAAGTTAGTGTAAATAATTAAGCTCCCCAAACCCTAATGCAATTTATTGCCATTTGCCAAACAGTAACTTATTTGTTTTCATACCACTGGTGAGCATCAAATGAAAATGGCAAGCAAGCATGGTATGCATTCCGAGATTCTTTAAATAAAGATTGAACAAAATCTAAAACACCCTTCAAAACAAAACCAGCTAATGTGAAATTGCAAACATAAGAGAAACATCGTTCTTTATTCCAAAAGGTATTCCCAACCTTGGAACTCACCTGATTATCAAAAGTTGAACTCGAAACAGGTGGAGCTGAACTGGCTGGTGGGCCATTGACTGGAAAAGAAGGAACACTTGGCTTAGAACTGGTAGTGTGGGAAGGCTTCAAGCTGTTGAAAGCTGCTCCTGCTGCTGCTGCTGCACCATATAAAGGTGGAGGGAGGGAAACCCTCTCAGGAACATTCCCCTTCTGACGGCTGCCCAATTAGATCATAGTGACAAAAAATAAAGTGTCAATTCAAGTGATGAATCCTTGAAAAATGGACCATGGAAAGAACAGTTCATTACCCCAATATATTAAGCTCTATTGTTGCCTTATATTGAGAAGGAATTTCCATTAGAGCAGCAAGCGCAAATTCTGTCTCCTTTCGGGTTGAATCCACGTGTTTGGACATAATTTCTGTGAAATTCACAAACTATGGCAAGAAATAACAATTAACAATCTTATCAATAAATAAGAGTTTTCAAAAGCAAAGAAAGCCTGCACACTCTACAAGGACATATAAAAGACCACTCACCTGGAAATTATCAAAGTCCCGAGCGGGGATGTTATCATCAAACTCCCTCATCGTAGCCCAAGGTCCATCTCCAACCCCAACTACAACAATTGACAAGGGAAGCTTGCTGTAACAAAACAAATGCATAATTAGAGTACATCCAGGAGAAAAAGAAAGCGAGGGAAGGGGGAGGAAACAAACTACCTTGCCTCTACAATGGCTTCAACAGTCCTCTTTTCCTGTGGACTTAGCTGGCTGCGCTCAGTATCAACACTCCTAGTTACCTAAAACAACCGCAGAGAATTATGAGACACTGGAAAAAAGTTCCAATCACAGCTAAAAAGTCACCAGATATCATTTCCCCAAAAAACCCATTTTGCAAAGAAATAATCATATCAACACAGTATAATTCCTTTCATGCTCATAATAACATCAATCCACTTTTTCAGTCAGTTAGAACCCTCTTGAACATAGTATGTCGTTCCCACTATTCGCTTCTGAACAAAAGATTATATCAATAGCAAAGGCATTATACCTGCCCATCTGCAATTATCAATAGAACATGGTACTGGCCACCACTCTGCTCAACAATAGTTGATGCCATTTCAATGATGGGTGCAAAGGATGTCGGCCCTGCCAAAACATGATAATAAACATTAGCCATACAAGCCATCAGCAGCATCAAATGATACTTTAAGATGAGAAGCAAGATGCTAACAAATTTTGACATAAACCTGCAAGTCGAAGATGAGGCACAATTTCCCTGTAGCGACTTAAAACTTCCTCAAATCCATTACAAAATCTTTCATCTGGGTAGAAGCAGAAAACATCCTGATCATGTGTTGATGCTGCCAACATAAAAAGTAACACTTATTAGCAAACATTTTTCTTAATTCAACTCTACTAACTTAGCAAGTTATCATAGACATACCATCCCCAAAACCAAAACAGGGAATCAAGTTATCCTCATCAAAGGCAGCTAAAGTTTTCCCAATAATGGATATTGCTTGTTCATAGGGATTTAAACCATCTCCAATGTGATGCAAGCTTCGTCTGTTAAATGACTTTGCACCTATTCATCAAATCACGTTTAGAAGTATGTCAAAAAATGGACCATAAGATACACTTCAAGCATAAAAGATAGAGTTTAACCTGTCCACTCATTACTCTTCGTGAAATCAATGCCAACAATAAGATTGGAAGACTCAAGACCAGCATGTGCAAGGGCCTCGGTCACCTGCAAATAGGATAATAGTTCAGATTACCTCCAATTTCCTGTAATAGGCAGAAAGATGATCACCAGTTTCATGGAAAATGCAGAAAGCATGGGTACAAAATCCACAACACTTCTAAACAAATGACTACTAGAACCAAACATGTTGTCTAAAGTCAGGAGATTCAGCTATGAATGCATAGTAACGTCTTAAGATGAAAAGGCACATCAAACTATGCCACATCTTCAAGACATTTAGAAACTAGTAAAAAAGATATACGTGCATCGAATGCTAGTGCCACTTTTTAATAAGCATGCTTTTACTTAGTCCAAAACCAAAAGAACACCCGCGCATCAACCCTTGTCCAGATTCACTAAAGCATCAGATGAAGTAAAGTAGACTAAGTGAAACCAAAAGTTCTATTCTACTTGTCCATGTGCAGTTGATAGAGATGAACTTTTTCCAAAAAGGTTACCAGCTATTATCTCTAAAATATTAGCAACAAGATGGTCCCCATCCAAGGATCTGGTGCCACAATTTGAAATGCAACAAAAACCAGAATATTCTGTTAGAATTCAGGATGATATCAAGAGGCTGAATTGGTTGCATCAAAAGGTAAGACCCATAGATTTCTCAAACAATAAAATACAATTTAAACAAAAAATTGAATTTGGAAAGAATGTTTGTAAACCAGCAATGCTCCACCATTGAGCAAATTAAGCACTTTATCCATCATAGCAATTAAAAACAGATATAGTAGACCACCATATATCCTCCATGCAATCATCTGAAAATAGAATCATACCGCATCAAAGTACTGCATTCTAAGTTAAGTTACCTGGTCTAAAGATTTGTAATCGTCAGAAATTCTTGAATACTTCCTATCAAGCTGCCTTCTATCACGGCTGCTATAGTCCTGAAAGGAGGAATAATGCTGTTGTGATCCATATGATTGCTGAGGCGAATAGTTATAGCTGTAACTTTCTTGACCATATGATTGCTGGGGTCTCTGGTTGTAGCTGTAACTTTCTTGACCATATGATTGCTGAGGATAACCATGTTGCGAACCCCAAGGAGAGGAGGAAGTAGAACGAACAGAAGAATTGGACCTCCAACTTCCGTCCCTTGAATTTGTGCCCCCCATCAACTAACTTATCTATAGAATATTACCAATTACTTTTCTTCAAGAACAAATCTTAATCAACAAAGAAAAAAATTCTATGGGTTTCCTCTTAAGAAAATAGCCCTCAGAGACGTCAAAAAAAAAAAAAAAAAAAAACCAAAGAAAACAACTTGCTGTATTCTTTATTAAGCCCAATTGAAAGAAACAGCCATATGGCTCAAAACGGTTTAAAAAATTCAAAAACAAGGCTTTGACTTTTCCTGATTCAACTGCATAACAAGCAGATAAAGAAGACTGGGTGAGAAACAGAAAAATCAAAGAACGCCAGACAGACGGCTGTCTTAGAAAAACTTGCTCACGTAACTATTTTTAGACCCTTCCCACCGCTTTACAAAGAGAGACGGGCCTCATCAGGTAAGCTTTTATTTGATTTCTTATCTTAAAAGGTCTAAAGACTCCAAATTTGGCCAACAGTAATTAATAGCTTAATGCCAAATGCCAGCACAACTTGCTTTAAGAACAAAGCAGGCACACGGCAAAGGAAAATTTTCTGAGATTTAAAAAAAAAAAGGTACAGAAACTAAAATTTCTCCAATCTATCTAGAGTGCAACACAGATTACTGTAACAGCAACAACAAGTTTCTCTCCAGTGAATCCCATCACTAAGAGAAAATTAAGCAAAAATAAGCGATATTAGAGGGCAAGTGCAGTTCAAATCAACCACATTGCCTAAGATCTACACAAAGACCAGCTCTAATTCAAAAAAATCTTGAAACCCACTACAAATTAGCGGGTAAAAGTTCAAAATAAATAGAAAAAAAAGAGAAGAGTTAAGTTACCTAGATGCGAAAACACCAGGTAGCATCGTCTGTCTCCAAAATGCTGCTGTTTAAGCTTTTTGAAAATTAAGTCGCAACTCAAGTCATGAAGAGATTCTTCTTTGTTCTTCTTCAATGGTGGAATGTGGATGTGGATCTGATTCTTAGCTTTTTGAAAATTATTAAAAATGAAATGAAGAAGAAAAAGGAAAGCAAGGAAAGTGGAGAAGGTGAAATGACTTTTATATGTCAACAAAAGATGCACTAAATTTAGTTAATTGTCAACAAAAGAGGCACCAAATTTTGAAATAGAATAGCATACCAAAAAAAGAAATGGAAGCCAACCAATTAACAACTAATTGGTTTGAATTTTTTGTTTCTTGGATGGCTATAAATAGCCATGAAGACAAGGCCTAAATCCATCCTATTTTGAGAGAAAATATTTAGAGAGTTAGAGTGATTAATTTCCTATTACAAAGAGAGAATTAAAATTGTTTCTCCTTTATAAATAGAGAGATTGTAATTCCTATTATTTTCATAGTAAAATTCTTCTATCCTTGCCCGTGGTTTTTACCCTAATTTGTTTAGGGGTTTTCCACGTAAAATCTGTGTGTCTAAATAATCTTCTCAATTTATTAGCTGCGGTTTTGCTCTAATCCGGTGTCAATTTCGCAACAAGTGGTATCAGAGCTATTGGTTTTAATTTTTCTTGAAAAATAAGAGTATGCTCTATGGTTGCAGTTTTAACTGATCTTCCACATCAGAAAAATTTTTCTTGAAAAATTATTATTGCGAATAGTACTATGAGGTACTATATAATTTGATACTATTCACAGGTACGTTGGAAATAAGTGTGGTAGTGTGAAAATACATGTCTAGGAAAAGTTCTGGCTAAGGAAAGACTTGGTATTTAAGTGTGTCTATTGTGACCCACCTCTCTTTCCTGGGAACTTACCTGGTGTATTGTTCACGGACTACAGTCACTATTCCAGTATACAATTACTATTTACGTGAAATAGTTGGAGCTACATTTGCTCAAAAGTTCGTGATAGAAGCAATGGCGGCAAAATTTGAGATTGAAAAATTTAACGGGAGAAATTTCTCACTGTGGAAATTGAAGATGAAGGCTATCTTGAGAAAAGATAATTGTCTGGCGGCTATTAGCAATAGGCCAGCGGAGATCACAGATGACAACAAATGGAATGAGATGGATGGAAATGCTGTTGCAAATCTTCATCTGGCAGTTGCAGATGAGATATTGTCTAGCATAGAGGAGAAGAAAACAGCAAAAGAAATTTGGGATCATCTCGAAAAATTATACGAGGCCAAGTCACTTCACAACAAGATTTTCCTTAAGAGGAAATGATACACTCTACGGATGTCAGAATCTACTTCAGTGACAGAGCACATTAACACCTTGAATACTCTATTTTCTCAACTCACATCACTGAGTTATAAAATAGAGTCACAAGAGCGTGCTGAACTTCTACTTCAAAGTCTACCAGATTCATATGATCAACTCATCATCAATCTGACAAATAATACAGACAATCTAGTCTTCAATAATATTGCAGCTGTTATTCTGGAAGAAGAAAATCGGCATAAAAATAAGCAAGACAGATTGGCCAATTCGCAGCAAGCGGAGGCGCTAACGGTGATGAGAGGGAGATCAATGGAACGTGGCTCAAGTGGGAGCCAAAATCATGGTAGGTCCAAATCAAGAAGTAAGAAGAACATGAAGTGCTACCATTGTGGCAAGAAGGGTCACCTGAAGAAGGATTGCTAGAGTTTAAATAAAAATTATAGTCCTCATGGAAATATAGCATCTACCTCAAATGAAGGTGAAGCTTTGTGTTGTGAAGCAGCGATGACTTCAGAAGGCAGAAAAAGATTTGCTGATGTATGGCTCATTGACTCTAGAGCCTCATTTCATATGACCTCTCAGAGAGAGTGGTTCCATTATTATGAATCTATCTCAGGAGGATCTGTGTACACAGTAAATAATCATGCCTTGAAGATTGTCGGTATTGGAACCATCAAG
The DNA here is from genome assembly GCA_947687605.1 of Reutealis trisperma. Classification (NCBI taxonomy): domain Eukaryota; kingdom Viridiplantae; phylum Streptophyta; class Magnoliopsida; order Malpighiales; family Euphorbiaceae; genus Reutealis; species Reutealis trisperma. The sequence continues at coordinate 724,351 of CANTUT010000032.1, forward strand.
TTGAAGATGTATGATGGTACAATTCACACTATTCAAAACGTGCGACATGTAGAGGGCTCACAAAAGAATTTGTTGTCTGAAGGACAACTAGATGATCTTGGGTGTAGGATCGAAACTCAGAATGGGATTAAGAAAATAATCCGTGGTGCGCTTGTACTTATGAAAGGACAGAAAATGGCTGCAAATTTGTATATACTGATAGGAGAGACTCTACAAGAAGGAGAAGCATCTGTTGCTTCAAGCAGTTCAACTGAAAGATCTACAACAATATGGCATCAGAAACTTAGGCATATGTCTGAGCAGGGAATGAAAATTCTTGTAGAACATAATCTACTTCCGGGACTCACTAAGGTGTCCTTACCTTTTTATGAGTATTGTGTGACAAGTAAGCAGCATAGGTTAAAATTCAACACATCAAATTCTAGAAGCAAGAAAGTTTTAGAATTAGTTCACTCTGATGTATGGCAAGCACCAGTTACATCCCTGGGAGGAGCGAAGTACTTTGTGTCCTTCATAGATGATTATTCCAGGAGATGTTGGGTATTTCCTATCAAGGGGAAGGGAGATGTGTTTTCAGTTTTCAAAGCGTTCAAAGCGCGGATAGAACTTGAATATGGGAAAACGATCAAGTGTTTGAGAACAGATAATGGAGGAGAATATACCAGCAATGAGTTTGCTGAGTTTTGTAATCAAGAAGGCATTAAGAGACAGTTTACTACGGCATACACTCCTCAACAAAATGGAGTGGCAGAGAGGATGAACAGAACCCTGTTAGAAAGAACAAGGGCCATGTTGGGAGCTGCTGGTCTAGAAAAAATATTTTGGGCAGAAGCAGTCAACACCGCCTGTTATGTGATCAATCGATCACCATCAACTGCAATTGAGTTGAAAACACCGATGGAGATGTGGACGGGAAAGCCTGTTGATTATTCAAACCTCCATGTATTTGGAAGTCCTATGTACGTGATGTACAACACTCAAGAAACTACAAAGTTAGATCCAAAATCTAGAAAATGCATATTTCTGGGTTATGCTGATGGAGTAAAGGGGTATCGCCTATGGGATCCCACTACCCATAAGGTTGTCATCAGCAGGGATGTGATATTTGCAGAAGGGAAGCTGCAAGAGAAAGGTGATAGTAGCAGTTCAAATGAAGGTCCAGAAACTACAATAGTACAGGTGGAAAAAGAGTCTGATTCAAAGGATTCTTCTGAAGTAATACCAGAAATTGAGAAACAAGAACCAGTTGAGTTTGAAACTACAGAAGTTCGACGGTCAACTCGTGAAAGAAAAACACCAGCTTGGCAGTCTGATTATTTTATGGAGAGTAATGTTGCATACTGTCTTCTAACAGAGAAAGGGGAGCCATCAACTCTCCAAGAAGCAATGAATAGTTCAGATGCATCTCAGTGGATGGTAGCAATGCAGGAGGAAATGGAAGCTCTTCATAAGAACAAGACTTGGGAGCTTGTGCAGTTACCACAAGGAAGAAGGCCTATTGGCAATAAATGGGTCTTCAAGATCAAACGAAATAGTGATGATCAAGTGGAGCGGTATCGTGCAAGATTGGTTGTAAAAGGGTATGCTCAGAAAGAAGGGATTGATTTTAATGAGATATTTTCCCCTGTGGTTCGACTTAATACAGTCCGAGTAGTTCTGGCAATGTGTGCTACTCTTGACCGACACCTAGAGCAGTTAGATGTGAAAACTACTTTTCTTCATGGAGATCTTGAAGAAGAAATTTATATGCTCCAACCAGAAGAATTTGAAGAACATGGAAAGGAGAACTTGGTTTGTAGGTTGAACAAATCTCTATACGGTCTCAAACAGGCGCCGAGGTGTTGGTATAAGAGATTTGATTCCTTCATCATGAGCCTTGGATACAGCAGATTAAATGCAGACCCTTGTGCCTATTTCAAGAGGTTTGGAGATAATGATTTCATCATTCTACTGTTGTATGTTGATGACATGTTGGTAGCAGGCCCCAACAAAGATCTTATCAGAGAACTAAAGGCTCAGTTGGCTAGGGAGTTTGAAATGAAGGACTTGGGACCGGCAAACAAGATTCTAGGGATGCAAATTCACCGAGACATAAATAATAGAAAGATTTGGCTTTCTCAAAAGAATTATTTGAAGAAAATCTTGCGACGCTTTAACATGCAAGATTGTAAGCCAATTTCTACCCCACTTCCTGTTAATTTCAAGTTATCCTCCAAGATGAGTCCTAGCAGTGAAGTAGAGAGGATGGAGATGTCTCGAGTACTGTATGCATCAGCAGTGGGAAGTTTAATGTTTGCTATGATTTGTACAAGACCAGACATTGCACATGCAGTGGGAGTGGTTAGTAGATACATGGCGAATCCTGGTAGAGAGCATTGGAATGCTGTGAAAAGGGTCTTGAGATACATTAAGGGGACCTCAGATGCTGCATTATGTTATGGAGGATTAGATTTTACTGTCAGAGGGTATGTTGACTCAGATTATGCAGGTGATTTGGATAAAAGTAAATCCACTACAGGTTATGTGTTTATTCTTGCTGGAGGAGCAGTAAGCTGGGTTTCAAAACTGCAGTCAGTTGTGGCTACATCAACAACAGAAGCAGAGTATATAGCAGCTACACAAGCCAGTAAAGAAGCAATCTGGTTGAAAATGATAATGGAAGAACTCGGGCACAAACAGGAAAATATTTCTTTGTTTTGTGACAGTCAGAGTGCCTTGCATCTTGCAAGGAATCCAGCTTTTCATTCAAAGACAAAGCACATTCGAGTTCAATACCATTTCGTTCGTGAGAAAATAGAAGAAGGAACAGTGGATATGCAGAAAATTCATACGAAAGAGAACCTGGCAGATTTTATGACAAAGGCAGTCAATACTGACAAGTTTATTTGGTGTCGATCCTCTAGTGGCCTAGCAGAGACGTAAGCAACATGGAAATGGCAAGATAGAGAGAACGGTGTGAAGATTGATTGATCCTTAATCAAATCTTCAAGTGGGAGATTGTCAACAAAAGATGCACCAAATTTAGTTAATTGTCAACAAAAGAGGCACCAAATTTTGAAATAGAATAGCATACCAAAAAAGGAAATGGAAGCCAACCAATTAACAACTAATTGGTTTGAATTTTTTGTTTCTTGGATGGCTATAAATAGCCATGAAGACAAGGCCTAAATCCATCCTATTTTGAGAGAAAATATTTAGAGAGTTAGAGTGATTAATTTCCTATTACAAAGAGAGAATTAAAATTGTTTCTCCTTTATAAATAGAGAGATTGTAATTCCTATTATTTTCATAGTAAAATTCTTCTATTCTTGCCCGTGGTTTTTACCCTAATTTGTTTAGGAGTTTTCCACGTAAAATCTGTGTGTCTAAATAATCTTCTCAATTTATTTGCTGCGGTTTTGCTCTAATCCGGTGTCAATTTCGCAATATTATAGAGTAGATTAGGCTGATTTCTTTTAAGAAAAATAATATTGTTTTCTCATAGTGCAGAGCACATGGAAGCTTCGTGTTAATGGCTATAATGGGAGATTTTCAGCTTTTTGTGCTCTGTTCTTTTGTTTTTGAAATTGAAGTGGTAGCCCATTGGATTAAAGGAAGTGGTGGGGCGAGCAATGGGGCTAATGGGATATCAACTGTTACGCCCGTGGGTATCCCTTCGCAGCAACTGTTACGCCCGTGGGGCTAATGGTGATCACTTTTTTTTTTTTTTTTTTCTAAATAAATTTAACTCCCGAAATCTTTTTTTTTAAATAAAATTTAAAATTTAAAATATATTATTTATGTTCATACCGTGTTATCCATTGCGTTTAGATTTTTTAAATAATAAACTAATAATGTTACGTTTCTATTGATTCTTATCGTGTTATCCGATCACGACCTACTAATATTAATTGCCATCACTATATATGCATTATTCATTATATTCATATAATTAATATTTAAAATTGCTACACAATAAAAAAAATTATTTCTCCGGTAGAAAAAATGGGGTTTTCATGGATAAAGAAAGAATCAAAATTAATAAAATCCGCCGATATTCTCTTTTGATTTACGTTGGTTCCAATATTTTCTATTATATTTTATATAAATAATATCATCCCTACTATTATTGCCACATTCATCACCAGTTTCACTCATTCATTCTCTACCATCACTCAACGCTCTTTCTATTTGATTTCGTCTCATCTCTATTTTTTACCATATGATTGTGGGTGTATTTGTGCTTACTATTGTTAGAGTGATACTTTTATTTTTCATTATTTTGCATTAAATTGTACTTTGTTTTTTATGTTATTGTGTCTTTTTATATTAGAAGTTTTGTTATGTATTTTCTTGTTGAAAGTTATTTTTTTGTTATGAGTCTAGTGGTATATATATGCATGTTACGTTTCATATGTTTGCAAAGAAAATAATGGTTTGTCACATTATTTTATTATTACAGTCGTAATTTTTTAAAACCAACTATATAGCAGTTGAATGTTCTGTTAAGTATTTGCGATCTGTAAATCAATTTGCTCTTATTAAAGTACTTGATTTTATATCATATCATTTTCTATTGAAATTTCTATTCATACATTGATGATTAATGAATTTTAAATTTATTTCAAAAAAAAAATATGATAGATAAGGGAATTTAATTCACTTTCTTTTCTTGAAGGAAAAAAACTTAGTATTAATTGACACAAAAATTAATATGAAAATACTCTTGACTTACTAGATAAAAAAAAATTACAATTTCATTAACCCCAATAGTTAGTTTGATTAGTAAAAAGATTTTTTTATTAATTAGAATTAAATTTAGCAATTTTTGAATTTATACACTAATTGATTAAGTATGATAAGATATACTATTCAACTCAATAAAAAAAAAATAACTTGATATCAATTAACACCTAAATCAACTTAAGGATACTTATAATTGTAATCACTTGAATAAAAAAAATACTTCATTCGTCTCAAAAAAAAAATTTATCACTTTTTTTCAAAAAGATTAAGAGTATAATAAATAAAATAATATTTTTTCTTTTATATTATTAATAGTATAATAAATACACTCAATTTTAATTTTTTTAAGATATTAAATGCATAGTAAATGTAAAACCTTAAATTTTCATATTTCTCAATTATATTTTTTTAAAAGGAAATACTTATTAAATTATGTGGTATTTTAGCTATTAATTATGTCACGCCCCGAACCTGAAGGCACGTAACTGACACTAGGATACGAGAAATGTACTTGCCTACTAGTGCTCGTAGTAAATCTAACAGAAACACACAACAGAAAATCCAAAATTGAAAAGCCCATACAAGTTAAGCAGATCCAATTAAATCTCAATAATAAACAAGGTCACATTGGCCCAATAACTCGTTTATTTTCATAAATGTAATAAATTACAAAAGGATTCTGCTTAACAATAGTATTTCAAACCAATAATACATAACTGAATATTAAACAATATACAGATACAAGGTGTAACATTGCGGAATTTTAAAGCTATATTTACAATTATACATATATTACATACATTTCTCAATACTCAATAATATAACTACTGCCGAAAGAAAATTGGCAGTTTACTCAGTTTACAATTCCTTCACAGGCTCATTCCCTGACCTGAAAATAACAAAATGAACAGGAATGAGCGTCCGACTCAATGAATGATACCAGCTAATATATTAAACTGGTGTCCTACAGATAGATTCTAATGCTCATGCTATGCATTATGTCAAAAAAACAGACAATTCACATCATCAAGCAGGGATGAGATACGATCCACAGTACCACATTAACACTCAATAAAGGGAGCCGATCCCCTTATACTGGCTCTCTAAGTCCAATAATCAATCTCTTGTGTCCAATGAGCCTGGCCAGCACTGGTCCGTACCATGCAGCCCTGACCCGACTGATAGTAGCCCTGGCGATGAGTAGGCCCGGCCAACATACACCAATCATAGCTCATCTTCTCAACATCACTAAAATCATAATCATAACCAAATCTCATAATCGTAGGTGGTACTATATACTCCCGACCTTTATCCGTCAATCACAATTACAATACAATACAGAATAGAGAATATCAATTCCTCATTCACAATCAAATGTTATATGTGTATATGCAATAATAGTACATAATATACATATATATACACACAAAAATGCAGATGTATATGAAAACAGGATAACATATTGTGGAGTATTACTCACCTAACTAACGATGCATTTGACTGGCTTCCTCGGAAGTGCAGCCTTTGAAACTCGGAAGACGCCAGAACACTGACACCTCACAACAAAGGATGTTATCAGGATAAAAATAACTCATATAACTAGACACAACTTAAAAACTATTGAGATTCTGATCGAGATCTCGACAGAATCACACTGAACTCAATAACATACTCAACAACTCATAACAACTACTCTAGAGACTGCTATATATAATATAACTTATTTAACAACTGAGATACAAGAGTTTCAGGTTAACTTTCACGAATTCTGATCATACGGATGTCGAGAGTAGCGCTGGAATGACGAAATAGAGCTACTGGACTGCTCCACGTGCCTCCGCTGCCGGTGGCAGATCTGGGTGATCTCCACACCAGCAGGTTCACCTCGACGTCAGGAGCTCAGAAGTCATGTCCACTCACGTCACTAGCCCTCCAGTGGCCAAAAAATGCCTCAGAAGCTTCGATTTTGCATTTTTTGATCTCTTCTTCCGGTGAACCTCATGGGGCATGGTTGGTACCAAAAGGAAGCCCTTGATACCAGGAGTCAAACAAGACTGGCCATGCTCGATTTGGCCACCAAAATCGGTCGAAAATTGGTGTTGAAGATTTGGCACTAGCGAAACCTCTCTCCTCACGTACGCCGCCGTCCGCCGCCCGATCGGAGAGCCGCTGCCTCCCCTGAGATCGCCGGATGGTGGGCTAGCCACTGGTGGTGGCGGTGCAGCCCACCGTCGGACGGGTGGTGGCTTACCACCACCCAGCACTCCCCCTCTCTCTCTCCTGCTCCTGCTGCCTCTCTCTCTCTCCCCGTGTTTCTTTTCCTTCCTTAGCAGCCAATCATTATCTCCCATTTCTTTTTCTTTTTCTTCTTTTTTCTTTTCTTTTCTTAACTCCAACATATATATACTAATATATGTATAACAATAATAACAATAATAATAATAATAATAATAATAATAATAATTATTATTATTATTATTATTATTATTATTATTATTATTATTATTATTATTATTATAATAAAATCCTGAAATTCCAGAAATATATATAATTAGCAATATAATTTAGATTAATCAAACACAATATTTATATTCAAATATCAAAATATAATTTCTCCAATAACCATAATAATATCATAATAATATACATATATAATATTGTAATAAAATTACTATTAATAATATATATTCAAATGGTATAAATATATATTTTAATAAAATATAACTTTAATATTTGCTTAAATAAATAAAATAATAGAATAATATATTTTCGTACAAAAATAGGATTTTAGAAAAATAATTGAAAATTCAGGGTATTTCAAATTATTACCTTAAATTTAAATTTAATTAATTAAGTAAATTATGTGTTAAATTTTGTTGCTGTTACTATTACTATTATTATTATAAAATGGGACAGATCTAATTAGTTCCTAAGAACCAATTAGAATATGCCCGTCCCAGCACAGAAAGAGGCACAAAGAGAGAGAGAGAGAGAGAGGAGTTGCTGCCAGCCAAGGGACGCCATCCGTTCTACGAACTGCTGCCTGCACCAACCAGGGAGATCCAGGAGGCGCCGACAAAGTCACCCTCCGAAGCACGTCGCCAACCATGACTGCTAGTCACCGAACGCACCGAACAACCGTCCGCCAGCTAGGATTTTTCAAGCTCTTTTTTCAGCTAATTCTAATCTCCATTTGCAACAATTTTGGTACCTTTAGATTCCTTTTTTCTTAAGTTTCATTTTGGTGTAGTATTTGCTAATTTTTGTGATTATTGATTTGGCCTGAATTCAGCGATCTCTCCCGGCTGCTGACATAAATTTTGTCAGACGACCGACGAGTGAGGTAGAGTGACATATATAGTTGGATTCTACTCTTTGAGATGAGTTCGTTGGTGGTGAATTCATGGCTATTGGTTATCGTTGATATTTTCCGGTGACATTCCGGTGAGCGTCATTTATCATATTTTATATCATGATTTCGGCGTATGATTTGAGTTTTTATGAGTGAAAATTGTTTGTGAAGATGATAGTTGAATAGTCTATAAGAAAAGTTTTAATTAATTTATTTGTTAGTAAATTACAAAGTATTTTAAGTTGTTATATTTAAGGGGGATTAGATTGTTAAGAGAATTTGATTATATAATTGTCATTATATTCCTATTCTAATAATTTTGTAATACTTCATTTTATAGATCGTCCAGGACAGTCCTCTGTAGCTTCTAGTCATAATCAGTGAAACTTCTAAATTTTGCTCTTCTATATTATGAGTGATGCTTCTAATATATATTTTCTATTAATCATGCATTGCATTGTGTGCATATATATATATATATATATATATATATATATATATATATATATATATATATATATATATATATATATATATATATATATATATATATATATATGACATTTGTGTGTCTTTGTTATTCTATGTTTGTGCTACATATTCTATATGTATGTTGGATGGGGCTAGAATGATACAGAAACCACTTAGGGTATACGGATATGATTATAATGAGATTGTGAAGATGAGCTAAGACTGGTGTATGATGACCAGGCTTGCTCATTGCCAGGGCTGCTGCCAGTCAGGTCAGGGTTGCGTGGTACAAACTAGTGATAGCTAGACCCATTGGTCTAAGAGACTGATTATTGAATTAAGAGAATCAGTATTGGGGATCAGCTCCCTAAGTTTGAGGTCAGTGTGACTTATGTGGACTAAACTCTATCCCTGTTTGTTTTGTATTGATTGGTTGTTTTGATGACACAATTGCATAAACATTATAGTCTAGACTTATTTGGTTCACCAAGTAAGTATATTTGTAGTATTATTCATTGAGTTAAGATGCTCATCCTTGTCTCTCTATATTTTTTTTTAGGTTGCAGGATGAGCTTAAAGTTATGATTATTATTGAGTCTTTCTCTGTCTTCTTACCCGACAAGGGATTTTATGTTACTTTATTATTGTACTATTATTTTAGAAATCTGCAATTATAGTTATGTGGTTTGTATTATGATGTTAGTATAGCCTTGGCACCTAATGTTTGTATTAGCTATGATAAGATTCTCTGGTGACAATACTTTTGGTTATTGATATCATTATTGTATATTACTGTTAGTGTGGCGTGGTGTGAATTGTCTATTCTATTAACGAGTTGATTTTGACATGGGATAAGAGTTATGAAATTTTTATGTATTATCCTGAGTGTTATCTTGTCTTATTTAATTGACTGTAGGTACTGAAAGTCTTAAATTGTCTCATATCTCAGTGTAAGTCACGTACTTTAAAAATCAGGTCGTAACAGTAAATATAGGGATTAATAGGGAATAAAGATAAAAAAAAATAAAGTAAAAAAATAATGTTACTAATAAAAATGTGGTAATTTAAAAAGTGCGATTTTTTTTTTTAAATGAAGGGAGTATAAATTATAACTTGCAAATTAGTAATAAAAAAAGAGGTTTTTTTAAGGGGAAAGAAAAGGCAACTTCAAGGAAGTGCGTAGAGCGAGTTGGAGAGGAGTGCACGTATAGGAGAATCTTGATTCTTGAGTCCAGCTTAGCTGCCAAGGAATTCTGTTGGGGATTCCATTAATTCCAATTCTATGAATGATTTATAGCAGCCGGGAAATTATTTCTTCTTTTCTCTAAATAACAGAATGACTTTTGCGTGGACGTTTACTCATGTTTAAGGGAATAAACATGAAAAAATTGATTTAAATACACTCTAATATATTAAAAAAAAAAGATTATATATATAATTTAGAGAAAAAGCTTGAATTTAAATATTTTATTTGACTTGATTAAGTATTTGTAAAATTATAATATTAGAATTTTAAAAGTTAATTTAATTGATAAAAGAGTTTGCTCTTCTTTTTGTTGATTAAAGTTCAATTTTGATAGGGAAATATTTTAATTATAAATTTCTTAAGTTTCATTTGGGTTAAGAGATTTTTAAACCTATATATTTAATAAAATCCATGGATTTTAAATTCATAAATTGTGAAATTTATAGATTTTAAACATTTCACCGTACGGATTAATTTAAAATCAATAAATTATTAGGGACAATATTAAAATATAAAAAATTATCACAACCTCTCATATACTAAAAATAATAAATTTTGAAATTTTTCACTTAGGAGACGGAAAATTAAAATATTAAAAAATGAAAGATTTTGGAAGGTAAAAAATTTTTTAAAATTAATGACCATCTTTTAGATTGTCAAACGGTGAATTTAACATAAATTGATGAATTTTATAAAATCTTGCATACTAAATAAGGCCTTAATTTTTGTGTGAATAATTTGTTTTTGATAGTAATTTACCCTTATTATTATTATTATTATTATTATAGTATGTTTTTATATACGCAATTTCCTTAGATAAAAATGAATAAAAAGGTTCAGTGTACTAGACTTCATTGTCCCCAATATGGGAACCTGAGCTGGCCACTGATGTAGCCTTCCTCAAATTATTAGTGCTCGTCGGAAATGGATAGGAAAAGTAGGAATCCATTATCAACCAACTAAAAATTTATAAATTAATATTAAATATATTAATTTTTATAAATTTTAATTAAAACATATAAAAATATAATAATTTATAAAAAAATTAATGAAGTAATTTCATATAAATTTAATTAAAAAAATTATTTAGTACATTGTGAAAAACTGGAATTAAATTTTAAATAGCATTTTTTATCCCACACGAGGACTTTAGGTTAAATAGGAACTTGTTGTGTACGTTGGTCCAGTGGTCAAATCTCCTTGAAGTTCTATCGACTTGAATTTAAGTCAGTCAATCTATTGGCTCAGCTTAGTGAGTTCATGGCAAATTGCTCGAAAGGTTGCTGGAAAGTTATTGTATTTGGGATGAAAGCTTTCAACACGACACTGCCGTATATTTAATAAGTCGTAATATAATATAATTAAATATATTTTATATACTTAAAATATATTCGATTACATTGCCTTACGATATATATTAAACATAGCTTAATAGTGTTAATTTTTCATAATATAAATATCTTAAATTTAAATTCCAATTTAAATTTTACTAAAAAAAATACTTGACAAAAACAAAAACAAATTTCTAAACTTAAGTGATCATGTAATGAGGGATTAAGAGATAGAAGGGATTGCAAATGAATCCAACTCCAAATTCAGTTTGATAAAAAGTTATTGGAAGTTAAACGAAGTAAAGTTAGATTTCAATTTTTAAACTCTTTAAATCCGAATTCCGCTTAATAAAATTTATTAGAGTATTTGTTTTAAATATAAATTCACGAGTTGAGAATTATTTAATTTTTAAAGTTTAAATTCAAACATTTTACTTATGATATAAATTAAGGCGTTATAGTTTTTAGGTAAAAAACATTTTCAAGCTTTTCGGCTTCATTTGGATTAAGAGATTTTTAAATTAATGAATTATGAAAACCATAGATTTTAAAAATTTTGCCATTTGAATTAATTATAAAATTAATAGATTGTTAGAGGTAATTTTGAAATAAAAAAAATATATCGTAATCTCTTGTACATAAAAAATGATAGATTTTGAGCTTTCTCACCTATAATGTGGAAAATAAAAATTTTCAAAAATGAAAAATTTTGGAAGGTAGAAGATTTTTCAAAATATATGAATTTTGACTATCTTTTTTATTGCCAAATTATAAATTTAGCCAAAATTTATAAATTTTTTAAAATCTCTCATTTGAAATCTCTCATACCAAATAAGGCTTTCAACTTTTATAAATTTGGCTATCTTTATAGATTTATTTGTAGATATTAAATCATAGGATTTTTATTTTTCACCATATTAAAAGATTTTTTAACTGGGCTGATAGAGCATAAACAACACTCGTGTTAAAAGTGTGTCAAGGGTTTTCATCACCTAATTAAGATAATTTCAGCTTATTGTATACAATGATTAGGAAAAAAGAAACAAGAAAGTAAAATTGTTGGTGGAATTTTTGTAAATGTGAGCGTGTCACGCTTATGAGATACACAAACTTTGTGATTGTGCCTTAAATGACTTATTTTGATCAAACGGACTATGGATTCCCAAACTTTCTTGGCCGCAGTTTACTTAAATTTGACAAATGCTGGTACAAGTAATTGCAATTGTAATTTAAGAATTGAAATGTCGATGAAAGGTAAAGGTGTTGGAAATTATGAATAGTAATGAAACTTTGCTTGCATTGATTGAAATTGAGGCTATTTGCATTAAAAGGAAACATTAACAACTGACTAGGTATTGAAACTGTAAATGTTTGAAAATTGAAATTGATTAAAATGCTTGAAAAGAAAATGAAAGACAGAAATTGATTGCTTTGAAGAGAAATGAAATGCTTGAGTTTGTTGTACTTTCGGTAGTTTTTGTGATGATCCTCCTTCCCCCCTTCATCATTTTCTCACTTTTTTATTTTCTCATGTAACTGCCCATTCTCTCTCCCATTAAGTAATAGCTCTATTTTTGCCTTCATGTTTCTCAAATCTCTCTTATCTCCTCACTTGTTCATTTACTGCCCCTTACGCTTCTTACTCAACTCTCCACTATCCATTTCTATCAATTCAATTTTATTTTATAATTTTATAATTAATGGGTTAGATCTTATGCATGAGTTAAAATAAATGGATTTTAATTGACTGCAAATTTTGAGTGTAAACAAAAACAAAAATCAAACACTCCTTTTTACAAACATTAGGGAAACTAAAAGATCAGTAAAAATTAGGAGTGTAAACGAGCCGAGTTTTAATTTGTTGAAACTCGGTTCATATTTTTTTTTCCGAGTTTGAGTTTGAATTTTAGATCAAATTTGAAAATCATGTTTAAACTTAGTTTGCTTAAAACTCGAGCCGAGCTCAAGCTCAACTCGAATTCGGCTCGTTAATAAATTATAATCGAGCTAACCTATTAAAATACTCAATTTCATAAATATTTGTTTCTAATAAAATAACTATAATGAAAACACTTAAAACTAATATAAAAGTAAAAATATCCAATTAGTGAAAAAATATAATCATAAAATTGAGTATTACATGTATTACAAATATATTAATTAATAAAAAAAATATTTTATATAATATGAAAATATTAGGTTATGTTAATCATGAATATATATATTTTAGTCAATTTGAATTAGTAAAAAGTTTAGAGAAGTGTTAAAATATATTTTTTGGAATGCAAAACTTATTAAGTTAATAATAATAATAATAATAGAATTGTTTATGAGCCTATTAATCGAGCCTTTTGTGAGTTTGTTCACGAGCGTATAATCGAACTGTTTACGAGTCTAATCGAGTTGAGCTTCATTTTGCTTAAGTTCGACTCATTTATTTATCGAACTTTAAAATAAAACTCAAGTTTGACTCGTTTATAAATTGATCTGAACGCGAAAAAGTTTTTATCAAGCCGAATATTGAGCTATTCGTGAATAGCTCGGCTCATTTATACTCTTAGTAAAAATGCTATCCAATGACCACAATATAAAAGAGCCAAGTGCTTCATGGGAGCGCTGGCCAAGAAGATCAACAACTATCTCGTAAACACCTTCAAAAATATAAGAAAGAAAACTCTGATTCGGCAACAAAATAAAAAATAAAACTTAGTGAATCAAATAAAATCAATTATAAAACAAAGAAAAAAGCACACAATTAAATGATAAATTCATAATCACAATTAAATGATAATCAAGCAGACAACACAAGAGAGAATGAAGATGCTTAAAATTTTTGCAATTTTAATATAAAAATCAGAACAAACTTTATTATTTTCTTTGATTCAATCCAAAAAAAAGGTAAAAAAATGCACTCGCTTTTCCCTCAATCCATCTATTAATTCATTAAAAAAAAAAAAAAAAACAAAACGATACGCTGTATCCAGAATATATATATATAACTTTTTGAATCAAAAAAAAAAAAATTAAGATAAAAAAAAGAATTCATGAGTCATATCAATCATCTTACAAACTGAGGACTCCTTAAAGGTCTTCAACCAGCACCTATCTTCTCAGTCGCCTTTGGTTTCTTAGATTTCTTAACCTTCACCTTCTTTTATCTCCGCATTAACAACTCCGCCATCCACTTCGCCTGAAGTTTCAGCGTCGCTATCGTCCCTATCATCGAAATGCCGCTTCGATCCATTTCTAGATACGGAATATTCATCGGAAGAGGCGGCGGCTCGCTGTGCATTTAGGATTCACAGGTGGCGATCCTCCGAATATTGCTCAATAGAGTAGAAAATGTCAGGAGTGGCGACTGTGATACCGTTATCACCATGTCCGATAAAATTCTTCGATGATGAGATTTTCGAGTGCTTCCTGTTCTGCTTTTAGTGTAGAGCCAGAGCGACGGAGAGAGATGAGCTTGAGAGAGTACAATGCTTTCATAGTTCCTATTGTTTATAAAACGGCAACGTTTGATTTTTGTCGTAATTTTTTTTTTTCCTTATCGTCATTTCCAATCACCTAAAAAAAACCCTTCACGCACTTTTACACGTATATCTTTCACGCTCCGTTAGTCCAATTAAAAAGTCTTTTAATACGATGAAAAGGAAAAATTTGAAAGCTTAATATATACAAATAAATCTCAAAAATTTAATAGTCAAAATTATAAAAGTCCATGGATTTGAAAAATGCATTTTGCCTAGTTTTTATTAATACTAGCACGTGTATTTGCAAATAATGAATATTTAAATTTTTATTATGGATACAAAAATTTAATGATATTCAATTAACCTTGAATTTATCATATTTTATTATAGTTTTGGAAAAACTATACGAAATTACCTCATTAAATTTGTAAATAAAATATTGTTAATAATGACAAAATAATATTACTATTACAAATGTCACGGTCTGATTTTCAAGACACATGATCGATACTATGGTACGAAAAAATTTAAAACTTTTAGCACCCGTAATCAATCTAACAAGACTAAACAATAGGTAAAATAATACATAATGATTTCATAAGCTTGTTACTTGAGACTATGGGTCCGCCCGCTAATAGAGTTATCAACTCACACTACATCACATAACGGTAATACATAATAATAGTCTCAACAACCTAAAAGTAACTGTCAACAGGGAGTCTTATCATACATAATACAAACAATAAATGTTAAGTCCATAATAATATCAAAGTACAAACCACATTACTGTAATTGCAGAATTCTAAAGTGATAATACAAATGATAAATAGGTTCACATGAAATCCTTTACAAGAGAAGAAGGCAGAGAAAAACTCAACAATAATCATAACTTATAAACCCATCTTGTAACCTGGAAAAATTAGTAAGACAGAGATGAGCTCCTCAACTTTCACGACCCAATTTCCAGATTGTGATAGTCTAGGAGCTTAGAGAGACATAAGGTCACCTAAACACATAAAATCTCATTGAACTTATTATCATTTAACATATTCCAATTTATAACCTATCCCAAAATCGAAACCCTATTCACTTTTTACTATTTCCATTATTTCTTTATCCATTCATTTATAGCCATTACTCTTGAATTCCATTTCATAGCCATTGATTGGGATATCATTCTTAAGTATTAATGAATAGTTTTCATACATTCTTACTTACTATCATAAATATGTATATACAACAATTAATTTGTTTACAATATTTTCCAATACAATACATTTTAATACTAAGGCATCAAGTACCATGGAGCTCTAGATCGATTATCTTCAGAGTGTCACAAGCAAAACTCAAAATATAGTAATTTAGCAGAGCAAGTTCCAAGCGAAGAAGCATAAATCAGAATTTACCTTGCCAATGAGTCACCCTGACTTGGAAAATTTTAAACAAATATGGAATGAGACAAACTCAGTGAGTATATAATCATATAACATAATACGAAGACAATACAAGATGTTATCACTTGGATAGGTTCAAGATAGCAATAAGGTGATGTTAATCAAAATTGGTCATTTAGAACTTTAGAATATGTTTTAGCAGAAATAGAATATCTTGGAAGCAGAAAGCTTCCTACACATGAATATTAAAGAGTAGCAGTCTAAGTCTTGCTCACTCACATGCATCACACTACGCAAAACTAATCGAGCCTTGAGGCTAGGCGTTCCCCCTAACAGATATTGGATACTTTCACTCTATCCAGGATCTTATACCAAGTACATAAAGTCTGATGTATTTTCTCACATCAAAGATGATTTCTGCTTAATCATATGTATTAATGAAAAACACATCCAAGATCTATAATATGAATTCAATGGAAAATAGTTTAGCATATCAATCATTCTCATCATGGAGCACAATATAAAATCAATGTAGGAGGCTCATCATGGTCAAATATCATATAAGAAAGATATGAATTTCCAAAGACTCAATAATCAATGGGCAACCATATATTCAATGTCATTTCAAGGTACATGTCAAAAGGTGGTAATTCAAGCAATGATTGTAAGCAATGAGGCATATTTACATCATATTATTAAGTACTCACCTTGAATTCCTTTACTCCTATTAGTGTTCACTCTTGATTAATTTAGTGTTCTTCATGATCTTAAGTAATTTCTTTGCCTTTGCCTTGATGTTATACACCCATATCATTTTAATTACATATCAATTAGTAACTAATGATGTTACCAATTATAACTTATCTATCTTATACTTATTTTATTATTTTAACTTACAATAGAGGTGTATCAATAGTGTCATATTCATACTTATACATATTTCTAATAATTTCCAAGCTAAATTCCTTATTCAATTTCATGAATTCAAGTTTAAATCTCAAAATTTCCAAATTGATCCATAAACCTAAAATTTGGAGAAAACTATCAATTTCCCTTTCAAACCTTAAATTAACTATAGATTTATCAAATTAACACTTGGGCAATTAATTCCCATCAATTATTTTAAATTAATTCACTCTTATTTATAAGAATCTTAACTTGTCCCACTTAGGTCAAATTTGGGGAAAACTTAACATTTCTCATCAAATCTTCAAATTAGTTGTAGAAATGTGAAATTAACATAACATAAAACTTATATGATCATTCAATGATCACAATCTAGCATTAGAACCCCAAGTTCCCCTTTAACTAAGTTTAAGTCACTAAGACTCCCAAGTCTATAACCAAGTTTTCAAAATTCATTATAACACTTTTAAATCATTTTTCTCCATCTAAAATAATCTTAGATTCCTTCAATTAGAATTTAGAATACTTTCTTACACTCACTTTCTATCTTGACCGAATTTTATATATGTAATAGGTGAAAATTATGCAACCTAAATATTAAAATTATACTTAGAGCATATAAAAGAAAAGAAGAACATAATTTCTTACCTTGGAAGATTTTGGTTTGGTAAGTTCTTATTGCTATTGGTGTAGAGAGAATTTATTTTAGTTGGAGTGGAGCTTTTTCGGTGTAGAGAATTGTAAATGGTGCACATAAAATGAATTAATATATATATATATATATATATAGGTTGGATGGTGAGGATTTGATTGAGCTTAATCCAATGGCTAAGATTTGATCTTAATGAATGGGTATGATCTACTTCATTTGGATAGTCATGATTTCATCTAAATTTGTGATGTTCATCATATGGTATTAAAATACTAAAAATGAACCTAGACTTGTATGTAGGAAGGATAGGAATTCAATTTGCTTTAGGATTTTGACTTAGATTAATGTTTGTGGCTATCTCTACAGTATCAAATTCTCATTTGTCTTAGGCCAATTATTCTAGCTCATAATTTTAATGTTCATTCACTATTAGACCCATGGGCTAACAAGCCCATAAGCCCATTATCACGCTTAGAAATTTTCATTTTAAATTCCTTTCTTTCCTTTCACTTTAACTTTTAAATTTGCGTTCTCTAACTTTTTTATATACATTATTAGTTATCATATAAATTCTATTTAATTCATTAGAGTATAATTAATCATAACAGAATCATAAACTAGGCAAACATCGCATATTAAGTCTTAAGATTCCTATCCAATTCCTTATCATTTCTATACTATACCAACATTCAAAAATCTAATCCTTTATTATCGTTAGTAACTAGAATGAGCTATGAAATCCTTGGGTATTACATCAACTCAGTAAATGATACTACTAATATACTTGCCTAGTGCTCAAGTAATATCTAAATATCATGTTCATGCAGCGTGTCATCCATACATCCATTCCATGCAATCATACAGGGATGAAATTTAGTCCACAGAAACCACACTATCCATAATTTAGGGTGCTGATCCCCAATCCTAGTTCTCTTAATTCAACAATCAGTCTCTTAAATCTAATAGACTCGGTCGTTACTGATCTGTACCATGCAGTCTTGACTCAACTGGCAACCCCCTGGCGATAAGCAGGCCCAACCGTTATACATAAGTCATAGCTTATCTTCACAAATCTCATCATAATCATATTCATATATCCTAAGTGGTTCCCGTATCATCCTAACTCCATCCAATATACATATGGAATATGCAGCACATATATATTATGACAAACACATGCAAATGTCAAGATAATCTATTTATATTTTATATTACATAACTATACACACACACACGCACAATGCAATGCATGATTAACAGGAAAAT
Source organism: Reutealis trisperma (assembly GCA_947687605.1). Classification (NCBI taxonomy): domain Eukaryota; kingdom Viridiplantae; phylum Streptophyta; class Magnoliopsida; order Malpighiales; family Euphorbiaceae; genus Reutealis; species Reutealis trisperma. Next base: position 743,167 of record CANTUT010000032.1, read on the forward strand.
ATATTAGAAGTATCACTCATAGTACATAAGAGTAAAACTCAAGAGTATTACTAACTATGACTAAGAGTTGCGGAAAACGGTCTTGGACAATCTATAAAATAAAATATTAAAGGATCATTAGAATATTAAAATAAAATATTAAAGGATCATTAGAATATTAATATAATAATTAAAGAATCAACTCTTCCTAATTAATGAAAAAATCTACTAAAATTTGACAGAGTTCTATTCGGATAGGCCTAATCCCCCTTGAAACTTAAAGGTAAACTTATACATATACTTTTAGGATTATTAATTAATTAATTAGACTTCATATACTAACTGATCAATCATTATCCTTACAACCAATCTTGCTCAAACATCGAATTATATGTTGAAAAATCAAGTAGGGATGGCAATTTGTATCCTACCTATGGGTACTCACCCGAACTCTACTCAATTAAGGCGGATAATACTCAAGTTGATTGGGTAATGGGTATAGATAAACCCATACTCGAAAAAAAAGTATATGGAAGTTTTGAGGAAAAGTGAAAGATAATTTTTGAGACTTTTATTCACACAACTACATAAAAAGTCATTAAAAGTATATAAAAGTTAATAATTTTTTGAATACCTATTTACTTTTATAGATTTTAGAAAAGTTGTAATCAAATACTCATTGATTTCTATAGACTTTTTAAAAATATTTAAAAGTCATTATTAAATACTCCTTGACTTTTATAGTGTCTCTAAAAGTCATTAATTAATACCCTTTCACTTTTTAAATTTATAAAAGTTTTTAATTCTTCTAATTCAATACGCCCATATAAGTTTCACATACATTTATTTTATTGGAGTTTGTACTCACAACCATATAATTTTGATGCCAATTTCAATATTTTTTTATTCATTTCATTTCAAATACGTATCAATTCAAATATTCAATTCACTAAAATTATTTAATTTCATTATTATCAATAAATTAATTTAAATTAATAATATTACATTCGAGCCTTTTAAAATTATGAGAATTTGTATATTTAACAACAAAAACAAAAGGTAAAATTATATAAATAGTATATGAACTTTCAATTTTTACTATTTTGCTATCTCAATGTTGTTTTTTTTATTATTTATTTTGATTAAGTCTCTGAAGTCTTTAATTGTTATACAATTGAGTGCTTCTAACCAATTAAGACTAATCGAAGTGCATATTTAGCAAAAATTGAGCCCATATTCATTGAGTCATCAAAACAAGTTAGGTAAGAGATTTAAAATGACCTAAAATCTCCTAGATGCTTGTTAGAGAAAATATTATAGTTAAAAACTTGAAAAAAAAAATAGTTCACACAGATAGTCATTCAAAATCATTTTCTCACAAATTAACTATTGTCTTCTTATCTTCTCTTCTTTGGTCATTCATGATGCAACCCACTAACTATAGAAAGTTAAGAACTAAATATATTGACTCAAAACCCAAGGATCAAACAAAGAAGAATAAATAAAAGTTTGACCCAATTCACACCTGTTAAAGTGGTGAGCACCATAAGTTATCTTGATAAACTCAAATTTAAGTTCTAAACAAGAATTTAAAAGAATCTATCACTTGAAAAAAATTCAAAGATGATTATTATTATTCATAACTAGTCCTTCAATTACAATGGAGCCTTTGATTTATATGGAGCCTAACATTCTAACCCTAAAATCATATAAGAGTTAAGAAATATGATTCTATAAGGAAAAAAGAATCATTGTTAAAAATGGAATCCGAATTGAGAAATTAACTCTTAAAATCATGCCAAATAAAATAAATATGATGTGGATCTACTAATACATTAAGTTCAGGGCCCACAATTGCAAATAATATATTTAAAAACATAAAAACTCAGAATAAGCAGCTAGAGGCTGGTTGTGCCCATGATGATTGTCGCACCTGTGAAGAGAGTAGAACACCAGCCCGCTGTTGCGTTCGTGTGATAAGTTTGAACTCTGGGCCGATCACGACTATGACACCTTCAGTCTTCAGTGTTTTCTTATTCTTAACCTCCATTTCATAGCCAAGAGTAGGTGATCAATAGTTGGGGAGGTTTTGGTATCTTTTAGATAGTATGGAAGCCTTCTAAAGTTAATTCTTAACCTTGTATTTCCATGATCAACTCTTACAAGACTTCTTTCATTCCTTTCGTTCTTACCCTTGTCATTGGTTTTCCAATTCCTTGCAAAGGATCTTGGGAAGGTCTTGCAATCACAACTCCTTGATCTCTATCAATTCCCTTCATCTACCCATTCATCACCATCATTATGATCAAAATTTTATGCAACTAACTACAAAAAATAAATAAATAAATAAAATAAAAGGCAAAACTAAAGTTTCATATAAAATCATTTGTATTTGAAGAAGTGGTGTAAATTTTGGATTCTTATTAGAGTTTGATCAAATAAAATATAATGGGTTGGATCTACTGTGTTGGATTTTGAATACTTGAGCATGCAAGGAAAGAAAGATGATCAGGAGGGCCAAACCTTATGCCTCACAAAGGGCCTCTCACATTCAAGTTAGTTGCAAGTTTTGTTGGTGACCGGAGAAAGAGATTTCTCTTCTTTGGTTAAAAGGTTTTTAGTGAAAGAAATAGATGAGAGAGTGCATAGTTTAAACTACCTAAATTATATGTTGATTATTCTCTTTTGTATAATTCATGAATAGAACATATAACTATGACCTTTTTAGAGAAGAGAGAATGTCTTTTGACATAGTATACTCATGATTGGTGTGATTGGTATAGAGATAATGGGAACATGTGCAGAGATCTTATCCCTTGAGATATGTTAGGTGAATGGTGGTGTCAGAATCTAAGAGTATATTGCTTGATCAAAAGCCTTTTCTGATACTTGATTGTGACATATGTACTATGAGTCTCTAGTCACACAAAGTAGCTTGCAGGAAAAGTTATTTGTGGTTAAAATAAGAGGTAAAGGCCTTTTAAAGAGGGAGCGAAGATGAGGCTTTACTCCTCAAAATGAATAGGGCCTCTCCCATTGGGCTTACTTCCTTTTGAACTTTGTTTTTGGGCTTTGGTTGTCCATGAAGACCAAGAAATCTGTCTTTAGTGGGCTTTAATTTCTCTCGAGTCCACTATCTTCTTGGGTTATTTTATCTCTCATCATGGTCCATTTTGTTTTGGGTTTCATCTATTTATTTTATTTTTTTTACTCAAGATTTGTTTTGGGTTTTTGATTTTGAGTTCTTTTATCTGGTTTTTGTGTGTTTTCATCTGGTCCGCCACATGGTTGATCTACTGTAGCTTCGAAGTTCGCTCCTCACACGCTGGCATTCGCCATCCAATTAGGCATGATGCGAATTTAGGAGTTTATTTTTTGAAGTAATTACTGCCTGTGAACTAATTGAGTTTATTAATTAATCAAATTTCATGAGTAAAGTTTGATGCTTTTTAGCTGATTTAATAGGGTGATTTTTTTTTTTTTTTTGTTTGGACGAAAACCAGATCTGGTTATGCATTTTTTTTTATTTTTAAGTTTTTAACTTTAACAAGTGATGATCAAATTTCTGTGTTTTTTTTTTTTAACTATGAAACTCACATGCGGGTTTCAAGATGAATTCCAGTTCTGTTTTTTTTATTATTATTTAAAAATATCAATTGGGTTTCACAATTTCAATATATGTTGTCCTTTTCCTGACTTGTTTTCAGCTCATTTTCATTTTAAATCTCTTAACTGAATTGGCTTGATAACTCAATGAATGTTAGGCTTAATTTTTATTGATTAAGTATTCTGAGGACTCAATGGTATGACAATTAAAGATTTCAGATATTTGATTGAAATAAAAAATATTAAGATACTAAAATAATAAAAATTAAAAGTTTAGACATTATTTATGTAATTTTGCTAAAATAAAAAAATAAATATTGTTTAATGATCGAACTCACAAGAACAACTATATAATTTTGAAGAATCTAATATAAGATTGGCAATGAGATAGGGCGGAGCAAATTTTGAGATTTTCATTATTGTCTCATTAATAATCATTATAAATGTGAGACTAAGTAAAAAATTCTCGAGACGAGGACAAAAATTCCATTTGTATTTTTTAATTTTATTAATGTTAAAATTTTATAATTTATATATTTTGACAAAATATTTTACATATTTCTACAAGTTTTATACAAAATATTTTACATATTTCTGTAAGTTTTATTATTATTATTAATTAATATTTAAAAAATAACAATAAAATTGAATATTTAATAATATAATTTTAAAGAAAATTAATAATTTATATATATATATATATATATATATATATATATATATATATATAATATGAAATTATAATAAAAATATATATATTAATTTTGTAAAATGGAGGTAGAGATTGGAGCAAAATGGGAGATACATAGGTATAATCCCATCTTTGTATTATTGTCGTAAATAGGATAGAGATTTCTCGTTGAATTCAAGACGAAAATGAGTTTTATATTCGGACAGATTGGGTTTGGACATTTCTAAACTAATGCATATCAATGTTTTTTCAGATTCATTCCATTAAAATATTTAATACAGTTAAAGAAATCCCTAATTTCATTTTTCTCAAAAAATTAATTTAAATTAGTAATATGTATAATGGCCACAGACTATGGGCCTCAAACACTTTTCCCCCAGAATGGGGAAAAAATGCAGCAACACGCTCCCAGTCCCAACCACCCAAAACAGAATCCGGCAAAGTCAATTCGGCATTAACATAGCCACGCGTCGAATTTCAATTTGCTCTAATGCGAAACAAAAAGTAATAAACCAACCAATCAACTCCCACTACTAAGTACTAACATGAACCCCCAATGCACGGGATAATATCCTGGACCCACACTATAACAGTAGTCAAGTAAAATCTTTATTACGAGCAAGCACCTGCCCCGCACAGAGAGTTGCTTATCACTTAGCTCTATCTGTGGACTTAATCCTTTTTTTCTTCTGCTAGGGTTTTAGGGATTTGTCAAAGTTGCAATCTTTAGCTATTTCTTGTATTTTTTTTAGGTGGGTTTTGTTTTTCTAAAGAGTTTGATCGAGAAATGAAGCCAAAGAACGACCAAATTCGCACTACAAAGCTAATTACTTATGTTCTTATTGGATTCATTGCTCTTCTAGGGTTGATTTGTTTGTATTATGGATCTTCTGTAGCTCCGGGACTCTCCAGATCCGATGGTGGTTACTCTTTAAACCATGATGGTACTGATCCGATCCTTGGTGGGTTTACCCGGAACCATGATCTTGATGATTTGTTTCAGGAGCAAGTACCACAAAGCATTCCTGTATGTTGCTTATTTTAATTGAATTTTGATTAATATGAAGGAAATTAAGTAATTTGTTAACTGGGTTTTTGTTTGTTTGGTTAAAATGATGGTCATTACAGATCTGTGATATAAAGTATTCAGAGTTGATACCTTGTTTAGATAGGAATCTTATCTACCAATTGAAGTTGAAGCTTAATTTGGCATTGATGGAGCATTATGAACGGCATTGTCCACCGCCGGACCGCCGTTTTAATTGTCTTATTCCACCCCCAGTTGGGTACAAGGTTAGTGAGAGCGTTGTTGTGAATGTGAGTGTTTGTTTTAGTTTGGTTTCAGTTAGTTTTGATTCCGACCAAATCTTTTTTTAGAATTCCAGATTCCTATAAGATGGCCTGAGAGTAGAGATGAAGTATGGAAAGCAAATATACCCCACACGCATCTTGCTCAAGAGAAGTCTGATCAGAATTGGATGGTGGTGAATGGAGAGAAGATAAATTTTCCTGGTGGAGGAACCCATTTCCACTATGGAGCTGATAAGTACATTGTTTCTCTTGCTAAGGTAATTTAATAATTATTCTTTGATTTTGATTTTTTTTTGTTGATTATAAATAGAAATTAAATTGTTTTGAGCCAAAAAGGCTTTTAATTTTCAGTTCAAATTTGATGTTTGTTTAAGCTCAACTATGAATTAAGTAATGTATTAAAATTATGCATTGTTTATTGTTTTTTTCTTACCAAGCGTGTACTTAATATTATTTTGTTTAGATGCTTAAATTTCCAAATGACAAACTTCACAATGGAGGGAATATCCGGAATGTTCTTGATGTTGGTTGTGGCGTCGCAAGTTTTGGGGCCTATCTTCTTGCCCATAACATTATAGCTATGTCCCTTGCTCCTAATGATGTGCATGAGAATCAAATACAATTTGCTCTAGAAAGAGGAATTCCATCAACTCTTGGTGTCTTGGGAACAAAAAGGCTTCCTTTTCCAAGCAGATCATTTGAACTGGCTCATTGTTCAAGATGTCGAATTGACTGGCTCCAGAGAGATGGAATTCTCTTATTGGAACTTGATAGATTACTAAGACCTGGAGGATATTTTGCATACTCTTCTCCTGAAGCCTATGCACATGATCCAGAAAATCAAAGGATTGGGAATGCTATGCAAGAACTTTTGAAAAGAATGTGTTGGCGGGTTGTTGCGAGGAAAGACCAGACTGTCATCTGGGCAAAGCCCACCAGTAATAGCTGTTTCTTGAAAAGAGAACCTGGAACTCAACCCCCATTGTGCAGTACTGATGATGATCCAGATGCAACTTGGAATGTATCCATGAAGGCATGTATCTCTCCATATTCATCAAGTAAGCAGCACTGCTATATGCGTTTACTGCAGACTGAAATTCATTCCCCACACCCCCTCCCCTCTTAAATTTAATTGATGGTGGGATTTCTTTTCCTCTGTTGTTTTTGTAAATTTGCTGCTTAATTACAGAGATGCACAAGGAAAGAGGGAGTGGACTAGTTCCTTGGCCACGAAGACTGACTGTGGCACCTCCTCGCTTGGAAGAAATTGCTGTCAGTCCTGAAGAATTTCATGAAGACACTGTATGTTTGTATATTTATAGCACTGGGAAATTAATTATGTATATTCAGTTCTATTCCTTTCCTCACCTCCTTTTTAGTACTTTCCTTTGTTAGCTGATAGCTGAGTCATGATGTGCAGAGGATTTGGCAATCAAGAGTGAATGAGTACTGGAAGCAGATGAAATCTGTTGTACGAAAGAATTACTTCAGAAATATCATGGATATGAACTCAAACCTTGGGGGTTTTGGTGCTGCTCTCAAAGATGCAGATGTATGGGTCATGAATGTTACTCCAGTCAACCAGTCTGCTAGGTTGAAGATCATTTATGATCGTGGCTTAATTGGAACAGTTCATAACTGGTACGCTTGTAATCTTACTATTACATCTTTTCACTTTGATGCACCTTCCTTATTGATGTTTGGACAATTTTGCTGATGATTTGTGGATCCTGTAATGCTGGTTATCTTAAATCTATAACAAATTAACGATAGCATAACATCATACATTAAATTTTGCTGGATACAGGAAGATTCATAGCATTGATTTATTAAAAAAAAAAGAAAGACCTGATTTATAAATTAATGATACACGAATTAAGACTTTATTTTAGAGATTGGAGGTTTTATTTTATTTATTGGTGGTGTGGTGATATGGTGGGAGATATAGTGTGTCATCTAATGCATGTGTTATGACGAAGAAAGACAAAATTGACTGTGTTCCCACCCAAACCGTATTGAGAAAGTGAGGAATTTGAATTTTGAAGCATGGCCTGTGGGACCCGAGCAATTTGACTTCTTGTTTTCCTATGGAATCACTTTTGCATCCAAATAGTACATAGCTTGCATAATCTTTTTCCCTTTTACTTGTGGTGTTGTGATATTATATGTTTCTTTCAGTAGCTGTAGAAGAAAGGCTGCATGATTCATCATTAATGACTCAGGATTATAGACAGCATGTCCCCATTCATCTCACACTATTACTGCAAGGAGCCATTTGCCTTGGAATCTATGAGTACACTGTTTTTCAATGGATGTACTCATCCAGATGTTCTTCATTCTTCATTATTTTCCCTATTTTGTGTTCCTAATATGAGTTCACCGGATATATTTGATAGGTGTGAAGCATTTTCTACATATCCACGTACTTATGATCTTCTTCATGCCTGGAAAATATTTACTGAAATTGAGGAGCATGGGTGTAGTTTGGAGGATCTACTGATCGAAATGGATCGAATACTAAGGCCAGATGGATTTGTCATCATAAGAGACAAACCCTCAATTATAAACTATATCCGCAAATTTGCGACTGCCTTAAGGTGGGACCGCTGGTTGTCAGAAGTTGAACCAAGGAGTGATAGTCTTTCCTCAGGTGAAGAACGAGTTTTGATTGTGAGAAAGAAGTTATGGAGTGAAGAAGTTTCAACAATTTGAAGATGGCAACAAGGTGTATACTCTTTCTAATTTCTCCCTCTACAGACATGGCATTCATTTCTTTTAACATTAATATGATATTCATTTCTTTTAACATTAATATGATTGTTCTATTTTACTTGCATTGATTACATTAGTTCAAGTAGACAAAAAAATTGTGAAGACAGTAGCATATAAAGCCTTTATACTTCTAGAAGGCTTAGATTTTGTATTTCCTTTTGGTACATTGAAAATTCTTAAAGGAGAAGGGTTTTGCCAGGGGTTGAACCCTGAGTTACTACATTAAGAGGCAAAAACTTCACCATTAAGCTACTAGTTGTCATATCCTTATCAAAATTGCATCATCATGCTTTGTACTGTAATAATGATATAAATGTATTTTTCTAGGTAAATAAACAAACTTATACGCTGATGTTTCTCCTCTAAAATGAATATGGTGAACTTTTGTTTCCTTGAAGGCAATCTGCAGCACTTTTGGAGCCCCCTACCACAGATGATGCTAGTAGAAGCCAGGACCTGACGTGTGTTCTAGCGCCATAGTGAGAGCAAGATCCTCTTGCAGAGACGGGAGGGCAGTGTAGATTTATACAATTGTATCATTGAATATGCAAAGCATGAACAAGACGCTAGATAGAGCTTTAAAGACAGAGCTCTCTAGGGTAAAAGAAGAAAATAGGAGCTTACTAGGAGATGGTTTTCTTTTTATATCTTTGGATGTAATTGTTTAATTCTGTTACCTCATAGCTAACCTTGTAACTTACGTTGCTTAATTTTCCATTTCTTCTTGGATTCTTCTTATATGATTTTTAAATATTTTTTTTTTTTGCCAAGTTTAGCTCCAACTTAGGGATGGCAATGGGGTGGAGAATTTCCATTCCCATGGGGATTTGCCCCAAACGGAGCGGGGATTCTCCAATTTTTATCTCCATGGAGACGGGAATGGGAGATATTTCTTCCCCATTAGTGGGAATGGGGCGAGGATGGGGAGTGTATTCTCCACTCCACGGGGATCCCCGTTCCCATTTCCGTATGGACTCGATATTATGTTTACATAATTATTCTTAATATTAAAATATATATTACTTGATTAGCTTTATACATATATATTAGAGTTTCTAATTTTGTTACTCATTTTTTATAATTCTTTCACATCATGATAATTTTAAAGAATTTTACATTGGATTAATTCATCTTTTCATATTTTGTATGTCTGAATTTATTAATATTTTTTACATTAATTTATTCTTATTTTTCAACATTTATGAATTATATATATATATATATATATATATATATATATATATATTACTTATTAATATATATAGTACATATAATAATAAGTTTTAATTTAAATATATTGGAATCAACTTAAGCATAATTAAAATCTAAATTTTAAATTTCTATACATTATATTTCACTATCTAAAAGTATATAAAATTTAAAAGAGAAAATAAAATAAAATTTTTAAGTGGAGAACGGGGATCCCCGTGGGGATAGGAATCCTCACAGGGATGGAAATGGAGATGGGGAGTAAATAGTCCCCGCATATGAGATGGGGATGGGAATGGAGATTCCTTGCTGAGATGGGGATGAGGATGGAGGATGGTACCCTGCTCCCGCTCCCGCCCCACTCTATTACCATCCCTATTCCAACTTTGAGATTTGAACTCTAGACCTCAGCCTTCTGATATGTTCAAAGTGATATGTTTATTGCCATAAGGTTTCCATCAAGGCTGCCCATTTGAGCATGAGAGTATGTGATACATGCAATGCTTTTACTTTTGAATCTTGATTTCATCGTTTCATTGATATTTTTTCAAACTCCACAATTCCTTTAGGACTTTAATAGGAAAAGGATCATAAAATAATCTACCATAGTAGCTAGCTACATGCAAAACGTGTTAAACCATGACTAAACCAATGAAAATGTGAGACGTGATCCACGATGCATAATGAAATGTTCCAATTGTTAACAAGTCGTTTTAATAAACGACAAATCGCTTTCTATGATAAGAGGCAAATGGCATATAGCAGTAGTTCACAGTGGCACGTGACATGGTAGTGTTCCCGCGTAGTTCGGTTCAGCTCTGCCATCTCACTTTGTCAAAAATTAATCAAAACATCCCTTAAAATATATATATATATTGAAAATCAAGATTTCATTTCACATCAAACACACCCATAAAAAGCCTTTCGATTTATTCATGCCAATTCCCTAAAAAAAAAAAAAAAACAGAGCTTTAATAGTGCTATTTGCTTCTGGTAGAAAAAGAAGAGAAGAAGAAGATGGAATCTGAGAAGACATTAGCCACATTAGCTAATGGCATCAAAGATCACTTGTCTATCCAATCTAATGGCTCCATTTCGTCTTCAAGCCCTCCTAAGCAACCCTTTATTATTGGTATTATTATAAAATGATTATTCATTTCATATATATATATAAATCTTGTTTTGTTTTCAAGTATTAATCTATCTTTTTATATTTAATCTTTTAAGGCGTTGCTGGTGGTACTGCTTCAGGCAAAACAACCGTTTGTAATATGATCATCTCTCAGCTCCGTGATCAAGGCGTTCTTCTTATTAACCAAGTATTTCTTATTGTTTTCTTTTTCGGCATCGTTCTTTCTCATTTATTTTTGCATGAAGTGATTACTAGGGAGATTTTTACTATACCCTTTTATGATTTTTGCATGAATTTTATTATTATTTTTTTTGGTAAATTTGACTCTGATTGATACTCGGAAGTATTTGCAAGCCTTGAGAAATTAATTATTACATAGGACTGGATCACTATAGTTCTATATCACATTAGGATCAAATTTAATTAATGGGTTTGATGGTTTTTCTTCTTATTCAAATGGCATTGATACCATGCTCTATGTTCTTTCTGTATGTCCAATTATTTTAGGATTCTTTTTATCACTCTCTCAGTGATGAACAATTGGAAAAAGTTCAAGAGTACAACTTTGACCATCCTGGTAATTAATCAAACCATTCTAATTCCAAGTTCCTTAATTTAAAAAAAAAAAAAAACTTTCACAATGATGTTTATCATTTTTTCTCATTTTTAATTATCACTTTTGCTTCTTCAGTTGCCTTTAATACAGAGCTTCTCCTTTCATGCATGGAGAGATTAAAAAATGGACAGCAAGTTACAATACCAAACTATGATTTCAAAACCCATAAAAGCATAGGATTAGGACAAGAGGTAATGCATATTAATATATATATTTATAATATCTTTGAATGAATCTTGTTTAAGATGATTATATATAATTAATTGATCATGCAATGATCATTTATTAAAATTATTTTTATGGTCTAATTAATGCTAATATTGTTCTTGTTAACCATAGGTTAATCCTGCAGATGTAATCATTTTAGAAGGAATACTAATTCTTCATGATCCTCGAGTTCGTGATCTCATGAACATGAAGATCTTTGTTGATACAGGTTCTTTTCCCTTATTTCTATTTGTGATATAATCTCTTGCATATCAACCATTACAACAATTTCACAGTGCAGATTCTGACCTGCGACTTGCACGAAGAATTCAACGTGATACTGTCGAAAGAGGAAGGAATATTCAAAATGTTCTTGATCAAGTTTGTGAAAGTTCTTTTTTTTCATCTGCTTGTAGTTTTTATTTCAATATTTTTTCATCTGAATTTCACTAACTAGTTACATTTAATTTGCAGTATGCCAGATTTGTAAAGCCTAGTTTTGAAGAATTTATACTGCCATCAAAAAAATATGCAGACATTATAATTCCTCGGGGAGGAGATAATGAAGTTGCAATTGATTTGATAGTTCAACATATTCATACAAAACTTGGCCAGCATGATTTGTGTAAAATATATCCAAATGTTTTTGTTATTTTCTCAACATTTCAGGTAAATTACTGTTTTAACTTGATTTCCAGTTGCATCTCCATTAATGTACTTACCGTAATCTCTTTATCTGCAATGCTTACATTCTTGAAAAGAATATGAAAATATAACTAATAATTTTTCTGAATTTGATTCAGATTCGGGGGATGCACACGCTGATACGTGATGTCAAAACAACAAAGCATGATTTTGTCTTTTATGCAGATCGACTCATTCGAATGGTAGATCTCTTGATGAAGAGAAAAAGAAATATAAGTACTAGGAACAACTTTTAAGGTAAATTTGTCTTTGAATTAATGTTTTAGGTTGTGGAGCATGGTCTTGGTCACCTTCCTTTTACTGAAAGACAGATCAGAACTCCAACAGGTAATTCTACTTCTATCATTTGCCCTAAATTTTTATCATTAATCTATGATAAAGTTTATGTCTTCTCATGTTTCTGCACATTTAATGCATTCTTCATATCTGCATTTCACATTAAACTTGTCCAATATGTGTGATTTTTTATCTGTCATAATTAGCAGCATGTCTGTACTTCGATTTCATGGTTTTCAGGATCGATATACCCTGGAGTTGTTTTCTGTAAAAGATTGTGCGGTGTGTCAGTCATTAGAAGGTATATGTTTTGAATTTTTCTAGTATCAGAACAAATTTAATGATAAAAAAAAATGTTACATAAATTTCTCACTGACTTCATTTCCTAACACCAGTGGGGAGAGCATGGAGAATGCTTTAAGGGCATGCTGCAAGGGAATCAAAATCGGTAAAATCCTCATTCATGGAGAGGGTAGCAATGGACGACAGGTTCGTGGGGGGGCAAATATCCCACACACCTTTATCTAGTCCCCTCTTGAACAGGATTTTTCACGTACTCATATTATTGATTGCTGCAGTTAATTTATGAAAAGCTACCTGCAGACATCTCAAGCCGCCACGTCTTACTGCTCGATCCAGTTCTAGCTTCAGGTCTGAATCATGAATTTGTTATAGATTTCTCGTTCTCAACTTTTCTTTAGTAACATAACTTATGAACAGGAAATTGCGCGGTTAAAGCCATATCTCTGCTGCTAAGTAAGGGGGTTCCAGAATCTAATATTATCTTCCTTAACCTAATAGCAGTAAGTCAATCTGCTGCTAATTGTTCCTCGGAAACTGCATACTGTCTCTACATGCCTTGGCTTTATTTTTCCCCACATAACCTTCATTTGCAGGCACCTCAAGGTATTCACTCAGTTTGTAAGAAGTTTCCAAAGGTGAAGATTGTAACATCAGAGATTGATGTAACATTAGATGATAATTTACGTGTGATCCCAGGTATGGGGGAGTTCGGAGATCGTTATTTTGGCACTAATAAAGAATAACATCAGCAGAAAGAAGTACCAACAACCTGGCTAGTAGCTTCAGTTCTGGAAATTACCTGGGATAAACCTTTTTCTGTTTCCGGATTTTTCAACCTATTTTTTTTTCCTCCTCTCCCTCTCCCTCTCCCTGTCTGTTTCCTCTTTCTGTTTGTATGCAACCAATTTTGTTATAGTTTATCACTGGAGCAACCTTAATGGAGGATAAAATTTCGTTTCACTAGTAATACATGTAATTATATAACAACAGATTAAGCATAAATTAATGGATGAAAAGGATCCATTTGGTCAAATTTCAAAGTATATTGATAATCCAATGATCAAGTGTTTGTCTTAACGTACGAAATCAGAGGTGTTTCCCTCACAACATATGAAAAGAGAAGGTACAGATTGGAGCTGAATTATGTTGAACAATATATATTTAAAACCCACATAAATTGAGAGAAGTTTAGTTGTTAATGTAAAATTACATTTCCCCATATTCATCAACTAGACAATTGCATTTTTGCCCTAAGATTTTGTTTAATCAATTACATTTTAATTACATTTTTTTTCTCTCTCTAGATGGGAGATGGCAATATATACTTTAAAGAACACAAAACAATTACTAGAATGCTTACCAATGCAAAATTCCAAAAAGAAAAAAAAATTAATTAAACAAAAATTAACACTAATCTTCATACAATTTAATAAAGAAACATTTCTATCTGAAGATCTTACATTCTCCAGTCCCAGACATCATTTTTGCAGTTGAAAAAAACCCATATGAAAAGTGTTTGCAATTGCAATGAATAACCAACCATTTCTATATCTTTTTAACGTTGACAAGCTTTAAATTTCTGAGCAGATTTAGTGTGTAGAATTTTTCTTACTCTTCTTCTTCCTAGAGGCAAAGCTGCTAGGTCCTATTTCAATTGACATTCTTTTTGCCCTGCAAAGAAGGACAAAAAGTAGTTTCTAACTTCAGTCAATATCAACAGAAGTTCAAGTCTCAGCAAAATATAGAAAATAAAGAAGAAAATAAAATAAAACAAGTAATATACCGCTTAGAGAGCTCTTCTGACTCCTTGCCATTTTCTTCAATTGTATCATCTGAAGAGAAAAAATTCTTTGAATTATAAAGATCGGTTACACGATGTATCTTCAAATTTTCTAATTCCATGTCTTGGCAGAAAAAAAAAAAAAAAAAAAAAAAAAAAAACCAATATTCTAAAGAGTAGACTATAAGCTTCCAAATATTTAGAGAAGAATAAATAAAATGCAGTAAACTTAAGGTAGGCCCTCATGGTAGTTGGGGTCAGCTACAGATTTGTGTCTTCCATTCTGCTCGGTTTTGCAGTCTCAGAGTGATGGAAAAAATTGTTTCACCAACAAATATAATCTGTCCATTGTGCTTGACATAAAATCCAGAATTGATTGTGCTATAGAACTTATTCATATAATCTTTGTTTCAAAAAGAGAGTGCATAAATAAAGAAAGGAGAAATGAATAATATCATCAGGAAGATTCATCACAGTAAGCAAGGATGAACTACTATCGCTACTAGCAACTTGCCAAAAAGTGATGTTAACCTTTGTTCAATGGCATATGCTTCTACCAAATTCTATCACTCTAGAAAATATATCTTTGCAGACAATCAGAGATAACATAATGAAATTTTGCATGTAAATAATTAGTATTAGTTATAAATTTCTGGTCATAATTATTCCCTCAAAATTAATGAGATATTTTCACCACCGTCTTCTACTTTTTTCTCCCTAATCCTTCTAATTGGGTACAAAAAGTAGAATATGTAACGCAAGACATCATTTCCTTGTTCACAGTAGAGATAAACATAGAAAGCATCTCACCTACTCCATTTTCTTCCTCACTTTCCTGCCCTGACTCTCCATCAGAATGCCATCGATCTCCTCCATCATCAAAGTCCCAACGCTCTCCTACTGGTGGCATCCAGAAGTCATCTTCTTCAGAATCAGTATCCTTATCAGAAGAATTCCTTACTTCAGAAATAATTTCCTCGATTGGCTTTCCCTCCTTTCCCTCTTTTCCATTCTTTTTCTTCTTCTTCTTCTTCTCCTTCTTCTGACCATCAATGCTAGACTTTGATACTTCCTGTTGCTTCCCTTCAATTTTCTCCATTTCTTTTTGCTCTACTCACAGAAATTCACACATTTCAACATTAAGACAATTGTCAAATGATTTATAACATTAAGGGCATTTTCCAATAGAAAAGCACAGAACAATTTCTTTTTTTCACATGAATTTATAAGATAGACACTAACCTAATTTGTTAAGGAACCGTTTGCCATTGATGTGCTTCCATATATGTTCTTCAGACTTATTAAGAGTATCCCCAGTTAACTTACATATCAATTTTGAACTGAAAACAATAAATAAATTGAAACCCATCACCATAAACCAAACACTGAATTCAAATTCTTAGCTGAAACACAAATTAAAAAAAAAAATTCAAACTTTAATGCAAACAAATAAAAATTTGAAAGAAAAAAACGAAAACCCTGAGGAAAGAAATGATGGGTTAGTCTTAGAATTACCGAGAAAGAGGGTCTTGCTTGAACATGTTGAGAGGGGGTTTATTGTTAGCCAAAGCAAAGTCGATGAGACCCAAACGACACCGTTTGCTCTGCGAATACGAGTCCTTGTCTTTGGCTAGCATCTCGTGGCCTGTCTCTACGCACTTGAACCTGCCATTTTCAAGCTCCGTGAAGATTGGGGAGCCCAGTAAATTGTTCCCTTCTTTTCCTCTTCTCTTCCCATCTTCGGCCATCGCCATCGCCATTGTTCCTGCGACTGCTTGCTAGTTCGTCAGCAGAGCAGCATAGGTTTTGCGTTAAAACCAGACGGTAAAAACGACGTTGTTTCATGTCCTAGAGTCACAACTTTAAAACGGCAACGTTATGTGCTGCGGTGTCATAATTTCGTAGCTATTACCATCCCACGGAATTTAATTATATATATATATGTTTTAAAAATATTTAAATTTGTTATCTTTTTTTTTTATTAAATCTAAATATTATATTTTGATAATCATAATATTAATATAAATAAAATTTATGAATCAAGTTTATTATATATAAAGAAACTAAAATAGTAGTATAAATAAGTTAAGCTATTTGGAGGCGGTTCGGTGTTCGATTCGATAAAAACTCGTTTACATTCGTATTATTTTATAAACAAACTAAATATAAACTCTATTTTAAAGTTCAATAAATAAATAAATTAGGTTTAAGCAAAGTTAAATTTGAGTCAATTACACTCAATTAATAAGCTCGTAAATAATTTATTATTATTATTATTATTATTATTAACTTAATATTTTTAACACTCCAAAATATATATTTTAATACTTGTATAAATTTTTGCTAATTCAAATTTATTAAAATATACATACTCTTGATATTATACTCTAATATTTTCATATTATATAAAAAAATATTTTTTATTAATTAATGTTATTATAATACATATAATGCTCAATTTTATAATTTTTTTTTCACTAATTGAATTTTTTTACTTTTATATATGCAAAATCTAACAAATTATAATTTTGAAAAATTATATTTATCAGCTTTTAAAATTATAATTTATTAAAAGTAATTAAAAAAATTTAAAAATAAATAGAAAGACAAAATATAATTTTAAAAAGCTAGTTTAATTCAATGTGAAAAATCTTTTTATAGTATAATCGAAACAAACAAAGGACATTTGTACATTTGGAGTGTCACATAAATGTAACTGTGAGAGTGGACCATCCGGTTTTGTCGGTATGAATATTGTGGACAAAAACATCATCTTTATGGGGATTTGGAAAAACACATTACCAGCTCTTAAATTTTATATTATTTATTTATTAGATTTTTAAAATTTTATTTTATTGATATTGAACCTCTCAAATTTTTATTTTTTATTTTTACATTAAAGACATTTATATAGTAAACATAAAATTGATAAAAAATTATTTGATAACAATGAGTGAATTACAAAATTTATCTTAATTTTTCAAAATTGTACAGTTTAACACAAAAAATTTAAAAAGTTTAGGAATATAAAAATGAATTTTTTTATATAATTTTAATTATTTTATAATGAAAAAAATCATAATTTTTTATTTTTTAAAATTAGTGTTATAAAATTTCCAATCAATTTTATTTTTACCCCTAAAAAGCTAATATGAAAAAAAATAAAAATTTAGAGTTTTAGTATGGACAACTAAAATTTTAGAAATTTTTAATAAATAAATTTAAAAATGAATGTGAAACAAGATAAATTAGGTTCGGAATAGATGCGGAGCAGAAATGAGAATCTCTGTTTATATTTTTATAATTTTACTAATATTAAAATTTCATAATTTATATATTTTGACAAAATATTATATATATTTATAATAATTTTTTTATACTATTAATTAATATTTAAAAAATAAGTCAATAATCCAATTTTAAAGAAAATTAATAAGTAATCCCATTTCTGTCCTATTGCCAATTAAATTTTTGTATGCAATTCGAAAGACCGAACCTAGAGGTAGGACTTCAGTTAAAACAAATCAAGCTAAGACAATGTTGGCAACCACGAAGTAGGTACTTTAGAAAATGAATGCTCAAAATCAATGTTTAATAAAAGAAACAGAAAGTAAACAGTAAACACACTCTTGAGTCAATCTTGGAGGATGACCTACAGGTTACATTATTATTAATCCTAGGCACTGTAGGCGGTGACAGTGGATTACAGCCATAATCCCATAACCGATACAGAATAAAATAATTCAACAGAAGAGTAACAAACTACGACTGTGAGCAGAAAAAAAGGCAATGAAACCAATCTTCAAATGGTAAAATAGCAAGAAAAAATCAAATCAAATGCACATGACTCTCGTCATCCACATCTATAAAAGGAGATAAAAGAGACAGCCTTTTGTCCTAAACCAAACCTTTTCCACTTTTCTGGGTCTCTTTTACTGTTTTACACTTTCAACCATGAGCTTCTTTTCTGCAACTTTAACAACAGGGTACTGGAGATTGTTGGTAACTTTGTTAATGGCTTTTTGGGTTTTGAGTATAAAGAGTGACACTTTACCACCATGTGAGTTTCCAGCAATTTATAACTTCGGTGACTCAAATTCAGACACTGGTGGCATATCTGCTGCGTTTGATCCAATTAGAGCTCCTTATGGTGAGACTTTCTTTCATAAACCTGCTGGTAGAGATTCTGACGGCCGCCTTATCATTGACTTCATAGGTAAAACCCAAAATTTTCTTTCTTTCTTTCTCTGTTTTTCTCTGTGGGTGGTAATTTGGGTTGGTGTATTTTTGCAGCTGAGAGGTTAAAATTGCCTTACTTGAGTGCTTATTTGAATTCAATTGGGACAAATTATAGGCATGGAGCCAATTTTGCTACAGGAGGATCAACTATTAGAAGACAAAATGAGACAATATTTGAGTATGGGATTAGTCCTTTTTCTCTTGATATGCAGATTGTGCAATTTGACCAATTTAAGTCAAGAACTGGTGATCTATACAATGAAGGTTCAAATCTTCTTTACTGGCTATTAACAAGAAAATCTAAATTTTGATATATGTAGTAAGTTGCTAAAATCCTCTTTTTTTTTTTTTTCCCTTTATGTTCAGTGAAGAATACCCAAGAGGCAGAAAAACTTCCCAGAGCTGAGGATTTTGCTAAGGCTCTTTACACTTTTGATATTGGCCAAAATGATCTTTCTGTTGGGTTTAGAAAGATGAGCTTTGATCAGCTTAGAGCAGCAATGCCAGACATTGTTAACCATTTAGCTACAGCAGTCCAAGTACTAAGTTCTACAATGCTTATATTTATTTTTGGTACATCAGAAATTTTTAAAGGGAAATGAAAGTGTTAGATTCAGACTCTTAATCTGTAAAGTAAATACTCGACCATTGGACTATTAGCTCAACGCTGCTATGCATATATCGATTTCTAGAAATAACATGTTCTTACACATTGAAGAACTATGATTGATTATAATTTATATATATGTTGTATGTGTTTCAGCATTTATATCAGCAAGGGGGGAGGGCATTTTGGATACACAATACAGGCCCTATTGGTTGCTTGCCAGTGAATCTATTCTATGTATCAAATCCAGCTCCTGGTTATCTTGATGAACATGGTTGTGTCAAGGCTCAAAATGAAATGGCTGTGGAGTTCAACAGCAAGCTTAAGGAGAGAGTTGTTAAACTAAGGGCAGAGTTACCAGAAGCTGCAATTACTTATGTGGATGTATATGCTGCTAAGTATGGACTTATCAGAAACGCAAAGATTCTGGGTAATCAATTCCCCATGCTTGTGATTGAAAAATGCTACTTTGTTTGATGTTAGAAAATAACTATTTTAATACCACTAGCGTCATCTCTAGGGTAAGAGGTTGCAAGTTTGAACCCTAGTCAAAGCTCAATCAAAATAAATAAATAAATAAAGAAAAGAAAAAAGTAAAAGAAAAGAAAACTACTATTTTGATAATTGATCAGAAAGAATCATTTGCAACAACATAAAATGCTGCAGATATGGTCAATATTGACTGTCAGAAATATGGAAATGTGTTGGGTATAATTTCAGCATTGTTCTGATATTGTTTGAACCAAATTGGTAGTCAATTTGTTATTGTTATGAAGTTATGGCAATGCCTTTTTAATGTAAAAACCAAGCTTGGTTTCTTATAATCTTATATATGTCTTAATTTACAGGATTAGCTGATGCATTAAAGGTCTGCTGTGGGTATCATGTGAATTTTGACCATATATGGTGTGGGAATAAAGGAATTGTTAACAAAACTGAAGTCTATGGTGCGTCCTGCAAAGACCCTTCAATCTTTATAAGCTGGGACGGGGTGCATTACTCCCAGGCTGCGAATAAATGGGTTGCTGATCATACGCAGAATGGTTCATTGACTGATCCTCCAATTCCAATTACTCATGCTTGTCATGGGCAGTAAGTGCAAAAACGAAGTTCAAAACTTGGATACTAGTATTGTAAGTGCATCACTAGGATACCTTGTTTTTTGCAATGTGTAAGGGTATGGTTGCATGTGATTTGTTCGTGAGGTCGATTATGAAATGTTCTTGAGAATTTTACTATTTACCAGAGAAATTAGATTAAGAAAGAGCAATAAATAATCTCTTTACCTAATTCACATTCTCTGATCTTTAGAGGATATTACCCTTGGTTTGCATGTTTCTTGCATTATGAAAACATTTTCAGCTAAAGAAGTTTATAAAATGCTTCTGTTCACAAAACATTGATCTAGTGCTTGGAATCATCTTGTT
Source organism: Reutealis trisperma (assembly GCA_947687605.1). Taxonomy (NCBI): domain Eukaryota; kingdom Viridiplantae; phylum Streptophyta; class Magnoliopsida; order Malpighiales; family Euphorbiaceae; genus Reutealis; species Reutealis trisperma. The sequence continues at coordinate 764,027 of CANTUT010000032.1, forward strand.
TTAAATCTCAAGTCCATCAATCAGGGATTCAATTACTTGTAATTTCCTTGTTTTTCTGTTTCTATTTCTGGGTTTAATTATACGATGGATTGACAATGAAAACTGGTTATTCCTTGTCGCATTATAAACTTATTTCGTGTTCGTACCTCATTATCTTAAACTAACCAATATCTATCATAGGCCATATAATGGATTACTGGGCCACTAGCATGCCCCTCCAAGAGAGGCATCAACACATGGTCTGTGTGTGTGTGTGTGTGTGTGTGTGAATCAATCCCAAAGAGATAATTTTTGAAAACAAGCACATTGACAGTTAGGGAAATTCCAAAGCATCAGAAGCAACTATTTCCTGTAATTTTTAATCTTACTGATCTCTTTATCCACTTACGTGCAAAAGAGGTTTTAATTATATTTTTTGAATTCCATTATACTAAGATGTAAGTTTTTAATCATTTGATTGTAAAAAAGGGGAAATCAGCCGCATTAAAATTATCTTTCATTATAGGTTCGTTTAATATCTAAAAATTATTCTGCAACATTCGGACAAGTGGGTAATACTGAGTTAAACCAAAAAAATTTCAGTAGAGCTGAATCGAAATATTTGCTAGGTAAGCATTTTGTAGTAAGAGCAGTAGTTATCCCCATAACAGTGGTGAAAGGAGGTTCCAATTAGTAGAAAAAACCTGCAACCCTTTGGAGTTATCTTGCACTTGAAAGAAGAAATAGAAAAAATAATAAATATAATGATAATTTGATTCTTTGTCGTTGTAGCAAATAGGAGAAAAAATAAATAAGCTTAACACAAAAGTAGAAAAGAAATAATAATAATGTGATCTAGAGCATCTATCCCATTATACCCACAATAATCGATTATACTATTACTATCCATAATGGAAATGAGTAATTTGATCAAAATTCTGATTTTACAGTTTTTAGAATGAAAAATTGTCATATTAATTACTCGAATTAGAATGTCATGGATTTGATATGTCGCTTGAAAAAAGTAATATAAAACTCAGAATTATAAATATATTCAATACTCTCTAATAAAAGAGGAATTGGTCTATGGCCGATGCAGAACCAAATAAATAGGAATCCTAGTTGTACCTATTCCAAATTTAGAGAAATGTCTATTATACCCTCTTCAAATTCTACTAATTCACCTTCCATTACTTCATCAAGACCATGAATATGAGCAATACCCCCTTCTACTTGAAGTACAGTACCATAATATACTGTTCGCGGATAATATTATTAAAGCTGGTTACCATGAGCTTTTTTTTTTTTCGAAAAAAAAAAAAACAATGGCCATCGAAATGGAGAGAACAGATTTATTTAACCTGCCTAATTAACTTGAGATTAAGGCTTTTAATCGAATACCAGTATTTAATAATTTAGTCTTTTTAAATTTTTTTTTCCAGAACTGGCAAGTTTATCACACTTCTCAGATGCCAAAAATTAATCCCACATGCATGCCCTGCTTTCTAATAACCAACCAGCATTAAAAACACTGACCATGCCAAATATTTACGGAGTCCCTGCAAAATTTTCACCTTTACTGCTATGATCCATTTTCATGGCAATCCTGCAAGTGCAATTTGAAAGAAGAAAATAAAGACTAACTTCCTGATTTCATGCAAATTTGACTAAATGAAAAAGGGCTTTTGCTACTTCACTGTGAAACAAATACAGATGAGATGTCTCTTTAGTTGAAAGAAAGGAGGGAAGGGGGCGCACTAAATTGTCTGGTGTACAACACTACATAACAACTTTAATTATACACAACTATAAACATATATTCATTGACGGTGACCATCCGGTAACGGAATCACATTGAAAAAAGGCACTTTCCGTTGAGGCAAGGCTCCATCTTCCTCGTCACCATCAAATTCAAGTAAATAACTGTCCAACAAAAACAAGGTAATCATAATACAAAATAACAGTAAAAATGGCAACCAGAATCAAAAGTCCAACAAGTTCAATTTGTTGAAGACTGAAGCACTAGGAACCCACATTGGAATGCATAATTTTTGTTTCAAATTAACATCCAAAGAATTATATGCAACGTCTCTTTCTTTTGCTGGAAAATTGATAATAGAACATGTTCCATGTCTATTCTATCATTCATTTTTCCATTTCAGAGATCGCAAGATAAATTTGTTAGCGAGAGAAGCTATTAACACCAACTCACAGAATGAGAGGATAACATGGATATTGACCATGCAATGAAACAAGAACAATGCAGAATTTCCACAGAAAGCACATCAAGAATGAAACTTGACAAGAATGTTACTTACTCGTCTGACTTCCTCTGAGAACACATAGAATGGTTGATTGAGGAGACCCCATAATATGCACAATAAAAATCAACAGTCAGACCCAAATTAGAGTTGCCAAACATATTCAAAATTCAAAACTAGTTAACAAAACAACTGAAGAATAAAATTCCATAAGCAAGTTTTGTCATTATTAGATCAAAACAGGAGGACAGAACAGTCACCTTCCGTGGGGCACTGGCAACAGTTGCCTTGTAGAGTGTTGTTGTTTCAGGATAAACAGCCAGAACATGTTTTCCAACAGGAAAATCAGGAGCACTAGATGGATCATTTTTCTTGGGGAAAGGTATAATACATGACATAGGCAGCTTGTACTTTCTGAAAGTAACAACAACAAAAATAAGTACTATTCCTACCAATTAAGCATCAGCATGCTGAAGGTGAGTTTTGGAATGAGTAAACAGAACTAAGACGCAAAGCTAGAGAAAAAGAAGACCAAGGAATAATCAAGAAAATGTAGGCAATTTAGGAAGCATCCTTGGAACGATACCTTTGGCCACCAACCTCCTCATCATCACCAGGCTCCTCGTCAATTACTTCAAATCTGCAGAGAGTTTTGGGAAAAAAAAAAAAAAAAAAACTTTAGAGAGAATTATCCTAAACTGAAATAAAGGGCCTGTTAAAGCAGTATTCTCTAAAAATTATGTTCCATCACCATTTTTAAGAAATAGAAGTATAATAATTTAATCTAGTGATAGGAAAAGACCAAAACTGCCGAGCATCAAAACAGGGAAAACTCCATAATGAACTCATTAACACTACCCCTTTATTTGCTGAGCAAAAAATTTGAGCTATGGCTAGAGCCTAGAACAAACTCGCTTTTGACTTAATCTTGTAAATAGGATATCTGAGACTAAGTGACTAAAATAACTTGGAGAAACACAGGTTGAAACATATTTGTCAAGTCTTACATTGTTACATTTGCTCCGATTCAAGATTTTTTTTCCCTCTTTTTTTTTTCTTGTCCACTTTGTTCTCTTAGATCAGTTTTTTCAATGACAAGACAAGTCCACATATTTTTATTTGAATTTGGAATCTCTAGTTGAGCAAAACTTGAGCATTTTCTGAACTTGTACAATGTAGAAAATGTTATCTCCATCACTGTAATGGTCCAGCCCATATTTGGTAAAAGGTTACCTGATAAAACTTCTATGGACAGACACTGTAAAAATACGAACACAATGCTACATTCTTTACAATTTCTCCTTCACTGTAATGATCCAGCCCACATTTGGCGAAAGGTTACTTAACAAAACTTCCATGGACAGAACTGTAAGAATGCAAGCACAACGCTACATTCTTTGCAATATAGCTAAACATGATCGTTGTTAACCTAGCATCAACAATGCATGAGTATTAGTTACAAGAAGTCACATCAAGAGGTGCATTAGGATAGACTATAGGGTATACAATAGTCCTTGATTTTTCCAATATATAAGACATTATTATTTACTGTGTTGATGTGATGACAATGCCATATTAGCTGAAACTAAATCTCCCCCACTGGAGAACTTATACTCTGATAGTTATATAACAATGAATAGAGATAAAAGTATGGTGGAATACATATTTTCATGCCTGGGCCTTTTTTAAAAAAAAGTCTCGTGGCACCCTAAATTTTTGAAATGTTTGGTTTAGCACTTCAACTTTTATTTTTATACTCATTGAACACCTCAACTTTTATTTTTGTACCTATTAAACACTCTTTACAAATATCAATAACGCATGTACAAAAAATACATTACCAGGCAAGTAAAGATGATAAAGAATTAATATTATATAAGAATGAGATTGTTGTTTGTGATGGACAAAATTTGAAACCCTAACTTTTTATTGCTCAATCGCTTAGAACAGGAGGAAAAAAAATAAGTACTACATAATTATTTTATTCCATATTAATATTTGTATATAATTTTTTTTTTACATCCAATTTATTTGCAAAAGTGGTGTTTAATAGATATGAAATTAGAAGTTGAGGTGTTCAATAGGTTTGTGTTGGAAAATATAATCCCACATACGAAAAGTATAAAAATATAAAGTGGAATATATGTGGAGTAGATTGGACCTTAGCATAAGCCAATTGGTTTTGTGCAATATGAGATTCCAACCCCACTTATATGGCCATTGATATCATTTTACCCAACACTCTTAAGGCCCATAGATTTTCTACATGGTATCAGAGCTGAAAATAATCCAAAGGTTGGATGATCCTCGGCTCGTATTTAAAGATATGGAGTTTGGACTAGCTAGAGGAGTCTAGATTCGTTTGTTGACCAAGGGCCTCCAAGAGTAGGGCTAGGTGTATTTGTGATGGGCCTCCAAGAGTAGACCCATCTTTGGCAAGTGATACCTGGTCTAGGCCCAGTCACACTTAAGGGAGAGTGTTGAAAAATATAATCCCACATGGAAAAAGTATAAGAATATAAAGTGGAATATATGTGTAGTAGATTGGGACTTAGCATAAGCCAATTGATTTTATGCAATATGAGGTTCCAACCCCACTTACATGGCCATTGATATCATTTGGCCCAACACTCTTAAAGCCCATGGATTTTCTATAGTTTGTATACAAGTTTAGGGTGCCACAAGACTTTTTAATAAAAGTTCAAGGGTAAAATTATGCATTCAACCTAAAATTATTGTCAATTAAAACATTAATGCATACTAGGACATGGGCATCAAGAAAACTATGAAAAATGAATGCATCAATATGCAGGCACTAAATGGTTAATGCCAAAAGAAATCCTCATACAATCATGGGCCAGGCAAAAGAATTGAAGCATCTCATGTACAGGAATTAAACTTACTCTTTCGTTTCCCTGTCAAATTGCATCACTTTTACAATAATCCACTGGTCCTTTTCAGCATTATTACCTGCGACCCTAGCTGCAACCTGAAGAACAAGTAAATTGCCTCAGTGCGAAAGAATGAAATGAAACTGTACTTGTAAATATTCAATGCAAGGAAAAATGTCATTTATATCATCATACAATAACCACAAATGAACAGTCACCAAAGGGCTGCATGCACTTCATTCCAGTGTTACATGCATACCTGTTCACCCTTTAAAGAGCTACATGCATACCTGTTCACCCTTTAAAGCCTCAAGTTGATTTCTCACTGAAGGAGAAAGCCTTGAGATATCAGATTCAGTCTTCATTCTTTTCCTTTTTTGATCACTACCGTCTGCATTTATTCAACATCATTTCATCAATATGAAGTCTGGAGTTTCATAATGTCAGACGCTGGCATCTCAATGAAATCTTTGTCCTTGGTAGGAGCCATCTATTCATAGTTCAAATCCAAACTTACAAAGCACAAATGCTATTCTATATTTGATATTTCTTTCTTAGTTATATAAAAAGGTCTTCGCCCATCTTATCTTAATGCATATACCATTCATCAACACCTATAAACAAATTAAATTTCACTGAAAAGTGCCGGGTAGCTCAATGCATAAGGTCTCTTATTACCACACCAGAGACCAGATGTTGAATTCCACCTTCAGCAAGGACACAACATGCTAAGATAAAGGAAGGCTAGTCTTGAGAGTTCTAATCCAGACATTGGACACCCCCCCCCCCTTCTGATGGAGAATAGGAAGACAAGAAACTTCAAATTCAAGGATTCAAGCTTAGAATTATGTGTTAGATTTAATATGGAATTTATTGGAGAAATTATAAAGTAATTTCAGCCTTTTTAGAGTTATAATGGGTATATTCATATAATGCAGCTGCTGGTTCATTACTTTAAGTAATAAGGGCAGTTCTGTAATTTCCAGCATTGCTGGAAATCGTTGTTCAATTTTTATTTTAGTAGTTTTTTATTATTCAGTCTGATTTAGGAGTCCTAATAGGATTAGTATTTCCTAGTTAGTTTATATTTGTCCTAGTTCTAGTTTAGGATTTCTAATCCAAACATGATTTGGATTAGTTTTAACTCTATAAATACTTAGACCTGTAACCATTATTATACAACTTTCAGGTTCAATAAAATAAATCCTGCATTATTGCTAAGAATTGTGTGACTCAATTCAACCCTAGGTGTGACTCCTAGACCTTCTAAGTGTGACTCTTAGAAGTTTTTTTCCCTTTTTCCTTTCCTTAATCCTTGTCCAGATCTGATTTTTATAAAATCAACCCTGGATTTTCAATTTTAACCCTTTAATTTTCTGAAAAATTCAAAGTATAACAGATTATCTAAATTTGTCCTACATCACCCCCCCCCCCCCCCCCCCCCCCAAAAAAAAAAAGAAAAAAGAAAAAATTTCTATTCACTGATCAGTTACCGGAAAATCAGATAAATTTAACAGAAAGCAAAATAAGAATTAGCAACAGGACACACAGCAATTAATTATTACTAGAATTCTAAGATTCAAAAATGAAAAGCGACTCAAGTCTCCAAGGACAATGGATGCCTAGCAAATGACATATTTTCTCCTCTGGTATGTGGAGTGGTGGTTTTTCACAGAAAAGGGGTTTGCTTAATCAAGCAGCAGTCAATGCAAATGTAATATCATCTCAAAAAAAATGATAAAAAAATCAATATTCTGGAAATATTTTATATATAGCAGCTTTTACTCCCAATCATTTTTTATGTTGAACTTCAATGTACATATATTTGTGTTTGTGTTCATTACACTAATGTACATATGTATCCAATTATCATCAGAAAGATTACTTCAGTAGAAAAATGGCAGGTTGAAATGCTAATATACCATTCAATGATGGACTGAGTCATATAAAACTAACCCATTTGAAAATACAAATACTAATATATTCATATGTAAGAAAAAATGTATGCAAAGCTCACAGTTTGTAGTCCACACCTATCCTCCTTCGCTGTTGCCCTGGAGGCCCAGATGGAAGCAGAGTGTCCAGTTGAGACAAAAGGTGAGTGGAAACCCTGCACCCACATACAAAAACAATGGACTGGTGAAAACTATTGATTCACATTGAGAACTACACTACGACCATGAAATCAATCAGAACAGCATATCATTCAAGTACTACACAACAGAAAATTACTAACGCCCATACTCGACATCAATTGAGAGAGAGAGAGAGAGAGAGAGAGAAGGAAAGGATATAATAGAAGCTACTGATTTATCATAGATTTAACAAGCATACGTCACTTCATGCTCTGAAAGATCCTTGGCCTGGGTATATAAACGTTTAAGCGTTGATAAAGAATTATCACCAGGCTTCTCAACCACCTCAGGAGCTGCATTTATAGCAAGTCAAGAGTCAATAGAAATAAGCAGCGATACATTAGTAAAAACATGAATAAGAAAAGAAAGCAAAATTTGCTGGCAATAACAAAGGAATATTTCATATTTGGCACCAAGTGTTTTTAGATTGATTGCCTACAAGAAGAAGCAAACAGCATAAGAAAAAGCTCAGCGTCATTCATTTTGTGCGGAATTTGAAAAGAATCACCATAAGACAAGCTTGGCAAGAATCTAACACTGATCCATGAGGAGGGGAAACTAAACTCCCTCAATTCATGATGTCTTAATAATAGCTGATGAGTTGAGCAATCAATGCTCTGAAGGTAGAAATTGCAACAGACAATTAATTCGAGACCAAACGGACAAATAATGAAACATAAACAAAATCACACATTGGACCAGAAAAGCTGATTTTAAGAATCAGTGTAGTAAATGCTCCATGTCACTTTTCCTAATGGAATGATTAAATATTAACTTTTGCTAAGGAAACAAAGGCTCCAGCATTGAAAGAGGATCCTTAGCATTGTTTCATACTCCAGTGCAGAAGAAAGAACTGCTCGAAGATCCATGAAGGCCATGACAAGTACAAAACTATCCAGCTTGAGGCTCGTGGTTGTGACATCAAGTTGTGGGCTTTATAACAAAACTTAAAATAAGATATTGATATTTGTGACTTCACTTACCAATTAAACTATTATTTTCTAGGTTATTTCAATTCCTAAAATAGTTGAAGCTTTTGCTTCACAAGAATGGCACTTTAAACCAATCTACTTTCTTTTACCCTTCGCACAAATTTCAGCTAGCATCAAATCTGCTAGGAACTGCAATGGGGTGCTTAAGGGGATTGAACTAAAATACAATATAGTGTTACTAGACAATTATTTTGGGAATCTTTCTGGAAGTACATAAATTTTCAATTCATGATACAGTCTATGAAATAGAAAAGTAAGCTAACGCAAAGAACACTCAACCGTGGATGATAGTATAAGATGCATTGAACACCATCCAATGCCATATTAATGACCATGGATATGTAAGTACAAGCATATAAGATAATATAAGCATAAACATACCTAACTAGGAGAGATGCAATCCTTTTCACACACAAACATAGTGGATGTTCTTAGTTAGTTTCCCTATCACACAATCTTCAACCATACACAAGCATAATATAATGAATTTTCGTTATGATTAGTTTCCCTATCAAGCAATTTCTGAAAAAAAAAAAAAAAAAAACCCAATTTGCAACATCTGAGAGGATCCACGAGTCATTCAAAACCACCTTCATCTGTTGTTAGTTCAATCCTAAATCAAATACATATTAAATACATGCACCCACTTGGCAAAGCAAATCCAGCTTAACAAACCAACACTTCGTGGAGTCACCGAAATAACAACTTAAGTTAACTCAAGTTAGTTGCACTAAAATGCCATGGCAAAGATAACATTGTCCTTCTTAATCATAAATGTAGCTAAAAAGCATTAAGAGTCAAGTTGATCAGTTACTATTAACACAATGGGTCCACAATTGACAATGAAATTTCCATTTTTTGACAAATAACACAACTTACATGAATTTTAGCAACTAGAAATTTTCTACATAGATCAAAATGAACATCAGCAAGCAATCAATACTCATCATCATTTAATTAGCATCACAAACCCAGGAAGCACAATCTCAAATTTAATCAAATCCCAACAAAATTTAAACTAAAACACAAAAACCCATCAAGAAAAACATCAACATTCATCAATCAAATAAAAACCCATTAACCTCCGATAAACCAAACATCAAAATATAAAAACTACATTAGATCATAAAAATTTGCTAAAAATTACAGTTGAAATCAAAGGACTTACTAGCGTGAAGCTTCTTGTGCATCTTATTGATTTCTACAAGCACTTCTTCTTGCTCTTTCCTTAATCGGTCGAGCTGTTTCGAGTTCTCCAAAATTCCCGCAATGTCCGGCGACGACATTGTTTTTTCTTTTTTTTTTTTTAATTAATAAAAATTATTTATAAAAAATTAAATTAATCCCCTTGTCGGAGAATCTGAATCAGAATAATCAATGTTTGTGTTTCTTCTACATAGAAAGCTTGATTCTTGCTTGTTATTGTTTCACTTCGATCATCTCTTACGTTGTTGTTGGAAAGTTTATCTCAGTAGAATCGAAAAGGAAACGTTTTTAATTTTTCCTTTGAATTTTTTTTTTTTTAGTTTTTATAGTTTTTATAGTTTATATTAGTTATTATAATATATTATAAGATTTAACTAATATCTTCCTATATTAATAAATATTTTAGTTTCCACGTTAATATTAATTATATTTTTCTTATTAGAAAAATTATTCTGTACTTTATATAAATGGTTTAATACTATTGAATAAAAAAACTAAAAAAATTATTCTTTCTCTATATTGTTTGTTCTTGTTCTTTTCTATTATATTTATAATACGGTGCAGCACGAATCGTTTTATAATATTGTTCATAATTCTAGATAGCTTGTTATTTGTTACAAACCAGTTAAGACAAAAATTTTGAAAAAATAATATTGAAGATTTATAGTAAACGATTTTTGTGTAATTAATTACTATTATTATTAATATTTATGTATCAAATGCTTTTTTTTAAGAAAAAAAAAAATTTGAAGAGATTATACCAACTTGTATACAAATAGCAATTATTTTTTGAAGAAAATACCAAATCATTTTTTTTATTAGATAAATTGCCAATATTTGAAACAAATCATTTATTGCCAATATTTCTTTCTTAAACAAATCGTTCACCAAATCATTTATTGCCAATATTATTTGCCAAATCGTTTATTGTGATAAAATTCATTACCAAATCGTTTTTTTTTTTAATTATAGTTCTTGAAAAATTAGTATTATATTTTAAATTTTAGTTTTTGAAAAAATTAGTATTATTTATAATTTCTGAAAAACTAATTAAATAAATAACTAAAGTATAAATTTCTAAAAAATTTTAGCTTAAATTCCTAAAAAACTAAATATCCTAAATCTAGTATCCCAATTCATTAAAAATTTATTTTATGTTCCTGAATAACTAAATGCATTGTTTACAAGTATTTAAAAGACTGATTTTATTATGATATTATATTAGACAATGTTAATTGATGACTCTCGACATCACGAGTAAGAATTATTTATCATTGGTACTAAATGCTGAAATTATTGAATTAGTGTTAATTAATTATTTATCTTATGGGATTCACATGTCGTGTTGTCGTAGTAGTATAATTTGTTGATATGAAATTGTGAGCAGCAAACCAATGTGGCATATTGCCTATTAATTTTGATTTTGTTGAATATGAAATTAAGCCTAACAAGATTTGTATTAACTGGTATCACTCATTCGGGTACCGAAAATTTAATGCCGCTAAAAATTTTTCATTTGTCTAAGAACCGTTTGACAGGTTTAATGCTCTAGTTAATCTTTGTAGGGTGAACTTCTTGTTTGTCATATTTTATCTTCCTTTAACAATTTTAATGGGTTACAAATTATAACGGATTTTTAAAATATTTAATAGGTTAATCTATTATATATATACTCCTGATGATTTTATTTTAATAAATAAACAATATTATATATATGACATATAAATAGAAAATTTGTATTTTTCTTTTGCATTTTTGTTAGGCATGATTAAGATGATTGCTTATAAATAATTTAGTTTATATATTATACAGTAAACTATGCTTATATTAGAAGTATAGAATGGTTATAGTGTATACTCTATATTTTAAAGATCTGAACCTATGTAATTTACTAATTTTTGATCAATTAATACATTTAGAGTCTAAAAATCATGTAAAATTAATAATTAGCTCAAATTTACTCAAGAAATGTTTTCACTTATACTCATGGTATCCATGTCTTAAATTCCTTAGTGGAATTATAAATATGCCATGATAAATATATTGTATATATATATTAGTTTTTCTGATTAGCAAGTATAATTTGCTTGTGTCATTACATATTATTTTTTTATTTTTAACTTGAATTCTAGTATAAAGATTGTTATACCTTATAATTAATGGCTAATTTATCCTCAATTTGCCTTGATACAAATATATTTTATAATAATTGCCTTATGAATATAAATTTCATATTGTTTATATATTTAGTTTCAGTATAATATTTGAAATAATTGAAAATTTACTACTTCATTATAAACACGAGTTTATTGTAAATGGTTGGATTGATTTACAAATTATTGAAGTTTTTACATGAAATTAGTTCAAATTTCTTCATTTTTTTCAAAAATCGATTGAGCTCTGAATTTTTAAGAAAATCAATTTGATTTTATTGTTTTATTTCCATCACAAAGATTTTGATCATATTTATACTATATGTAAATGCGATTCAAAGGCTGAATATCTCATTATTGAAGATTTTTGTATTATCTACAAGAGCTTTAAAGATAGATATGATCATTTAAAAGTTATAGTCCTACCATAACGTTCAATATGACTGGTTAAATATGTGTTTAAAAGATTTTAAATTTGTTTCATAAAACAATTTAATTATGGTTATAATAACTTCACAACTAAAATTATGTGGTGATCAAATTATGGAATATGATATGTTAAAAAAGATATATACTACTCTTTATACATCTAACATGCTATTGCAGTAGTAGTATAAAAAGTGAAAGTTTACAACTATTATTTGTCTTCTAGTGGTTGCAAAGAATAATTATTAATGAGAAATCATCAAACAATGTCCACTTATATAACTACATTCTCGAAAGTGAATGCTATAAATCATTTGGTGATTATGAGACTTCTGAAAGACAATACCCACTTGTACAACTGCATTCCCTGAAGCGAATACTATAAATCATTTGATAGATCATGAGATTCTGAAAAATGAACCACCCATATAGAGAACACAACTCAATTCAATATTGATGATTTTATGTAAATTTTCTGAAAGAGTAATTTGTAAGGATTTTATAAGTTGTGCATTATTGTTTTATCTCCTGTATACATGCATAATATATTGCGTTGAACCTGCAGTTCAAGTATTAAACTTATAGTTTAATAATTAAACCTTAAAAGTTTGGTATGAATGTCATTATGTATATTGTACATACTCTCATTTGAAACTTTTACAAGGACATGAGCCACAAATTTTTAATTGTGCCATAAATATATTAATATCACTATTTCAATGTGCGACAATGAGTCCACAAAAGAGACTAAGAATTTATTTTGATGAGGCACATTTCTCAACATTAGAGGCAGAAAAGTACCTGCAGTGCTAAAAAATGTCGAAAAATTTATTAGAAGGAAAATTATTTAAATAATTTTAATTCATGAATAAGTTAGAGTGAACTAGAAATTCAAAAAATAACAGAGTTGCAATAAATTACAACTTAACTGCCAATTGTATTTATAAATGCTAAAAGAGTGACAAAGTTTCATATTATAGCTGCTAATACCCCAAAAGGGGTTGTAATTCCAATTGCAAATTGTAATATCATGAATTTTCATAATTTACAATTTTAAAATATTGTGAAGTTGACAGAAAATATTTATTATATTATAGCAAATTTTTCTAATTAATTATTATGGTACTAAATTTAAATTTAGCAAATTAGTTTAGTGAAATTATTTGGTAAATCATTTTATTATTATTATTATTATTATTATTATTATTATTATTATTATTATTATTATTATTATTATTATTATTAGTTTATATATATATAGAGTAGGTGGCAAAGAAATATGCAGAGAGAGGAAGTCGAGAGAGAGAGAGAGAGAGAGAGATAAGAAGAAGCTGCCTGTCGTCCGACCACTGTCCGCTAGCCAAAATTCGACACGCGCCGGCCACAAAGATTCCTGAGGTGCTGACCAAGCTGTTCACTGAAGATCGCCACCATTCGCCGTCGCCAGCCACCACACGCGTCGCCACACCGTCCGCCGGTAAAAAGTTCCAAGCTAAATTCCAGCCAGTTCTGTCATCCGTTTAAGGTGATTTTGATACCATCAAACTCCTCTTCTTCTAAGCTTTATTTTGGTATATAAATCACTAATTTTGAATGATGTTAAATTTGACCAAACTTCGGTGATCTGTTGCGCAATTTCTATAAATGCATAGATCATTTACAAGTAATAAAATGATGAGTGAGTATCGTTCCCATGAGGAAGGGTTTGTCAAGTACCAATTTTTAATATTACTCTACTATTTAGAAAATCAATTACGAGATTTTATATTTTAAGCTAAAATGAAATTGAAGTAAATAAATAATGATAAATATGAAAATAAGATTAAAGGTTTAGGATTTAGAATTCATCAATTTATCACATATGATTTCTTTATAATTTTTAGATGGATTATTTTAGATGGAATTAATGATTAGATTTTCCTAAATTATATGATGTTCTCTCTCAAGATACAATATGTGTATTCATATTAACCTTACGTCTACTCTTGTAATCATAAGTAATTAATACAAACCCATTAAGTTTTATGGAAATCCCTTTTAAAAATCACAAAGGAGTGTTCTTATCTCTAAGCAACACATACCCTAGGTCTAATATCTTAATGAACTAATATTGTGTTTCCACTCTCGCTACTTCACACAATATCTTAAATCATGCAATTAATGGCCACTTAATTACAAGCATTAAGTTCTAAAATAAAAGATTAATTCCAACAATCAAACTCAATCAATTAAATATAAATAATCATATGCAAATCAAAAGATTACATCTAAATCCTAGAAAATAAAATTAGCTATTCATAATTAAAAGAGAAGAAACAATTAAATTAACAATAAAAATAATAAACATAATAATAACTTATAATTAAATTCAATATAGAGTTTAGAGAGAACTTGTTTTGGGATACAATCTTTGATGAACTCAAGCTTCCAAAAATTCCTCCTCTTGATCAAAATAAAAAAAATAAAACAAATCTACTCTAAGAAAGCATATGAAAATCTCTCTACATATTTTTTTTATAATAGATTTTCTTTGATGCTATTTCCCTTTGCCAAGCATGGTATTTATAGACATATTTGGTGGAAGAATTCAAGTTCCATTAAAATTTTTACATCAAAATTTCAACATTGATGGTTAGGTTGGCTACCAACCATTGAATTCCTTCATCAGTATTCAAAAATGGTTAGGTTGGCTACCAACCATTGAATTTTGGCCACCAACCATTGAATTTCTTCATCAATATTCAAAAATGGTTAGGTTGGCTACCAACCATTGAATTTTGGCCATCAACCATTGAATTTATTTCTCATGGATTGAAAACTTGAATCATTGCTTGCATCATTATTTTTATTACATCACCGTCTGCATCATTTATTTTCTTGCATCATTGTGATATCATTTTGATCTGCAAAAATAAAATAAAAATACTTAAAATATATTATAATTCATTTATAAATTGTAGAACTATTTATTTCTAAAAATATGTAATAATATTATTGCATTTTCGAGA
Organism: Reutealis trisperma; assembly: GCA_947687605.1. NCBI lineage: Eukaryota > Viridiplantae > Streptophyta > Magnoliopsida > Malpighiales > Euphorbiaceae > Reutealis > Reutealis trisperma. The sequence goes on from CANTUT010000032.1 coordinate 779,078, forward strand.
ACTGAGCTAAAATTTAAGTTTAAACAAATAAAAAAACTCTAAAAATATAGAGTTATCATGATCGACCGGACTACCAACACAGATTCCAATGAACTAGAAGAAACGAATTATATTTTCGGATTCTACGCTTTGAAATGAGTCCGTTGGTTGTAAGTTTGTGACGATTGATTAACGTTCCCGTTGTCCGGTGACTTTTATGGTGAGCATCGTTTATCGTAATTCGTGACAAGTTTGTGGCATATTATTACATTTTGATTAGTAGTTAGTAAGTGTGAGGTTCATTAGGAAGATTTGAGCTTTTAGGGGAGATTAGGTAGTCCAGATAGAAAATAAGTATTTACTTGTCATTGTATTCATATTCTAATAATCTTGTTCACTTCTCTGTATAGATCGTTCTGGTGCGTCTCCGACCGCCCCTAGCCATAGTCCGTGAATTTTCAGTTATACTCTTCCGTACTGTGAGTGATACTTCTAATATACTTTCATGTTAATCATGCATTGCATTGAGTATATTTATGAATGTAATTAAATCCTGATGCTTATGTCATGGAATGAACACATGTGCACGCTTAGCTTGTCATATGATTATGTTGGATACTTGGATTATATGCTGCATATTCTCTGTGTATATTGGATGGAGACAGAATGATACAGAAGCCACCTAGAACTTTGGATATGATATGATTATGATGAGATTATGATGAGTTTGAGAAGATGGGCTATGACTGGTGGATGTTGGCTGGGCCTACTCATCGCCAACGCCGCTATCAATCGGGTCAGGGCTGCGTGGTACAGACCAGTGACGGCCGGACCCCTTGGATATAAGAGACAGATTATTGGATTAAGAGAGCCATTATATGAGGATCGGCTCCCTCAGTTTGATTTTAGTGTGGTTTTTGTGAACTGAACTCCTTTCTTGTGTATTTTGTGATGATTGGATGTTTATATCTGGTTCACAAGGTTTGCATATTAGTAGTATCATTCACTGAGTTGAGACGCTCACCCCTGTCTCCTTATTATTTTTCAGGTTACAGGTTGAGCCTTCAGTTATAACTTTTATCAAGTTGGTCTCTGTCTTCTTCTTTGACAGAGTACATGTAATGTATCATTATTGTAATAATATGTTAGAATTCTACAATTACAATATTGGGGTTGTATTATGGTATTATTGGTACTATTGGCTTGTATTATGGGTAAACTCTCTGCCGACAATGTTTATGGCATTGTCACTATTATTGTAAATTATTATGGCACTGTTATGGTAAATTTCTATTGTAATATGATGATTATTGTCTATATTGTCGGTAGATGGAATGACATGAAAAATTGACTCTAGATATTTTATAATTATGTTATTATGTATTATCCTTATTGTGGGTTAACTATTTAGGCTGACTGTGGATACTGGTAGCTTTAAGCTTTCTCATGCCCCAGTGCCGGTCATGTGCCTCGAAATTGGGTTGTGACACAAATAGAAAATCAATTAATCTTACTACACGCCAGAAGCGTGAATAGCAAATTGGAATTAAAAATAAAAATCTGCCGAAAAAAAAGTAGCGTCACTCATAAAATCTCCTGAAAAGGAACCTCCCAAAGAATAAGATCTCAATCAAAGAGTTATAGCCAATTACGAAACACAGACTGAGACAACGGAATAATTAGATCCTCCAGATATGGTTTCTAGAGTTAATAATCATATAAATGAAAACTATGAGATCTCAATTATTTTTGTGATATAAGAGAAAGAGTTGATAAAAATTTAATTATCATCGACGATGAATTTGCCTCAATAATAGCTCTTGATGTTCCAAGAGAAAATATGGATCCAGAATTTATAAATATAACTGAATATTAGTATAAACATAATTGATCATCATGAAAAGAGGCAATTAAAGTAGAGCTAGACCCGTTCTATCATTAACTATGAAAAAACTAATTCTCTTATTATAGAAATAATCATGTTCCATTATTTGATTAATATGGCAGTTAAAGAGAGCTTGATATACGTCTTATGAAAATGATATTTATATAAAAGTCCCAAAAGGACTAAAGATATTATAAATGAATGCACATTAAACATGTGATATATATTCCATCAAATCACAAAAATCCATATATGGATTAAAATAATTTGGACATGTAGTATAATTATTTGAGTAAATTCTTATTGAAAAAAAGATATGTGAATAATATACTATGTCTATTTGTATGCATAAAAGACCATAGAATAATAAATGTTATTGCAGTATATATTGATGATTTAAATATCATTGTGACTCCTAATGAACTCAAAGAAGTTTGCTTATATTTGAAGAGTGAGTTCGAAATGAAAAATTTAAAGAAAATAAAATTTTGTATCGGCCTGCAAACTGATTAGCAAGGAGTCTTAATACACCAGTTTATTTATGTGAAAAATATATTTAAGCAATTTTGTGTGGATAAATATTTTCTCTTAAACATATCAACTATGATCCTCTCACCTGAAGTGAAAATATACTTTTTTAGATCTAAAAAAGATAATAAAGAGTTATTTGATTCTGAAGTACCATACAAGTGCCATAGGAGCATTCATGTATCTTGTAAATTACATCAGGCCTGATATTGCATTTGTAAGAAAAAATTCATAGTTAGGTATAGCTCTGCACCTACTAAGAGATATTAGAGTTGTATAAAAAGTTATATTTAATGTACTATTAATATTATGATTCATATTTGAAATTGGTCTATATGCGAATATTGGTTATTTGCTTAGTTTCCATGATGATAGATTTTAAACTGGTTATATATTTACTTATGGCGGTACTGCAATTTTATAAAGGTTTTTATGGTCCTGAAGTACTTCCCTAAAAGATACTCCCATTATATTTTGAGAATAATGCAATTTGTATTGCACACATTAAAGGTGGTTATATAAAGGGTAATGAAGTAGATGTAAACTTCACTCAAATTCTTGTATATACATAAACTCCATAAGAGATATCCACCAAATTCGCTAATAGACTTATGTACTAAGTCTTTACCTAATGTTGTATTTAAACGATATTGTTTCATCAATTAGTATATTAAAATTTGTCCTCATCAGGGGGAGCGAATTAGTATACACCAAATTCTCTTGAGTGACAATCTAACAGACTTATGTACTAAGTCTTTATCTAATGTTGTATTTAAACTCAATATTTCATCAATTAATATACGTCGTATTAAAATTTATCCTCATCAGGGAGTAGCGAATTAGTATATGATTGTACTTTTTTCCTTATTCAAATTTTTGTCCCACAGGATTTTCTTAGATAAAGGTTTTAATGATGTAATCTGTGCAATTACAAAATAACACATGAAATGTACTCTTTTCCTTAATTATATTTTTTCTCACTGGGTTTTCTAGTAAGATTTTTAACGAGGCATATTCATAGCGCAAGTAATATTCTAAGAGAGTACTATAGATAAATTATTATATGTAGATATTACTTAAACATCATTAAGTATATAATTTGATAATTTGACAAATTTGTTTACAAAGGCACTTCCTACAACCACATTTAAAAGTTAGTCAACAAAATTGGCATGTGCCGATTAAGAGATATTTGATAGAAATCATATTTTTATAAGAGGAAGATTTTGGTACACTGTACTCTTTTTTTCTTAGCCTAGGTTTTATCCCATTGGATTTTCCTAGCAAAGTTTTTAACAAAACAGTGTTATGGTGCAAATCTCTACAAGAATAATATACTATTGTTCTTTCACTAAGATTTTTTCCCACATGATTTTTCCTTAGTAAGATTTTGATGAGGCATATTTTTTGTAAAAGATATCAAGGGGGAGTGTTATAATATATTATAGGATTTAATTGATATCTTTCCATATACATGAATATTCTAGTTTCCATATTAGTATTGATTGTATTTTTCTTATTAGAAAAGTTTCTTATTTCTTTATCTTCTGTACTCTATATAAAAGGTTTAATACTATTGAATGGAAAAACTAGAAAAACTATGTTATTCTCTATATTTTTTGTTCTTGTTGTTCTCCATTATATTTATAACATTAGTATAATTGAAAGAGGATTTTCTATTTTATTTTATAGTAATTCAAATAGGGCCAATTTTAGAGTGTCTCAGGAATAATTTATCCCACTCTTTTTAACCTATTATAGTAGGTCATTAACAGATAAAATATAACATATTTTTTAAGTTGTATTAAGTGGGACCCATCTTTAATATAATTATAATGAGCTTCAAGTTGAACCCTTAACATTATTATTTTTATAGGCTTATGTTACTATCTGGTAGGGGTGAGCATAACCGAACCGAAATTGAAAAATCAAACCAATCCAATCGGTTTGGTTCGATTCAGTTTATTTTTTATAATATCGGTTCGGTTTTAATTTTTATTTTAAGAAACCGAATTAAATTTTGGTTCAGTTCAGTTATAGCAAAAAAAAAATCGGTTATAACCAAACTAACTGAAGTTTATATATATATATATATATATATATATATATATATATATATATATATATATATATATATATATATATATATATATATATATATATATATATATATGTATGTATGTATAATTAATTTAAATGCTCTATTATAATTACTATAGAAAATTGAGTTTTTTATTGAAAAAATAAATTACTATTAATTAATTTTTAGACTTATACATACACATATATATATATACAGTTTAAACAAATAACTAGTCACTAAATCTAATGACAATAATTAAATTTATATGATCTAATAATTTCAAACTAACTGAGATAAATGATCTCTACGACACTCTAGAAGCCCTCTTTAAATAGATTTATATTCGATTCTCTCTCCTTTACTAAATGAGATTTTATTCAAATATTAATTAATAAATAAATTTTGTCTATGATAAATATATACAATAATAAATACACAAAATTAAAAAAATTAATAATTTTCACTAAAAGAAATTATATTGAATATAATATCTCATGATTTGTCAAGAAAAAATATAATATCTCATCATTCTTTAGTCTAAGTGTCACAAGATTTTTTTAATTTTTAATTATTATTATTGATTAATTATTATTTTTATCCTATTTTAATAGTATTATTTGTTTTTTTTATAAATTAAGAAAATGTAATTAATATAATAAAAATAATTAATTTTATTGATTTCTTTATTATTTTACCTTTCAATTTTTTTTTATTTAATATAATTTGCAAGATTTAAAGTATTAAAATACACATTAAATTAAAATATATTAATAAACTATTTATTTTATTTCTTTTTAATAAGAAAAATGGATTATAATTTAATACTTTTAAAATAAAAGTTTAAGACTATTAGAATGGAAGGGGCGAAGTAATATAAATATAGAGTATTATTATTATTATAATCGACCAGGCTTTTATCTGAAATTGCCACGTGGACGAGCTACAGGGAAGCATCTGAAATTTGTAGTTCTCACTTTTCTACCACGTGTGATAATATAGAGTCAAAGTCAACTCGAGCTCTATGCTGTTTAAAATTTTAGTAATTTTATTATTATTATTAAAAAAAAGATAATTTTAAATGATGTATTGCTTGGCTAAATAAGGATAATTATTTAATTTTAGTATTTCTTCCGTTTTAAAATAATAAGTTTGTTTTTCTTTTTTATTCGTTCTAAAATGTAGACATATTTTATTTTTATATTATAATTTATGTATTAATTTTCTATTATATCCTTATTTAATTTGAGCTATTATCATGCAAAAATAATTAATATATTAATTGAAAAATTATACATATCAATGTTTTTTATTGTAATTAGAGTATAAAAGAACGTGCATACCATTATTTTATTACTCTAATTACACATTTAGAATTGTGTTTAGTTTATGAGATTTTATTTTGAGACGATACATTATCAACTTATATTAATAAATGACTTTATATTTCCAATATGACAATTTTAATTTTTTTGATATTTAATTAAGGGTATCATAGAAAAAATATACAATTTTAATTTTAAAAATTACAATTTTTTTTAATCTCTATGGAATTAACTATAAGTTTAGAAATGAGTGGATGTAAAATATTAAAAAATTTATTCTTTACAAATTTCAAGAAAATTTTCCTCTTTCATTTTTCATATGCTTTCCGAACATAGTGTAAATTTTTTTTTATTTGATCCCCTAACTTAAATTTTACATTTAATCACCTTTTTATTTCATAAATTCTTTGTATGTTTTATCCTTAATTTTTGTTTATATATTTTACCTATAAAATTTTTATCTTTACCTCTAATTCAATAATTTTTATATCTTTCACTTTTAGTTTCTTCTTCCATAAATTCTTTTTATTTTTGCTTTATATTTTTTAAATAAATATTAAAATTATGATTTTAAATTTAATTTTTTATGAATATTTTTCATTCATATACTTATTATTATATTTTTCAGTGAAATATAATATTACATTATATATTATTTCTGATAATAGATTAATTTTTAAAATATTTAATATTATATGTTATGTATTATTTATTGATAAAATAAATTTTCAATACCTCACTTAAATTCCTGAATCTGCCGCTGCTGCTTATAATACCAACTTTATTTAAACCTTACTCATTATTAATTCACACAAAGGGAGAAAAAAAAACTTTAATTATCTTTAATCCTTTCCCATAAAAGAAAAAAAAATACAATTCATTCAAATCCCAAAAAATGAAAATGTAAAGTCATTCTCAATTATCAAAATAAATTTTAACTATTTATTTTATATTTAATGAAAGAAAATACGCTAATAATACGACGTGTCATTTAAGTACGAGAGTATCATTATCAATATAAATTCATGAACAATATAAATAATATTAAATTACTATTTTATTCTTCAGATTTGATGTAATTAATGAAATATTATTTTTTTGATAAACTAATTAAATAATTTATGGCGTTTTATTTTCTATAACACTTAAATTTTTTTTGTCCAAAAATTCTATTTTTTCACAATTAAAAATACGTGTCACTCTCATTTTAGTCTTAATTTTCTATTCCCATCCACTCTACATTGAACCTCACCATCAGTTTTTTTAATCATAAAACCAGTTCTTGAATTTTTGAACTAACAAATACATCAAGAGTGGATTTTCCTTTAAAATCAGAATTTTCCATAGCCTACGACTTCAAGTTCCATTTCCTTCGATATCTGATTCCATTTCCATTTCTGTTACTCATTTTGCTCAAAAACCAGAATTTTCCATATCCTAAAACCCATGGCTGGGTCATGTCGTTGTGAAGCTAATAGTAGTGTTTCTAGCAGTGGAGATCAACCCAAAGTTTAATTTGATTTTATATTTAGTTAATAATTTCACAAATTAAAAAAACAAAATGAAATACCATGACCGCTATACCCACATCTTGATCTTTAATTTCTCTCTCACAAAGCTTGTTGGGACATGAGATCAATGGCCAGATCTTTGTATACAAAGCAAGGGTAATTTGGGTGTAAAAATACCTTATTATATGTTTAAAATTAACATTTTTTACTATATATATATATATATATATATATATATATATATATATATACTAGTTTTTTTTCAAACATGTTTCGTACGTTAATTTTCATTATAACTCATTATAATTTATATTGAAACATAATTTAATTTACAAATATTTATATAATAAATATTAGTATAAATGTTATATAACATATAAATAATTTAAATGAATATTATGTGATATTATTTTTTAAATTATAGTACTCATTAGACAATAAATTTTTTTATAAACTATATTCTTAGTGTAAATAACTTTCTTTTTATTTAACTTTTCATTTTTGACAAATATTTTCATAGTAAATACTCAAACAACTATTGATAATATAACATACAATTATTTGTGGTAAAAACATCTTTATATTAGGAATTTTTTGTTATTGTGCTTTATTAATAGTCATTGTAATGCAAAACAAAGACACATAAGAAACTTATTTAATATTTCTATTTCTTTTCTACTTTGTATTAATACTCATTTTTTTTTATTTTATATTTGAATTTTTTTGTTTGACTCTTAATTAAATAAATATTTATATAATTCTAATTGATTTAATTAATAAATTACCAATCCTAAAATATAATACATTAATTGTACATTACTTTCTTAATTGAATAATGATTACTTATTCTAAAAAATAACATATTATTTTTATAAATTAATTTATTAATTATTAAATTATCAATTAAACCTCTATTTATAAGAGCAATTAATAAAAAATAAATTAGAGTATTTTATATAATTAAATTACACTAAAACTTAAAATATGAAAAAAAATACTAATTAAAACTCAAAAAATATATATAGGACATATAGCAAAACCCTAAAAATAAATATATCACTACGTAATTTACTATCAACCAAAAATAAATTGTTGTATGTACATCGCTAGATGTAAAGAGATATAGATTTTGGAACTTGAATAAAATTTTCATAATTATTTTAGATAACAATGACTTTTTTTTTCTTAAAATAAATGGCTCATTGATATTATTATATTATATGACCTCAAATAAAAAGTTTTTATAGGTCAATTAAAAAAAAAAGGGGAGGGGGGAAGGAAGATAAACGTGAATATGATTTTTTTGCAAAGTTTATAAAAAGAGGGATAATAATAATTATAATACCATTTATCCTAATTTGTGAAAAATATTTAATATATAATATTGAATATTTTTTATTTTTTAAATTTTATAACTAATTAGAAAATAAAATGTTAAGATAATATATATTATATTTAAAAATTAAATTGTATTTTCATGAATAATTTGATATATGAATCATCACTATAATTAAAAAATAACTTATCAAATAGCTATTATTTATAAATTAATAACTTTTTATTTTTCCGCATAGTATTTGTCTTTTTTTTTTTCCATTAAATAGAATTTTACGAATGTAAATATCAATTTTGAGACTTTTTAGAATAATATTTTTGTGTTAATACTCATTTGTTTCTTTTCTTTTGTGTTTGCATTTTTTTTGTTTGATTTCTAATTGAATAAATATTTATATAATTCTAATTAACTAATTAATAAATTTTCAATCCTAAAATATAATATATTAATTATATATTTACTTTTCTAATTGAATAATGATTATTTATCCTAAAAAATAGCATATTATTTATATAAATTAATTTATTAATTATTAAATTATCAAACAAACCTCTATTTAAAAAATAATTAGTCAAAAATCAATAAAATTATCTTAGTAAACATACTTATTATCCATTTGCATACATTTATATATTGTATAGATAAAATGGTAAGATATAATATATTATATTTAAAAATTAAATTGTATATTCATAAATAATTTGAAATATGAATTACCACTGTAGTTAAAAAATAATTTATGAAATGGTTATTAGTTGTGAGATAATAATTTTTTATTTTTTCGCATAATTTTGTTTGTTTTTTTTTTTTTCCTTTGCCATTAGATAAAATTTCATGAATGTGAAAATCGATTTTAAGACTTTTTAGAACAATCATTTTGTGCTAATGCTCATTCTTTTCTTTTCTTTTATGTTTACATTTTTTTGTTTGATTCTTAATTGAATAAATATTTATATAATTCTAATTAATTAATAAATTTTCAATCCTAAAATATAACATATTAATTATATATTTACTTTTCTAATTGAATAACAATTATTTATCCTAAAAAATGGTACATTATTTATATAAATTAATTTATTAATTACTAAATTACCAAACAAACATCTATTTAAAATAACAATTAGTCAAAAATCAATAAGGCTATCTTAATAAATGTGTTTATCCATTTTTTAAAAATTTATTGATATGTCATTTACTTATATAAAATATACTCTTTAAAATAAAAAACACTATTAGAAATACTCTTATATCCTTGCTAAATTATCTTTTTAATAAAAATGAAATAACTTATAAAATATATATAAGTGATTATATATAATGGAAATAGTTTATAATTTTAATCTTATATGTTGTAGGTTTATAATTTTTTTTTTTTTGCTTTGAGTAAAATTGTTTTTGACAATATCGATTTATTTATAATTAATAAATAAATAATTTACTAATTTATTTTCAAGGTATCAATATAATTATCATTCGGTTTTTGTTTCATAATTCACTATACATATTTTTTAATTTTTATATGCCTAATGTTGATTTTTCAGTTTTTTTTCAAAATCAATTATGACTTTGTAATGAAAACTTAAAAACATAATATATATGATTAATCAAATTAAAAACTAAAAATATTCATTTTATTATAAATGATTTTTAATTAACTTTCAATTTTGGTACAACTTTAATCTTTTCTATAATAAAAATTTCAAGTAAATTTAAGTATTTATACAATCGTAAATAAATAGATTTTTTTAGAAGAATATACCATTATAATTATAAATAGAAATTTTGAAATTTTGAAATTTGATAATAAAATAATAAGATTATGCTTATTATTATTAGATGAACTCTCAAATAGCGTATATTATTTTTTTGTTGCATCTTTTTACATAACTATAAATAATTTTTCTAATTTATAATAGAATTTTCTCTAAATCAAATTAGAATTTCTCTAACTTGTTAATATTTTAATAATCAAAGTTAAAAGAATTTATCTAACTTCTTAATATTCGAAAAAACATTAAAAAATATAAATTATTCTAATTTAATTCTTTTTTATTTAAAGTAAATATGATTAACTATATATTAATAATAATTATTTTATATATTAATAATAATTATTTTATTTTTTCTAATTCTATTTGAATTCATTCTTTTTTTATTTAAATTAAATTTGCTACAACATGCTTTAAGATTTTTTTATCAAATTTTTTTTATTCGTCCCCTTCCAAAAAAAAAAAAATGATATATTCAGTTTTGTTTTTAGTATTTCATGTAATAAAATTGTTTTGGTTTATTTTTTATGCATAATTATAGAGAAAATTTATGTATTTATTACAAGAATTATTTGTTATGTATTAATTAAGTAGAATTACATAATCACTTAAATTATTACAAGAATTATTTGCTATATATATATTTCGTTTTGTAAAAACTCTTGTTTTATTTGTAGTACAATATTTTTTTTTTATAATCATACTGAAATAATTATAGATTTTTATTCTTATCTATTATGATATTAAAGAAAATAAATTATAATAAACTGAAAAGAGATTTTTTTTTTCTTTTGATAAAAATAATAAATTTTTATTACTCAAAAGGAGAAGATATACTTAATTTTTAAGATTGCTCAATTTTTTATGATTATCTTAAGATACATGTATATTGGCAATTTATTAATCAATAAATTATCAATTTTAAATATGATATATTAATTATACTTTTCTAATTAAATAATGATTACCTATCCTAAAAATAGAATTATTATTTAATAAATTAATTTATTAACTATTAAATTACCAAACTAATTTTTATTTATAAAAACAATTAGTTTAGAATAATAAGGATATTTTGATAAATAAGCTTTTCCTCTCCTCTTACCATACATTTATATATAGTATACAAAGATTTGTAATATTGGATATTAAAACAAAATATATCGAATTAAAAATATTTTTTTTCCTCTTATAAAAGCTTCAAAACATGGAAAATGAAAGGAAATTGAAAGATGCAAGTCTAATGGCATTGAGAGATCAAATTTATTTTTTTAATATCATTTTAAATGTTATTGGTGTCAACAATGTGCCCAAGCCCAAGCCCATTCTCCAAACACTTATATTTGAATGGGGCAAATTACGTAACAATCTTATGTCCCCTTCTTGCCTTCTTTTGCCACACTACAAACACAGCCTCACATAAGGCTTTTGTAAATCATCAGAAATTAAGTGAAGTGAGTGTTTATTAGAGTGTTAAGTGAGTATTTCTTTAGTAAATATTTTGTAAGGTTTTCTTTTAGTTTAGTCTCTCATTTAGGTCCAACACAATTTTATTTTGTAATTTCCTTTATTATTTTGTTGGTAAGAGAGGTAAGCTTATTTGGGTTTACGTGGGTTAAAGGGGTTAAGTATGTTATTCTCCATTTTAATTTGTACTCTTAATTTTAATTAGTAGATTTTACTCTTTTCTCTCCCATGGACATAAGCTTATGCCAAACCACGTAATTTTTGTGTCTCTACTATTTATTTATGTTTATATTTTGTCGTCCATTTATTCCTAAATAACTACAATTAAATTCCTAACAAACTAGTATTAGAGCTGATATTATTTTTATTTGGTATTTGTCATGATGACGATAAAATTTGATATTGAGAAATTTGATCGCTGAGTTTCACAATGTGGCAAGTCAAGATGCATGCAATCTTGATTCAAAATGGCCTACATCAAGTACTACTAAGTAAAGATAAATTACTTAGTACTATGGATGAGGCAAATAAGCCGAAAATGGATGATAAGTCGCTTCCTTCCATTTAGTTATACTTGTCAAATGAAGTATTATGAGAAGTCATGCAAGATAAGACTGCCAAATATTTATGAGAGAAGCTTGAATCTTTGTATGTCACAAAGAATCTTACAAAAAGTTGGTAGCAAAGCACCATCTATACACACTCAGCATGGCGAAGGTGCATCTATCAAATCTCGCATTGATGAATTCTCCACTATCCTTATAGATTTTAAAAATATGGAGATTTCTTATGATGATGAAAATCAAGCACTTATGTTGCTTTCCTCATGGCCTCCATCTGACAAGCACTTTAGAGATATAGTCGGTAAACTCTAAAGTTAGAAGATGTTAAAACAACTATATTTTCAAAAGAGCTTATCGATAAGGAGTTTGGAACGAGTAGAAATGATAGCCCGACAGAACGTCTACTCATTAGAGAAAGGTCTACAGATAAGAGTTCTTCTAGCAATTAAAAATTAAGGTTTAGATCAAAGTCTAGACACAGAAATTTAACTTCTAATTACTACAAGAAAAAGGGGCATATCAAGTTAGAATACTTCAAGTTGAAGAACAAGCAAAAAAATAAAGATAAAAAGAAAGAGGAACCTGATGAGGCCAGTGTTGTTCAAAAATCAAGAGCAATGTGATATGCTATTGGTCTGTGATGATGGAGCTAGAACTAGAAATAAATGGATTTTTGGATATACCTGGCTCATACCATATGTGTTCCAACAGAGATTATTTCTTCGCATATAAATCAATGCAAGCCAATTTTGTATTGATGGGCAACAACCATGCTTATAAAGTTGTTGAATAGGCATAGTTAAAATCAAGATGTATGATGGAGTAGTCAGAACTTTGATAGATGTCCAACATATTCTAGACTTGAAGAGAAATCTTATCCCTTTAAGTGCTTTGAATTCAAATGGTTACAAATTTATTAGTGCATGTGGAATTTTGAAGGTTACTAAAAGTTTTTTGATGGTGATGAAGGTTGAGAAGATATACAAATTGTATGTTTTGAAAAGTTTCATTTTTCTAATTGTTTTGTTCCGTATATGCGTATATAAAATATACCTCTTCTTTGGTTCATCAATATTGTGAAGAAATTTCAGTTAAGTTATGCTATAGAAAAAAAAAAAGAAGACATAGTTACCAGTGCAGTAGCCATGTCCACATTTTCCTTGTCAGACTTAGATGTCACTAGATTATGACATATAAGACTAGGACATATGGGTGAAAGAGGCCTATTAGAGTTAAACAGAAGAGGTCTTTTTTGCCGTCAGAGCACATCAAAGCTAGACTTCTATAAGCATTGTGTTTTTGAAAAGCATAAAAGAGTCAGTTTTAGTATTATAATTCATAAAACTAAAGGTGCTCTGAATTACATTCATTCAGATCTTTGGAGCCCACATGTGCCCATTAAAAGGTGGTGCTCGATATATGCTTCCCTTTATTGATGATCACTCTAGGAAAGTTTGGGTTTATTTTTTGAAGCACAAAAATGATGCATTTACCACCTTCAAGCAATGGAACGCCTTGGTTGAGAAACAAACTGGAAGAAAAATAAATGACTCAGGATAGATAGCGGTCTATAGTTCTATCAAGGTGATTTTAGTGGATTTTGCAAAAATTAAGGTATTATGCATCACCTTATAGTCAGAGGCACACCACAATAGAATGGTATAGCAGAGTGCGTCAACAACGCTCTTGAAAAAAGTTCACTATATGTTATCCAATTTTGGCTTATCTAAAGACTTCTGGGCAGAAGTAAATTCTACAGCCTGTTATTTGGTGAATCACTCTCCAAATGCCTCTATTAATTGTAAGACTCCAGGGGAAGTTGATCACTCGGTTGAATATTCTGATTTAAAAGTATTTGGGTGTCCTACTTATGCATATGTTAATGATGGCAAATTAGAGCCACGATCTAAAAGATGCATATCTATTAGTTACCCTTTTAGTGTAAAAGGATATATATTATGGTGCCTTGATCGCAAGTCTTCAAAATTGATAATTAGCAGAGATGTTCTATTTAATGAATTTGTTATATTACATCCCCAAAAGGAGACTTCTACTAGAATGAAGACTTTTTATTTATTTATTTATTTTTATACAAATGCTGCAAGTTCTTCTAAGCTGGTAGAATTTGAGGTGGAGAATGAACCTTATCCATAAATCCAATTTAGATGCCTACTTCTACTGAAGAAGAGGAAACATCACAAAGTAAAGAATAAGACTTTATTGCTAGATATAAGCCACTGAGAAAAAAGATGAGGCCTTAGAGACTATCAGATTATGTCTCATTTGTACTATTTGTGGCAGAAGACACAAATGCAGTTGGTGATCCTTCAACATATTTAAAGCCTCTCTCTTGTGATGATTCTGCTAAATGGTTAGTGGCTATGCAAAAGAGATGGAGTCCTTTCACAAGAATAGAACTTAGGATTTGGTCAAACTGCCTAAAAAGACAAGAAAATTATTGGATGCAAATGGATCTTTAAAAAGAAAGATGACATTTTAGGTACTGACGATGCCAAGTACAAGACACAATAGTTGCAAAGGGTACAGTCAGGTATATAGAGTTGACTTTAATGATGTGTTCTCACCTATTATTAAACATAGGTTTATTTATATCTTGCTTGCTTTGGTTGCTATATATAATTTGGAGTTAGAACAACTAGATGTTAAGATTGCCTTCTTGCATGGACAGTTTAAGGAGGCAATCTATATGCAAAAAAAACTATGTTTGTTTGTTGAAAAAATCATTTTATGGTCTGAAATAGTCTCCTCAGTAATGGTATAAGTGGTTTGATTTCTTTATGGTTGAACACGGCTATTCTATAAGTTAGTATGATAGCTGTGTATATTTCACAAAGCTTGTAGATGGCTCATTTATGTAGTTGTTGCTTTATATTGATGATATGCTTATTGCAGCCAAGGATCTATTTAAGATTAACAAATTAAAATCAAAATTGAATGGTAAATTTGAGACGAATGATTTGGGAGCAAGTAAGAAAATTCTTAGTATGGAGATTTGAAGAAACAGAGCTGCATGAAAACTTTACCTTACTCAGAAGAGTTTTGTTGAAAAAGTTTTGGAGCATTTTGGTATGTAAAATGCTAAACTTGTAAATACTTCACTTGTTGCTCATTTTAGACTTTCTGCTATTATGTCACTGCAGTTATTAAAAAATATTGAGTACATGTTGCATGTTCCCTACTCCAATTGTTGGTAGTCTCATGTATGCTATGATTTGTATTCATCTTGGTATTGCACATGCAATTAGTGTGGTTAGTAGATATATGTCTAATCCTTGAAAAGAGCACTGGCAAGTAGTGAAATGGATTGTAAGATATTTATAGGGTACTATTGATTCTTGTTTGGAATTCAGAAGGAGTAAGGGACATTTGGTTGATTAGACTATGCAGGTGATCTAAAAGGAGTTCATTACTGCCTATATATTTACTTTTGGTAATATTTCTATCAGTTGGAAAGCTACTTTACAGCCTACAATAGCATTATCCATTATGAAGGCGTACATGGCAGTCGTTGAAGCTATTAAATAAGCCATTTGGTTAAGAGGTTTGTTTGGTGAACTCAATTTGGATCAAAAGATGATTTTTGTTCACTGTGATAGTCAGAGTGCTATTCACTTGACTAAAGATCAAAATATTTCATGAGAAGATGAAGTACACTGATGTGAAATACCACTTTATTTGTGATATTATCTCTTAGGATAATATTTCCATTAATGAAATTGATACTATAGACAACTTGGTTGATTTTTTGACAAAATTTCTTTCATTAAGCAAGTTCAAGCATTACTTAAACTTAATTGGTGTTTCTCATATTTAAGATGCTCTTATGGGCTTAAGTGGAGAAGGAGGAGTAATATCTTCTAATTTTGTGTTTTGAGTTTTAAGAAATCCAAGCTAAGGTGGGGATTTGTTAAGAATGTTTTGAATTTTTCGAGCCTAAGCCCATTCTCCAAACACATGTTATATGTGATAAAATTGTAGCCGAGTATTTCTACTTGGATGGGGCAAAATATGTACATATCTTATGTCCATTACTTGCCTCTTTTTGCTCAATGCTCACTATAAATACAGCCTCATGTGAGGCATTTTAAATCATCAGACATTAAGTGAAGTGAGCGTTGATTAGAGTGTTGAGCAGTATCTCTTTGGCAAATATCTTATAAGGTCCCTCTTTGAGTTTAGTCTCTCATTTAAGTCCAACAAAATTTTATTTTGTAATTTCTTTATTATTTTGTTGATACATTTAGAAAGGTGAGCTTTTGGGTGTATTTGGGTTAAAGAGCTTGAGTACGTTATTCTCCATTTTAATTTGTACTTTTAATTTAATTAATGGATTTTACTTTTTTTTCGGTTATAAATGTATACTTACATCTAAATATATAAGTTATGTATTTCCATTATTTTATTTATTTCTCTATTTTATCATTCATTTATTCCCAAATAAATATTTTTCCACTATTAAATTCTCAACAATCGGAAAAAGTAATTTTCATAGAAAGAAACTCCAAAATATATTATTTGAACTTATTGTTTAAAATATAATTTTTAGTACAGGAAAATAAGACGAAAACAGAAAATTAGAAATATAATTACCAAACAACTCCTTATGGTTTGGTCATGTGAATAGTTTATTATTAAATTAACCTATTGTTGACACGTTATTATTGAATTAATATTGATAGGAACATGTTAATTTCCTTATATATATATATATATATATATAGAAGATGTCATTTCATTTTTAAATGCAGTAAAATTTTATGTTGACATTTTATTTTCCTATTTTAGTTTTTTTTTTTTGCTAAATTCCTATTTTAGTTATATCAATGCAAGTATAAGAACACATATTGTTGATTTACATATAAAGTTATATTTATTAGTTTAAAAAAAATTTAAAAAAAAGGATAATAATAAGTCAAGATAAATTATTTTCGTCCCAAAAAAATTATCATCTTTTTATTTTTTGGATGTTTCAAAGCAATTGTTACATTTTTATTATTCATATTATTTTTTACTCTATTTTTTAATTTTTACTCATATTCTTTAAGATGCACTTAATGTATCAAAAAATATATTTAATTGTGTTTATCGTATCATATAGGGTATAAAAAAATATCATTTTATTTATTTTATTTTTAAATTATGTGAAAAAAAGACTATCTTTTTCGGACCAAATAATGCATTAATGCAATAGATTTTTTCTAAATAATTCAAAAGTAAGATTTTGTTAGGCATGAATTAAATGGCTAATGAATATTCACTTTGACACACTATAATGTCAAAACCTAGGCAGAAATAGTAAACTAAAATTAGTACTAATTCTTAAGCATTTATATGTGATTTGACAAAGTTATTAGAGTTTTAGCATTAATTAGAAATCTAATAAATATTGTATGAAATTAACTAGTGATATTTGATTTAATAATTAAGACGTGCTTGCTTTGTAAATGGCCTACAATTTCACACATCCCTCACATGTCCTAATCCCAAAAAATAAAAAATGTTGTTAAAAAAATAAAAATTTCATAAAAATAAAACTTAGCAATATAATTATTTGATATATAAAATCTTTGTAACAAAATTATTTTTAATAATATTATTATAAACATTTAGAAATATCATTAATATGTTATTAATATTTATTGACATTTAATATATTGTTATAAGTATAAATATATAATTTTAAATAGGTATCATTTAATGATTTTAAATTAGTATCATTAAATTTGATATTTATTGCAGTAAAAACAACTTAATATCTCCATTTTAAAATATTAGTCATTTAAAATTTTAGTACATAAATTAAAAAAAATATTAAATTGTCATAATTTTAAAGTAAAAATACTTTTTTTTTATTTTGATATAGAGAAATAAAAACAATTAATACAAATATTTAATATATGAATAAATGGAGGGTGAAGTTGAAAAAATAATAAATACTTTATTAAAATCTTAAAACGACAAATAAATTTAAACGAAAAAAAAATTTATAAAGTGACAAATATTTTTGAAACAGATAGAGTATTTTATTGTAACATTTTGCAGTCTCACCTTAATCACACAAGCAAAAGCAACTTGAATAAAATTATATTTAATAGTTTATTTTTCTATAATGATTTATTATGATTAGATTAAATATATTAAAATTGTCAAAAAATTTCATATCTTTTTTTCCTTAACTAAGACTACCTTTATTTCAAAATATTAATTATTTAAATTTTCAGCACATATATTAAAAAAATTATTAAATTATTATAATTTTAAATTAAAAAGACAAAAATATCATTTTTTTTTATTTTAACATAGAGAAATAAAAGTAATGAATGCAAATATTTAATGAAAAAAAAATAAATAGTAAAATTGAAAAAAATAATAAATATAATATCAAAATCTTAAAATGACAGATAAATTAAAAATTAAAATAAAAAACTTTTTCTGGAGATATTAATAGTTTAATACTTAAAAGAAAGAGAAATTCTATCTATGACATTGTAAAAAAATTATACAATGTACCTATAAATAAATTTATTGTTCTTAATAAAGATACCTCGAATAAAATTTGTAATTTTAATGTTTTTATAAAATAATTAAACTAAACTAAAATAAAATGTTTAAATGTTGGATCTCGCTTTTTTTTATAATCGATAAGAGTTAATTTCTGACATCCACCTTTAAAATAATATTATCATATCACTGTATTAAAAAACCAATTGGTGTGGAGCATGATGCTCAAAAATAATGAGCCGAATTAAAATACTGAAATTCTTTAGTACTATATAGAATTTAGAGCGAAAATCGTATTAAATTAAACTAAAAATTATAATTTAAAATTATATTAATATTTAATTAATAATCGAACTAAAAACTATACCGAATAACTCTATATTTTGTTTTCTTTTTTACCTCACATATTTATGAAACTTTGCCAAACATGAAACCCCAAACGTGCAAAATTTTCTGTTTGATTTAACGATGCAAATAGCGGAGATATAGCCGGCCTATGAAAAGTCACAATTTCAAATTAAGAATATGTTATTTTTTCTTTTTCTTTTTATTTTTTGGAAATGAAAATCCTAAAATGGGCCCAACATTATATTCCAAGTACCAGATGTCAGCCTCAATCACAGCAGCATCAATTTCAAAAGTAAATAAACAAAAGAGAAACTTATATTCCAGTATAGCCACCCACACATTAATCTCTCCTCTATATTTGACACGTGTCAAAAAGGTCCCACAAAATTGATGAAATTTCACAAAACTCATCTCTGGACATTGACGTACGAGTACTATATAAAAACAAAATCCCAACTGAAAATTACAAAAAAAAAGAGAAAAGAGAGGAAAATATGAATGTATAAATGGGATTCACGCTAGGATTGGAACTTTCTCAAATTTCATTTATTTAATAAAAATAAATAATATTATTAAAGAAAAAAAAAAAAAAAAGAATTTCCTGAGGAAGTCCATCATTAATTTTCCCTCCTGTGTTTATCTTTTCTGTTCTAATTTTGTTTCTTGCAGTTATATATATGAGAAATATTCCTCAAGAGAAGCAGAGACATTTGGACCCAGAAAGCTGAGACCTTTTTTTTGGTTTTCTGTTATAAATTCCATTTCCCAGATTCAAAATCCTCGCAACTGATCTCTTTCTCTTTCTTGAAAGCAAGGGGATTCTTATTTAGAGCTTTCACGTATGATGACTTTTCCCGTCTTATAATTTCATTCATTTTATTTTCTTGGGTTCTCTTTTATTTCTTGTTTTCCCATGTAGAATTTTGCCCAATTAATCTTAAAGTTAGCTCCTTTATGGTTGGAAAATGGTTTTTCTCTTGTATTTGAGTATATTGTTACATGGGTTGTTATGTGTTTTTGACATAAACCAAGGTCATGCTTTAATTGATGTTTGGTTTGGTATGTTGAAAATTTTAGCTTTAAGCCCATTTTATTCTTTTGATACGAGGAAAAAGAGTTGTGTTTGTCAACTGGGTGAATATGAATGAGGCTTGAGGTTTTGAACTAGTTGAAATTTGTTTTTGGTTTGTAAGTGCTTATCTTCTGTTTGATGATTGGACCTCGTGGACATGGATTCTCATTTCATTGATGAGTTCAAAATTTTATTTTTTGGTAATTTGATTGTTTTGTATGTTTACAGTTTTGGAATGCAACTTTCTAAATTTGAAAACCTTAAAAATGTATGTGAGCTTTGATTGTAGAGATGAGGTAATTGACCTTGTTTTTGTATGTCTACGGCCCACAGATCATTTCCATTACTCATTACAAGTGTGCAAGGCTTACATTCGTGCTTGATGTAATGTTTTGTTTTAGGTTGATTGGTATTATGAATGATAAGTCAAATTCCTGCTAGGAATAACCAGAATAAATGAAGTTGACATACTCATATATTTTGCATTTACTAGTCTATAAAACTACCTTTTTTTTTTTATATGGAATATATCAGTCAAGTTTTGGCGTAAAATGCTTTGGTTATGGGAGCAGAATTGCCAGAGTACTAATTTCAGTTAATGCAGGGTATTGCTTGTCAGCCCTCTGCACTGTTGTCTATAAGCATTTTGGAGTAGGTCATGTTGCCATGAAGAAGTTCATTTCATTTCAAGGCATGTGACAATTGCAAAACTTGATGAGCAAGTGGAGTAGCTATTGTGTGTTGGATTTCATCTTGTATATCTGCGATTGTAGAATCAGAAAAGTTGGACTATAATGCGTCTCCCCAGTCGGAGGTATGGTTCATTCCTCAAAGATTTATGGGAAGTGATTAATTCTCTTTCTCTCCTTCAAATTTTAGGTTCTATTTTGAAGTTTGATAACAATGAAAAATGCCAGTAATGTGTGAATGATCTCTTTGAACAGTAGTGGGAGTAGAAGAAAACCTAGTGAGATGATGAGGCTTTTCTTGACAACTTTTGTTGGAATTATTTTTGGCTTCTTTTTAGGAACATCTTTTCCAACGCTCTCACTATCTAAGGTAGATATATTTTAACCCTTTTAATGTCTATCCATAAGATTGTGTTTCTTTCCATTTGGTTTCAATATTACTTAACACATTTATCTTATTTTATGATGTTTAAAATTGATAGATGAATCTTCCATCCAGTCTATTTCCTTCCATTGATCTAACATATATTGAGGATAAGTATTCTGGTCTTTCAACCCACACACTGTTCAATGCTTGGTCTTCTCTAAAGAGTAACAAAGGCAACTCTTCACCTCACAGATATAATGATACAAGGGTATGTACTCTTTATTCAATTCTACTGTGCATTACAACCTCAGGTTTGTCCTTATCTTAAAACCGGAAGTATGTTGAAGTGTTGCAGCCCCATTTCCTACAGTACGGTCCTGAGTCATCAATCTCAGCTAGTTCTATACAAAGAAAAATCTAAACCCTGATTCTATTTGTTAATAAACCCGGAATTTGGTTAAAAGTATTAGTAGTTTGAACAGGCAATAAGGCATTAGCTCCTCTTTATATTCAGGCTGTGCCGAAATACCTTCCTCAGGAATTCCAATTCACTATATTTTATAAACTCATTTCGTAGTCCTCTTTTGAATTTAATAGACAATAAAGTTGCCTGCATAATTTTGATTGTTGAGATGGGTTATCAAGTAAGCAGATGTCATAGAAGGAAAATGATTTTTATATATCCTCTAGAAATATGGTATCATGTTTCTTTTTAGACTTGGGTGGCATCAAAATGAAAATGAGTGTGTAATTTGTCTACCTGTTGTTGTTGCCTTCTTTCTATACCCATGTTTGATGGCCTTTCATTGTCATTTTTGCATTATTAGGATATGATTGCAGAGAGAGAGAAAGATCACCTTCTCCAAAAAAGATTTCTGCACTGGTAGCTTTATCCTCACAGATTTTCACTGTTGGCTTTAATTGTTAACCCTTTGGTTCTGATTCAGATCTGGGTTCCAACAAATCCTCGAGGAGCTGAGAGATTACCTCCTGATATAATAGCACCTGAATCGGATTTCTTCCTCCGTCGTTTGTGGGGTCTGCCTGATGAGGTTTGCAACCTCCAACATGACTTGATATGGAACATTTACTTTAACTATAACAACATATTATGGTCAATTACTTTAATTCATGTAAAATCTGTTGTAGCTTGGTGTAAAACTTCTAGGAAAGATACATTTGATGATGTGATATATTATGTACAAGGCTGCTTGTTCTGGAGCCAGGCGAAAAAGTTGAGTAAGGTGTTTGTGGAGAGCACAAAATATAAGTAACTAATGCTATATTTTGAGTTTGTCTAAGTTGATGCAGAACAATAGTTTCATAAGAATCAAGAACTTAGCACCCTTCCTGGCCCACAAACCCCCCACTGCCAGATCAGCTGTTCAAACCTGAGACCTCTCCAGTAAGTTAGGATCCAAAGTTTAATCAGTCGATAATCATTTCAGGTGCACTTTTGGTGCGATATGCTGTATTTCCTTTGTTTTGTTGGATTAGGAAGGGGAAATGGCAAATGGCCTTAGGACCTAACTGAAGAAAGAGAAGAAAGTTTGAACAGTTCTGTAAAGTACCAGGAGTTGATATAAAAAATTCATAATATATAAAAGGTGCTTGAAAGTAGGTTGCAGCAAAATAATCATTATTGTGTCGAGCCATCTTTTTTCTTTTTTTAATGAGCAAAACATATGCATCAAGCTATCTTATTCTGAATCTGATCTCTTTTTTCTCAGCTGCTATCCATTTATAGGATTTCTACATACAATTTCAAAATGATAGAAATCTTTCAATTTGACATGATGGTGGTATTTTCTTGTCTAATCTGAATATTTTGTTGATGGAGTTGGCATTTTGCAGGACTTGTCCATCAAACCAAGGTATCTTGTAACTTTTACTGTTGGTACTGAGCAGAAAAATAATATTGATGCGGCAGTTAGAAAGGTTTCTTTCTCCTTTCCTCTTCTCTTCTCTCGCTCTCTTGCTTGCTTGTTTTGTAAATTAAAATATAATGTTACAGTTCTCAGAGAACTTCACCATTGTATTGTTCCACTATGATGGCCGTACAACTGAATGGGATGAGTTTGAGTGGTCAAAGCAAGCTATCCACGTGAGTGTTCGCAAGCAAACTAAGTGGTTAGAATCTTGCCCCATTCTAAATTTTCAAAATGCTGGATGGATTGCTATAGTTATATTTTCTCATAAGCTTTTCTGGACTTTGCTCAAGGTGGTATGCCAAACGTTTTCTACATCCTGACATTGTTGCACCTTATGACTATATTTTTATGTGGGACGAGGATCTTGGTGTAGAGCATTTTGATGCAGAGGAGTAAGTGCAGTTCACTTTCCTGCTTTAATTGAAATACTGTCCAAGTAAAATAAAACGTGAAGGTCTAATTCTTCTCTGGTTCAGATACCTTAAACTGGTAAGGAAACATGGTCTGGAAATCTCACAGCCTGGTTTAGATCCAGATAGAGGGACAACATGGGCAATGACAAAGAAGAGAGATGATATTGAAGTTCATAAGTAAATAACTCCATCTTTCTTCACTATAAAATAAATTTTGTCAGTTGTAGCTTGACAGAATGACAGTTCCCTTTCTTGGTCAATCACAAACTGCAGGGAGGCTGAGGAGAAGCCTGGTTGGTGTACCGACCGACACCTGCCACCTTGTGCAGCGTATGTAAAGATAACTGAGACAATCTTATGCGATTATTAAGCATGATTCAAAATTTCATTTCATCATCATTCCTGAAAATATAATTAGGATTTTATTTCAATGGGGAAAAACGATTTGCAGTCCCCCGCCTTACTGCTCGGCCATGCTGCCATGGCGACCTATTGTTCATTTATTTAATTTCAAATAAGTCGTATCTTGCTCAGACCAATAAAAAGAACTGAGGTTATAGTTAAAGCTGCTAGTAGAAAACCGAAATAACTAGTTATAATAGGCATGAAGGAGCTATGCATCTTATTCTAAATACTTAATGAGCAGATTTGTAGAGATCATGGCAACTGTGTTTTCTCGAGATGCATGGCGTTGTGTTTGGCATATGATTCAGGTATAGGGTAGTGAAATTATATATCTTTCTTGTTGCCACACTTATAAATTACTCTGCATTGCTACTCTAAAATTTACATTGCATTACAGAATGACTTGGTTCACGGGTGGGGTTTAGATTTCGCTCTGAGGAAATGTGTTGAGGTCAGCAACCACTTTCTCCTTCCAACTTAACAACTTGCACTGATCACCTCAATTATTTATCGGTTTTGTGACTCTGCTTGGAAACAGCCTGCTCATGAGAAAATAGGAGTTGTAGATGCTCAATGGATTGTTCATCAGAGTGTTCCATCACTTGGGAACCAGGTAAAACCCAGGCCACTCTCTAATAAGAATAAAATTTTGATATGGAATACATTTTTAGTGACCCTTTTCTTACTTCCACAGGGGGAAGCAGACAGTGGCAGAGCACCATGGGAAGGGGTATGTAATGAATTTTTTCCATTCTATTGACTGCTAAAAGCATTGCTGCTATCAATGAGCATTAAAGATCTCATTTTCTTTGTCAGGTGAGGGAGAGGTGTCAAAATGAATGGAAAATGTTTCAAGATCGAATAATTAATGCAGAGAAAGCCTATTATGCGACAATAGGCATTGATCCTTACAATTCAACAACTGGTTAGAGGGATGATTACATAGCATATACAAGTCACCCCTACGTTCATGCGGTTTCAATATCAGATGATTTAGGGTGGATATATTCTTCATTGTTTTTTATTTATTGATTCTTTCAAAGATTTCCAGGCTTCATTTCGTTTTCTCAGAACTCCATTGAAGCAGCAATAGGATCTTGGATGGCTTAGTATTTGCAGCACGGAAATTTTTTATGCAGCCTTCAATTGTATTTGTTCTTTGAAATCACAGTTCGTATTTACTGTGTTGGAGCTTTTAGACTTGTTTATGCTATGTAGTGTACCTAGTGGAAGAGTTCGCTTGGGTGACATTTGTTTCCCTTTGAAATTGAGAATAGAATCCAATTTGAATTTCCAAAGCTCTATTTTGGTTCACATGAAGAAATTCCAAAGCCGTTGAATATTTTTGCATTTCAATAATTTGAATTTCTTTCGAAAAAATAATATCTATTCTTAAATATAATTCTTGACATAACCAATAACATTTATTTGATTGTTCTAAAAAATAAACTTAAAATAAGATTTTTTGAAATTCAGATATTCATTCTTATTCCATTTCTTAGGTGAATCATGCTATTATAGCCTTGAGCATATTAACTTGACAAAAGATCAGCTTTATGGGGAAAATCTAAGAAAGGATTCAAAAGTTAGAAGTCATGATTTTGGAAATGCAATAAACTGAAAGACTCCTCCATAATGGCTCCAAATTAAGCAACTCAAATATACACAGGGAATTCCATGTACAATTTCAGTTTTTCAGATTCTAGAATACAACCTTGAGTGTTGAGTTCTACTTCAAAATACTATGAAAATTCCCCCAACAAGCAATCAAAAAATTCGAATAAGATTCATCTAGAGAGAGAGAGAGAGAGAGAGAGAGTACTGAAAGCCTCAACCAACCTATCACTGTACTACATTTTCTTTTAATGGTAATGAATAGGGGAGATATGGTATAACTGCTCGCAAAAAGGTATTCCTTCCCAGATCTATCCTGACCTTGCTATGGCTCCAGGACTCTGAGGAAGGAGTAACAAAGTATCACATAGAGTTAGAAATAATTTTTAGCTATTGCATCTTCCAGCTCTTGGAACTCCCATGCATCATCTGCCAAGTATTCTCCTGTAACCAAAGAGTGTCAATAGAGTAATGCTATTTTTCGGTAAATATTAAATACTGCAAAATTGTTTATCTGTTTATCCAAGAAAAAGAAGGATGAAGTATTCAATGTCTTTTCATTGCTGAGGAACCAAACATCGATTACAATTTAAGTGGCTCTCCAAAAATTCCAACTTATCCTTCTTTTTTGTCATTTAAATGAGCAAAAACAGTTTAACTATGACACCCTAAAAATATCATTGTTGGTAATGAATCAAGTTTACCAACCAACACTTAGCCACTTCATAAGCCTAAATTTTAATTAATTCTCTCTCTCTCTCTCTAATTCCTCACCCTATATAAAGAAATAAAGCAAAAGTATACCCTTTTTTTTTTTTAGCACCCAAGCGGTATATGCACTTACAATTAGACAATGCCTTAGTATGCAATCCAAATTATATCTTTAATCATGACTTTAACTTTCAAGAATGAGGAAAGGCCCTTACCGATTGAATCTCTTCGTAGAGCTGTTAAGTGAGCGCAACTGCATGTGAAAAGTCAAGTTAGAAACAATATGAACTCACATAAAGAATAATAAAACAAGGTTAATAGTGGAATATTTTCATGCTACTTTCTGTCTACTTTTGACGTATTTCCTTCCCATTTTTTTATTCTCTTTCTCCTGAGCAAATTCTAGTAGGATTGGAGAAAAGGAAAACTGCAAGAACTGTCATTGTCTTCAGTTGTGTTGGCCAAAATTTTAAAATCGAGGAGCAAAGTCAGTCTCCAAATTTCTTAAGTGTTACTGATTCACAAATCTTGCTTTCGATACCCAGATTTGAAGATATGTAGCATCCTGGACATGCAACAAGGATAATTTAAAATTCTAAAATGGTTACAAGTTCTGATTTTGATGTCAGAGTTTAACAAGTTTGAACTAATACAAGGCAAGCTAAATTTGGTTTTTCTTCTGGTCTCATTGTGATACAATTAACATGCACTTGGCACCACCAGGTTAGAAATCCATTAGGAAGTTGGAAGCCAAAGTTTGTAAATGATTCCAGAAAACCAAAACAAAATAAAAAACTGCCACTGAACCAGGTGAAAAATGTATACCTCCCAAGAGCCTTCCCAAAATCTGCACATAGCGATCGAATGTACGTTCCTTTAGAGCATACAACTCGGAAAATCAAATTTTGTCTGCAATGGTCACACAAATTTATTCAGGTTCATACACAGCAGCCTAGGTAGTGAAGAGAACCTATTATTCAATGACAATGTCAAAGCATATCCTTCATTAGTTTGCAGAAAGCTCTTCCTGCCATGAATTTTATTATCTAATACATAGTCTGCATAAACAGTGTTTTCCAATTTCCAACATCCACAGCACATGGAAGGAAAATGCAAAAAAGTTAAAGAAATAAATTTCACCCATTTATGTAATCAAATTGTCAAAATGGTGAAATCAAGGACAAAATGTTAGCATACCATTCATTTGGTTTAATCATATGTACAACCATATTCAATCTCAGCATCATTGAACTCTGATTTCTAGCTCAGATCACCTTAAAGCCCAGGTATTATTAAGCCACTGCTCAGTTATCAGGTTATTTGTACTGACTTGTGATTATGACATCAAATCTTGCATTGCCATTTCATGGCTGCTAGTTTTTATCAGATAAACCATTCTCCGATTGAAAATGTCGATATCTTAGCAAGAGCGCTAATTACACATTTTCAACCAGTGTTTCTAGTAAATGTTTTGAACAGGACGAATAGCTATAAATTATCTCAAAGAGGATACGTAATTATGAAACTAGACTGTGATCTATCCTTTCTGATAAGAGGAATATCTAACTTCAACATAGTGCACATGTAGAGCAGAGCATATATGGGGAACAGAACATTCAAGAAAAGCAGTGGCCTGGAATTTTAAGATCAACCAGGTGTGGACAAATATTGATGACCACAAATGTGCATATCAAGTATACTACAGATTCACAGTTTAATAACATAAACAAGATTCACATTGAATCAGAAAGAAGAAATTGAAGACACAGCTAGTGGCTTGTGCCTAGGAGTGTGCTTGTGCTTATACGTATCAAGCAAATATCAAAAGAACCTGTCCTCCAAGCTTCGCTCTATGTTGAACTGCAAAATTGAAATTCTTCTGGGAGAAAGCTCAATGCTTTCTCCTCTTCTTGCTTTTTCATACATTTTTTCACCTCCAACCTATCACATGGTGGCAAAATTCTGAGCAACATTGTAAGAGCATGTAACAGGGAGTCTTTGAATTCAAATACGCATTTATTTTAAACGTGTCCTGACTTTTTTAATCCATGTTTGACCACAAAAAGAGATTGACATGCTTTTGAGAAAAGCATCACTTCCATGCTTTATTCCAAAATGGGTGACAAAAAAAAAAGCAGCTCTATCTCCCATCCATTTAACAAAAAAAATCAGAATGCAGTTTCAAGAAGCAGGTGAAACTGCAATGCCAAGCAGAAACATCTTTACTACAGAATTTTCAATGCGCTGAAAAATCCCCATTTAAAAAATTTTCAATGAATACATCATCTCGAATTCTAACAAGGTCTCATGCAAGAGTTCAAAAGTCAAAACCAGGTTTAAGAAACTAAACCAACAAGCCAGAATGTATTTACACAATTTTTTCTTTTAGTCAAATTCTTGTCACAATTATAAGGGATTCCAGTCTCAGGCCCTCGTATTAGTTAACACTGATAACTCAAACCCCGAAAAATGATTATATCACCAATATTCTTAGGTGTAAGTTATTGCAAATCTGACTAAAAAGGCTACGCTAAGCGTGAACAACAAAATCTAGAATCATTAAGGAAGAGGATAATCAATTTTTACATATAGAATGGTCTCCTGCATCCATGAGAACTATATGCAAAACAGGTAATATGCATACAATAATATTAATTAGTACGCATGCGAAAGATTCCCTAGTGATTAATTACCATCCATTCTCACATACAAAATACCTCTTAAAATTCAGTTTTGTTGCATGTAAAACTCTTTTTGAAAGGACATAAGTATGTAATATGTATTTTGAGGATTGATCTGTCAGCAGGGCTGTAATTATTGGCTACTTATTCATTAAGGACATCAACTAGAACAGCACAAATTCTTACTTTGATGGCAGAGAACATTGGAGGAACTTGCCATATTTCGCCACAAAATGATGCAGCAGCTTTTCTTATTTCCTCATCTTTGATGTGCTCCCATGGCTCACGCTCAATAACCTAAATAAAAGGACAGTTTACAAGTAAAGATCTGGATGATGCACAGAAATAGGTTGAAAACTAAACCAACACAGCCAAATTTCAGTCATCTGACTCATCTCCATGCGGTATAGAACCACTGGAAATTGGTTAAATTACTAAGGATATCCACTGAAACAAATTCTCAGATTATCACAATACAAATTTCAATGTGCAATATAGACTTTTCTAGTTTGCAATATTTTACATGTAGGACATATTTCAAGCATTGAAATCAGTGTCAACAAAATTCACTCATTTTTCTCCATTATATCTTACTCTTCAATGCTCTTTGACTCACACTGATAGCTGTTCAATGAAAGGAATCTTGGTAAGCTTATAGAGAACAAGCAAAATAGTAATCCATTTATCTCCTAAAATGAAAATGTGCAGATCAATATTGAGCATGTAGCCTTTTTCCCATTGT
This sequence comes from Reutealis trisperma, assembly GCA_947687605.1. Lineage (NCBI taxonomy): Eukaryota > Viridiplantae > Streptophyta > Magnoliopsida > Malpighiales > Euphorbiaceae > Reutealis > Reutealis trisperma. The sequence continues at coordinate 809,019 of CANTUT010000032.1, forward strand.
GGGACAAGAAAGCAGCATTCTATGCAAGTGTCTTGGTTATTAAATCTTCAAAGTAAGAAATGATAAGTACATTCAGATCCAATTATCACAAAGCATTTAACCAGAAAATAACAATCACCATATGTAATTCAAAATATAAAAACACACCGGTGAATCAGCATCCCAAGTTGAAGTTGCCTCTCCTAATCGGAAAACTCCACTATAACCCTTAATCATACCTTGATATCTGCATACAAATATCCTAGTTTTCAGAGGTGCATATTCAAGGGAGAAAAAAATTAATGTTTTAGCTTGGGACAACAAAAGGGATGAAAGAAAAGGAAACCTAGGACAGCCTGTAAAATTGATGATTGAATAGCTAGTCTAAAAAATTGATTTAAATTCAATATTACCTTTCTACCAACTTAGTGGCTTTGCCAACACATACAATCAATAATCCAGTTGCCATAGGATCAAGAGTTCCAGCATGCCCCACCTTTAAAGAAAATGAAAGAGTTAGATAAGTTACACCAATAGTGCAGAAACAATGGCAACTGAGGTCTGTGGGTAAACAAAGGTACCTTTTTCACTTTTACTAAGCGACGCAGCTTTCCACAAACCGTAAATGAAGTCCATCCTGGTTCGCAATACCATAACATTACTTTTTGAAAGAACATAAAGATCATTGTTGATATTTTTCAAATTGTACTTCTAACTTCCAAGAAAACGGCCTTGCAAAAAATTTCTGGAAGTCTAACCCTAAAACAAGCAAAATGAAGAAAATCGATCCATATAGCTGATCCCAACTGGATTGGAATTGGGGCTGCATAGACTTGATAAAACGCTCTTGCTAATTCTGAAGTGAGTAGCCAAGGGAACATTAAGGATTTTTGGATAAATTAGGTAATAGAAACATAAATAATGGTCTGCACAGTATAAATTGTATTCATACAGCTAGTGCCTATCTTTCTATTATTAGAAAAACTTTCTACTGACTAAATATCAAAAAATCAGATCCTAATAAAAAGATAGAAAGATGATTCACCAATGAGTAGTGTTTCCTATTATTTATAGATGTATCAGAATCTCTTGAACAGCAAACCAAATGCCACATTTTCTTATAGGAAAAAGGGATATGTTACCTATTAAGAAGTTCAAAGTGAAAATTTAAATAAGAAACTCACATAAGAACAAACACAAATTCAATCCAATAGAAAACTGGTAGCAGATAAGGTCTACAAAATTAAAAAGCCATTTTTCTTTAAAAAAAAGAAGATTGACATGCTGCCTTTTTTGTGTGTGATTAATCCAATGCCCTCTCTTCTAACAGGGAGTCAACCAATACGCCATCTCTTTCCATGGAGAGAAAGAAAAGATACTTCAGACTGCACACATCACTAATGACTAATGTTTCCTGCCATCTAGATTTTTATTTTTATTTTTATTTTTATTTTTTGTTGACTAATGATTAATGTCTCCTATCATCCATAGATGCATTAAAACTTGTTGAAGAATTAAATGAAAGCTTCATGACACAGAGAAATCCTTGTGTAATCTACTTCAGACCAGCAATGCAAAGCACCATCATTTACTTGGCAGGTTGCCACATGGATTCTACTTTATCGAGAATCATTGTGTTTGTCAAATCTTAGGCACATATGCACATTGTCCACCATAGGCCAACACCACCACCATCCCCGATCCAGTATCCATTTTCATTTTCCCTTTATACTTGCAGCCTTGCGGCTTACACAAAGCCATAAGCAATACATCAATTAGTTGCTAGTTCTTAACACAAATGCTGCTATTTTAAAAAAAAAGTTTCAATTTAATTATCGTAACCAAATTTATGTCAATTTAATATGACATTTATAGAGAAAATGCAACTTTACATTTGCACTTTCATCAATATTTATGTGTACTCTACAGGATGTTAAGCATCCCAATGCATCTCATTCCTCAAATTCCCCAAATTGGACTAAACTCAAAATCCCAAAGTTTTAATTCCAAAATTTTCAAGTTGACAAATAAATAAATCCGATAACAGAAGATACTATCGACTCACCTTTAGGCTTATTCACCAAAACCACCGTTCCATGAGGACCATCCCACCTAGGTGGAAGCTCGGTGCTTCTTGTAACAAGATACGGTTCTCCACTTCTAACTTCGCTATTGTTATTGGGAACTTTCTTCAAACACTCGAAGAACTCCTCCACTTTCCTCTCTGTAACCTCTTTATTTGCATCCTTGGCTGAATTTATCCCTATCTCAACCTTCTCCTCGTCAAAGAACACCAACCCTTTATCTCGGCCCCCAACCCCATCATCTTTTTTCTCTCCTTTCTTATCACTCTTACTCCTTTTTACTTTCCCATTTGAATTCATATCAGACTCTTTAGGATCAAGGAATGCCTTATCAAAACATTGGTCAGGAAAATACTTCTTCTCCAATTGATAAACCATCTTGTAATGTTTATCTTTCTCCCATGGATAAGCAAATGTATCATAGAAATACAACTCCTCCTCTCTCTTATGTAAACTATTGAACTCCACAACTTCAGGCTTCAATTCTACAAAACCCTCTTCTCTCTTTCCACTATCCTCATCTGAATCTGACCCATACATTCTCTTTCTCCTCTTGCTGTAATACTTTCTCTTAGACTTATCCATTTCCATGTCATCTCTATCCACAGATAGTTTTTGTTCAGCCCAAGAATCAAGACCCAGTTCAGAATCAGGATTTTGAGGTGAGTCTGGCTGAGGAAAGCTATCTGAGTCGGATTTACTGAGCCGGGCAGGTCGGCGCCGAGTTTGTGAAGGTGGGGACTGAGTTGGGCGGTTGATAATCATCTCATATTGAAGAGGGTATGAAGTAGATGTAGTGGAGAAGATTCTCTGTGAAAATGAGAAGACGAATTTGTTTAAAGATTTGGGCTTTGAGGATAATAAGAAGGGAGAAAGTCTGGATTTAATAGTTGGTGATGGTGAGAAAGCCATGGACTTTGGGCAGAGAAAGAGTCGAGAAAGAGATTTATTAGCCATCGAGGATCAGCTACTTGGTCTTGTTATTGTTTGTTGGGGTTTTAGTATGGTTTTAGAGACTACAAATTCTAAAAGACTCTGACTTTTAGCACTACGTCACCATCTCCAACATTTCCTCTCAGAAAAATCACAACTTTTCCTCTTACAAAACCAAACCATTCAGCTGATATGTCAGCTTTCTCTTTTTTTTTTTTTAAGAAAATGAGTTTTGCATTCAACATATTATCTTAAACTAAAATTCTCCTGCAAATTGGAGATTTCTGAATTCTGATTGTATCATATTTATTTTGAAGAAAAAAATTTCTGCATATTTTTTTTTAATGCTTGAAATGCTCAAGAAAAAAATAGGATGTTATTTTTTTAAATTTTGATAAATTTATTATAATAAAATCATAATATATAAACATACACTTATTAATTAATCAATTACTAATAATTACCACAAAAAATATCACAATCTATCTTTTCTTATATATTTTCATATTTAATAATAAATTAAAAAATATAAAATTTTTATAAATCTAAATATTTTTATAATCTTATAGTAATTTTTTTTCTCTTGTATTTCAAAATTAGTAAAATATTTTAATAAATATGATTTTTTATTTAATAAAAAATATTAATATTATTTTTATTCAATATATTTTTATCTTATTAGATTTTATATATACATTTGATATGGGTAATAATTTTTTCATCAACAAAAAGCATAAAAAAAAAACAATAAATAACAATTAAAAGACTTCTTTCCTTGTTTAGTTTTTTTTTTTATTTTTTATTTTCTTGAATGTTTAAAATTTTATAATATAATAAATTAAAATTTTTTATTTTAAAAATATTTAAGTCAAATTAAATTTAAATTCGAGTGCACAATATAATAAATTATATTTTTATTTTATAAATCAGTGTATGAATTAATAATTAATAGCATTTTTTAAGGATTTTTCTAATGAGTGTGCACTACCTGAGAATAATTATTTAAAGTAAAATATAATAATAAAATAATTATTTTAGACAAAAATAATAAATTAATAGAATTAAGCAATAATAGCCGAATTGGGGCGTTGGGTCCCAAAATCCTTGGCGTAGATTATTGTTATCTTACTGTTATATTTATAGGCTTTTTCTCTGCAAATATTTCAAATTTCAGTGTTTGATAATTTTCAAATTTTGGAGGGTCAAATTCACCTCAAAATTTCCCGGCTCCAAGCTTATGGACTCGACAGCTATGAGTTGGGGAGCCGGGGACGGGGAAGAATGGGAGCTCCGCCACGATGACGATGGCTTCACCTACAAGATCCTCAAGCGCCAACGCCTCTTGGACCCAGCCACCTCTGCCGCAGCTCATCCTCCTCTCACGGACCCCAAGGCAGAAGAGAGGCACCGGAGAAAACGGAGGAAAAAGATTCTCTTGAAGTTAAAAAGTCAGTACCAAAAAGAGATCGACCAGTGGGAACTTTTGTCGAGCACCTTGCATGCAATGCAAGACAGAGCAAACCAACAACTTGAATTGCAAAAACGACAGCAAGATTTGGGTCAAACGGCGTTTTTGCCTTTGCAAGCTACGGAGGCTTCCGAGAATAGTTATGGTTCACTAATCGATGAGCTCCTTTCGCAGGTAATTTGGGTTTTTTGATAATTGATTATTGGTTTTGAAATTTTTAATGCTTTTCTTTACTTGAATTGTTGAAATTTTTAACGTGGAATGAAGCACTTATTAAAGTTCTGGCCATTATCAAATTCGCGTATTATGAAGTTAGAATTTTGGGTTTTATGGAAAGGTTTCACTTTAGTTTATTGTAAAATGTGCTTATCTTTGGCTCATTCAATGAGAGTTTGAGATTTTAGAAATGGGAAATTTTAACCTGGGACTTGAAAATTCTCTAGAAGTTCTGCTAATTTAAGATTCAGAAGGGAAATTTCGACTTCTGGTGGGTCTAGCAGGGATTTTTTTCCCCCAGTTTCCCACGAAAAATACGACAACTGATAAAATTGATACTGAAATTTTCAGTAAGAAAATAAATAGCTACGAATAGGATTAGTTCTCTCAGAAGTTCAATTGGAATCACTTTGCGTCGATTCCTAATATATTATCTTATATTTGACTTTGCTGAATTGTAAATGCTATGCAAAAGGGGCTGCTTTTGTTGAAGCAGAGTTTTGAGTTCTGTTTTGATGTTATTTGATTCTTGAAAATTTCAGGCAGAGGCCCAAGAAGCAGTAATCCATGATGTATCATACTTATGTGATATAGCAGAAGCAATGTGCAATGCTCAACAGGAGCAATTAGCACAATCATATATGGATCTCCCAGTTTGGTCTTCACCTCGTAAGCTTATGGCATCACTTTGTGACGAGTAAGTTTCTCTGATGTAGTTATTATCTTAGGCTACCTCTTGGAAGAAAATATGTAAAGTTGCTTCTTGCAATAGTGTGATTCTTAATCTTATCTAACTGATAAGATATGTGGATGTTTGTAGTGGACTTTCTTATAAACTGTTCTGTTGTAGATTTCTTCTTTTGAATGATTAATGACAGATAAAAGATAGTTTGTTTATGTTTTCTGACTATATAATCTGATAGATGATGTGTAAGGCTAAATATAGGATGATTGATAGGAGCTAAGGAGAGTAAGAAAATGGGTTCCTAGAGGAACTCAAATTGAAAACAATTTTTAGCTAGAAGTTTTGGTATATATGTTGGATGTTTATTGATTCGCTTTTAGCGTGTAGTTTACAATGATGTAAAAAAGATCTTCATGATATTCTCTGAAAGCTAATGCAGTAATGCGCAGTTTTTATGTTTCCTTTATACTTTGTGATGATGAATAGAGGTGGTAGAAGAATGTTTGGATTGTTCTTACTTCTCATGATTGTAATTTTAATTGATATTTTTTTTTCACAACTGTGAAATTGGGGTCTTAAGTCAAAACTATACTACATGTTTTGGATTAAATTCTGGTTCTTTCATTTTCAAGTTTCTTCTTTTTTTTTTTTTTTTTTTTTTTTCTTTTTAAATTGTTCTAGAGGTTATGGCGGTTTCTTCACTCATGCTTGTTGGGTGAGCATTCTTTGAGTCATTTGTTCGGTAAATGCAAGAAACCAGCTATGGAAATCTGCACGCTATTACCTATTCCATGTCCAAGGATGACTGAATTCTGGCAAGGGACTAGTGAAAAGTGTTTATTCTTTAGCAAAAGAGAATCTATACTCAAAATTGGTTAAAATCCAAACTTAAAAGGTTGTTGCTGTTTGCAGAACTGGAATAGAAGGACTTGTCATTCCAACATCCATGTAACGATCATATTTTTAGTATTCTTCTATTTTGGCAAGTCATACATTTAGCGAGTATAAGACACTTTTACTAGAAGGTGATTTCTAACAATGTACTATTCTTCTAAGGCAAATACTTTTCTATATTAATAATTTAAACTTCAATTGAGATTCAATCTCAGACTCTTTAAGTACCATTAACTCAATAGGTCTAAATCCAACACTCTGAAGTTACTGAGAAGAGCACAAATAATGTTTGTCGTGTGTATCATCACCGGCCATGCATGGATCAGACCTTAAAGCATAATTGGTCTAAGATATTATAAATTGACTCGAAGTTTATGCCACAGCCAAGCCACCTATTTTTACAGAAGAAAATAGGTCACAGCTAGACTTTAAACTTAAAACATGACATAATGAATGTTTGTAAGATTCTCTCGCAACAAAAGGAAATATCTTTCGGCAGCAAGCACATTCTCAAAGCAATGAACTTTATTTGATGAGATGAACAAATGAACAAATGAAGCATAGAACACTAATGAAGATTCCGTCCAACTCATACTATTATATAATAACTTTGGTAGATGGGAAGCTACTCCCTATGGAGATTATTCTGTGTAGCACCGAGGGAAAGAGATCCAAACTACTCAGCCTCTCATCATCTAAAATTTTCCTATTGCGATAGGGTCTTGAGATCTTCTTCATTAAGAAGTGAAGGAACAACTTGCACAGGTTGAATGGTAAATCCCGCTTTCTCACAAGCATCCTCCAGAAGCTTTGCTTGCGATGGCCCACCAGGGCAGAATACTACAACAGCTCCCCCACTGCCAGTAAATTTTGAAGCAGCACCTACCCTCCGGGCCACCTCCACCATTTCTATGTTTACAGCACCAAGAACATCATCCCCAAACATACTCCTGTAAAATATTGTTATGTCGGAAAGGTTAACAATATAACCATAATAAATCATCTTGCAAAAGCATAGGCATCACTTATTAAAATACAGAATGAAACACCAAAAGCATCTCAGTCCTGCCAAGTAATATGGATGACGCCTGCATAACTTGAGAGTTATTGATCATTCATTTTTCTCCTTTTATTATGCATAACTTCTCAATGAAATGACGTTATCATCCATGCTTGAATTATATCAGCAAAGATGAATAAGCCATTCTCTTTGACTAGATTAAACAGAAATTAAGTGATCCTACACCTGATTGTTTTTTTGCAGCCATTTCATGAGCAATGTATGCTGGCAAGAAGCATGCTTAAAATAACAGCATTTCATTCGCAAAATTCAAATTGATAAGAGCTACAACAATATGGAGGTTAACTCATCAAATACCTTCGAAGGTCAAAATTACGATTCATCAGCTCTGTGAGTTTGGTATGATTCTTTTCAAGAATTGCAGTTCGTCCTTCTAATGCTAAATCTGCAACTTCTGCCATGGATGATATAATAAATTTGTCACCATTGAGCCACCTTTGCCGAACTGTACTATGTACCTGCATTAAAACTGTTTTTTGTAAATACAGTTCACAGCTACTATCCTGAAGAGCAAGTACATATTGAGAGGTAGACCCCTAAAGCCCACAGTTTGGACATTTCAAGTTGCTAGTACGCATCATCTACTCTAAATAAGTTGAGGTCCTCTAAAATGAAAATAACCCCGCTAAAACAGAACTAAAGAAAAATAAAAGTCAGCATTCTCACTTGCATGGATGAAAAAAGAAAGAAACAAGGACATACACAAAAACAAATAAAGTTCAAAATTGGAGTTTATGTACAATTTTTTTTGAACTTACCTAATTTGGAAATGAATATGAGAAAGCAAGTTTTGAGGCAAAATTTCATTAATCAAGCTGGCATAATTATTATCTATTTGTATAGTTTTTTGACACTAATATAAATTAGAAACTCAGAATCTCGTCCCACATGCTTGAAGCGCCAGACACTTAAAAAAGCAGTTTAGTAGTAAGTACATCTGAGGAAGTTCAAAAAAGGAAGTTAAAAGAGAGGAAATTCTTTTCTGTTCAATATTCAAGCAAATATGAAACATATGCAGCTTGTTTCAACGCACAAGACAAAAGAGCGGGTTATTATGTGGTATCATGTTTCCATGTTGTGTTTTCCTGATTATATGTAATACAACTGAGATTTGTCATGCAAGAGAGCTTTCCAGGCAAAGCCATTTTGTTTTAAAATATAAATGAAAAAAGACAATTCTAGAATGGGTGAAGATCACAATGTGCAATGCTAACCTTCCCCGAATCACTTGGATTCTCAGCATAAATGAGATGAAGAGGTGGAAGAAGACTAATATCCATGGGAGTGTAGATGCCATGCCCCAATTTTTCCATATGTTCCTTAGAAAAATCCTGCATAACAGTTCATAATATGAATACATAAGTGAACATATTTATACAAATTTGATCTGAAGTGTAGACCTCCACATCAGCAAAACCTACCATGTAAACAAGTCCTCCATAGACCTGTGCCACTCGATCTTGAAGGCCAGCAACAATTCCAAGCTCCTCCTCCGCGCTAAGAACAAGTTTAGGTCTGATTTCAACTTTAATCAAATGCCTAACTCTGTAGAAATCGAGAAGACAGTTCAAGGCCGCAGTTACAATAGCACTAGAACCTGAAAGCCCTGTCTGAAATGTCAAAATTATAACTTTTTAAGCCATATGTTGCAGAAAGGCTTACTAAAGGCTTCATATAAAGGACATAAAAACGCAAACTTGATGCTTAGTATATTCATATAAAGTATAATTATTAAAAACCCCCCCTAATATTAACTATTACAATTCCATTAATTTTGACCAAAATTTATATTAAAGTAAACAACCCTTAAAATTACAAGTTAAAAATAGATAATTTAGTTCCTTTAAAGGAATTGACAAATGGGTGGGTTTGGGTCCAAATCTTAAAAAGAATTGAGCTTTTCCAGTATCATCAGAGAATAAATCCAAATAATTAATAGAACCAAATATACCTGGCGAGGAATATTAGTATCATAAGAAAGAGTAAAATTCCGATTATGAAGAAGAATCTGATTCTCTTTACAATGCTTGTAAAAAACTCTACAAATAGCCATAAGCAATCGCACTCCTCCATAGTACCCTTCACTCTGCAACCGATTCACCTAATACAAATACAAATCCAAGAAGGACAAAATTCAAAAATTACCAATAACCCAGATCAATAAAATCAATTTCATAGCAATATATATATAAATATATACCAGGTCATCGAGAGAAGAGAATTGGACGAGATCGTGTTTAGGATGAGGGTTGATGAAAAGATGATCAGACGGTTGTAATTGAACAATGGCCCAGAAATTACCGAGGCTGAAAGAGATGGTACGGCCATAATAAACATCACTTGGGTTGCCTAGAAAACCCACTCTAGCGTATGCTTTGTGCTCTATTATCGTCGATTTGCCATCCATTTTCGATCTCTGTAAATTGTTTTTTTTTTATAAGATTTACTTACAGAGAGACTATTGTCCAGTGCAACGAATGTATATATATATATATATATAGTTGACTGTTTACTGGATGACGACGAGGCAGTCGGAAGAGTAATCCAATTGAGTTGGCAATGACAGAGTTGAATGGAAGATTTTGTTAAGAAGATAACAGAGTTGTAGTCGCTGTTACAATGGTCTAAATCAAATAGTATAAATTAATTTACTAATGGGCCTCCATATGTGCTTAAGCCTAAAATCTTAATTTAAGTATGATTTTGACTGCTTACATCAATAGTGTAATATATATATATATATATATGGAATATAAAAGTTAATATAATTTTTAAAAATTATTATAAGTTTATAGTGTATAGGTATTTTTTTTTTCTGTATCTGTATATACGTTTATACATTTTGAGAAATTCAAATGTGAATATAAACAAATTTTATAAAAGAAAATATTTTTAAAAAAATTAATCAATTTGGTTGAAAAGTGATGGAAACTTAAACTCAAGATTAAATCCAAATTCTTCTTTCAATTGAATCAAATTCTGCAAACGGAATCGATTTGATCCAACTTGACTCCTATCAAGGATGATAATTTTTTAGAAAATACTTGCATTATATTCATATTTCCTTTGCCTTAATTATAGGCAATCCTATTGATAGTGTCAAAATGATTTTGCTTCATTAAGATTTAATTAATGCTTTACTTGAGGGTGAAGATGACGTCATCTTATTAAAGTAGTGAAAAGGGTAATTTGAGGGAAGAAAAATTAATGATAAAGACAGTTCATATTTTTAAAGTTAATAAGAGAATAAATGTCAATTTATAAATTATAATTAATAATTTATTAAAATTAATAAAAAGATCAATATGTCAATTGAGCTACTGCCTATCGGCGATGAATAGATATTCCATTCAAATTTTTACCACTAGTAATTTTCAGTAGTAATGGAGTTATCAGCCATACGCCCAAATGAATATCTGCCTGCACCTTTAAAACGGTAGAAACTCCGAAAATGGTAACATTGCAACCAGGTCTTAAAGGAACAATAACTTAATATCTGAATGTTTATTGCAGATAATAACTTAGTAATCTGTACAATTCACCCAGAAATGTACAACAAAGCGCGAGTCAACTGATGAAGAAAATGCAATGACTTCAAACGTTGCCATTAAATTCCGTCAATCTTCCTCATCTCCACCATCTTCAGGCAGCCCCATGTCATCTCCAATACCTTCAAGCAGTTCATCCACGTCCTCCCCTAACTCCAACAACCTTGCACTCAGCTTTTCTACCTTACTCTGCTCTTGCCCAAGGCATACCAGCAAATCGTTCAGTTCTGCCTCGCTCTCCTTCTGAGCTTCTTCCCTAGCCTCTGCCTTCACAGCCTCAATATCAACTGCTATGGCTCCACTATTCTTCAGAGCTTTCACTTCCTTTTCTAGATGGAAATTGGCCTGTTCCAAGCTGTTGTAAGCATCAGACAGGCTCTTCAGATCAGACTCCATCTTCCCAGCTAAATTCTGGTACATGGATGCCTCAGACTCGATTTTGGCTTTCTCTGCCTTTAGCATCTCTATCCTTTGAGATGCTTCCTGAAGATCTCTCCGCAGTGTCTCTGTTTGGACTCTTTCTGAACCCCCACTTGCCCTTTGTTCAGGTTGTGAAGATCCATTCCCACCAATCTTGGCCAGGTCCTCAGCCAAAGTAGCATTGCGACCAAGAAGATTCTGAGTGGTAAGTTGGGGGAGGAAAAAAAAAAAAAAAAAAAAAAACCATCAACCATGTTTTTTTGAGTTTAAAATTCTTCCTACAAAAGTTGTAACAGTTAGCCTGTCTTAAGCCACACAAAAACTGAAAAAAAAAAAAGAAAAGAAAAAATGACCAGCATATGCTAAAATGGCGGTTAACAGCAGTGAGGATCACAATTTCTGCACTACAGAATTTTAATTTGCCTAACCGCACAGAGTGTAATAAATGACTATAGAACAAAATGGCATGATGGAAAAATAGGTTGTTGCTTGTGTAAGAGGAGGATCAATTCCGTAAGTCAACAGATACAGCACAAGAGGGTTACCCAACATTTGTTGGTGACACCATTTTTCTACTCAACACACTTTTCTTATTATGCAAATCTGCCATAATATTATCCCAGTTGATAGTTTTCTTTCCTTGAGGATTTCTTAACATAGCATTTTTGCTATCAATGAGATGAGTAGATCCACCATGACCATTTTTAGAGGCCAGAACATGCCAATTAACATTTCCAAAAGTTCTCAAGTGTCCATGGCATAGCACTACAGGATAATATGATATGGTCCTAGTAATTTCAGAATTGGAAACTGGAAACTGGAAATCATACATAGTATCCTCTCATGCCTAGAAGATCAAGTTGCATTCAGAAATGATATTAACACATGCACACAGTTTATATATACAAAAGGCACCTGTATCTCAGAACATTGCTTCTCCACAAATGACTTCAGCCGCTTGATATAGTCTTTATCGCTCTCTCCACTCTTCTGCTCCAATTCAGCAGGCACAACTGCCACCTCACTTTTTGGACGACTGTATACATCTACGATAATTTCTCTGATATTTGCCTCCAACCTCTTGACAAAGTTGACAAAATAGCTATCATATATTGATAAGAGGATAGGATGATCTGCATTCTTCTGATCACAGGAATCCTGCTCATCAACATCTTCAATCTCTTCCATGCTAGCAGCAGCAGATCTTGTCAATGGTTTTTGAGGTTCTGCTGGCTTTGTGGAGGAGAAAAGGAAGCTTTTCATCATTTCATCAAACTTAAGAAAGTATGATGTGAGCCCAACTTTCTGACTTATGGCATCAACTACAGTAAAAGCATCCTTTCCACTTTCACCAGACTTGTTATAAATAACACACTCTCCCAAGAGAACTGCAGCCAATCCCCTTATGTACACAGTTGCAGATGGATTTGACACCACCTCAAGAAGATATGTCAAGTGGGGACGTGAATCCAGGAAGCACTGAACTGCACTAGGGCAGTCAGCCAGCCAAGTGATCAGCAATTTCAAAATAATTGGTTGAACATAGAAACTCCCCATTGTACTTGATTTTCCATCTTTGCTTTTCATGTTGGAGGAAAGAGCCAAGTATTTCACCATGCGGTGCATCAGTGGCTCCGGTCCTCCCAAGGATGCTGTAGGTGAGTCCAGTTCAATTCGTAGAACCTGTAAACACACTTCTAAATTTAGATACTCTTGAAAAAGATCCTAGAGAAAAAATACACTAATGATTGAGAGAAAATCAAGTCCTCTCTAATTCTCCTCTCTTTTTGCTGGTTTAGTACTAGATACCACTACAGCGTTCATATTCCAATTTGCTAAGGTCATCCCCTTAGACACATATCAATAAATAAAAACTACTTTCCAACTGATCAGTGTCATCCCCAAAAACAATTATAACTAACTTACAGTTAAAGTTTGTACAAGAATATGCAATCATTCACTGGATGCTATGTCTATCAACTATTGTATTCTAAAAGGAAAGCAAATGCATGGGTAAGTATCAGCTGAGCGGAAATGAAATAATCTTTTGGGTGCTTTGTATGCTCTTTCAACCATCTCCACGCCCCGAGTTAGAAAACACAAACAGAAAATAAATTTTCAGTCATTTTGTAAGAATATATTTTGAGGAACACAATGCATCATCATATCCATGGGAAAAAATAAAAAATAAAACTGTATTAGTTGATGTTGAAGGTGGTTGATAGAAAAACAAATATCAGGAATGCACAAAAATTAGTAAAGCAGTACCAATTGCATAGAGTTCAAATATCAGTTTCAAAAGGATAAAAATACAATGATGAAACCTGAAAGACAATACAACCTAATACATAGTTAGACACAGGATTGCACTTGGGTTCTATTAGTCTTTTCCCAATCATTATAATATCTTGCCACTCCAAAATCATCAACAAATGTAATAGAGAAGGATAATAGATTGCATACCCTTTCCTTGCACTGGATATTGTCCTTAAGTACATGAGAGAGTACACTAGCAGCCCTGCAACAGGTCTGCGCTTCAACATATTAGCCAGATTGTTCACATGAGAAACAGAGACAAAATAAATTTCAGATTCTATTCAAGACACATCAATATTTGCAGGTCACTGTGATTTTTTATTAGATAATCGACTATTTCAGGCTTTTTTTTTTTTTTTCAAGTGTTGTTACGACGTACTAGAAATTTACCTCAAGATCCCCATCACTTTCACTCAAAGTAAGACCATGTAATAACATGCTGCCATACAGATAAATTTCATAAGATTATTAATGAAAAAAAAAATTCAATCAAAGCAATAGATAACATATCATAAGCCATAGTAAGATAGATTCAATTACTGCAGTAAAATTTTGCACATAGTCAGGTTCAAACTTCAAACAAACGAACCTTCCAAAAGACATGTTCACATCCTCCTCAATAGGAGCATGAGTCATTGAATATGGTTGAGGAATTAATGTGGATGCTAACATTGTTTGACCATCAGGATTCCTCTGAACAAATATGAAGGATGTCTGGATTAGATTATTGATGAAGTCAATCAAAGCAGTGGATTATGCAAAAGAAAAGATTCTAGCCTATCAGAGATTATGCATATTCAAAAGCTAATAACTGATTTAACATATGTAATGGTTACATTAGCATTAAATAAGATTATGAGTTTAAAGAGAAAATACATGAATTAACCTCACAAAAACTCTTAAAAACATGGTCAGCAGCAATGAACTCTTGCATACTGGATGTCCGCAAAATGATTCGCAGAATGGAATTCAAAGCAGGTTCTACTTGTGGCTCCTCACCAAGAACTTTTGTTGCAAGGGCATCAAGATTCTTGGGATTCCCAGTAATCAATTCACCAATACACCGCAATGCCTACAAAGAATTATCTGAATGAATAAAACTGAAAAATTGTTTATAGCCTCTATTAATTTAATTGAGAAGCACAAAAATATATATATATATATATATATATATATATATATATATATATATATATATATATATATATATATATATATATATCCAAGACTATACACCGAAAAAAAAAAAAATCCAAGACTATACAAATGATCAAGCATAAGACTATCCAGTAACTGGTGAACTGAGATAGTGCATTCCTATAGATGCACCATCATTTGAAACATACTATCAGTTCAAAGAGACTTCAAGTCTTCATCAGATGTTATGGCTGAAGTTGCTGCCTTCTACAATGACAAAAACAATTGAGAAGCTTCAAGAAAGGTGCCTTACCCCACAACGTATGGCAACAGGAGCCCATTGGCTTTCAACGCCCAACACCAGAAGATAATCCAAAACCTTTTTCTACAAGAAAATCCAACATGATTTTAGGATTAAAAAATCACAATTGTACCTACAATACTAGGTGCTAAGCAGATATGATCTAGTAACAAAACCTGAACAAGGACTGTTTTATTGGTCAACTTGTTTGTATCTTTCCCAGGCTCAGCCTCTGAACCTCCCATCATTAACAAGTTAATGGTTTCTAATGCGCTGAGTAAATTAATTGTCTACTGGCATGGTGATTGTTAAGGCAACAAAAAAAACTCATCAGTAAGGCATGTGTGACATCACACTTAAATATCAACAGCAATCAAAGAGCCAAACTATTGAAACAATGCAAAATTGTGACATTTGAGTATCTAACCTTCTGTTGGGTAAAACTGTAAGCGCTCCCTCGTAGCTTTAAAATTGATATTAAGGCATCAAAGCCTATTGTCTCCCTGAGTAGTATCTAAGCCACAGAAAATCTCGTATGAGCAACAGAATAAGTATGATTGCACAACCAACAACTTCAGAAGCTACACACCTGATTAGACACATTGTTACGCAGAAGATTGTTTAACAATTCAAGACAGTCCTGAGCAGTAAAAAATATTAGGGTATGTTAGCAACACATTCATATACTTCTACCACATCAAAGGATAAAATCAAATTTGACTTCAGGAACAATGAAGGGCCTTTTCCTTTTCAGCCGTGGACACTTTAAAAAAGGTTCCCTCTTCTCATGATGGAGGAAAGGAACAGTCACAATAAAATATTCACACATTGTAACAATGATATTCTGAAAATCTCTGGCAATGAAGCTTGTCAAGGAACATGACAAGAAAAGAGGTATTCAATTTCTGTAACCCTTTAAAAATAAACCTCTAGGAAATGCAGTATTAAATTATTAACCCAAAATATGAAAATTTGAAACCTAGAGACTGGATTTACACAGGAAATGTAAGCATTTAAATTTAAAATTGTGCTGGTGCAAGAATATGCACAGATGCAAATAAACAGTTAAGAAGCCTACTTATAGGGCTGAGGAATCCAGCAGCAAACAAGCTAAACAAATTCACATATATCCAAATATAAAATTGCGTAGAAAATAAATTTACCTGCACAACAACACCACCTTCTGAACCTCCTTCCTCCTTAATAATGCTAAAAATTTTCTCAAATGCGCCTTCAAAGACCACAATTTTTTGAATCTCCTAAGATTATCAACTAAATCAGTTAGTAAGAATATCATGCCTACAGTTTCAGCAATGGGGCAAAAAAAAAAAGAAAGATAGAGGAGATGATGATGAGAAAAAACAATTCACCTCAGCTTCCCTAGTCAAGTAAGTAAGAAGCAGCAAGGCCTCATTCCGTATAACCTACAAAGTCCATAAATACTTTACTGGAACAGAAGAACAATTGCTTAACAAATAATGAGTTAATGACATTAGAAGAACAATTGCCTAACAAAAATAATGAGTTAATGACATTAATTACTAAATTCTAATTTTATGTAAGATTTCACAAAACATAATTGTGATAGTATTTCAAAGCATAAGTTTAATAGCAGCAATTTAGAAGCATAAATTCAGGTGCTTCTTAACAGGTTGTACAGTGAGAAGAAATTCTACTTACATTAATTATTATTTTATTATAAAAATTCATTTAGCAAAAAATATTTGTACCTCTCGATCCATAAGCATATCCATTAGCCGAGTTATACCGCGAGGAATGGTTAAAATGGCTTCCTGTAACCTGAAGAGGAACTCAGCAGAAAAATATTCAGTATAACTAAGAAAAATAAAAAACTAGAAAAAATCAAGGTCAAGAATGAAATATTGCTATAAATCCAGACCTATTAGGAGAATTCGTGAGAAGAGCAGTCAAAATTTGAAGGGTATAATATCGTACATAGAAATCCTCTTCTGACTGCCAAATTGCCAAAAACAAACAATAGTAAAAATGTTCTCTAACTAGATTCAGAAAATTTTTATTAAATAAAAACATTTCATATATGAATAGAGAACTCTCACCAACAAACTTAGAAGAAGGGAAATATTTTCTCCCTCTCGGGAAAGTAAATCAGTATTCATTAAAGCTGGTTGGACCTCATTCTTTGGCCCTTTTGCATAGTCGACCGGTGTCAGAGCACTCACAAGAGTTTCTAGGGCACCTCGAATCTGCACCAAGTATGGTTTCCAGTAATATGATAAAGTTGGATAAATGCTTCAAAACAAACACAAAATCTGAAAATATCAGTACAAGAGGCAAAGGAATGACCATATGTGCAGACCATGTGAATAAAACATTCAAAACAGAAAGATAAAAAGTAACAGAGATCATTAGGATTTTCAAGACTGTGAAACAACAACATTTGTACATTTCAATGGTTCAGCAAAACAGATCTTCAGTATTGTTTGTCCATACAACATAGAATTTTTTTATATAACAGTGTCAGACTTAAACGGATGACGAAGGAAAAAGATTGAAAAACAAAAAGGAACAGAATTCAGATACCATTTCAACATC
The DNA here is from genome assembly GCA_947687605.1 of Reutealis trisperma. Taxonomy (NCBI): domain Eukaryota; kingdom Viridiplantae; phylum Streptophyta; class Magnoliopsida; order Malpighiales; family Euphorbiaceae; genus Reutealis; species Reutealis trisperma. The sequence goes on from CANTUT010000032.1 coordinate 826,655, forward strand.
ATCCCTTTCCTCTTTTAGTACACCCATAAGTACAGGAAATCCTGCAAGGAAGGAAATGAATGAAACAATAAAATGATAGGAATAAGAGGGAAAAAAAAAAGAGCTCAATTTACAAAAAAATAAAAAAGAAATGCATACCCATTGCTCCAAATGCCAGCTGTGCAGCATGACTCTCTGCCACAACAGACTGAAGCTCTGCCATGGAAGTCCTCCTGTCCTCAGGCAGAACACCATTGCTTATTCGGTCGAGCAATCGTTCAACATAGCTATCGACACAAGCCATATAGAAGATTAGTTCTACTACCTATAATAAATGAATAGAAAAAATGCAAAAATCTTTTGACCAAACAGGAGTCAAATGCAAACCTTATGAATGATTCATGAAAATAGGAAACGAAATCATCTTAAGAATAAACAACCAAGTAAGATCAATTTTAACATCCTTTGAGCAATAAGAGCTAGCGGGTAACTATATTGAAACTGACTTGAGTTGAAACAATAGAGTCAGTAAGTAATTAATATTATTATAAACGTAGAAAATACTTCACATATTAAAGTCGTTCCCCACTTTCACAAAAGAAGTCCCCAGGACTAGAACAAAACCAACCTCCGACCTCATTAAAAGCATCAAATTCATAGCCAGAAGCCCAGAACCTTAGCTTTTCAATTAAAGGTGATATAAGTAACACAACTCCCACATTCCATATAACTCACAACTTTCATTGAACACATCTAATTACCATAACTTTCAATAATCAAAATATACAGCTGCCGCCAACAGTATTCAGGGGAACACCAAATAAGCATTCTATAACCTCAAAATAATAACAACAAACAAAAAGAAACAGCAATTACCTATCCTCATTCGACGAAGAATTCTCATTGCCAAAAACAAGTCCAACCACTCCCTGCCACCAATAACAACTCACTTAACCCCCATATACAAATGCAAAAAACTAAACTAAAAAAAAAAATACGCTAAAGAACAAAAAATATCCAAATGACTAAAAAATTATCAGCTCTACAATGCGCATTAGATCAAAATCTGAAAAAACGATTACACCATAACATAATCGAGTATTGATTTAACCATAAGTACAGCAATCTGGTTCCACAATATACATTAATTTTGCATCAATCAACAACTAACTCTGAGAACCAGAACAAGAGCAAGAGAGATGATCACCTTGTAACGAGAAGCCAAATCCATTTATGCTACCTCAGCTTAATAGCAATTAGAAATTGAAGCAAATTATTTATGATTGTGGATGATTAGGGTTTTTGCTGAAGCTAACCTAAATGATGAATTGATGATTTAGTCGAAAATTGAGAAAACCTGAAAATTGCGGAGAAAGTTGATAATGATAGAGAGAGATTTTGACCGAAAGGGAAACATATTGGGCTGCTAAATTTTTTGGGTCTTAAGCCCACATCCACAGTTCATTCTTGGGTGGTAATATGGATCAAGCAAAGTTTCGTAATCAAAATGTATCCTACTTAAATGAAGAGATAGTCATTTATCAATTAGACTTTTAAAAAGCCTCTCTCTCTCTCTCTAGATTTTCTCTCACTTCTCTCTGCACCTTATGTCTCATAGTTTACAATCAGCTTAATACACGAAATTGCTTAAAACTAAGTTTTAAGTTGAAGTATTAGTAAATAATATTATGTTTAGTACATATGATACCTTTCTTTTTATTTTTCTTTAATTTGTGCACAGTGCCTAGTAAATCTGCAATAATTATCACCTGGAATAGGCTTTTTTTTTGTGTGTCTACCAATCTTATATGGCTTTGGTATGTGCATGTTGAGATCATGCCGCTAGGCGTTATCCTCGCCGCGAAAGACTACAACTTTATCTAGCCTTCCCACTACTAGCATTAGATTTGTTTGATTTAGATTTAGGCTTCTCTTGTTGCTCTCGGTTGTCTGTCACAGAGATTCTTCTTCGTGCCAGTGAGATTTGTGCCAATTGAGATAAAAAGTCCTCTGTGGTTTTTGTTTCACTCATGGATTAACAAATCTATGGTGGGTGAAGTTCTTTCTACAACAAATTAAGGGGGTAAAACGTACAAACAATTACTGAGCTTTTAATAATTTAAAGTTTTTGATGATTTTCTATTTTGCTTACTAAAAATTAATTTATTGTAGAAATGTTGCTAACTTTTAATTTTTTTTCTCAACAGCGAAATTACTAAGTCAATTCCAATAAAAAACTTACTGGAAAAATGATGTGACATTCCACATCATTTGCAAATATTAACTAAGCTGAATATATCAACTTGCCACATCAAATTATTAAAATTGCATGCAAAATTATGACTTTTTTTGATTTGATTACTAACTTATAATTTCTTATAATTTGACTATTAAACTTTCATTTTTTTTTCATATGAGAATCACGGAAACAAATTTGATGTATTCAATGACGATTTTTGTTATTTTCAGCCACGATCTTGAAAGTTCTTAATATCATTCAACTCATCGCATATGGAACTTCATTTTAATACTTATTATATTGCTTGAACTTGAACGGATATGGAGATCGAAAAATGAGATTGTTGAAGCTTTTGGCAATTTTCATGTGAAAAAAATGAAAGTGAGAGCGAGTGACTCATGTTTTTGTATTTCTGACATCGAGATGAGTTGATTAAAGTCAATTACGGTGAATTTTTCATTAAATTTCTCTTCATGACCTACCTATGAAAAAAAAAAAATTTTAATGGTCAAACTATAAGAATTTAAATGTTAATAATCAAATTAAAAAATATGCAAACTTTAATAACTTTGCATGTAATTTTAATAATCTGATGTGGTAAACTAAAGTGTACAACTTAGTCAATATTGCAAATAATGTGTAATACCATGTCAACTTCTGGTAAGCTCTTCATCAGAATTGACTTAGTGACTCGCTAAAAGTTAGTAATATTTATGTAATAAATTAATTTTTAACTGAACAAAATAGAAAATCACCAAAAGTTTAGTAATTTTTTATGCTTTTTATTCACAAATTAGGCTTATTTTTGAGGTTCTAGTCATAAATGCTTCCCGATCTATAGAGTTTTTGCTTCTGTGATGGCCAGAACCATGGCAGATTGTTCAAGGTGTATGAATGGAGGCTATTGTTAAGGAGGACTTCTCTAAAGGGTTAAGTTATAATTTTCATGTGTTTACAGCGCCTTTATTGCTTATTTAGGCTTGAAACCCATTGATCAAAACCCAATTTTAGATATTATTTATTTGGATTTTGGCTATTTTCCTATGAGTAGATTGCTATATTGTTGTATTATTTGAGTTTGTGCGTTTAATTTACACTTTGTTTGAAAAGAAAGAGAAAATTGGGGAAAGAAAAAGGGGTGCAAAAAGAAAGGATAAGTAATAAGTATTCTTTTTATAGGAAGAATGGGTGAAATAAAAAGGAATGGTAAATTAATAAAAAATAAAATTACTTGGATCCACATAATATTTTCTCTAATTTTTGGAAGGAAAAAATGAATAAAGATGTAATTTATTTATTTGCATCATTTGTAAATAAGATAGAGAAAAAAACATTCTCCAACCTTTTTATTCTTTTCCTTCATTTCTTTCCCACCCTTTATTTTTCATAACCAAAATTAATGACAACTTCTTCTTCTTTCGGGAAAAAAAAATATATATATATATATATATTATTAATTTAAATATTACTAATAAGAATAAGAGCAACTATTTATAATATTAATGATTTTTCCTTTTAAAGACAATAGTTACACTTTTCTTAATTTTTTTTTATATTTTTATATAAAAGATATCCTTAAACAAAACAAACCGTGTACGGTGGTTTCTGGTGAATTCAAGATGCATCTGAAAAAGGAGTTATGGAGTTCCGGCTTGAAAGACAGTTCAAGGGAAGGAGATCCACAAGCACAAGCGTCGGCCACGGCAGTGGAGGAGTTAGTTAACTCATTAAAAAAGGAAAGATTATACAGAGAGGTCACTCTCGCTCTTCGAACTAGTCTCAGAGATGCTCGCGCCGAATTCTCCTTCCTCCGCCTTCGTGGCCTCCGCACTCTTCTTAACTTCCTCCGATCCGTCGCACAATCCGATGCCACTATCAACCTCTTTTGTCAGACTCAATCTATACCTGAACTTCAAGGTATTGGGAATTTCCTTTGAAATTTCATTTCAATTGAAAGAAAATGAAAATTCACATTCTTTGTTTGCTTGCTATGAGCAGTAGTTCCAGTTTTGTTTCAGCATTCGCTTAAGGAGACAGAGGATGATAAAGTTGATAGTTTGAATCATATATTTGGTGTTGAGCCTATGAAGATTACTGGTCCTTCAACGGATTCAGAGATTGCTCTTGCACTTCGTGTTTTGGAAGGTTGTTGTCTTCTTCATAGAGAAAGCACTATCTTAGCCCACCAACACAAGGCTATTGAGGTGATCACTTGTTTCAAAAACATGAATTACCCTTTTTGTTTAGTGGGTTTCTTGTTCTTGAAATTTCTATGCTGAAAGTTAGAAACTTTTAATTCACATAATGCGGCTGTTAATACTTCTTGTCCATTTTCATTCATTCAGTGAAGTTAGTAACCGGTAATAGATTATCCAATTCTTTTAATTTGTATATTTGCCCTGAATAAAATAGGAAAATGAATGAAGAAGTCCATTCTTGTTTAGGTTGATAACAGTTACTAGTTAGATTATCCAATTCTTTTGAGTGATTTACAGCTTGTCGTGCTCATTTTGGGGATATGCAAGATTCTTACTATCCTTATCTTTGTCATAGATTACTATCAATTTCTTTGGTGTTTGATAATTAACAAATTTTGTTCCTGTTTGACTAATTGTATTTTCTTAGAATTGCAAATGCAAAAAGTTGAGCCTTTTAGTTTGGTTTCTGTGAGATGCAGGTTTTGTTACATGTGTTATCAACTAGAGGAGCTGCAGAGCAAGGTGCCTGTTTAGATGCTTTTATCTCAATAATGCTGGATTCATCATCCAATCAAATGGTATCCTATTTTCTTATTAAGAGTCATCTTAATCAAGTAGTTTCACTCAATTTGATGGTAAACCAGTTTTTGTTTTTCCCAATTATATTTTGCTGCAACATATACCTTGTCTAATATAATGGCTTAAGTTTATTGGTTGATTAACATTTATATTTTGTTATATTTTCTAAAATGAGCTTCTTGAGCTTGCATGTCTTGTGATTATAATATGCATTTTAGCCATGAATTCAAGCTCAATCTATTGAATCGTTGACTTGTTAGTAGGAATTATTGCACTTACAGTTGCAATGGATTTCTTGTTGTCTTACAAAAACACATTCTTATAATGACATCATTGATGTAGGAAATAATAATTTTTCTTCCTTAGCATTTTATAGAGATGGGAAGAATAAAGGAATTCTTATAGCCTATGCTAATTAGCTTATTTGAGTTCTGTTGATTGTAATATTATCCTTTTTATGTTGACTAAAAAATTGTGCTCAAATTTATAGATTTTTATTGCTTGTTGACTCTTGTGTTCTCCCACTTTTTTCTGTATTTGATAACAGATCAAGGAACTCAAAATTTAATTTTAGGAAGGATATTTATGGAAATTTGATGATTTTGTTTAGGAAGGGTATTCATGTTTAGCCAATTTAGGATGACAATATTTCAATTTTGTTGTCTTAGAAACAAAGAAACAGGTGTTTGGATGGTTTGTATCTTAGAGTTTCAAGGTTAAGGCAGCAGATTTATTGGTGGGTTGCTGATTAGAGTTCGTGAAGGTAAAATAAAGGGTTTTTGTTTAGGGATTCAGACAAAGTAAACAAAGGCCCTGATTCAATGTTGTCAAAGCTGAAGGGTTATAGTGCTGATGCAAACAGCACTTTTGCGTGGTACCTTGGTTGTTTCTAGACTTGCAAATGCTAATTTCTTGATGTATTTTTTCTTTTTATTTAATAGTTTTTGCCCTTTTGGAATTATGTTTTGGGTTGTCACAAGTTACAACTTATGTCTTCTGCTACAAGGCTAGGAATTCCCTATAGTTGGTAATTCTAGTACTTCTATAAATATAGGGAAACTACCTTAAAAACTTATAGCAATCCTGCCTAAGATCAATATTTCTTAAGCCTATTGGAATCCAAGTCCTATTTCGGTTTAGGTTTCTTCGATACCTAAAATTACAAATAAGTGAGACTTCATGTCATTTCTAGTTACAGAAGTCGCTCATATGAATTAGTAATAAACTTAATCATCGAAGCTGAATTTGGACCTGTTTCATATACTAGGGCACAAAACCTAATTTGTCCTGCCTAAGGATTCAACTATGCAAGCACAACCTGCATCAGTTTAAATAAAATTCTGGGTTTGCCTGATCTTTGAGTGTGCTTTTCCTTGTGCTGCTTATGTCCTAATTCTGGCCCTTCTCAAGTAAATGCATAAGCTTTGAAGGAAATATTGGAAACTTAAGTGCACAAGTTATATAAAAGTGATCTTTTTTTTTTTTTTTTTTTTTTTTCCTCAAGAAAAATCATGATCTTTAATTGGCTAAAAATTTTAATTTGTCTACATGGTATCTCTGTTTGCTAATACTTTCTCAGGATTTTGAGGTTTGTAAAGGCATTGAGGAAGTAACAATGCTTATCAGGGACAAACAACTGGATGAAAATCTCAGGTATTCCTTAATTTTCATTAGCTCAATGCTCCTTCCCTTTATTTATTTATTTTTCACGTTCATATGTAGTTTGGAGTTGAAGCTCAGTTCAGTGGAGTTAGTTGACTTTGGTTAAATTTTTAACATTAATTATTAACTTGCTTGGGATTGAAGGTCAATTTAGTGAAAGTTTAATGCTAAAATAGAGCATGATTTTTTATTTATCTCTTGTTAGGTTGAAATGTGGGGAGTTCTTGCTGCTACTCATTGGACATGTAAATGGGAGGGAAGTGCCTCCAATGGTTTCCATACATGAAGACATAAGGCGACTTCTTGGTGAGAAATCAGCCTCGTTGATATGGGCAGCCAGTCAGTTTGGCTCAACTCTTGACCCTGAGCAAAGGTTGACTGCCCTACATATCCAAGCTCGCAGGGTGCTCGAGTCACTGGATCTGTACTAATTGAAAAATAGATATGTACTTCAAATTTGTTGTTCTCTTTTAGCAATTGAAAATGGTTGATTAAGATGCAAATATGTTCTGTACACAGGATCAAATCTTGGTATTCCTCTAGCTTAACATATTTTATGTCTCCCAAGTTGCTTACAGTTTTGTCATCTCTTTCAATTTGCAACCTTTGATGGATCTGAAAAATCTTCCGAGCCCCCCCCTTGTAAAATCACTGCCCTGAGATCAAAGGAGCATCTCAACAATCAGTCAGGGAGTGTGTTCAAGAGTGTCCAATGTCCAGTCATCTCTTCAGATAAGAGCTATAATCTCTGAGCCTACTGGATCTAAAATCTAGCTGGATGCTTATAGAATATTGGCATGCAAAATATTTGGCTAGAAGGCTGACTTACCAGTTATCACTTTGTTTTGGGCATTGAAAGTACATTTAAAGGAGATGGAATTGTCCGGATATGAAATTTTAACTTGTTCTTGTGTTATGAGAAGGTGCTTGATCATTGAGTTATTAATCTAACGACAAACTATTTTATTATTGTTTTCTACCTATCCTTGGCTCAAGTATGCACGTATCTGTGTGTATATTTACTGCAAAATTTTATTCTAGTATTGACTTATGGTTGACAATTTCAACTGTAGGAAGAAACATTACTCTTGGAGAACAAAACAAGTAGAGTTGTCTGAAGAGAGTTATTCTACCCCTAGAAACAATATACTTGTCTGTGTATATGTACGTATATGTACTCACATTTAAAAATATTTATCTTCTAATTTGATTAAATTTCTTTATTAATTGAACTTTTAACTTATCAAAACAACATTTATATTGGTATTAAATGAAATTTGAAATTAATTTTTTAGGATTATAATATAAATACAAAAAGATGAAAAAATATTGAAATCTATTTTATATAAAATCAATTGGCTTGCAAAGTCAAACAATTATTCACTTCAGCTTATAAATAAAGAAGTGTTAAAAATAAACTTCCAAAAAATAGATTGATTTGTATTAATTAAGTCTAACAACCATCTATATTATTTAATTATTTCCCAATAGATAGGTTGTCATTTTCTGTGGAAAAGTTCTAATAGTTCTAATTTACCATTTATATTTAGTAAGTTTATGAATATTAATTAATTATATATTTTTGTGCTTAAGTTTATAAATTTTAATAATCACAATTATTTTTCAATAATAAAATAAAGACAGAGTGCAAACAAAGGGATACAGGGGGATACCTCCCCTGTTAACATTATATACCTCGATTTTCTTGAATTGATAGTTTATTTGTATCGTATGATTTAGTTTTTTTTATTTAATTTTTTTTTCTTTTTTGACGAGAGTGATAGTTAGTATGTGTTAGTGGGGTGGGGGATTTTTTTTTTTTTGAGGTGGGCCACTAAAGGTCCCACATTTTTGCCTAGTGATGCTCCATGAAAAATTAACCCCACAGGAGGTGCAGGGAGGTCTGAAGTTCCAAGGGCATAAGCCCTTACCAACCCAGCTAAGCCTGCATTGGCACATTGATGATTTAGTTGGATTAAAAAAATTTAAGAAAATTTCCATTTATGATGTAATATAAAAACCAAAGATAAAGTCTTTTCTGTGGCGGGCTTACAGGGATTGCTTACCAACCAGACAGAAACTGCGGCAACGAGGTATTATTACCACTCTTTCTTGTCTTGTGTCATGTGTGGTACTGATGTGGAGAACCCTTGGCATGCTTTTGTTACTTGTCCTTTTGCTCAAAGTCATTGGTGTCATGCTAACTTACATGCTACGGTTGAGTATAGTGCTGGTCAAGTTGAATGTTTTCATGATTGGTTCTTTAAAATTCTGGATTTAAAAGATGACACTGTGGTTGGCAAGATTTGTGTAATCTTGTGGAATGTGACTCATCAATCTGTGGATCAAACTGTATTTTCAGCTACTGAGATTCTTTGTGACTGGTTAGCGGCAAAACATTTCAATATTGAAATGGTTAGCTGCAAAACATCTCAATAGTGAAATGAATGGCGGGAGTAGTGAGGGTATTGGGTGAAGCCTCCTGCTAATTTCTTGAAGTGTAATATTGATGCAGCACTGTTTACAGAAAAGTCAGTTTGGGAATGATTATTAGAGATGCAGCAGGTAATTTTGTTAGGTGTACCTCTCAAACTGTGGAAGGGTTGTTTGAGGTCAGGGAGGCTGAAGCGATGGGGTTGAAGGAAGCATTATCTTGGATTAAAAGGTTGGGGTTCAGCAGAGTCATCTTTGAATTGGACTCTCACATTGTTGTGAATACCGCGCAGGAAAAAACAGCTGATCTGACTGAATTTGGAGCCATCATTCGCAATTGTATTGATATGTTATCCTTAGAAACAGGACCGGCTCCAGCATTTTAGGGGTCCTGTATAAATTTAAAAAAAAAAAAAAAATGAGGTCTCAATCTCTCTATATAAATATTTTTTTAATATATCTGAATTCTAATAAATTCAATAAATAAAAAATACAGTATAATAATTTGTTCTTAAATACAATATATTATTATTATTATTATTATTATTATTATTATTATTAATTTGTGGAAAATATTGTTGTGTATATGTTTTATTTTTAGAAAAATATGACACTTAAAATTATACTTAATAAATATATAATTTTTTACATAGGAAAGTATTGTAATAAAATTTTTCATTTGTACATATTATATAACCCTAGGCAGCAGCCTTCTAGCTGGCCTCCTCTTGGAGCCGGCTATGCGTAAAACAACATATTCTTTACGTTTGTTAAAAAGCAAGCTAATGGAATTGCTCATGTTCTAGCCAGAGCATGTCATTTACATGCTAGCTCTGTGTTTTGGCAAGAGCCTCCTAGCCATGTTGGACTTGTGCTTTCTACTGTTGTTCTGTTTCCATAATGCAATATTGAAGATTTGCAATTGCATATTTATTTGACAATGAAAATGAAATAAATATAGCTTAATTATATGTAGTAGACTAGTAGCACTCATTCAAAAATCAATTAGGTATTAGAGATATTATAATCACGCCATGGAGAAAGGGAATATGAATAGTCAACGGCAGGTTAGCCAGCAATTGCTGGAGATGTTACAACTTTGGTCAGCGGCCTGCCTGTTCCCGCCTCTTGTGATTGCAGAACCTCTGTGGATTAGCGACGAACCATCTGTGGCTAATTTCATTATGGAGTTTGAGAAAGACAAGAGATAAAGAGAATGAAGAGGGTGAGTGTTATGTTGGAATGAATATATGAGGGTCTTATAATATTTAGTTAACCTAAAAGCTATGATTTTTACAGGGAAAGATATATAATTTAGTTTATAAAATTAAGTTTTATTGCAATTTAATTCATTTTTTCAAAAAGTAAAAATGAACCAATGAATTAAATTAAAGATAGGCAAAGTCTAAAACAAAACTGTTAAGCACGAACAGGAGACCCCTAAGGCATCTCCTAGCAACAGATGAGAGAAACCCATGCAATTTTAATTCGATTTTGAAATTGCAATCTTATTAACTTTGAAAATTTTTATAATACCATTAAATCAAAATTCATTTTTTAAATTTTGAATTAAAATTTAATGAACTATAGAATGATCACCTCAAAATAATTTTATAAATTTTAGTTACATAATTTTATTACTTAAATACAAAATTTTACATAGAATAACAACTCCAAAAATGAATACTAAAGTATATATACGAAAATCAAAAATATTCATTTTACATAAAAGTTTTCAAAATAATAACTAAAATTGTATCAATTTAAGCATAACCTATTGGTAAGTCTGTACACAATATAGGTTAATAAATTCATCTTTGAATATTCTCCTCAATCCTTAATAAATAAATACGAGTGAATTATTAAAATTCCCTTGGATTTTTACTTAATATACCATTTGGTCCTTGCATTTTAAAGAGCAGATGAAAACATTCTTGAGTTTTGCACTCGTTTAACCCATAAGTCCTTCTGTTCAATTTTTGACAATTTACATTTTACTGATAGTCAATAGGGGTGTTCATAAACCATAATCTGTCCAATCCCTGCCAATTTGTAATTAAACCACCGTTTGATAAGTATACTGGGTCAGTTTATATTTTTTTCAAACTGCACTTTACGGATTGGGTTGATTTTTTTTTATTTTTTAATCCACAAACCGACTCACAATTCGCACAATATATATATATATATATATATATATATATATATATATATATATATATCTTGTCATTTTTAATTATCGTCATCTTAAGTTTAATCTATCTATTTTAGCTAGAAAATATAGTAATAAGAACAAGAAAATTTTTTCAAATGTACAAGGATTAATTGATTATTATGTTAATTAATAATTTATATTTTGTAATATGCAATTTCCTTATATTTCGGCTATTGGAGGGGACACCCAAATTTCCATCTATTTTCATTTACTTTCTTTGTTTGTTTACATATATATGTTAATAATCGATTTTTGTTATCATCTTTGGTCTCTCATTTTAATCAAGCTTTTGGTTTTTTGAAGTTGGGTTTGCTCTTTGGTCTCCAATTATGTCCAGCTTGTTCACCGTATTCATTCTTCATCAGTGCTGGCTTCAATATGGGCATTTTTCATAGCTGATCTACATCTTTGAAGGAGACTCATAGCCTTTGATAGAGAAAAGACCCTTCTAAAGCTGGCTGTTTCGACAGAGAACTTATACTCTTGTCAAGTTGCCACTATAGCTACTTCCAGTTCTTTGTAGCATTGGTGAGCTAAAGTGGAAGTTCATTGGTTCAAGGATTGTGGGCTAGTCCCCTACTCACTCCGTTGGTTTCTTTCTTCTTTCTGTCTTTAGTGATAGTGGAGACATTTGAGGAGATGGAGGATTCTGGAAGGGACAAGAGCCATAAGCATTCTAGAAATACAACTATTTTGTTAGGCCTTCAGGTTGGTTTTTTTCTAGACTCTGTGTCTGTAGACTTTTTAGGCTTGAAACCTAGTTCAAAAAACCCTTTTATAAGTATGTTGTATTTGGACCATAGTTTTTTTTTTTTTTTTATGTTATTTCCTATTGGGCTTCTATTGTTTATTGGACCTCTTGCCTTTTTAATGCTAGCATAGCATATCTTCTTCGGGAAGAAAAAAAAAAAGCCTCAACTACACCCCATCCAAGGTACATCCTGTACAATGAAAGGTTAAAGTGCGTGAGGAGAAAAGAAAATGAATATTGTAATCAGTTAATGTATAAAAAATAATTTTTTTTCTCTCCCAGCTAACAGTGTTTTAGCATGAAAATTAGACAGTTTTCTCTTCCATTAATATGCCCTGGCACCAAATCCTTCTGATTTTGGAATCCATTACAAGAAAGACAGCAAAAATTGCTTTTTTAGGGTTTGTTTAAGAATTTCAATTGTTTAGAAGGAAGCTTCAATTCAACATTAAACCTTAGAGATTCTATCATACTCTTCAAGGAATTTTTATTTCAATTGAAAAGGAAAACTTTTAGTTTTATTTAATTGAATAAATTAATTGTTCATGCATGCATTATCTTTTGAGTTGTATTTGTTGTATTTTTTCAATATATCCATTGTTGTTTGAATTTTGATTCACTGAATATATGGGTCTTGTCAGGGTTTGTGGAGTTATGATCCCAAAAAGGCAATTTGTTTTGTAATAATAATAACCTAATTATTGATATTTATCTTATGTATAAATATTTTGAGTAATGTTATACAATCCAACACTTTTATCTTAATTTATTATCCTAATTATGTGGCATCATTATATTAGAAAATATTTTATATAATATATTTTTGAAAAAAAAAAGTGACAAATAAGATAATGACATATCAATTGGGAAAAGAAGTTGGAACAAAAGTATTGAATATACAAACACTTCATTGAATGTTCATATGAATGGTATAATGAGAAAAATGAGTTACATGTGGGGAACAATAATGGTAGTAGAACGGTAGGGCAAGTAACAATGATAACTATGACAAAGTTGACTAATTCAGACAAAAATTTTCTGGGTACAAGCCCTTTTGTGTATATGTTTGATGGTGAGAAGTAATTAGATGAGAATAATTCTAGTGATATTGATGATACTATAAGGAAGATACAAATGATAAGACCGAAACGTTGAATAAGAATTCAAGTGGGAAATTTATAATGTGGTAGAAAATACCAATTTACTTGGATTGGGAGCTGGATGCAGTTGGAAATATTGAAGATGATGAATGACTTATCCAAATTTCATTTCAATTCCAATGTAGTCTGTCAGATTATAATGGTATAAATGAAGAGGAAGAATATATTGTAGATGTGGATTTTGATTTTGATATCTGTAATGAAGAACTCATCCTTGACAATCCAATCCTAAGATGGCTTTGATATCATTTGTAATAGTCCGATCAAAACTGCTTTCAAATAATATATTATTTTAAAGCTCAAACCAACTCAAAATGATTAACCTAAGTTAATTAGTTAGATAGTATTATATTGGACCTTAAAAATCCTTTAACTTTCCTTTCCTTCTTCAATGTGAAACAATTCCCACTTGGCTATAAGCTGGCACCTCTCAATGAGGTGGGCTGGTGATACCTTGTGATGCCAATGCATTGGGTACAAATCCAAAATTTAATGACAGTGATGACAATATGAGCATAAAAAAGAATCCTCTGGTGATGAAAATCATTAGAATATAAGGTGGAAGAATTCTAAAAGGATTGCATTTGCTCATAAATCACCTATATACCAGTATTAGCCATTGGAATATGTTTTGAAAATGCTGAACAATTTAGGGAAATTATGCCAAACCTCATTTTTTAAATTTTGAATTAAAATATCTTTTAATGAATTATCGAATGAAAAACTCAAAATATCTTTGTAAATTTAAATAATTATTATGTGATTGAATTAATTAAATCAAATTTTTAACTTCAAAAAGGATCGCCAAAATTGTATAATTCTAACTATAATTCGATGATAACCAATAAAAATGTGCTTGATAGACCGTAATGGGACATAATATAATATAATAAAATAAATTTTTAATATAAAATTATACTAAAAATTAATTTGATTATACTACATTATATCTCATTATGGCCTATCAAATGCATCGTAAGTGCGTATGCAATTTAAGCAATAGATTTAAATTAAAATTCTATTTCTCAATTTTTTTTTTTTTTAAATTTCCAATACCTAGTGGGTTGATTGACATGAGAAAGTAAAATGTGAGAAATTGTTGGATATAGAAATAGAATGGCCATTGCCATGATATATATATATATTGTCCTTTTATTTAATTTTATTTAATTTTAGAAAATTTGTATGCTGAATTCAGGATTTTAGTTAAGAGAACGAAAATAAATTTTTTTTTATAAGGTTATATATATAAATATAAATATACATATTTAACTAAAAATATTCTTAGAACCAGAGGGGAGAAAAGGAAAGGGAGATCAACATGAAATAAAAAATAAAAAACGTGAGAGTTTGATATGAAAAATTAAAAAATTTATTTTAGAAAAATAAATATGAAATAAAATAAAAATTAGAAGTATAAAATTAAGGAATTTTATGAGGCTAGGATCTACCTCTGTATCCGCCAGCTAGTGATTGTATGTATAATATATTGTCCTTAACTAGTTTATCGAATTAATATTTTGATACTCATATTTAAAAAAAAAAAAAAAAGTCTTGTCTATTCAATTTTTGAATTTTTTAAAATAATTTATTTAACCTCATTTTTTCAATTTTGTATATATTTAACACAAAAATTCTTAATCAACATGCCGCATAAAGTCATATACATCCTAACAAGTTAAATCATTAATAAATTCAATTAGAAAAATATTATTAAAACGAGAAGAAATGAAATTTAAAATCAAATAGAGAGAAAGAGAGGTAAATGACTATTAAATTTGATTATTAAAAAATTTAATTTTTCTGACATGTAAGTACGTCTGTTTATATATATTTAAATTCATAAGTTTATGAGTATTAAATGTATATAAAATTAGGAAGTCTAGGAAATTAAATATGTCATTTTTAAAGTTCAGGATGCTAAAAAAAATTTAATAGAAGTTTAAGAGTTAAATTATGTATTTTTTTTTTTTTTTTTACTGGCGACCATCAAGTAATTAGTAGCATCGAATAGGCCAAAAGTTAGGGACATATATACTCAATTTCCAATCCTTTTGACGATGTTTCCTCTATCACCGTTTGGTTTGGTACGTTATGACCATACTACCTAACTTATTCATAAATAAAAATATATTAATATAAAGCAAAAAAGAAAAATCTAAGGTATAATTAATGCCTTATTTTAAAAAATAAACACTTCAATTTTTTTTAAGGCCAAAGATAATATTATTATGAAAAAAAATATTTAATATTCAAGATTACAGATTTATCAATAATCAAAGAAACTACAAAATAGATAAAAAAAAACTAGTATAAGAATGAACTACTCTAATTTAATCGTGTGCAAACATATGCACTTGTCTCTTTGCAAAATGAATAAAAATATTTCTATTGCCTTTTAAACAACAACAATCACTTATAATAATTCCAAATTTATTCAAGCTAGTAATCTTTAAGTTGAAAGCATCTACACCACTTGCTTAGCCTCAAGTACTATAGCCCCAATGCTTGCTCTCTCTATTCATATCAACCAGCCAAGCTAAAGCTTTCCGAAGCCCCAATGCTTGCCTTTAATCTATTAAAATCAACACTTAGAAGTTATGTAAGATATTAGGATACTTTTTTCACCCTATAAAATTTATAAATATACAAAATTTATAATATATAAGAAAAAAAATATATTTTTTCAATCATCTATTAAAGAATTAAGCTGAGAACGAGCTTAGTTATTCAAAAAATAAAAGAAAATAAAAAAAGAAGTGGGGAATATGTTTTTTGTTTAATAATACTGAAATTATCTTTGAAGCAGAAATGTCTTAAATTTAAGTTTTCAGTCAAAATTAAATTAATAGAAAAAAAATAGAAGTACTTATGCAATAGAGTTAAAAGAGTTTTTGCCATTAAGCGCATCATTTTGATTGACAAAAGAATATGCTATGGAGATTTTCATTGTCTGAGCTTCAAAGTCCCTATCTGAAATTTCTAGGAAGCTGCCTAGAAGCATCACTGTAAATATATCATTATTAATAAGGCAAAAATATGCTTGAGTTGTGAGATAGCATAGGACCATGTGATATGCTACTTTCTTTTATCATTCAACCAATTGTCTAATCCAAACAAAAAATCCGTTTGTTTCTTTGGAAAATTTTCTTGCCTCTCTTACCTATTTTCATGCCAATACCAACAAACTATGAAAGACATTAATGTATTGTTTAATTATCTTTCTCTTTTTGTAACCTTTATTTTTTAGAAGGTAGAACAAGAAATAGATGAGGAAACAACATATTTGTTTGCTTTCATTTGTTGTTTTGTTTCTTTATTGATTATCTAACTCTAAGTAACATTTTTTTCCCTTAAAAAAAATTCTTAAGTAATTTAAATAATAATAATAACCACTGATCTCTCGTAAGGCTATTAAATTGAGAGTTGATCATATAAGTATTAAAGGAAAATTTTATATTTGTGAGATTTAAATTATAGTACTCACTTTTAAATATTATAATTTTTATCACCAGACTTATTTCATCTTAAATTTAAATAATAAATTAGTTTTATATAACTTTAAAATTACTTAAAAATCAATATTAATTAAAAGATAAACTAATTTTAAGAATAGTCCATAATTATAATTGAGATAAATATACATTTAAATTTAACTGTCTTACCAGTTAGATGAATTTCACATTTATAAATAAATCAAATTTAATTTTACAAATTCTAAAGTTCTATATATTTTGCATTATTATTATTTAAACTAGCTGCTATTGATAAAATAACATATTAAAACTATTTACAAATTATTAAAAGTTATTTTTAGATTCTAAATCCAATAGAATTAGGGTTTTAGATAAAAACAACCGAATATATGTAAAAGATAATTTTTATATGAATGATAAAACCAAAGTCATATGTTAATTCTTGTTTGAAATTGTCAAGTTCCGTCTTCTAGGAGCAAAGAAAAAGGAAGAAGAAATACGGTACCAACGTGCAAGTAATACTTTGATGAATAACAACCTAAGAATCTCATGTAATATTGTAAAATATAATTATTACCAATAATAATAATAATATGGTTGGCTTTTGTTTTTATTTATATATAATTTCAGATAATCTTTCTTATGATAGCATGTTTGGTTTTAACATGGAGCCCCTCATTTAGAATATTTTATGCACAATATAGTATGCAAAAATTAAAATAAAATTTCATATATTACTTTAGGAATTTTATTTTTTTTTTATAAAAAACCCCATTAAACTATCACATCAAAATTTAATTAAACATTCTTTATATATATATATATATATATATATAAAAAAAAAAAAAAAAAAAGGAATTGCCTCCATTGATGTGTTGTGTCCTTGTAATCCACTCCCACTCCTTTTACTTCATTTTTTTATTTATATATATAAAAGAAAAAATTATTATCAAAGGATAAATTAAAATTAATGGATGCCTTTCAGTCTGCCCAACAAGTTTTATCATGACAAATTGACAAGTACCACAAGTCAAGATGTGTGAGAATTCCAAGTAGAAATGGACTGAGCTATCAAGAGTATTGCATGATCACTTTATTTTACACCAATTATTTGTTTTTAATAGACACTTGGCAATAGACTATACATAGGATTAGAGGAATATAGTTATGTCTTCTTTTATTTTATGATTATCCTTAGATTAAATTAACTTAAATTTGTCATATCAAAGCATACTTTAATAATAATAATAATATTTTTAATATGATTCTCTTCCTACACTAAAAAATTTAATTTAAATTTAAATTCAAATATTTCTATTAGAATAATGCCTTTCTTACTAGTGTTAAGATGTTTTATCAAATATTATTTACTTTATTTCAAAAAATTACTATTTTTTCACATAATTATTTATTAACTTATAAATTTTATTATATTTTTTCGTTTATACTCTCATATATACTTATTTATTAATACATTTATTATTAATTTTAAGAATATATAAATACTATATTTTTTAATTAATAGTTATAAAATAGATAAGTATCTATATTTATTTTTAAAATAAATAAATATTTTTTGATGTCTTTAAAAAAAAATAAATAGGCTTTTTAAAACAGACGAAGTAATTAATAGATGATGGTTGGGATTATTAATTCTAGATGGGTGGCTCGTAAATGCATGACAATTGAATCTTTTTATACCCAATGTGTGACGCGTGAAAGTGCTCCAATTAATATTCTCTTCATTTCAAAACAATATAATTTTTTTAAAATATTTATTATTTTAAAATTTTAAAAAAATATTTATTATTTTTTTTAACTTTATCTCTCATTTATTTTTCTAATTAAATATTTATATTAATAATTTTTTCATATTAAAATCAAATAAAAATATTTTATTTCTTTTATTTTAAAATTATAATAATTTAATAATTTTTTTGATATATATATCAAAATTTTAAATAATAAATATTTTAAAATAAAAGATTGGTAATTTTTTTTTTAATATATGAAAAGTATGAGTATATTAGAATTTAGGTCTACAATTCATATATTACTACTAATACCTCTTGATAATTTGACAAGTGGAGTTGAATAATTGCCTATATTATATAAATAAGTAGAATTTTTTTTGAGGATTTCACAATCACAATAGTAATGATTTGAGATATTTATCCAATTCTATAAGGGATTGGATAAGAAAGATTTATAAGAGGAAATAAATAAATATACTTCATTTAAATCATGCACTTCAAGCAAAGAAAAATAGAAGAGAAACCATACAATTGAGAGTTATATTTTCTTTTTCTTTTTTTTTTTACACCAACAAAGTGTTTTTTTTTCTTTTTTTTATTAGTATAAATCTAAAATATTAATATGCAACATACTTTAATGAGTTTTTTTTTTAAAGAAAATAACATTTTTATTGATATTGATAAAAATAATTAATTTTACTTCATTTGGAAGAGCTTCTTGAATATTCTCATATAAATAGTTAATTTAAATAAAATTAAATAATCATTATATAAAACTACACAAAATTTTTTTATAATTATGAATTAAAATTATTATTATTATTATTTTGTAATTTAATAACTACATAATTTTATTTAAATTAATTATTTATTTATCCTAATCCTATTTAGAAATTGGATGGAAAATGTAGACATGTGCATTGGTTTGGTTCGAGCTAGTTATGGAACCAAATTCATAGTTTTGAAATCGAATTAATTCAATTTTAGTTTCAATTATTTTCAATAATTATGAGGGCCTTTAAGGTATTTCAAAGATAATTTATCCCAGTTAATTTTAAACCATTAGATCATGTAAATTTAATTATAACTATTGAATTTAGTTACTAGTTACTTGTTTAAACTGTATTTTAATTACGGAGATTTCACCTGCAATTTTCTTAACAAGTTATTCTCTTTAATAAATATTTTTTTTTGTTCTGCTAATCAATTTTATTTATTTTTAATATGTAAATTAAATTTTAATTCGTTAATTTTTACTATTATTATTTTAATATTTATATAAAATTATATATATATATATATATATATATATATATATATATATATATATATATATATATATATATATATATATATATATAGAGTATCAAAGTCTTACTTGCACTTTGGGTACCCCAAATGAGAGATCCAATAATATTTCTTCTTCCTTTTTCTTTGCTCCTAGAAGACGTGACTCCACAATTTCAAACAAGAATTAACATATGACTTTGGTTTTATCATTCATACTTATAAAACTGATCTTTTGCATATATTCGGTTGTTTTTATCTAAAACCCCAATTCTATTGGATTTAGAATCTAAAAATAACTTTTAAATAATTTGTAAATATTTTTAAAATGTTATTTTCTCAATATTAGCTAGTTTAAATAATAGATTAGCGTCAATTATAAAAATTATCAAAAATAAAAGTAATATGTAAAATAACATGTAATTTTATATGAAAATACATATTTATATTATAAATTTATAGATTTTATTAAAAAAATTTCAGTACAAAATTAATTTTTAAGTACATTTTAAAATTTTTTGCAGGTGTTTTTATATATTTTATTTAATTTTAATTTGATTAAAATACATATAGAATTAAAGTGATTATAAAGTGAAATTAATAGTTACAACTTGAACAACATGTTATATTTTACTTGTTAATGACATACTATAGTAGGTTAAAGGAAGTAAGATAAATTATCTCTAAGCCACTATATAATTGGCCAATTATTATTTATTTTTGAAAATTTTGATATGAAAATGATTAATTTAATTGGTTTTGGCTGATTATTAGGAGGTTTCTGATTTTATAAAAATACATGAACTAGTCTAGTTAGTTCAAACTAATTGAGCCAAAATCTTTAAATTATTCATCAATACTATTTTACCTAAATTCACTAAAAAAAAAAAGGAAAGTATCATTTAAGATATTTTTTAAAAAATAACTATCATTTAAGATATTTTTTAAAAAATAAATTTAACTCTTGTTGAAATTTAACTATGAATTTTTCAATTTTAAAAATAATTCCAACAGCATCTAATTAAAACATATTGGCAATGATTTTAAATAAAATAATATTATTTATTGCATTTTGCTAAAAACTCGTATGAATTAATCCATTTCGCTTAAAATAAAACAATATAATTGTTATGTAACACAATATTTATGGTTTCATGTTATATAATTTTAATAGTAAATTTGTAGTTTTTTTTTTAATTATTTTCTAATTTATATAATTTTTATATATTTTTAAATAATTACTTTATATTTTAATTTTTGTTATATGCTCATTAAAAAACAATTCTCAATGCCCTATTAAATTTTCTTGAAATACCATATATTATATCTTAAAATATTATAAAAAATAACCATAAAAATAATAGGATGAAATTTTAGAAATATAATTAAGAAAAAATTTTAAAATTTAAAATTCTTCAAGGTCATTGCTATCATAAGGTAAATATCTCTATATATATATATATATATATATATATATATATATATATATATATATATATATATATATATATATATATATACATATGTGTGTGTGAAAAATCTAAAACTATTTGATCATTGTCAATTAATTACAATCTGATTAATTTTTTTCAATTTTTTAATAATATAAGAAGTAAGAAATTTCGAATTTAAATAAATAATTATTTTTATAATATAGTTTACGATATTATTTTTGACTTTTGATCATTAAATATCAAATAATAATAGCAATAACTATGCAGCATGAAAGTCAACACTGGCTTTGACTCCATCAATTAAAATATTATTATTTTTCTGTTTTATTAAACTTAATTTTTAAAATTTAATTTAAATTAATAAAACATTTTATATTTACTTAATCCTTAAACATGCCCCCATGAATAATATAAATATAAAACTTATGCCATATGGAATTCAATGGTTGAATGCCTAATAAAAAAAAAAAACAAAAATAAGATATTGGTTGACAATCTATGTAAATATTATTATATATATAATATATGTGTGTGTATCAATTTAATTTTAGTATTCAAAATGCTAATGTTTTGATTGTTTTAATTTTATAATTTTAAAAGTGCATATGACTTTATCATATAGATAATGTATAATTATATTATAACATTATATGAAAGTGATATAATAAATTATTAAAATAAAAATATTAAGTCAATTATAACATTGTTTTTTATTCTAATGCCCTCTCAGTTATTAATTAATTTAACACACATACTTGCATTTCAATAAGGTAAGATTTTTTTTTTTTTTTTATTTACTGGAAAAGGGTAAGTCCTCTATAACCCTTCTATATCTTATACTAGCCATCATTACTTATAAATTTATTTTGTCTTTTTTTTTTCTTAGCATTAAGAAGGGAGGAATCGATTTTAAATCTATCGTTCAAGGGAATATACGCTTTACTATTAGGTTATGTTTCAGTGTACAATTTATTTTACCTTGATAATAAAAAAATTCTAATTTTTTATGAATTTACAATTTCGTTCTAAACTTTAATTGTTGTATCAATTAAATTCCAAAAAAAATTTTTTTTTTCTTATATTTTTAGAATGCAACATTATGTTATTATTAATTAGAAATTAAAATTTCAAATTGAACTTTGAATGTATACTAGAATAATATGAATTTAGCATTTAAACTTCCATGGAAGTCAATTAGATTCTTTACCCGTACTAATTTAATTTTGTCATTTTTTATTTTTATTTGTCCAATGTAAAAAAATTATTATTAAAATATATCTAATGTTTAAAAAAAGAGAAAAAGTTTTTTATTTTTTATTTTTATATATCTAGTAGATGAACTAATAGAGAATAGACTGAGATTTTTGCAATTCACATTGGTGATATAGTGTACATTTATAGAATATAAAATATAGCATATTTCTTTAAAATTATTATAATTTTGAAATGTATACGAGTCATTTCCCTGTTTATGTGTATGTTTATAAATTTTAGAAAAAAAATAATTAATAAATTAAACATTTATATTTGATTAATAAATTAAACATTTATGGTAAATATGTAAATTCATAAAATCATCATATATTTTCTATCATTATGATTTTTTTTATGGAAAATATTTATTCTTTCTATTATCGTGATAAAAAAAAACTTTAATAAACACCCATTTCTTTTTTTTTTTTAGAGGAATAAACATAGGCATTATTTAAGTTAAACAATAAGAAAAACATTAGCTACCTTTTCCCTTACAAAAAATAAATCCTGTTGATTCATGAATTCAATTTTCTAGGGAGTTTGAAATTAAGTTTTTTCAAAAAAAAAAAAAAAAGGAATTAATATAATCATCATTCTCATGTAATTACAATTTATAATTTTATATATTGAAATAAATAAAAATTATTGGAGGTGTTTTAGATCCTTAAGTTTTTATTTAGGTGGTAAGATTACTTCCTTTATTAAAAGAAAATAAAGGAGTTTTGATTAATATCATTAATTGAGAATAAGTTTCAAATTTATTTTTAGTAAATAAAGGGATACGAGTTTATTTTATAAAAAAAAATAGAGTATAAACTAATCAATGTTGATTTGATAGTATTAGAGTCCTAACTAAAATTATAATTAATTGAAATCATATATATAATTAAAGCCTAATTAATAATAATTTTTTTTAGGAATACCTAATAAATTTAAAAAAAAAAACCCTTAAAATGTGTGTGTATATTGTACAATCTTTTTCCTTTGATACATAAATATATTTAAAGAGAATGAGAGCCAAAACTTAGTTTTTGATATATATATATATATATATATATATATATATATATATATATATATATATATATATATATATATATATATATATAATTTAATGTTCATTAATAAATTTTTAGTTTAATAATATTAAAGATTTAGAGTCATATTTAGAATTACAAAGGTCTCAAATTTAAGGTTTTGTTTTCTTTAGAGTATATTTTGATTGAAATAATGTGAATAAGAAAACGTATATAATTATTGAATTGTGCTAAATTTTATAATTTGGCTTCCTTTTTTAGCTGAATAATCTATAAATTTTAACAATTTATAAATTGTTAATTAAAATCCTTCATTTTTTGTTGAAAGCCAATAATTTGAAATACCTCATGAATGAGATATTTCAATAGTCTATAACATTTTATTCAAACATAATTATTATATTTTTTAACTCAAAATCCATGTATTTTAAAATCACACTAAACGAGATGTTTTGAACATTTCATTGCATTTTGAACTTTTTTTTCATTTCACATTATTTCAATTCAAATGTGTTCTTAGCTTTTTTTATTTTTTTTATGAAAAATGAAAATATAATTTCTAATCAATGAGATAGACAAATAAAAGAAAATAAACATTTATTATTTAAAAATTTAAGAGATAAGAAATAATATTAATTATTATTAAGAATATAATAGTATTATTAGAAAGTTATTTTTATTAATAAGCGATGAATTATATCTCTTATTCTTCTCAATTTTAACGAATAATTAATCTTCTAATATTTTTTTCCAAATTAACTAAACTTTCCAAATTAATTAAACTTTCTAATATCCCTAAATTAAATTGTCTCATTAATTTCTAATCCTTATAAAGAATCAATTACATGTCCGTCTACTTTCTTAATATGAAACTTTACAAAAACGTAATTAACTTTTTCAAACGGAACGGCTAAGGCACATTAAACTAAACCATTAAACATTAACAAAACTTATATAATTGCATTGCCATTTTCTAAAAAAAAGTTGCCTATCTTTTGTGACTTTAACTTCATCAATTGAAATATATCAAAATGAACTTAATGGGTAAAAAGTAAAAACAATAGTTGTCTGATAGGGAGTGTTTGGCAAAATTTTTTGATACAGTTGATTAATTATTAGCTTTTTAATTTTTAATAGCAGCATTAAACTTCTTTTTTAGTGATAATTATTAACCGTTACGTAATCAAATAATTTTTATTTACAAAAGCTTCACTTTAGAGTTTTTTTTTTTTTTGAAATAACTCTTAATTATTTAAATAAAAAATTAAATTATCTTATTAAAAAATAATATTTAAATAAATTAATAGTCATTAAATATATAAATAATAATAATTAATAATAATGTTACCAAATTTTTAACAATAATAAACTATCATATAATAATTATTAGCAATCGGCTATCAACTATTAGCTACCAGCTATCAATGATAACTAAGAGCTAATAATTAATATGAGCAATTAAATCAAATGGGTCATAATTTAAAGTTAAGCGTAAAAATATACTCTTGAATTTATTGATAGTGTATTCAACATAAAAATTAAAAAAATTAATTAAAAAATAAATTGCTCTCAGAAAAAAAGTTTTTTTTTATAATAGAAGTATATCCACATAGAAAAAAAGTGTTTTCCTTTTTTAATTGAAAAATAAATTGCTCCTAATACTTAATACAAAATCAAAAAGCTATTAACCTTTTTTCTCATATTCCTAAAAGATTTTCCTGCCAATTCAACCTTTTAGATAATAATAATAATAATAACAAAATCATCATAAACAAATTGAAAAAACATTAAACTTTTTATTAATAATAACATAAAAGATTGAAATAAAAAATAATTTTTCCTATTTTATAAATAAAAAAGAAATTTTCTTTATTTTTTATATTTGCTTTAAATATTTATAGAAGTATACTCATTAAATACCAAAATTTAAAAACACAAAAAAGGCAATTTTCTTATTCCATTCAAATCTTCATCTACCAAATATACCTTTCTTAATCAATTAATACTCAAGGGCACATTAGTAAATATTAGATTGCAAAGATTTCATTTAATTACCAAATTTAACACTTGATTAATTATTATTATAATAATTTAAATAATTAATAAAAGTTTCATTTTTTTCAAAAAATTTATAAAAAGAAAGGCTAAACGGCTCCTTGTAGTATGCTAATAACTGCCTTTAAATTGCCAGATCAGCAAAATGAAAGTGGGAGAAAGTTTACTACAGTCCACTCACATAGTAATTACAGTATGAAATTAAAATAAACCGTCAGATTAACACCAGTCAAACTTTTTTAATAATCGAACGGTGATTAAGAACTTTTCTGTATATATATATGTTTTAATTTTCAGATAGAAAATCAATAATAAAAATGGAATTAAAAAAAAAAATTTAGTAAATTTGTGTAGTGGTTTTTTTTGTTTGTCTCTGTCCGTAACTTTTTCTCTATATATTGCTTTGTATTATACTTATTTTTTTGGAATATATATATATATATTTTTATTTTTATTATTCAGAAGACATAAAATCAACAAACCGTTTTGTGGGATTTGCGGGATTTCTGTTGCCGGATTCCTGATATTTTTCCCGGAAAATTTTTGTGTTGTTTGATTTGGGCTTTTGTGGGAATTTTTGTTTTTGGGGTTTAAACAGAGGAAACAGAGAATTTTGTGTTGTCAACAGTTGATTATAGAGAATTTTGGTGGGAATAATCATGTCCGATGGTTATTATAATTCCAAGAAAACTGACGATATATGTGAAGATGTTTGTGGCGAGGTAAAGCTTTGTTTTTTATTTTGTTTGCATTATGTTTTTTTTTTAAGATTAATGGGATTTTTAAAAAAAAAAAAATCTTCTAATTAATAGTTGATGGGATTTTTTCAAAAATTTTCAAATTATTGTTTTCAGATAGAAAAAGTAATGATTTTTATGTGGTTTTGTTTTTGTTTTTCGATTTTTTCAGATAATGAACATTATGTGGCTTTCTTTTTCTTTTTTGATTTTTTTTATTTCCCCTGTTTTTGTGTTTTTTATCAATATTTTATTAGTCTTTATTTTGGAAATAATGGATTTTGAAGTGATAATGCATTGGTGAGGAATATTAAAGTTTTGATTTTTCTTAGTTTTGTGCTTGAGAGTTGCTGATTTTGCATATTAGTTGTAAATGGCTGGCTTGAAATTTTTATTGTTACTAGGAAGGAATATGGCAATTAATTATCTTGGGTTATTTTCACAAGGTTTAAATTGTTTGCGTAGATTGCTGGGTGATATTTGGTTAATTGGTTTTGTCTGTTAGTTTTACAATTTCTTTCTAGGATGAGGAACACGCTGGGATGTATTATGTTCAAATTCAATGCTAATGGAGTTTAAATTGTTGTCTCTATATATCTGCATGCTATTAAAATTTTAGATTTTCTGGGGTTTATAGATTCAACACCAGTCATTTGAACAAGTTGATCATATATCTGGGCCTAATTATTGCATTTGATTTGTGAAATTTATGGTAGTTGGATAACGGTATGTATTATCTCCAGAAATCATTTTTAGCGATATGTTGTTAGTGCTGTATAAATGTTGATATGTTTTGGTAGCTTACATTCAATCTGGTTGTCTTAGGAAATTTTTGTTTTAATTTGCAGCAGGCATCCCGCGCAGCTTTGAGCATGTCAAGACTGAAGTGCATTCTGCGAGGGCTGGATTTGAAGATACTTATATTTTTGTTTGTGGTTGTTCCATTAGGAATATTTGGATTGTATTTGCATGGCCAGAAGATCTCCTATTTCCTGAGACCATTATGGGAATCTCCTCCGAAGCAGTTCCAAATAATTCCTCACTACTATCATGAGAATGTGTCAATGGAGAATCTTTGCAGGCTTCATGGGTGGGGGATTCGTGAATCACCAAGACGTGTTTTTGATGCGGTTTTATTTAGTAATGAGGTAGACATTCTTACAATTAGATGGAATGAATTGTATCCTTACATAACCGAGTTTGTACTTCTTGAATCAAACTCAACATTTACTGGTCTGCCAAAGCCATTACTCTTTGCGAGTAACCAGGACAAGTTTGAATTTGTAGAGCCCCGATTGACTTATGGGACGATTGGGGGGAGATTTAGGAAAGGTGAAAACCCTTTTGTGGAAGAGGCGTATCAAAGAGTAGCATTGGACCAGCTTATTAGAATAGCAGGTATAGAAGATGATGATTTGTTGATAATGTCTGATGTTGATGAGATTCCTAGTGCCCACACAATTAATCTCTTGAGGTGGTGTGATGACACCCCGCCTATCCTTCATCTTCAGCTGAGAAATTACTTGTACTCTTTTGAGTATTTTGTGGATAACAAGAGCTGGCGAGCTTCAGTTCACAAATACCAGACAGGAAAAACTAGATATGCACATTTTCGCCAGGCAGATGTCCTCCTGTCAGATGCAGGTTGGCATTGCAGCTTTTGTTTTCGCTACATCAGTGATTTCATATTTAAGATGAAAGCTTACAGCCATTATGATCGCGTGAGGTTCTCTCATTACTTGAACCCCGAAAGGGTTCAGGATGTGATTTGTAGCGGGGCTGACCTATTTGACATGCTTCCTGAGGAATACACATTTAAGGAGATCATAGGGAAGATGGGTCCTATCCCTCGTTCTTACTCAGCAGTTCATCTTCCTGCATATTTATTGAATAATGCTAACAAGTACAAATATCTCTTGCCTGGTAACTGCCAGCGAGAGCGTGGCTGAATTGCTGAAGTTTCTTGGAAAACGGGATATATTTGTAAATGTCAGATGCATTTTGTGCTTCACACCAAAAAGTGCTGTATTGGACATTCCATGGTGATGGTGTGGCATTGGTATAGGCCTAACTTGGGTCTGACAAATCCATGTCATTCTTTAGCAAGATGGTGGATTAACTTGATGGGGTCTTGGAGTATGATTGGAATCTCTTTGTATTCCTTTTTCTGGACTTGGATTTCTTCCATTTTGGAGGCACATCCAATTTTTCCACTGGATAGCTTGTTGTGAGGGGACTAGTTTTTTTTACCGTTTTGGTAAATATCCATTCCACCTCTTGTTGGTATGAGAGTAAAATTGACATTTTCCCAGGTTTTCTCTATGATGGGAATTTTGGCTTTTCACTAATTTATTATATGATTATATCTTCTTGTTCATTTACTTGTTTATTTGTATTGTCTGATTTATGTTAGTTCTCCATTGATCAAAATGCTGAATTTATTCATTTTACATATCATTGCACATATCATGAAGTACTTTTTTTTGGGTCCCCTGTTTCTATTTTCTTCTCTGTGTGCCATGTTTTTATTGCTGGTATTTTTCGATTATTTTCTTTGCGTAGAACTTGTAAATGTAACTAGATTTGAGCTTTTTTCCCCCTATAGTTTGGATTCATAGATTGTAATTGCACCTGTAGCAGTAACTTTTTGAGGATTTTGGGGTCCATGAACTCTTTCCTTCTTGTGGTTGTATTCCAATTGTATCTTTCAAAAGGGTAAGCTTCTTCTTCTTCTTCTCATCTTTGGAATTTGACCGGCAACTTGTGAAACACTTTGGCTGCTAAGCCTTTCATATATTTTACCAATTATAGGGAATTTAAATGAGTTTTAGTTTCTTGATTAGTTTGTTTATTGTCATTTTCATGTATATTCTGTTTAAAAAAGGAAATGCTCTTTTTCAATATAAACCTTTCCAAGAATTCCTCTTTTTGATCAAGAATTTTGTGGGAAACAATCAGTAAATTGCTTCTATCATGGCTTAATCAGAAACTGCTTTTTGTGCAACTTTGATTTCAAGGAGTAATCATGGTGCCTAGGAGCAGCCCCACTAAAATATAAAGAATAGAGGGGGAAAAAAAAAGAAGAAAGAAGGAAAGATTCCCACTTAGTTTTTGAATTATCTATTCATAGGCAATTGAAGCCTGGTGCTGCTACTGCTGGGGAAGTCAAATTCCTGTGTGATCATTAAATTTCTAGGAAATATAATTTTTTACATTGACTTGATCAAGTCTGTGGTTCTTCTTCATCTGCTTATTAACTGGAGTTAAAAACTAGCAATTTTACAATTTTGGAGATGATGATTCTTCTGTGTATGTATTAACTGAAGTTTAAACTTGCACTTTAACAGTTGTGGAGACTATTCTTGTACTAATGATATGATTTTCTACTTATTTTTTAAAGAATCTTTAGCTGGTATCTTGTATGGTAGAAAAGGAGCTTGTAAATGTGTCTTGAAGCAACATTAAAAAGATCTAGAAGTTTCTTCCTCAAAAGTTCTCCAAACACACAGAATTTGGTTGCTTGCCATAAGTAATACAGGCAAAAGATTAAATGTCTTTCTATGTCCAATTCATGATTGTTATGCTGTCACCTTCTTTTTCTTACTTCCAAGTTACAAATCAAAACAGCAGTTAAAGCAATATTTCTCTTCCCAATAATAATAATAATAATAAAAAAGATATCACTAAATTTATATTTTGTTTTACTCTAAAGCATAATTTCATTTAGTTATGAAAATAGAATTTTCATCAAGACTCTTATTTTTATTAGATTAATCCTAGTCTTATATATATAGAGGAATAGTTAGGATTTTTTTAATGTATACAATATGACTGAAATAACTTTATATTATAATTTCTTTAACTTATATATTGAAATGCGATTAAGTAATTATTCACGTATAATAATTTATTTATAACAAGAAATATATTTTTATCAATTAATGAAGTTATCCTTTGAGAAGACTTATAATGTAGAGAATAAAAGATTATTTAGTCATTAAATTATTTCAACTATAAGTCTTTAGAAATTTGAGTAAAAAAGATAAAATAAAGACAAATTTTTTCTTAACTATGAAGGTATTTAACTAGTTTGATTAATAGTTATTGGAGTAACAGTGGAAATCTGAAATATGAAACAAAATAATTAATGAGTTGAACCAAAACTGCCTTCCTAATTGACAAAACTAAATTTAATTTGTATTACGGATAACAATTTAATCTGGTCTATTGGATACTTGTTTCTCCCGGTCTTTAACGGGAGATATTACCTATCTCGTTTATTAAATAGGGTAGAACAAATTTAAAATTTAAAATTCAAGTCGGGTTGGGAGTGGGATTAATAATGATATAATCCATTCGAACCAAATCCAATTATATATATTATATATTTTTTTAAATATTATACATATATTTAATATATCATTTTTAATTCATAACTTATTTTTTATGTAAAAAAGAAATTATACTGTATAAATATTATATGAAAAAATAATTTTAAATAATCTTTTTAAAAAATAAATAAAAATAAAAAATAAATATACTCGAAGATATTCATCCCACCTTACCCCTAACACAGGATAAATATAAAAATAATATTAACTAAGCAGATACGAATAATAAAAAACTTGCCCTGTACTCGTGCCATCGCTATCCCTAATTTATATGGTGGTCCAACATATACATATAATGTAATAGATTGTACTTTTACTTTCTTTCTTTTTCTATTCACCGTGCACTAGAGTTTCATCAATGACAAAAATAACTAAATATCTCTCTGAGTCTTGACTTCTGTTACCTAACCTTAAAAAAAAATTGTAAAAATACCCCAAATAAAACCTCTTCCACAAGTAATTAAAATTATATCATAAAATTTTCAAAGAAAGTCTTTAGTTCAACAAGATTTATTTCACCACTACTGGCCAAGAACTTAAAACTAAAAACACACACACCATTTGTTCAACTTAAAGTGACCATTTGTTCAACTTAAAGTGAGATTTTTAATCTCTACCTTCTTAACTACCTGAAAAAACTCCATTCTACCTTAGCCACATGGTTTTTTTGAAAATGAAACAACAATTAATTAAGGATAATGTTTAATAAATTTTCAAATTCATATTCATTTCACAACTCCATTAACCAAGAACTAGGCCTTTATTATTTAATAATTGGATTTTTTTTTTTATATTAGTCTTGCTTAATAATTTGCAATTGTTAATTAATTATTATATCAATTGACATCTTAATCTAATGATAAGATAAGACTGATCTAAAGCGAACGTCAAAATTTAAATTTCATCAAAAAAATTTTACCATTTGAAAAAATAAAAAAGTCAATTAACAGTATTATTAATTGACGTGTCATATTAATATGATAGAATCAATCTATATAAAAATTTCTCTACTTGTTAATATCCATTTCATTTCATTTAATATTATAATAATCCGATTTTATTGGAAAAAGAGTTTATTCTTTATTTATTAATTTATCTAAAAGAGATTACAAAACTTTTGCAGGTTTCTTATCTACTTATCTTCTATTTCATTAAATCTTAAAATATGCAAATTTAATGCACTATCCATTAATATGAAATCAATTATTTTCTTATCCTCAATTAAAATTATGTTTTTACAATTTCATATGTACCACTTCCGTTCGAAATAGCATTCATTTAAAATTTCAGTACATAAATTAAGAAAATTATTAAATTAACATAATTTTAAAATAAAAAACTTAAAATATCATTTTTTTTAATTTTGATACAGAGAAATGAAAATAATTAATGTAAATATTTATATACTACTTTTATTTCAGAATATTAGTCATTTAAAATTTCAGTACATAAATTAAAAAAAGTCATTAAATTGTCATAATTTTAATGTAAAAAAATAAAAATAATTAATATAAATATTTATTAGAGAAATAAAAAAAGGATAAAATTAAAAAAAATAATAAATATCTTTTTCGAATCCTAAAATGATATATAATCGAAATATTTTTTTTTTAAAATAATAAATATTTTAAAACAGAAAGAATGAAAAGTAACTCTTTCTTTTATATATATATATATATATATATATAAAGCAACCTTATAAATTGCCCAAAAACAAAAGTAACCTTATCTAGGTATTTTTGGAGATTAGATTCCATGCACTAATGGAACCTTATTCTACCTCATGATAAATGTGGAGTGTCTTATATAAGACAATATGTTGTTTAGCCGCGTTGTCTTGTCAAGGGTTTTACTCTTCCTTCTTAAAAAAAAAAAATAAATAAATAAATCCTATCTATAATGGATAAGATTATGATCTTCAAGAATTTTATCCTCATTAATTACATGTAATTCTTCAAACAAAAAGGGAATGGTAGACAAATATTTAAAATTTTGTAATTAAAATTTTCGAAATTTATTTTAAAAATAAATTTTAATGTCTTATAATCAATATTGGGAAATCTGTGAGCTAAATTACGCAAAAGATGCCATAAAAATACCTGCAGCTTATTAGGACCACAAAGCTTCTAAATGGACCGCCACCATCAACAGAATAGGAATGAACCTCTATGGGTGAGGACTTAACTATATAATTGCTAGAGCTGGTATACCGCGTAAACAAATAAAATCATTTACAAGCAATTCGGTACTCAATTAGATAAAAATTCATTTGTGTTTGATTTATTTTATAAACTAATCAAGTTTGAGCATAACTTTAATGTTCAATAAATAAATAATTAAATTTCAATAAAATTAAGTTCAGTTCGACTATACTTTTGAACAGTTCGAGTATATCCACGCGAACATGCTTACAAATAGTTTAATTATTATTATTATTTTTATTATTATTAACTTAATAATATTGACAATCTAAAAAATATATTTTAATACTTTTATAAACTTTTTGGTAATTCAATTTGACTTATATATATATATATATATATATATATATATATATATATATATAATCCTAATTAATGTAATCTAATATTCTAATTTTCAAAAATATTTTTTTTATTAATTAATATCTTTGTAATATATATAATGTTCAATTTTATGATAGATTTTTTTCACTAATTCGATGCTCTACTTTTATATTAGTTTTAAGTATTTTTGTTATGGTGATTTTATTGGAAATAAATATTTAGAAAATTAAGTATTTTGATAAGTTATAAATATAAATGTATTTTAAAATGAATCAAGTTCGAGTTCGAGTTTAACTTTAGTTTAATTATAATTTATTAGTGAGTTGTATTTAAACGAGTTAAATTTGAATATTATTTTCAAACTCGATCCAAATTTGAGTTTGAGTTCGAGCTTGAACTTGGAAAAAAAATATCAAGTTGAACTTGAATGAGCTAAAGCTCGGACTTGGCTCAGCTCGATTACACCACTTAGCCCAATCTTCCTATCTACCTTATTCACCAAGGGCAAAGAGAGACCAGAAGAAATCGCATACTCTTGTTTTATTGATATAACAAGCAAAAATGATACGCACACCACATGAAAAAACGAATAACAAAATCCCATTTCAAAACATATCATGAATTTTAAAGTTGAGAAACTTCTTTTTTTTCATGAAGTAAAAGAGTACATGAAAGCTTATTACATTATAGAACTAGAGAGGGAATAATATCTAGAGGAAAAAAAAAGAAAATTCAGAAAGAAAAGAGAATGAGATATAAAGAGTTTGAAAATGGAAAATTTGCAGAGAGTTTGAAGAGAGCAATTCTAAGTAGGAAAGAAATAAAAACATAGAAAAGAGAGAACTAAGAAAAGAGAAGAATCAGAATGACAAAATGAGAGAACAAAAGAAATTTAGAATTAGGTTTAATATTATATATTAAGGATACAAAATAACTTTTTTGTTCACAATAAAATGATAAAGTATAATAAATTATTTAACTAAACTAAAGGACATTATGATAATTTCAATGAAATTGTTAAATTACTAAAAATTTATTATTAAAACGAAGTAGTTTTGATAACTGAAATACGAATTACTTAAGGATATTTAAGTCAATTCGAATCTATTTTTATATTTAAAAAAATATAAGAATTATTTTAGATAGTAAAATTCTAAAAACTTTATATGCAATATATAAAATTTTATATAAAATATATAAATTAGATAGTTTGGATAGGATATGAATATAAGTATGGGTAAGGTATTACACTATTAATACTTTACCCATACCCAATGTTATTTTTTCAAGTATGGATAAGTTATACATTATCCATACCCTACCTATACCCAATACTATTTTTTCGGGTATGGGTATATGAGTATTATCTAGTCAACTCGGGTATTATCTATGGGTAAAGTAAAAATTGCCATCTCTAGCTTCCAATGCCAAATAAACTTCAGACAATTACTACCCTAAGGAGCTCAAAGCTTGAGTCTCAGTCTTCTGCTTACTCTTCACCATCAAACTCAATTCCTCAACCCATCCAAGATTCTTCTTCACAAAATCCTCCTCCAGTAAATCTCTTCCCAGTCCTGACTAGCATCCTGTTCTGTCACGGGCAACCTACATATCTTACACCTATCAATATCACTGGGTCTAATTGTTGTTCTTGATATCATATGACATGTTCTTTGATTAAAGCTATAAACTGAAATTCTTTATTATTATTATTTATTTTTTTCTATTTTTTTTTTTTTATTGTGATCAAAACTAGTGTCAAAAGGCCGGTGTTAAGGTTACTGGAATAGCAAGGACTGAGACCCTGGGACTTTCTGATTTCATATATATTCGAATTCTGTGGAAAGCGGAGATTATTAGATTTATTTGCTGCTCAATATGAGTTGTAAAATTTGTCTGCTAATTAATATTTGACTTGTATAAAATATCTCTTGGGGGAAAAAAAGGGGGAGACAGAGAAATCAATCATTCTAATAGAATAAAAGAAACTAAGGACACTGCACAGAATGGGACAATAGATTTCCACAAAAGCAAAATTGTTCACAGACTGCGGCTTGTTAAATGTTACCTTCTTCTTCGACAGGTGCAAGAATGCAACTTTTCTCAACCATTCTCAAATTCTTAAGTAACATTAACTCTGCTTTCAATGAACAAAAAATAAAAAGGTATCGTTTAGTGGGCTCAAGTGATTCAACATGGAAGGAATGCAGCAAAAGTACTGAGCTAATCACTCTATCAATTCTCATCCTCCTCTTTTGATGTTTTTTTCTTGAGATTCACCAAATGCTTCTCATCTTGCTTCTGGTGATATTCCTCATTGTCATCGCTAGCCTCAGTCTTCTTCGGTATCTGATTCCCTTACTTCTGAATCATGAAACGAAAGAGCTAATCCTGGAACTAACCTTTCGCAAAAAAGGTTTCTATCTCCTGGAATTAAATTCAGCATTGCTAATCCTTTCCTGCCCCCGCCCTGTTTTTGTTGACATTTTAAATTCATTGGTCACTTCCATCATTCTCATTGGTTTTACTCTTAATATCATTCACCCCAATCATCTTACTTCTCTTCATGGGATAAACATCTTCCTCTTCATCAGTGCTACTCCTGAAATTGCAACTTGCTTCTGACCTTGATGCTCTCAAGTCATGTTCCTGCTCAGAATTTGATTCCCACATTGCATTGTCAAGATCACTCAACATATCTTCTGATTCATGCCCCTTGTTCTGAAAGTTGTGAATTGTCTTCACTCTCGGTTCTCTCAATTCATGTTTTTCCTCAGACATTGCACTGTCAATATTGCTTAACGTATATTCTGCCTCAGAATCTTCCTCAACCACCTCTCTTTCGAATTTGGCTCCTGAATTTCTTCTGAAACCCTTAATATTATTGTCTCTACCAACCCTGTCCTGCTTCCTATGTACACCTCTAGATTTACTGTGAGCTTCATCAGAATCATCAGCATCACTCTCAACATTACTATCATCCCCAACACCATCAGAATCCCACTGATCATCATCCTCATACGTGTCACTATCATCATCTCTAGCAGCACTCCTCCGCTTCTCATGTGCATACTTTGAGTGCCTTGCTCCTCTATGCTCTCCATAAGAAACTTCATTTCTATGCATTTCAGGTCTTCTTTCCCTGCCATCAAAATCTTCTTTGTTCCAATACCTAATCTTGCCAAATTCTTCTTTCTCAGCAGCTTCTTCTGCAGCCCATTCTTTATCTGCTGCATCCTCTATTTCGGCAATAAACTGATCCAGTTCCTCCTGCTCACTATCAGAAAGAGGTTCTGGGCGTTCCAAATTGTCACTAGGCCGTGACACTGGCTCTTCGTCCCCTTGAAAGACGTAAGGACTTCCTTCCTTCTTGTCAATAGCATTGAAGAATGTAGAAGCCACTCTCCGGATACTAGCCATTGCAACTGGATCCTCTGGGTTTACACCCATTCGCCGGAGTTGCTGTTCAAGTTTTTTGATGTTTAACTTCTGAGATTCCAGAGCTTGCTCAAATCTGGCTTTAAATAATGCCTGAAAAAAAAAATGATGAGCTACCATAATCCAGAAGCTGTAAAGCTTTGCATCAGAAGAAAATTTTGGTAGTGCTATTACAGACAAGTGGACATCTAAACTACGTCTATGGATAAAAAAAAAAAAAATTCCTGTAAACAATAGCATAACATTTGTGACCATATTAAATTTGCCATGGATTCTAATCTTCAATCCTTCTACCAAGGACACATTAGCACAGTGTAATAGTAGGATTTTCTTTTTTTCTTTTCTTTCTTTTTCACACAGTTCAGTTGTCAACAGTTCCAATTTAGATGTGGACAGCAAAATCTGCAAATAAACAGTGCCACATGGTCTACGCCTATGAGGTAGCATGCAATAGAGTGCAAATTGCAATCTTACATTTTACAAAATACATTAGAGAGAGAGAGAGAGAGAGAGAGAGACTCAAATACACCAAAGGAAATAAAAATATGACCACCAACCTTCCTTTTTGTGAGTGTGTTAATGGGAATTAAAATTTTCGGTTGGCGATAGTTTCTGCCTCGGAACATGATAATTGTCTTCACATTATGAATGTTTATTACTATGCCCCCACTCAGTCTTGCTAGCATGGTCGCCATTTCCTTTATCTTTTCTCTGGGGAAGTTGTCACAGCATACTTGTACAGTCTCATGAAATTTCCAATGAAGATGCATATTCTGGACAACACCTCCAAAGACTCCGCGAACACCAACAGGAACATAATTTTTATTTCTAAATCCAATCTTCTTATATGCTTGAAGCTGCTCTGGTGTGAACAGCTCAGGGTCATGCACAGGGGGCGGCAGCTCTGGTAGCTCATATTTCTTGAGCTTTTGCAAGAGCAAAGCAACCTTCCTCTTAGCCTGCATTGATTCAGATTAGAAATAATAACTCATCAAACTATTGTAGACAACACTATATCATAAGCCAATAAAACGGAAACTGATGCTATAGCAATACAACCAATAAGAACTTGGGGTCACCATCAAACAACAAAGGCACATATAACGATAGGCATGTTCCATATTTTTTTTTCCCAATATTACCATTGGAAAGCATAAGCATAAAAAAACTCAGAAAACAAAAAAAAAAAAAGGAAGGGGCAATAGATGAGGTTCAGCACCAAAAGGTCAAAGAGACAAGCTCCTAGCTTAAACTCTGTTGCTGACAGAAACTGAATTCACCAGCAATTTAATCATATCTTATTTAAGAGTTCTCAAGGGTCTTAAAATATTGACAAGTTCATGTATATCATGAAATCATCCATGTATAATTGTGGCTATATGCACAACTTAACCAGGATTCACATAAGCAGCTGGGATACTGGGATTTCTTGGCCAGCTAAGGCTCTATAACTTACACATGCTACCTTGAATGTAAATACCTAACTTTGACAGATTTATAACTCTTTAGATCACAACATATAGCATGAGAAGATCATTTCAGTTTATACTAAATAAATTGCTCCTTCCACTCCTGTGACCAAAGATCTCATTATAGAGTTACAAATGCACTAAGACAAATAGAAACTGACCTGCAGATAACAAGGGCGCCCAATATCATGTTCACACGAATATGAAAATTTCATCTAACATCATTTCAAAGCATAATTAATGGATGCTAGAAAAACCTGAACAATGTTTGTGCAAGAATCCAAGTGTAATTGTGGTTAAGCACATAACATAACTACATCATGACATTAAAATAAAGTATTAGATGCTGCAGAATTTGGTATTGCAGGTAACCTTAGGCTCCATCATTTCCTATAAATTATTGGTTTCTTTTATTTTCAATACTTTAAGTTATAAGTACATGTGAACAAGTATGCAATTTGAAGATCATTCCAAAATCTCAGAGGAATTCTCATTAAAACTCTATTCCTTCTTGCTTGATGAGTAAACTCAAATATAAAGTTGCAAATACAATAAAAGACGCACAAGCATGACAATCAAAAGCTGCCTGTATGATCCCTTCTATAGAATGACAAATCCAAAACAACCACATTTCTCATTAGCTCACCATAAACTTATCAAGCACAGAATATTTTAAAATCTACACGCCAATGTATCTTACTTTCCACTGTTCTACATTAATTGAACGAACCGTCCCTAGTCAAAGTCCAATCCATTACACTGAGTAAAAATATTGTCAATTTCTTTTAAAAACAAGAAACAATTCTACCAGAAACTCCCTAACTATAAGCAAAGCAAATAAAACATACTCTCTTGAGATTGTATAGGGCTCTCTCCTCCTCAGTCATCAATTTCTTCTTCAGCTTTTTCGCTCTCCGAATCTCTCTTAGGGTTTTACCAGTCTCCTTTTGCATCTGCCTCTCCACCCTGCTTTTCATGCTCCTCCCTTTCGAAGTAGACATCCCACGGCACAACCCCCACCCAACATTGAAGGGATGATTCAATGGTGAAAATGAGGGAAACCCATCTTCACAATGAATATTCAATTGCATAAAATTGGTACAGGAGAGCTTTGGACCAACATCATTTACTAACATAACATTTCTGTAAATCAAGAAAGCTAAATTCAATCAGATTCTATTAAGTCATAAGAAACTCCCAATCCAATTCCAACAATCCCATCAAGAATGTTAATAAATTAAAGAAACCCAGT
This sequence comes from Reutealis trisperma, assembly GCA_947687605.1. Lineage (NCBI taxonomy): Eukaryota > Viridiplantae > Streptophyta > Magnoliopsida > Malpighiales > Euphorbiaceae > Reutealis > Reutealis trisperma. The sequence continues at coordinate 866,000 of CANTUT010000032.1, forward strand.
AATTATCAGTTTGTTTTGGTAGCAAAATGAAGGGGAAAAAAGTAAAAAAAAAAAAAATTAAAGATTTGAACTTTGAATATTTTTCATTTACCTGTTGTAAGAATTTGACAGAAAAAGAGAAGAGAATGTCTTAAAGGAGTGTCTGTGGAATTTCCTTGCAGCAAACATTTATACCGTTAAATAGATCTCTGTGTTTCTCTCTCTGAATCTGTTTCGCTGTCTTCTTTCCTTTATCTCATGGTTGTTGTTATTCTTAGATTACCTTGAACTGGGAATTTCAGGGTTTTAGGTTTTGGGTTGGGTTTTACTTTGTGCTCTCGACTGTTGGTTTCGGTTCTATTGTACAGAAATTCTAAACGACATCGTTTCAATACAAAAAAAAAAAATATATTTACTAATTCTGTTGTGTTATCTAAATTTTTATTATTAGGTAAAATATATGGTTTATTTAAAAATACATATATTTTAATAAAAAATAAAAATTTTAGTGATTAAAATAATAAAATTAAAAAAATTTGGATACCAATAGACTTTAGAAGAATCATCAAATAGAGAGAGGCAGTTTAGCAAAATAATTAATGCATAATTATTCAAATTATAGTTTTTAATAATGTAAATCTATTATGGTATTCTTGGGAATAAATTCATATTCCAATATCTCCCCTGTATATATATCTTATATAGTTTGTTTTATAATTTTCTGTAAAAAGAACTCATCCATCATATTTAAACATTATTTATCAAATTTTAAAAGTTTGTTGAATTTTTCATATCTTTTTTTTTATTTAAATTCAAGCTCAATATATTTTTTCAAATAGAAGATATGATGTCAATTTCTTTTTCTTTTGATTATTTTAAATTAAAAATTTTAGATATGTATCGTTATTCTATACAATTATATTATTAAAATATCTATAGTTGTCTCAAGAACTAGAATTATGGTATTCAATTTTTATGTTTCAATTTTACTCTTATATTTTATTTTATTTTTTATTTTTAATTTATTATCACTTAAAAATAACATTGTAATCTATATACATCTGTGCTTGGTATACTATTTTTAATATATATATATAGAGAGAGAATGCTGTCCAAGATTAATTGTCACTTCTATGTCTTCCAGTTTTCACATGCATTAGAGTACCTAATAAGATGTGCTTCAAACAGAAATAGCCTTGGAAGCAACAAATATAACAAGTTAGCATAATGTCAACAGCATATTTAATACAGAAATCACCAAATTTGGAATACTTTTTACAAGGATTAGAATTTAGACACAGGCCATGAGCACAAAAACCATTTTGAGCTATTTCTACCACACAACAAAAGTAGCATCCACTTGCACACAACTAAATCAGAGTTAACAAATCCCACAGCCTCTCATTTTGATCTTTGTAGACTTCCATTACACTCCATAGACCATAAACAGAACAACTTCCATGCCCCTATGCAACTGACGAAAATGCTGGGAAAAACCAGACAGCTTCAGCCAGAAACTGGGACAGCACAAAAATGGTAAGCTAATGTCATTCTTGGTCGGCTTTGCCAATTATATATATATCTTCACAATCGATCAATCCAACCAAAAATGCTATCTTGAGAACTAAACTGTAGATCCTGCAGAACATATCGAAAATTAAGTTAGGATCATACAATCATATGCCTTAATTGGTTTGTAAGGTTAAGAAGTGTGGCTTACATGGATATCTGGCGGTGTGTCAAATTCCAGGTTCTCAAGGTCAGCAATTCCACAGGGTACATTATTACTTTCATTAGTATTGCGAGCAATGCTAGTGTACGACACATTATTTAAGCCTGAATTATGGAGAAACAGAGAGGAAGAATTGAAAATTTCTTTGCACAACAAAGAATCATCAATGCCACTGAAATCAGTGTTCTCTACAGCCTGAGATTCACCAGCCAACCATGCTGCGTATCCCCCATCATCCTCAGGCTGCACAGCAGGTACATGGACGTTACATGCTCCTTCTGTAAAGGCTTCTTTTTCCTGGTCCACATATATACACTTTGGTAAGTATTAAATTCACTAAGAACTTGTTTTGTATAAATGAATTCCATAAGAACATCCCCAATAAATTCTTTATATGTGTCAAACTTTTTATTATAAAGAGTCATATCAAAAAATAAAATGAAGAGGACTCTTTATCTTTTAAAAATAAGGAAGAAAATTGATTTGACTCTTTACAACTAGAAACTCAAATATCATTAATGCAGTACAAGTTTTCATTCGCTTTATTATATATATTTAGTACTATTTTTTCTATCGGACAAACTTAAAAAAGGCAAAATTAAAATTATTAATATTTATGGAATACAAATGAATAGCAAAATATAAAGAGTTTATTGGATTTGAGTAAAGTTTGCTACTCTTTATAAATGAAGATGCTCTTTATTAAATAAAATATGCTCTTTAAAATAAAGAGCATCCCCAACGTACACAATTATCACGTTTGATATGAAAGAAAATTCATTTAGATCTATTGAATTGGTTATGCTCGAGGCCAACCAAAAATAAACTTAACTAGGAAGGCTACAAAACAAAGTCCAAGCAAGACATATTTCACTCTTCATATCAATATTGAAATGAAATGAACTGTCATTTGCTAATTTCAATCATATTTTATTGAATTCAGCATTCACTAAAGAAGTGTACATTCTTGCTCTTGTTCTACTCATACCTGCTCATCAACTAACCATCTTAATAACTGAATAATGGATATGCAAAATCTCCTCACACAACAATATATCACCAAATTGGCCACTTACCTGGACAGATGACTGCATTATCTTCACATCAGCAACATCATCACATATATCATATTTACTTGGTCGCGGCGGATTGGGAGGATTTGTATTGGGGGTCCTTGGACTAGTTTGAAGTGCCAAAACATCAGTATCTTCAATAACAGGACCATCATCATTGTTATCAGTTTGTTTCTGCTGCTGATAGAAAATTTTTGAAATCACATATTCACCCTCCTTTTCATCTTCATCAGTCCCCAAATGGTATTGATGCATCACCCAATTGGATTTATCTGGCTTAGCCCCTTTCTTTGAACTCTTATAAAGAACCATAATCTTCTTACAACCCTTTTGAACTCCATTTTCCATCACAGGTTTGGTCTTTCCTGTTTTATGCCAGCGAACATGCTCCTCACTAGAACCTTGTTCATTATGGACCTTGCGACGCTTCCTTTGACCAGTAGCATAAGCATTAATAGTTCTGTGGAAAAAATGGATGCTACTTCCATCTTTCTTAGCACCTGATAGCAAATTTGGATGAAGTGATCAGAAATTCAGAATAGTAGTTGATTCATCCAACCTTTAACATTGTTGCTTCTAATTATCTGAAAAAAGTTCAGTATGCATTTGGATGCAAGGAAAGGACCAAGCAACGAATATCAGAGCTAATGAACTATATCAGAAAAATTTTACTTGATTATAAATTTTCATCAAAATGTAGCAAAAGTAACTTTAACTGAAATAAAAAACAAAGTTGATTGAGTTTGTTAATACAAATTAAAGTTTAGTGACCATGTTGAAATTGATCTAAGCACATGAAGCTCAACTTTTTGAAACAATAGGATTAAGAATTGACAATTAGGCAGCAGTAACTAATAATGAGCTGGTTATGTGCAACAGATTTACAAGCATTTATTAATATTCTTCAGCTAGTCATCTTAATCAGGTGGAAATATAAGAATTAGGATATCCTTACCAGGAAGCTTTTCAGGGTGTGTATAGCAAATTCCTTTATCCGCAATCAGTGTAGGAATAAATTCATCAATGAATGTGTGCGGTTTTGAGTCTCGAGCACCACACTTTGCAGCTAAATGTTCTAAGAGCTCAGCATCAGATGGATCAAACTTTACACCAGCAGGAAGTCCAGGCCAATCATGAAAAATCTGACAGTAGGAAAAAAAAAAATCCAAACAAGACTTTTAGAAATCCGCAGCAAGCCAGAGTTCCATAATTGATTGCAAAAGCTACTTTTACTGAAGACAGAATACAATATATACATCATAATGAATTGCAAACTGGACAATGCCAAAGCACATTTGCATAAGCAAAATAACCAAACAAACCACCAATCCACAAATAGCTAGATAAAGCCTGGATAATAACCCAACAATGTGAGGAGAGGTGGATCCTTGCGAGGACATAGAGTCCCCAAAGTTTGAAAATTTTAATATATATTTCATATATTTAAATTTTTAAAAAAAGTTTTAGGATTATATTTTCAATATTTGGCCCCCAAAATTGTTACAATGAGATGGTTTTATTTGGCCCCAAAAATAAGGTCCAAGCTCCACCATTGAATGCGAGTGCTACAACCTAGAACCTATTACCTCTTTTGCAATGTTGAAAACATGAAAATTAAGAAATGCAAGTCATAAATGGGATTAAAAATAAGAAGAAAAAGAAGTTAATACAATGAAAAGGAAATCACATAAAAAGGAAATGAAAATTGCAGCTTACATCACTGTTATCTATATGATGATGGCAATTTGGGCATTCACGATTTGCTCCATATTCTTTGATTTGATAAGCTGAAGTTCGAGTAGGATTTCTCACTTTGCTTGCAATTGTTCTGCTATCAATAAGCCAAGCCCTGCATTAATATTAACATACTTTAGCACCTAATCAAAGTATGTGAACAAAACCATCTGTCATTTCTATTCACAGCGATAAATTTGGGGGAAAAATTGACAGTGCATCACAAAAAACAAATAGACCCGTCAAATTATTAAAATAAAACACCAAGCTGTTCCCTTTATGGAAGTTTTATTATAATTACAATTTAAAATCTAAACCTCCATTCTGCAATTTTTCTTACTGGGTAAATCTCAATAGCATAAAAATCTATCGAAGTTGTTTCATTTATGCAAGTTTTATTAGTAAAAATCAAAATCTAAACCACCATTCTGCAAATTCCTTAATTGGGTATCTCTCAATAGCAGAAAATCTACCAAACCATCATCATCATCATCCATTCTTATCATAATCAACATCAGAAAAAAAGATTTCAAAAACCAAACTTTGGGCAACAAAAACCAAAACCCATAAACAAAAACCACAAAATTTTGGATTTTTAAGTTTAATTTTTGGATTTCTCAACGTCCAATACGATGATTTCCATCACAATATTGAACAAATTTTATTAGATTAAATCAATAATTTTCCCGTTAATCTCAAAAACTTACCTTGCCATGTCTAAAACAGAAAAACAAGGAGAGAAAGAAGAAGTGTATATGTTAAGCTTTATAAAACCCCTCTCTTTCTCTTACTCGTTTCTCCACTCCACTAAGCTAAGTGAACTCAAGAGAGAGAATGTTGTCCGGTCTTGTCTCTGCGTTGAGCGGGAAAATTTAGCTTCGGGGAAGTTGTATAGGCTCGGTTGCCACACCTGAGGCTTGGAGTCAAGCATCTTATGTGAAACAAGGTTAGACAACATAGGTTAAGGAGTGTTGCTGTGGGGTCCAGCGTTGACTGAAGCTATAACCGAACCTAGTTCCTAAGGAAAAATGTTTATACTTGGGAACCGTGCCCGAGTGTCATTATTGTAAATATAACAAAAATTGACTTGCCTCCCAAGCCAATTATAGAAAGCTGGAATGCAGCCTCCTCCATCCATTACTGCTCTGAATTTTCCCACAATTTAACAGTTAATTAACGTCTCTGCGGTGAATTTTTTTTATTTTATTTTTCGAAGAATTTGAAATTTAAAGTTTGTTTGAGTTAAAATGTCAAACACTAAAATAGTAAACTTTCAGTGTTTTATTTATAATTTTAAATAGTTGAGTATTAAGTAATAAAACACTGCTCTAAATGTTGAATTTTTCAAATACTTCAAACTAACGATTGAGAATTTAAGTATCCAACGCTAATTTCAATCATTAATCCAAACCAGCGCTTAATTAGCGTTGTTTACACGGTGAGATATTGCAAAGTTGCCCTGAAATATTGTATATAGATAAATTGATGATGTCAAATAAAGAGAGGCATTGATTGGTTCAGTTTTATTCAGTTTGAAAAATTAAAAATTGAAAAATTAAATTTCTTTAAATTTTAAATTTAACTGGATCGAATAAGCTCTTTAAATCGAATTTTAAACTTTGATTTGATTCGATTATGTCGAAAATCAATTTTTAAATACGGTTTTGATTTTTATATAAAAAATAATATACAATTAATTTATAAAATATATAAAATAATTATTTATAAAATAATATATAAATAAATAAAATAAAAATAATATTAGAAGTATTAAAAATATATTTAAATATATAATTTTATTTTTTCATTCGGTTCGATTTTTAAATTTATGAAACTGAACCGAAAACTCAAAATCGAAATTTTCAAAATTTCAAACCAAACTTTTAATTGACTACGTAATAACCAAACCAAATATATAATTTTGGTTCGGTTTGAAAAATTAGTCAGGTTCAATTGTTGCTCACCCTAATGTCTAGGGCTGAGACAGTTCAAAGAAATTCAAATATTTGAAAATATTTAGAACCAAACTAAATTTCGGATATTTCTAAAATAGGATATCCATAGCCAAACCATGGAGAAAAATTTACATACCGAACCAAATTTTGGAGATTTTTAAAATGGGATATCCATAGCCGAACCATGAAGAAAAATATCCATATCGAACCATTCCAATTTTTGGGATGGTTCAGTTTGGAACTAGATAAAATGGATATTCAGAGATTTTTTATTTTTTAAATAATTAAAATTTAAAAATATATAATTTTCAACTTAAACTTAAAATTAAATCAGTATATACAATAAAAACAAAAATCAAAATATATAATACATGACAAAAAACATTTATTTATAATCCACTAATTTAAAATAAAAATCAAATTACAAAATATATAATTAAATTTTAGTTATACATTATTGAATTTTATTAAATATGTTACTTATTCAATATCAAAATGTATGTGTGTGTATATATATATTGCAATTATTAATTTAAAAATGAAATTTTATAACTAATAAAAATTAAATTTTATTTATATATTGTTAAATTTTTTTTAAATGTGTTACTAATTCAATATCAAAGTGTGTGTATACATATTGAATTAACAACATATTTAAAAAAATTTTATAATTTATAAGTAAAATTTAATTTTTATTAGTTATAAAATTTTATTTTCAAATTAGTATGGTCCAACAACAAATTAGCATTGTTGTGGGAGTATTATTTTGCAACTACCACAATTTTAACCATTGTATTCTTAAATTTTCTTTATTAAAAAACCAAAATTCTGATATTTGTTAGATAATGTAAAATAGTAGTAGTAGTAGTTCTTTATAAAGAAAACAACTATAAAAAGAAAAGAGAGAGAGAGAGAGAGAAAGAGAAAGGTAGAGCTACTTTTTTTTTTTTTTTTTTAATTTGTTTGTTTGTATAACTCATTCATAATCCCAATTGTTAATTTTAGAGATCATTTGCAATATTCCGATATGTTTAATTTTAAACATGCTGAAAAAAATATATATTAAGTTATCGCTCTTACAAAAGGGGTCAATTAGGAAGGTTTTGATTTAGAGGTTTGTCAAATGGTTTCCAGAAAATAAATTAGTGCAACAAAATAATAGCAGAGAACAATTGAAATAGCATGCAAAAACAAAGGGTAAATAATTATAGTCAAACTCAAAGATGATATTGAATTAAATAGGTAATTAAAGTTAAAAATTTGCAATACACACAAAATGGTTGGCGTTTGAAACATAGTTGTTATTGTTAGAATCACTTAAATTTTTATTACTTTAATGCCCAAAATTTATCATACTATAATTGTTAAGAAAATTAAAATTAATACATATATCCATTATTGCAATCGAATTTTTGCAAAATAAACGATAAATGAATACTTAAACTGCAGGTATGGTTTTTCTCAGTCAAATCCCTAATTTTTTAAGATTACTCAACTCTCTATCTCTGATGGGAATAGAACAGAAAGCGGTTGAATTATTTGACGTATTGGGGCCATAACCCTAGAGTTTTTTATATACTAATCTATTAGAATCCCATTAAGTATATTTGGCTCAGAGATAGGTATCCACTAATTAATCTATACCAAATCCTAAAATTTATGGGTTTCATATAAATGAATCACTTAAACTAAGTCTACTTATAAAATAGTCTGTCAATATAATTGTTCTAATAAATATGTAAACCCACATAATAGAGATTAAAAATCTAACAGTTATTTATTCAAAATGTTAAATTAGGTATAGAACATGTTATTAAAAAAGCAAAGAACACTTTTTTTTTTCGTGAGACCATAATGGCCTAATACAGAATGTTAAATAAAACATTAAGAATAGTAGAACAAAGTGCGAACAATCTAGCTTAATAAACGGTTATTTTGAAAACATTAAATGTCACGACCCATCTTTGAGCCGCGACTGTCCTAGGGCATAGGGAGACGTAAAGTCACCTAAACCCGTAGAACAATTTATAACTTATAAGCTATTACCATTACGTTATCCTTATCTCAAGATCGTAGACATAATTCCTCATTCCTTATTACCGATTACCGTATTAAATACCCATGTAAAAGTCATTCAACGTCTAAATTCATTTTCATACTTATCGCTTTTGAACTCTATTTTCCAGTATTCTAATTGCAACTCAAGTGAATATTAATTATGTATCTGAACTGTACTAATATAATACCCAACCACACATACTAATGATACGCTAAGTTATACCATTATTACAGACTTAACAAAACATGGAGCTCTAGAGTGAAACTTTCAAAATTACAACATAATATGTACATGAGGATACCAATATCAGCAACGCAATTTCCAAGTGGAGATGTAGAACTTGGAATTTACCTTGCCAAACCGTCAACTGATCCTGAAAATAAATAACAACTATGGGGTGAGACAAACCTCAGTGAGTACAAAATAATACTAGATAAAATAAACAAATGGTGGGTGGTGTAATGATAATTTCTTATAGGAAAGAATTAAAACGGATCGAGAGTTATTCTTATAGAATAGTTTTCCATATACAGTAAACATTGCATTTTTTAGCAGAATATTTCCTTTATTGGAAACGGTGTGTTTCCCACATTATCATTCAAGTGGCGGCTTACGCCTTGCTCACTCCCATTTCAGTCACACGTACAACTGATCGGGTCGCACGTACTGGGGGCCATAAACCCTTCCCAGCTAGGGTTCGGATACTCTTTACCCTATCCGTGAGTTCATTACCATTGTGCACAAGACTGATGTATTGCCCCACATTAGAGGGGTATTCTGCTTGTCACAATATTATAAAAACATTTTTCCTTTCCATCCATGAAATAATTCAATGGATAATATATCAATAAATAATCAAAATTCCCATCATTGATCATATTATGAGATGAAGCAATAGGGCTCATTTGGCCAAGTGCCATAAGGGATATTTAATTCAATAATTGGTAAAGCATATCATGCATACCAAAGAATTGCAATGCATTTCAATTAGGAAAGTGATCCAACATTTAGGCTTATATTTAAAGCACAAGAAATATAATATTACAATGGATAATATATAATATCAATTGGGTTCTCATTATTGATCATATTATAAGATCAAACAATATAGACTCATTTGGCCAAGTGCCATAAAGAAATGTTTAGTTTATTTTGGCTCAATAATCAAGGAAGTATTATATCAATGGTTCAATATTCAATAAGCAGATTAAGTTTATCAAGAAATCAAGATTGTGGAATATAAATGAGCCATTCAACTTTTCAAGGCATAGAAACAATTCAACCATTAAGGCTGGAACAATAAAGGTTCAAGTATATGAAACAAGGCATATTATATTATTAAGTACTCACATTTTGCTCCTTAGCTCCTATACCGATAGTTCTAGTGCATATTATAACGAGGCTCCTCGGTATCCCGAGCAATGCCTTTGCCTTTCGATTCTACAAATACACCCCAAATAATCATTTATTAATTCCTACTCCTCAAACTTGCTAATCTCATTCCAACTCAACTTAACATTAACTTCCTACTACTAATCACCAAAACACACTCCAATACATCAAACAATAACATACATAAACACATTAATTATTTAATCACTTTATTCAAAAATCCCATGTTGTCCAAATCCTTTCATTAAAACAATTATGTTCCTTTTTCCTTCTGAATTCCTTAATTAAATTCCATGTTTATCAAACTAATACTCAAACAATTAACATTCATTCACCAATTGAAATTAATCTCTTTCAATTCCCATAAACCCTAACTTTACCAAATTGGGATGATTTTGGGAAAACCCAAAATTTCTCAATCAAATCTCAAATTGATCTTGCCAAGATGAAATTAATGTTATGCCAAGCCTACAACAACAATCAAACATCAAATTATACTTCACATTACACACTTTCCTTATATCATGCATCATGCCTTCAAGAATTTCAATTTTTGAATAAAATCTCTAAATTCAAATTTTACATTTTTAAATCACTTTTCAACATCCCAAATAACCTTAGATATTGTTAAAAAAAATTTTGGACACTTCCCCTAAAAATCCTAGTTTAGCCGAACCTTATGTAACATTCTTACTTATTGATCTTTCATGTTTCCCTTGTTATTATTCACCTATTAAACCCCAAATCCTCAACTCCAATTCTCATATTTCATCACTTAACATGCCAAACTAACTCTCCTTCAAATCACTCCTCCAAAATCCAATCATAGAGATTAAAAGAAAAGGGATAATTGCTAACAATTTATCATACTTAGGCTAAGGAAAGAAAGGAATTACTTAAGCAATAAATCTGACCTTGAAATGCTCCAAATTTAGCTCTAAGTTGAAGAATAAGTTGGGAGGTTTTTTTAGTCTTTGGTGAGGGTGAAATTTTTGGTGTAGGTTACAAATGAAATGGTTTAACACAATTTCATTTTATATACAAATAAAATCAATGGTGGTGATTTAATCACATAAGATCAATGGTCACATTTTTACTTGAAATGGAGGGCTAAGATTGATCAAGATGGATGATTGAGATGGCCCTTAGGTGTATGGTGACTAAGCATCAAAATAATGAATACCATCATCACCAAAGTGAACATAATCATGGTGATGGAAAAGTAGGAGGCTTAGGTGTAAAGTTGACATAAGTCAACAAATATGGCTAACCTAATTCCTTTCTCATCCTAACCCCTAATTAACTTGTTCTAACAATTCTTTAGTCAAGCTCCACCAAAATTTGAGGCCTTAGGGCCGGCCATTCCATGGGCTTGGGCTTTGAGTCCAAAAGCCCATCAACAAGCCCACCCGAAAACGTTTTCTGAACTTAAAAATTTTTCGTAACTTTTTCCTTTCCCTTTTTACTTGGCATTTTAAATCTTATATTCCCATATCATAATAAGCTTAAACTAAGGCATATTGCCTAAAATTAATTCAATAAAATATACAATAAATATTCATATTTTATGAAAATAAACACTCAAGCACTTAGCACCAACAAGAGTTTCTGTCATCCTGTCACTATGTCATTGATACTATACTCATAAAATTTATATTCTATGGTATCATTATAACTCTAATAAGTTATGGAGACCTTAGGTATTACATTAAAGCAGGCAGGCTTAATGGGGATGCATGAGCATTGTTCATTCACGGGCAAACCTGCATTAAAAAAAATGAAATTAATGATGAGAAAACTTGTATGAAGTAAACAAAATAGTATTAGTGTATTTTTTTTTTTTTTATAAATATATATAGATGCAAACAAAGAGCACAGAAATTTAAAAAAAGAGACAGAACATAGCAGACAGTGTAAGTTTATCTCTTGCATTTTGAATTAAAGAATTTGCTGGTAAGCCTATCAGCTTAGCAGCTAAACGGCCAAATAAAATAAAGGAGGTTATTCTTGTTCCATCTTTAACAGTGGTATTAAGCTTATATCTGATTGAAAAAATAAATGTTATTTTATGAATCACATAACAAATGAAATATTTAAAATAAGTTATGTAAACAAAACAAACTAATGAATGGGCGATTCTTTAAGCTCTCCACAACTAATGCACCAAATATTATATTCTAATTGAGATTTTATTTTTTAAATTTAAATAAATAAAAGCTTATGCACATTTTGCCCAAAACCGATGGAAATTTTACTTCAACTTTTTTTTTCACTTTATCAAATATTCTCTCTATTTTGAAAAAGTGATAATTAAAAAAATTAGTTTTGTTCATAAATAAGTGGCCATTTAACAACCCAACAAAAAAAAAAGTAAAATGGCTAATTTACCATTCTATTTCCTAAGTATGAAAGATATTTTCTTAATTTATATTGCAATTAATAGAGATTTTTTTAACAACTTATAATAAATTTATTATTACCTTAAAAATTATGATTTTTTCTTAATGGTCATTTTTTTCATAATAGAAAGGATATCAAATATAAACTAATTATTATTCCTAAAAAAATGAACTAATTATAAAAGAGTAAAACGCAAACAGTGCCGTTCAAAAAAAAATCAAAATTAAAACGTTGCACTGTAGAGTTATTGTTTAATCTCGCTTTCCGTAATATCCCAATGCAAAATTCTCTTTTTTTTTTTGTTGCTTATATAATATATAAATAAAATTCGTAATAAACTCATCAATTGAGTCGTTGTAGTATAGTGGTGAGTATTCCCGCCTGTCACGCGGGCGACCCGGGTTCGATCCCCGGCAACGGCGGTTGCTTAATATTTTTTAAGCAAACAAATATTAGAACTAAAGCTTTGCACCCAAAACAAATAAATAACCCTTTATTAATTAAAAAAAAATAAAACTAAAGTTCTACCATCAAAATAATTAAATAATTAAAAAAAAAAAAACCCTGTAAGATGATATGGATTAAAATAATACTCCATAGACAAAGCAATGTTCATTCTGGAATTGAATTGTGAGGCTGCGAGCTCAAATATAATCAACCAATTTAAAAAGAAAAGGAGAGACAAAAAAGTAATGGTCATCTCTAACATACTCATTTAGATTCATGATTATGATTATCAACAGGAGTAGAGGCCTTTGGATGGACCTTAATTATTGTACAACAACGATGATACATCACAACAAACCCGAACCCCGGCCAAAAACTTCTAAGTCAGAACAATCTGATATATCCATGTGAAGTAGTATGAAAAAGTTAATGGAGACATCAGGATAACTAGGTAGGTTCTTCCCTATTGCAACTCAACTAACTAGATTACTAGAGTGACATTTCTTATCAAAGATGTATTTCCTAATATTTGAGACTATTGTTTATTAAGCTTTGCCTAAGTACCTCCATAGACGACTTTGTGCCTTTGGAAGTATCAGTAACACTGGTTAAAGCAGAAAAAGAAACCTCTTGGTTTGTCTTCCATCGGTGTCTTTGGGGTTTCCCCCGTGTCATCTCTTACAGCCATTAAAGAACTTGTACCAGGTGACTCCGGTGGCAATACAGCATTCTCAGAAGTGAATACCCGAGCAGGGATGACTGGCTCTGGTGGTGAAACGGTAGAAATATAGCGGAGAAGCATCTGTATTATCTGGCTGAAATTGGGTCGAGCATTTGGATCCTCTTGCCAACATGAGGTCACAATTGTTGCCAAATCCTCCGGTAGGTTCTCTGCGCTGGGTCTCACATTCTGAAACATGTAAAAACTTGAATAAGGATGTTTAAAATGGTTCGGAGCTACAAAGTTACTGTTTGAAATTTGACAACACTAAAAGCTGATCATTCCTCTAATTTCATATCAAAATACAATGGAAACCCCTAACAAATTTGCCAATTTTTCAATTGAAGTACATGAGCCTTAGATGGAAAAAATAGCCAAAATGCCATGTTCCACATGCTACAGTGCTAAAGCAACTTAAAGCAAAATACACACTTGTAGCAAATACATAGTTATTCATTGTGCATGTCTCCAATGGAATCTGCATTGACAAGAAATGACCGAGGAAGGGACACCCCCCTAGGAAGACCACAAACTAATGGCTTGAGCAGTTGTCCTAATGTGGCAATACAAGTCAGGCCTCTTCTATGGAGTTTCTCCATGGTGTGACTTCCCTCATTATTAGCAATTTCAAAGGAGTACAAACACTCCACTACTCTTTCCTCTCAGACGAATCTACAACCCCTATTTTCTACTGCATTCTTTGACCAGGTCATCAATTCCACAAGAAGAGTTCTCCAAGGAGCTCAATATTCAATCTAGAATGCAGTAAACTTGTGGTTTGTGGATATTCTTGTGCCACAATGCATGATTATCGGTTTGCAATATCCCTTTTAACGGGCGATTCTCATGAATCATGTAATCCTAAAAGGTCAATAACATTGGCTAGACATAACTATGGTTTTCATTTTATTTTTCTTGACCTAATTAAACTCAGAGGAGCAACTTAAATGTATGGTGAAAAAAACACCGCTCACCTTAAATGCAGCTGCATATGCTGCCTGTAAATTTGACATGCCTTCAAAAGGCAATTTATTATGAATGAGCTCCCACAATACAATTGCAAAGCTGTAAGCATCCACCTTGTGATTATAATGCTTTTTCTCACCATGCCTTAATGTGACAGTGCTGTAAAGCTGTCACCAAATATGAGGGTTAACAACCAGTGTTTAAAAATGGGACACCCACTGCCAACATAGAAAATAAATATTAATCCTAAAGCTTCTCAATTATCAAATCTAATACCTCTGGAGCCATCCAACGATATGTTCCAGTTTCAGCAGTCATCATCTCTGTTAATGACTCTTCTCTGGCTAAACCAAAATCTGCAAGTTTAACTGTTTTATGCTCGGCAGTCAAGATCAAGTTCTCTGTAAAGAGGACAGGAATTAAATTCATCAGGATCATGCTCATTGACTAATAACAACAACAAGTAGGTATACACGTTACTGCCTAAATTTTTTAAGAAAAATTGTGATTTAGAAGCTTTAGATCAAATGTCCAACTCCTCCCAAAAAATATACACGTCTCCATAGAAATGAATCCATGATACAAGTAATTGTTGCTTGTGATTGCCCATCACAATTACATATAACAATCCAATATGACTCACATTGTAAGTAATGAGAAGAACAAATATGTAAAATTTCTGACATCGATCCTCAACCTCAAATAAGCCTCAACACACAAACTAGTTGAGATAAGGATTCTATTCATCCATTCCATTTGGTCTAGGAATACATCCTCAAAAAAGATCTAATTTCAGACAGCCAATATGCCAATATCTGCTAAAACTAGTTTTTTCCAATATGCCAGGGATTCAGCTCATTCTTTTTTTTTTATTACCCCTTCTTTTTAGGTGAGACTTATAATGTTCATCAAGGTTCATTTCCGCACAGTAAAAATAAAGTCTTTAAGAAGTGATTGCCAACATAAAACATTCCCAGAAATAGCCAGATGAGATAGAAGGTAATTTAGAAACCTTCCATAATGCCTCATTCTCGAGTGCCTTGCAATGCTAATCAAACATTTACAGGCATGACAAAACCTCATGGACAATATCAAAACTTAATTTCCCCCAAATATTACCCACTCTATCAAGTAGATTGAAATTTAGATTTAAGCATAAGGTACAAAATTCAAATTTATCTAACAAATATTATGCAGTAGCACAAAATTATGAGTAAATATGCGCCAGCTATATATATGTAATACTGACGTTAATGCTTTTCCTTTTGTCATTGATGAACAGAGGGGAAATTCAAGCAAATGAAAACTACATCAGCTTTATTTCCCTTGTACATAGACAAGGGAAATGATCATAGGAGAAACAACTTAGAAGTAGACAACCAGAACAAAATTATGATAATTTGAGCTTTCACATGCATAGGCATGCTTATTGCCTGAAACATGTAATTCATGTTGACGTCTATGCAATTCAACTTGACCGTTTACATGAATAGATCTTATAAACTGTGAACATTGACAACATTCTAAAATTGGGTTTTGACCAGGTTTTTGTTGTCTTCTGCATGCAAAAGCATACAGAAATTTTTATGAGCATGTCACGGTCTCAACCTAATCACCAACAGGATATTTAGATGAAGTTGCTGAGACAACAAAAATCATAGATGGAACTAGAATATCACAGGAATTAACTCTGTGAATGTCAGGTGCTTAGGAAGGGTGAGTTTCACCACAATTTTTGAACAACTACAACACGCAGTATAGGACAAAAGTATACAACACATGTGCCATTTTATGTTCAATTTATAAAAAGACAAAGGATAGAATACTGATTCTGATAAGCCTCTGTAGATATGCTACAGGAATTCTTCTATTCTACAAGCCAGTCCAACATTAGCATAATGGTAAAAAACCTAGAGACTCAAAGTCCAAAAATAGCCAATGTCCAACAAACTGTCCTTGAACTAGCAAGTTAGTACACAAGCCTCTAACTCAATGCTGATTATTCAAACTTAATATACTTAAAAGTCCAATGACCATAAAATGTAATTTTACCCTACCAGGTTTTAGGTCGCGATGAATAATTCCATGGGAGTGTAAGCATTCCATTGCACGAGCAATGTCAAGTGCAAATCCAATTGCCACATGCATCTCCAGGCGTCTTGGTCGCATGTTTAGCAGATACTTACGCAATGTACCACCTAATAGAAGCTCAGTTACTATCACCATGACAGGTTTCTTGCAAGCACCGATAAACTGGCAACACACAGCAATCCTATTATTAAGTATATGATCACTTCAAAAATTGTTGGCTAAGACATAGGATTCAGCCACCAAAATAAACAATGCTTAACATCAAGCATAGTAAAAACTCAACATAAATTTCTGTAATTGAAAAGTTGATACTGAGATTATAGTACCTTCACTAGATTTTTGTGTTGAACTCTAGATAACATTGCAACTTCTCTTGCAAATCTTGCTTCTCTCTTGGCAATCTCTTCTGGGGTTTCTCCTTTATTAACAACCTTAATAGCAACATTTTGATTCTTATACCTATTAAAAAAAAAAAAAACTATAAATCAGGGGAAGAGATGACAGCAAAAAGTAAGCCAACATTTATCAGGTGATTTAAGTCTTAACTACCAAAAAAAAATTGCATATTTTATAACATCACCAGCAAATTGTGTCAAATGATGTGATTAGCAGACATATTAGAATTGGGGGGAAAAATATTGAAACTTTAAGCAATAGTTTATCTCAAATGAGCAAGAAAAAGAGAAAATGCCCAAAAACCAAGTCTGGGTTCAGACTATAAATCTGAGAAAGTACTGTTACGAAGTAAATCAAAGCTCAAGAGTTGCGATAAAGAAATGAAAACAAAGAACCCAAAAAAGTTTGACTTACTTTCCCTCGTATACTTTGGCATGTGCACCTTCTCCAATCTTTGGACCAACAAAGAGAAGCTTAGGATCAATCAGCCACTTATCATCCAAATTGAACTCTCCAGAATAAAACCCATTACTAGATCCCATTTCTTACTCTTATATATACTCTAATATCAGCTAATGAAGTACAGCATTTAATCTATTGACTGAAAGAACAAAGCCCACCTAAACAACACTTTTGAAATTGAATTAAAAAAAAAAAAAAAGCTCGGTAAAGTTAAAGAAATGGAAAGTGAT
Source organism: Reutealis trisperma (assembly GCA_947687605.1). NCBI lineage: Eukaryota > Viridiplantae > Streptophyta > Magnoliopsida > Malpighiales > Euphorbiaceae > Reutealis > Reutealis trisperma. The sequence goes on from CANTUT010000032.1 coordinate 883,637, forward strand.
ACGATGCCAAGAAGATTAAAAAAAAAAAAAAACTACAAATAAACATGCCCCATATTGTACCCCAAAATCAAGCCTCCAGATCCAGAAAAGATTAACATTTGCCTTTGTTTAGGAGGCAAAGAATAAAACCCCACATGTTCTAGAGACAATCGCCAAAAGAAGAAAGAAATTTAAAAAATGGGGAATTTATAATTATTAAAAACAAGAAGAAGATGAAGAAGAAGAAGAAATAAAAAAAGAAGCCAACTTCACAGTCCACACCCACCCCAACAAGCTCTGCCAAGAAAAGAACAGACTAACGGATAAAAGTTTTATGGGGAAGTGAAGAAAGTTGCAGAAGACATCAAGAAAATATCAATGGAAGATTGAAGTAGAGGTTATAAGAGAAGGTGATCTATAGATAAAGCCACGGCTGGATGTAAGTCTCTGTCGGACAACAGTAGTGGGCTTGTCTTATTTTTTTCTTTTTCGCAAGAGATAGAATTTCCTACAATGCACACCATTGTTATCAAACGCTGTCCGACTGGACCGGTCCAATAAAAAAAAACCTGAAAATTGATTTACAGGCCATAACAAATCACACGTAAAATTAATTTTTTTTTATTAAAATTCATTCCTTTTTTTTTTCTTTTTAGTATTAATTTTTGTGGTATTATAGTTTATTAATTAATTAGATAAAATAATATACTATTATTCAGAAAACATAAAAAACATATATATATATTTTTTAATTTTAGACTGTAAGTAAATAATAAATTATAATGTTATTAATTATTAATTTATTATTTCACACACATAATTAAAATTAATACTACTATATATATATATATATATATATATATATATATATATATATATATATAAGAATAAAAAAATAATTGAAATTAATGTGTACTCGCATATTTAATATAATAGGAAGTACAAATCACAATTTAAGTAAAATTTTAAGTTTAAATTTCTATTTTTAAAAAATAAAAATAATAATAGATGAAATGAGTAATTATATTTGATAAAATATATTAATTAATTTAAGTTGTATATTTTTTTTTAATACCCTATTTAATTTATTTCTTTTGTTTGAGTCATGCAAGTGGAGATTAAAGAATTTATAAACAAAAAAATTATTTATAATCTAAAGTTAAAAATTTACATCCTAATAGTAAAGTAAAAATTACATTTGCTCGTTTGACTAAAATAGAAAGTTAAACTTAATATAATACGTAAAAGTTGATTTGTATAATATCATTTTATTGTTAAAATAAAATAAATAATTTCTCTTTTATGTTTTTATTTTTTAATAATTTAATAATTAAAAAATATGAAATAAATAAAATTGATTTATTTGAATTAATTGTTGAATATTTATTTTATGATATAAAGAAGTTGAAAGTTAGGTTTTGAATTTTTATTTTTAGATATATTTTGGATATACCTAAAAAAGGAAGGGAAGGCTGGGGGGTGGGGTGGGGTGGGGTGAGAGGTGGAGTCTGCTGCTTACTTCACCTATCTCAAAAATAAAAGAAGAGGGAGTGTTCGCTTTGCACGTGGATTTGAATCATTTTGGACATTACCTTTCAATTGTGGGGGCTTTGTCCCTTTGTCAATGTCCCTTCGGTCTTAATTGATTTTTGTCATTTGCACTGATTATTGTCTTTTATATTGGCTTAGACTAGGGCCTCGTTTATGATTGATTTTAAATCTATACATTTTGTTAAAATTTATAGATTTAAATTAAATTTTTTAAATAAAAAATTCACATTATGTGTAAGTTTTTAAATCTTTTATTTTTAAAAATTTTGGAGCAGGTTGAATTTTAATAAATTTATAAAATGTAATTTAATTTTTTAAATCAAGCAAATGACTGAGTTACTATTTATAGATTTGTGAAATCCTTTAAAATAAATGAGTTTAACAAATTGATTATTTATGTGATTTTGATCCTTAATTTGATTGCCATCAATTAATTATTATGATAGTTTTGTCTCTTCAATGAATTATTGAGTTATTGATAATTCAATGGATAATAGGTTGTTAGAATACAACATCTTTCTTTTATTGAAGATCTTGTTTTGGACAAACAATTGTTGATTTTTTAGCATATTATAAATTTAAATAATTGAATAATTTTATTATTAAAAATAAACACAAGGTATTCATTACTATTGTGCTTTTAGAGACAAATTATATCATAGATCCCTGTCCATTTTGCTTTATGAACTGGAGTCTAAAAAACATGTGATTCTCTCTTTCCTTCGACCTGGGTTTTTTTTTTTTTTTTTCAAGTGTCCCTTTTTTTTTCTTTTTCAAAACAAACTTTTATTTTTTTTTTTTTGTAAAGATCAATTGTTTCTTTTTTTACTTAATTGTTTTTGTTTCTTTCTTTTAAATCAATTGTTTTCTAATTTTTTGAAATCAATTTTTTTAAGTAATAATAATAACACACACATATATATGTTAAATCAATTTTTTCTTAATTTTAAAAAATCAAATTTTTTAAATAATAATAATATATTAATAGTTGAGTTTTTTTTATTTTTTTAAATTAAGTGCTAATTATTTTTTTATTTTTATTTGTTTAAATATTTAGAATTGAATCAATTAATTAAATATATAAATTATTTTTGTTTCTCTCATCTAATAATTGTCGTAATTTTAATTAGATATATTTAAATCATTATAATTAAAATAATTATTATAAAATATTTAATAACTCAAGTTACAAAATAATTTATTTTTAAGAATAGAATTTCACATTTAAATATAAAATGTACATTCATTACTTATAAAGTATATATTCATTACTTATAAAGTGTATGTTCATTATTTATAATGTATATGTTGATTACTTATAAAATATATATTCATCTGTTATTTCAATTTTTTTTTCATTGTTTGATTTTTTTAAGGGTCTTCAACGTTCAAAAAAAATATAAATGGATCACCAAATTTTTTAAATTAAATGGTGATATTTTTTTCATTTTTTTATTTGTTTCGATAATTGGAATTGATTCAATTAATTAAATATATAAATTATTTTTGCTTCTCCCATTTAATAATTATTATAATTTTAATTAGATATATTTAAATCATTATAATTAAAATAATTATTATAAAATATTTAATAATAACTCAAGTTATAATATAATTTATTTTTAAGTTATAATATAATTTGTTTTTAAGAAAAGAACTTGAGTTTCAGATTCATTACATATAACATACATATTCATTAGATAATAGTTAAATATTCATTTAAAAGAAACTCAATATTCATTGCAAAAAGTAGTAATAAAATTATAATATCATATGATAAAAACAGCATATGATGATCTGCAGGTTTAATATATATAACAAATATATTCATTTCAATATATTTAGATATACATTGTAATGAAATCTCATAATCATTATATATAATACATATGTTTATTTCAGTATACTTATATATTCATTGTAATGAAATAACATGTTCATTATAAGAAGCAGTAACATACTTAGAGTTTTATTTAATGCTCTCTCTCTCTCTCTCTCTCTCTCTCTCTCTCTATATATATATATATATTATTAAATTTATAGAAAGTAAATTTTATTTGATGCATTAAATTATTTATCTAAATATAAATCGATATTTAATAAGTCTATTAGTTTTATCATATTCAACATAAATAAATAATCAAACTAATAATTTCATAAAAATAAATAAAAAATATTTATAGAAAAATTCAACCATTAATGTAAAATTTTCTTCCACAAATTAATATAAATTTGATTAGAACAATTAAACAAATAAAAAATTTAACAATTAATATAATTTTAATTGCAAATATTATTAAAAAAGGGAAAAAATAATTGAAAAAGGAAAAAAAACAAAAATAGTTGAAAAGGGGGGTAAAAAGAATTGCTATAAAAAAGAAAAAAGAAAAAAAGAAAGTTTCTGCTATAATTCAAAACCAGCACTTTAAGGAAGTAAAGTAATTATATTAACCAATTACACCAATTAGTGTTTTTATTTTTTTATTACGTATATTATAATTAACATTTAAAACCCTAAGTCTACAATGTAATATGAACTGGAGTTCATGATATAATAATCCCTTTTAGATGCAATTTTTATTTCAATATACATCCATTAAGTTTTCCACAATTTGATATTTATAATGAAGAACCTAATTAACTATAGAGTATTAAATTCCATGCCCCATATGTATTAAATTCCATGCCCCTTATACATATGGATTTATTAAGTGTCATAATATATTTATATAAAACTAATTGATTTGTATTAAGTTAAATACACATCTACTTATAAGTCTTTTATATATTTTATTGTTATTCAATGTATAATTTATTTCTCAATACATTTCCGCAAATGCAATCAACCTTGACCCATGGCTCAAACATTAATAGATTGATTAACGCTTACTCAAAAATGAATTGGCTATCATTTTAATTCGGATTGGCATTATCATCAAACCAGCAATAGGAAACGTGAATATAGGTTCTAGAATTTAATCCGTTTTGGCATAAAATTCTGATACCATATTAAAGTTTATGAACTTGTATACACATGAGTTTATAATTAGACAAATATTAAAATCCACTGTACAAAATCAATTGGCTTATGTTCAATACCCACTTACTTATAAATTTTTTATATGTTTTGTTATTAATTTTAGAAGTATATTTATGCAGTATCCTATTTGACACTTAATTAATGAGATTCAAAATACATAGATCATGTATTTAAAAAATAAATATGTCAATGTGTATGTCTATATCATATCGTAAGTGTACTCTATATACGTATCCATGCATTATAAACAATGATTAAAATTTGAAATATAGAAATATATATTTATAACTCAAGGTTTAATGATCTTTTTGTGCAAAATAAAAACAAATGCTTGAAATTATTATATATAAAAAAAATAAAATAAAAGTGTGAAATATTTTAGACAGGGTCCAAAATTCAATCCATAATTAAAAAAATTACTTAGGCTTCTTACAAAGTCGTATTTAATAAAATTGCTTATTACCAAAATGGAACTAACTAAAATCTATATGAATGTATATGGTGAATATTTATGGGATGCAAATGCAATTTTTTTTAAACTCTTATTAATTTATATTTTAATATTTGATGTGGGCAATGTAAAATTAATTTATTAGAAAATAACAATATAGTGGTAATAGAAATACATATGTTTTATATACTTGATAATGATAACTATGAATATTTTAAGAAAATGACAATAAATGACATTAATAAATGGATTTGCTAAAATATGATTATTTTATTTTATTTTATTTTTGTGTGTGAGGTTGAAGTTTAAATTAATCAATTATTATAAACTGAAATTGGATTATTTATACAAAAAATAAAAATCAAACTACGAAAGAAGTTGACAAAATTTATTTTATTTTTGTGTGTGAGGTTGAAGTTTAAATTAATCAATTATTATAAACTGAAATTGGATTATTTATACAAAAAATAAAAATCAAACTACGAAAGAAGTTGACAAAATTTATTGGCCATGTATTGGCTAATTGATATCTACTATTTATTTATTTAAGAGAGAGATAAAATTAAAAAAATTATATATATATATATATATATATATATATATATATATATATATATATAAAATAAAGATATATAAATATAAAAATATTATACGTTATGTAAACAAAATATCAATTCAAAAATTCAATGAAAAATAAAAGGAAAAGAAAATGATGGGAGAGAATAAAAAAATAAATACAATTAAAATATAAATATATATGAAAATTATTATTTTAATTATACTAAATAGAATAAATAATTTTTGATAATATTCGAAAAATATTGAAATTTATCACGAATCAATTTTAATAATAAATTTTATTTCAATGAGATTGAAATAGTTTGTAAAATTATTATTATAATTTTTGTTTTTGTGTCGACGCTATAAATTTAAAACACAAAATTATGAATTAATTAAAAAAAATTATGTAAAATAATGCGTCGTTGACTCCAAATATTTAAAATTTGACGGAAAAACACCGACGGGTTTTAGCTTTGACCAGTCAATGAAGATAAAACATGGCGGTGCCACGTCACGTCCGGGTCAAAATTGTAATTTCAGTATTAACCATTTTTCAAAGCAGCAGACGTGTCAACATCATATGGCTCCATATTTATATATTGGATCCACGTCAGTCATGGTATGAATACAAATTAGGCTAATTATTACCCTTTTTATTTTTAATAATTTAATTTGTTAAAAATAAATTTATTTATTTTTGTTGTCCTACTGATGAAGATTGGTTCAACCAAATATTGAAATCCTAAATGCTATGATGTTGATAGATTTCCTTTCAAGAAAATACTTTCTTTTACTAATTTGTTTAAATTTTTCCTTTAACTGTTTTTTATTATTATTTATTAGGAAGTCGATAATAATTAAAATTAGTAATTATTTTATTTTTACCTAAAATGCCTTTTAAATGACTAAATTGGACCGAATCGATATCAATATATTGATTCCACGATCATATTTATAAATTCATGAATTACTAAATTTAAATAGATTTATATTAATCTAAATTGAATCTATATTCGATTAGAATTTACTCAATTTAATATTATACCTCCTAAATATTATATATCTCTTTTAAATGTTATTATTATAATGTTAATTAAAATTATTATTTTATATAAATATTTTTCTTTTTGTTGGTATTAATTTTAATCATCTATCTGCTGGATTTAATCTTTATTTTCATCTTTTTTGTGAAAATTAGAGGGTAAAAGTTTCACGGTCATCCCATGAGAGATGAAAGAGTAGGTTAGAGAAACTTGAATGAATATTAAAAAAAAAAAAAAAGGGGGAAAATTATGTTGTAATACTGAAATGAAAAAGAAATTGCAACTTGGAATTAGAAAAACATTGACCAAAATTAGGTACATGGATGGCACGTTGGATGGCATATAAAATAATAAAATTTGACTTTAAATATATATTTTTTTATATTATTATTTTAAGATATATATATATATATATATATATATATATGAATTTATTGAAATCAATAAATCTCAAATATTCATATATTATAATACAATGCATAATTATTAGCACACCAAAATATAATTTAATAATAAGTATATATACGATCTGAATAATAAATTAATATTCGATTCCCTATTCCATGATAAAGAAATGTGTATATATATGTGTGTGTTTTGATGAAATTTATACGAAATATATATATATATATATATATATATATATAAAGTAATAATAATTTATTGCAATAAAATAAAAGCCTTTGATAGTAATGGCACTAAATGGAAAATGAGACTGTATTATAAATTGCCATAAAAAAAAAAAATATTGACTATAAACTTATGTAATGTGGAAGCTTTGAATTTTATTGCAATAAAGTAAAAAAGAAGATTTGGCTTCTATTTAGAAGTTAATGTTTTTTTCCTTTTTACTCCAAATCAACAAAATTAGCTAATTTTGTCAATAAATTAAATTATATGTCATTGATTAATAGATGAAACCTTAATTTATTTTATAAAATTAGCAAATTTTTTAACAAGAAAAAATTTAGATACTAAAACTTGATATTGATTTTTAGTTTGGGTTTTCACGTCTTAATCAAAATTTAAAAGCCTAGTAAGGGAAAAAAAAAAATTCAAACATTTTCTAAAAATTATTTTACTCTAATTTTATAATTTAATTGCAATCATACACATTTGATCAAAATTATACTATGAATTTTTGCAATTAAGATGAAATTAATAGAAAATTATGATAGAGTTAAGTTTAATGATGAATAATTAGAGAAAATTAATAGGCATAATAAATTAATTTTTATTTTGATTTTGTCAAATCCATGCAGTTATTATTAAATTTCAAAATTAAAGTACTAATAATTCTCTGACCTAGTGATGTTGAAACTATAAAATTAAGAATTTTAATTTTAAATCACAGTGAAAGTCAAATTAAAAAAAAAAAAGATAATTTAAAATAATTTATTTTAAAATGTTTAAGTATAATATTTATAAATAAGTTTATTTCCAATTTTATTTATTAGGATTCGCTTTATAGAATTAATTAAATTGCAAAATATTTTTTTCATAAATCTCTTAATTTTAGATAAATAAATTTAATATAATGCATAGAAATTAATATATAATGTAACAACTTTTAGGATATATATATATATATATATAATGTAAAGTAGATGGGAAAATTATTTGGTTATGATGAAGAAAATGAATAGCTTATTATTTGTTTACTGATTTATTTAAATTTTGTAATTATGTTATATATATAATAATTATAAATATTCTAGAACTTATATATAGCAAAATAATGTGTCGGCAGTGAGCTAGAAAATGCCATGGAAGAGAGACCCACTGCCACTGGAAAATTATAATAACCACTAACCACCCAATTTTTTATTTTTATTTTTTGGAAAAGGACTTAAATACTTTTTTAGAGGCACCAAATTCAACAATTAATATGTTGAATTTTTGCACTTTTGTGCCCAAATCTGTACTTTTAGTCCAAAGAGATTTTTTCTTTCTTTGTTTTTTTTCCTTTTTCCTTTTTTTTTCCTGGTGAGAATCTTTGACTTTTTTTGCCTCTTCTTTTATTTTTATTTTTTTTGGGATAATGGACTTGTGAAGATAGTTGGTGAATTGGAGACCTCCCAATCTTTGACTAAAAAATCATTTATTCCATTTTGACTTGGTTTAAATTCCATTGATGGATCTACAAATGAAGTTTTCTTGTTTCGTTTGTTATTGGCGAAAAAATTGTTAAAATGTTCTAAAAAAATAATTATAAGAAAATTCTTAGCTAGTGTATCACTTTATTCATAAATTAATTAAGTGAAAATATGATATATTAATTAATAATGTTAAATCATATGAATAATTAATAGTATTATTAATTGATTATCTTATTTTTATTGAACTAGCTTATAAATAATATAATATTATTATTTGACATATCTTATTTATATTAAATAAATATGTAAGTGAAATTAGTTTGCGGTCTACCTAAAAATTTCTTATTATAAATATAATATGTTTACTCATAGATTTGGTGAACACTCCTATATCAACAAGGCGCTCATGTTTTAACATAACAATTAACAAGGATAAATTGCATCCGTTGTCTCTAAATTTATATTATGTTTCATAATTATCCTTAAATTTCGATTTGTAACAAAAAAAATACACAAATTTTAATTTCGTTTTATGGTTGTCCTTGAGTCACTTTTTCGGCTTATAAATTGCTGAAAATCCTACATGGCAACCATTTCACACATTTTTAAATTTTTTCTCTATTTCCAATGACACATTATAATCAAATTTCATACATATTAAATATTTTTTTTACTTTTCCCTTGTTCGTCAATCAAATTTCATGTATCTTAAAAATTTAAAAATGTGTGAAATGGTTGTCACATAAGATTTCTGGCAAGTTATAAACCGAAAAAGTGACTAAAGGACAACCACGAAACAAAATAAAAATTGATGTATTTTTCCGTTGCAAATCAAAATTTAGGAATAACGATGAAATATGAGTATAAGTTTAGGATAATGAGTGTAATTTATCCCAATTAACAATTATCAGTTGGATTTTTTAGGCATTAAATAAGTCTTTGTTATTCATTTGATTATTAATTTTGTTATTTATTTTTTAACATTGCATTAAAAGAGTTTTGTTAATGAGTTTCCTAAACATTCTTTAAGTATTTAATATTTTTACTATTAATATTAGTTGTATTTTTTCCATAATTATAATTCTTAAGTATAAACTTATGCCTACTTTTACTACACATATGTGCATTTGTTTAAAAACCTCTTTTGGAAGAAGAAACCTAGCAGTCTCCTCTCTCAACTTTTTTCTTGTCTCTTCTAAAGTTTATTATTTGAGCCACCGTTGACTTTCATTTAATCGGCGATAGCTCATTTTTCTTTATTGTATTTAGTTTTTATTTTCAATAAAACATATATGTAAATGTGTTTTTCTAAACATAAATTTAAGTTTATTTTTTTATTTATCTTATGGGTTTTGTTATCCCTTTTATGGGATTTAATAAATCTTGTATTTTATCTTCTTTTATGAAAGTTTATTTGTCTTCTTTTATGAAAGTTTGTTTGTTTTCCGTCATAGGAGTTAGGAAGAGTTTGAGTGTGATATTTAGAAGATTGGACTTGTTTAAAAACAATGAAATCAATTTATAATTCAATATAACCATCGAGTGTAATGTGTTTTTTGCCTAATATAGCAAAGGCAGCCAAAATATTGTATATAATTGTTCTATCAAGATGATAAATGAAACTCAGATAAAAAGCTCATTCTTATAACAAAATTTATATATATTTCTTGAACATAGTTAAGTTTATTTTTCTATTTCAAATTACATTGATTAATCGTTATCAATGAAAGATTTCTTTTATTTAATAAAAAAAACTCTTTTAGTATCCATAATTTTATAAAACTTTTTAATACCTCAATTAAAATTTATAATTGTTAAGAAAAATAAAATAAAAATTGAAAGAGAAATAAAAATTCTATTAATTACTTTTTAATGACAAGTACAAACATAATAAACACAATTTATTTTAAAAAGGTAAAATTCTACAATTGAAGATCTAGCTTTATTCTCTTACCTTAGTTACAGGTATATTAATTAGACTTATCGAGTGTTTTTAGCATAGTTTTAAAATTCAGCCCGATTTTAGAATTGATGAGACAAATGATCATGGCTAGAGAGATTTAACGGTAGTCGAATTAAAATTGAATCAAAAGCAATTAAATTAATAATATATATTTATTAGGTGAATAATATAATTTTTTTATTTTTAGAGTTACAAAATTAAATTATAAAGAAAATAATTAGGATGTAATGTCTAAATCAAGTGATTGGTGATTTAAAGTTATTTTTTATCTAAAAATTTTATTCAACACCCAAAATCAATTTGAATCATTAGACTGGATTAATTTTTAACCCGATTCTAATTAAATTGATTGAACTAATTAGTCTAATCTGATTATGACAACATAGGTATTTAGAACACTTTTTACCATTTCTTTATAAAAAGAAAAATTAATATTTAGTTAAATAAAAAAAGATAAGGTAAGACATTTTTTTTTGCCAAATAAGGCAAGACTTTTTTCTTTTTTTTTTTTTGCCAAAGGCCAAATAAGGTAAGACATGATAAAGAATAATATTTAGTTAATCCTATGAAACAATAAGAATAGCATAATTAATTATTGAAAAAAAAAAGTAAAAAATAGTTATTTTCCAGCTGTACTTTGAAGTATATATACTCAACATGTTTTCTTATTGGTATACTCTTTCAATGATAAAATTAAAATTAATATGAAAAATATAAATTTACAATTCTTTCATTGATATTTTAACTTGTTCAAGAGATAAAATCATTTTAAAAACTGATGTTATGATGATTCAAATTTCATAAGTATTAAATTCTCCTTTTTAAGTATAAAAAAATTAAAAATTTTCATTCGTTAGAAAAAAATTAAAAAGATAAAAATTTAAAATTTGATTAAATTTCATTACATTAATATGCATATATCATAGCATTTTAGCTAGGATGGCTTGAGAACAAAGAGGGTGGGGTTTGCATGTGTATTAAAATTGACATTAAGCCAAAAAAGCAGTACAAGTACAAAAGAAGCTCATAAGATATAATATGAAGGACTTATGATATAATATAACAAACCTGGAAAATGATTTTTTGAACCAGACTTCAAGTCCAAAATAATCACACATATAAAGTCTGAAAAAAATCAAACCCGAAGGCCTAATAGAAGTGTCGAATTTATGAAATGTTCCTGGCTTTTATCCCTTTCAAAATCTTCTATCTTCTCCATTACTGCCGCACTGAAAATAGGGCAAAGAAAGAAAACATCAAAATGAGCAAGCTAATCACATTTGAAGTAGCCCTAGAGTTCTTGCACCATTGAACTTCCGCTCTAGCCTGCCATTATTGTAGAGATCTATGAGCAGTGGTAACTTGACAAAAAGCAAAGACCCTTTGTCAAAATATCTAAGGCCTTAGGATAGTTTTTCTTCTGTCAAGAGCTATGGATCCCCTTAAAGACGTAGATCAGCTACTAAAGTTCCATATCTGAGAGACTACTACATGCTAGCAAAATCTTCTCTCATTCACCACCATCCTTCCAAAACTAGCTCCATTGAAGGATGAAGTTGGTGAATAGGCAAGACATATTTGGAGACACTTACAACATCACACCATTATAAATTTAGCTCCAAAATGCAAAAGGTTCAATGAGAACGGGAGACCAAAGATACCAACATAAATTAATTATTAACATATACAAACAAACAAACAAATAAAGAAATTGAAAGGGCATGAAAATCGAGTATCCCCTCAAGTGTTGAAGCCACTAGAGGAAACCCCAACTGAAACCCTGACTCAGAAAGCAAAGGGCTTTAGAGAGAGAAAAGTTGGAGACACACAATTCACTAACAATAATTGTTAATTCAAGAATAGATCCACGTAGTATAGGTATTATCCTCATACACGGGGTCTGCATGTGGTGACGCATTCTTTTCCTCAGGATATTATGCTGCTGCTGGCTTCAGCCCATAAGTACTTAGGTACATACATGCAAGTGGCTAGAGCAGCCATAGGAAGCACGTGCAAAGCTGAAAATGAGATAAACATTAATTTAGTTGAATTTTCATAAATATAATAGGGTCATAATGTGACAAAAAATTCAAAATTTTGATCAATTTTTAATTAATTATATACATATATTTAAGTATTAATATCAATTATAACTAATTTAAAGGAGTTATGTGCTAATACTCATTGGCATGACTTTTTAAATTATTATTATTATTATACTGTTTAATAATAATTATTAAATTTCTTAAATATTTATTTTTAAAAAATAAAAAGAAAAATAAGATTAGTTTTCAATATCTTTTTCCTCTCTTATATTTTATCTTTTTTTTTTCTTTTTTTTTTTTGTATTTTATGTATAAATTAAAAAATATATTAGCGTCCAGGAATTGTTCAAATTGTTGACTGCATATTCACAACTCTTTTTTTATTTTTTATTTTTTAAATTTAATATCTACAACTCCTTTTAGGGTAAAAAGATAATTCCATTTTTTTTCCTTTTTTATAAATTCCTTTAGAGACATTTCTGTAGTTATTTTCTCATTTTATTTTTATACAGAAGGATGATGTTTAATTCAAATAAAAATATTTTTACTTTTTAATGCTAAATTTTATTGAGTAAATTAAATTCTTACAAAATTATTTTATTATAATATGATTTCATTTATTTAAAGAAGATTTTTTTAAAAACTCCAAAGAATTACATTTTATTAGTTATATCTTTCAAAATATGAAAATTGACAAAATATAACAATTGAATTAAATTTTCACAAAATAATGTAATAAAATAAATTTTTAATATAAATTTATATTAAAAATTTATTTAATTATATTATATTACGTTTCATTACATCCAGATAAATATACTTTTTAAGTCTTTTTGGCTTAAACAAATCACATATAAATAAATAAATAAATAAGTAAATAAATAAATAAAATAAGCGTTCTCTTCCACAAGCTATATAAATAAGAGATTTGCTTAAATTATAGAAGCAAGTTTGGCCGCAAATACAATTGACGTGAACCTCAAATAACATTACAATTAGATAACTTCATTTCCCTTTATATCTCACCGGCGCTTGTACAGACAAGGTTTCAACTCAGGCCATTCAATTTCTTTTTTCCTTGAACTTTGCTTCTCCTGCAATGGAAAGGATGAACAGATTGTTTTATATGAACAAACTCATATACAACTATGAACAGACTCGTAGTATACACAACTTTCTGGGCAGATAAATCGCGCTACATAAACCTACAAACAATAATTAAGAATAATAAAGAAACCAACTCACCTTCTTTTGGAAATATAACAAAATAAACATTTTATTCGAGAAATCCTGCACACAATTTATATCAGTAGCTAGGACAAGGAAAACAGTTTACAAAGGCAAATGGAAAGAACAGCTATAGACCTTGAATATTGAGGTGAAACCAAGATCAGTTACAGCTTTCGAAAACTTATTTGGGTCTGCACCTCCTTTGTTTGGATCAAATCTGCTCTTCACCTCAGCTATCAATAGCCAACCACTGTAAAGAAGCAACAAAAGGTGAACAACTACCAAAAAAAAAAAAAAAGGTAATCTAAATCCTTAAGATGAGCATTCTAAGAAAACCTTGGTTTAAGAACTCTGTGTGCTTCCTCAAGGTAACTAGAAAAGTTTGTGCCCATCAATGAAAGGCAAAAGACTGCAACATCTACAGATGAAGCATCAAGGGGCGTCTGCCACCAAACACCAATACTGTTATAAATGGTATCTAGACATTCTCACATAAAAGGTTTTGATCTTAAAGCATCTTTTTGAACACCAATTTCAAAATTTAGTTGATTTCCATGTGAATGACCCATGCAATTGCAAAATTATTAAGGCACATACATTTGACATATCACAGGCAATTACTGAAGGATCGCTGGCTACAAGATCGAGAGAGAAAACTTTATTCTTCACATTTTTTGCCAGGCGTGCATCTCCTGGAATACATGGAGCAAGAAGACATCGAAAAAACAACAATTGAACTAATTAGTAAATAGTATATACACACACACAGACAAAAATTGGCCAGTAATTTCTCTACAACTTTGAATTAGAAATCGGAATTCAGCAAAACCTCACCACAGCCAAAATCAGCCACCACTAAAGAAGAACTGCGATCTTTTAACCAATTTATGATTATATTTACTGGCAGCTCAGGCCAATGTGACATTTGTTGTTGATATCCTGTGTGATACTGGCCATGTAAGTTAAAAATAAAGTCAAGATAGACATTTTCTGGTAAAAAAATCCAATAATAATAAGGATGCTTACTATTGTGAAGAAAAGGAATATAAAGAAATAAAAAGAGGATTCTTGCATGGTGCATGCAAGAAGACAGCATGCTTCAGAAAAAAGATGAAACAGGTAAACATCTTAAGGGTATGTACAAGATATCTTAAGCGGAGGAATCAATGCATGGTCTTACAAATAATTATCTTGGTCCTTAACTTTACCCTGAAGTACCCAAGTCATTTAAGGATGCTTGGAAATGGGAATAACACTGTGAAACTTAAATTCGTGGGAAAATGATGCTTGCTAAGATATAAATTCATGTCAGGCAGCAGATAATGCAACAACTGCAAAGACTATTTTTTTTTTTTAACTGCAAAGACTATTCTGTGTTGTGATATCGAACGTGGTTCAAATTATTAAGAAAAAAATTCTATGATAATTCATTGTGATAGATTAATGTTCAATGCCCAAAATTTTAAACACATGGCAATATTATTCACAGATGTTTGACAGTTTGAGGTTTCATATGGTGAACTGTGAGGCCATTTGAATAGCAAATCAGTATGTAACATTCATTTAAATTTTGTCCGGCTTGAACTGTTTCTTTTTCCTTGATCTTTATGGTTTGTTTCTTTTCTTTAATTTTCCCTTGGGTTTCCAGAAGTGTAACTTCTATATGTAAAGATTGTCAAATGGCTATTGACTTTCATGGAGAAAAAGTGGACTATGGAAAAGGAAAAGAAACAGAATAACTACATTGCCTTCTACTAAAGCTTTACTAAGTAAAGGAATTCGGTTAAAAAGGAAAAAAAAATGTTTTTTCAGTGAACATACATATTATTATCAGCTAATCCCTAAGTTTGTACCTTCCAAGTCTATTTAAATTAATATCATACATTATTCACATACATTTTCCATGTAACTCTCTAGATGAAAATACACTGCAAAAAGAATCATCATAGACATGTCCAATTTGTGATGCAAACTGCTATGGCGAGGATATAAAATAGAGATTAATGAACTTTGCTGAATTGTGATAACAGTAGAATGACTGGTCAGAAAATCCAGAATCTTTAAATTAGAATGCAGTGTATATAATCAACTCAAGCAATAGATCACACATATAAATACAAAGAAGTAAAAACCACTAAAGAAAAATAAACTCATCACAAGGTAGAAATTAGCAAAATTCAATCCAATGTTCAACAATAGATGAAACTTCAATTCAATGCTGTGACATTCATGTAGTCAGTATAAACTTATACCCATTAAGTATGATTGGACAAAATCAGAAATTATATAGATGTTGTAATTGAAGAATGAAAAAGAGAAGAAAAATGTAGATGGTGATGATCTGGAATAAAGCATACCATATCAAACAAGGATGGATCTTCCTTGAAATAGTTAAGGGCTTCTTCTCCACTGAGAAAAAGAAAAAGAAAATTAAAACTGAAAAGATCATTTATTGATTCCAAATAGAGAGCTATAGCTTCTTCATTAAGTGATAAATTCAAACTATAACGATAATCAAGCATCATCTTCACCCAGTATTCATCAGTCAAAGCAATTTGAACCCACTAAATAGAATATTAAAGCACAAGAATAGATGATAATGAAAAGTTCTGAGCTTGTCCATATTTTTGGGGACTAACTACAATTTAGAGAAAACCCAGTTGAAAAAAGCATTTGGATTGGATTGATTAAGTTGAAAATTCTGCAGTTGAATAACAATAAGAAAAACAAGAAAATTACGTGCAAGTATAGAGCTTTTCATTAATCATACGGAAATGTCCCCCAGATAACCTCGCACGCATCTGCATATATTTAACAATAATATCAATTCAATAATAATAATAATAATAATAATAAATCTAAATTTCATGTTTTTCAAATCCATAAATTAATTACAACAGAGGAAAAGTGAGACCTTTTCGAGGAAAGATGAAGACTTTAGCCGTTTTGAGGAAGAATGGTTTTTGGGTTCAGCTTCTTTTGGTCTATGGGTTAGTGTGGCGTCGTTAGATGATAAAGGTTTGTGTTGATCTTGTTTTTTGCCATGCCCGCGTCTTTTGCGTTTTCTGCTCTTTCCTTCCTTCATAGCTTTCCTTCTTCTTCTTCTTCCTGTCTGATTTGTAAAAAACCCTAAACCCTTGGTTGAAGGTTCTGGTTCTGATTGTCTTCAGCTGCTTTGTGTTTCGAATGAGTAAGAGCTGTGATGATTCAGATGAACTCATCACACAGTTCACAGTTCACACTTCCGAGTTCAGACTCGAGCTAGCAGGAAATATGGGCTCCACTAAATGACCTATTTAGGAAGCCCATTGTACTTTTGTGGATTTGGGATAATAACTAGGTCTGTTAACATTAATAAGACCCAAACACCCTCTCCCTGTTCCTTTACCTAGTCCTGACCACAGGTTCTGTTCCTCAAAATTAGGATTTTTTTTTAGTATAAATAAGAAAAATTTAATTTAAATTTATTATCTAGTTCATATATACATTTATTATTAAGTTATACTTTAGTGTATCTCAAAATTAAGAATCTTAACTTAACTGAAAGTATTTAATTCGATTACAATTTTAAGAAAGAGTAATTCTGATTTGGTTTTAATTACCGTTATGATTAGATTCTGATTCTAATTTTAATTAAAATTTTGATTTAAATTCTAGTTTCAGTTTTCAATAAAAATTATAAATTTTAGAATAAAAAAGTGCTAATTGTATTATTATTTTTGCAGAAAAAATTAATATTAATTTAATCCATACTAATTTTACTAGTTGTTTTAGAAGTAAATTTTAGTAATTGAAAAGGTTTTATAATAAATTTTAATAAGTTTGTGAATTGTATCTAATATATAAATAATAACTACAGTAATATTTTTTAAATAATATTAAATATTATAAAAAATTAATTAGTTGTTTACTTGTAAGTTATGGTAAATTTGTACTTGATTTAAAATAAAATTTAATTTTTTCTAGTTCTAACTAAAACTGAACCTTCTATTCCAGTTTTAATCGAATCTCAATATTTTTGGCTTTAGTTTAATTTAGAATTGAACCAATGGTCAGGCTATCCTCACAAATTTCCATTCTTTTTTCTTTTTTTTTTTAATTTTCATTTTAAATTATCTTTTATTATTATTATTTTTTATGAGGAAAAGGCACTCAAGTTTAAGATATTAATCAAATTGAAATATGCACTTAACTATAAATTAAACCTGAGGGCATAAACTGTACAGTGAGATATGGAGATAACACATGAATATAAATAAAAGTCTAATTTTTATCAAGATGATTTGAGTTTTTTATGAAAATATTAGCTATTGGGGGATGTTGTATTAAAAATTTACATCTCTTTCTTATAAAGATAAATTATTATATAAGGCGAGAACATGCTCATACTCTATTATTATCAAAAACTAGATGAAACTAAGAGTTCACTAGATGAAATAATGCCTCATACTCGATTATCATTCTCATAAAAGACTAGAAAACCACATGATAGAGAATTTTAGAAATTGTCGTCCATCAAGTAAAACATATCAAACCAAGTCAGCTCTCATCTCATTGCCACACGTAAAGCCACTACTTAGCAATTAAATACACTCTTATATTGATAAAATTGACAATAGAATCAAGTCACACCCTTTCATCATTACTCTAAATATACGTATACTATGTCAATCTCTCTTTCTAGCAAGTTATTATAGGTGATGTTAAATATTAAAGAGAAAAAATACTTTTATTTTTAGCTACCTAACTTTATACTCTATCATCACATTTTTTCAGTCAAATACTTTTATAGTTAATTGAAGAATCGGAGAGCTTTTGCCAAACATAAGACTTGGCCTCCTAATTTTCTTTACTCCGTCAATTTCTTTTTCTAGCAAGTCATTATAGGTGATGTAAAATATTAAAGAGAAAAAACAATTTCACTTTTAGCTACTAACTCTATACTTTATTATCTCATTTTTTCAGTTAAATACTTTTATAGTTAATTGAAGAATCGGAGAGCTTTTGCCAAACATAAAACTTGGCCTCCTAATTTTTTTTGTTTATTTTGTATGTCTAAAGATCAAGTTCTAAAAAGATGCTGTCCCCCTGTCACCTTAATCTAGCATTGGCCATAAGTAGTTCACAAGTTTGATGCTATATTACATCCTTTATAAAAATAAAATAGTAGATCTTACTAATGGGTGTATATATATATATATATATAAAATAATGATTTGGATTCTAAATTAATCCAGTCGAAGTAATTAATATGATGATAGTGCTGTAACCCAATTTAAACCTTTGAATTAAGTATATATTCGTTAATTTTCAATGCCATTTAGAAGAATGGAATGATTTTGGGAGATTTGAATAATCCCACAAGATATGATTCCCATATTTTTTTTTTCAAAAATTTTTTGAAGGAAATGATTCCCATATATTTATTATTAGTAAATTGTTACAAGTATCCAACCTTAAACATTGAGCAATTCAAAGCATTTTAAATTTATCATAAGGGTGTGCAATTGCCATGAATTAAAACATCATAAATAATTTTCAATTGAGACAAGTCAGCATTTCAAATGGGCAGAATCTTCAATCTTGATATGTGTGGAATTTCCATTTTTGGGTGAAATTTCCATCCAAAACTAAAAGCTTTTGATGCTTGAGGAAACCATTTTCTTGCATCACTAAGCTTCACTTATCTAATGCCCCATGCCGAGGTGGGCCAATCCCTCTTTCTTGTCTATTGCCAAATTAATTACCTCTTATCTTCCTATTTAATGTCTTCTTTTTTCTTCCATTTTCGAACCAGCACAAATACTAATTCTTCTCTTGTTCTTCCTCCGTATCAGTACTAATGGCAACGCTAGCTCAGAATGTTGTCGCCAATGATCAGATGCCGGTAGAGGAAAAGGTCGATAGCATCGAACAGAAGTCTGCAAATGGGTTGAACTCTGAGAATGGAGCAAGGAGTATTGGGGAGCCAACTATGGAGAAAGTTCAAGAAGAGATGAAAACAACTGGAAAAGAAGCTGAACGTGAGATGCCCATGGAAGAGGCGAAGAAAGAAGAGGTAGCAGTTGAGGTTGAACCTAAAACTGGAGTTTCTTTCCCAGTTAAGTTGGATGATGGGAAGCAATTACTAAGTGTTGGGTTAAGGAAGAAGTCCATGCTTGGCATGGGCATCAAGATTTATAGCTTTGGTAAAATAATAAATTTAGTATCAGAATTTCATTCTTTTCAGTTCACATACAATGCCTGTTGTTAATACTATTCCTGAATTTTCAATTTGCAGGAATATACACAGACAATGAGAAACTCAAAGATCTTCTCAAGTCAAAGATTGGAAAAGCACCAGCAAAACCATCAAAGGAAATGTATCAGTTAGTGATTGACAGTGATGTGAATATGATGGTGAGATTGGTAATTGTGTTTTCTGGCCTTACCATGAACATGGTAAAAAAGAGCTTTGATGAAGGACTAGGAGCATCCATAAAAAAACTGACTGGTGGGAAAAAGAATGAAGAACTTGCAAACAAGTAAATATCCTACTCCACATAAAAATTATATGCTTAGCTGTTATTAAAATTCACCTCTTGTGTGTTTGAATGATAGGGTCATGGGTCGAGTGTCAGATGAAATCAAGCTAACAAGTGGCTCAGTAATTGAAATTTCTCGCCTTCCTAGATATGTTCTGCAAACTAAAGGTTAGGTTCTGAAAACCTGTGTTTTCCTATGTTAGGGTCTCACCAGGTACCAAAATGTAATGGAAGAATTAGTTTTCATGTATGCAGTGATGGATGAGGTGGTTAGCAGAGTTGAAAGTGAACTTCTCTGTAGGGCATTCATCAACATGTATCTGGGAGATGACCCATTTGACAAGGATGCCAAAGACAAATTTGGAATGTCCTTGCTCTCTCTATTCTAATTGCATACAGAAACAATTTGCAGGCAGAAAAGAATAAGGTGCATTTCCTAGTGAGTAATGACTGTGAGCAATTGCTCAATAAGGAGGATAATGGTGAGATTGTAGCTGTCCTGTGACAGAATCTCAGTGTTGTCGATCCCCATTCCTCTATGTTATTTGCTTAAGTTCATGAATTTAATCATCCTACTTTCAATGTTTCAACAAATCTAAAATAATAATGTGGATCAACAGCTATAGTATTACCAAACTCGCTCATTCAACTGTATCTCCATATGAAAGAGGCATGCCGTACTGTCACAAAGATATTGTTGCTCAACAATGCGACAGTGGCACACCTCAATATAATAGTCGACTGATACATGCAACTGGTTAAATCTCACTCTATTAATCCTAAAGACCACAACAAAGATAATACATAGACAAAGCAAGTGCATGCATATATTACATTAAACAAGATAGTTCTTATGGCTTACAAGAAAACCTCCTCCATTCTATACTTGGGTGAGATCATTGAAAGCCGTAAAGAACCTTCCTTGGATCCAACTGTCCACTGCAATAACTTGATGACACAGTAGAGATCTGTTGGTGACCCTTCCATTCTTCAGAAGGTTTCAAGACAATTGGGGTTTCAATAGCAGCAGAATCCACACGTAACATGGATTTGTAGTCCTCATCTCCCAAATCTTGGAGAACCTTAGCTTTTTTGTCCCATGGATTCCAAACAACTGCATAATCAATGAAATCCAATATGAAGTCACATCAGAATCAAATTTGTAAGTAGAAAACAATCAGTTAGCACATCAAGATAAAATTTAAGAACCTGCATCTGGCATGCCATCCTTTCGCAGCACAAAAGTTCTCTTCTTCTCATGGTCTATAATGGCAATCTTCGTAGGAGTGCTCAAATATACTCTATCAATCTAAAATGACAATTTTACATTAGCAATGTGAAGGAAGAAATATTTCAATGCACATGCGCATTCCAATGAAAAAATAAATTCACAATTAAATTGGTGGCAAGTTTTATAGTAATTTTCCTCCAAGAAATTTACATCAAGATTGACTGCAGAAAAATGAATAAAATGTAATACCTCATCATCGAATGTGATTGCATCTGCCTGTTCAGTGAACCTTTCTTTGCGCATTAGATTATCAAAGTAATCGAGTGTCTCTAAGCCCTCAATGCGCACTTCACTGCAAATTAAAATGCAACCCCTCTGTAAAGGATAGGAATGAAATATCCTCCAACTCTGTTCTTAATCAGAGAGGCTTTCTAGGTTCCACAAGCTCCGTTATAAATGGGAAAATAGAATACAGGCTGATTGAAAAAGTGTGTAAAAATTCAGAGACAACAGGAACTTTGTAATTTAGACACAATAGCAACAGTGACAAACTTCAGCCTGTGTCATTATAAGTTTACAATTAATGCAAGTTCTTGTAAATTCATAAGACAAACCTGATATCAGACACAGATAAGTAGTTACACAATGCAAATGTAAAAGAGAAGGCCTTGTTATCTGTATTTCTCACACGAGGGATCAGTGTGAGCTTGCCAGGACTAAGAGAGATCCGAAGCCGCAACTCAAAGCTGCAGAAAACCAGAAGGTAAATCTACACATAAATAAAATTTTTATAGCCTCAATTTAGTCTTATTTGGTCTGTGCAGTTTTCAAGTGTACCTGCGTGGCCAAGTCTTCCAATCCTCTTCTGTGGACTTCAATATCAGATCAACTGATGACTGGTTATTCACTGGAGGCAAAGGTGAAGGATCATTATCAAATGACCAGAATCTGTTCCTTGCAAATCCATGTTGCTCAAGTAAACCAAAATTCCCAAACTGAAATAGCAGCATTGAATAAAAACTCATAATCTTGACAATAATAAAAGTGGAATACATTTTGATTGATTCTTTGTCATACAAACCTGTGGAAAGCAGACTGGTATACCTCCCCTGATGGCTTTGGGAGGCTTCCAAACAGCCTGCAGACAATAAATCTACCACTATTAGGATTAGAAGAAGTTGTGAATGTAACTGTTGACTTCATACAAAAAACAACTAAACCAATAGTTTGAGGCAGGACTAAATCCTGCTTTTTTTAACAAGAACAGAAGTACAGATTGCCTATGAGAGATAAGAAAATTGCAAAGTGCATAAGAAAACAAGCAATTAAAAACTAATGAAATGAAGAATAAATAACTGTATAATTTAACAATTTAAAATAGGTTTTGTATTTGTTATTTCTCATGTTTATACATTTTGTTAGGCCAGCTAACTTGTTTACCATCACATTGAGAGGATTGCTAGATGAACGTTAAGCTGTCGTTCCAAAACTGCTGGAAGGAAGTGGCTTTCCCTTTGCAAAATTCTCAAGACTGAATTACTTCAGACATGTAAAAGGTGAAAGTGAAGAAAGACATTCAAATTAATAACAACTATCCCTTGCAGAGAGCATTGTTCACGAAGGAACTTCCGAAAAGAGCAATCCGTCATTTATATAAAGCAAATAACGTGCATGTGAAGCTTAAACACCATTTTGGGCTCAGAAATCCTTCAAAATAGCTAAGAAGAATGGTTCACCTTGCTGCTCATGAAAAGTAATTCTTCTCTGCGTTCATTCTTCCACGAAACAACCTGCCCACCATACAGAAGCACCTAATACCATTTTGGGTGAACAGTTAGTAGCTGCAAAAAGTTGATACCAATTTCATGTTCTTTTTTAGTTGCCACTCTTTTTTTTTTTTTTTCCAGAAAATTAATGTAGAGCCACTTTCAGCAGCCTAATCTTGCAGGACACACCTATGCTTTAAACTTTCAAATTATAAGGGTTTGTCTGATTGTTGATTATCAGATTCTATATCTTAACAGATATGACCTCTGACAATCTCCAAAGAAACATATTCAGAAAACTTTTAAAAAAGTGGACTTTGATCAGACGCCGGAGCTTCCTGATAGCGAAAAAAATAAAAAATCACAATCAATTTTATTGAACCATGCCCTAAAGACTATAATTCCTTCAAATATTTACTCTCCCCTCATTTAAACCAATATATTTGACACTGCCCCCTCAAGGCCTCAATTCTCAAACTTTTCAAGAATCTAATGGCTCTTCACCTAACCATAAAAAACTGTTCAAATTTTCATCCAAGATTATATCAGATTCTGTATCTTGAAATTACTTTTTATTCCCATCATAATTATTTGGACCATTAAAATTCTTTTCATTTTAATATTCAAATAACAACATAAAAGTAGGATTTTTCTTAATAATTTTTTGCTAAAAAAAATAGAGAGAGAAGAAGAAGAAAGGAACTAAAATCACCTCAGCTGATGAGCCAGTAGGGTCAGTCAAGATAATCCTTGGCAATCCATCAGCATCATGAAAAATATTAAACGGCATCGGTTTCAGCTTCAACCTCTGCCTTATGCTACTCACAATTGGACTCACTTTCCCTTTCCTCCACTCCAGCTGCACCCACCAACCAACCAAACAATCACAATTCACAATTCACACCCCAAAATAAAAATTAACATTCAAAAACCAGCCAACCCACAAATGGAAAAACCGATAGAACCAAACTTTAGCTTCCATAAACATCAATAAAAGCAACCAAACAATAGCCATATGCAGAAATTAAAAAAAAAAAAAAAAGAAAAAAAGAATTGACAAAAACAAAAGATGGGTGTATAAGCTTACGTTTCTTGATATTGTAAAGACTCTTCCTTTCCTTCAAAAAATATGAAATTTGATTTTATGTCATAGAAGAAGAAGAACCCAATAAGTAATATCTGAAGACAAGTTTATAATGTACAAGTATATATAGGAAAATGGAAAGAAAAGGAAATCCAGAAAAAGCAAAGCAAGTAAAGTAGACTAGTTTTTGACATTGGATGCTCTGGTGGATCGTGTCTCTTTCAGCCTAACCAGTGAACGTGTGTTTGCTATCAGCTATCTAAGCTTTTTCTTGCTCCATTTCTTTCTCTTCCACGTCATCTTCACAAAAATATGGGACCCATTTGGTTTACTATGGAGCCCACCCTCCACACCTTTCTTCTTTTTTCCATACTCGGCCGATCTTAAAATTCATAAAAAATAAAAAAGCAGGCTGCATATCAAAAGTTCAATTAAGACCAAATAAAAATTTTAAATAATAA
The DNA here is from genome assembly GCA_947687605.1 of Reutealis trisperma. NCBI lineage: Eukaryota > Viridiplantae > Streptophyta > Magnoliopsida > Malpighiales > Euphorbiaceae > Reutealis > Reutealis trisperma. The sequence continues at coordinate 908,665 of CANTUT010000032.1, forward strand.
TAAATATTTATTATTTATAGTTGATATGTATGAATAACACTATTAACACTTCATAATAATATTCAATTTATAAGTGATTTAAACTTATTTATAGGCTGATTTTTTATTTTTCTTAGGATTGCACAAATTTCATAAACGAAAAATTATATTAGCTAATCGCTTAATCGTGCTGTAGACTTGCTATATATAAGAATTTTCCCCATCTACATTTTCTTTAATAACATTAAAGTCATTTTTAATATTAAAAGATTTCAAATTTAAATTTTAAATGAATTAAAAAATTTTGACTCTCTTAGCCAAAGTTAAATTTATCAAAAATAAAAAATAATTTTTAATACTAATATTATGAGATTTAAGACTCAAATTTAAAATCTTTCAAAGGCTCTTTAGTGAAAGGTATCATATTTACTATTAACTTAAAATGTACATCTTGCAATACAAATCTTTTTAAATATATATTGTGTATAGAAATGCAATATTTTTTCTTAGAAAATTGAAATACCTTATTATTTTTTATTAAAAAAAATTAATATGACACATGCTTCAATTCAATGTTGATTACATACCCACAATGATTATAGTCTTTAGAGTATAACAGCACAATTTGACAAAAAAAAAAAATAAAAAAAAGAGTATAACAGCATACATGTTATATCATCACTTCATTATCTCCTCTCCCATTATATTATTCATTGCAATGGATTATATTCTAAAGAGTATGATAGTATAAGTTCACAATTAAATTTTATGTTATTTTAAGCATTCACAATATACATTTCATTTTATTATTTTTAAAAAATAATTTATTAATTTTTGAAAAATAATATAGTAATTTCTGGAAATATTTTTTTTATATTCGAAAAATTATTTTTTGAAGAATTAACTATTAAATTGTGGATATTTTAATTCATAATTAATTAAAAATTAATAATGCAATAATATAATGATTATCAAATAAAAATGGGAAACTTAAGTGATTTTGAGAATTTTGTTGGTTTGTATTTTGTGAAGGTGAAGAATTTTGAGAATTTAACATATATTTAAAAATATTAAAATTCTCAACAATAATGAGAAAATAAATATGAGTGGTTTATGGTGAGTAAAATGAGAGAAAATATTAAAATTTTAGACAATTTTCAAAGATTGGAGGTTTAAAATTGATATAATTCAGCCCCTGTTTATAGATAAAACTTTTAAGAATAAAAAATGCTGAAAAAATTTTAATAACTTTTAATTTTATAACCGTTCGGTGGTTTAAAATCATTAAAAAAAAAGAAGAAAGAGGGGCGTCTTTGCCCCATGATATGTCTAGGGCGTGTTTGCCCCAAGTGCCTAGTGTACACATGGGGACTTAGCATTTAGATCTGTTCATAAGTTGAGTCGCTGATTTTAATTAGTAAAGAAAATTTTGAATCAAACAGGCTGAATTTTAAAAGATTGAATATTTTTCAAACTCAAACTCGGCCTATAAATATATCTATGCGTAGTTCATCAGTCTTTGATTGGAAGCTTTCTCTTTTTTTTTTTTTTAATTGCCATTAAATAGTTGATATTATTATACTCACTGTTTTAAAATGGACCAAACCGAATGGTTTAATCGATCGAATAAAAAATTAGATGCTAGTTTGGTCTGATTGCCTCTAAATAACTAAATTTTTAGTTAAACTGATTAAATCGAAAAAAACCGATGAATCTGCTGAACTGGTCTAATTTTGAAATTATTTAAAAAATTTAAACTTTTATTTTATTTTTTAGATATATTTAAATTTGGTATTGAGTTAATTGTATTTTTTTTTGTTAGATGTGTTTTTCTTAGATGGTTATAATTTAATATATTTTTTAATCACATAAAATATTAAAAAATATATAAATATATGCGTTTTACAATAAAACGGTTGAACTGGTAATTAAACCGATCGAACAAAAAAATAGTGCTATGACCAATTTGATTATCAGTTCAATAATTTTTTTTTTTAAAATGTTAGAAGAAGACAAATGATCTATTGAATGAGTAATAAAGTTCAAATTTTAACCCTAAACTAGTTTGTATGCCGGCGCACTGCACGGATAAATATTAGTATTTAATAACAATAAATAAACATATTATGATTCAATTTAATAGGAAAAGAAAAAATTATGAATATATCGATATATATGATTTAATTAATTTAAACTAGTTGAAATATTACATAAAAGTGGACTAATAATAATTTCTTTTATCCATTATATTTTATCTATGCATTAAAAGTCACCATTATTTTTTTTTATTTAATGAATGATTTTGATCTTAAATCTTAAAATATAAATAAAATAATTTTTCATGAATTCAAATGTACAATAATAAAAAAATATATATTTTTTCAATTATTATACCGAGAAATTTAACAAAAATTATTAAAAAAATAAATATTTTTTTAAGGGAAGCATTCCTTCCTCTCGCTATTTTAGAGCACACACTACTGATTTCTTCCATTGGCATTCTTCAGCTGGCTTTGACCGAATTCCTCAGCTACCGAACTCCAACTCCCTAATATAACATTGAACTGACTTGCTTAACGCGCCTGTCGGGCAAGCCAAAAACTAACATAAATCCTTCCGATACTGAGCATTCATTCGTGCATCGAGTGGCTCTTTCAACTGCTGCCTAATCTCCTTATTGGCCAATGTCAACGTCCTGTAATATATAATAAATGGAGTATATATATGATGAGTCTAAAATCATCATGAACTATAGAGGGAGGGCCTCACGAGGGGTAGGACCTGCATACAGAAAGAAAAAGGATCAAATGCTCCCGGAAGCTGACTTCCGAAAGAATCTCCGACGACCAAGTCAACAAGCCAGTTGAGAGAGTTTAGACTAGAGAGAGAGTCTAGAGAGAGAGAGAGATCTATTTTACCTTTGTCCCTTCTATATATAGAGAAAAATGAAGACCCTCCTATATAGGCCATTTTTGTCCCTCATCAATATACATCTATATTGAATTTGTGGGTAGAGAAATAATAGAATCCTTTTTTATTAGACTAAATAAAAATCTCTGATAGAGATGAAAGAAAATAAATACGAAAAAAAAAAAAAAAGAAGAAACACCTTTTATAAAAATTAGTATCTAATGACTTCAACAGTTCCAATAGAATATAAATGAAAATGGAGGAATGAAATAATAATAAGATTTTAATCTCAAAACAAAAAAAGGGATATGGTGAAATTGTTAGACGCTACAAACTTAATTGGATTGAACCTTGGTATGAAAACTTACTAAGTGATAACTTTTAAATTTAGAGAAACCCTGAAATTAAAAATGGGGGTAAGACTGTTCTTTGTGTGAGTTCAATCGAGTGCAAGCTGCAACAAGCTTTCAATCCATATAAGCTAAAACTAAATGGAAATCAAGTATTAAAATGTAATTTTTAAAAAAAAAAAATTAAAACAGTAGGCTATTGCATTAGATCATGAAATAAAACGTTAGAAATGCAAAGAGGAGGGACATGACCCCACTCCCTAGACTATGGGCTAATTAATTAGCTGATCTTCTCATAAAGCATACTTTGCTATCTTCTAAATAACTTACATAATTAAGACAATTTGTGAGATAACCATACTAAAATAAGAAAAGTCTAGTAGATAGTTGTGAATAGCCTGATGGAGAACTAGAGAATCTGTCTCAGTTATAACTTTATTAAAATTGTTTTCCTTAAGCCAACTAATTGCCTCCTTGCAAGATAAAGCTTCTGATATAGTAGGATCCAAGAGCAGTTGAAAAAACCATTCTTTGCTGTAATGCATGAACCATGCTTATCTCTGATAATGAAACCATAACTTGCACGATTCTGAGAGGAAAAGAGTGAGGCATCCACGTTACACTTGATAAAGTAACAAAAAAAAAGTTATTATAACTTCTTTGATATGTTGAGAATTTAAAATCTAACTATGATAGTCAAAATTCTAAATACATAATATTATTGTTGTTGACATAATCTTTGAAAGTATTTCTTGATATATAGCCGAAAATTTTAAAACTCGTGAAAACAAAGATGGAAACATAATTATTAAATAAAAAAAATTAAGAGAGTATATAATCTCAAAATTTTAGCAAAATTAGCATTATATAAAATTATATGTAGAGAATAAAAAGAAAAAAAGGGAAGAAGAAAAAAAAAAAGATAAGGAGGAAGAGAAGGGTTTTTTTTTTTTTTTTTTTTCATTTTATTAGGTATACACCAATCAATAACTAAATTCAAAATAAACGGGATTTTAAATAAGAATAAAAATTGAATTTGAAATATGAAAATTTCAAATATAAATTTGCAAAAATTTAATTTTAAATAAGATTAAATTTATGTAGAATTTTATAATAATATTTTGAAATAAAGAATATCAATATTTTAATTAATATTAAGCAATGTGTCATCCCACGTGACTTATATATATATATATATATATTTGTTTGTATCACTATATCAAAGCCTTTTCGTCAAACTCTTTTACTGGTCTTACATAAATTATAAAATTCATTAATGCAACTAGCTAGCAAGCAGTAAAAAAGTATTTTCTTTAAAAAAAAAAATTAAATCTTGCGTTACTTTAAAAAATTTAAAAACTTTTATGGATTTAAAAGTCATTGATATTCAATATTAACTTATTAAACACTTTATAAAAGTCAAGTTATTAATTAAATGATTTTTAAAGACTTTTAAAAAATCTATAAAAATTAAAAAAAAAAAAGTCTATAGAAATTAAAGGGTATTCAATCAGAATTTCTATAAAATTTATAAAAGTAAATAGATATTCAAAAATCATTGACTTTCATAAATAATAAACTTTTATATTTAACTTTTTGCATAGTGATATAAATAAAAAAACTCAAAATTTTTTTTTTATTTTTCTTTAAGATTTCAACTGACTTTTTTTAAGATATAGAAGTATCGACTGACAAGAAAAAAAAAAGAAAAAGAAAAAGAAAAAGAGAATGCACCTTGAAATGGAATCAGGTAATTTTCAACCCAGCTCAATATCACAAGGGGATCTTGGTCAAGCTATAACATATTTGCAAGTAAATGGTTTAACTATGCTTAAACTGTATTATCGCTTTTTTATTTGTACTGGTCTATAAAAGTATGAAGTAGGTTATCTTTGAATACTTGTTACAGTGTAATTAGTGTTAAAATAGAAATTTCATATTAATTAAATATAAATTGTTGAATGAATTTATATATAATTAGATTTTTCAACCTAAATAACTAGCTTGTGAGGTTGATATTTTCGAAACTATATAAGTTTCAATATTTGTAAGATGGTATCATAATGGAAAAATGATCTATGCATACATCCTTATTCTATTATAATTCAGATTGAAATTTCAAATTCTCTTTCAATTTCAAGTATATTGGAATTGACTTGTAGTAATAATAGACGTTCAAATTTATTCTTTTGCCTGTATTATGCTTTCAATTTTATTAATATCAATTGTCACTTAAGAATAGTGTTAAGCTATAATTTTCATATGGATTAAGTATAAAATATTTAATAAACTCATATATAATTGAGTTCTTTTAAAACTATATAAGCTCCAATATTTATAAGGATTAGACTATGTGAATTAAAATGTGGAATTTTCAATTTGCATATTGAGCACAAGTTGAATATAGGAAAGAAAAAAAAAAACAAAAGAATAGGAAAGAAAAACTAGGTAGTTTAAAAGAAAAAATTATGAACTCATAATAAAATTTTTAAAATTTAAATTTTTTAATTGAATCGAGTTGGTTTAATTTATTCTAATAATTATTCAGCAATATATTTCTAAACATAAGTTTAGATTAATTAGATTAAATTCGAATATATATTTTTTTCTTTAAATTCTTTATTTGTATCCTAATGAAATTTAAAAATAGATTTTTTATTAAAAGAGATTTCATAAAATAGTTTTACATTTTTTTTTTGCCAAATAAATAGTTTTACATTTCATAAAATAGCTTTACATTACAACCCTTTCTATTTTGTTTATTGACAAAATGGTACAGTAGCACACGGAACTTACTCTAGTCACCACTCTGTTACATGAAGTCCTTTGCCAGCGCATACAAAGATCTGGTTTACTTGCATTAGATATCCCCGAGTGTGTGACATATCAATAAAAAAAATTTTTTAATATTTATAAAATTTATCAATATTTGGAAGGAATTTTTTAAAATAAAATTTTTAAAAATTATTTATAAATTTTATAAAAATTATCAAAAATTTAAAAATTTTTTAAAAGTCATTCACTTTAGAAAATAGTTAAATATTTTTAAAAAAATCTTTGTCGATTACACTCCCGTTAGAAAATCTTTTGGGTATCATTTTGATTGCTTAATCCTAATTAGCTTGTTGACTTGGCACGTAAAGCATTCACCATCAATTTTTATTTTTATTTTTTATTTTTGAAAAAGAGAACTTTTAATTAGCGGCTCTCATTTATTAGATTTTTTTTTCAAAGAAAGGGACTCTTAATTAACTCTTAATTGTATTTTTCTTTTTCATATTTCGTGTGATGGGAAAATTCTTAAAATTGTTTCAATAAGTTATAATTAAAAATTGACTTGAAATAACTTTGAACCATCCGATTTTATTCCTTTCTTTTCACACACACATATATATATATATATATTTCTAAATCACAAGTCACAATTATACACAAAATTCACCAATTAAACAACTTACAAAGATCTATTAATTACTTCTAAACGTATTGGATTTTTGGACCACTTAGAGAATGTTTATTTTGTGATTAATTAATTTGAGAGCGATGGAGAAAAAAATTGTTAGTTCTAATATTTTTTCAACATAATTGCAAATTATTTAGAAGAAATTCAAATTAATTTTACACTTTGATGTTTTTTACGTATATTTTTTTATGTTTTTATTTTTAATTAAAATTTACATTGTTTATACGAATAAAATATTCATGTTGTTCTCTAAAAGAAATATTATATATTGTAATGATCTTGCGATTTTCAAAGAATTTTAATACCATTGAACCAATAGCTTATTGATATTACTATCATAAATAGGCTTATGAAAACCAAGACATTCATTTTTAGGCAATTTCCTACATAGATTTGTAGGATTAGGTAGGAATGGGTTGTATTTGACATGGTGCAAGAAAAAAGGAAATAACTTGATCTTTAAACTTTTCTTTTTCTATGGAGCCCTTCAAATTTGTGACCTTATTATATGCAAGATTTACTCAAAATTTTGGAAATATTTGGGACCGTATAATAATAATAATAAATAAATAAAAACAGAAATTAGGGACTTAGGATCACAAGAAATTTTTAGATAAACTAGATCTACCACATCACTCACAAGTTAAATCAATAGAAATATGACACATCAATTAATAATACCAAATCACTCATAAATCAATTCAATAAAAATAAATCATATCAATTAATGATAATATAATGTATGAGTGATTTAATATCATTAATTGATATGTTATATTTTTATTAATTTAATTTATGAATAACGTGATCGTAGGGTCACTTCCTAAACTATTTAGATAAGAGAAGGTGTGGTGAACAAAAGAAGCTCAAGTACTCAATAAGCTTGACCCTATACATAAATAGCTAAGATTTTTTATTAGTGATATACACATGATTAACTACAGCTTTGATATGAGTATGAAATATTATTTTGTTGTTATTTGTTAGTGATCAATTTTTGCCAATGGGATCTTTTATTTAAGCTTAGCTCAAATGTTATCATTTTAAAATCTTAGGAACCATTGGCTGGCTTATGGGATGAGTCACTAAGGCTTTTTATTTATCAAGAGAATGCAATGAAAATGAAATGAAATTACATTTGGGATGCAATTAAGATGTTATTTTCTTGTAAATTTTAAAAAAAAATTTGGGCCCCCACCCCCCCATTTTAGAATCTATACAAGATGATATTTTCTTCAATATTGTCTTATACCTCTCTGTCTCTCTCTCTCTCTGCCATGCACTGTGGGTGGATACAAAAGGGTCAATGATCAAATAAATATTAAATTTTAGTTAAAAGCTTTAATTATGACATTTATTTTTTGTATACTTCTTTATTAGATGAAGCATATAATGGAATTAGTTCTTTATTCTTTCTTTAATTTCCTATACATTTGTTGTATATAAATTGACATTATTTCTAAATTAATTTGATTTGAAAAATTTGCATTGAAGAAATTCATTAAATTTAAATCGAATTTTAAATTATTTTAATTAAATGATCAATAAAAGAATTGACTCAATTCATATATAATTCATTCAAATTTGATATACAATTTAAATTAATAAAAATTTCTTTTTTCATGGAAAAAAATCAGTATCATAACATAAATAACTTGACCCGAAATTAACCTGCAATTTAACTTTATTTATTTATTTATTTTTGCAATTCAATCTAAATAAATAATTCCAACCAATATTTCTCAACTTGAACCAATATGAAAAAAAAAAAAAAAAAAAAAAAACTTAAATTAATACAAGTTGAGCAACTTTAGATAAGAGGATATGTTCATGAATTTGAATGAATGTGGACTTCGATTATTAAATTATTTTTCACACTTATCAATCATGTATATGTATGTTAATTTGATATTTACATCACATTATATTGTTATACTATAATTTTATTTCTTCTACTTTACATAAATTTTTACTATTTAAAAAAGAATAATTTAATTTAAAATATTATAAAATAATATTTTAATAATAATATAGTAATTTAATATAATAAATTTTTAATTAATAATATTAATAATAATTTAAAAAATGAAAAAATGAAAAAAGAATAAGAAAATATTAAAATATTAGTTATGAAGCCAATCTCTTTCCTCAAATTTAAAAAGAGAGAAATTAACTTTTAAAAAATATATATAAGAAAAAAAGATTAATCGGAAGCTTGTTATAAATAAAATAGTGTAATATAACTTTCTATTTTTTTTTTAATAATAAGGCATTTTGAGAGGTTTTGGTGATATTCTTACTAGTAAGCATGAATAGTATAATTCCACTTCCATTTCCATTTTCTTCAATTTCATAAATTTGCCATTATGAATAATAAAAAACCACTTTTCTTTTCTTTTTTTTTTTTTTAATTTTTTTGAGATGGAAACTTTTCTTACAATTTATTTTATATTTACAATTTTGCTATTATAATACCAAAAGCAAATACATAAAAACAAAGTCAATAATATTGCTCCTATAAAATATTATTTAATTTTTTATTCTTGTGATTTATATCACAACATTAAAAAAGAAAAATATTTAGAATATATAATAATATATTAAAAATAAATTATATTTTAAATCGTGATTTAACATTTCAATAATAATAACTAGTAAAATTTTATTAAAAAATAATTTTTTTTCAATTATTAGCTAAACTAAACATACATTATATTTAATATAAAAAATTAAGCAATATTATAATATTTTTAAAACTATAAGATTTTGAATTCATCTTAACCAAATTAAAATAAGAAGAAAAATGAAAAAGAGAAAGAGATGGCTACAATGAGTAATGAATGATGATAATATTAAAAAAGGAAGAGCATTCAGCATATATTCTCCAAATGGCATGGGAAGTTAAAAGGATCATGATGGCTGATGATGCCACTCACTTTATATCCATTATTCTTACCAGGAAAAGGGTTCTCAAAATAAAAATGGGTCAGTTTCAATTGCTAAACTCCTCTATGTGATTTTAGCAAGTGATGAAAGATAAAAAGATTTTTTGTAATAAGGCTCTTGGAAAACAGGTTGATATATATATGTATATATATATATTGTAGAATTGTATTTAATTATAATGAGTTTGTGGCTCTTTCAATCAAACGAAAATAAAGAGATTTATATCTAATGCACTTTTTATATATATTCTCTCCGTCTTAAAAAAATTGTCCATTATTTTTTTTTTAGAATGTCACAAAACACTTACTCACTTTAAAAATAATTATAAAATTTGTCCATTTTATCTTTATTAATTGAAAGGTATGTATTCTTAAAATTAATAATAAAAATAGTAATAAATGACTATATGCAAAGATATAAGTAGAAAAATATAATAAAATTTATAAGTTAGCAAGCAATTAATGACCTTTTTTTAAATTGTGTGATAAAAAAAATGGATAACCTTTTTAGGATAGAGAGAGTATATTAAACTCTTTATCATGAAAATTTATTTCAAAAAATAAAACTCTAATAGACTTTTTATCTTTAAAAAATAAAACAAATAGTTGATTTGATTTTTCACATCTAGAGACTCCTTATTTTAACTTTAATAATATAACACAAGTTTATATGCACTTTACCATATATAAATTTTAATACTATTTTTTCTATTAGACAAACTGAAAAAATTAAAAATTCAAAAATTAAAATACTTAATGCTTGTAGAGTAAAGTAAAAAAAAGAATTAAATAAAATTTTCTGCTCTTTATCAAGTAAGAGCATCCTAATTGTGCTATTTATTTTAAAGAGCTAATTTTATTTAATAGAAAGCATCTAGTTGATAAAGAGTAAAAAATTTTATTTAAATCCAATAAACTCTTTATATTTTGCTCTTTATTTTATTTCATCCTATAAGCATTAATTATTTTAATTTTAATTTTTTAAATTTGTCAAATAGAAAAAATATGACTAAAATTATCTTAAATAAAGTTAATTGAAATTTGTATTGAATTAATTAAAGTTAGGGATAAAGAGTAATATTTGACTCTCTAAATGTGAAGAGTTAAATCAAATCTTTTCTTTATTTTTTAAAGATAAAGAATCCATTAGAATTTTATTTTTTGAGAGAACTTTTTGTAATAAAAAATTTAACATATATAAAGAGTGTATTGGAGATACTTTTACACAATTAATTCTTAGTTGCTCTTTAAATTAAAGATTATTATTGGGCATACTCTTACACAGTCAATTCTTAGTAAAATAGCTACCACAACAATTTTCTTTTCTTTTCTTTTCCCTAAAAAAAATTTTTTTTTGGGTAATTAATGAAATATTTTTTTAATTAAGAAGTTCTCTCTCTCCCTCTCTCTCTCTCTTTTTTTTTTTTTTTTTTTTAAGTTTTTAACTATAAAAAGAAAAATAAAAATTAGAAGAGAATCATATAGGTATGGATTGATTAATAATTAATCTCTATTAAAATTTTAAGCACCCCTTGCTAAACTAGAAATGAAAATCACATATAATTTGCATAGATTAAAACATTTTCATGATTTTTTTTTTGGGAAATAAAAAAATTAATTGATTTTTGTATTAGACCTAAACAATGAAAAATAATTTATTTTCTTAAAAAATTTTTGCAAAAAAAGAAAACCCAAAGAATTCACAATTTGAGAGAAAAATCAAACCAAATTTAATCAAACCAAAATTTATTTTAAGTTTAACAAAAATTATTAAAGCCCAACAAAAATAAAAATTGTCTCCAAGAGTCGAAACAACAAGAAAAGCTTTCCATGGGCTTACTTAGGGTTTCAAGTGGGCTGAAATGGGCCTACGTCTGGTTGCCATGACTTACCAAGGCTTATAATATACAATAAAGACACTTTTGCTATATAATAATGTAAAATAATATAATATAATTAATATATTTTTAATCTAATATTTATATTAAAAATATATTTAATTACATTATGACTTACTAAATTTATCCTAATATTTTGAATTGTATGTAAATATTTAATTTTTCTCCATATATAATTTATTTTTATAAATATAGATATAACTATTAGACTTTCTACCACATCAAATGTTGCATTTTAATTTCTTAAAGTATATATATATATATATATAAGAAAATTTATTTATTTATTTTAGTTTTAGCTTATATACTGTTTTTTAAATATTTTTTATCATCAAACAAAGGGTTATTGTATATTTATGTGATCAGAAAAATGCTTAATTCCGCATATTTCCCCTTTACTCTTGATCTCTAATTTTTGTAGTTTAGATATCTACTTTAGTGCTTGCCCTTTCCCCCTTTTTTTTTTTTTCAAGGAAACCAAAAGTAGGACTGTAAAATAAGCCGAGTTATTTGAGATTTAACTTGGGCTCGATTTATTTATAAATAAGTTGAATTTAACTTTATTTTTTAAGTTCGTTTATTAAATGAATTGAATATGAGCTTACGAATATCCCCGACTAACTTAAAATTGTGGCTTGACTCACTATTAGGTGAGCAAGCGAGCCCATTTATCAAGTTCACGAGCTACCTTATTAAATTTAATATAAATTATTATATATATTCTAGAGTTTTTTTATATAATTATTATAATTTTATTGTCTTCTAGATTAATATTAAAATTTATATTTTCTTATATTTAATTCAAATTAAAATTTACATATATTTTACAAAATTAAAGAATGTTACACCTACTCTTTTATAAATAATCAGAGATGTCCAATAGGAGAAATAATCAAGTTTAGTTCCCTAGATACCTTGGTCCAGTTGTTTAAAAAATATTTTTTGACTCATGGAAGGTGGTTACTACCTTGAACAAAAAATGGGACCATATGTTTATGAAGAAATTGCTTTCTCTCAACTCAATCGCACATGAGTAGTATTCCGAAAATGAGACAAAGGAATACAAAATAGATTACTAAAGGAGTCGAAAAAAGAGAAGAAATGAAAAAAGTTCTCAGTAAAGAATTTGTGTGTAGCAAGTACAAGAAGATAGACATTTATTTCTGCAATTATTCATAGTTCGAAAGAAAAAATAGAAGTAGTTCTCCCCCTATTTTGAAGCCTAATGCATTTAAGAAACATGACAAGGTTGTATACAAGGGTTTCATGTCAACAAGCCTTTACTAATTATCATTGATTGTTATTTATAAATCTCTAATTCATTATATGTTCCTTCTGTTTCAAAATATCTATCATTTAATTGAAAGTTTTTTTTTTCCAAAATATCTATCATTTTAGAATTTTTCAAGAAATTATAATTAATTTTTTTCAATTTTACCCTCTCTTTATTTTTTACTAAATATTTACATTAATTTTTTTTTCTTCACATCAAAATAAAAAAAAATGATATTTTCGTCTTTTTACCTTACAATTATGATAATTTAATAACTTTTTAATATGTGTGAAATTTTAAATGACAACTATTTTAAAATAGGAGGAGTAATTTATAGCAATTACTTCATCTGTCTCTAAATATATGTCGTTTAAGATTTTCATATAAAAATTAAGAATGTGTTAAACAACTATTAAATAGGCTGTATTACCCTTAAACTTCAAATATTACTTTAATTATAGTATCGTATTAATTATTGAATGAAGAGAAGTTCTAACTAATGCAGAAAAGAATAAATAAGGGTATAATTTAGAAAAAAAAATTAATATATATTGAAAAAAGAAAAACGTTAAATAATATGGAATAAAATTAAACCCTCAAAACGTTATCTATTAAGAGACATAGGGATTATATTATTTATGGAATATGTTTATGAGTAGTAGCTAATTAATTAACCAGTGACAATTAATGAATAATGACTAATTACAAAGCACTAACTATTATAAACTTGAAAATTATATCACAAGTACTCTCTTTATTCTGAAAAAAGTGGTTGATAAGAAAAATCACCATTTTTAAGATAGTAATAACTTTATCATAAGTTGTAAAAAAGATTCTTATTAATTGCAGTATAAATTAGAGAAACATCTTTCATACTTGAGAAATTAAAAGGTAAATTAGTTATTTTACTATTTTTTTTATTGAGTTGCTAAATGGCCACTTATTTATGAACAAAACTAATTTTTTTAATAACTATTTTTTTTCAAAATAGAGGGAGTATTAAATAATAACTAATCACTGGTGCTAACTAATTGAAAGTGCTAAATAACAAGCACTCTCTCCATTTCGATTTGTCTTTTTAGAAAAAAATTTTTATTTCAATTTATCTGTCATTTTAAGACTTTAAAAATATATTTATTATTTTTTTTAACTTTACTTTTAATTTATTCTTTCATTAAATATTTGTATTAATTACTTTTATTTTTCTACGTCAGAATCAAAAAAATGCTTTAATATTTTTAATTTAAAATTATGTCGATTTAATAATTTTCTTAATTTTTATATCAGAGTTTTAAATGATTAATATTTTGGAATTGAGATACTAGTAACTAATAATTAGTGGTAATTAATGAGTAGTACTAGTTACTAAATATTAAATATTAATTTATTAAATGCTAATATAAGTTCGCATTCCTCTAAATCCTCAATATATAAAATAAATTTAATGGTAGGAATTATCACTAATTATTAAGTAATGAATGATGTTCATATAAAATTATTAAAAATTATTACATTATATAAATATATATAAAATCAATAAATCATTATATATATAGAGAGAGAGAGAGGGGTAAAAGTATAACAAATTTTTTTTTTTTTACATGTATATTAATTATTAATTGATATTGTAACTCTTTAAAATACGGAGAGAATATATATAAATTTGTCATACTTTTACCCCTTTCTCTCTCTCTCTCTATATATATATATTTGAAAAGTTAAAAATATATGAGATTAATAAAAATTTATTATAGAATACTAAAACTTATTATAGAATAAATTCATTTTAAAAGGTTTTTTAAATACATAAAAAAAAAGGATAAGAAGACATTAATCAAGGGTAATTACTATTTAGTCCATTAATTTTACCTTAATTAATGATTGTATTAGTATATTTTAAGAAACTAATTAACATATTCTTGCATTTTTATTTCGTCATTGGATTTGATTCTTCTGTTCTTTTTTTTTCTTTTTTCCTTAAAAAATAAAAAAAAATAAAAATTTCATTCCTCTCATCCCCATCCTCTGCTTTTTTTTTCTCTCAAAATTCTACCTTTGCCTACCCGATTATTCAATTTCCCATATGCCCATTGATAATTTTCTGAACTTTCAATTTTTTTTGGACTGAGTCACCATTTTCGGCTCTTTTTCCCATGGTATTAAATATCAGCAGTTTCGTATGGAGTTTTGAGGGGTCCGGTACGTTATTTAACCATTACGATACTGCTAATGGGAATTAGTACTGAATCGATACTTAATCACCAAATATAAACCGATACAACTATTATTTAGTGATACGGGCGTGACGTATCAATAAAAAATAATAATTATTATATTTTTATTTTATTAATGTAAATTATAAATATATTATTTAAAAGACATTATTTTATATTTGTTCTATTTTATTAATATAAATTATTGGGATTTTTTTTTACATTATTTATATTCCAATATATTAGAATATTATTGTTAATTTTTTACAAAATTCATTTTTTTGTATAAATTTTTTATTTGTGTCTATAAATTATTAATTGAATTTTACAATTTGACTATGTTTTGTCTTTATATATTTATTTTCAAAAATTTAAATAATGGTTTTGTATAAATTCTAAATGAGTTTAATAGCAAATAAGACAATTCATACTCTCTCCAACATTCTTTTTGTTGCTAATTAATTAATATTATGGTATATTTATTTTTTCAGTTTTACTTTATTTACTTAGAATAAAGAAGATTTTTTTTATTACCTTATTCATTTTGAATAAGGTAATTTTTTCTCTGATAACTTAATAAAATAAGATTGATTTATTATTATTAGTTATGTAATTTGAATTTAATTTATTGTTATTATTTATGTAAATTAAATTTTTCTAGGCATAATTATGCTTATTTAAATGTTAATTAATTTAATGTATTACATTTTGGAGTTATATTTTATTTTTTATTGAATTATATCAGTTTGCTAATCATTTTTGAAAATTCACAGTAATGGCGGCCGATTCAGACCTATTCAGTCATATTCAGTCTGATTCCGTTACACCGATTCCGATATCAATACGATATGTAAAACCGTTATTTAATACCCTGCTCTTTCCCCTCACTAGCTCTCAATCTCTCTTTCATTTAGTCTCATTCTTTGCTCAAAAAAAAAAAAAAAAAAAAAACTTGATTCAACTCACAAATTTCTTCTTTTTTCTTCTATGTTCATGAAATTCGGGTTAGGAAAAAATTTTAATAACTTTCAAACTCAAATCTGACCGATAGACAAATTTAATCCAATATAAGATAACAAATGATAAAATATTTTTATTTAGTATAGATATTCAGGTTGTTTAAAATGTAGACTTTTTTTTACTAGATATATATGTATATATATAACTATACATAAAATATACATTAGGAACTTCTAGCTATACACTAAGGTTGCATTTGGTAAACTATAATGAGATGTAATGTAATGTAATGTAATTAAATAAATTTCTAATATAAATTTACATTAAAAATTTATTTGATTATATTGCACCCTATCAAACCTATTCTAATAACAAAAGAATTACTAGATATATATTTATAACCATACATAAGATATAAAATTAGCAACTTCTTATTATACAATAATGACAAAAAATTACTTGAGTTAATCACTGTATTCCTTCACATTGCCTATATTGAATAATTTTTCATTTTTTGCCTACTAAAATGTATATGGCAATTGAACAAGTTTTCACGCATGGTGTAATGTATGCAATTTAATAAGGGGTTTTCTGCAATGGAACACCACAAAATTAATTATCCAGATGATTAACATAAATAAAAATTTTGACCAACTACTTAATTGAAAATTAAAATTAAATACAATTTTTAAAAAAATAAAAAAAGAATTATCAAATGAAATTTTTATGAGTATTTTTGTTAAGTAGCAATAAGAGTGATGGAGTTAGAAATTTTATTAAGTGGAGTCATTATAACACTACTATTTTTTTAGTATGTATATAAATTATCAAGTTATAATATTACAAATTTAAAATAAATTCATATTTAATTTATAAAAATTGAACATTAGAATTCATTTATAAATGATTTTTTTAAAATTTAATTTACATAAATGACTTTTATATTGATTTAATTCATATATTATATATATATTTTTTAATTTAAATGAAATTTAGTGTGAAATACTTGATTTTCGTATTACCCACATTTTATGTTATAGTTAATTAAGTGAAGATAAGTGCAAAAAAAAAAAATTATACATGTATATTAGAGTTTATTTTAATTATATATATATATATATATATATATATATATATATATATATATATATATGCGTTAATGTGTGTGCAAGTGTGTATGTGTGGTACTGTGTAGGATTAGTACATATGTGCATTAATGTGCGTGTAGGTGTGTGTGTGGTGTTGTGTACCCTACATATGTGCATTAATGTGTATTAGTTTGTGTACAAGTGTGTGTGTGGTGTGGTGTATAGGAATGGTAATGGGATGGAGAATCTCTATTTTTATCGGGATTTATCTCGAATGGGGTGAAAATTTTTTGATTTTTATCTCTATGGGGATGGAGATAGGGGATATTTCTTCCCCATTAGTAGGGATGAGGCGGAGATGGGGAGTGTACTCCTCACCTCATAGGGATCCCCGTCCCTGTTCCCATAGGGACTCGATATTATGTTTATATAATTATTATTAATATTAAAATATATATTACTTGATTAGCTTTATACATATATATTAGAGTTTCTAATTTTGTCATTCATTCTTTATAATTTTTTCACATTATAATAATTTTAAAGAATTTTATATTGGATTGATTCATCTTTTCATACTTTGTATGTCTGAATTTATTAATATTTTTTACATTAATTATTCTTATTTTTCAGCATATATATATATATATATATATATATATATATATATATATATATATATATATATATATATATATATATATATATATATATATATATATATATTACTTATTAATATATATAGTACATATACTAATAAGTTTTAATTTAAATATATTGGAATCAGCTTAAGCATAATTAAAATCTAAATTTTAAATTTCAATACATTATATTTCACTATCTAAAAGTATATAAAATTTAAAAGAGAAAATAAAATAAAATTTTCAAGTGGGGAACGGGGATCCCCGTGAGAATGGGGATCCCCGTGAGAATGGGGATCCCCACAGGGATGGAGATGGGGAGTAAATAGTCTTCGCATATGAGATGGGGATGGGGATGGGAATTCCTTGCTGAGATGGGGATGGGGATGGGGGATGGTACCCCGCTCCCGCCCCGCCCCATTGCCATCCCTAGTGGTGTTATGTAGAGTTAGTAGAGGTGTAGGATTAGTGAAATTTTAAATAATATCAATAATTTTGAAGAGATAAAAAGAGCGCAAAGAAAAAAAAAAAAAAGAAAGAAAGATAATGATCGAGTGTGTGAAAAACAAGAGTACATTGTTGGTGATTGGAAAAAGTAATTAAATAGGATCTTTAAAATTTATAAAGGGTGTTTTTCAAATTTTTTTCTAAAAATTTGAATATTTTCTTAAGTTAAGTCATTAAACTTACGTTTTCTTTTTTCTTTTTTTATTGGAATTGATTCATATATTTGATTATTGATTAATTAGGTATCAAATTGAATTGTAGATTATTAAAAGAAAATTGGTGAGTATTAGTATATAAGATGATTTTAAATTTTGTTGTTCTTTGGTTTATTTAAATGAATAGGCAAAATCATATTAGAGAAATTTTAATCTAGGGTTATTTGGATTGAAAAAATATATTTTTTTTATTTTTTATTATGAGCAAATAATTTCATAGTTGGATTTGTGTTAGATTTATATAAGTTCGTTTGGCTAGTGAATTCGAAAATTTATAGTTTCACAAATGGCTAAATATTTTACCATGAAATTTTGTTATTATGATCCTCTAGATGTCAATTTTGTCACATTTAAATTTGGAGATGATCCAACGCTTGCATCAAAATAATTTAGGAAAAATATGGTGACTGTCTGGTTAATATTCTCAATAGGTTAGTTTAGAAAAATAATTATTTGGAGACTCAACATGTCCTAATTTTATGAAATTTTAATGATGTATAATTTAGCATGTTTTGAATGTCCAGAAAAAATTTTATAATTTTTGGAGAATATTAAGATATGTTTGTAGGATTTTAATTTTTACTATTAAAACTTGGTGAGTTTCTAAACAGCTGTATTTAAGATTTTTTTTTAGAGGCTTTAATTAAGTCCAAATTAAATGGCATACCTATGCATAGCCTAATGGTAAGTGCATATTCCCCTGAGTGATAAACTTAGGATCGATTCCCCCCTTCCAATACTCCAAAAAAAAAAGTCTAAATTAAATGATTATTAGCAAGTAAATTTGTTGATATGTTACCTAATTGTAATTAAAATTTGGTATTATTTAGAGTAATTTTGGGAAAACTAGAGCAGTTTGAATTACAACTGCCATAATAGATATTAGAATGGTGAAAGTTGGATTGTCGTATTGTGTTGCATAATATTTGCATTTCATGGAGCATATGATATTTACATGCATTTAGTTAATATTTTCATAAGAAAATTTAAGCTAGTTGTTAATACAAAATATCTTATGCGAACCCAGATGGTAGAGACCATCGAACCCATGAACTAATTGAAACCAATAACTCAGGAAAGTCCAAATTCAGGTCATAGAAACGGAACCCCATCCAATGACGAATGTCAAATAACGGAAGCTATAACACCATGGAAAGATATGAACGCCATAAGGTTTGGCAGGCCTTGATAAGTTCTAGGATTTTTCAATCATGCAAAGACATGATTTGAAACAATAAAAGGAGAATAAACTCTTACGTTTTATTAATCAATAATATTCCCAATAATCTGCCGCCCTTACAAGCTTTGTTGAGTACATATAGATAGAGAGACTTAAGTTTAAACCTAGATTCAGATAAGATTTAGGAAATCTTATCTTTACAAGGAAAGTAGAATCTTTATTGAAAATCAAATCCTAAAATTAAGTAATTAAAATAAATCTAATTTGGACAACTTATTATAGTTAGTTTAGGCTCCACAAACATCATAAATTCTCTAAAATTAATAAAAACATGGAAAATAGAAAAATCAATGCGTTACAGCCCGCGACAGGTATCACGATTGCGATGAATAGTAGCATAGTCTTCTGTTGCACCCCTGATACTTGTCGTGGGCGCGACACCTTTAGCTTTCAGCATTTGCATAATTTCTTTACTTGGCCTTTAGGTCTTGGTCTTCCAATTCCTAACCTTGTTCATCTTCATATTGAATATTTGAGACTTGCATCCCATAATCGGCTTGATATGAAGGTGACCTCACCTAGGATCGTATCAATATATGTGTTCATGTGGAGATTTAGCTAATCAGTAGAACCAGTAGTTTAGGTGCTGATGTTTGAGTAATTTGCAATCAAATGAGGACATATATGTTAATTTGGTAAAATATTAATGAATAAATGTTTTGGAAACTTAATTGTTATTGTATTGTGTGTATTAGAAGTCGGGAAACAAAATGATTTATACGTTTATATGTCTGATGTATTTCTATGAATTAATTAGTATATGAATGAGTGTTATGAATTGTTATTTTAAATAAGATGTATTTATTGTATTGTGTTCGGATAAGACCATGAATTGGACTTCCATGGTGCACTTACATTATATGTGGCTATTATATGATTCGAGCAGAAATGCTTTATATATTTGTGTACCGGGCCTGTTTGTAGTATCACAATTGTTAATGGTATTTGAGCTTAATGTCTTATATGTTAATTGATGTGTCTGGCAAAGTCTTTCCCAATATATTTTGTTTTGTAATTTCTTTAAAATGTAGATGTGATGATGAAAATGTTAAAGTTGATATATGTATTCTAACATTATTGTTGGAAGTGCTACGTGAGTTGTAATTTGAAAATATTACTAAGGTCTTGTATGAAAGTAAGAAATTAGCTGTTATGTGAAATATTGTGATTGATTTGATAATTATATAAAATATTTGAAAATTGTTTGATGATGAGTTTATGTGATTTGGTGTAAATAAAATTTATTAGGAAGTTCCTTGTAATATGTGTTTTCACTGAACAAAGTGGTGTATGCTCATTACTTTACATATTTCTATTTTGTAGATTTTAGATAGTTGGCTAAACTTATTTCTTCTTCCATTTTTGAGACTGAGTAGGTCTAGAAATATTCAATTGTTACTCTCCTTTAGATGATTTCTGAGCTATCAGGTCAATTAGATTTATTTATTTATTTATTTTTATTTGATAGAGCTATTTAAGTTTATTAATGATTGTTTAAATTTACAATCATATTGTTACTTATTTGATAAGTTTTTTTTAAATCTTCTTATTTAAATAATTCTTGAATTAAAAGTTCTAAAATTTTAATAAATTATAAGTTAGGTTCATTTTTACTTTAGATCTTATAATGTTATATCTGTTATTATAGTGTAGTCAAGCTTGTATGGCTAGATTTCAGTCTAACTACATGCCGATGGCGATATCTGAGTTTAAGTCGTGATATTTAGTATTTTTTTTTATCATTTGATTCAAAGTAATTGATTAATTAAAAAGAAAAGAAAAAAACTTTAAACATATTTATATTTTTTTCATTTTCTAGAAATGAACCTTAAAATAATTTTATAGATTTATTATATTACTTGAAATAATATATTTTTACGTGAAAAATAAAAATAAGTAAAATTAATGGATATATTTACAATTTAAATGGATTATAAAATAATTTTGAATAAAAAAACTTAAAAAAAATACATAATTTTTATAAATTCTTAAATGTTATAAATTTTAGATTCAAAAATTAAAAATCAATAAAAACTTAAAAGGGTATGTTAATAATTTGAATGGGTTAAAATTTTAAGGTTTAAAAATATTTGAGTGGGCTTATTTGATATTTTAACAATTTTAATAGGTCACTTTAAAAATTTTAGTAGAATAAGTACTTAAAATACAAATGTATTAGTAGGATTTTTGAAAATTTCATTGGATCAAGTCACTTGGATCCGCCAGCAAATTAGGTGATATCAAAAATTAGTTTTCACTTACTATAATTAACAACTGTCCGTTTGATTTGGCATTTAAAAGTTAGGAGTTGAATATCATGCCGTTGACATAAGGTGTTTTTGGAAAAAAAATAAAAAAATAAATAAAAAAAATAAAAGCCAGCATTTGTATTTCTAACCTTAAATTAAATTTATAACTAAAAATAAACTTTTGAATTAAAAATTAGAATTTGTAATTTTTGCGCTCAAAAATTATTAGCTTTTTGTGAAAAAACGTAATTACAATTTAAAATAATTAAGAAAATAACGTAATTACAATTTAAAATAATTAAGAAAATACTTACTACTAATTAAAAAAATATATACATCTTTATTTTAATTTTTAAATATTTTAATATTTATATGCATTCATATAATTAGATATGAATTAAATTAGAATGTATAGTTATTTTTATTAATATATTTTATACATAACAATAAAAATTATTAATTATATATAATTAGCACTTATCATTTTATTTAAAATAATATTCTTACTCGTCATTTTATAATTTAATTTTAATTTCAACCGGTGAATTACCAAATACTTTATGCAATGGTTATAATTAATGCTAGCAGCTGATTGCTTATAATTGACTGCTCTAGATTTATGATACGATGAGTGAACTTTCTTATCAACTAAGTAGCTCTAGAAGAGGTAAATCACCATTTCGAGCACTACTACACTCTATAAAAGCCTAAGCTGGATGCTTGTAGTAAAATAAAAAGTGGTTTATACAAAATTGAATGGCCATACTTGGGTATACAGAGATGTTACTTGCATTTCTCATCATCGTTTTTCTTTGGGTTTGGTGGGGGAATAGAAGCTCCCCACTTATCAATTGGCCTGTCTTAGGGATGATTCCACAACTTCTGTGGAATGCTTCTCGCTTCCATGATTTTAACACTTACCTTCTTCAAAAAAGTGGTGGCACATTTATATTCAGAGGTCCTTGGTTTGGTGCTTTGGACTTTATGCTTCTTAGTGATCCTTTGAATATCAATTACATTCTGAGTAAGAACTTCCCTAACTACCAAAAGGGACCTGAGTTTATGGAAATCTTTGAACCTTTGGGAGATGGGATTTTCAATTCTGACTCAGATAGTTGGAGGATTCAAAGGAGAATTATTCATTCTTTATTTAAAGATAAGAGGTTCGAGGTTGCTGTAAAGAATAGTATTGAGCAGAGAATCTTGAAAGGCCTATTCCCAATTTTGGAAAATGCATCCAAAATAGGAAATGAGGTAGACATACAAGACGTGTTTCAACGATTGGCTTTTGATAATATTTGCCGATTGGTTTTAGGTTTCGATCCAAAATCCCTTTCTACTCATTTACCTGAATTTCCTGCTGAGAAAGCTTTTGATGATGCAGAGGAGGTCATTCTTTATCGTCATCTTTTGCCAATGAGCATTTGGAAGTTGCAAAGATGGCTTCAAATCGGGAAAGAAAAGAAGCTGAAAAAAGCTTGGGATACCTTTCTTGATTTTGCACAACAATGCATTATAAGAAAGCGAGAGCAGCTGAGCCAAAGTAGAAATCAAATGGAAGGAGAGGATTTCGACTTATTAACATATTTTTTGGCTACAGATGGTGATAATGATAAAGAAGGAGATCAAAGTGGCATTGATATTAAATCAAACAAATTTCTAACAGACATAACAGTTAATCTCTTTGCAGCTGGAAGAGATTCCATAGCTGCTGCCCTTGTTTGGCTCTTTTGGATAATTTCAACACATCCCTCTATAGAGAAGAGAATTTTGGAAGAGATAAAAGAAAATTTACAAGTAGATACAACTGAAGAGTGGAGGCTTTTCAGTCTTAAAGATGTAAGCAAACTCATTTATCTCCATGCAGTTGTGTGTGAAGTTCTTCGATTATATCCACCATTACCTTTCGAGCACAAAGTTTCCGTTGGACCAGATGTTCTTCCTACTGGTCATCATATCCCAAAAAATATGAGGATTTTATATTCATTATACGCAATGGGAAGAATGAAAGAAATATGGGGTGAAGATTGTTTAGAATTCAAGCCAGAAAGATGGATTTCAAATCAAGGACAAATTAAACATGTACCTTCTTACAAGTTCATAGCATTCAACTCAGGACCAAGATCTTGTTTAGGTAAGGACATGTCTTTTATAGAAATAAAAGCAGTTGCTTGTGCTTTTATATGGAATTACTCTCTTCAAATTGTAGAAAACCATCCCATTAGTCCAAAAGTTTCTGTGGTTCTGTA
Organism: Reutealis trisperma; assembly: GCA_947687605.1. NCBI lineage: Eukaryota > Viridiplantae > Streptophyta > Magnoliopsida > Malpighiales > Euphorbiaceae > Reutealis > Reutealis trisperma. The sequence continues at coordinate 932,845 of CANTUT010000032.1, forward strand.
CATGAAAGAGGGCTTGAAGGTCAGAATTTCTAAAAGATTTGCTTCTTGAAGTAGTAGCCGCTGGAGGAGAAAAAAGATAAAAAAAATCTGCTATGTCAAGTTTTTCTCAAAAACAATTATATGTTGAATTTTATGTTCTATAATCAAGTTTTTCTCTTATGCGATTAATTATGTATTGTTACTTGTTTGTATGTTTTCTTAAGGGCTTTTTGCCAATTATATATATATATATAAAATAAATTGTAGTAGTTTGCTTGTTAACAGTAATAAAGATAATAATAATAATAATTATTTATATAAAAGCTTGTTGTTTACGTGTTCCTTTTTTGTCTTGTATATATTTATAGATTTTGAAAGAAAAAAAATAATTATATGAGTTTGTTGAAGTTTATAATTACGTACGTGTGATAGTTGAAGTTTATAATTATATGTGGTTATGGTTTTGCTCTGTGTTTTTATAAACGAGCATTAAATGTAACGCATTTTTACTTATATAAATGTGAAATTTAATTTTTATAAATTTAGATAAGTCTTATATATTTATAAATATAATATGTATTATTTTTTAGTGGATTTGATTAATCCTATAATTTCTTTTACAAACAATAATATTATTGCGAGATATTGGATATAGGTCGATTTTTTTCTTTTTTCTTTTATTAGTAATAGGTAGGACAGTCGGCATGCTTGGTAGAAAATATTAGACAAAAACTTATGAAATCATTATATATGGAAACAGGGATGCACAAATCCCAAAGAAAATTATGTATACTTGATGCATAGTTGTGGGATGAGTTTTTATTATTAAGAAAAGTTGGTTACTGGATGCATGTATTGATTTGATTTCTGGCATAAAATTTTGGCAGGAAATACTCTATTCCAACAAGTGCAACTCTCTAAGGTGACTTGTATTTAATATTTGAATGAATCCTGCTACAGTATTCTCACATGGTGCTCTAATTCATAGGCAAGGAGGTTAAGGTGAGGTAGCACCTCTCATGTAAATAGGCTGATTTGAGCTAAATTGAATTTTAGCTTACTCAGAGTCGTCGGTTCATAATTTTTTTTTGAGTTTCAATTTGAGTTCGAATTTTGAATTGAGTTTAAAAATTATGGTCAAACTTAATTAGTTTAAAACTCGAGTTAAGTTTGAACTCAATTTGAGCTGGTTTGTTAATAAATTATAATCGAATTAAATTTGAATTTGACTCATTATGAAACTTATTTACAACTTATTAAAATACTCAACTTTTTAAAAATTTATTTTTAATAAAATAACTATAATAAAAATACTTAAAACTAATATAAAAGTAAAAATACATAATTAGTGAAAAAATGTAATCATAAAATTGAGTATTACATATATTATAAAGATATTAATTAATAAAAAAAATATTTTATATAATATAAAAATATTAGGTTATGTTAATCAATAATATATATATTTTAATCAATTTGAATTAGCAAAAAATTTATAGAAGTGTTAAAACATATTTTTTAGAGTGCAAAAATTATTAAGTTAATAATAATAATAATAATAAAACTGTTTATGAGCTAATTAATCGAGCTTTTTTATAAGCATGTTCACGAGCTTATAATCGAATTGCTTACTAGTTTAATTGAGTTGAGTTTCACTTTACTTAAACTCGACTCATATATTTACCGATCTTTAAAATAAGATTTAAATTTAGCTCATTTATAAAGTGATATGAACATGAATAAATTTTTATCAAGCTAAATACCGAACTGCTCATTAACGGCTCGGCGCATTAACACCCTTTATCACGAGAGGGCCACTTTGACGACCTGAGAGTTTGGATTTGGTCTATTTTGGATATCAAGCCTAAGGAGAGTCTCTCTCTAATTTGGCATTTCATCAACTTTGGATCTAGTGAAAATATAGATTATTTTATTCCTTGATCACCAATATCAAAAGATTTTTATTTTTATTTTTTGAAAGTTATAGATTTATTTTTAGTTTATTTTGTGTTTTTCGATTAAGAGAGGTACAAGTTTTAAGAGGATGTGTTATATATATATTATATTAATAATTCAAATAGTAAGTATGTAGTTAAAATTAAAATTTCAGAATCAAATTGTTATATAATTGAAAACATTAATTAGGATATAAAATATATAGTGAAATTTTCATAATTTTACAATTAAGTAAGTTTGGTTCATTTGCTTAGCTTTCGATTTTAGTGATAGTCTTCTGCCTTTGCGTTTGCCATGCTCTTAACTCTTCCCACTCTTATATATCAATATTTCAGATTTCCATGGATTTAGATTTTAGACTACGGTGGTGCTACTGATCTCCTCTCATTTTTTTTTTTTAATTTATATCTTACATGTTTAATTTATATATTTTTTAAGAGAACAAAGGCAATGATACTGTGGCATCCAAGTTTATCAATTGTGTTGGCCCATTTTAGTTTAAAATGTCCTTAGTCATAAAAATGAATAAATGATAAAAAAATTAATACATTAAAGTTGATTTGCGGCTACAAACAGTCGATAAATGAAGTGTATTTTTTGCCAATGTACTAGATCTGATACTCCATCAATATGATTGGAGGTTATTGAATGATATAATCTACGAACACGATTGTAGATTATCAGAAAAAATTCAACTCAATTTTAGATTTTGGTATTTTTTGATATATAATTTTATATTTTTAATTTAAAAAATTAAGATATATTTTATCGACATGAATGAAAGATTCATCTTTTTCTATTAAAAAAAAAAAAAAAAACACATGTTGCCTAATTGATAGTTGCCCTAGTTGCCTAGCTAATTCTTACAATCTAATTATTTCTATTCTTTTTTTAGCAAAAGATAAAGAATTGAATATAAATTTATTACTTAAATTATATATATAATTACTATTAGACTATATTATAGTGTGAAATTATTTATATCTTTACTAATTAATCAAGGTAGAGCTACAGGAAAGGGAGGTGCCAAACTCAAAAATGAAAACGCAAAAGGATTCCCTTCAATAATGAATTGGTTAAGAACTTTAATACAGTGGGTCCTTACCCAAGCCGACCCTTTCTTTTATTTTTTCTCTAGTTCTCTTTTAAATTTTAATATCTTTTACTTTGAGCCACCATGTATCAATTTTTTTTTTATTGGTGGTAATTTCTTTTTTATCTTTTATTTAAATATTTTATTCAATAAATATAGATCCATGTAAATCTGTTAATCTTGTATTTTTTTTTTAATTATAAATTTATTATTGTCCGCATTATTTTTAATCATTTTTTAGAATTTTTTTATGGGTTTTATTTATTTTTTTTCTTAAATTATTTATGATTTTTAAGTGTATTTTCATAATTTTATATTATTGATATTCAAATAATCAAATTTATTAAAAAATATAAAGATAATTGATTTATGAGTTAACAGTCCGTTTAGTAAATATAATTGCTTAGCTATATAAGTTTTAATATTAGTAAATAACACTATATTTAATACATATAGTTCATGTTGAATTTAATAATGTCAAATGCTTAACTAACATGTGGGATAAGTGTTATTTAAAACTTAACCTTTATATTTTTAGTAATTTCTATCCCGTGAGATTACTAATTTTATTATTTATAAATTTTTTTTTGAAATAATTTTTTTTTATTTATTAATTTATCATACCATACGTAAGATTACAAAAATAGAATTACTTAATATTATAAATTAAAATTTTTATATTAAAAGAGATTTAAGATAATTAATTCTATGATTTAACTAAATTTATTATCCAAATTACTTTTAATGACCACGAATATGTAAATCAAATAGGTTGTAATAATCATTAAGTATAATACACTTTTTGATGAACTATCTGTTCCAATGTCTTTCAATATGATTGAAAAATATTAAAAAAAAAAATTAAGCCATTTTATTATACATCTTGATGTACTTTTATGTTTTTATTTTAGATCAAGATATACAATTTTTAATAAAGATTCATAGTATTTACCGGAAAAAAAAAAAAAAAAAAAAAAAAGAATATTGGCTAAGGGGGAAAAAAAGCTGTCTTCTTGGCTGTATATCCAAATTAATAAATTGTGTGGGCTCATTTCCGTATAATAATTTAATAAACCCATTACTTTTCTTGGCTGCTTCTTGAATAAAATAAAATTCGGTTCAATAATCAATTGAACTTAATTAATTTAGTTAGGATAAATTAATAATTTATATATTTTTAGAAAAAAATTAAATGTCAATTGATTAGATTTTTTTTTTTTTTTCAAATTGTCTAAATAGATTCAACTTCAATTTTGTGACATAATTAAGGTAATTTTTTTTTATTGTTAGGTTATTGCAATTCAATTTTTGTTTCAAAATTTTTAAAATTTTTTTATATATTTTAATAACATAAACAAATTATATCTTAAGTACAAATCTATATATACATTTAAAACTAATTAAAATAAAAGGTTTTATAATTTTTTGATAGTGTAAAAATATTTTTTTATTCGTAATAGAAAAGTATATTTTTATTATTTAAAATATATAGTATAAGTTTTTTTATTTTTCATTTTGTAAAAAATTAGATAGACAAATTCAAAATATTTAATATTCAATTTGAATTTTTATTTAAAAATAAAAAAGAAAAGATGAGTTTATTAATTAAGTTAAATTTTAAGTCTAAATAGTAACTTATTCTTTTATTAACCAGGGCAATTACAATCAGGATTTGGGTCTTGTCTGTCAACTCTTTCATTGTTAAGTGTATGCAGCGTTTTTCAATAATTTTTTTTATATATTTTAAAAATTATTTTTTAAAAAAATAAATAAATTATTATTTTTTTAGAAGTAGATTTAAAAAGTAATTTATAAAAAATAATAAAAATTAATTAATTAAATCTAAAAAATTGTAAAAGCATTTTTTAACTTTAATAGCAACTCTAATAGGGATGACAATTTATATTTTACCATGGATATAACCCGAATTTTATTCAGTCAACTCTTAAAAAAAAAAAACACAATTTAAGAAAAATTTACTAGTTTTCTCATCTATTAAGGTTCGTAAACTTATTATGTGATATCCTATGATTTTACTATGTCTTTAATTTTTTATATATTTTACCATATGCTTTCAGTGACTTATGATATATTATTTCAAACTTAAATATTTTCAACATTTTTCTTTTAAGTTAGATGCACAATGTTATGATTTATATAATTAAGCTTATTAATTATAATTTGTCTAATATTATTGCATTTAGAGAATTGTAAAACTTTTAAATTATTCAACTTTTTCTTTAGCATTTTTTATTTCAATTGTTTATTTTTTTTATATTTGATCTTTTGAATATAATATGTATTAATATATTGTAATTATATATTTGTATTTAAATTTATACATATATTTAAAAATAATTTGATAATTATTTGGGTAATGAGTTATCTGAAATCCTATAAGAATGAGAACATATTTAAAATTTATGACATAAATAGATATGGGTACAGGTATAAATAGATAAATACTTTTTTTTAATATATGAATAAAAGTATTATACTATTAGGTGTTTTTTTATGGTTATTTCGTTTTTAAACAAAATAACCTATTTTGTTGCGAAAAAATAATTTTTTAATGAAAAATCATAATTTTATTTATATTTTTTTATAAATTAAAATATTTTTTCTCAATTTTACTTAATTACTAAAAATTTCTAATTTTAAGAAAATATAATTTATTTTATAATATGATTTATTTTATATAAAATAATAATTTTATAATTATAAAAAAATATTATACTTCTTAAAAAAAAAAATTACAATTTTCTCACAGAAACAACACCGTGTAAACAAATTCTAAACTCCAAATGGGCAAACATCTTTTAAATTAATATAACGTACAGCCAAAGTAAAAGGTTTCATTACGTGCTTAGACATAATATAGTAACAAGTGCATGTACAATTTTTCAGACGAAAAAGAAAAAAGTGCGACACGACATGTCTAATGTCAACCATAAATTCTAAATTTTCCACTCTCATTGCCCAAAAAAGAAAAAACCTTAGAAGGCCTCATTAATGCGACATGACATGTCTAATGTCCAAACACTGTGACTGAAAAATAATGGTTGATTTGTACTCCTTGTACGGAAAATATAGATAATATATATTTTTTTTTCATTTGAAATTATAATCCAATTGCCTATAATTATTGATTAAAAAATAATGGTAAAAAATATCTTTCATTTATTAATATAAATATCACAATTTATAATAAAAATTTTATTTTATTTAAAATTATAAATTACTATACAATTATTATTTTGAATTTTAATGTATTATTTTTTGAATACTACCTATGTTTGAGTACTATTGTTATTCCATTAATTTAAATTATTGTGCACTATTAAAAAATTTCAATAAGGATATTTTAGTAAATAATATTTAAATTTAATACTATTAATAGAAGAAAAATTACTTTTCTTAATCTATCTGTAAAATAAATTTTTTTTGAACGAATAGAGTAATTTTTTTTACCAAACACTTTGACTGAATGATTGTGATAAAGGATAAAATATATCGAATTGAACTTAGGTTTTATGGATAAGGCCTAGATACCAAATTTGCCTAGAAGCCTACAGGTGCCAAGCCTGAGTATGCTGATTTATCAACAATTTAAATCCTTGTCTAGAGCTAACAAATAGAGTGGATGTCTGATTCTGACTCTCTTTAAGAATCCAAATTCAAATCCATATAATGATTCGCAATTTATAAATACCTCCATGAATCAAACATCAGAGGTACCTGAAAATTTACACAAAAATTTGTACTTTCTTACATTCGTGAATTGAGTCTAATACTAATTTGACATTCAGAGTGGTCTCACTACACACTAAGCCTAGCACCCTTGAGCGTCATTCTTCTTTACATATTGCATCAAGCTTTAGCTCGATGAAGAAAAGAATAAACTATTTTTATTTGATCGTAATCGACTTAATTAAGTTGAATATTCAATTGTTGACCACTTGCTTATAAAAGTCAAATCAAACAGGTATTTAGTATTTATATTGAGTTCAATAATAATGGCATATTTGATTGCTTGTAATTAGGAATAGAATGTGCAATTCTTGGAATATAATTTCATTTTTGGGGTTTGAAATTTCCTACTCATTGCTATTGTTATGGCATTAAATAAGAATGAATGGGTCTTATACAAAAATTAAACATTAAAAAAAAATAGTGGTTGAAATGAAGCCAAAAAACTCAAAGTGGGAAGGTTATTAAACATATAAGATTAATTGCCTAATTGATAGTTTATAAACATATGAGCACAATATGCATAGCCGTAATAATTACCTAATTGATAGTAGTCTTTTTCGTAATTCTTATTACCCATTTAGTGGTAAAAAAATTTTCCACCATTCCTTTTTTAAATATTTCAAAATGTTTACTCATTCAATATATATATATATATATATATATATATATATATATATATATATATATGTCTATTTTAACTTTATTAATTAAAAAGTATAATATTTATGTATTCTCAAAATTAATAAAAAATATAGTAATAAATAAGTATAAGTAAGGATATAAATGAAAAAATATAATAAAATTTATGAGTTAACAAATAATTAATAATTTTTTTTTAAATTATATAAAAAATTAAATAGCCTTTTTAAGATGGAGATAATATTTGATTATTTCTATCTTTTTCTTAATTATTTCTATCTTTATTAATTAATAATGGTATAGCTATAGGAAAGGGAGGTGCCAAACTCAAAAATGAAAATGCAAAAGGAATTCCTTCAATAATGAATTGGTTAAGAATTTTAATACAGTGGGTCATTACCCTAGTCGTGTCTCTCTTTTCTTTTTTCTCTTCTTTACTTTTAAGATTTTTTTCTTTGAGCCATTCGTTGATTTTATCTTTTAATGTCAGTTTTTTTTATTTTAAATATTTCTTTGAGCCATTAGGTGTTGCTGTTGCTATAATCTGCAATCAGACGATAACATATGTGTTAATTTGATAAAATATTAATAAACAATATTTTGGAAACTTTGTTGTTATTGTATTGTGTATTTTAGAAGTCGGGAAACAAAATGATTTATGCGATATATTTTTATGAATTAATTAGTATATGAATAAATTATTTTAAATAAAATGTATTTGCTGTATTATATTAGGATAAAATCATGGCTTGGACTTTTCATGGTGCACCTGAGTTATATGTGACTATTATATGGTTTGGGCAGAAATACCTTATATGTTATATGTGTATATGAGGCCTATTTGTAGTGTTCCATTTTCTAATAGTACTTGGGCGTAATGTCTTATATGTTAATTGATAAATCTGGCAAGATCTTTTCCAATATACCTTATTTTGCAATTTCTTTAAAAATATAGATATGGTGATAAAAATGCTAAAGTTGACATGTATACTCTAAAGTGATTATTGGAAGTGCTACATGAGTTATAGTTCGAATATATTACTTAAAGTATTGTATGAAAGTAAGAAATTAGCTATTATGTGAAATATAGTGTTTGACTTGATAATTATTAGAAATTCCTTGCTATATGTGTTTTCACTGAGCAAAATGGTATATACTCATTCCTCTACAGATTTCTATTTTCCAGATTTTAGATAATTGACAATGTTTATCTCTTCTTTCACTCTTGAAGCCGAGCAAGATTTAGAAGCATTCAATTGTTATTATCTTTTAGATGATTTCCGAGCAATTAGAGTAAGTAGATAGTTTCTTTATTTATTTTTATTTTATAGAGCTATTTAAGTTAATTAGTAATCGTTTAAATTTACAATCATTTGTTATTTATTCAATGATTTTTTTTTAAATCTTCTTATTTTAAATAATTTTTGGAGTAAAAGTTGTTGAGTCTTAATAAATTATAAGTTATTTTCATTTTTATTTCGGATCTTATAGTGTTATATTTGTTTTTATAGTATAGTCAGACTTGTGTGGTTGGACTACGGTTTAACAATACGCTGGTCACGATCTCTGAATTTGGATCGTGACATTAATTATGATGTGTCTATTATTAATGCATTTAGAGAATTGTAAACCTTTTAAATTATTCAACTTTTTCTTTAGCATTTTTTATTTCATTTTTTTATTTTTATTTATTTTTTATATATGATCTTTTGAATATAACATATATTAATACATAGTAATTATATATTTGTATTTAAATTTACACATATATTTAAAAATAATTTGATAATTATTTGGGCAATGAGTTACCCGAAATCTTATAAGTATAAGAATGGATTTAAAATTTATGACATAAATAGATATGAGTATAGGTGTAAGTAGACGAACACTTTTATTTTTTTGTATGAATAAGAGTATTATACTACTAAGTTTTTTCTATGGTTACTTTGTTTTTAAACAAAGTAACAAACTTTGTTGTGAAAAAAAATATCTTTTTAATGAAAAATCATAATTTTATTTATGTTTTTAGTAAATTAAACCATTTTTTCGCAATTTTACTTAATTGCAAAAAATCTAATTTTAGGAAAATATACTTTGTTTTGTAATATGATTTATTTTATACAAAACAATAATTTTATGAGAAAAATAATTTTATAATTAGGAAAAAATATTACTCTTTTTAAAAAAATCACAATTTTCTTATAAAATATATCGTATAGGCAAATTTTTATATTATTTTATTTTAAAATAAAGTATAAAATTTTATTTTTTATGGTCAATAGGATAGTTATAAATAATAAATATAATTAAAATATTTAAAATATTATAATTAAATTAATCTACTATTATATTTCACTAATTAAAAATGATAAATGCTATAATAATTACAGTAGTATTTTAAATTTATATATCTATAAACTTTATAAAAAAAAGTATAATTTACGAAAAAAGAGAAGAAGATTATAATTTTTTATAAGTGAGTAATTTTTTGGTAATTATGAAATTATTTTCCTTTTTCGTTAAATTGTTGTTTTGTAAAAAATAAGTCATATTTTCGTAAAATTAAAAGTTTTTTCGTAGTTAAAAAGAATTATGAAAAATAATTTAATTTACAAAAAAATATAAATAAAATTATTATTTTTTGTAAAAAAATATTCTCTTTTCTCAAACAAAATATATTATTTTGTTTAAAAACAAAGTAACCGTAGAAAACACTTATACTATTGGTGTTTTATATAGTTACTTCGTTTTTAAATAAAATAATATATTTTGTTACAAAAAATAATTTTTTTAAAGAAAAATCATAATTTTATTTATATTTTTTCTTAAATTAAATCATTTTTCGTAATTTTACTTAATTGCGAAAAATTTTCAATTTTATAAAAATATAATTTATTTTGTAATATGATATATTTTATAAAAAATAATAATTTTATGAGAAAATAATTTTATATTTAAAAAATATTATTTTTTAAAAACATCATAATTTTTTTAAAAGACATTGTATAAATAAATTTTAAACTCTAAATACATCTGCAGTAGGCAAACATCGTTTAAATTAATAAAACGTATAGCCAAAGTCAAAGGTGTCAGTATGTGCTTAGACATAATATAGTACCAAACCCAGTGCGTGTACAATCTCAACCATAAATTCAAGCCTAATTTTCCGTAAATTCAAGCTTAGTTTTCTACTCTCATTGCCCAAAAAAGAAAAAACGTTAGAAGGCCCCATTAATGCGACATGACATGTCCAATGTCCAAACACTGCGACTGAAAAATAATGGTTGATTTGTACTCCTTGTACGGAAAATATAGATAATATATATTTTTTTTCATTTGAAATTATAATCCAATTTCCTATAATTATTAGTTAAAAAATAATGGTAAAAAATATCTTTTATTTATTAATATAAATATCACAATTTATAATAAAAATTTTATTTTATTTAAAATTATAAATTACTATACAATTATTATTTTAAATTTCAATGCATTATCTTTTTTTGAATACTGCTTATGTTTGAATACTATTGTTATTCTATTAATTTAAATTGTTGTGCACTATTAAAAAATTTCAATAAAGATATTTTAGTAAATAATATTTAAATTTAATGCTATTAATAAAAAAAATTACTTTTCTTAATCTATATGTAAAATGAAACTTGTTCATTTTTTTTCGAATGGAAGAAATAATTTATTTTTACTAAACACTTTGCCTGAATGATCATGGTAAGAGATAAAATTGTTGAAATAGTATTCTATTCTTTTTATTCATATCTTTTCTGAATACAAGTTTTCTTTATTTATAATAAGTACAAGGCTGCTGACTATGGAAAGAAACAACTTTATACACTATTCTAGGCTAAGATAATGGTGATACATAATTTTAGGGACTGATTAATTGTAATCAGAATCAATCCTAAGTGACAGCTCATGCCAACACTCCCCCTCAAGTTGGTGCATGGATGTCTTCAATGCCCAACTTGTCTAGAGAACTACAAAATACCTTACTTGAAACAGCTTTTGTAAGGATATCTGCCAGCTGCTCTTCTGATTTTACGAATGGGAATTGAACTATCTTTGCCTCAAGCTTTTCTTTGATAAAATGTCGGTCTACTTCAACATGTTTGGTCCTGTCATGTTGAACTGGATTTTGTGCAATTTCTATAGCTGCTTTATTGTCACAAAATAATCTCATAGTTGATACAGATGAGTGACCGATTTCTTTTAATAGTTCCCTTAACCAAAGAAGTTCACAAAGTCCTTTAGCCATGCCACGAAATTCAGCCTCTGCACTAGATAATGCAACCACCTTCTGCTTCTTACTTCTCCAAGTGACCAGGTTATCTCCAACAAAGGTGAAATTCCCAGACGTGGATCTTCTATCCGTGATGCTGCCGGCCCAATCTGCATCAGTGTATCCGTCAATATTCAAGTGATTATGTTTCCCAAACATGAGCCCTCTCCCTGGAGATGATTTTAAATATCGAAGAATTCACACTACAAATTCCATGTGCTCTTCACTTGGATTATGCATAAATTGACTTATCAAACTCACAGCATAAGCAATATCCGGCCTTGTGTGTGATAGGTAAATCAATTTCCCTACAAGACGCTGGTATTGTTCTTTGATGGTAGGTACCTGGTCTGGGTATTCTCCTAACTTGTGATTTTGGACTATTGGTGTGTTTGCAGGTTTGCATTCAAGCATCCCTATTTTAGCTACAGGTCAAGAATATATTTCCTTTGTGAGAGAAATATCCCCTGACTTGATCAGGCCACTTCAATTCCCAAAAAATATTTAAGGCCTTCAAGATTTTTCATCTCGAATTCTCTTACTAAATGTTCTTGGAGGCTTGCAATTTCTTCATCATCATTTCCTGTGATTATCATATCATTGACATATATTAAAAGAGCAGTTACCAACTCTCCTTGCTGCTTCAAGAATAAGGTATGATCTAAATTGCTTTGCTTGAAACCACATTTCTTCATGGCCAAAGTAAATCGTCCAAACCAAGCCCTTGGTGACTGTTTTAAACCATATAACGCCCTCTGTAACCTACACACCACATTTTGAGAGGCAACAAAGCCTGGTGGGATATCCATGTACACTTCTTCCTCAAGGTTCCTATGAAGGAATGCATTTTTCACATCGAATTGATGAAATGACCAGTCCAAGTTTGTAGCGATTGACAACAGTATCCTGACTGTGTTCAATTTTGCCACTGGTGAAAATGTTTCTTGAATCTATGCCATATGATTGCGTGTATCCTTTCGCAACGAGTCTCACCTTGTACCTATCAATTGTTCCATCAGCCTTGTATTTTATTGAGAAAACCCATTTGCATCCTACCGCTTTCTTTCCTTCGGGTAGAGGAACGAGTTTCCATGTATTATTCTTTTCTAGAGCTGTCATTTCTTCATGGATTGCTTGGGTCCATTTGGGCTCATTCAAAGCTTCTTGCACTGTATTCGGAATGTGCTCAGAGGAAAGCTTGTGCACAAAGGTCTTTAGAGGTTGTGATAGTCTTTGGGTACTGACATGATTAGCAATTGGATACTTAGTTCTCCCTTGCTCATGATTTGGTGAATATCGACTTGGTGGCTTGCCACGATTATACCTAAAAGGTAAGTTGTATCCAACAAAAGTATCTTCAATATTATTACAAGAGGGACTTGAAGATTGTACCTGATCAAGATTATTCTCAGGAGGCTGGTCAGTTGGTACTAAATCAAGAAGAGGCTGCTCTTGTTCTTGCCCATTTTCTTTTCCATCACCTTTTTCATTTTGCATTACTGGAGGCATGTCTTTAGTTGTAGACAATTCTACACTTTCAGTTCTAACCATCTCCATATTTTCTTGAAAACATGGCCAATTTTCCCAGCTATTCTTATTTTGCTCTTCATTGGTCATCTCTCCCTGAAGAGAAGAATTGGAACTTGGCGCTGAAAAAAAATATTCTGTTTCAAGGAAAGTAACATCCATGGTGACATAAAGATGCTTGGTGGTAGGATCGTAACATCGATAGCCCTTCTTATGTGTGGCATAGTGTCACGACCCACCTTTTGAGCCGCGACGGTCCTAGGGCATGGGTAGCCATAAGGGCACCAAAACCCGTAGAACCCATTCCACTCACAATCAATTAACATTCATTACATTGAACCATATCCCAAGACCGTAGCCTAATCACATTTACTTAATACCCATTACTTGCTATCATTTCCACTTATAATATCATTTACACATATAACTTGTAAAACCTTTAAAGTTTCCTTTCATGTCATTAACTCAACGTTCAATAGTTCATATATAATCACAATAACAGTTATGATACGAATCATATTATACAAACATCCTTTAACATATTAATGCTAACCCATTAATAACCATTCATGTTACATATGGACCTTATAACTTTCAATAACCATGGAGCTCTACTTACAACACCGAAACTTATCAAAACAGTTTCCAAGCGAAGGATGGGCTTGGGACTTTTACTTTGCTAACTCATTGACTGTACCTGAAAAGTTTAAACCACTAAAATATGAGACAGAGCTCAGTGAGTACATAATAAAACTGTATAAAGTAAGCAAGTGATAGGTGGTTTAGTGATAATTTCTTATAGCAATGAAGTGAAACGAATCAAGAATCATTCTTATGGAATAGTTTTCCATATACAGTAATTATTGCATTTTTAGCAGAATATTTCCTTTATGGAAACGGTGTGTTTCCCACATTATCATTATCACTTGAGTGGCGGCTTACGCCTTGCTCACTCCCATTTCAGTCACACGTACAACTGATCGGGTCGCACGTACTGGGGGCCATAAACCCTTCCCAGCTAGGGTTCGGATACTCTTTACCCTATCCGCAGGTTCATTACCATTGTGCACAATGTCTGATGTATTGCCCCACATCAGAGGGGTATTCTGCTTGCCACGATATCATTAAAACATTTTTCCTTTCCATCCATGAAATACTTCAATGGATAATATAGCAATAAATAATCAAATTTCTCATCATTGATCATATTAGGAAATGAAGCAATAAGGCTCATTTGGCCAAGTGCCATAAGAGATATTTAATTCAATAATTGGTAAAACATATCATGCATGCCAAAGAATTGCAATGCATTTTAATTAGGAAAATGATCCAACATTTAGGCTTATACTTAAAGCACAAGAAATGTAATATTATAATGGATAATATATAATATCAATTGGGTTCTCATTATTAATCATATTATAAGATCAAACAATATAGACTTATTTGGCCAAGTGCCATAAAGAAATGTTTGGTTCACTTTGGCTCAATAATCAAGGAAGTATTATATCAACGGTTCAATATTCAATAAGCAGATTAAGCTTATCAGGAAATCAAGATTTTGGAATATCAACGAGCCATTCAACTTTTCAAGGCATAGAAACAATTCAACCATTAAGGTTGGAACAATAAAGGTTCAAGTATATGGAACAAGAAATATTATATTATTAAGTACTCACCGTGGACTCCTTTGCTCCTATGTACATTTGACTCTGATACGATTAGTGCTTCTCGCACTTTACCCAATATCCTTGTCCTTGTTATTAGACTCTACACATGCATTTCAATCATATATTAATCACTTCATCATTTATCACATTACTTAACTTAGCATAAGTCATTAACATTTCTATCTTATTCACAACTTAGCATTCTAAAATTAAGATATTCTAAACTTATACTTACTACTAAACTTAACATTTCTCTAATTATTTTTCCAATAACTCACTTAAAAGAATGATTCTCCTTTCTTTCAATTTTTACATTTCAATCTTCATACTATTCAAGTAAAATCGATTAAGCAATTTCCATAAGTTCAAATTATCCACAATATCACAATCAAATGGTCCAACCCGGACCTTCAATATACTAATCCCATCCGCCCATTTTATTCCTTATTATCAAGCTAATAATTACTAATTCAATTCAATCAATACAATATCCACATCTCACTTCATTCTTCCAAATAATTCAATTCAATCAAATCAATTCAAATCTCAATATTTCACTTCAATCTTTCCATTTAATCACCAATAATACTCCATAATCATATAAATAACAATTAATTCAATTCAATTATCTCATTTAATCACTTAATTCCATTAAACTATCTACCTAAATTCTTACAAATAAAATCATAATTCACTATCTATACATAATTGGAAATCGAGATTTATACCATATGGCTCGGTTTAATGAGCCGGAGCTTCTGTCCGAATTTGTCGATTTCAGAGGTCGCCGGAATCCGGTCGCCGAAAAATTCCAACGACGACCAAATCACGATCCGAGGATATCATCAGTTAGCTTGTGATGAGAGGAGTCCAAATATCACTTTTGTTTACCATAATCCGCTGGAAAACATGTAGAAACGGCATCGGTAACCGTTGATGTCGCCGGATTCCGGTTAATAAAAAGATTATCTAAAATTAGCAAACAATATACCAAATCGAAGCTGGAATCACAAGGGATTCAACCATACCAATTTCGTTAAAAACGGAGATCGGAAAGTCGTCGGAAAATGGCCTAGAAGTTTCGGCCGGCGAAACTTTGGAGGGAGCGTGCGCCGCCGTCCGGTGGCTTCAGGCGACGGGCCTCTACCGGTCGACGGGGCGGCGGGCGTCCTTCCTCCTGGTGCGGCGCGTGTCGGTCGGCTGTGGCCGGAGGGCGGCGTTCCGGCGTGCAGTCCCTTGTGCGCCTCTCTCTCTCTCTCTCTCTCTCTCTCTCTCTCTCTCTGCCCTCTGTCCGTTTCCCTCTGCTTCCTCTCTGCTTCTATTTCTTCTCTGTTCTGTTTGGCTGCCGACTTTACTTTTTTTTTTTTTTTTTAAATATACTAACTTTAATTATAATAACAATAATAATAATAATAATATTTATCATATAAATTCTAAAACAATAATTTTAACCAAAATATTAATTTTATTAATTTCATCATATTATCCATTAACTTTAATATAAAAATTATAATATATAACTTCAAATATTAATTACAAAATTATCTATATTTTATAATAAAATTCCAATTTCTTTAATTTAAAATTTTATCAATTTAGTAAATAATAACTCAATAATTCATTTAATAAAATATTCTCTTAAAAATATTAACATAATAATATAATAAACCAATACCCTTTCAAATATCAATTTTAAATTTGAAATAATTTTCTACTATTTTAAATACTCATATAACAATATTTATAAATCATATGTCAAATATCAATATAAGTTTAGCTTATTAATATCAATATAATAATAATAAAAATATCAATATCAATATAAATATAACAATAAAGGAAAATATTTTCATATAAAATTATTATTTTAAAACGTTTATATTTAAATCATTTGAATATTGAAAATATTCATTTTCAATTTGGCAACGTATTCTGATGTTAAATGGATATCTTCACTCGTATACTGTACATATGTCCTATATCGGGTTGGGATATTACATATGTCCTATATCGTATACTGTACATATGTCCTATATCAGATTCAATAAGTAAATCGCAGCCGTAACTGCATCTGTCCAATACCGTCAAGGTGCATTTGCTGCAGTTAAAACAGCTCGAGTGGTCTCTAGAATATGTCTATTCTTCCTTTTCGCGACACCATTTTGTTGTGGTGTTTGGGAACATGTTGTCTCATGGTGTATCCCATGTGTTCGAAAATAATCCTGCATTTCCTTGTTGTCAAATTCTCCTCCATTATCTGAGCGAAAGATCTGAAGTTTGGCAGAAAATTGAGTCTGTATCATAGCATGAAAAGCTTGAAAAATTCCTGCTACCTCATTTTTATTTTTCATTAAGTATAGCCAAGTCATACGTGTGCAATCATCTACAAAAATCACAAACCATCTAATGCCTGAAGAAATTGAAATAGGGGATGGTCCCTAAACATCAGAATGGATTAACATAAATGGGGTCTCACATCTTTTTGAATTCATTGGATAAGAGACTTGATGACTTTTAGCTAAAATGCAAGTTTTACATTCAAATATTGTATCATCTAAGTTGGAGAACAAACTTGGAAACAAATGTCTTAAGTAGGAAAATGATGGGTGTCCTAATCGATGATGCCATAACCAAACTTCCCGTTCTTTATCACCCTTTCGACCAACGTTATTTGCCCGACCAATACTGAAATCATCCATGTAGTACAACCCTTCTCGTTTAGTACCACGACCAATAATCTCCTTTGTGAGAATATCCTGAAACCAACAAAATTTAGGATAGATTAGTACACAACAGTTCAATTATTCGGTAGCTTGTCCTACCGATAACAATTTATTTGAAAGAGCAGGAACAAGTAGAATATTTGATAAAGAAAGAGCAGATGAGAAGGCCACTGTTCCAGCCCCTGTAACTGGATATTGGACACCATTTGCATTGGTAATATGTGTTCGCCTGGGTTGAGTTGTTTCATTAAAATCTTGTGGATCAAAAGTCATGTGATCAGTTGCCTCTGAATCAATAATCCAACTCAGATTACCTGACTCATTATGAGTTAAAGAACAATTTGCTGCAGCTAGTAAAGACTTATTTTAAGGTACAAGAGAGAAGTGAGGTTCAGTTGGGGTATTGCTTTCAGCGTTAACAAGTGCAGAACGTCCACCATCACGCTTTTTCTTTACCTTGAGTTCATGCCACCAGTCCGGATATCCATGAAGCTTGAAACAGGTGTCTTTAGTGTGCTTCATGTTTCCACAATGTGTGCAACCTCCTTTGTCAGCTTGGTTCTTTGGCTTCATTGAAGTGCTTGACTTCCCATTTGATATTACCTGAAGTGAAGGTTGCTGTTGTGATTTCTGTCCTCCCTTTGATATCATTGCCATGCTAGGTATGGTCTCTTCTTTTGATAACATTACCATTTGTCTCAGGTCTTCCTGATGGACATGGGCGTAAGCTTGTTCAATTGTAGGGAAAGGTTGGAGTTGAAGTACATCAGCTCGAATCTTATCCAAACAATCATCAAGTCCATCCAGAAATGTATAAACTTTGTCTTCTTGAATCATAGAGTTATATTTCTGTATATTAGCTTCACACCGCATAGGATTTGGACGCCGAAAATCAATTTCTCTCTAAAGGCCTTGAAGAGTGTTGTAATATGTCTCAATTGGTCCACCACCTTGTTTGAGTCGTGTCACTTTTCTCTTGAGATTGTAGACTTGTGAGGTGTCAGTGCCGTCAGAATATGTTGTTGCAATAGCATCCCATACTGCCTTTGCCGTTGGAAACCTAATATAGCTTCCAATTAGTTTCAGATCCATAGAATTAATTAGCCATCCCTTTACCACCACATTTTCAGTCCTCCATTTTCTGAAATTTGGATATGTTTCTGATGGCTGTGGAAGATCTCCATTTATATATCCCCACTTGTCTTTTCCAGAGATATACATCTCTACAACTTGGGACCAAAGTCCATAGTTCGTATCATCCAGTTTGATGCCAATTGGCACAGCAACAGGTTCATGGATCATTGGAGTCGGTGTTTGACTCAACATCTGTGATATCTTGGATGTTATGCCCTCAAGCATAGACGAGTCTGCTTGGGAACTTCCTGTTGGAGGAGTATGATCTCTCATTTCTCTCTGTTCTTCTTTTCCTCCTTTAAAAAAAAAGAAAAAAGAAAAAAAAATTGACACAGGTCCTAGAGTCTATGCTCTGATACCATGTTGCAATAGTATTCTATTCTTTTTATTCATATCTTTTCTGAATACAAGTTTTCTTTATTTATAATAAGTACAAGGCTGCTGACTATGGAAAGAAACAACTATATACATGATTCTAGGCTAAGTCAATGGTGATACATGATTTTAGGGACTGATTGATTGTAATCAGAATCAATCCTAAGTGACAGCTCATGCCAACAAAAATATGTCGAACTGAACTTGGATTCCATGGATCATGCCCACCCAGATACCAAATTTGCTTAGAAGCTTATAGGTGCAAAGCCCAAGTATGCTAGTTTATCAGCAATTCAAATCCTTGTCCGGAGCTGACAAATAGAGTGAATATTTTATTTCGATTTTTTTTAAGAATCCAAATTCGAATCCATATAATGATTTGCAATCTATAAATACCTCCATGAATCAAATATCAGAAGTATCTGAAAATTTACACAAAAAAATTTTCTTTCTTACATTCTTGAATTGAGTCTAATACTAATTTGACCTTCAGAGTGATCTCACTAAGCACTAGGCCTAGCACCCTTGAGCGCCATTCTTCTTTATAGATTGTACCAAGCTTTAGCTCAAAAAAAAAAAAGACTAAACTATTTCTATTTGGTTGAAATTGGCTTAATCAAGTTGAATATTCAACTGTTGACCACTTGTTTCTAAAAGTCAAATCATATAGGTATTTAGTATTTATATTGAGTTCAACAAAATGTGAATTGACATACTCTAATGGCATATTTGATTGCTTGTAATTAGGAATAGAATGTGCAATTCTTGGAATATAATTTCATTTTTGGGGTTTGAAATTTCCTACTCATTGCTATTGTTATGGCATTAAATAAGAATGAATGGGTCTTATACAAAAGTTAAATATTAAAAAAATAGTGGTTGAAATGAAGCCAAAAAACTCTAAGTGGGAAGGTTATTAAACATATAAGATTAATTGCCTACTTGATAGTTTATAAACATATCAGGTCAAAAAGTTCAATTTTACCAAGCACAACAACATGCGTAGCTGTAATAATTACCTCATTGATAGTTGTATTTTCGGTAATTCTTATTACTCCTCTCCTGGTAAAAAAGTTTTCCACCGTTTCTATTTAAAATATTTCAAAATGATTACTCATTTTAAAAACAAATATACCTATTAGTCTTTTTTGTCTTTATTTATTAAAAAGTATAATATTTATATATTTTCAAAATTAATAAAAAATATACTAATAAATAAATATAAGTAAAAATATAAATAAAAAAATATAATAAAATTTATGAGTTAACAAATAATTAATAATTTTTTTAAATTATGTAAAAAATTAAATAGTCTTTTTAAGATTGAAATAATATTTAATTATTTCTGTCTTTTTTTTTTTAATTATTTCTATCTTTACTAATTAATAAAGGTATAGCTATAGAAAAGGGAGGTGCCAAACTCAAAAATGAAAATGCAAAAGGAATTCCTTCAATAATGAATTGGTTAAGAATTTTAATACAGTGGGTCATTACCCTAGTCATGTCTCTCTTTTATTTTTTTCTCTTCCTCTCTTTTAAGATTTTTTTCTTTGAGCCATCCGTTGATCTTATCTTTTAATTGTCAGTTTTTTTTTATTTAAATATTTCTATTCAATTTAGTTTATGTCTTTTTTAACATAAATTTATTATTGTCTGTATTATTTTTAGTCCATTTTTTTGAATTTTTTATTATTTTGATGGATTGACTTATTTTTCTTTTATGAAAGTAGTTTGTTCTTCTCTTATAAAAGTGTTACATTCTCATAGACTATTTATGATTTTTAAATTTGTTTTCATAATATTAGATTATTATTGATATTCAGTAATCAAGCTTGTTCAAAAACATAAAGATAGTTAATTTGTGACTTAATAAACATAGCACGCTTCCTGCTAAGTTATCAGTTTTAATGACCTATAAATACTAATGAGAGTATTGAAAGAAATTCAAGTCTTTTTATTATACTTTTTGATGTACTTTTATATTTTTATTTTCATGTCAAATCATTTTAAAGATATTTTCTATGGTTATTTTGTTAAAAATCAAAGTAAACCTATTTATTTAATTGATCATTAAAAAAAAGGCTCATTTACAAAATAATAATAATAATAATAATAATTTTCTTATTTTTTTTGTAAATTAAACTATTTTTTCATAATTCTTCTTGGTTACCAAAATAGTTTTAATTTTACAAAAATATGATTTTTTTGGTACAAAATAATAACTTTATGAAAAAGTTCTAAATTTATAAAAAAGAAAAATAATTTTGTAATTACGAAAAAATTGCACTCTTACAAAAACAAATCACAATCTTTATATATATATATATATATATATATTTTGTAATTCTTCTTAGTTGCAAAAAAAAAAAAAGAAAATTAATTTTATGAAAATATAACTTATTTTGTGCAAAACAATAACTTTACTAAAAAGTTTATAAATTAACAAAATCAATAATTTCATAAATACGAAAAAATAGTTCTCTTACAAAAAATCACAATCCTCTTATATTTTTCATAATTAAAATATTTTTTTGTAATTTTTCCTAATTGAAAAAATTTTAATTTTATGAAAATATAACTTTAAGAATAAATCTCTAAATTAACAAAAAAGAAAAATAATTTCACTAATTTTATTTTATTTCATTAATTTCATAAAGTTAATTAATGAAATTATTTCGTTAAATTTGTAAAGTTAATTAATTTCATAAAGTTACTTATCGAAATTATTTTTCTACTTATTTTGTTAATTTCACAAGTTAATTTTGTAGAATTAATTAATGAAATTATTTTTTATTAATTTTGTAAATTATTATTTTGTACAAAATAAGTCATAATTTCGTGAAATTAAAACTTTTTCCTCCATTAAGAAGAATTATGAAAAAATAATTTAATTTGTAAAAAATATAAGAAAATTGT
This sequence comes from Reutealis trisperma, assembly GCA_947687605.1. Lineage (NCBI taxonomy): Eukaryota > Viridiplantae > Streptophyta > Magnoliopsida > Malpighiales > Euphorbiaceae > Reutealis > Reutealis trisperma. The sequence goes on from CANTUT010000032.1 coordinate 954,907, forward strand.
GATTTTTCGTAAAAGAATATTTTTTTTTTCGTAAAATAAGACAAAGTATGTTTATTTTGATTTTTAACAAAATAACTATAAAAAACACACTATTTTTAATTATAAATAAAAATTCATAGTATTCCCTAAAAAAATAATGAATTGGTTAAGGGGAGAAAAAAAGAAGGTATCTTCTTGGTGGTAAATGCAAATTAATAAATTGTGTTGGCTGATTTCTGTCTAATAATTTAATAGACCCATTACTTCTCTTGTCAAACGTATAACAAATTTGATAAAACAAAGTTGCTTCTTGAATAAAATAAAATTGGGTTCAATAAACAGTTGAACTTAATTAATTAGATTATCGAAATTTTTACAAGTTCATAGCATTCAACTTATCTTTTGTCGAATTGAAAGCAGTTGCTTCTGCTGTCATATGGAATTTCACTCTTCAAGTTGTTAAAACCATTCCATTAACCCAGAAGTTTCTCTGATTCTTCATATGAAAAAGGGCTGGAAGGTTAGAATTTCTTAAAGATTTGCTTCTTGATGTAGCAGCTTCAGGAGAAAAAGATAGGAAATGTTATATAGTCAAAGTAAGTCTCTTACTTGTGTGATTGTGTATTGTATTTTTGTTTATTTATTGATTATAGCCTATCAAATATATCTGTATTGTTACGTTACATTACATTGATTAAACAACCTACTAAATTTACCCGTATTGTTAATGTGTTAGAAAAATGTCAAATAAAAAAAATTAAATTGAAGATAGATACACCATGTGTCAATATATCCCTTAAAAGACTTTGTAAAGACCACCTTGCATAAATATTATTAGAGTTAAAAGATCTCATATAAAAAAATAACAAAAAATATCAAAACTTAATATAATGTTTGGACCTCCTCACCATCTAATAATTTAAATTTTTGGGTTGGATTTGAGATTTCTCACATAGTATCAGAGCTAGCTTTACACTCCAACCTGTTCTCTTCTGCTACAGTTACAGCTATGTATCAATGGAGCTTTACACATGTGCATTTGTTAATATGATTTTATTCGGCCATCAGTTTATTATGTCACGTGCTAGTTAAGAGCCTAGCATGTGTCAAGAGGGAGTGTTAGAGTTAAAAGATCCCATATAAAAAAATAGCAAATGACATCAAGGCTTAATATAATGTTTGGCCTTCCTCACCACCTAATAGTTTAAATTTTTAGGTTGGATTTAAAATTTCTCGCAAATATAACTATCTCAATATAAATATAAATGCACAATGCAATATTTTCCAGGGCACTTAATATATGCGAGCGCGCTACCTACACACAAATGCCGAACCAAAATGGATTGGCCCATATCAGCATTTTTTTTTTCCATTTTCCAGTTTGGTTGACTCGCAAAAATCGGTTTAGTTCACTCGGGTGCTTGGCTGATCCCCTAGACTTTCCCTCCAAGTCATGTAAATTGGATTTTCAGACCCTACTCGGTCAGCTTGGGGCCGATTCCCAAATTTTTTGAGTTAGTCCAGATATGAAAACTATGGTCTTAATAAATAATAAAATCTGTAAAAAAAAAAAAAAAAAATGTATTTCATGTGTAAAACATTTGGATGAATCAGTCAATTTATGGCCAATTGTTATTTCTTAGTTGGTATTTCTTATTTGTTTTTATTTGATTATAAAGACAATAAAAAAAAGGTAAAAAATAGTTTAGAACATAATAAAGTTAATAGGGTCATTTAACAAAAAATTAAAAAGTATGCAATAATATATATATATATATATATATAAAGGCAAAACATTCGACATGGTATAAGGAGTACTAGGAGGAAAAGAAGTCATTCCAAGAGTAACGTTAATATGGTCATTTAACAAAAGGAAAATGAAAAAAAAAAAGAAGTCAAATTAAGTGGTTTAGAAGATATAGGATTAGCCCTGGCCATGGACCGGTTCAAAATTAGACTAAAACCGAATTGAATCTACCAAAAACTAGACTGAAATCAAAATTATAATTGCAGTTTTGGTCTAATTTTGGTCTTCCTTACCTTGAATCAAAATCAGAACTATCAGTCCAATTCCAATTCAAAGAGTAAAATCTTGGAGTTTTAAAGAGTAATTTTTGTAAATAAAAAATTAATAAATTGGTTTAAGTTCGGTTAGAAACTATAACCGAACCGTATATCTATGATCCGGTTTTGATTCTATAAAATATTGAACCAGAAGCTTTAGAACCGTGGCTGAGACCACATAAGGTTGATATAGTTATTCAACAAAAGGAGCAAGCAAGAATTTATAGGAAGTTGTTGCAATGTGTACCTCTTATTTTGGTGTTTTCCTTTTGTTGTGGTTTAGTCCATATTGGTTTGCTTATCAATAAAATAAAATAAACTATAATTAAAATAAAGTAACCGAACCGTATATCTATGATTTGGTTTAGAAAAAAATTATACATAAAAAAATAAAATTTGAAAAACATAGAAAAATAGATACGCTCAATAATAATAAAAAAGAAAGGATGGTTGGTTGATCTATTGGTTTTTTTATCCTTTATAAATAATATGAAAAACAAACCAAAACAATGAAAAAATTTTTAATTAAATATTTAGGTTCATATACATTTTTTAAATGAAAATTTTTTAATTAAATTTTTATTTTTTAGGTTTATGTAATTAATTTAATATTTCTTTTTTTTTTTTTATGAAACTTCAAGTTTGTTAATGGTAGTAAATAGTGAATTATTATCTACATAAAAAATAATAAAAAAATCATTAGATTGGACATAAATTTACACATCATATATAAACATGAAAATAATTCATTAACATATAAAAGTAATGAAAATTGAACTTAAAACTAATAAAAAAATAAACTTGAAGAATTAATTTATACAAATAAATATATAAATATAAAATTAAGTCATTAATGTATCAAAATGAATAAAAATTGAATTAAAAGTAATAAAAATTCATAAAAAATAAGAAAACTAAACTAAATCTAATAAAAAAATATATAAAAAAAATACCATGTTAAATATAAGAGATTTATTTTTTAAACGAATATGAGAGACTAATATTGTGAAACAAATAATTAAAATATAAGGAAAATAGTGATCTCACAACGTGTATTTATAATGAAATTATAATATTAGAATTACAATTTCCATTAGAATTTTTATGTTTTTTAATATATTTTGTCTTTGACTATGATATGAAAGATAAGATATATTAAATCAATCAATTTAATAATAAAAGTCTTTTTTTTTTTTTTTTTTTTGCCTTCTACATTAAAAATTATATTTTTAATAGGCAATTTAAAAGTTTTACTACTTAAAATCAAAAGACTTTTATATATAGTATAGATAGATAGATTAAACTAAATTCAAATATTGAAATATTCTAACAGAAGATAGAGCTTGTATAAGAGTTGCAGCTGTTACTGAGGAAAACAATGGAAGCATGAGGTTATAGAATAGAAGTAAGAAAAGAAAGTCATGGGAATTGGGAATAACAAATTAACAATACTTAGGCTGGTGGAGGGGATGATTAATATTAATTATTGCAAAGATCAGTACTTGTTTATATTATTTCAAAATTAATCTATAGGATTAATTCACCATTACTTAAATCTAGGGATTAATTTAATTACATGTAATTAATGCCAAGAACTATGGAGAAGCTTAATTTTTGTGCAGCTTGTTTGTGCAGGTACTATTTTTCTGCTTCCCTGTATGAACATGCAATTTTCATGATGTTTTTTAATAAAATCATTGAGCTCATAAGCCACTATAAAAATCTGAATTGAGATTTAATTTGTAATAGCATACATACAGCCAAGGAAAATTCAATAACATGGCCATATTTGGGTATGCAGTTATGCTACTAGCAGTTCTTTTCATTGTTTTTCTTTTGGTTTGCTGGTGGAATTTTAGAAACCCTAAAGTTATCTTGATCAATTGGCCTGTTGTTGGGATGATTCCACAAATGCTATGGAATTCATCTCAAATTCATGATTATTCAACCTATGTTCTTCGAAGAACTGGAGGCACATTTCGATTCAAAGGACCTTGGTTTAGTGGCTTAGATTTTATGGTTTTAAGTGATCCTGTAAATATTCACTACATTTTAAGCAAAAACTTCTCTAATTATCAAAAGGGTTCTGAGTTCAAAGAAATTTTTGAACCTCTTGGAGATGGTATCTTCAATTCTGATAACGATAGTTGGAGAATTCAAAGGAGATTAGTGTACTCTCTACTTAAAGACAAGAGATTTGAATTGACTGTAAAGAGTAGTATCGAGCAAAAGATTTTGAAAAGCTTATTCCTCGTTTTGGACAATGCTTCCAAACTTGGAGGTGAAATAGACATACAAGATGTTTTTCAACGATTCACGTTTGACAATATTTGTCGTTTGGTCTTAGGTTTTGATCCAACTTCCCTTTCGATCAAATTACATGATGTTCCTTTCGAAAAGGCTTTCGATGAAATTGAAGAAGTCATTCTTTATCGTCACCTTCTACCAACAAGCATTTGGAAGTTGCAAAGATGGCTTCAAATTGGCGAAGAGAAGAAGATGATTAAAGCATTGGGTACTTTTGGTGATTTTCTACAGCAATGCATCATAAAAAAGAGGAACCAATTAGCCCAACACAAGAATGAAATTGAAGGACTTGATTTCGACTTGTTAACATTCTTGTTGATGAAAGATGATAGTGAAGAAGAAAGATATCAAAGTGGAATCCTCACTAAATCAAACAAATTTCTAGGAGATTTAGCACTTAATCTCTTGTCAGCTGGAAGAGATACTATCGGTGCTGCTCTTGTTTGGTTCTTCTGGCTTGTCGCCAAACACCCACATGTAGAACAAAAGATTTTGGAAGAGATTAAAGAAAACATACAAGAAAATAAGCGGAAACTGTTCAGTTTTGAAGAGCTAAAGAAACTAGTTTATCTCCATGCAACTATATGTGAAGTTCTTCGACTATATCCACCAGTACCATTTGAGCATAAAATGTCTATAGGACCGGACATTCTTCCAAGCGGTCATCACATCCCTAAAGATATGAGAATTATATATTCATTATACTCAATGGCAAGAATGGAAGATATATGGGGTGAAGATTGCTTAGAATTCAAGCCGGAAAGATGGCTTTCGGAGCGAGGACAAATCAAACATGTACCATCTTATAAGTTCATAACCTTCAATGCAGGACCCAGAACTTGTATAGGTAAGGATTTGGCTTTTATACTATTAAAAGCAGTTGCTAGTGCTGTTATATGGAATTATTCTCTTCAAGTTGTTGAAAATCATCCTATTAGTCCTAAGGTTTCTGTCATTCTTTACATGAAAGATGGTCTGAAGGTTAAGGTATCTAAGAGATTTTCCTCTTGAAGCTCTAAGAGGGGAAAAAAGAAGAAGAAAACCCTATATCTCTCTCTCTCTCTCTATATATATATATAGGAAGTTATTCTCTTTATCTATCAAATTGTTTTTTATTCTTGTCAAAAATAAATTGAAATGAAAGTTGTGTTAATGTATCTATTGGAGGCTTCATTTTTTATTTTATTTTATTTATTATGTAGATATATACCAAAATATGATAAATAGAAACATGCAAAATTGTAATGGTAAACTCAATCCATTTGCATTCATACAAAACTAATTAAGTTTGAAAATTTTGAAATTAACAATTCAGATTTCAAGCAGATATATAAGTGCATGTGATGAGTATATTATAGAATCATATAATTTTAATTCTATAATATAGTTTTTCGATTAAGTTAAGTTACTTATTATAAAGTGTCAGTCTAATTGAGATATTTTTGTAGATATTTTTGTATATCATATCGTCTGATATCTACATTCTAGCCTTTACAAAAAAAATAATAAATTAAGTTAGTTTAGTATTTGGAGGTTGAAATTAATCTATTAATTTTGGTTTATAAAAGAATACTTAAGTTAAGAATGATGAGTAAGAGTAAAGATTGCTGTTAATCAAATTATATGAAAAAGAAAAAAAAAGAAAGGAAGAAAGTGCATGTGGATGCATCTAGATCATATGCCAAGCCAATAGCTAGGCAATATAAGAATCATCATAAAAATTTGAGAAGCATTTCCTTAAAGACAATGCAGCCGCAAAAGAAAAAGCCAAGTTTGATTCCTCGAAAATTTTTTTTCTAAGTGTTGGGAATCTCACAAGTGAAGACTCTATCTATTGATTACCTTCAATTCAAGCTCAAAATATTCTTATCTTTACTCTTATTATATGTTTGCTTTGTCAATTGAAAACTAGTTAAGAATTAGATCAAAAGAAAAGGGGTAATGAGGTTAAAATTAGATTAGATTATTACATTATCCATTCTTTAATTATTTTATTTGTCTTCTTTGGATCATGAGACGTTGTCCCATTAAAAAGAAAAATACCAAAGTGTACATTTCTCAATTGCCTAATTACTTAAAATCTCAAACTATACGGTTATTAATAATTTCATCAAATTTTTTCAGATTTTTCACAGAAATGTCTATATTTCATTTTTTTTAATAATTTTATCTCATTGTTTCAGATTTTTCATATAAATGTTTATACTTCAATTTTTCCTTAAAAAATAATTCAGCAACAAAAAATATAAAAAATGGTGTATCATTCTTTTTTGTATAAAATAAAAAAAAAATGAATTAATCAGTAAAACATTGTCATGTCTACACACAGTTTTGTGTATCGTAGCAATAAAATCAAAACTTTACTAGATAAATTCTAGAGACATGATGACTTAATTAATTTTGTTTTTCTATCAAAGAAAGAAGATAAAAATTTGAGATAAATATAATGAATTAGGGTTTTAGACAAACTTAAAATACAAAGATTTGATATTTACTTAAACACACCGTTTTGGGTGTGCTATTGCTGACTCTCTCTCTCTTTTTTTTTTTTTTTTTTTATTGTTTTACACACACACACAAAAAAAAAAAAAGTATACGTTATCAATAGACACCATGTTTGTATTTTTCGCCGCAGAATTTTATTTTTAAAAAAAAATTGAAGTATATGCATTTGGGTAAAAAATCTAAAAGAATAGGATAAAATTATTAAAAAAAAATTAAAATACAGGCATTTATGTGAAAAATCTAAAAGAATAGAATAAAATTATTAAAAGCTATATAATTGAATTTTTTTAAATAATTAGGCTTTTTCAACTTCATTATCAACATGATGGGGTGAAATTGCAATTAATTGTTTCTGTATTGGAATTTAAATAATAAATTATATAATAAGAATAATTTTTTTATATAAATTCTATCTACTAAATTTAAAATTTGAATTTAAGATTTTTTTTAATAAATAGTTTAATTGTTTGCTGGTGAAGTGTTTCTTTGAAGGCCTATACGTGAAATTGCAATTATAATTATTTCTAACTTATTATGTGGGATGAATGAAATGATGAAGTTGATAATATAATGTTTTAAAGTAATCCTATTATGATTATTTGTCTCGTAACATAAAAGTAAGTACCAGAAAAATCAATCAATTAGTAAAAGCTCGACACTTATTGGCTAAGTGGTGTACTCCAATTTTGCTACGAGACTATAAGAAATTATCTCATAATAATTTTTAAAAAAAAAAATCATAAAAAATCATTCATAATTAAAAATAATATATTTTAATGTGAAAAATATAAATATAAATTACATCAAAAAAATAAAATGAATTAAATTTATTTCAATATTCTTAAATCCGTTGATAAAGCATTAGAATAGACAATTTGACAAAAAATATATTTTGCTTTGTGACTATAAAGTCATAAATCAATTATCTTTATACCTTTAAATAAATTCGATTGTTTGAATATTAATAACAAATCTAAAATCATAAAAATATATTAAAAAATATAAATAATATAAAATAATTTTATAAAAGAAGAACAAACTACTTCTATGAAAGAAAAATAAGTAAATCTCATTGGTGGAACAATAAATATCTCTGAAAAAGGAAATAAAAACAAAACAAATAAGAATAAATTTACCTAAAAACGACAAAATAACAAATCGTGTAGATATGATAATATTGAATAGAAATATTTAAGTAAAAAAAAGAAAGGAACATAGAAATATTTAAGTAAAAAAGAAAAAAGAACCACCGCTAATATTCTGTTTTGATTAACAGTAAGTCAAAGAAAAAAAGAATCACCGCTAATTTTTTCTTTAAGAGGAAAAAAAAAAGAGAGGGCTAGGTATAACCTATATCTCAAACTATAATTTTAATATTAATGATAAACTTTTTAAATAGATAAAAAAAAATGAATTTTAATATAATACACAAAAATTAATTCAACATAATATAGAATTAAAAAAGAAAAGAAAAACTCCTAGCAATCAACATTATTAATTGTTTTCTTACCTATTCACCTAATAAAGTAATAAAAACATTTTTTTTAAAAAAAAAAAAAAAGAAAAGTGATTTATCTCCATTATAGATTTATAGTAAAATGCAAATAGGTGTCGGACCAAAATTAATTTAATTATATAAAAAGTAACAAATTAAAATTAACAAACAAAAATAAAGCATGGCAAACACTTGCCTTAATGTAAGTAATGATTTCCTAGATAGGAATGAGAAATAAAACCCCTAGAGAAATCCATGCATATAATAACCTACCATATATTAAACCAAAAATTTTGTTATTAAGACAAAATCTATGCATAATAATAATAATATCTTCTATTTTTTAGGAAGAATAATAACTAGATTTTAAAGATTAATTTTGGCAAATGAGTTTACTCGCACCTTATTTGATTTACATAGAGAAAACTTTTATCTATACTACGATATATATATATATATATATATATATATATATATATATATATATATATATATATATATATATATATATATATATATATATATATATATATATATATTCTTCTGATACTAAGTTAATGATTAATTATAATTTTAAAAAATATATATTTATTTTCGAAAAAATACTAAAAAGAAAAAAGAAAGAAGTTCATGGCGTTTGCTTCTATAAAAGGAAAGTTAAAGATTCAAATCTTAAGAATCGTAATTGTATTTCAAAATAGGCATTCAAGAAAATAAATAATAATATAAAAAATAAAGCAGAAATAAAGAAAGAATAGGAAGTTTGCTTCAACCTCAAACAATGGATACCCACAAATCCAACAAAAGCCTAACATTAACATGACATCCTCAAGCAACCACCACCCACAATATCTCCATCAAAGCACAACAACAATATCAGCTTCTTCACTACTGCCTAATAATAAGAATTTCTTTTTTTTATTGTTAGCAGTGGAAGCAAGGAGCAGAGTATATCATTATAGCCATGGAGGATTTTGTGGTTCAGAGTCTTTTCAATGGTGATAGAGAAGCTCAGATTCAAGCTGCCACTGAACTTGGTAAACTTACTACTAAGCAAAAGCATAAATTAGCTGAAAGAGGAATTATTTCCCCTTTAATTTCAATGCTTCAATCCCAAGATTATCAAACCATTGAAGCTTCTCTTTTTGCTCTGCTTAGCCTTGCCTTTGGCAGTGAACGGTAAGTTTTTTTCAATTTCTTGATGTAATTTCATGAATTGTTCGTAATATAAAAAATTAGTGGATGTTCATGTTTGATAACATTGCAGGAACAAGATTCGGATAGTGAAATCAGGAACTGTACCTGTATTGTTAGAGCTTCTCCAATGGCAGAATGAGACATTGACAGAACTTGTAATGGCAGCTTTATTAATTGTCTCTTCCTGTGCAGCAAACAAGCTAGCAATCACCTCCCATGGTGCTATCCCTCTAATTATTGGACTTCTCAATGGAGACTACTGTGAAAATTATGACATTAGCATACAAGCCAAGCTTGATGCAATATCTACAATTCACAATCTCTCAACTTGCCATCAGATTATTCCATCAATTGTCTCTTGTGGGATAGTTTTTACCTTGCTTCAAATAATGCATAGCTATGAAAAATCAACACAGTTAGCTGAGAAAGCAATGGCTCTACTTGAAAATATTGTCTCTCTATCAGAGAATGCACTTCTGCAAACGGCTAGTACAGGCGGGGCTATTCAGGCTTTAGTGGAGATGATTGAAGAAGGTTCTTTGCAATGCAAAGAGCATGCAGTGGTAATTTTGGTATTAATATGTCAGAGTTGTAGAGATAAGTACAGAGGATTGATTTTAAAAGAAGGTGTGATGCCAGGATTGCTTCAATTAAGTGTGGATGGAACATGGAGAGCAAAGGATAAAGCTCAAGAACTGTTGCTGCTTTTAAGGGATTGTGAAGAGTACGGATCAAGAGGAAAACAATTGAAACATGAACTTATAGAGCAGATTATGCAAGAAATTGATGCAGAAGAAGAGAGAACTGTCATGGGAACAACAACACTTAGGCTGGTAGAAGAGATGATTGCTAAACTCAGTACATGATCCATAATTGTTTCATTGTTTGTTTCAAATTTGGAGCAAGTTTTGATCTATAGCCTATAGGGTGCTTGTTGTAAATGTAGGGATTATTTGTACATAGGATTGGCTATGAGATTCTTTTGCTAACTTGGGAATGAGGAGGTACCTTTCACCGAGCTAATTTTATTTATTTTTTTTTTCCCCGAAATCTCAAATTCTTAAACTAACTCTAAATACACCAATCTTGATTCTTTTAAGATCCGTGTCAATAGCTAGTCATTTGAAATGATTGAACAACTAAAATTTAACATGATGCCTATTTTTATAATTTCACACTTGAAACTCGCATATAAATCCAAAATAATTTCAAATGATATCATACCCAAACAGAACCTTGGTTTTATTTCAAACTACAAGAATTGCACACTTGATACAGTCCTTAGTTTCATATTAACATGCGCATGATCCTTGCATGATAGTCTTATCATGTTTCTCAGAGCATAACATTAACTTGCCATATTACACATATCTAAACCATCAATTTGTGATATACAAACCACCGAATTTAAAATCTGAAGCTTAAAAAAGTATGCAACGAGCAAAACATCCATGGTGTATGATAAATCCTGTGATATCCTCTCAAATATAAATCACAACCATCCGTCACAGACCATCAATAGCTGCAAAGATATACCAGATGAATTTAATCAAGTACTACTTCAACGATTTCCAACATTAACATGAACATTCACCAAAGTATCATTCTAATAACAACATAATCTGTGTTGGAATCAAGAAATGAAAAGGAGTGAAGTCAATTTTCATCCTTAACGCCCAAATTTTGGTGGTATATATCCACCCATATAACAAAAACATCTGTGTTGGTCTCCCAAGAAGTTGTGATCTGGAGGATTATTTTCAGTCATTCAGTATTACTAGATCTGCCTGCAAAAAGCAAGGGTATGTGCACCCTCAAGCAAATACTAATACATAGTGTGTGGCATATTTCAGGCCGACCTTTTATATATACTATAGGCCACTGCAATAGTTGCAACTGCTCCAACCACAGCAACGGCTGCAAGAACATCGCTTTGCTCCAATGATGCTATCCAGTTTGATAGTTTACCTGGCCCCTTCTTTCCACAAACCTCAGTATTTTCCTTCAATTTCTTTTCTTCACTTAGTTCCAAACTTCCATCTCTGCAGCATGAAATACCACTAGCACCCTGGCAACAGCCACCTGCATTCTCTTTATTAACCTCAGTGAAGCTTTCATTGTGTTTCTTGCTTTCCTTCACATCTTCTCCGTTTGGAAGCTTTTGCTCAGCTAGTTTTTCACCCCCTTCAGTAGATGCCCCCATTTTCCCCCTGTAGTTGATTATTGTAAATCCATGTTCCTCAATGTATTAGAAGATGCTAACAAATAAGGAAATTAAATCCGTATAGTAAAAGTAAAGCATATTTTACTTTCAGTGAACAGCAAATATACACCAAAATATTCATGCAACAACAGAGAACTAATTTACCATATGGAATTAATTAGCATATCCTTGCAACAGCTTGAGGGTATAAAAAGCTACATGCAAATCACCCAATTATCTCCTTCAATGCCTGTCAATTGGAACTATTGAAGAAATTAAGTAAACTTTAACTCCAATCTTGTACAGGTCTTTCTACTTTATTTAAGGCTACATTTATAGAAAGGTCTAAGAAACTACCCTGTAAAACTCAGCTTAAAATCAGTGGAATACAAGGTTCAAAAGTGACCATTTCCTGAAACTTTACATCAAGGACCAAAGCAAATACTAGGTTTAGATCAAGAGACAGGCTTCAGCATCAAGCTACTTTATCAACTAGTAAAAGCTAAGAGAACTACTTAATTTTTAACAAAATCCAATATGACTGTCCTTAGATCAAAGGTAAACAATAAAGAACATGTCAACAATCAAACGAACAGTATAAATCTAGAGCAGCAACCATATACCATGTAAGGTAATTATTGACTTCAAAAACAGGAAAGAAAATCCACTTAACATGGTTCCCAAAACTAAAACCTAAACAGGATTAATATGTAATAAGTTACATCAGCAACACCCGAACAAAGACATTTTATGTGAACAGAACATGCATTTAAAGAGGAACACAAACCTCCAAATCCGTTTTATCACTTCTCCTTTCCCAATATGCTGATCTAGAATTTCAGGAACATCATCAGGTGTAACATAGCCATACCTGCAAGAACAGAGAGTTATCAACTTGCCTTGTAATTTGGACCACGGCAAGGAGAAACAAAAATCAGATCTTACCAATGGCCCATAATTTTTCCCTCTGGGTCTGGACTATAGATGATCAAGTTCCCAGCATATTTATGCCCTCCAATATGAGAGCAGGCTTTAATGAACACCTGATCTGTCAGCCCACGAGATTCAGTCCCTTCTTTGAGCTTTTCAATAAGAACCGGTCCACAAACACCACATCTCTTATCACGACTACCATGAGCACACACAAACACATATGAACCAGCAAGCACCTCCTGCACCCCATAAGCCCATGGCTTGCAATTCACAAGCACATCATCAACAAATCCATCGACATCTGTCTCCTTCAAACCCCTATGATAAAATAACACAATCTTAGAATCAAGATATAAAACTTTGAAAGTAGAGTGAAATCACATCTTTCTTTATTTCCAGAGAACATTACAGTCAGACTTATGAAAAAGAAATATATATATGAAGAAAAGCCTTAATCTTCAATTTAATGGCATGCTGTAATTTAATAGTCAGCAGCATCTAAATTTCAGCAAAGAAAAGGAAAAGCAAATCACAACTTAACCATAATTAGCTATATGCTTGAGAATATTTTCAAAAGTAAGAACAAATAACTTCAAAAAGCTTTCCAGATTTATCAGAATGCAATAACTCCAAAATAACACATTAGCTGAGACTCAAAGAAACGAGACACCAAAAAATCCTTGTGCTTCTTTGACATTTTATTTTCTTGAAAGCATTACAATCTCATCATCTCACGCTAATCAATTTAATTTTCATAATTATCTAAGGAGTTAAAACAACTGTTCACCCACAACAGAAAATAAATTTGTAAAAGCGTAAAACCATTTCTAGATGATTTGCGTAACAAGAAAAATGAAAAGTCAATACACATAAAGCTCATAAAATCTTTTAGTTTCTAATCATTCTCACCAAATCACTAGAATATCAAATTGTGCTAATTCTAAATTATTAGCATCTGAAACTCATTGAGCCCAAAACGCAGCATATCATATGCATAGAAGTCAAAAATCAGCCATCTCAATCAGAACCATGTTAAAGTCAAAATATCACTAAAAGATACCTTTGATTTTAAATTTCACTACTCCAAAATCCAAAACCGCACTTTCGATAAATCTTCATGTGACCAACCATTTCCAGAAAAGAAAAAAAAAATTGTATAATCTCAAACTCGAGAAAGATAAAAGGCCAATAATCGAACATTAACCTTCCTAGTTTAAAATGTAACGATTCAATCAAACTCAGCACAATCTCAATCTCAAAACTCACTTGTATTTGATCATGTCAGGAAATATCAACACATCTCCATTCTCAAACTCGGTCCCCTCGCGTCCCTCGCATATCGTCACCCTCGTCTACAAAAAACGAAAAATGTAATCAATCGTTAAAAAAAAAAAAGTGAAAAAAAAAAAGCTAATCATGGCTATTACTACCTTAATGGCGATATCGTTTTTACGAGTTTTTAGGGCGGAGGATAAGAGCTTAGGAAGAAGATCAGTCTCGGACTCCTCAACACGTGGTAGCCACGCATCAGGACTTTTGAAGCAGAGAAACACATGTCGATCATACTGATCCACAGTACCGGCAAGGTTACTCTTGTACATCTCCGGTCGAGTGAAGCCAAACTTGGAATCTTCATAGGCGGAGATTGCCGTAGAAAGATTATCAGAATCCGCCATTGAAAACGGAACTAAGCTTATTCCAATTCTTCTGTTAAGAGCTAGGGTTCTTCGTGGTTTTTGAAATAGAGAAACAGAGTGAAACGAGAGAAATCGCTTCGGAGGAGAAGGGAAATGGGAAACCAAGGGTGTGAGAGAGCGGGCAGGGTACGCAATACGCATTGGTCGTTTTGGGTTTGTAATTGTTTATTATTGGGCCCCTGGGCTTGCGGCGTAAGATAAAAGCGCGGGAGGAGCGTGGGGAACACGCGAATGTGGAAGAGATGGAGAGGAGGTGGTTTGGTTCCGGAGTGGGTTAGACTTGAAAGTTTGTTAGACAATAAAGGCCACATGATATATTAAATTAAAATATCATTTTAATAATTTATAAAATTGTAAAAGTTAAAAGAATAATATTTACATCCACTCTTTTATTTCACTTTTGGCTATTAAATCTCCTTTTTTTTTATTGAGTTTTATTTGTCATATTTAGTATTTTAAAAAGCACGTCTGTTATCAAATCAATTAGATTATTAAATTATTGTTCAGTCAGTCTCATAAGTTAAACTAATAATTTGATAAATCTTTTTTTTTTAATTTTTTAATTTAATTTTTATTAATAGAGATTTGATTGACTAAAAATAGTTAATAATCAATTAAAACTCATTAAAAATTAGTTTAATAGAAAATTTAATTTTTAAATAAATTGAGCCAGACTAACCAACGACTCTTAATTGAATTCAATTTTTAAAACAATGATCGTATTTACGCAGATTAAATTTTGATCAAATGTGATAATATTTCACTTAAAATATATATATCCACCAATTCAATTGGATTCTGTCCAATTGATCAAAAACAAAAGATTCTATCCAAAATTAAATTTGAGAGATATAATGGATTACCTTCGACTCAATCCAAACACGAATCCGAATTTCCAAGGTCTATGTCAACCCAGGCCCATGTAACTGGCAATTAGTACTAGTTTGAAACTTTTAGGTAAACTTAAATCAGTGATTGGAGCGTGAAGAAGGAAGCGCGTGGAAAGTAGCTGATGATTTAATTTGACCCTTTAGTTTTTCTTTTTCATTGGTCACTAATAGTTAAGGAACGATGTTAGGGTGACAAGAGGGTCCCAGAAACGTCCAAACAGATACTTTGTATCAGAGTACCAGTCCAGCTTTGTTACTAATTTGATGAAGTGGCATGCTGCGGTTAGGCCTTCATATTTAAATAGTTACAAACAATAACTTTGATGTCTGCTTGTTAAAAAGTCAATTCCTTTCTTTAGGGGGATTGTACGTCATTTATGAGCAACAACAAATTATTTGTAAGATGTAAAAAATAAATTTCTATAAAAAAAACTTTGCATTTGATTTTCAATTTTAAAGCCAGCTAAATTAAATTAGTTCTGTTTTGGTTTTTTTTTTTTTTTTTTTTTTTAGCTCATTAATGGAAAATATCGAATAGAATATGCATTTTCAACTTTCTAATTTTGATTTTTAAGGTACTAATAATTTAATTTCCTTTCAAAAAAAGATTATAATTTATTTTATATAGAAAATAATTAAGATTATAATCTTTGAATGACAATAATTATTTTATATCATAAATCACTGTAAATATTTTTAAAAAATTAAGAAAAATATAATTTCACAATTATTTAAATTAGACACATTGAAGCACAGCTCAGCTATAAGTGTATATTCACCTTAACAATAAATTCAAAATAAATTCTCCATTTATAATATTCAAAAACATTACTTAAATTGAAAATCAACATTTAATAAGCACATTCAACTTTTCAATTAACTTACAATTCTTATCTATAATAGATATATAAGTTTATCTCGTACACTAATTCAATAAGTGATAAAAGATTTTAGTAAATATGATTTTTTTTATCTATTTTTTACCTTGTGAAAAGACATTAATATCATTTTTTATTTAATATATTATTATCTTATTGAATTGATATATACATTCAGTGCAGGTAAAATTTTTTTTCTCTAATGATAGTGCATTTTCTAATACTTCAAAAAAAAAAAAAAAAACTTATCAATCAAATTAATTCTCAAGATTTATTTTGTTTTGAATTTAAATACAAGCAAACTACAATAACAATAATAATAAGCAACCTGATTTTGAAGTTTCTTTTAAGCGCAATAAACGCCGTGTGGAACTGGGTGAAAGCTAGCAAATCTCTCATTGATGACGTATGCTCTTACGAAAACAATGGTTTGTGGGTCTTCAAGCTTCGGCTACACTGACTTACAGACCATGAATTTCTCTATCATATCTTAATTTGTGTTTTAAAAAACGGACTGGTAACCCTACCAGTCAAGCCATCAGTTCGCAGATGAATCGGTGAGTTTGTAGTTCAATCAGTAAATCAACTTGCAGTTCAATTGATAGTTCAATTGGTCTGGCTGATAAAATAAATCCCTTTATTTCTCTCTTTTTTTTTTATTTTTTTACTGATTTCTATTAATAAATGTTCAACCGATCAAAATCAGTCAAAAAATGATTAAATCATAAAATTTAGTTTTTTAATTAAATTGAACTGGACTTTTTAAAACACTAATCCTAATAACAATAGCAGTTCTTTTTTTTTTTTTTTGAACTGATAATTAATCTGCTTGAGTTGATATTCAATGATTTTTTAGCATTCTGATTCTGATATTATTAGCAAAAATTTGTAAAGTATAAATTTTTTTTGTAATTTTAAAATATAATAAATTCCGATTACTTATAAGTCTCAGAATATCCCTCTGACTGTCCGATGTTGAATTTTCCCCACACCAGATAATTAATTGAAACACAACTCAATTGAAAATAATAATAATAATAATAATAATAATAATAAAATCAAAGCTTATGGATATTAAGAAACTATACATTGAGTGAAACTAAGCAGAGGAAATAATTTTGATAGAAATGAAATAGCAGCAATTTCATTTTCCTCAGTTAATGGCAATTGCATTTCCTCAAGTGCTGTTTATCATAAAAACTTACAAGTGCCTATCATGGGAACAATGCATTTTGTATCCCTTTGCAATTGAAGAAGAATCATTCACGAGTGAGGCTATAGAAAGCAGCTGGATTGAAGAATGAAACCAATCACGGAAATCAAAAGAAATCAATCTCTAGATAATTACCTGAAGGCTTCACATCTACACCAGGCACATTCCCTGCTGTGGGTGCTTTTTGCATATCGGATCTCATAAGAATATCCATCATAGCTTGCTTTGGCACCTCTGGGGGATTCGTACATCGAATGAGTGCCCAATTCACACTCTGAAAAAATGGATGTTGTTTTATTTCAGTAGCTCCACGCCTATAGGCAAGACGATGTTGTGGTTCTTTAACAAGTAAACCTCTTATCAAATCCTTAGCTGCAAAACTCACAGGAGGTGATTCTGGAAACCTTAGTGGTTGGCCAATTACATTAAACAATGTTGCCCGATTTCCTGCCCCCTTGAAGGGAGTTTTACCAAACAAAAGCTCATAAAGGAAGATCCCAAATGTCCACCAATCTACAGCACTGCCATGCCCTTCTCCTTTAATTATTTCAGGTGCCAAGTACTCATGTGTACCCACAAAGGACATCGATCGAGCATTTGTGGGTTCAGCAATCAGCTCAGGGAGGGGGCTTACTTGATGATTCATCTCATTCTTCGCCTTTGCCTTTTTATTTTTCTTGGACTTGCTTGACAAGAACCGTGGTCCAAAACACGCTGGTTGGATGCAATCCGTCTGGATTACACAAGTTGGCTCAATACAAGCAGGCTGCACACAATATGCTGAATTCTTTGACTCCAAGGTTAAGTGTGATGATTTGACCAGAGTTGGACAGACAAAACATCTTAGAGAGAGGTCAAAATCTGAAAGCATTATATGCCCATCTTCCCTCACCAAAACATTCTCTGGTTTGAGGTCTCTATAAATGATCCCAAGCATGTGCAAATACTCCAACGCAAGGAGAACTTCTGCAACATAAAATCTGCAAAATGACAACAAAAATCAATGGACTAAAATTACGAGTAACGAATGATAAAAAGAAATGCAGCATAACAGTAATTTTAACATTTATTAGCAAAAGGGCATCCTCATGTTTATTTTACTCACCCCTCACCAGCATGAGTTTTTTTTTTTTTTTTTTTAGGGGTACCAGCATGAGCTATTTATGCCTATCTACTAAAGAAAAAAATCTTTATCAAAATGTCCTTATTTGAACTCCCCATTTGCTAGTTGAGTTCAAACTTATATTAGTTACTAATAAATAAACTTTTCTTCCAGGTAATAGATCTACAAAAATAATAAAAACTTTTTTCTTTCATCATTATAATAACAATAAAACTTAAGACGAGAAGCTTGGAACACAAGAATCAAAAGAGCAATAATACAACTTGTATTAGTTATAATTGTTTGAAACCATTGCAATATCCGAGGAAACAGAAATCATATATTATTGAAGGCAGGGACAGCAGAATCAGATAGATGTCAAAGCTAAGTTGACACCAGTTGAAGCATAGAGATTAATGTGAACAACTGAAAAAGGTATGCTAAAACCTAGAAGGCAGACCATTCAATTAGCTAAGGAGCTATGCTTATAGCGGCAACATAGTCAAAGCAGAAAAGCTTATCATAATATGGGACCTTGTTATGTTTGCAGAAACAAGAATTTCTATGCAACAATGAAACTTCATGGGTAGATAGGATTTATAACAGGGGGTATATTTAAGAGCTTGATAAGCCTATTTCACTTATTAGATTCAAGAATTCAAATGATAAGTGCCAGCTAGCTATTTAGATGTGTTCATCTTGCTTCCCAAATATAGAACCTAAAATTTGAAAAAATAAAGAAGAACAGAAAACAAGGAGAAAAGGAATATCAAGTCTCAAAATTTCCTTTGGCAAAAAATAATTTTACTTGAAAACTATAGGGTCAACAAAACAAAGAGCAAGAGGAAGGAGGATAGGATTCCTAACCTAGCAGCATGCTCTGGAAAGTACTTCCCCGGTTGCCTTTGCCGGAGTGCATGCAGGTCTCCTCCAGGGCAGAACTCCATCACCAAGCAAGAGAACTTTTCTGTCTCAAAATGTGTATACAAAGTGGGTAAAAATGGATGATCAAGGGATTGCAGTATCTCTCTTTCAGTTTGAGCCCTTGGAAGTTTCTTCCGAGCTGCTAGAGCTGCTTTATCCATAACTTTCATTGCAAAATAAGTTCTTGTACCAGTCAACTCTGATAGATAAACACTGCCGATATCTCCACATCCCAGTCTCCTCAACAATTTAAAGTGATGCAAACCCAATGCTCCCTCACGAGATCGGACGACTTGAATTGCTTCCCATCTTATATCATTTGCTTTGTGGGGCTTGTACAAGGCACCAGTTAAACTACTGGAGCTGCTTTCATCACTAACATCACTATCTGTGCTGCCTCTATAGATACTTGTCTTCCTGCTCTCCATATCATAGGAGTTACTTATATCACCACTTTCAGTGGGTTTCTCAATTGAGCTTGCTTCTTCACTAGCTTCCGTGTTGGTGAAACTTTGTTTTGCTTCTGCAAAAAGAGTGGCAGTGTAGTTTGAAGGACTAGAACAAAAGCTTATGGCTGAATGACATGCAGCGTGGTTGTTCATTATCACTGCATCTCCTTCACATGTACCTGAGACAATACTTTCTGATTCAAGTGAGCCGCTTGAATTAGAACTCTCGGGTTCATCAATAGGATGTTTGGTAAAAGATTTAGCGTCTACCATTAAAACCTTCTTCTCAGGATAACTTTCTGCTAATTGATTAAGAACTTTACTTGAGCCAACAAATTCAGATTTATTCTTATGAGGACTGTAAAAGTGTTTCGCCATATTGGGCAATTCTTCACGTTGCATATCATTCACTGTTACGTAGGAATACTTCTGATTTACAATAGAACCATTAAGATGCTTCTGATGAATTCCAGCATAGGAAGTAGTAGAAGCTCCTTCATATCTAGATTGTTTTGTGGAAGGAGGCCTAGAAGGGCCAGAAGCCACAGATGTCGATGGAGAAATATTCCCTATTGTAGAAGTTGAACTCTGAGTCTTCAATGAAGGATCAACTCCATTACCAAATGACTCCATTAAGCAACTTCGCACCAACGCTATCACAGCACAATCCAATCAGGCATAACAATCTTTATTACTGGAGCTATGAATGAAAACCAAGCCATTAATGACATAACCTTCAAAATAAATAATCTTTATATCTAAAATCAAGGAGCTGTTATAATTACTATGCCTAGACTAATACAGATAAAGACATTGATATATTCAAACAAGCGAAACAATAATTTGTGGAATCCGCAGATGCAATACCAAATCATCAAAACAATAATAAAGAAAACTCCAAACATAGCGGATATAACAAGATGTCATTGCGGTAGAAATCAAGATATACATATATACGCATATATGAACCGTTACGTCATATATAATTAAATAAATGCCAAAATCCAACCCTATAAGCATTGAAAAGACTAGGATTTCTGATATCCCATCAAAATCCAAAAATTTGCATTGCTTTCCCCAATCAGAAACCACCATAAACAACTTATTCCTCAACAACCCAATTGCTCAAAGGAGTAATATAAACGACTGGCCTGTTCACCAGCCAAAAGAACTTCTTCTAGAAAGTGAAATGATCAAATTATTCATATATATATTTAAAAAATAATGGAGGAAGAAGAAGAAGAAGCTAAGTGAGAATTCTAATACAAGCAAGTTTCTTTTGTTAACAGTTATTAAAGCTAAGTAAATTAGAAAAGTTTAAAAAAACAAATTAGAAGATACCCATTAAAGAAAAGAAGCAAAAGAGCTAAATACCTGATTAAACAAGGAAGAAGAAAATGCAGAGGAAGCAATCTTGCATGACTGAGAAAAAAAAACAATTAATTAGTAAAAATGAGTCATAACTCATAAACAGAGTCAGAGAAAGACCCCAAAAGGCCAAAAACCACACCTCACAAAGAAAGAAAAAGTGAAATAACTTTGTGAAGGTGTTGTTTGTTAGTTAGTTTGTGGCGTTTCTGTTTCCACCATGAATTTTCAGCTCTTCTTCAGATCCGATCCAAACAACAAAGAAAGAAAGAAAAGAAAGAAAAAAAGAAAGCAAGAACCAACAAAGAAAGAATGAGAATAATTATAAATGATTTTTTCTATTCTAATTTTTTATTCTATTTCTGTTAATTTTGTCGCCAAATTTATTCATATATTAATTAGAGAAAATAAAACCCAACTTCACAAGCAAAGAATTATATAATAATAATAATAATAATGCTAAATTTTTTTTACCAAAGAATAATAAATGCTTAAATTTTTTTTATATCCTTAAATTTTGTTTTCAGATTAATTGTTTTTCCCACTCTTAACTTTTTTTTTCATAATTGATTTTAACAATATCTATTAAAAAATCAAATAAAATTACGAAATCAAATTACGAGTTAGATGATATGAATATTAATAATATTTATTATTTCTTAAATCTAAAATGAGTTAAAATTAATTAAAAATTTACGAGTGAGATAATATGAATATTTAAAAAATTTGTTATTTTTTAAATTCAAACTTAGGTCATGAAAAAATTTGAACTAAAAAATGTTGGATTTTACATATAATTTCAGGATGTTCCAAAAGCTAATTATTTTTTTCCTATGGGAAATTATTATTTCTCTAATTTTTATTTTTCACTAATTAAGTGGACATAGATTGGGCCACCTCACTCATTATATGCAAAGTGCCCCCACCATTTATGGCTATTTACTAAATGGCTCTTTTATTATTTTGTTTCTTTTTCCTTTATTTTTGATATTATTGGTTTCTTGCTTTTTTCACTAATTCTTTATTATTTTTATTTCATCACTTAAGGAAAAAGGGAACTTCAACATTGGGTCTAATATAGCATTAAGTGGAGTTTTTTATAATCCTATGTATGTGTTGGTTAAATGTCAATTTTATTCATAAAAAAAAGGAAAAATTAATGGAATAAAATTTTATTGGTTGAAATAATTAGACAAAAATTTTAATATTGAAATAATATTGTACTATGAAGCACATTTTCAAATAATTAGTTCACTAGTCACATGAAAATGAACAAATCATAATTACAATAATAAATTAGATTTTATTATATTCATAAAAAATGAAGTTTTTAGATATTAATTTTTATTTTATAAAATATTAATATTTTAAATTTACAAATAAAAAAAAAAGTATAATTGGTTGGTCTTTTTATTTTCTTTAAGGATGTGAGAAGTGAAAGGTATCGTACTCGAAATTCGAAAAATATAAATAATTATTATTAATTTAATGAAAAATATTAAAAAAAAAACTATCTTTTATCATATAGTCCAATATTTTTATGTTGAATATTTCTCTTGAACGATCATTAGGCTTTTCTTATCAATCGATAATTATTCTCATCATCTTTTTCCATTCATTTGTTTAGTTATTTTAATAAATTCATATATTTTATAGATATGCTTAAGTGATATGCTTTTAAGTGTTTTTGTTTTATGAGA
Organism: Reutealis trisperma; assembly: GCA_947687605.1. Taxonomy (NCBI): domain Eukaryota; kingdom Viridiplantae; phylum Streptophyta; class Magnoliopsida; order Malpighiales; family Euphorbiaceae; genus Reutealis; species Reutealis trisperma. Next base: position 977,811 of record CANTUT010000032.1, read on the forward strand.
AAATTTGGCCAGGATTTGGAAATTTGCTAAGGTGGAGATGTGTGATTTTTTCACTTTGGCTTGATTTTCAGATCTCACATTAGTAAGATACGAGAAATGGAAAGTAATTTTTTATTATAAATTAAGGTTTTTATTTCTTTTGTAAAAACATTCCGAATGAGTTTTTGTTGTTGAGATGTTTTTACAAAAGAAATTAAAGCTTAATTTATAATAAAAAATTACTTTTCGCATCTCTCATCTTACCAATGTGAAATTTGTAAATCAAGCCAAAGTTAAGGAACCTCCACTTGGCAAATTTTCAAATCTCAACCAAATTTTCTCATATATTGCTGGGATATTTTTACAAAGTAAATGGAAACTTTTTTTTATAATCCAAATAAACTTCTCATTTCCCCACGTATAGCCGATGTCGGATTTGGGAAACAATCAAAAGTCAACATTATTTGTTTTGTTGATTTTAGTTTATTTTATGAGAGTTCTCATGTCTTTTTCCATAAAATTATATAATTCTTTTAGTAAATGTTTGAGATTATTTTAGAGCATTGAGATTAAAATATAATTTAATATTGATTTTCAGGCTACTAGACTCGTTTAAAAACGAAAGAATCGATTTATGGCCGATATTTACCATCAAATAAAATGCATTTTTCACTGAATGGCTATATAAAATGAAATATTTTCATACATTAATCACGAAAATACCAAGTATATATATATATATATATATATATATATATATATATATATATATATATATATATATATATATATATATAAGAAATAAGCTAAGTGGTAGAGTCCAAATGTCATCATTATTGTTAAACTTCTCAAAGCTTGTCTCTCAACTGGGAGTACCAATGGCAATGGCGGAGGCAGAGGCAGGCTTTGATATTCTCATTTCCATTTTATGAATAATCGAGATAAAAATGGGGTGAAATAAATTTAATTTGGGGCAGATACAAAGTAGAGATAAAAATCTCTATTTATATTTTTTATAATTTTATTAATGTTAAAATTTCATAATTTATATATTTTGATAAAATATAATCCTTATTTATGTTGAGTTTTATATATTATTAATTAATATTTAAAAATAATAATATAATTAAATACTCAATGATATAATTTTAAAGAATATATATATATTAATTTTATGCAATCGATGTGAGGATCAAAGCGGGACGGGAATACTCAATCTTATCGTCGCCCCATTACCATAAGCGGAGCAAGAATTCTCCATCAAATTTGAAACAGGACTAGATTCTTCATCGGAGAGAATCATATTTTATTATCCCTAATATGGAGCCATATTGCTTTAAAGGTTTAGCCATTTGGGATAGTAAATTAGATGATGATTTACATTTTCTTCTCTATGAGCACTAAACTTGATTATTTTTATAGGGTTACAATATTCTCATTCCTTCAAATTATTTTCATATTTCAGCTTTTTTTTAGAGTATTTAATACTTAATTGTCAATTTAAACCATTTATATTATAAATAAATTTTAACTATTTTTTTCTAAACATAATAAATACATAGAAAGTGTCACCTCTACCTAAATTTTTTTAAAATAATAAAAATTAGTTGTAAAAATAAAATAAATTATTTTATAATAATTTTTAAAACCAAAAATAATATTTTAGATTTAAATAAGAATTTATTATTGTCATATAAATTCATAGATAATTTTTAATATTTAGTAACAACTGTTACCATCTAAAGGAGCTCAACCAAGCCTAAAGTTACCCTCATTACCTATAAGCTCACTATCATTACAATTGACCAATTACGATTATTAAAGTAAATTCAAGGGTGTTACTTATAAGAGATTTTTTAGCCATTGATGATAATGCGAGAGCATATACTTGTTAATTTCACTATAGGACTGTTATATTTTTAAACCAAATTTGAAAATTTATATATATAAGTGAAGTTATTAAGTAAAGAATAAGAGATATAAAGTGCATTTAAATGAAATCTAAACTCCAAAATTTCAAATTACTCTTACTCTGTTTTTTAGAACAACTTGTATTCACAATAAAATATTTTTGTGTTCATTCATGCAAAATTATTAAGCTCTAATTCCTTCAAAGGTAATAGTTTTATATTATTGTTGAGACATATTAAACTTCAAATCCTTTGTAATTGATTAAATGTTTGGGTGCAATTAGGGCCGAACTGAAATAAAAAAATCAAACCAAACCATCTATTTAGTTCGGTTCAATTCGATTTATTTAGTGTATTGATTCGGTTCGATTTTAAAATGAAAAATTGAATAAAATTTTAGTCTAATTTTAATTTCTACTAAAAAATTTTGATTTTAGATGAATTGAGAGATAAATAAAATTTAAATGAATATATATATTGGAAAATAAATAAATTTAAATGCTTTATTATCATTATTATAGGAAATTGAGTTTTTCTTTAATAAAATGAATTAGTATTAATTATTGATTGACTTGTATTTTTATTTTAAGAGTGTATATATATCATTTTATTATAGTAAAAAATGTTAAATAGTCCAAACCAACCAATCAAACAGAACCAAACTAAAATCTTTTGATTTGGTTTTGTTTTTATGCTCAAATCGATTCAGTTTGGTTTGGATAAAATGAGATTTTAGTTATTTCAGTTCGATTTAAAACCAAACTGATTGTTTACTCACTCCTAAGTACAATATTAGAAATTTAGTGTAAACAGGTGAAATTTCAAATCTATTATGGGTGTAAGAGTTGTTGAGCATAAACCCTAAATAGTGGAATTATAAATCAAGAATTTAAGAAAAATGGATGTAGAAGAAAAGTTTACTCCGAATCATTATATAGTTGGCGATAATATATTATTCACTGTATCTTTTTATTTTTATTCTGCTACATGTACTTAGTTTATTGCATATAGGCTGAAAAATTACATTAAATTTTGAAATTTCTATTCACCCGCTCTAAGAGTATTGCCATATAATGTGCAACAAAAATATTTAAAAAGTTTAAGAATAAAAATTTGTTTCTAAGTAAAAAGTGTAGATAGCATAATTAATATTCTACAAATTATTTGAAGAGTAATTCTTTTAAATTTCTGATAAAACAAGTGATATATATATAGAGAGAGTTTTATTACTTGAATATTTAGCATATTTTTTTTAAGTTTTATAAGATTACGAAATAAATTCATAAATTTTGAGATTATATTTACATATATCATAAAAATTAAATTTTTATTTATTTTTTGAAAAAGATAAATAGTTAAAAGTAAGAAAAATTGTTAAAAATGACATTTAAATAAAATTAATGACATTCAACTTACAATTGAGTATTAAATACTCTAAAAAAAATGTGAAAATGTGAGAAGAATTTGAAAGAGGGAATAGTCCGTCCTATTTTTATAATCTTTTCGTATATTTATTGATAAATAATTAAATTATCCCCCACTCTTCACATAGAAAATAAAAAAATAAAAGAAAAATGTTGTATAATCCAATATTTTCATTCCAACTGATGTGGCATTATTGCATTGAAAAATATTTTATATAATATATTTTTGAAAAAAAAAATTAGTAAATAAGATAATAATACATTAGTTGGGATAAAAATATTGGGTTGTATAATATTTTTCAAAATAAAAAAGACAACAAGGTTATCTATGCACTTGCATTGGCAATATCAAAATATTTAGGATTCAGATTCTATGTAGTTTAGTGTTTAACACTCCTATTATTATTAGTAATCACATGGGTTTAATTTAATTAACCACACCAATATTATTATTATTAATTATATTAACCTTATTCGAGAAAGGCGGGAGATCTCACATGCATGCCCGTGAACTCGGCAACAAAAGCACGTTGCCGGCTGTCTTGCTCCGGCGCATGATAATAAAATGCGCCTACAGTGAAGTTAACTAAGCGCACTCCGGCTAATGATTAATGACATGAACTGCTTGCCAAATGCCATTACTTTTCTCAACTATTAATTAATTAATATTAATACTATTAATTAAAGGATAAAACAGTCTTTTCACTATGGGCTCCCTCCCCTCTCCACGCCACACTTTACAGGCCCAATTTGCTACGACCGGTCAAGACATGTGGGGACCACCCTGTCACGCTGGATGGTCCCACCACCCCCCATGGACATGTTTTTGTGGGACCCAGTAGAGATTGTAGGGCAGACCGTAGGCACATGGTGGTTGAGTAGTCCGAAATGGGTCCTACTGATCGAACGGTGTTGGAATGGAGATCTTTATTGGATTAGTGATGTCATTGAACAATTCTAGCCGTTGATCATAGAAGAGGGAGATTTCTAGTGGGGTCAAAGGAGGATTTTGTTATGGGGGGTTTAGATTTTGACACGTGTAATGATTGGGTGGGTCATGAGACAATGTCCCCAAAGTTGTGGGGCCAATGTTACCAATCACATAAGCATGTTTTGGAACCATCATTTTCAGAGTGCAATGTACCATATCATTCTCTTTTAGGCATAGAGTACAACACTCACACCCAGGCTTTGATCCTTTCTGACACAGTTCCTCACATAATTTCTGAATTTTTTAATTTAATATTGATTATTACACTTTTTTCTTAATACAGTACAATGACTGAAATAGATTACACAAGGTGGAATAACATTCTTTTTTTTTTATCATCCTTTATTAAATTAAATTGATAATAATTTTTTTTACTTTTAACTTTCTACAGCATTAAAGAGAGTAAAAAGACCAATCAAATTCCATATGATATTTCATTTCAAAGTTTATCCCATCATAGTTTATTAAATTTTTAAATATAGTCCATGTTCACAATATTTTAAAAATTGAACTGTATTGACTGATTTAACCGATTGAATTAAAAACTATTGATCAGTTCAGTTCAGTTTACTTAAAAATCAAATTTCTAGTTAAACAATCCCTTGACTGATTTTAACTGATTTTTAACCAATTAAATCTCTATTAATAGAAATTAAACCAAAAAATAAAAAAAATAAAAGATTTTATTTAATTGATTGGATTGCCAAACGATAACTTGACCAGTCCAATTCGATTTTTAAAACACCGGGTGTTCACTCAACACTACAGTTTACAAAATAAATCCCTATGAAGCATACTTTCACACACTTGTTAACAATTTTATCTTTGTGCACAGCTAAAGATTGAATTGTTAACTACGGAAAATAACTAATTCATCGAAAAATCGAATTGCTTGTATTAAAATATACGATTTTTAATCAAATCATGCGGTTCAACCATCATACTATAAAATTTTAATTTTTATATTTTTACATGTATTAATATTTATTAAGTAATTTTTTTTTATTTTTAAATCATTAATTACATATAAAAATTACATTTAACTATATTTTTATATAGTATTTAGTTATAAAAAAAATTATATAATTTTATTATTAAAAACCTACTATTGAACTTTCATGTAAAACAACTGACAAGAGTTGTGCATATTATATTTTGAATATATTTTGCAGTTTCCTATTATATATATTTATATATATATATATATATATATATATATATATATATATATATATATATATATATATATATATATATATATATATATATATATATATATATATATATATATATATAGCACATAAACCAGCAATTATAGGATGGGGAAAGACACTAAATTCAACTCTTAATTCTTATTGTTCCCCTAATCCTAATAAATACAAAAAAGAACTAGTAATCAATAATATAGTTATCAGTTATCACCGAGAGTTAGCAATGACAACATGTACATTTCAAGGAAATATAGCAAATGTTTTGATGATTGAGCTAAGTCCCTGCATATCAAGGCATTATTGCATGTAGGGATTAGCAAGAAAAGGTGTAAAATTTCAAGATTGTTCTAGCAAATTCTCTAAATATAAGTTCAAGATGTATCTTCCTGTAGATAAAACATCTAGCCTCTTCTCACTAGGTTCGTACTTACCCTTCCGGAGCTGGTATCGATGAGTTACAGCAGAAATGGTATATGCTTGGCCTTCGATAGTCACACTCTCCCCACATTGCAAGTTCTGCTACACAAAGATACAAAGGCACAACAGGAACAAACGTAAGAAAATTTGAATACTACAATATATATATAATAATTTAATCAAATTATATTGGGCCTACCTACCCATTTGAATGAACAAACAAACTAACACAGATAAGATGACAGATGGATTATCCAAATTTTTGTTTGTGGCACAAAGAATTTAAGAGAAGGGTCTACATTTCATTCTATAATGCAAAATCATGGAAGCAGATCTGACAATTACAATTCATTGAACAAAAAGGATTGTTTCCTAATTGGATCCCATATGGGGACCATTATTATACTCTTATTGTATTTTGGAATAGCAAGAACTCTTCCTCCTAAGCTAAATATTTAGAAGTACCTAAAATCAGCAGGGAAAAACCAACACATCTTTAGTAATTACAGAACCCATATCATCAAACTTTAATATTATCTACAAACAATAATGTATTAAACTTTTCCCCGCCCTACTCCAACAAGTTGTGATGTCTTCAATTACAGAAGCATATGTCTATTTGGGATGCCCCCCAGCTGTGGAAACCAGGATAGCAGAGAAAGAACATGTATCTCAATCCTATCCTCTTCTTTTTCCTTTACCTTTAAAGTATCTCAATCCTATCCTCCTCTTTTTCCTTTACCTTTAAAGTATCTTTTATGGATAAGAAGGTGAAAAACACATTGGAGACTCGAACCCTTGTCCGTTTAGCAGCCTCCAACTTTCTTTTCACAATTCCTTTTCATACAATATATGTCATTCAAACTTTATCTCTCGTCTCTTCTTATTTGGAAGGCATTTCATTACCTTTTCCTTCATAGTGCAATTATGAGGGCATTATTATGAAAATTTCTTAGTTTTGATTGATAACAGCAATTTGTACAGTGGACCCTGTGAAGGTAGAAATGAGTGAGGCCATAAGATGAACATGAGTATCTCTCTCCTACAATTTGACAACTACCAGCCAATTCTCATTGCTGGAAGTGCTTGAATTACAGGCTACCTGTCTGCAAAAGAATTTTATTAAAGAGGTATATACATGACATTGATACAGCTTCTCCATGTTCTGCTAATAATGTAGAGACAGTTGATCATTTATTTGTTGCGTGTTCTTTAGCTAAAGAATTCTACGAGTCACTCCCAACTTTCCAATTTCATGACTCGCACGCCAGCTGGAACATTTCAGTTTTGGCTTGTTGCCGCTTTTGGAAGATGGAAAGAACTAAAGGAGGATGATCAGTTATGCAGACTATGGATATTTAGTGTGGCATATTTGGAAAGCAAGTGTTTAATGAAAAGACATCGGCATTCAACTCAATATAATTACAAAAGCTTGTCAAGACTTCAGGAATATCAAGAGGCATTCAACTCAGGTGAAGAAGATTCCAATGACTACCTGAAGCCAAGGAATTAGCAGAGAAGAAAATTGGGAACCTTCACTCTGGCTTTCTTAAAATGAATATAGGTGGAGCGTGTAATGACAACACTAATTAATCAGGTGCAGTTGGAGTGGTCATCAAGGATCGTAATGGGAAGTTTCGAGCTGGTTTGAGCTATTTGTATAGTTCTAAAGTAATGGAGGTACAAGCATTGAGGGATGGCCTGAATTTTGCTTTGCAGTCTCACTTTTGATATGTGATAGTGGACTTGACTGCTAGGCTATGGTGCAATTCATCAATACCAATTTAGACGACAATAAAGTGTACGGTCCTCTGTTTGATGTTCATGCAATAACTATGCATGAGCTGGGGGTTGAGAAAGTATATTTTGTTTTCTACGATGCAATAAGTCTTGAACTTTGTTTTCTTAAACTTATTCATTATTCTAACCACGCCTGCTCTGCCCGAACCACATTGGTCCAGTTTTTATAGCAGTCACTTATTCTGCTCAACGGGGCTTTTACATCCAAATTATTTACAGCAAGTTGATGCATTAATTACAGATAAACATATACCACACCAAAAAAATCCACACGATCGATAAGCAAACAATGATAGCAACACTTGATCACTTCACATTTGTTCCCATTTTCCTCTAAAAGGGTTTGTTCTAATTCAGAAGTATTACAAACTTATAATATTAAACAATGCAAAACATGTCCAATCATTAAAAACCCACCAAGAAAATCATGACTAGATGTAAAATTAGTACCTAAAAACAATCCTGATAAAATGAAATGAGCTTTAGCTAGTACATGTCAAATCATTGACCCAATTCAGTAAATAATTAACTTTAGACCAATTCAGAGACTAAAGTGAATCTCAACAGAAGATATAGAGCATCACCAAGTTGAAGATTAGTAAAGATTAAGACTTACTGGGGGAAAGCAACGGATGCCAAGATTCTTGGGTGGAGGGGTAATTTCAATGACTTTATAAGGGTGAATATGATCTCTGCCTCGTTCTTTCTTTCTGCAAGATACACGAAGAACTGAAGCCTGCCAAGATTATAGAGTAAGATCAAATTAAAAAGGGGGAAAAAAAAAGGAATTGAAAGTGAGGATTTTGAGGAATAGAAAAAAGTGCAAAATTGAAAAAGAAAACCTCTGGAAATTGTTGAATGTCGCACCTTCTTATATGGTCCAAGATTCCACGACACCATTGCCATCCTTTTTCGTATACTTTATCTCTCTCCCAGCTACCTGTGTCTGTGTGTAGTTCGTGTCTGTGTGTGAGATTGGAAAGAGAGGGAGAATGAAAGCCAGAAAATTTTTTAGATCTTTTTCATCTTCTTTTTTTTTTTTTTTTAATTTTTTAACTCAAGAAAAAATTTATAAAAAAGAAAAAAAATATAATTTTTTTTTTTCATTTTCTTCTACTTCTTTCTTTTTTTTTTTTTAAATTTTTTATATTAGGTTATATATTCTTTATTGTAATGTTAATTGTGTTATAATTTATGTTAATCCTACCTTATAAATAGATATACTTGTAGTATTATTTGATACACTAAAAGAAATACAAAATTATTTTTTTTTCTCTATTCTTGTATTCTTATTGCTTTATATTTGTTTTTTTTCATAATACGTTATCAGCATAATTCTCTTTTAATTTAAGTAAGTTCTACTTTCTCAAAATATTATTTTTATACTTTTATTTATTTATTGATCTTTTATCATCATCTTAATGAATTATTTATATTTATTAAAAAATATATTATCAATATAATAATGTCATTTGTTTTTGTTGATTCCTATATCACAATATTATTTTAAGTTGAGTTTAATATATTAATATTTGTATATTATTATTGTTGGTTTAATTATGATTATTGATTTTGCCAGTTATTTTAATTTGCTTTTAGTGTACAATTGTATATTACTGTGTGGTTATAATATACAACAAATATTATCCCTTCATGAATATATGTGCACTGTAAGTAGTTGATTATGGGTAGACAAATATTATATAACAAATATTTTCAGTTTTCCCTTGATGCAATTTTTTTTATGTCAAATATTGGTAAAAATTATTCACATTTGTTTATTTTTTTCTTAAGTAATGTGGACAATTTTTAAATTTTTGTGTCCCATATTCATTTGTTTATATTAGATTATTTTTTATTGTCTTTGATGCTAACAAATGTTGTCTTGTTATAGGTCTTATTTTCATGATTTTTCTTTATTTCTTTATTATTATTTTACCTCATATAATTATTTGTGTGATAATTTCATCATGTCAAATCTCACAAAACTTGAGTTTGTGATACTTGATATACAGGGAAGAATTATCTATCATAAATATTAGATGCTGAAATTTATTTAAATGTTATGGGTCTTAGAGATACTATCAAAGAAGAAAATAATGTTTCAATGCAAAATCGTGTGAAGGTAATGATTTTCCTTCATCACCATCTTGATGAAGGGTTAAAAGTTAAATATCTTACTGTAAAAGATCTACTTGTTCTATGAAAAAATTTGAAGGAAAGGTATGACCACCAAAAAACAATAATTCTCTCAAAAGCTCGTTATAATTAGATGTATTTTCAATTACAAGATTTTAAAACTGTGAGCGAATATAATTCTGCAATATTTAGAATTAGCTCTCAATTAAAATTGTATGGAGAAAAAATAACTGATAATGATATGTTAGAGAAAACTTTCTCTATTTTTTATGCCTCTAATGTGCTCCTGCAGCAGCAATATCGAGAAAAAGGTTTCAAAAAATATTTTAAATTAATTTCATGGCTTCTTCTAGCAGAACAAAATAATGAGCTATTGATGAAAAATTACGAGGCATGTCCTACTAGTCCTACTCCATTCCTTGAAGTGAATGTTATAATATATAATAATAATGAAAATATAAGAGGATGTGGTCGTGGTTGTGGTCGTGGCCATGGTTGAGGTCGAGGTCGTGGTCATAGTCATGACCGTGGTCGTGGTCGTAGTCATAGTTATGGTCATGATCAACATAATTATTATAATGGTTATAATAATAATTCTAATTCTAAAAATACAAATTATCACCAAAAGTGGGATAACAACTATGCAAAACAAGACAATGTGAAAAGTGGACAAAGTAAATGTTATCGATGTGCAATGACTAGACATTGGTCACGTACTTGTTGTACGCCTAAACATCTTATTGAGTTTTATCAAGCATTACTAAAGGAGAAGGGAAAAAAAAAATATAGAGACCAATTGTGTTTTTAAAAATAATGATCTTATTGATAAAACACATTTGGATATTGCTGATTTCTTTGAACCAGTTGAGAAGAAATATTGATTAAGAAATATCAAGATATCATAAAAGTTTATTTTGTGTGCAAGCTTTTATTTATTTATGTGTGTTTTTTTTTTTTTTACTTTATTGTATTTTTTTTTATTTTCTTAATGTAATGTTTTACCCTATTAATTAATAATATTTCTAATATATTTTGTTTTGTTTTATTTTAATCAAGAAAAAAATGAATACTTCTCTACTTTTGATTGAATCCAAGACAAAAGAATAAGATATATATATTGTGGATAGTGCAACCACACATATTATATTTAAAAATGCAAAATATTTTTTTTCTTTGAAAATGGGTGAAGCAATTATTATTACAATATTTGGTAACACAAAAATAATTGAAGGCTCCGGAAGAGCCAATATATCATTACCAAGAGGAACAAAATTTGTCATAGATAATAAATTATTCTCTCTAAAGTCTCATAGAAATTTGTTAAGTTTTAAAGATATTCACAGCAATGGATATCATATTGAGACTATAAATGAGAGGAATCGAGAATACCTCAATATTATAAATATTATTTCAGGTGAGAAATGTGTATTAGAAAAATTTTCTGTACTTTCCTCTGGTTTGTACTATTCAAAAATTAGTACAATTGAAGCAAATCTTATAGTAAACCAGAAATTTATAGATCCAAATATTTTTATTATTTAGCATGACCGATTAGGCCATCCTAGTTTAATAATGATGAGAAAAATTATTGAAAATTCACATGGGCATCCATTGAAGAACTGGAAGATTCTTCAAGAAAATGAATTTTTCTGTGTTGCATATTCTCATGGAAAATTAATTATAAGACCATCACCAGCAAAAATTGGAATTGAATCACCTACATTTTTAGAGTGTATTCAAGGTGATATATGTGGACATATTCATCCACCATATGGACCATTTAGATACTTTATGGTTTTAATAGATGCTTCTACTAGATTGTCACATATGTATTTACTATCATCACGCAATTCAGCATTTGCGAGATTGCTTGCTCAGCTAATTCGATAACGAGCACAATTTCCAGATCATCCAATCAAGACAATTCATCTTGATAATGCTGGTGAGTTTACATCTCAAACTTTTAATGATTTTTGCATGTCACTTGGGATAAAAGTTGAACATTCTATAGCACATGTTCACACGCAAAATAGTTTAGCAGAGTAACTTATTAAACGCCTTCAATTAATAGCTAGACCATTGCTTATGAGGACCAGACTCCCTACTTCAGTATAGGGACATGCTATTTTACATCCAGCAGCACTTATACGTATTAGACCAGTAAGCTACCATAAGTTCTCCCCGTTGCAATTGGCTTTTGGTCAAGAGCCAAATATTTCTCATCTAAGAATTTTTGGATGTAAGTATATGTTCCTATTACTCTACCGCAACATACTAAGATGGGTCCCCAAAGGAGATTATGAATATATATTAGATATGAATCTCTCTCAATAATTAAATATTTTGAGCCATCAACAAGAGATGTGTTTATGACGTGATTTGCATATTGTCTTTTTGATGAAGTAATATTCCTAGCATTAGGGGGAGAAAATAAAAAGGTGAAAAAAACAATAACATGGAATACTTCATCATTATCTCATTTAGACCTAGAACAAAATATTGTGAACAAGAATTCAAAAGATAATCCATTTGCAAAAATTAGCAAATCAACTACCAGATGTACTTGCTAATCCAAAACGAGTAACAAAATCTCATATACCAATGGTCAATATTTCAATTCATATTGACTTCCTAGAAGGACAACATGTTAATGATGCTTAAAGCGTGAAAGACCTGTTGGTTCTAAGGACAAAAATCCTCGAAAAAGAAAGATAGTAAATAATAATGATGATTTTAGTGAGAAGATAGATACTAACATAAATAAACTTCCTGAAGAAGTACAAATACCCAAAGATGGTAAAAATGAAGAGATCTTGATAAATTATGTTAGTTCTGAAAAAATATGGAATAGAAATGAAATGGTTGTGGACTACAGTTTTACATATAATGTAGCATTAGATATTATGAATGAAAATATAAATATTGAGCCATAATTTGTTTAAGAACGTCGAAATAGAGATGATTGGCCTAAATGGAAAGATGCAATACAAGCAGAATTGAATTCACTTGAAAAACGTAACATTTTTGGACTAGTAGTCCAAACACCTAAACGTGTAAAACTAGTAGAATACAAATGGGTATTTGTGCAAAAAAGAAATGAGAAAAATGAAATCACAACGTACAAAGCAAGACTTGTTGCATAAGGATTTTCGCAAAGACCTGGAATTGATTATGAGGAGACATACTCTCCTGTGTTGGATGCAATAACTTTTAGATATCTTATTAGTTTGACAGTAAATGAAAGACTTGATATGCGCCTAATGGATGTAGTCACAGCTTACCTATATGGCTCACTTGATAATGATATCTATATGAAAATCTCTGAAGGATTTAAAATGCTAGCAAAATATAATGCAAGTTCTCAAGAAATTTATTCAATTAAGTTACAAAGATCTTTGTATGGATTAAAACAATCAGGACACATATGGTATAATCTCCTTAGTGAATATTTGATAAAAGAAGGTTATAAAAATGATCCAATTTATCCATGTGTTTTTATAAAGAAATCTGGATCTGAGTTTGCCATAATTGCTATCTATATTGATGATTTAAATATTATTGGAGCTCCTGAAGAACTTCCAAAAGTAGTAGGTAACTTGAAAAAAGAATTTGAGATGAAAGATCTTGGAAAGACAAAGTTCTATCTTGGTTTACAAATTGAACATTTAGAAAAAGGAATTTTTATTCATCAGTCAAATTATATAGAAAATGTTCTTAAATGATTTTATATGGACAAAGCACATTTATTGAGTAGTCCAATGGTCGTTCAATCACTTGATGTGAATAAGGACCTGTCCAGGCCTCGAGAAGATAATAAAGAAATTCTTAGTCCTGAAGTGCCATATCTTAGTGCAATAGGTGCACTAATGTATCTTGCTAATCATACGAGGCCTGACATTGCTTTTCCTATCAATTTGCTAGCAAGATATAATTCTTCTCCAACCTGAAGACATTGGAATGTTATTAAACACATATTGCGATATCTTCCAGGAACTGTTGATTTGGGTTTGTTATATATAAATGAATGTAGACCTCAATTGGTTGGTTATGCAGATATAGGGTATTTATCTGATCTATATAAAGCTCGATCTCAAATGGGCTATTTATTTACATATGGTAATATAGCTATATCTTAGCGTTCTACAAAGCAAACAATAGCTGCTACTTCCTCAAATCATGTAGAGATAATAGCAATTCATGAAGCAAGCCGAGAATGTGTTTGGTTAAGATCAATAACCCAGCATATTCAAGAAATGTGTGGTCAATATTCAAATAAAGAAATCCCAACAACAATATATGAAGATAATGCAACTTGTATTGCTCAATTAAAGGAAGGATATATTAAAGGAGACAGAATAAAGCATATTTCACGAAAATTCTTCTTTACACATGATCTTCAAAAGAATAGCGAGATTAGTATTTAACAAATTCGTTCAAGTGATAATCTAACAGATTTGTTCACTAAGGCATTACCTACTACAACATTTAAGAAATTAGTTCACAATATTGGAATACATTGTCTCAAAATCTTCAGTGATATTGCAAATAGGGGGAGTTTAGCACTGTACTCTTTTTTCCTTAACCAAAAGTTTTATCCCATTGGGTTTTCTTAGTAAGGTTTTTAATGAGGCAGTATACTATTCGTATGTAAGCATATTGTACTCTTTTTCCTTCACTAGTTTTTTTTCCACTGGATTTTTACTAGTAAGATTTTAATGAAACATATTCTTTGCAAGGATAGACATCTAAAGGGGAGTATTATGAATAAATTAGAATGGATGTCTATAACTCATGACCTTTAGAATCCTATAACACATCCCTTTATTACATTAGGTTATATATTCTTTATTGTAATGTTAATTGTGTTATAACTTATGTTAATCATACCCTATAAATAGAGGTACTTATAGCATTGTTTGATACGCCAAAAGAAATACAAAATTCTTCTTCTTCTCCTCCATTCTTTTATTCTTATTGCTTTATATTTATTTTTTTTCATAATATATGAAAAAAATGGCAAAAGTATTTATTTATTATTTTTAAACCAAATGAAGTATTCATTAATTACCAGATGCAAGTACAACAAGTAAGAAATGAGGGGGTGTAGAATCCCACTCACTTTGATAAGACATAGAATAGGTCGCCCTTGCTAAGAGTTGGCAACTCTATTTGCAAATCATTTAACAAACTTACAATGATAAATAGATAAATCATTAAGTAAAGTTTTACAATCACTAACCAACAAGCCAAATGGAGAATCAAATTCATCTTACTGTACTGTTGAAGAATAAGAACCAAAATTTGAGAATCTAACTCAAGAATTATCTGTTGGTAACTCTTTCTTTGATCCAAATTAAAGCTTCCTTACAACTCATGATTTTGGCATTGTTGCTTCCATTGGACCTAAGACTAAGCCATGTTTTGTTGCACAAAATTGACCATTTTCATCTCTGATTACACATCCATAGCCAATTTGGTTGGACTCCTCAAAAAGTGCTGCATCAAAATTGCACTTCACAAGCTCGGGAGAGGGAGGCTGCCATTTTGTTGAATATGGTATTGAGTTGGTGCTGGCACTCCTATTTGCTCAATTTTGAGTCTGCTTCTGATTAGCCAAAAATGTTGTGGCTTTACTGAACATGACTATAGTAGGCTTGGCTTTATTTCTTCACACTTGATCATTTTGGTTACTCCATAATATCCAACATAAAACGGTTAAGACATTTATATCAAATGTCTATTTATTTGCATTGATATATAGCCAGAACTCTTTAAAGGAGCTAAACAGACCACTTATATCACCAACAGTAGAGATACTCCAAAGCTACCTTGCTGTCGAAGAAGCCACCAAAACATGAAATACTATTTCCACTTGCAAAAAAGAATATAAGACACAACTCACCCACATTCATTTTTCTTTTCCTCAATTCATCCAGTGCTATTAGGCAACTAGTTAATGCCCTTGATATGAAATTCTTTATTTTTGGAGGTACAAGTAAGGACCACACATTTACTTTTGGAGATACAAGTAAAGACCACACACCATTCCAATTAATAGCATTATTAGATGGTGAAGTTTGAGAGAGTTCACCAACCAGATGTATATATCCACTTTTAACTGTATAGTCCTCTTTTTATTCAAATCTCTAAGTCTAGCCTTCGGGACACTCTTTTAAGCTTAAACGAACCTGCAAGATAAGATTATGATCTCTAAAGGAAAAGAGATCATTAAGAATATCAACCTCCCATGACTACCATATGAAGAGATGAGAGTGTTAACAATTGCTTCTTCTAAACCTAATATAATTGGAGTTTCCAAATAAGGATTCTGATCATCTGAAAGCCATGGCTTGCCCCAAATTTGGATACTGTCCCCTTTACCAACCAATCTATGAGCACTAGATTTTAATAGTTGTTGAACTTGCATTATACTTCGCTAGATGAAACTAGAGTTGGTCTTCACAAATGTATGTAGGAAAGTTAAATTTGGATAATACCGTGCTTTATAAATCTAAACAATGAGAGAGTTAAGCTTAGTAAGAAGTCTCCACCCTTGTATCGCCAACATAGCAACATTGAATTGATGCAACCTTCAAAAGCCAAGACCACCATGTGATTTAAGGACACACAAGTGATTCCAGCCTTTATATTTCATTCTTTTTTTTTTTTTTTTTTTATTGATTTGAGCCCCACTAGAAACTGTTCATAATTCGCTCTAGCTTCTCACAAAGGAGCATAGGAACAACAAAAATTGTCATAACATATGAAGAGACAACTTATTATCACTGTCTTGAGTAAAATTTCTTTCCTAGCTCTAAATAAAAAATCAAAGAAAAATGCGTAAGTGCGATATTTTAGTAATCTATTTTTTTTATAATGTGATTTTCTTCTTAATTTGCTGTTTGAAAATTAAAATTTTATAAAAATTTAGTTCAAATGAATTTTATTTTATTAATTTTTGCGTAGTTTATAAAATTTAATTTTTAATATAAAAAATGATTTCAAAACAAATAAAAATCATATCATTTTACAAAAATTTTATATTAATTAGAATTTAATTTATAATCAAATTATACTATTAATTATTGTTAAATAAATAAAGATAATAAAAATTTGTGTACAAGATTACATATATACATGACCCAAAATTTAATAGGCTAGTAAAAAACCAAAACTAGGTTGATTGAAAATTTAAAATAATTTCAGTTTTTTTTTTTTAAATTTTCAATTATTAATTTAAAATTTTGACGTCAAAAAAAATATAAAATTTTTGATAAATTTAACATTTATTGCCAATTGTTAACCATTAATGACTAACGGCCAACAACTAATGATAACGATAACTTTACAAATTCATGATTAAATACCATTTTGAAATATAAATTATGGTCAAATGATAGTTAATTATCAAGAGTACTCGCATGCTAAAAGATAATCCAATAGCAAGTATATGTATGACTTGGCAATATAATTAAGTTTAATTCCTCCTTCCCTGCTCAAAAGAAAAAAAAAATTATCAAGAGTACTCTACCAATGAATAAGGCAAGGTAAGTAAATGTGAATAAAAATGGATAATGGCAATTTGTATTTTCATGTGTCCTTTTAACAATCAAGAGTGAGGATACATCTCCACAATTTGTAATTTCATGGTTGCTAATCAAATCAAAGGAAAAAAAAAAAAATTAAGGTCTCTTAGATCCATCTCCTAGTCTTGATAAAGAAAATATGATTTAACATTCAATGAACAAAATCCCAGGCACCACCTTGCCCAAGTAAAAAGAACCTGATGACTAGGACTCAACACTACAATTGTGACACTTTTGCCGTTACACTTTGAAATCCCAAAAACCTTCTACCTCCCATAAGGATGATATCTACCAGTACCTGCACCACTATATCCACCTCTACTTCCATAAAACGATCCCCCGCTGCTACCTCCATACCCACCCCCAAGGCCAGTATCATAGTTACTTCCATAACCACCGCTAGAACCACCACTACCACCATACCCACCATAACCCTCGCTAGGGCCACCATAACCACCTCCAAAATCATAACCCCTGCTAAAGCTTCCTCCATAACGACTAGAATACACAAATGAAGGATCTCCTCTATAAGCTCCAATGCCACTGCTTCCATATCCTCCATATCCACCAAAATCACCCCCACTATATCCACCATAACTGCTAGCTCTACCTCCATAAACCCCACCAGACCTATAAGCACCACCACTGCCAAAGCCGCTGCCTCCAAATCCATCATATGCATCACCAAATCCACCGCCAAATGGAGGCCTCGAATCATTATAACCCTTGGAAGAGGATAGCGGAGGGTTAGGCTTCTTTGGCTCTGCCTTCTTGATCTCAACCTACAAAAAGAAAAGAGAAATGTGATGGGTAAACAGAAAATGCATGAAAATCAGTTATTCTATGATTGGCCTACAAAAAGTTCATACAAAGGAAGAATTAGACTTGCTCCATTTTATATCTTTCCTGAGTGACCAAGATATCTGCCTATAGGCCTAGTACATCTTACTTCACAGCATACACAGAATAAGCAGCCAGATATACAATTAGAAAAATCATATAGTTTGCTCCAATAAATATGATAGTTTATAAACAATCATTAGTTCAAGGAACTAACTACATAATCAATCATTAGTTCAAGGAACTAACTACTTTCTCTAATGAGTCACTGCTTCTTCAGTGCATATATCTGCCCTGTTGAGTATCAATTGTTTGTCATAACATTGGCAAATATGTCGATTAGACCTTTCTGCATCACATTGAAGACATTCAGTTCATCTCCAAATGCTTTAAAACCAAGATCTCAAGTATTCAAACTATCAAGCCTTCTACTAACTTGACTAATTAAGGTTCAAAACCAATCAGAAATGTGTGTCTTTAAAAATCTAACTTTGCTATAGACATTCTTTGACCTTCAAGGGAAAATTAGGGCATTGTTAATGTTGACCACGACAAAAACATATGCAAGAAATGACAGGATAAATTACAAACCCAGTTAACAAGCTTTACATTTAGTTTCAATTTTGTCAATGATCTTTAATTTGTTGCCAGTTGGGTGATTAAACTTCAATTTAGGCTCAAATGAAGCAGACTGGAATACCATGAGAGACCCACTGCAAAGCTTATTTGTTTGCCATATTTGACAGAGAAAAGGACATAAAATTGAACTTTTCAAAAGACATGAAAAGCTAAGAGAAAAAAAAAAAAGAGATGAACCAAAAGCCACATTAGTTTTGTGGAAATCTTTCATCAGATTTTGGTGATGTTGGTTCAGTGAGACCTAATGACCAAATTGATACAAATTAAAGAATCGTGACTAACTTGATTTTGTGGCCCAAATGTAATTTATCCTAGTGTTCGTTGTTGACAGCAAGAACCTATATTTTATCTTTAATTTATTACCCATCTAAATGTCAAGGCAACAAACCAACTGTGAATGATAATGTACTAGTATAAATCCATCGTGAGTAGATTCCACTAAGAAGACTTTCCCTAGGTGAACTACATACACAGTAAAATAATTAATCCACACAAGAATAATTCTAGCTTGATAATCAACCATATTGTAAACAAAGATATGGTAGAGGAGATACTTAAATCATATGACTCGCACAAATTCACTTCAGAGAGTTATTTGCCTTCAAGTAGAGATTATATGTTTTATACTTTGAAACAACTTGGATTCACCAAGACTTCCATATAATGCATATTTGTGCAAGGTAACAATTACTAATTATGATCTCAACTATAATGGATTTAGTTGAGCTATTGGAAAGTTCTTTGAAAATATTCTATTCACATTGAGTTATAAAAGGAGCATCAACAAAACGTTGTGTATGAACACAGTCATTATGCTCTTTTCTTGTGATTATAAGAAGGCCAATCATAAGAGCTTAGGCAAAAAGGAACAACAAATTGCCATTAATATTAGGAGGTTATCTACTTGCCTGAGTTCCGGCGAACTCCAGTTTATTTCCCTTCGCCAAAAGATCGTCTACTGCTTGCTCTGTGTCAAATGTAATAAACCCAAAGCCACGAGAGCGATTGGTGGAGTGGTCCCGCATGATTTGGTGTTCAATGACCTCACCATATTGTGTAAAGAATTCCTTGAACTCATCTGGTCAAGGCTCCATCCCCATTTGTCAAAACGATTGACGTTGTAATGAAAGTCAAAAAAAATACAAGTGCTTAAAGACTTAAATTACCTTCTGTCACAGCTGTAGGAATTCCACCAACAAAAATTTTTTTGGTCTTGAAATCCTTAGATCCTATAGCTCCCTTTGGAATTGTTCGCTTGATTTCCACCTTAAAAAAAAAATCCAAAGACCAAACCAAAAATCAATAAACCACAGCAAGAAATGAAGAAAAAATTACTCAATATTAGAAGAAAAAAAAAATCAAATGCTTAATAAAAAAAAAATTCGAAATCAAACTTAACCCTACTTGTTTCCCATTAATAATATGTGTGTCCTCAATAACTTGATCAACAACTTTGGGATCCGCATAGGTCACAAACCCAAATCCTCGTGGTTGGCCAGTCTTTCTGTCCTTCATTATAACAGAATCAGTAATTTCACCATATTTTCCAAAATGCTTGACAAATTGTGCTGCATAAACATAACAAAGGTATATATAAAAAAAACGAAAAAAAAAACACTGAAATACAGCTCTGAAATGAATGTACATTAGTGATTTAGCACAAAACAAACAAACTAACCAGAAGTAGTCTCCCTAGCCAAACCTCCAATGAAAATTTTTCTGCAGCAATTTAGCAAATCAAATAAACAACTCAATAGAATTTCACAATTAAATTTCTCATCAAAGTTCATATACCATATCAATGGAAAAAGAAAAAACTTTTCAAGAATGCATACATATAAATTCAAAAGAAAATTAGAATTGTATAAAGTTCTTATTTAAGCATATAGAAAAGGGCATTTGATTTCTGGGAAAATCTACCACAAAATAAAAGAAAAACAATTTTTTTTCAAGTACCCGTTTCCTCAAACGAAACATTGGGTAAGTTGAGCATAAAAAGAAAATGAATTTTCCAGGAAGACAAACAGAGGGAACGAAGAAAATACCCAGGACTAGCTCCATCACCAGTGTGAGATTGAGACCTAACTTGGTCGTGGTCGATGTATTTAGCATCGTTGGTTTCACCACCAGGAACCGAATCTTGGTGGTCTTGAGGAGGGTCCATGGCTATGGCTTCGAGATTTAAAGGACGAAGTTTGGAATGGTAAAGCAGAGCCTGAAAGAAGAAGGAATTGAATAGAAGAAGCCCTAGACACACATACAAATTTTATTATTATTATTACTATTATTGCTTTCAAACTTGGAATGAAAGCCCTAAAAGACCTGAGTCATTTTGCCAATTAGGCTCCAAATAAAATAAAACTCATTTGGTAAATAAAATTTATTTTTATAAAAATAAAATTATTATTAAAAAAAATATTGTCTAATGTTTTTAAATTTTATTTGATTTTGATTGCTTAGTGACTACCATTTAAGTAATATATGGAAGTTTTTTTTTTTTTAATACACAGTTTTGGAAGAAATATTTTTCATAATAATTAAAAGTAAGATAATTCAGAAATATTTTCAGGTTAATTTATGTATTAATTGAGATTAAATTTTCTTTTTAATTAAAAGATAATGATTTTTGATTCAATAATATTAAAATTGTTTATAGTTTATGATACCTCAAGTTTAAAATTTTAATTAAATATTTTTTAATGCTCCACTTTGCCTTTATCTTCTATATATGCTTAGGAGTGGGCATCGGCTTTGTTCGGTTTGGTTTGGATTGAAAATTGAAAATTAAAATTTCTATAAATTTTAAAATCGAACCAAATCTAATAAACCTTTAAACTAAATTTTAATTTTGGTTTGATTTAGTCAGAAAACAGTTTTTAATTCAATTTTTATTTTTTACATATATTATAATATATAAATATATATTAATAATGTATAAAATATATAATATATAAAATAAAAATAAATATAGTATTAAAAATATATTTAAATATATAATTTCAATTTTTTCAGTTAGTTCAGTTTTTTAACCTCTAAAATCAAACCGAAATGGAAAACTAAAATTATATAAAATTCCAAACTGAATAAAAAACCAAATACCTAATAACCGAACTAAACATGTAATTTCGGTTCGGTTCATTTCAAAAATTTGGTGCAGCTTAGTTTTTGCCCACCCCCTATATATGCTATTGTTTGAGAACTTTATACCTTCAATTAATAAAATAATATTATTAATCGTTTATCATTTTTCATCATTTTAAAATACGAAATATCAGATCCTCAGTTTCAAAATATTTATCATTTTAGAAAAAAAATTTTATTTAAATTTATTTGTTGTTTTGAGATTTCAACAATGTATTTATTATATTCTTTAACTCTACTCTTTATTTATTTCTCTACTAAATATTTGTATTAATTATTTTTATTTTTCTATATCAAAATCAATAAATGATATTTTAATCTTTTTATCATAGAATTATGACAATATAATAATTTTGTTAATCTATGTATTAAAATTTTAAACAATAAATATTTTGAAATGAATGGAGTATATTCTAAAAAATTATATCACAAACATAAACATTTTAGAAACTTCTAAAAAAAGGATAAATATGATTCTAATTATCTAGAAAGTTATATATATTTGTTTGGCATTATAGTTAAACCTCATCATAGTTATTAAAAAAGAAAAATCATCAGCATGCAGTTTTGAAAGTATGTCCAAATTCAATCTCAAATTGATCCATAAAAGTCTTTTTAATTGATTACTAATTTTCCCTTGCCTTGGACCATGTGGATCATATGTTTATTAAGAACTTCTATAGATTTGAAAGTACAATACAAACAAAATTTCAATTTATTAAAGTATAAGGAGATATGAGATGACTTGAATGGTTGGGTCAGCCGCTAGAAGAACGATAAACATGGTTCAACCTTCAAGTTGAGTTAACAAGAAAAAATATCTTCTTGTGCTCCTTCATTTTACATTCCATCTATTAACTGGACTTACTATTTTAAAATTTAGTCATAATATCCAATCTTAAAATGCCATAAATAACCGATAAATCTTAGTGAAAATTCTTACTGCCGTTAACTTTGTACTCCATACCTTGTAGTCATAACGAATTGAGAGCAACCTTTGACAAGAGTTTTTTTTTTTTTTTGCTAAATACCTTTGACAAGTTTAAGTTCTAAAATAGTTATTTTTAAAGTACAAAAACAGAGTGATTTTTGGCGCCGAGTTCAAAAAGGAAAATACATATTTAACCTAAACAGATTAATAAACAACCACATAATGACAGAAAAAATAAAAGAAAATTTTAATTAATCTTAATTTCACCTTGACTATAAAATTTAAAATATCATACATACGAACTCATAATACTTGAAAATATATATATTTTTTTTTATGATTTCTTCTCTTAAATTAAACGTAAAATTTCGTTAATTGCATGTAATTAAGTATTTCCATAAATATTAATCCTTCAAAAACCTAAACCCTAATTATTATTTTCTTTTCTTTTCAATCAAGCAAAATATTCTTGATGAGCTAAAGCAAATTCTCCAATTTGAGAGAGATATGGGGTATCAACAATCAGCCATGCATGATTGGCTTCTCTTTGGAAAATAGTTAATTATAATAATAATCAGTATATTTGCATGATTAGATTGAATTATTATATTTTCCCGCCAAGTTCAATTTAACTAAATAAATAACTCAATTCCATTTTTTTTATTAATTTTTAAGGAATTATATATATATATATATATATATATATATATATATATATATATATATATATATATATATATATATATATATATATTATAGGAAGACAGAAAAGCCACAAATTGGAAAATAGAAAAGAAACTAAACCTTGGGCAGGTACAACTGTAACTTGCTTAGATCAAGGAATCCCCATAAAATCATTGTCTACCAATCTCCTTATATGATAGTTTGTTGATTTTGCATTGTTTATCAAATAAAGATGAGAGCAAAGTAACAAAGTCAATATTATTGGATTTATACCAAAGGCATCCTATAAGGCATGTGATTCATTATTATTATTATTCTTAGAGTAAACTACTATTTAGTCTATAAGATTTAACCTAATTAACCATTTAATCCTTGCATTTTGTGAAACTGATTATTTAATTTCTAAAGTTTTATTTCGTCAATGAAATTAGTGTTTTTATCCAAAATTAGTCCTATTTATCATTAAAATAAAGGTGAAATAGTGAAAATAGCCTTATTTAAATTACTGTTTAGTTCTTGATGTTTAATTTTATTAACTATTTAGTCCTTATATTTTCACAAATTCATCTTAACTTGACAGAAATTGGATAAATTTTAGATGGAATAATTAATTCCATTGATGAAATAAAACTTTAAGAATCAAATAGTTAGTTTCATAAAATACAATGACTAAATAGTTAATTAGATCAAATCTCATGAGCTAAATAATAATTTACCCTTATTTTTGTTATTTTTTTGTTTTTCACTAGGATGATGGATAATTGATTCATGTATTATTTATAATTAAATTTATTTTTTTTAAAAAAAAAAAACTTTTTAAATGATTATATACATAGAATGTGTAGAGAAAAACCTAAATACAATCTTATAAATAGTCTTATAATCTGCGCTTCGCACTTTGTTTTTTATTTTATTTTTTCTTCTTTTTTATTAGATAATTTTATTTTATTTTTTTTATATAAGGCTGCGTTAAATGTTAAATTATATCATTCCTTATTATTTTGTAATATATTATTAACAATTATCGAAAATAATTATTATTTCTAAGAAAATAACGAATTTCATAAAAAGAAAATACTCTTTAAATCATTTTTTTTGATATTTAATAAATATTAAGAAAGTATTTAATTATTTATTGTAATATTTTAAAAATATATTTATTAATTACACATTAATCCCAGGTAATTATTCATTTAATTTAATCTCTCAAAGCCTAGCACTTTCCAATTCATTGTATGGAGGCTAAAAGTGCAAATTTGGAATACCAGAGATTAAAGTACTGATTATGTCAAATCTTTAAGAGTGTTATAATAATTTATCGGGGAAAAAAAAAAAAAAAGGTATTGATCCATTTCGATAAATTGCTAGAAACTGTTTCCCAAGCATGCTTCTCTTGGTAGCACTTGCAACGGCATAGAATACACCATTTATCGTCTTCAGTTTTTAAGATTGTATTCCTTCAAAACTCAATAAAAAGATTAATGTTTGACAAAATGTGCATTTCAGACATTTTTTCATGTAGAATGAATGTGGCTCTTTAACATGCAAAATGTGTTTCTGCATAACGAAATACCAATGTTTGTGTAAGCTACGAATTATATACATAAGATTATACCAAAATTTTGATCAACAAAACGTCGGATCTAAAGCAACCAGCGATTATGTTCAGTATAACACAACTGCAGTAAGAGATATAAAACTCTAGTATGTATTCTGCGGGTTAAACCTCCTCCTAGTTTCTCGCTTGTAGTTCGGAGTTTCATCTATTGTCCTCCTCACGTATTCTACAAAAGGCTGAGGTGTTCGAGGAGACTGTTCGTTCAAAATAGAATTGCTAGGCTCGGGTGTACGAGGCTTTGGAGTAGCGGGTAATGTATATGGCTGAGTTCTGTTAGACATTCTAAAGAAATTTCTGAGAACGAAAATAATTCCTAATACTGCGACACAAGATATAGCTACGATTGGAAAAATGGTGCCTTTAAAGATGGATTCTGATTCTGATGCTGATGCAGCACTTGCATCAGGTTCATAGGTAACATCAATTTCTACTCTCTGACCTGTCATGGAGAGAGACAAAGAGGATACCACTGTCATCTTAGCAGTTTTGTAAGAAATACCATTGTATGTGTTAGCATTCAGGGAAAATAGGCTCACCGTTGGAAGGAAGAGCAATGATAATTTTATCCTTCAATCTCTTTGCTTTTAACATTTTGACCTGGAAATATCAAAGGAATTAATTTCAAAAGCAAAATGAGTCGAGGAATTTAGATAAATTTTTTCCCTTATGCTTTTCACCTATCCCTTGGGATAAGTTCATTGTGAACAACAATCAAGACAAGGCCTGCACACTTTGGGCGGGGTACTTGGGATTTTGGGAAAACCATTAGTTTTCCAGTCAAACCATTGAAACGTATTGATTTTCCTTCAATATTAAGAAAGAGAGCAATTGGAATCATTTCATTTCTTGATTGCTAAATACTTGCACTTCCAGAAATCATTTGAAATAATCACAACTCACCTCATACAGAGCACGGCCACCAATTCCAAAACCTTCTTTATAGACAGGGCTGACCTTTATCAAATCCCAGTTATGCCATTGGATATCAACACCTATCAATAAGATGATCAATGATATCAACATTAACAATAGATTCTATTGCAGCATATTGCCATTTCACGAATCTTTTAATTACCGTAAAAATCCAAGTCTAAATGCTTCGAAGTTATGAACTAGCCAAAATGCTAAGATAGATATGAAGAAATACAAGAAAGACAAGACGAGAAGTGAATACATCAACCAGATCCAGTATATACTTGTACAAAGCTTTTATATAAGCAGTACAAGCATTTGTTCTTAGCATTCTCGTGTGTTTATCATTCCAATATTTGTAGCCAATTGCCTAAGTTGAGGCAGTCAATTAAGATGGTCATATCCAACATGACAAAGATAGTTTTGCAATTGGCCATAGAAGTACTAGTTCAAAAGATAGCAGATTTAACTATCAGGAGAGAGAAGCAAGGACCTAAAAAAAAAAGATCTATGATGGTAGAAAATGACCTAGAATGCTCTGTGTAGTCCACCCTAAATCCCATCTAATTTAGAATTTCAGGCTTGGTCTAGTTGAGTTAACAGTAAATAAAAAACCAAAGCTACACCTACTCTGACACTACCCCATGTAGGCTTGAGCAAAACAATGCAAAAACCAAATCAAAACTGAAAAAACCAATCCAAAGCAGGAAATTTTTTTTGAACAAACACTGATTAACTGAACCAGAACAAGGGGCAGATAAATACACACACACACTTGATAATGATAGCAATGGAAATTTGAAAATGTTTTTTTGCTAAAAGATTGCTGTTTACTAAAAGCTTTGTTGAATAAATTTATAACTAAATTGTACATTCTGAATCAAATTTGACTTGCTAAAGAAAGGAAAAACTGACTGAACCAAACTGGTAAAAACTGATTAACCAATAAGTAGTTAACCATTGTTTATAATTTAGGTTTAAAAAATGCTTAATGGTTCAGTTTGTTGAACCACGATCAGCCCCATGTACCACTTGAGTGAAAACCCAGGGGACAAGGCATCCCACATGCATGTGCTGGTGGGAGTGAGTTGGACATGGAGAGGCTAGGGGCACTGGGGCGGTGAGAGCTTGGAAGAATGGCACTGCTGGTCATCGTAAAGTAATAAAGTAGACAAGTTCAATGATATTTGACGAATTCCTTGAGTTCACTGAACAACATGATACAGAACCCACACATCAAGGTGAACAGACAATTGCATAAAAATCAGCATTTACATATTTCATGAGACTGGTAGCAGTAGTCTAGTCCTTGGATATATGACAGAAGCCTTACAAGACACATCTAAATTACCTGCATTGGACCACAGGCAGGAGGGTGAGTTAGGGTGAGTGATTTCTCATTTTACCTGTATTACCCAAGATGGTTAAAAAAGTCGTGTTGGAGTCTGGTGTCAGGTTCAACTGCAGTAAATTCTGAAATATGAAAACATTACAGAGTATTATTACTGTACAAACAAAACATCCAAAATCAGATCTTGAATTAATCCAAGTAATAAAAGAGCTTGTCATGATGTAATACATAAATAAATAGTTGGAATTGAATATGCAGCAGCTAGAATTCTAGCAATGCTATGGGTTGATTGAAGGTAATGGAGAAATTATATGCAGTTTGCAGTTTCGTGTATGCTGTATGCATTTATTCTTCTCATCATATTAGAGGACAAAATTACCTCGTCCCTCTCCAATATTGAAAATCCTCCAACAAAAAGTGCAGATGCAGATTCAGAGACGTGGTTGGCTTCCCTGAGTGAAGCATTAATAGAAACATGCATATATGGTCCCATGTCCACTCTGGGTATTGATCTTACCAAATGCTCTGGTGAGTATGGGAAGAAGAGGCAATAGGGATTACCCGTACCAGCATCCATCCATGGCTTTGTATACCTTCAGTCAAGGTAGAGAACATTATAAAAGTTCATGATATACCATTTATTTATTAGATATACACCAAAAGAGTAAAAAACATACCCAAGAAACGGAGGATCAACCTTACAGTCATACAATATTTCTTGACCTTCTCCAACAGCATTGAACTTATTGTAAGTGTCACTGGTTCAATCAATCAGAAAAACGAATGCATTAAATATCTTCATGTGTCACACATTTATGTTTGTTACTTTGAAAAAAAGAACAACAATAAATGATAAAACAATCTTCACTAGAAATGTTATGAATCACATTGATGGCAAATTGGTAATCATGTAGCCATAAGTGGACCCAAACATTATCAGGAAATAATCAAGTTTTGGGTGTAGCCTTGAGTAGTGAGGATGCCCCTGTAACAGCCAAAACAAATGTATTGTTTCTCCCAGACCATTTGAGTTTTCACTCCAGAATGGAAAATACATTAATCCAGAAACTTAACTAGGCAATCAGCATTATGCTGATGAGTTATCTTGATTCTTGGCTAATGCATATGTGATTCTAATCACTGCAGCACTGCTTACATATTTTACTTGATACAACCACCCATGAATAATGTATCACCAATTATTAATAGAATCATTCCTCCCCCAAAAAAAAGAAAGACCAAGTTTATCATATCTGCAGGTACAACTTTTGATGTTCGGCTTTAATGACCATATGTTTCACTGTTGTCTGTTAAGATCCTTTTTTAGATTGTTAGGAAGTAGCTATAGAAATACAATACAACAATTGTTAGCTAAGATATTCAGATACCTATAGATTATATTTACAGCAACTTGTTATATATTTTTATCTGAGTATCAACAGTAAAGTTTTACTACCAGGGTCAAGAAGCTGACTCCTGAATTTTTTTTTTTTTTTTGGTTATTTGAATGAAGCAATTCTCCTTGTCCATCCAACACATCCAACATTATGAAGTCAGATGAAACACTTTGGACTTTTCTGTTTAGTCAGCTGAGGAGTATATATTTAAGAAAAAGTGGTAATAAATCTGTGTGTATTAATATATTAAATGTACGTAACTATTCCTAGACATCATTGCCAAATTCTATTTATTGGGTGTACACAAGCAGTCTTTGTTTCCAAGACAAAAGAAGTATTTCAACTGCACATCTAAGAAAATAAATTGCCTCTACATTTAATGGTTATCAATCAACAGTAGTTTTATTGCTTCTATGCATGACATGATATGATGGTAAAGCTCAAGTGATGCAGGATGCAGTAATTTGTCAGCAGTAATTTCATAAATCAAACTGAACAGAATTAGAACTTGACATGTGATTAAAAAACAGAAAGCATTCTCATGGTATAAGTTTATCAGAGGTAGCAAGTATCTGGCCTGCATCCATTTTACAATTCAATCAAAAGCAAGATGTGATCTTTGTAATCAAAGATCCAGGACAGCAACTTCAAATGAAATCTCATGAAGTTCTATGTCACTTAGAATGGGTGAATATTTTTAGGGTTACTCGAGATTTGCCTTAAAATATGGTTTGGTCCTTACTATTTACAAGTTAGCAATCTTAGTCCCTATACTATCATTAATGAATAGTACAAGATTTTGAAAGACTAAAGTATTCTAAAATATAACAATTTAAGGATTGAAGTTCAATTAAAATTTTAAAATTTCAGGGACTAAATTGTAGTCTAATTTAAATGTCAATAACCAAATGGTAATAAGTCATAATTTTATAATCAAATACTAAATTTATAGAGTGGTTAATAAATTGCAGAAACCACAAAGGCTATTTGAAACAGTAAGAATTCAAAGTGTATATTATGGAAACCACAAGGGGTCTTTCGTAATTAACAAAATATTTTATGATGACTTCACAAACCTGAACTTCACGGAGAAGCTATATCCTTTTGTTGGGTAAGGAACATTTGTTAGCATCTCCTTAGGAGCATCAACTGAAACAACATTTCCTGATAGCACTATGACTGTTGTTTGCAACTTCATACTTGGAGATTCAAAAAATACTGTTCAAAGAGAGAAAATTCTGATCATGAATTAACAGCTCTCATAATTATGTAGCCTGAAGACATGACAGATTTTTTTTTTTCTTTTTTGCTGTTCTGCACCTTGGGTTGAACCTATCCCAACTGCTTCAGCTTTTCCTGATGATATATCTACTGACATGACACTTCCATTGGCACTGAGCCAGTGGCCAGAGACTTGATCACTAACACCTACCACATACAAGGAAAAAAAATAATCAGCTAATTATCATATCACATAGAAGATAAAAAGAACTTACTTGTTTCTCTCAAATGATCTCAAATGAAAAAATACAGAAACTTGAAGAATTTTAGAAGAAATAAAAAGAAAATGTAATTGATCATTGTAGGCCCACCTTCAACACTGAAATCGAGTAAACTTCCTTGACGAAGGACAGGGTTTTGAGGGAATATATGGGCACCAACAGAGATCTGAAGAAATTATGTATTCAGGTTTCTTAAACAGGAATGATGTAATCAAATTTGAACCAAAGGTATCCGGCAAAAGGAAGAGTGAAACTTATAATAACTTCCATAGAAGGGTTAATATTCACACGATGATCAGAGTGAACATTTACCAATAACTAAACAGCCACTCTATATGCAAAAGTCTAAGCAACTGATGCATGCCGCTCATAAGCACCTCAGTAACCTCACACAACCACTTGTAATTTCAACCTCTGTTATTATTGATGAATGCAAGAAAAAAGCATGAGAAATTCAATAATGATTGTTCCAAACAAATGTCCTAGGTGTGGCCAACATATACAACAATGATTAACTTAGCATGCCCAAGATGTGACCCAACTAAGCACCATTTAATGGGGTACTGGGTAATGCAACGGGTTATAACTAGGAAAGAAATTAATATATATTTTTTAAAAAACAGTTAATATAAATAAAAAGAACAGAGTTAGAAAAACCAAAAATAATGAAAAGTAGATATCAAATTTAAAAGAGCCACAAAATGATCTACTAATAAATCTAAGAAAGCTTAAGCACATTGGCATGGGAAAATAAGCCCTTTACCTAAATCCTTTTCCCCCTTCCTAGACAGCAATAATGAAACTCAGATTTCCCTGATTTATTGAAAGGAAAACAATGCAGAGGGCTAACAGTCTCAGTATTCATAATAAGGTAGATTGTTACCAGCATGTAGTCAGACTTCTGCAGATTACTGTTGAAAGATACACGTAAAAGAGCTCTACCACATCGCATTGCCTTCAACCAGAAATGAATACAGAAATTGCAGTTATACATATGACTGAAAAATTGACAGATTATATACAATAAAATTGTTGTGATTTGTATTTAAAAAATTTGCAGCTCTATATTAATACAGTTTGTGTGATGAATTGATCGACAGTCTAAAATGGCAGAAGGCTCAGGACACTGCATATGTGGAAACTTATTCATAGGAGCATTTGCCAATTATAACAATTTTGTTAACTTTATCAACAAACCTTCAGATGGATAGTCCCACTACCATTTTTTGTATCATCGATTGAGACAATATCATGATAGTTAGTTTCAGCATGATAGTGAACAACATTATGTGCTTCGTAGAAAGGATTTCCTGGCCCATTAAAAAACATATGAACAACAATTAGAACCCAAATTTGGAGATATACAATAAATTAATTTATAACCAAAAGATAAATACCTAAAGCATCAAAATAGCTTATGGGAAGATCAAGTTCAGTGCCCACAGTAACATGAATTACATGAAATGGAAACTCTTTGCCTGTTATTCGTATTTGTGCCACCTGACAAGAATACAATTGAAATATTCTGTATACTCTTAGCAAAGCCAATAAATAAAAAATAAAAAAAAAAATAGATGCAAATTTAAGAGCAGAAACAGTCAAATGAAGTAGGCAGGCATCATGATCAACCAATGAGGCTTTACCTGTTGATGCTACAATGTCAGTTTTTGAGATGAATTTCAGGGAAAATAAAAAATAAAAAACAGACCTCGTGGTTTAAAAGGTTTTATACTCAAGGAGCAATGGTCTTTTTCATATCACCTTACCATCTGAGGTTTTTCAGTTAGTATCATCTATTTATCTAGTTGGACGTCATTAATGTTATGCATACCAAATGGTATATAAAATAAACTATCATACAAACCAAAAGATCTACTAATACCAAAATGGTATTTAAAAGAAAGAGTTGTCTACATGACATCACATGGCAATACATGTAGTTGCCACATGAATAATAATTGATCGTCAAAATATTATGCTGCACAGGCACCATGTATGTGTGATTTAATGACATCAGCCAAAAGTGGTATTCTGGTGACAATTTGAAACCACAGATACCAAACCAAAAAAGACACCTAGGTGAAAATGTGATAAACCACATGATCTGTTTTTAAACTTTTTCCTAATACAATAATATGTTAGCATATAGAGTCACAACAATTATGACTAACTAGCTGTCAGCAATGTTCACGGGAAAATAGGAAGGCATCAAGGAGAGGGAAAAAAAAAATCCTTCTTCTAAGTTCGCCTATTTTTGTATAATTGACTTTTCTTAATAATGCTTTAGTGGTGGCAGTTTTGTTGATGCTCCTACAACTTGTTTTGAGGTCTTCTATTCTTGGTTGCACCTCTTTGATACCTTCTAATGATACTTATTAAAAGAAAGGGGGGGAGAGGGGGAGGGACCAGCTGACAAGGATATCTGAATGACAATGTTATCATAGACACGACTAGTTTGTAACCACTAAGGTTATATTCAGTAGAATGTAACGGAACGTAATAAAGAAACTAACGCAAAGAGAAATGTGATGAACTAGAACATAATGGCTATTCTATTGCAATATAAAGTTGCAAAATGAAATATAATGTAATATAATTTAACGACAATTTTTATACATCATGTTGGGAAAAGTATCCTGCATCAAATAATAACAAAATATATAAGGGACTTATAAGTGAGTGTGTGTTTGATATAGCACAAGCTAATTAGTTTTGTGCAAGTGGATTTCAATACTTGTCCACTTATAAACTTACATATATACAAGCCCATGGACTTTAATATGACATTAGAGCTTCATGCCCAAACAAACTAGATCCTGTGACCCATGTTTAAGCCCCATTATTGGACTAATGGTTATACCAATCTGAACCAAAACTGAAGAAGAGATGCTAGCCAAGACAATACCCAATTTGGAGCCTGAACTTTTGCAAATTGTTCAATTTGGTGTCTTGTAAAAAATTTCGTTCAATTAAGAGTTTAAAATCACCAAATTGGCTCAATTAAGGGCTTAAGTATTATGTACTATCACGTGACCACAATGTTATTTAATTTGGTAAAATGATTTTGTGGGACCCGTTTTATATTTTTTAGTAATAAAATTATTAAAATTAAAAAATATAAAATTATTAAAATTAAAACTGAAAAACAACCCAAATCTGGATGAAACCCAGATCTAGCTTCCATGAGTTCATCAAACATAATAAAAAAAAAAAAAACAAATATTCAAAAAATTTGTCTTTTCTTTTATCCAAGCATAACTTATTCCAAAAATTAGAGGCATAACCACCAGAACTAAATCTTTATCTTGCATTCTACAAAATCCTTCTACCCATTTTAAGATAAAACAAAAACTATAATCTAAAAACAAAGGAAACCCAAAAATGAAAGCTGAAAAGGAAAAAAATTATTGTTCTGAGGTCTCCAAACCACTCTTATCACTCAAGAATTCCCTCGTCTTCTCAGTTCTGAGATTATGCATCCACATGGTACCATTCATAATCTGCACTCCATTATCCGCACAAGCCTCTAAAATCTTATAGAACTCACCCTCTAAAATATTAAATCTAATTTCACCCTTTTGTGTTTTAGGGAAAAGAAGGCCAAAACTTGTAGCAGCAGAGGAAGTGACAATCGACAGTGAATTTCAATGATGCGAGATAGCGTCTTCCAACAGTCTTGAAGCTCAATCTTGAGTGATGAAGCCTGCCTAGTGCGATGGCGAAAACAAAGGCTTCGTAACTACATTGCTGGAACTCTCCTTTATTTCATCTCTAGGTTCCTCTAGTATTTCTATATGAAGCCAATCTCACCCTCAATATGCAAACCAGCTCTCTCTCTCTCTCTCTCTCTCTCTCTCTCAAATTCAGATCTGGGTTTCAGACTCAGATTTGGGTTCTTTTTTTTTTTAAAGCTTTTAAATTTAATATTTTTATCATTTTAAAATATATTTTTTTTAATTTTAACAATTTTTATATTTAAAAAATATAAATGGGTCTCACTTAAATTAACTTTACTAATCTCACTAATGGAAACCGTTAATCATAACGGAAAAATCTTTAATTGACCGACTTTAAGCCCTTAATTAAACAAAATTTTTTAAAAGATACTAAATTAAACATTTTGAAAAAGTTCAGGCCCAAAATGGATATTTCCCCAATGCCAGCCGGTCCACTTGTGAACAAGTGTCAACCGGCTTGTTGATGCTAGGCCACAGATTAAGCCCTATTGCACTTGAGAAGTGTGTTGAAAAATAAATCCCACATTGAATGACAATAAAATATATAAAGGACTTATAAGTGAGTGGATGTTGGACTTGATATAAGCCAATTGATTTTGTGCAAGTGGATTCCACCCTTGCGCTATTAAAAGCCCATGTGTATATGGACCCAGGGACTTTAATAACTCATATATTTAGTTATTTGGAGGTGGAAGTACTACAAACTAAAAAGTAATGAAGGAAGCAATCATTATTACATGAATTTTTGTAAGCAATGGGGGCATCAATGCATCACTCAAAATTTATTATCTAACATAATAGGCACAATATTAAGTTGGATTTCATGTCCAACCAAACAAAATAATGAGATAAGTAATGTAATCACAACAACTTTTATTATGTCCTAAGGAGTAAGGAAAAATTTAGAAATTTAGAGACACGGGCAAATTTGACACTCTTCAATGTTATAACCATGTTGTATAAAATAAGAATGTTAGGACAAATCTAGCATCTAAACACATACCACCATTTTGTTAATCACATGTCAATCCAAAAGCTTCCAACTCTAAAAACTTGTGCAGCAATATTCTTGAATGCACTCCAAACCTTGTTACACAGCTTGTTACTCTGAAGACTTATGGTTTTAGGGAACAATGTAAAATATGACACTTGAAACCTAACATTGAAGCATGCAACTTAGATTGCAATAAATATAACACCCAAACACCAGTATAAGAAACAGTACTTCAATCTTCAGAGCATAAATGTAAGTTCATGAAGACAAATATATACTTGAAAGCAAATAACATTAATACCTCAGCAACCCTAACACAAGAAGCAATCTCAGCCCTTCCAGTGGTTCGTTCCTTCGCTTGTATGCATGCAAGATTGTTGCTCTCCATTGTTTTTATTCTGTCCCCATCTATGGAAATTGCATCCTTTTGCCAAACTTCATTTTTTTTGCAGCTTCTTAATAATGAATAGGTAATTGTTCCTTTGCGACTCTGACCATCCCATGGGCCATGTGATTCCAGAGAAGGCGGCAAAATACTAGATGTAATGTAATGAGGAGGAAGAATCCATGTTATTGGAACTCCAAGGGCAAGAGGAAGATCAGGAACAACCAATAATGACGTGGATGCAACATAAATCCTGGTCTCTGAATAAGTAGTAGAAACAAAATCACACAAGAATGTAACTGCAACATTTGTCCTGCCTGCAGATCTGGAATGGGCGATAAATCCTCATGAGACAAGCTTACATGGTAGTGAAAATGAAAATGTATCATACTTCGAACTAGAATAAGAAGTAAAATATGACTACAAATATTTACAATCAAACTACTAGTGCAGCAGTTGAAGATAAAATTTAAACACAGCCATCACTGAAGTTTGAAAACCTTTGCTTTAAAATAAATCTTAACAGTAAATCTTATGACAAAGACTAAAAGCATGTCCACATGAATCCTAACGTTATCATAACACACATACTCCAAACTTCCATTTTTCTCAAATTCAGTGCAATGGCAGTGTAAATAAGGTTCATTCCTGAGAAACAAAAGAAAAGTAAAAAAAAGCCATGGTGGTAGGCTAGTAGCCTAATTCAAGTGAAGAAGAGGATGACACTTCACCTTGACCACTGACTATGAATTCCCCCTAATCTTTGGAAGGAGCAGCCTAATAAAGAAGAATTCCAATAACTAATTCATTCCAATGAAGGCTTGCAAACCCAAAGCAGAAAACATACACCTTAGTTCTAGGACAATTCGTCAGTGCTTTTTCTCCACATTACATATTTTATACTGCAAAGAGCATTAAGTCCAGATCTTAAATTGAATTTTATGCACTTCTGCAATAAGGTCCCTGAACAATAATTTTATATAATCAAACACTATGATAATTCATACCATTCAATCACACAAATTACTACCTAGTAGTATTGAGTCGAAATCAAGGTGAAACTATCTATCAAAATAATATTCATTAACAAGAACCATGCAAATAGATGGGTCGTGCAGACTAATAAAATAGGTTGGCAGAAAGTGGTCTTGGAGAAAATTTCTTTATTAACCCCATCATTGGTGGTGGCCACACTTCCCACATCGGTATTGTATTAGCATTTTTCTACACTCACGCACACATGTGGGCAAAATAATTTCACCTAGCTCTGGACAATACAAATTGTCACAATTATTGTCTGGGTACCTAAATTGAATGAGATTATTGTTCAGAGTTCACATTGCAAAAGTGTGTAAAGTTTGAGATAAAATTTTGGACTTGTGCTTAGATATTAGAGCACCTTTGGATTAAGAGATCAATGAACACTAAATAATTTCTGTGATCGCAAATCATCACAAGTCAGGATAATTAATCATCTCATGAAATTTTCTTTTAGTTGTAATACATGAAAAAAACTATAAAAGGGTAAGGATATAGAAAATGAACTCCAAAGACTAAAAGTGGCAAAAAGCCTGGTTCCTATGCTTTAAGGCATCCTTAAAAATTAGCAAATTATAAAACAGCACACAAGAAGAATTGCTTCATCAGTTCTCTCTTCAGCTCTTTAACAAATTATGATGGACGGCATACCTTCCATACAAGACTTTGACAAAACCAAGCTCTTTTTCATCATCCAATTGGAAGTGATTCTCCTCACTATGTAAGCCTTCTGCCTTGTAGAAGCCCAACACCTGAATCCACTTAGCAGACATATATGAGAAGGACAGATATCTGAAACAACAATAACAAGACTGCACTCATTCCTACCTTTTCATCATCTATAGTCCAGTTGTACTTTTTGCAGAGCTCATAAAAGGAAAATAGATCACCCTGACAACAAAAGTAAGCCAGTCAGAACTTCAAAAGACAATAAGAAAAACTGATAAAGAAACTACTTCTGGCTGTCTATTCTTGCCTCAGGAAATGAAGGATATATTGGCAATGCACGACCAACATCAAGCTGTTCACTTTGTGCATTCAATATTGCAGCCGAAGGAACTCCTACTTTAATATTGACATATGCTTGGCCAACCATAACATTGCCATTCCTATAAACTGTAGAAACGATTGTCTGATCATAAAAAACAATGCATAAAATGAGTCAAGCATGCTGCATTTGAAATAAATATAAGCTAGCTCATCAAAACTTTAAAAAAATAATAATAACAATTTAAAATGACAGAATTCCTTGTCTGGATTATGAGAGAAACATTAAATGACTGTACTTGATTTGTTATTAAAAAATACTTAAGTCAGGCAGTTCTAATAACAGAATCAAAAAGGAAAACATGTCACAACAATTGATCTAAATCATTCCAAATTGGCTGCTGCTACCACCAAAGTTTTAAAGCCATTTGCAAAACACTCAAATCAACGACAAACAAGAATTAAATAAAATGTAGGTTTTCCCCTCAAAAAAGAAAAAATGGAATATAAGTTTAAAAAAACAAAGAATTTAGTAAAATATATGCAAGATATTAAATTAATAATTGGATGAATCATGAGAAATGGTTGTTTCTCATGTTTCATCTATCATTTCTTAGTGATTGATGAATCATTCGTCCGTTTCTCATGTTTCATCTATCATTTCCTGGTGATTGGTGAATCAGCCGTAAAGAAATGGAAAATAATGTAATGGTAGGCAAAAAATTCATTATGAAATGGCCAATATTTAAATCCCTGCAGAAATGCCATTTTAGAGTCCTTACTCTATCTAACTGAAATTGGAAAACTTGCAACATATATGCAGGGTCCAGCAGGACAGATATGATTCAACTAGATCCTGTTGGAGATAAAGAATCTCACATCGGGAAAGGAAAAGAAAAGATAAAGGCATATAAAGTTAAAGTCCCTCAAACCAAAATGACTTAGGCTGTTTTGGTGGAGATGGAGCCCCATATGAAGAAGGAAGCCCACAAATATACAAGAAGCCAACACTCCAAGTAAGAAGGAAAAAAACCAAGAAAATGAAGTGGAGCCCATGGTCAACAAAATTTAACATGGTATCAAAGCCCCATCAGTGCCCTAACAGGCCAAAAAGAGATTCTGGAGGTGGAGAAAATGAATGAAGGCCAAAGTGAACAACCCATCAAGAAAAAGGTAGCAAAGAGGTTGCACTTGGAGATATTGGGCTGGATGCATAGAGAAAGATCCAAGCCTGTGGACCATGGAGCAAAAATTGGAACATGATTGGAGACCAGCCCTCTTAGCCAATAGCAAGCAAGATTGGATACCAAGTCCTCTGAGTCCAAGAAAGAAGAAAGTTGGAACAAGCCTGAAGACCAATTCTCTAAGTCAATAGAGCTAAGATTGGATACCAGCTCTCTGAGGCCAAGAACCCAAGTAACAACTAGGCCTTCAAGAAGCAAGCTCAAGTTCAAGAAGTAGGCCCAAGCCCACTTGCACTTAAGAGGGAGTATTGGAGATAAAGAATCCCACATCAGGAAAGGAAAAGAAAAGATAAGGGCATGTAAAGTTAAAGACCATCAAACCAAAATAGCTTAGGTCATTTTGGTGGAAATGGAGCCCATTTGGAGAAGGAAACCCACAAATATACCAAAAGCCCAACACTCTAAGTAAGAAGGAAAAGCCCAAGCAAATGAAGTGGAACCCATGGTCAACAAAATGTAACAGATCCTAATCTAAATAAAATTCTTTAAAATAGCAGAGTCATTATGTACCACTGATATGCTTTTGAAGGGGAATATTAAAGTCCATGAGCCCATACACTCGTGGGCTTATAAGTAGACAAATATTAGAAGCTACTTGTACAAAACTAATTGGCTTGTACTAGGTTCAACACCCTCTCACTTGTACAAATATTTGATGTGAGATACTTTCCCAACATACCCCCTCATGTGCAACCGGACCTCGCCCGTAGCTAAATATCAACAAGCTGGTTAACATTTGCTCACAAATAGACCGGCTGATATCTCTTCTTCAGCTTCGGTACAAACTAGCATCATCATTAGTCCAAAAACAGGGGCTTGAACATGGGTTACAGTACCCAACCTATCTAGACATGAAGCTCCAATACCATATTAAGTCCATAAGCCCGCATATTCGTAGGATTATAAATGGACAAGTGTTGGAACCTACTTACACAAAAACAATTAGCTTGTATTAGAACTAATACTCACTCACCTATAAGTCTTTTATATATTTTGTCATTATTCGATATGGAATGTTATCCCAATAGGGAAAAGAAACCTATTAGAACTCATTTATTTCCGCTAGGGATAGTAGCAGCAGAAGAGCATCTTCTCCCCATTACTATGTCAAGGCTTAGATGGATGGTTTCCAAGCATTGTACACAGGTGACTCCTTTCACAATCACCATGAGAGAGAAAAGTATGTGTGAGTTTGTGGGGACAAAAAGATAAAAGAAAATGGAGCCATGATAGTGCTCCTAAAAAGAAAAATATAAATTACAATCCTAAACAACCTTATGTTTCATGTTCTTGATGTGGAAGATAAAATGCATTTTCACTTGTAAGCACAGGAAGATCCAGGAAAAAAGAAAAAGGAAAAAAAGAAGAAAAGATATTCATCAAGATGCCTAACAATCTACAGTTCAATTACATAAGCGTTGACCTCGTAAGATACACAACATGATCATATCTTAAATCAGTCCACACTATGTTACAAAACCAATAGTTGATAACTGCCATGTCAAAGTTCACAAGAGTTAAGTTTCAGCTGGGCATCATATCTTACCGTGTCTCCAGGTGAAATCGCATATAGTTGTCCAGAAGATCTGTCAACAGTTGCTATTTCACCATCCACAGAATCATACTCAACATATACACCAAAAGTTGGGCCTCCTTTCACAGTAAGCTAAGCACCCAAAAAATGTCATTCAATTAATGAGAAACATGAAGAAAAATAAAAAATAAAAAAATAGAAAGAACTAAATTAAAAGAAAGGAAAAACAATTGAGAATTAT
This sequence comes from Reutealis trisperma, assembly GCA_947687605.1. Taxonomy (NCBI): domain Eukaryota; kingdom Viridiplantae; phylum Streptophyta; class Magnoliopsida; order Malpighiales; family Euphorbiaceae; genus Reutealis; species Reutealis trisperma. Next base: position 1,018,443 of record CANTUT010000032.1, read on the forward strand.
GCAATAATTCAACACAAAATAATAATAATAAAAAAAAATGGAGTCGGTGAACAAAGTAGAGGAGTCAGATCTAAACATGAATATCACAACTATAAGAATTATCGGCACTCTGAACTTAAAGTTATGTCCAGAAGGGGAGAAGTTCACAAGATTCCAGATCATACCACATAAGATGAACCTGGTACCAAGAATAAATCATGTGGGTAAATTCTCAATGGTGCATAGACCTCTATCTTTATTGGCTGGCTCAGAATTTCTTGTCCAGATTGCTGTCTGGTACAGACCTGATTTTAAGATAAAACCATAAACTGTTATAAATGTATAATCCAGAATTCAGAAATAAAGAAATGTAAGAACATAAGCCAATGGACCGTGGACAATATATATACTGGTGAGGGCTCAAACAAGGAACTTACATAAAGAGTTGTGATCCCAAGATTCTTAGCAATAATTTTGAAGTCTGATCCACTAACATACCCACCACCAAGACTTGGGACATAATTGTCATCTACAAGTTCAACCATATCATCCTCAATCCATACATGAATGTTCATGTAAGCATACTGCAACAAAATTTGCAATCATTAAAATTCCAGGGATCTTAGGACAGGCAAGAAACATGGCTCAGACACAAATATACACACACAACTGAAAAAAAAAAAAGACCAGTGAATATGAAACAGGAGAGACCAACCAGGTCAAGAAAATTTACAAGTCTCTATTCTCTGCATGCATGGCCACACAATTATCAAAACTCAATACAAGTATCCAACTGGATCTAGTTTCAAGGCATGCCAAAATGAGATAGACTGGAACTTATGGCTCCTAAAGAAGTACAAATTACTAAATTATATAACTTCGAACCTGAGTAGAGTCAAAAGTAATCCCATTACTAATCCCAGCCATTAGTTCTATGGATGCCGATTGTCCTACCTGATATTATTAAATTCAGATGATAAATATTAGTTCAGAAAAAAATGAAAATAGTTAGATACTAAAAAAAACGCACCATAAGACTTATTTCTTCTCCAGACACAATCTTAATCCAGTCTACTGCTGCTACTTGGACCTGGAAACATATATACCATGAGAAACTGCACAAGTGATGTAGAACAGAATACAAATGATGTAGAACACAAGTGATATAGAACAGAATACAAGAGTTAAGGCATGTGGGATATTACAAATAACTGAAGCAGAAAAGAAAAGGAAGGAGCTGAGATTTTACAAAGATAACATGCAACACTTCAGACTATATTACTCAGATAAATGCCCAAACAAAAGAATAATGCATTACCCATGATTGAGGAACCTTGCAGAACAAAATTCCCAATAGCATATCATTATTTTTTGTGCTTACTTTAATAGCTGAATCAACTATGCATCTAGCCAGGATTTCACTTGACTACATGCCCTTGGAATTAGAAGGAATTCCTCCAAAAACATACATATGATACAGCAGCATCATGACCATTCTTGCACTTGCAAAATACAAGCTACTGGAAATTTTTTGTGTCGCCAGGCATTATGCAAGAACAGGAGTTAGTAAGCAATGATATCAATAGAAGGGATGCAGACCAGGTAACACAGGCATGTCACTACTGCACTAATATACTTGTAACATTCAGATTTATCAATACATCCAAATTTAATCGAAGAAACACCAATTTAAGAACCTTCCCCTCTTCAACGAGACTATTTCTATAGCTTGAATCCATCACCTCTGGATCATAATGGATAAACCTTACCATAAAACATGAGAATCATGATAGAGTTTCAGGCAAAAATAATGGTTAATTTGCATTCAAATAAAAAGGTGGGAAGGGAGATGATCCCAAATTCATATTGAGAAAGATATGATTTTGTAAGTTTTAGTTCGCTTTTTACTTAAATCTTAGAAGTATTAGTGTGGAAAATTATCATGACTGACTCATATAGTCATTTTCACTTGACTAAAACTTAATTCCAGACTAGTTGAGGGTGATATCTTCAAAATGATTAAGAGTCACTAAGTCCTTTCTCGCAACTGTCCCCCATGTCAGTTACACTGATGTAGGGATGTATAAGAATAACTGATTGTAGCAAGGTTGAAAACCCCGCTGCGGTAAATGTGGCTAAAGACACCACCTTAGTAAGCCAAACCAAGGATACAAAAAAACTCACAATCCTTAGGAATCCACAAAAAAACAAAAAAGAGAACAGAGAAAGAAACAAATAAAATGTTCAAGTTTTGTTATGTTTTTTATTTAGCCTTTGAATGGCTATATACATAGGCTTACAAAAAAGCTTAACATATGAACATTTAATTTCTTCAATGAAAGTTAAGTTATTTAAACAAATTAATAACTTGACTTAAATAACCTAAACAATAAATAACTTAAGAAGTTACTTGGTTAATAGTTATAACTCTCACTTTATTATGCTTAACTCTAACTTTTATTAAAAGATCATTTATGCTCCTGCATTATACATTCCCTGCTTTCTTTTCTGATGCAACTTTGATATGCTCAACTTTCCATACCAATACATTGTCAGCATACATCTCTATGATGCACACATCCCTCATCTCAATATCTGTTCTCTCAACTTTTCCCCAATGGGCACCACTTCCACTTTCTTGTGAATGCAATTCTTATCAGGTCCACCTTGTATTTATACACATCCATCTTAGCATTCTCATTTCTATTATGCTAATCTTTAACTTCCTCTTTAGCTTGCTCAAAAGAAATTTTCCTCAATTTCTAGAACAAATAAAATTTTTTAAGAGGCATAAAATATGATAGGACATATTAAGATAATAATTTTATCAATATAAGCATTTAGTTGAAGGATTTGAAAATTTGTAAGCAGCATTACTACAACCCAGCTTAAATATTTTCCATTAGGTGGTAACATAATAATAATAAAAAAAAAACAGGGAAGAACAAACACATTACCAGAGAAGAAGCTTCAATAGTGGAAGCAAGCCCAATGTCATAAACTGTCACAAGAGCAGTACCCAACCCTTTAGGAGAGAGTGCCAACTGTGAGCACCGCAAGCCTGGTGGGGATTGAATAACTTCTGCCACATTAGAATCATTCACAGCAGCTTCCAGGAAACAACTCCCACCAGTAATTGACAGATTTACCTAACAGAAGTAATTCTGTGTAAAATTTAACATGCTAGAATTCAAGATAATATGTGTGACGTGCTATTCTATAATCTAGTGTTTGGAACCATGTCAATGACATTGAAATGTAAGCACTAAAAAAATGTAATAACATGAGAAAGTATTTTCCAATACCATCATAACCACATTATCCCCAATCACACTATTATTCTCTGCTCAATGGTAGACTCATTCAAGGACATTAACTATCATGCTAGATTTGTTTTGACCTCAAAATGTTTTCATTCTAAATGATATGTTAGTTTAAATATCATAATAGTTTTGGTACCTCAAAATAGTACCTTCTATAATATTCAATTTACACTGGAACATATAGTGAAAACCTAGGTCACTATGTATGTGATAAACTGCACAGAACAGTGTATTCCTTTCTTGATGCATATATAGCACAATTTTAATATTTGAACTATAGTTTATTTGTTTTGACATATCAACAAGTAAACAAAAATAACAAGATATGTTACCCTAGTAAAGTAGAACCAAAACCATGAAAAGCGTATTGAACTATTTGAGAAACTACCTACACAACATGGAAAAAAATGTCAAACAATGCTAGACACAGAAAACATAGAACAAAAGCACATAGAGCAAAGCAATTTGTGCAATGCCAAATACAAAATTAATTGATAGCATAAGCCAAAAGGCCCTCAAAGGGTGAACAAAACAATCTTTGCACTTGCTGTCTGGCCAGTTATTCAATAAGTTAGAATAATCAAATACAGTTGAGATTAGAAAAAGTAAAATCACAGTGAGAGAAAACAAATTGATGGAAAATTACGAATTCTTGAAGTCCCATAACCACTGAACTCAATGGAGCACATCAATATATTTGAAAAATGGAAGACCTTTGCAAAACAGCACTCAAAATCATCACTGAACGGCCCATCAATGGAGTTATTTACACTTAAACTCACACATATTTTTTGTTCCCCCTCCCACCCTACACCCCCTGGTTCTTTTTAGGTATGATTGGGAGGGGGCCTACAAAAAGAGCCAAGCCTCCGGTTAAATATCATTCAACAATTTATATGTATGTTTTTTGTTTACAGATATAACAAATATTCTTTACTTAAAAGATATGATATTAGATTATGAGACAGAGAAAAATATCATATCATTGGAGGCACCAATACTAGAACTTTTTGGTCAAAACTCTTGCAAATCTATTCACTGGATGGAATCAATTAGTCTTGAAAAAGAAAATAATAGGAAAGAAAATGTAAGCCATTACATGATGTCTGCAACTACCTAATTTCAGAATGCCACAAACAATTTAAAGGCATCAAAGACATTGCATAGATCAGTGCGTCTCATACCATAGCAAGCTGATATTAACTGTTAAAGCAATTCCAATATCATAATAAAACCACAAAGGAAAAGATGTGAATGCCCCAAATACTAGGAACAATCCGACTTATTGCAAAGCAATATGATCTAAACAGAATCCTCTATTGTTTTTGAAGTTAGAAGTTGAGCCATCTTTGATAACAACTAATAGAAGTACAGCTGCAGTTGTTTGGCTTGCAACTTACATCATTGGGTCAGCAGGATAGTGAAAACCTTTGGTAGGAGAGGAGTTTTGAGCATTTTATATGCCATAGAAATCAAGCTGTTTTCATTTCTCCATTGTTACTTGATAAACCTTGCAATTATATCAATAAATTTAAATGCTGAAAAGAAAAGAACACATTCATCATCTTACAAATAAAACCTCAGTTGTTTTCTTAAGAATTCAATTTCTTTGTATGAGTTATAACTCACGCTTTATTAGAATTAACAAACTAATCCTAACAGAAAATTGCAGTCAATGTATCTCATGCAGAGGTGACAATCTGTGTCATCTTCATATTTACTAAACATATGGACCAGAAAACTAGGTTTTGACACTATTAATTGAAAAAGTAAAAGCCATCAGCGCACTGTATTGGTCTAGAGCCATCAAAAATCTAAATTTCATGGTTGTCTCATATCATAAATATGTTTGTAATATAAAAACCCTGTATATCACCCAGCTCAATAAACAAATAGAAGCTCAAAAGGGGAAAAGAATTCATGTATCAGTTAACAATCACTTATCTTTAACTGCTAGATGCACAAAAAACGTAAGGAAAAACAATGAACTCCCTATAGCATAAACTCACAAAAGAGAGACGACAAAGCGCAGCTCAGTTGGTAAGACGCTTCACCTACAACCAATAGGTCATGGGTTCGAGTCACCAATGAGGGGAGGTGGAGGTCCACTGTAGATCCTCACCAAAAGAAATGGGCAAAAATAAAAAATAAAAAAAACTCACAAAAGAGACAGGGAAAACTCATTTGATCTTAATATATATAAATTAACTCAAAAACAGAACAAACAAAAATATAATCTTCTGATAGTGCTACATATAATAGTGCTACAAATAACCCAATGAAACAATATATCACAGTCACAGAATTTAAGCCTGTCATTTGATTCACAAAGTTGATTTATTTTCTTCTAATTTTGTAGCTTACTTGCTTTCTACTTTTTTGTTTGTCTTTTCAATTTAATATAGGCAAATTAATCAATTAGTGAGTCAATCTACTCAAGAATTCCAACTAACTCTCTTTACCCCAAAGGAAGTAACTTCCTGTACAGTATGGGAAGTGGAGTGGTTCACTTTGTGAACCAAGCAAATCCATGATTCCTACTTCAGAAAACCTACTTAACCCCAACCAAACAACGACTAAGAGCATGGCATGTTAAAAGTAAACAGGTAACATGACACAACACAAAAACATTGAATATGTAGGTCATGTTAGGTTCACATACCTACAATTCACTCAATATGATCCATCTTTATTTTTCCCCCTGAATTTTTTTCTCTGTTAATAAACTTACAAATTTAACCTCAATATTTCATAATATTAGCTCAATCACAAAATATATAATATATATAAAGGCTAAAATGGTACACAAGTCATTGCAAACATATCAAACAAATGGGTATATTAGAATTGTATCATTGACATGCAATTTTGGGTCAACATTTGAAATTCAACACATGATTCTATAGACATAAGCGTAATTTAGGTAAACCTAAACCCACTTATCTCGTGGTAGGTTTGAGTCTTATATTGCCACCTCTACTTGAGGATTACAAATTTTAATTATTAAGACAAGGAATGATAAGTTGTGTCAAGATTTTCATTTTCCCATTTTCTTTTTGAAGCAAACATGCAAAGTAGGCTGGAAATGAAACAAAAGCATGATAAGGCATGTGCAAATCATTAACCATGCTGGGAAGGCAGTATTGAAAAGCATTAACAATCAAAATCTACCTTAGCACTGGGATTGAAAAATAGCAAGTTGAACTCTGGATTGATTCTTAATGTAGAAACAAGCTGCATATGTGAAAAATCAAAAAGTAAGAACCAAACTCGACAACAATAAAAGATAATCAGCACTTTATCTTCATTAGAATTGAGGACAGATACCTGATACTTGGAAAAAAAAAAAAAGAAATAGAGGACTTGTATAAGCCATACTGTAAAAGGAAAAAATCACAAGAGCATACCTGTAAACGTATAGCATCTGTAAGAGCCATTTCTGAAATTGACAATTGGGCAGAATAATGACTACCTTCATTATCATGAAGGCCAACAGCAGCAGCACGAACTATGCACTGAGAAGCAAGGATTCAACATCTCAGCTAACACATACAACATTAATTTCACAGCTTCATTACACATGGAGTGTCACAGGTAAAAGTTTCCAGTACTGACAATGTTTGGTAATGCTCATTTCCAGTACTGATAATATATGATTTTCAAGTGTATATATATATATATATATATATATATGTGTGTGTGTGTGTGTCTGTGTCTGTGTGTCTGTGTGTCTGTGTGTGTCTGTGTGTGTGTGTGTGCACGCATGTTGCATTTAAAACTCTCAAGAATAAATGAAATAGAAACATTACTAGACAATTTGATGCCATACTATAAAAATGAAGACATTGTACCTCTCCCGATTCATTTTGCAAGACCAAAAACCTCTCCCAACTTGACTTAGACAACTTGGCTTCATTTGCATAATCCCAATATGCTAGCCCTTCACAACTGCTCAATTCCCATTTCAAAGAAAGAGAAGATGAGTTTGCAAAAGCTTTCCCTGAAGTATCAATGCCAACTGCAGCTATCCGAATAGTTCGCCCATTTGCCACTGTAATGGGAGTAGCATGGATTTGCCCTATGCTACGGTCAGCAAGAGCTGCAGCCCTTATAACTTCATGTCTGTTAACTGAGGAATACCACAAATTCCATCAAAAGCATGTAATGTAAATATTAATAAAACTGGAAATAATTGCCATTGCATGTGTATCAAGTACGAATGATCCTTACCAGGTTCATCAACTATAAGTGCAATTGAAGAAGGAAAGCTACATGCAAGGGACAATGTAACTTCTGCGATTTCTGGCAGAGGGTGATCATCTCCAACCAAATTCCCACGTTTGAAAACCAATTGCTGAGACAATTGAAATCAGAGTAAGAAAATAAATCATGATTTACACATGAAAAGGAAGAAGTTGATCACAATGCACTGAGCAAAACCAGCAATAATAGTAGTAATAGAGAAAGAATAACTCACAAATATTCCCAGCGTTTGGCACAAAACTCTATACATACTCTTCAAAATCCCAGTCCCAAACACTGGATTTACATGAACCCTATCTTTAGTGCAAGCTTGCTTGTCATCCAATATTTCCACAGTTTCAATGAAGTCGACACCTTTGTCCCAGCGTTCAGGTCCTCCAAGAAGAATAACATCTAAACTCGTTCCAGGGACAAGATATAACGTCTCCAAATTTTCCAGTTGATTACTTGTATCCAAATTTTCCAGTTGATTACCTGCTTCAACAAACATGTAGCCACGAACTTGGTTTCCCAGTTGATTACTTTCTTCAACATCAGCCAAATCAGATGCACTACGAATCAAATCAATCATAAAACGATCCGAATCAAACCAGTACCCACCAAATTGGTTTCCATCACCTATTTGATGCACGATAAGTGGTGGATATGCTGCAATACGAGATGATGCTTTCAAAATTATAGGTCCATGAAAAGAATGATCATAGTGATCATATTCTTTTGACAGTGTTGCGTGCAGCACAGTCTGACCAGAAGTAGAAGCATATACATGGGTCCATGAGCATGGTGGCCCATAAACTGAAACATGCAGCTCAACATTTCTTAGCTTTTCTAAAACAGGTGGCTCCTCTGTTGTATTAACAACAACAAAAGACTCACTTCCAGCTTTCCATTTTGTGAACGAGTGAAAAGCATTGCAACTATAGAAAAAGGCACCTGAAATGCAGAAAGACAAGTTTAACAAAAGAACATGAAAATCAACCAGCTACAACCAAAAGCACATTTCAGTTGATTGCAGGAAATGTCATCACCATTTGATGCTTTCATTGTCACAGCAGCATGAAGACGTGTTCCTACAACAGTCTCTACAGGAAGGTTTTGCAGCATAACCATGGATGATGGGATAGAAACTTCAACAACCACCTATTGAAAAGGGAAAAAGAGAACTATTAGTTCACAGCAAGAAGAAAATGGACCTGGGGGCAGGGAGTGCATATATCTAAACTAATCCAGATGATAAAACTTAATGCATGAACAACAGAGGAAGCAATCTAGAATACAAAACTCGTGGCTGAAGCTCAAGGCGATGTTGATAAATTCAGCCACTAAATCCAACACATATACCTCACCCCATAAAAATAAGAAATTTTATATAAACAATATTGTTTCTAATAAATCTAACCAAATGTAGTGTCTTAATTCATATATAATTAATTTCATAAATTTAATCAGAAAAATGTTAACTTTAAACTTGGAACACAATACCCAAAAAGTATAGACATCTTTCCATCTCACATTCACATAATCAGCTAAATTTAAAATAAATTACAGTGTCATAAATAATGAAAATAAATAAATGATTTTAGTTTGGAATTACTTTGATTATGATATTGTGCTCACTAATTTTAGAACATGTTACATAGATTTTGACCAATAATATATGTATCATCTATTATCAAAACTAGAACAGGTTGCTTCAATTCTTTATTTAGTACTTGGATTGAAACTTCTAATTGAATACACGGGTAAAAAAAAAATTACAAGTTAATTTTTGAAATATTAATCAGGTTAGAGGGGCACATTTACCCAATTTTGGATTTACTGATTTGTGTAGTTTTTTTGTTCGAATGTTGGGAATAGATGCTGAAAAGAAATGTAGATTAAGAAAAATAACTTGAGAGTATGTTAGGTTGTGTTGAGTGTGCAAATGGAGTTTTAAGAAATTAAATAAGGGTATTTTAAAAACAATATATAAGATAATAATAGAGTTGCGTGTATATATATATATATATGTGTGTGTGTGTGTGTGTGTGTGTGTGTGTGTGTGTTTGTAGAAAAATTTTAGTATTTATACATCTCAAGAGAAAAAAATGTTTTGCATAGTCCTAGGTCGTTATCTGTCATTACTTGCGACTATCTCCACTACAAAAAAAAAATTATATATATACACTAGAAATGGGCTTTCATACACTTCAATTTATTTTAAAAATTTTATTAGCTCTTGTCTTGCATAAATAAATTAGGCTTTTAAATTAATTCTTACAATTAGGAGAAAATTTATTTATTAGTGACAATCGCATATATGATAATCCCTTCATCCCATAAAAATAAGCTCAATTTCCTTTTTCACCTGTCCCAAATTATAGCCCACTTTCCTTTTCAAAAGAGTAGTTAATTTATTAGTTTCCTAAGTACTCCCTATTTAATGTGCATCTTTTCAACATGAGCTATTTAGTTGTAATAAAATAGTATGAATTATTTAATATTAATAAAGGGGTACATTAAGAAAATACTAGCAAAATTTATTAACTGTATTAACTATATTTTTCTTAATATGTATAAAAGTCAAAATAGACCTATTTTTATGGGGCAAAGGAAATGATGTATATATATAACCAAATAGGTATTCAAAATTGTGGCTCTGATACCATGACAAACTTAGACAAGTTCGAGCAAAAAAGTGTGTTCTTTTTCTTGGTGGCTAATTCCCCTTAAATCAAGAATACAATCTGATTTTCAGCCCCTAAAATAGTTATATGCTGATCTATCCACGGCTAGTATATCCTAATCAAGGAAAGAATGAAAGATTTACAAACACAAAAAATCATTGTCAAAGCTGTACAAGGCATAAAATCTGCTGGCTTTAAGACCAGCTACAAGGCATAAAACCTGATCTGCTGGCTTTAAACGACCAGGCTTATTCTTTTGACATTTCTAAACAAACATTTCTATAATTAATTTTTAACATTAATGAATTTAAACTTTTTATTTCAATAAAAATTAAAATATTTTAAAAAGCACACGAGGTCCAACTAGTTAAAGAAAAAATACTAATGTTTTCCCGAAATACCCCTTTACCTTCTTCCCCCAATATCTCAACCAACCCACCATCTTTTCTCCCCACTCCTTCCCCATCACTGTCACCGACCACCACCACCACCACCATCTCAACAAGAAGTAAATCATAGTATCTTTATCATCTCCATCACCCCCTAATTTAATCATGGCCTTAATATCATCATCACTTACACCAAATCCACCCCAAGGCATGAAACTCTTCAAGCCTCAGTGGCTCAATTTCCCATCTCCATCTTTATCCATAGCCTCAAACACATACTCCATAAAGACTACAACCCCATTACAGCTCACATTTGATTGCGTGTGTTTTCTGGTTAATGAAGTCACCCAATCGATCCGCTCAATCCCCATGACTCGAACCATTAATAAACCTCTTGAATCCAAGTTCTGTCCATATTTTCTTGCCCATTCTAGTGTTTTTGCTTTTACCATCTTTACATGTACTGTACTGTCCTATACATGGTTTTTAAACCAGAACAAAAAAAATATATATATTTAAGCCAAACTCATAGGGCTATATCTGGCTTTTGTTTTTCCTTTGGTTTCACAGGCGATAATTGTTGATGTAGACATTAAGATCTCAACTTAATTTTGATGATTGAAGGTGGCTATGACATCAGAACAGGTTCAAGCTATCAAGATCAAGCATTGTTGCTGGGGAAAGTGGCAGACATGATTGAGAGGTCAGAAGGAAGAAAGCAGAGAGATCTTTTGGGAAACACTAGTATTTTTCCTTTAATTTGTTAGTGCGTATAATTGCAATTAATTTGACCAAATTAAGGTACAATAAACTATTTTAGGTTTAGGTATAATTACAATTTCAAAAATAGGTTTTGGGTTTTTTTACCATTAGGTCATGTAAACTGAGATAATTTTCTTATATCATTCATTGAGGAATCTGTTAGATATATATACACAGTATAGGTTCTAAGTTAGGAAGGTATACTAATTAGGATCCCTATAATTAAGCTCTACAATTACTCCTAATTACTTCCTATTTACAGTCTGTAACACTCCCCCTCAAGCTGGAGCATAGATGTTAATCATGCCCAGCTTGTTACAAAGATAATCAACCCGAACCCCATTTAGAGCTTTTGTAAAGATGTCCCCCAACTGTTCTCTGGTCTTCACATATCCTGTGGAAATCAAACCTAGCTGTATTTCTTCACATACGAAATGACAATCAACTTCAATGTGCTTAGTTCGTTCATGAAAAACAAAATTTAATGCAATATGAAGAGCAGCTTGATTATCACACCACAATTTTGCTGGAACTGAAGTCTTAAGGCCTACTTCATTCAAGAGCTAATATATCCACATTATTTCACATAGAGACTGTGCCACAGCTCTATATTCTGATTCTGCACTTGATCGTGAAACAACATTTTGCTTCTTACTCTTCCAAGAAACCAAATTCCCTTCAATAAAGACACAATAACTTAATGTAGATCTTCTATCTACCTTAGAACCTGCCCGGTCTACATCTGAAAAACATTCAATATTACTATGTCCATGATTTGCATACAAAATACCACGACCATGTGCTCCTTTCAAATAACACAAAATTTGTTCTAGAGCTGCCCAATGATGAATTGTTGGAGATGACATAAACTGTCTTACAACACTTACAAAGTATGCAATATCTGGACGAGTTACCATAAGATAATTCAGCTTTCCAACCAATCTTCTGTATTTCTCAGGATCTTCAAATGGCTCACCATCTTTTGTAAGTTGCATATTAGGAATCGTCGGAGCATTACGCCATTCAGGGTGGGATAAGGCTTCATGAACAGTTTTAGGAATAGAAATAGAATCAAGAGATGCAATAAAAGAACAAGAAGAGGATGATAAGTGGTGATAAGAGACAAAAGAAGAAATAGGATAAGTACACTTACGTTTACCCTTGCGTACAGTAATAGAAAGATCATTACTTGAAACTGGATCTGATGATAGAGGAACAGGTGCAAGACATGAATGAGGAAGCTTATGACGTCTAGAGTAGACGTGACGAATGGGAGGTTTGACGGAGGCTGGATCAGAAGCCGATTCAGATAGAGGCTGGATAGGAGCTGGTTCAGAAGATATGATAGTATAAACTAACAAATCATCATCCTCCCCCTGACATTCTGGAGTAGAAGAGGGAAAATATGGTTTGTCTTCCAGGAAAGTAACATTAGCTGAAACAAAATACTTATTAAAACTAGGACAATAGTATCTATATCCTTTTTGAAAACGAGAATAACCAAGGAATATGCATTTCAAAGACTTGGGATCTAATTTAGTAATGTGTGGACGAACATCCCGAACAAAGCAAGTACTACCAAATATCCTAGATTCAATAAAAAATAATGACTTATTTGGAAAAAGAATATTGTACGAGGTATTACCATGAAGAACAAAGGAAGGCATGCGGTTAATGAGAAAATATGCCGTTGAAACTGCATCAGCCCAGAAAGTTTTAGGAACATTCATTTGGAATAATAACGCTCGTGCTGTCTCAAGAAGATGTCTATTCTTCCGTTCTGCTATTCCGTTCTAGGATGAAGTATCAACACATGAGGTTTGGTGAAGAATACCATTTTGAATCATGTAATTTTGAAAAGATGTTGACAAATACTCTTCGGCATTATCACTTTGCAATGTATGAACAAAAACACTCAACTGAGTTTTATTTTCAACACAAAAAGCACAAAAATGAGAAAACAACTCAGAACGACTTTTCATTAAATATAACCAAGTCACACGAGAGTAATCATCAACAAAAGTAACAAAATACTTAAATCCAGTTTTAGACAATACCGAGCAAGGACCCCAAACATCATAATGAACTAATTCAAAAGGAGAACTTGCCCTTTTATCGACCCTAGGACTAGAACTCACATGATGGTGTTTAGCAAACTGACACGACTCACAATCTAACGAAGACAAACTACTAAATTGTGGACAAAATTTCTTTAGCAAAGGAAGAGAGGGATGGCCCAACCGACAATGTGCTTCGAAAGGGGTTATTACTCCAGAACAAGCAATGGACTTAGGTATTTGAGTGTCCAGAATGTAGAGATCTCCGGACTCATGTCCTTTACTAATAATCCTCTTCGTCATAAGATCCTGAAACAAGCAATAATCAGGAAAAAATGAGATAAAACAATTCAGGGCACGAGTAAGTTTGCTCAAAGATAGTAAATTGAATGCAAATCCTGGTAGACTTAATACAGAATTCAAAGTAAGTAATGGAGTTGGATGGACAGTGCCAGAACCAAAGACAAAGGAAGTTGAACCATCAGCTAAAGTAACTTGACAAGAGTGTCCATGTGATTGAAAGGTGGAAAGAAGACTAGGATTACCTGTCATATGATCTATGCAACCAGAATCAATGACCCATCTTGAGGAAGAGGAAAGAAGACATGTATTTGGTTTACCTGAATCAGCAATAACAGTGATTGGAGTAAATGAAGATTTTAGTGATTCTTGGTACTGAGAGAACTTGGCATATTCATCTGCAGAGATAAGAACTGATTTTTCAGGTGTTTCAGTAGTGGATGCAATATGGGCCGACTGGGTTCTGTGTTCGATTATGAAGTTTTCTACAATCCCGCTTCATATGTCCAGGCTTATGGCAATAATGACACACAATTCCTCCTGAATCTGGAGCTCAGTTCTCAAACCCATGTGATCCCCCTCCTTTGTTATTATTTCTATAATGTGACCGCCCAGATTCATAATCATTGTTTCTACTGACAAGGGCACTATTGAACTAAACCGGTGGAGAATTTTCTGTGCAAATTACCCTACTAAATACATCTTTAAGGATGAGATCTCAGAACTAGAAAGAATCTAGGATTTAGCGGTCTCAAATTCAGAAGGGAGACCAGCTAAAAAATTCATGACAGCCATCTGTTCCCTTTGGCTTTGTTGAACTTTCACACCAGGACTAAATGGTAACAACATATTAAGTTCTTCATAAGTTTTCTTAAAATCCATAAAATAACTTGTAAGGGACTTATCTTGTTTTTCTGCTCGATAGAAAGCTTTGCACACCTCATAAATGCGGGAAATATTTCCTTTCCCAGAATACAAAAAATCCAGATATTCCAACAACTCTTTGACGAATTCACAATGATTAATTAAACCAATTACCTCACTTTCAATGGAATTCCGGATCTGCAAAAATAATCGAACATCCTCCCTTAGCCACATCTGCCTCGAATCATCTTCCTTAGAGGGATCATCAGTCATATGATTATCCTTGTCGATACTTTGCAAATAAAGACAAACCGTTTTACTCCAATCTAGATAATTGGAGCCATTAAGCTTATGTTCCGTTATCTTTGACATCACAGAAACAATATCAGACATAATTACTGATTTTTTTTCTGCCATAATACTAAGTACACAGCAAAACCCCAAACACCCGAAATTGTCACAAAAGAAAATCCCACACCTAAATGGATGCTGCCCAACCAGGTACAAAGGAGTGTACTACAGGACAAGGCGCGCCGGAAACTGAAGATCGGAAAATTTTCCGGGGACTAACGGACCTGCACGCGCCAGCATGTGGTCTGACGACAGATTCTTGTTGAGGCGCGTGTGGCTCATGCGCTTGGATTCCAGTCACCGAACTTTGCCAACAGGCTGATTGGCAGGTGGCGCTTCCTTCTATGCCAGCGGTGAGAACCAAAACCTGCCCTAAACAGGTGACCCAAACCTTACTGTCTATAGACAGAGAACCAGAGAAACAGAGGCAGAAGCCTCAGAAACGGAAACAGAAGCACATATGGACCAGAAGAGGCTCTAATACCAAGTAAACTGAGATAATTTTCTTATATCATTCATTGAGGAATCTGTTAGATATATATACACAGTATAGGTTCTAAGTTAGGAAGGTATACTAATTAGGATCCCCAAATTAAGCTCTACAATTACTCCTAATTACTTCTATTTACAGTCTGTAACAAGCCAAAAGTAAAATCTCTGAAAAAAAATCTTCACTGACCCTATTTGATCTTCTTAATTCAGTCTCTCTCTCTCTCTCTCTCTCTCTCTCTCTCTCTCTCTTTCTTGGCAGTAGGTCTAAATGATTCATCACAAGTGATGCAATTCAGTTTCCAGTTCAGTAACTCAGTACTCAAAACAAAACACAGGTGTTTACGAATTAAGGAAGTTCAATGGTTTCTAAACCTACAATACCTATAATAATAACTCAGAAGCAAGATTATGTCCAGCAGCGCTTTGTTCTAGATTATCACTTGTCTCAGCTATGGATTTTGTTTCTACAAACATGAAACAGTAATTGCTTTTGATAGTTGGGTTTTGGTTCAGCAGGTACACCTGGCGGTAATCCCTTGGGATCATTGGTTGGAAACACCCGTTCCAGAGAACTAATAAAAAGAAAAAGGTAAATTAAAGACATTGTTAAAGTATAAATTCAGTACCATATTATTGTTACCTCATCGTAATTATATGTATCAAAAATGGATACAACTCTGACTGTTGCTTTACCAGGCTTGTTCGCCCGAACAACCCCTGAAACAGATATTGATATGATAGCTGCATCTGAAGAAAACCATTTGTAATCACTGGATGCTTGTCCACAACCTACATAAGACAATAGCTTTATTGTCTGTCAACGATCTCAGGAGCAGGCTAAATACTGTAGTTATAATTGAATATACACAAAACTTCCAACCTCCTTTGGCCTTTAGCTCCACCTCCTGGTAAACACCTGGGGCCCATGGAAGGAGAATATTTTGAGATGTACCACTTGTTCTGTCCAAACTAAACTTCAGTGGATCACAAACAACTAATTCTTGTACAACCTCAATAACCTATGCAGAGAGTAGAGCCAGATTAAAAAGCTAACCACCCAGCATAGAATAGACCAACTCATTACTGCCTGGGGGAAGAACAAATGCAAAATTTTTTGAAAAAATGAGCGAAGTCTCACCTCCTTTGTCTCTCGGTGTCCACTAAAATAAGTTAAAGAAGCTGAGAGTTCTCCCAGCCCCTGTGAGGTTGCTTGCAGGATTCTAGCATCGCGCCAGCCATACTTGGCCTCAATATCCTCTGACAGCAAGAAAGTTGTCCAAAGATCAGACTGCTTGTCATGCAACTTAAGATCATCATTCTGCAATGCAGGAAACAATGTTCTGAGCAGAATAATAATAAACATAACATCATAACATACAAAAATGTTAAATGTAAAGAGTCATGGAAGATAAAACATGAACAATATCAGAATTGTTTCCTAACTCTTTCACAGAAAAGTCACTCCAGAATGTCATGTCAGCTTGTAATTAATTAATTAATTGAATTTATTTATATATGAGGCAAAACATATAATTGGAGACATGTTTCAATCATTAATAAAAGCATGCATTTTTGGCAAATGAAAACAACTTTAATACTGCCACTAAAGTAAAAGGAATTTAATAGGAAATAACTGCCAGCAAGGCAGTAACACAGAAAGCATTTATATAATCAATAACACAGGCAACCTTAAGATTTATTTTTCTCCTATTGCACAAATAAAATGAAGATCCTGTTTCATTAGATATAATCAGTACAATGATTATTCCTTTATATAAAATTGCTCAACTTATTTCTTTGCACTGTGAAGAGAGAGAAGATTGCTCAACTTAATCCTTAATGCAAAATAGTTTAAAAAAGAAAAGCAAAGTAGAAAGAAAGAAAGAAATCAGGAAGTACATTTTTAAGGCCATTAGTCCAGGACAATAGCTAATCCCAAACCTGTGTTTTGAAGATGTCAACTAGCCATAGATAAAGCCCATTTAATGGGTTGAACCATCTTCACATTTCTTTTCTAACTTTTCAATTGGTGGAATTTAAACCTAAGATCTACATGCTAAAGCCCAAGAATTAATTAAGACCTGTCACCTATATATTCATGCCAATCCATTAAATCTAACAGTGATCCATCAGTTCCAAGAATAGAAATAATATCAAAGAACTTACGAAAAAAAATGTTTAGTAGCTTCTCTTTATTTCTTCCAATGCAGAAATACATGCCAACATTACTTGACTATAATACTTTTCTCCCCCCATTTTTTTTTTGTTTCAGCAGATGAGAGACGAGAGGTAAAAGGGAACCCCTTACGTGTAGTGCAGCCATTCAACAAAAAAGGAAAAGACCAAATAAAAAATGCAAGTGATGAAAAGAAAGTATACATTAGAAATGCATCCAACAAACATCAAAACTGATGGGGTACTAGAAGAAAGCATGAGATACCTCCGTAATGTAGATTTCATGTGCATCAAGTCCCCGAGAGAAAACCTTCATTTGAATAAGATACTGACGGCCGGAAACAACATACCAAGTTTCCATAGATGGAATGGCTTTCAGTCCTTCCACAGGATCACCAGATATCGATAATGGCATTATGTACAAGCGTAAACTATCTGGTAGAACCACATTGAGTGAAGATATTTGCATATGTCCAGCAACTCTAGTATCTTCAACAATGACAGTTGTTACGCCTAAGTCCAGTGCATGAGCAGAACCTATCATAGGGTCCACCTCAGCAACAGAAGAGTTCGAAACAGACCAACTATGATGTGGAGATGGTAGAGTTACCACTGCAAATGCCAACAGAAAAATGTAGTAAGAAAATTGATAATCATGTAAATGGTAAAATGTGATGTAATTTGCTCGTGCAACTTTATAACAGAACATAGCATACCAATAGAAAGAAACATAAGAATTTGATGGGCATGATGCTGTTTCTATGCAGACGATTCCAAAAGAACAAAATTTAGATTTATTGTCCAAGCCAAAAAAAAAGAATCCTAGTTGAAACTGTCCCTTTCAACTAAACTATTTTCTTCCACCATCAGTGATCTATCCTTAAGAATATTCATCCACATGCAAATTTTACAATAATAAATCGAAGAGAACACGACATCAGCACAACTCAAAAAAAATCTAAGAAGAAAAACGATTTAAATTATAAAATCAGTAAAAGAAATCAAAATGCAAAACCTTGGCTAGGTTACTGCTAAAGTCAAAGTTTTGTATGATATAGACATAGTCATGGCCAATAGGAGCAAATTCATCTAGCCTGGTGATGAACAAGATTTAAACCTTGTGGCATATTTCCACGGATAACTTTAAGACTATAATGAAGAGCAGCACCAATGAGCACAAAAACAGGTGAAGGAGGCTCAAGTGACATTGCTTCCGCCACAGTTAGAACAATCTTATCCGCCATGTACTTGAATTGTGGCTCAAGCAAATGCACAGAAACCTTTTCATGACCAATTCCAACCCCTTTCACAACATACAAATCTGAGAATACACCCTGCACCGCAAATCATTAAAAATCGTGAGATTCGTGAGATACCAATATCAGAATCTGTTAACCCACTGAAATTGCTTGTGTTGTATCAACTACTTGCAGACATACACTATCTTCAAGTTTTATTTGGATGTGTAAGTCACCACATAGTCCACCACAATCACTCAGGGGAGACTCCTTCAGAGGAACATGAGCAAGGTGGTGAGGCAATCCAGCAGTTTCAGATACCAGGTGCCACATGAACTGGAGGCCCACTAACGATGAGAACACATTATCTGCAATACAGATTCACAAGTTAATAGAAACAAACCCACATATGAATCAATGAAGAGCCAAAGAAATATGAGAGTAAAATTGTCAAACTGAGAAGTGGCTACCAATAATTGAAGAATGTATTGTCATCTGCACAAATATAACAAAAATCCTTCACAGCTAGAGTAAGCAATTCACACACAACAAGAAATACATCAATAATTTTAGCACATGTAAATGTTCATTAATCATCTGCAAGATCTCCTGTGAAGTCATCTCTGGAGCTGAAGAAATGGAAGAAAAAACAAACAAGCCCAAGATTTTTCTAAAATTTAGTGAATTTCTACATACCCTCGTCTTAATCAATTTGAACTAAAACTGCTATCAACTTCAAAGAATTTGAAATTTACATAAAGCAATTCAACAAATTTCTGTTCAACATTTAGAATGGGTGAAATCCCTAATAGTATCTCTTAATAAACCCAAATTTACAGAGATCACAATTTACTAAAAATCCAAAAGATATTAAATTAAATTTTCATCAGAAATTCAGGACAAAAAAATGTTTAATAGAATTAGCATTAACTAATCAAAACCTTCGCTGTCAAAGGCGCGAACACGGAGAGTGGCAAGTCCATCCAAATCCAGTTTAATAGAATTATGGAATATCTGAATTCTTGAAATGTTATCAATAAAAACTTTGCAGCGAATTACAATTCCAGAGTGTACATCAGCAGCATAAACTGCAGTTTCTTTTCGACCACTAAAAGGAGCAATTGATCTCAACCTTGCACTCGTTGAACAATGGCTACTCAAGTTATATTCAGGTAAAACAGATAAAATATCATGATGATCCCATGACCTGCAACAAACAATTTATTTGAAAATCAAAAATAAATAAAAAAATAAATCCAATGCATTTGAAAACACCATTGGAAGATTGAAGAAGAAAATACCATTTGAAACAGCCATCACTTCCTTGAAGACGATACTCTACAGGATACGTCATTTTAGGAGGCAGCAGTATGTTCACATCGGCAATGTGAGGACCAGAAGCCAAATGCGAAGCCGTTCTCTCCACCATCAAAAAGAGAAAAGCTACAAAAATTGCACTTTGAAGTAGCATCTTCGAGTACAGTAATCTAGTAGTAGATTACGATCAATGGATTGAAAGCTAAAGTAGTTTCAGTTAGATCAACATCCTATTTGCTGAATTTGCGTAAGAAAATGGAGGGAAAAGATTCGAGCTATGATAAAGCAAAAATGGAAAACCCTAGAATCAGGGTTTTAGCGGTTTTCAATAGTTTGGACACGTGGCGAAAGATTATTATTTTTTATTTTTTCACTTTTAAATTAAATATTTTCAGGGTAAATAGCTCACTGACCGTAATTTAAGCGTGAAAAGCTGACGTCTCATAAAACGTAAGCTTAACCATCTAACTTCTTAGCATGACAGATGAACGTCATATCATTGATTTTTACGACATCACCATTGAATTAATTTTCTTAATTTTTTTTTCCAAAAAACACTTCTCACACTACTCTCCTTCTCATCGCTTGCCTCTCTCAAACTTTTTCTTTTTATCGTCTTCTTCCTCTTTCCTCACACTCTCTCAATATCAATTATCATATTTTCAAAAAAAAAAAAAAAAGCCAAAAGAAAATGGAAATGAAACTGAGAATTTGAAAATAAAGCAACCATAGCAACGAATAATATCGAAGCAAGGGATGGTGGCAATAATCAAATCCAGTGGATTATTTCTCAGCTTTTCCCCCTGTTTCTGTGATTCTGCTAAGCTTTGACAAATAGCTTGCAATTTCATGTCCACGAAGGAATGGAGAGCTTATGGGTGCCAACAAATGCCTTTGATTTCACTTTGTTCGATCCATCACCGTCGAGCCTCTCTGTCACATTGAAAAGCCCTAACCCAATTAAAGTCTAACATGGCTCTATATCCACCACCTCCTCCTTCATAAGCAGTGGTGAAAGACACCAAGCTAGCCTAATGCAAATGGTCGGTTCAGTTCAAAACCAAACCGAACCAAAATAATCGAACAATCGAAATTACTTTCTCCTAAAATCTAATCGAACCAAATTTTTAGTAAAAACTGAACCGAACTAAAAAATTTCAGTTCGATTCGATTCATCAGTTTGGGCTGCTGGGCCTGGTAGTTGGGCTTTTTCATTAACTTAAGACAAAATTCATGTAAATTTTGATTTTGCAACTTTCATTAAGGATATAGAAATTTTAAATTATTTGTTTACCATAGATTATCACTTTATAGAGGAAAATAAAATTATTTTTAATTTTATCTAAAAAATTATAATAAAAATGTAAATTATTATTAATAAATTCATCTATTATGGCAAATTCTACCTACTCCTACAATGAATTTGATAGAACTAATAATCATTATATGTCAAATAATAATTCATCCATCCATTTCATCCATCTACCTATATATATATCCATCCATCCATCTCAAATTCATACATAATAATACAATATTTCATTCATAATTAATACAGGATATTAAAAGAAAACATAATTAATTTAATATTTATCAAACTAAAAAAAAAAAAACCAAAATAAAGTAGGACCTGCAAGAAATAACAAACAAATTATTTAGTTTTCGTCTTCATGAGCCAACAATTATTTTACAGTTCAATGTAATTCTTAATAAATAAATAACAAGACTACATACCTGCATTATCAACTTTCAAGTGTTAATTGTATTTTCATTGACATCACTTATATCAATATTAGCTAGGGCTACAAAATTAAGAAAAACACAACTAAATTAAACATTTTCAAATAAATTAAATGATGTAAAAATTTAAATCAAACAAAAAAAATAATTATTAGCATACCTTTTTCAAGCTTTTCAAGATCATGTAAATCTTCTTCAACTAATTTGGGGATTTTTGATGATCGCAACTAATTTTGAGCACATATTAGAGCTTCTACAATTTTAGAAGTCAAAGAACTCCTAAAAACATCAAGAACTCTTCCTCCGGTGCTAAAAGCAGATTCTGATGCTACCGTGGAAATAGGCATTGCAAGTACATCCCGAGTAAGATGTGAAATGATAGGAAACCTACTATGGTTAAGTTTCCACCACTTCAATATATCAAAATCATATTTCTCCACCACAATAACACTTTCTTTAAGGTAGACATCTAAGTCAAATTTGCATTATATTTCTCTATTCTCTATTTTATGTCTCTTGAATTTATCCCCCAATAGAAATCTTGACTTTTTTTCTTAAGCCTTGAGGTTGAGAAGCTTCACTTGAAGATCGATTTTGTTCTTGATTTTGCACATTTTGAGGTTGGAACATCATTCTATAAGCTTCAAACAACTCATCTATAACTTCCTTTATGTTCTTAGCCATCTTCAAACCCTCTTCTTTTCCATATTCTTTACAAAGTGCAAATTCAATGAACTCTAGCTTATATCGTGGGTTAACAACAACAACCACATAAATAAGCTTGTTCATTTTCGTCGGATCACTCTAATATTTATCATACTTTGCTTTCATTTTTTCACCCATTGCTTTCACCTCAAAGTCATCACTCCCTATCCATTCTTTTAATAGGCAATTAACAGAACTAATCTCATTCTCAATGTTAACTCATAAAAATTAGCCAACATATCAACCATCCTCCTTACATTTTCCCAATCTAAAAATGTAGGCACCCTATTACTAAGCTCAACTCTAAAGTATGGATCACGAGTCTCAAATGAATCAAATGCTCTTTCAAATTTTTGGGCAACATTTAGCATTAAATAAGTAGAGTTCTACCTAGTAGTCACATCTAAGCACAACAAAGTTTAACTTTCTATATTTTCTAACTCACAATACTCCTTAAATTTTGCCAATTTAGTAGGAGATTGCCTCACAAATCTAATTGCATCTCGAATCCTCTTTATTGATGGATTCATTTCTTTTAATCCATCAACCACAACTAAGTTAATTATATGTACAATACATCTCATGTGAATGTGTTTCCCTTTTACCAAATCACAACCCCTAGAAGTCAACCTCACTTTCAACGATTGAATACAAGTATCATTGGAACTAACATTATCAACTGTAATAGTAAACACTTTTGCAATTCCCCATTCTTTTAAACATGCATCAATTTCTCTACCTAATACCTGCCTCCTATGACTCTTAATAGGGGAAAAGTTGATAATTTTTTTATGCAAGTTCCAATCTTTATCAATATAGTGAGCAGTAATGCACATATAATTAATCTTTTGTAATGAAGTCCATGTATCTGTGGTGAGACAAATTTTTTGACCAAATATTTGAAAATAATTCACCAAGTTTAATTTCTCATCAAGTACAATTGGTAACAATATCGTGAAACAGTAAAACAAGTTGGAATTTTAAACCCAGGTTGTGCAGCAGCCATAAAAGCTTTAAACCTTTCACCCTTCACAAATTTGAATGGAAGTTCTTCAATAATTATCATAAAGCTAATTTTGATATAATAAATTCTTGATCAAACTTCTAAGTATTAAGGCTACCCATGTGCTCACCCTTTCCATCTATGATTGGTTGCAAAGACAATTGTGATTGTCTTGTTTGTGAATTATATGGATGCATTTTACAAGCACTCATGTGATTTTTAAGTGCAGAGTTGCCATTCCTTTTAGGATCACTATTATATGCCTTTTCACAATAATTGCACTTGCCTTTTCTTGTACCTTCTTCCATGAATGAGCTAAAATGATCCCACACTTATGACCTTGGCTTTATATTCTTGCTCTTTTTCAATTTAGAAGTTGCCCCAGTCTTGGTCTGACTTCCAGCATGAGGAGGTATTGACGGCATTCCTTGAGTGTTAGTATTGTCTACTTGTGACATCTTGCCTACAAAAAATAAGAATAAACTTTTAGGCAACAATCATAGTGATCATTTAAATAAATAACAAATATGAGAGTCATATATTCTGCAAAATTCATGTCAATTTGAGCATTAATTAAATGACAAATAATTCATTTCAATTAGCAAATTAATTTCTTATAACATTTATATAATCTCAAGTTTCTTTGTTTACTTAAAGCTAATTAATTTTCCTCTACTATAAAGACAATTTTTATATATCATGAAGATAGTAAAAAATTAGGCTATCTAATTGTCAAAGTTTATTCAACGAAAATAACAATTTATTCAAAGACCAAATTATAACACAGATAATTGCCAAATAAAAGCTCAACACAATGTCACAGTACAGTTGCACAGATCAATCAAATATCATAAATTCATAATCAACAAACTCATAAGGCATATCATATAAATTTTATCAATTAGTTATCATAGATATTTAGAAGTTACTATAATTTTAGATAGATATTTATGTGTTAATTACAAACTAAAAATTAAACTAAATGAATATTAGTTGAACTAAAGACCAAACTATCAATCTGAGTCTTCTGAGATGTACAAAAATCTAGGCTATCTAGCTATGAAATCCAACCCCACCAAGGGACCAACGGACGGCCACCGTGGCAATAAGCTACTGGCAAAGAATGAACCAGATGACTATAGAGAAGAAGACCCCAAAGACTCAATTAGCATCAATCCCAAAATTAAAGTAAAATTACAATAAAAAAAAATAAAAAAAAAATACAAACCTGAATCAATGAATTATCGACGACGAGCAATAATTGGGCGAATTGGATCACCAGTGATGAAGGATCGATGGTGATGACGAAGAGAAGAAACGCACAGCATAGAGATAGAGATGGTGAAGAAAATAAATTTGAGAGACAAAGAGGGAGTCGAGAGATTAAAGATGGTGATTGGTGAATAGTAAGGGCATGAGGCAGTAAGATGCGAACCGGAAAAGGAATGAACTAAAAGAAGGAGAGGCGGATAATGCAGCGACCTTCATAGTTCACACAAACGGGAGAGGTGGAGAGCGGCCTTTGCATTTCACAGTTCACAATTCACACAACAAACGGCAATGGAGGATAATGAGAGGCAGAGAGGAGAGAGCGGCAACAGGAGGAAAAGGGACAGCCTAGGGCTAAAGGTAAAGGTTAAAGGATATAACTTATGAGAAAGAGAATAATCTTATTAGTTAACTTATTCTTATTTGATTATGCATATAAATATAATATTTGAAATATTAATATAAAGTAATATATGTATTACTTTGGTCGATTCGGTTATAACTGAACTTCTTATGATTAAAACTGAATCGAACCGAAATTTACTTCGATTTTATAAAATATAAACCGAACCGAACTGTTATGATTATGTAAATAGATGTGAATAACTTAATCTTAGGCTTAATCTAAGGAATACCATCTTAGGAATATTTTCTGATTTATTTCTTAGATTAGAACTTTGATTTATTTCCTAGATTAGAACTCAAATATCTGTATATATTCAGTTCTTTTTTCCTTAATAATAAATCAAGAAATTCTATTTCTGATAGCATGGTATTAGAGCTGCCCTAAGCAGCATGTGGTCGTTAGGGTTCTGCCCTGTTTCTTTTCTTTCTTTCTTTGTTTTATTTCTCTACCCCAGTGAGCAGAGGTTCCTTCTCTGTTGCTTTCTCTGCCCTAGTGAGCAGAGTTGTTGTCCCTGCATCTTTTGTTGATTCCGTTGGGCTTCTATTCAATCTCCATATTGTACTTCTTCTCTCCTCTGTGAACTCTTCTTTTGGATTTTCAGATTGCCTTTTTCTTTTTGGTTGTTTGTGAAGATGGGTGAGGAAACAAAAAATATGGTGGTGACGGATGTTATTCCTATGGCATCCCGAATCACAGAACATAAGTTAAATGGTTCTAATTACTTGGAATGGTACAAGACCATCAGAATTTATTTGCGCAGTATCTCTAAGGATGATCATTTGACGAAAAATCCACCGACTAACCATACCAAACAGGTATGGCTGCGAGAGGATGCTCGACTATTTTTGCAGATCAGAAACTCCATTGACACAGAGGTAATTTCCCTTATTAGTCACTGCGAATCTGTTAAAGATCTAATGGAGTACTTGGAATTCTTATACTCGGGTAA
The DNA here is from genome assembly GCA_947687605.1 of Reutealis trisperma. Lineage (NCBI taxonomy): Eukaryota > Viridiplantae > Streptophyta > Magnoliopsida > Malpighiales > Euphorbiaceae > Reutealis > Reutealis trisperma. The sequence goes on from CANTUT010000032.1 coordinate 1,044,691, forward strand.
AGGGAATATTTCACGTATTTATGATGTTTGTAAGGATTTTTATCGAACTGAACAGCAGGAAAAATCATTGACGGCCTATTTCATGCACTTCAAGAAAACCTATGAAGAACTTAATGTCTTGTTGCCCTTTAACACTGATGTGAAAGTCCAGCAGGCTCAACGAGAGCAGATGGTTGTAATGAGTTTTCTAGCTGGTCTTAATTCTAAGCTTGATACTGCTAAGTCTCAAATTCTCTCTAGTGCTGAAATTTCCTCCCTGCATGAGGTTTTTACTAGGATTCTGCGTACTGATAATAGCCCATCTGTCATTTCGCTTGCTCAAACTCATAATGCTCTTATCAATCATGGATCAAAAACAGTACAGTCTTCTGCTAGAAATAATAACAGAAGTGGAGGTCTCAACAATCAAGATAATCAGACTCAAGATTCAGGGGGAGTAGTGTGCTACTACTGTCATGAACCAGGCCATACGAAGCGCAATTGTAGAAATTTATTGAGTAAAAATCAGAAGTCCTCCTCAGCTCATGTTGCAACTACTAATACAGTCTCTAGTTCTAGTTCCTCATCCGACAACACTTTTATAGTTTCTGCAGATGAATATGGTAAATTTCTTTAGTACCAAAAAGCTTTGAAGTCTTCATCTCAATCAATCTCTGCCATTGCCGAGTCAGGTAACCCAAGTACGTGTCTCCTTTCTTCTTCATCCGACTGGGTCATTGATTCTGATGCCATAGATCACATGACAGGTAATCATAATCTCCTATCCAATGTTGAGTCTCACCCATTTCCATCTAGTGTCACCTTAGCAGATGGATCTAATTCTTCTATCCTTGGTACCGACACCATTGATTTAACTCCATTATTGTCATTATCCTCTGTCCTTAGTTTACCTGATTTTTCATACAATCTCATGTCTGTTAGTAAAATCACCCGCGCCCTAAATTGTTTTGTCTCATTTTTTCCTGATTACTGTATCTTTCAGGATCTTTTAACGAAGAAGATTATTGGTAGGGGACATGATTCTGGAGGCCTCTACATTCTGGATACAAAACTGCCGAGATCTATCGCTTGTTCTAGTGTTCTCACCCCTTTTGAAGCTCATTATCGATTTGGTCATCCATCTTTACCTGTGTTGAAGAAATTGTGTCTTCAGTTTCATGATGTATCTTCTTTAGATTGTGAGTCATGTCAATTTGCTAAACATCATCATTTGCGTTCTCTCCCTCGAGTCAATAAAAGAGCTAATTCTCCATTTGAGTTGTTCATTCAGATGTTTGGGGTCTATGTCCTATATTGTCCAAACCTAGGTTTAAATATTTTGTTACATTTGTTGATGATTTCTCTAGAGTTACTTATCTTTACTTAATGAAAAGTCATTCTGAGTTATTTACTCATTTCAGTGCTTTCTGTGTGGAAATAAAAACCCAATTTAATGTTTCTGTCCAAACTTTGAGAAGTGATAATGCAAAAGAATATTTTTCTGAACCTTTCCAGAGTTATATAATCCAAAATGGCATTCTTCATCAATCATCTTGTGTTGATACCCTATCTCAGAATGGAGTAGCTGAAAGAAAAAATAGACATCTTCTTGAAACCGCAAGAGCACTTCTCTTTCAAATGCAAGTTCCTAAACAGTTTTGGGCAGATGCAGTTTCTACAGCATGTTTCTTGATTAATCGAATGCCTTCATCTGTTCTTCATGGTGAGAGTCCTTATCATATCTTATTCCCCACTAAATCTTTGTTTCCTATTGAACCTCGTGTATTTGGGTGTACCTGCTTTGTTCGTGATGGTCGATCTAATCTCACTAAGTTAGATCCAAAGTCATTGAAATGTGTCTTTCTTGGATATTCCCGATTATAAAAAGGTTATCGTTGCTATTCTCCTACTCTTAATAGATATCTTGCGTCAGCCGATGTTACTTTTCACGAACATATTCCTTTCTTTTCCACCCCTTCCACTTATTCCAGTCAATTAGAGGAGGATGATGATTTGTTACTTTATATTGTCACATCTCAGTCATCTGCTCTTCCTCCTACTCATGTTTTGTCTAATGATCCTAATCCACTACCACCAAAACCACCTATTCGGCAGATTTATTCTAGAAGGCAAAGGCTTCTTCCTTCATGTCCTGAGCCAGTAACTTCAACGCCATCAGATCCCATGACTAGTGATCTTGATCTTCCTATTGCAGTTTGTAAAGGTAAAAGACAATGCACTTATCCTATTTCATCTTTTGTTTCTTATGCTCACCTGTCTTCTTCATCTTGTTCTTTTGTGGCATCTCTTGATTCAATCACTATTCCAAAAACTATCTCTGAAGCTTTGTCACATCCTGGTTGGCATAATGCTATGATAGAAGAGATGAATGCTTTAGATGCTAATGGTACTTGGGATTTAGTAGATTTACCTGCATGAAAGAAGGCTATTGGATGTAAATGGGTGTTTACAGTAAAAGTCAATCATGATGGCTCCGTTGCTCAACTTAAAGCCCGCCTTGTGGCTAAAGGCTATGCTCAGACTTATGGTGTGGATTATTCTGACACTTTTTCTCTTGTGGCCAAATTAACCTTTGTTCGTTTGTTCGTTTCTTTGGCAGCAACTCATAATTGGCCTTTACATTAGTTAGACATAAAAAATGCCTTCTTACATGGTGACCTATAGGAAGAGGTGTACATGGACCAACCACCTGGTTTTGTTGCTTAGGGGGAGTATAGGAGAGTATGTCATCTTCGCAAGTCCTTGTATGGGTTAAAACAGAGTCCACGTGCTTGGTTTGGGAAATTTAGCTAGGCCATTGAGAAGTTTGGGATGACAAAGAGTAAGTCTGATCACTTAGTATTTTATTCTAAATCTAACTCTGGTATCATCCTTCTTACAGTCTATGTTGATGATATAGTTATTACTGGGAGTGATGCTATGGGAATTTCAACTTTAAAATCTTTTCTTCACCCTCAGTTTCACACAAAGGATTTAGAGGCACTAAAGTACTTCTTGGGGGTTGAGGTCATGCGAAGCAAGAAAGGCATTTTCCTTTCTCAGAGGAAATATGTGCTTGATTTATTGGCTGAAACAGGAAAGTTGGGTGCTAAACCATGCAATACTCCGATGCTTCCTAATTCTTAATTGACAAAGGATGGTGATTTGTTTGATGATCCCGAGAAATATCGAAGATTGGTTGGGAAATTAAATTATCTTACAGTAACCCGTCCAGATATTACGTACTCCGTGAGTTTGGTGAGCTAGTTTATGTCTTCTCCAACAATCCATCACTAGGTAGCGTTGGAACAGATTTTGTGTTATTTGAAGGGGGCACCAGGGTGGGGTATACTGTACAGCAATCATGGGCATAATAACATTGAATGTTCTCTTATGTAGATTGGGCTAGTTCGAAGATAGATAGACGATCCACTACAGGTTATTGTGTATTTGTTGGGGGAAATCTGATCTCCTGGAAGAGCAAGAAACAGAATGTGGTGTCTCGCTCCAGTGCAGAATCAGAATATACGGCTATGGCATAATCTATTTGTGAAATAATGTGGATTTATCAGCTCCTACAGGAGATTGGCCTTAAGGCGTCAATTCCAGCTAGACTCTGGTGTGATAATCAAGCTGCTCTTCACATTGCCTCTAATCCCGTATTTCATGAACGGACTAAGCATATTGAGATTGATTGCCACTTCATTCCTGAAAAAATTTAGTTGGGTATGATATCTACAAAATATGTAAAGACCGGAGAATAACTCGGAGATATTTTCACAAAGGCTCTTAATGGGGTTTTAATTGACTATCTTTGTAACAAGTTGGGCATGATTAATATCTATGCTCCAACTTGAGGGGGAGTGTTATGATTATGTAAATAGATGTGAATAACTTAATCTTAGGCTTAATCTAAGGAATACCATCTTAGGAATATTTTTTGATTTATTTCCTAGATTAGAACTCAAATACCTGTATATATTTAGTTCTTTTTTCCTCAATAATAAATCAAGAAATTCTATTTCTGATAACACAAACCAATATTGTAAAAAAACTGAATTGAACTGAACCAGTCAGTTCGGTTTGATTTTTCGATTTCAGTTTGGTTTTGCTCACCCTTAGTTAATCCCCCTCCACCATCCACTCTAAAAAATGACACAATTGGTGTATTGCGTAGTTCGCCAGAAATCGAGTCAGCCTATAGATGTTATAATCCCATTAATCCCCAAAAACCTATTTTTAAGCATGAAAATCATAAAAATAAGTTCGGTTTGATTTTTCGATTTCGGTTCGGTTTTGCTCACCTTTAGTTAATCCCCCTCCACCATCCACTCTAAAAAATGACACAATTAGTGTATCTCGTAGTTCGCCAGAAATCAAGTCAGCCTATAGATGTTCCAATCCCATTAATCCCCATAAACGTATTTTTAAGCATGAAAATCATAAAAATAGCATAGTATTCACACTAATAACGCTCCTTCACCACCACCTCTACTTGGTCGATCTCTCCTTCCAATGTTCACTCGCTAATATATATAGATCATAAGATTGGTCCAAGGCAATTTAGGTCCTCTACTCGCTGCTCGCTCAGTATTGCACAATTCAAGATATCTGATTTGTATGTACAATAATTTCATAAATTATAACCTCTTCTTATTTGATCTTTTACTTTTGTCAATTTTGATAATGTGCAGATTGATTTCTTGAATTGATTTTTGAAATTTGAAGATTGATTTCTTGACAACATTAGAGTTGGTAAGTAATTGAGAGAGATAGGTGTTTTAATTTTGTGAGTGAAAATCAGTGAAGTGATGGAGAGAGACAATCAATAGCGTGCTATGTAGATGGGTTCGTGGGTATTAGGTGACTGAGAGGGTTCTATATGAGTGAAAGGGCTAATGATGAGGGTGAGAGTCAAGGACGGAGAACATATTAGAGTACAAGGGAGCAGAGAGAGGCGAGTAGAGTGTGGTGTTTTTTGTGGAAGAAAAAAAGAAAAAAATAAAAAGAAATAATTCTATGGTGATGTGACGTCTGCCTATCATGCTGAGTCAGATGGTTAAGTTCACGTGGCATATTTTTAGAGATGACCATCGACAACTAGTGGATTAATAAATGTGTCCATATACATTCATTTAATTAAAATAAATTTGTCAAAATTCAAAAAAAGACTTCATTTAAAAATGATTTAAATGAAATTTGATAAAATTAAAAATTAAGTTGTCACGCCCCGAATCCGAAGACACATAACTAGCACTAAGACACTGGTGATGTACGTGGCTACTAGTGCCCGTAGTAAGCCTGACATCACACTAAACAACAAAACCACAACATGATAGGGCTATGAGTCCACTTGTTAAACAGATTAAAACTAACATCAATTTAAATCAATGCCACACTAGGTTCGCATCTCAATCATTCCATAATATCAAATAACATATTATTGGATTTTGCTTAACAAACCATTCTCAACTCAAAGTATATATATAATAGCTGATAATAAAATAAAATACAGATTTCAAGAGCAACATTATGGAGTTCTACATTAATGATACAAATATATGAATATTATTTATATAACTCAATACTTAAATACATAACACTATTGAAAGGAAAAAATCATTTTAACTCAATTTAAATCCCTTCACAAGCTCATTCCACAACCTAAAAAATAATTTGAATAGGAATGAGCATTTAACTCAATGAATGATACTAACTAATATATATTAACCATGTTAATGCAACATGTCACAAAAGCAAACTAATCATACAAATAAATATCGATGAAATACGGTCCACAATACCACACTAAATCTCAATATGGAGATTATTCTAGCTCTCTGAATCCAATACTGTCTCTTAACCAATACAAAGGGTCCCAGCTGTCAGTGGCCAATGCCACGCAGCGTTGATCCGATTGGTCACAGCGGGGTGATGAGCACGCCCCAGCTGTCAGCCACTAGTCCTAGCTTATCTTATCTCAATTATCATAAATAGATCCACCTTCCTAAGTGGCACTGTATCCTCCAAATCTTATTTGTCAACCACAGCTATTATGCAATAACGAATATCAATTTATCAAACACAATCAAATGTTAATATACATCTATGCAATAATAATGCATAATATACATATATAAATATATACAATAAATGCAGATGCGTGAAAAGAAAATGATAATATACTAGGGAGTATCATTCACCTACTAGATGACCCGTCTAACCGACTATCCTCAAAAGTGTGACCATTGGAGACAGAAAAACGCCAGAGACATTGATACTAGACAATAGATAAGATAATTAGAGAAAGAATGACTCACTTATCAAGACCTAACTAAACGACTCTTGATTCTTGTCAGAATTTTTTCAAAATCTCCCTTAAATTAGGACATTACCTTATTGCAATAAGGAAAACAAACACTTCTAAATAATATCAATAATCCACCCAACTCAAAATAAAATTAATGACCCCTCCTAGGTCCTTCCAACATCACAAACAACTCAACAATCAAATCAAATCACCAAATCATCAAATATTAATTAAATTTAACAAACATAACTCAAAATATATCGGAATTCAAGAGTTTCGGAGTTACCCTTACAAATTCCAATCAAACGAACATGGAAAATCACATCAAAACAGCAAGATGGAGCTGCTGGATCTACCCCACTAGCCTCTACCACGCTCTACCGCTACAGGCTGACAGGGGCGTTCTTCATGCCATCAAGCTTGTCTTGACACGAAGATCTCGAAAACCATACCACTCATCGCCACTCACCAGCATCTCGCTGGAAAATGCTTTCAAAGATTCGGCCTCTACAATTTTGATCTCCACTTTTGTGACTTCCAGAGGACACGACAGGTACCAATCGAAAGCCCTTACCACCAGAGTCGAATGAGACCAACATCGCCAAATTCCACCGCTAGAATTGGTTGGAATTTACAATTGAAGTTTCGGTGCTGACGAGGCTTTAACTCACGATTGCACTGCTGCTAGCTGTCCAATCGTGGTGCCTTTACTTCCCTTGAAGTCGCCGGACACCGATTTTTGCAATGGTGGTGGCAATGCTCGACATCGCTAGCCAAACATCGATCCTCTGGCTTCCAGCACACTCTCTCCCTCTTTCTGTCTTCCATTTCTGTTCTTCTTCCTTCAGCTTAGCAGCTGACTGATTGGTTCATTTTTGGACCAATCAGTTGCTGCCTCCCCTCTTTTTTTCTTTTCTTTTCTTTTTTTTTTAACATATATATATATATATATATATATATATATATATATATATATATATATATATATATATATATATATATATATATATATATATATATATACACACACCAAATCTTATGTTTATAATAATAATAATAATCTTAATTTATATAATGAAATCCCAATTAATATAAAATCATTTATAACAATAATGATATTATAACAAAATTCCAAAACTTTCGATAAAAATTTATATAATTAACATTATAATTTAAATTAATTGAACATCATACTAACTTTTAAAATTTCAAAAAAGTAATATTCAAATGTCAAAATATAAATTCTCAAAAATAGCCATTATAATATTTTCATAATTAAATATATAAGTACTTTCTTCAATTATATTCACATATTTAATATTAAAATAAAATTACAATTAATAATACATTTTTCAAATCATATGAGTATATAAAATTTAATAAAAATATAACTTCAATTTTAGTTTTAATAAAGAAAATAATAAAATAATATATTTCCATAAAAAAAAAGATTTTATAAAAAAAAAATAGAAAGCAAGTTATTACATATGCATGGACAAATTAAATGTTGAATTTTAAGTATTGAATATAATAAATACTAAAATTTTTAAATATTGAATTTAATCAATTTGTTTGATAATTGTTATTAATAAAAATCATTTAAATGAGTACAAAAGTTAACAAAATTAATATAACTAAAATTTAAGGATATAAAAGTCAATTTATGAGTATGTTAAGGATATAAAAATCACTTCAATAAAAAATTTTTAAAAACTCAATAATTTGGTGTGTTTAATAGAAATTTTAAATCATACATTTTAACCTATTATCTTTAAGTAATTTTTTATTTAATTGAAAATTTTAAATTGAGACAATTTTATGTTATCAAACTATTTTAAAACCAATAACTACTAAAAATATTAAATTAAGTAATGAGCCGACTCATCAAACACCCTATAGTTTTTCCTTATTTTATTGATCCTTACTTTATTCCCTTTTAAAATTGAAATAATAAAAATACTACTTATTATAAATAATAACTTTTTAATAAAACAATTTTAATCTTAATAATTATTATTATGCTTTCTTATATTTTAAACATTCAAACATGATATTATTTACTATTTTTTTTTATATTTTTTATATCCTATGATTTAAAAATTATCGTTCTCTAATTAAAACTATCAAACCAAGCCTAAAAGTATAATAAATTTTTCTGAATCACACAAAACCACACCTTAAAAAATATTAAATAATGTTTGATAACACGATCAATATTTAAAATTAAAATTTTTAATATGTAATTATTTTAAATTATTTAATAACTCTAATCTTAAAAATCTAAATTAAGCTAAAAATTGATTAAAATAATAAATAAATTTTTTTTACAATTTACACTAAATATAATAAATAATTAAAATCTTAAATATTTTTGTAATTTAAAGATAATATTATTTATATTATTCAACAATTAAATTTTGATAGCTTATAATTTTTGTTTTACCACTCCTTCTTACTTGAGTACTTTACCAAACATTCATCCAAACATAGTATAAGCCGAAGGTTTTAGAGTTGGAATGGGCGCTCATCTACATTGTTCATTTGGATCCGATTAGATGAGCTTAATGTCACATCCCGCGGGTTGTGCTACGCTCCAAGTCTGCAACACTTGTAAAAATAGGCCAAGGCAACCTCGCCTAGGCAGAAACGAGCGTAGCCCAGCGCCAACTTGCGAGAAGACACGTAAGTCTGGCATGGTAGGCCAACTAATGTGCACGCTGAGTGCGACAGCGTGCCAATGCACAGCTCGTCTACACAAGACATGCATAATCGGTGAGAAACCTCCCCAATGGCGAGCCAAGGTGAGCGATAGACTTGTGCCAATGAGCACTAAGTGCTGCCAGCCCTTTCTAGAGAATTTTAGCGCAATCCAGCAGGCCTAGCAAGGCCAGAGTGCGATAGATGCCCAATAGGTGCTGGAATCATCCAGCGGGCACTAGAAGCTTCCACCAGGGCACACCAGCAGGCCTGGTAGGCCAATTTACTGCAGAATTGGCAAGAGCTCTCCGAAAATTCCGCAGGCTTGTGCCAACAAGTATGACTGACCTTGAAGCTTTTAGAGACTTCATGAGCTGCATTTCTAGGAAGTTTCATTATACATACTTGCCTAGAAATTTCTAGATACTAAATAATAGCCACACATTTGGGGGAGCCAACAAGTATAAATAGCCATCCCCCTCATTTGTAAACTTTTACATTAGACACCTTGTATTCTCAAAGCTCTTGTATACACACACTTTGAGTGCAATATACCTATTCCCTTGAACCTCCTTGTGTTCCTTTATTTTTAGCACAACTCTAAGGCTTACTTAGCATCTTTGGACGAGTGAAGAGCTAAGTGTCACACGGGTTAGTCGACGTAAAAAGCTAACTTCGTGACAAGTGGTATCAAAGCAATGGTTTCGAGACCTAGGTATACATGTGTCCCTTTGCTTTGCTAGAGCAAATGGCAATCGAAGAGGCAACTGCTGGTGTTGAAATCCCACAAGAGCAACCACGCGGACGTGGGGAGCAAACTGGCCATGCCAAATGTGGCAAGTCCAAGCAACCAGCTACTGGTGACTCACTTGAACCACGTTTTGCGGACTTAGAACAACGCACGACCAATGTGGAAACCTTTGTTGGGAATCTTACCGAACAGTTGGACAACTTAACGGAGGAGAATGCTTAAATTACAAGGGCTGCCAAGGCCATGATTAAAGAACTTGGCAGTACACTTAAGGGAGAACTATGCTCTCTCACTTAAAGCCTTGCTGACTTACGAAGATTCATGGAACGTGAGCTCAGCGGGCTTCGATCGAAAATGGATAAGATTCGTTCGGAGTGGGACTCCTTTCGTAAGACAAATAGCCCTGCTTCGATTAGCACCACGAGTGGAGGAACACACTCGCTCAAGGTACCCAAGCCTGCCATGTACAATGGCACGTGTAGTACTACTGCGATGGAGAACTTCCTTTTTGGCCTTGAGCAATACTTTAAGGTCATAGGAGTGACGGATGACTTCACCAAAATAAATAATGCCCTTACGTTCCTTCATGATTATGCCCAACTATGGTGGCGAAGGAAACATACAGAAAGAGAGAAAGGCCTGTGAGCTCTTAACACTTGACAGCAATTGAAGGTCGAGTTGCGCAAGCACTTCTTGTCGCATAATGCAGACAGTGAAGCCCGAGGGAAACTTCGTAGGCTAAGGCAAAGTGGTAGTATTGCCGAATATATCAAGAATTCACCACCCTCATGCTAGAAAGTAGAAAGGCTATCAGATAAAGACTCCCTCTTTTTCTTCAAAGATAGGTTGAAGGATTGGGCTAAGGTGGAGCTTGAAAGGGTCAACATACAATCGTTGGACGATGCCATTGCTGTCGTTAAGTCCCTTATTGATTACTCATCCCAATCTAAGGCTAAGAAGGGAACTTCTAGCAACAGTGGGGGAGAAAAAGCAAGGGCAGCGGAAGGACCAAGGCCTCAAAGATAGAGGACATGAGAAATCTATTAGCAGTGGTTCCAAGCTCGACAAATATAAGAGCGGTAAGGGCAATACTTTCAAACCCCCTAACCCTTGCTTTATTTGCGATGGCCCTCATTGGGTGAAAGATTGTCCCAATAATAAGATAATCAATGCCATTGTTGCGGAGCTCCAACAAGATAAAACCCAAGAGGATTCCCAAGCTACTATGGAATCCCTTCAATAATTAGGCGCTCTATGCAACTTTCTCACCCTAAACAATTCCAAGGAAAAGAGGTTGATGTTTGCTGAAGCTTCTGTGGGTGGCAAACAAACTCGCGCCTTACTCGACACTGGCACTACACACAATTTCATTGATCCTAAAGAGGCCAAACTGTTGGGCCTCAAGGTGACAAAAAGGAGTGGCACTATTAAAGCTATCAACTCCAAGGCCAAGCCAGTTGTGGGCATTGTAGAATCGGTGACAGTACGAATTGGCAATTGGCAAGGTACTCTAGACTTTTCTGTTGCTCCAATGGATGATTTCAATATTGTTCTTAGTCTAACCTTCTTCCATAAGGCCCATGCTTTCCCCATCCTTGCTTCAAGCTCCCTTATAATCCTAGATGACAATTATAAGATTCACATCATCCTGGTTAAATGTGTTGAGAAATCAAAGACAAAATTGATTTCTAAAATGCAATTTAAATGGGCTTTTAAGAAAGAAGAGAGCTATATTGCTACCCTAAGAGAACTCAATGATGGGGAAGATGTTGTGGCACGTAAGGAACCCTTGCCAACTACTGTGCAAGCAGTGTTGGATGAATATAAGGATGTGATGCCTGCGGAATTACCTAGAAAGCTTCCTCCTCGATAAGAGGTGGATCATCAAATTGAGTTGGAAAACGGTGCCAAACCCTCTACCATGGCGCCTTATCGCATGGCACCTCTTGAACTTGCAGAGTTGAGGAAACAACTCTAAGATCTCTTGGATTCAGGCTATATTCAACCTTCTAAAGCCCCTTATGGTGCACCAGTCCTCTTTCAAAAGAAAAAGGACGGATCCCTTTATATGTGTATTGACTATCGAGCACTGAATAAGATCACTATCAAGAATAAGTACCGAATACCTTTGATAGCTAATCTTTTCGATCAATTGGGGAAGGCAAATTACTTTTCCAAGCTGGATTTGCGATCTGGTTAGTACCAAGTTTGCATTGCTAATGGAGATGAGCCAAAAATGACTTGCATGACGCCTTATGGAGCTTTTGAATTTCTTGTCATGCCTTTCAGTCTCACGAATGCTCCTGCCACTTTTTGCACCTTAATGAACAAACTGTTCCACCCCTTTCTTAACAAGTTTGTGGTGGTATACTTGGATGACATTGTGGTATATAGCACTACGCTCAAAGAGCACGTACAACATCTTAAACAAGTCTTCCAAGTCCTCTGCGACAATGAGCTGTATATTAAGTTGGAAAAATGTTTATTTGCTCAAGAGGAGGTGGACTTTCTTAGTCATAAGATTAAGGATGGCAAGCTAATGATGGATCTAGCAAAAGTATGGGCTATCCAAGAGTGGCAGCCTCCCACTAAAGTGCTCGAATTAAGATCCTTCCTTAGGCTGGTGAATTATTATCATCGATTTATTAAGGGCTATTCAACTATAGTAGCTAACGGACTTGTTTAAGAAGGATCACCCTTGGCATTGGTCACAAGCATGCCACGATGCCTTTGAGGAATTGAAGGAGGAAATTTCTCAATAACTTGTCATGGTATTGCTTAATCATTCCAAACCCTTTGAGGTACACACCGATGCCTCTGATTTTGCTATTGGTGGTGTACTTATGCAAGATAGTCATCTAATTGCTTACGAAAGTCGCAAGCTTAATGATACCGAGCAGCAATACACGGTCCAAGAAAAAGAGATGACTACCATAATTCATTATCTATAAACTTGGAGGCATTATTTGCTCGATAGCAAGTTCATCAAGACTGATAATGTTACTACGAGCTACTTTCAAGCTCAAAAGAAGCTCACACCCAAACAGGCTCGATGGCAAGACTACCTTGCCGAATTTGACTATAAGTTGGAATATAAGCCAAGCAAGGCAAATGTAGTTGCCGATGCTCTTAGTCCAAAAGCGAAACTTGCTGCCATTAGCGTAAGTATACCCCAAAATAACTTTCTTGATCGTATCAAGGAAGGCCTCCAACATGATTCAATGGCTAAGGATTTTATCAAACTGACCAGTGAAGGAAAGGCTCGACGATTTTGGATGGACGATGGCATCCTTTACATAGTTGGAAATAGGTTATTCGTGCCGAAGTGGGGGAACCTATGAAGAGAAATTCTTAAGGAATGTCACGACTCCTTGTAGGCTGGACATCCAGGTATGGCACGAACCTTGGCCCTTGTTCAAAATAATTACTATTGGCCACACATGCAACACGATGTAGAGGCCTATATGCGAACATATCTTGTATGCCAATAAGACAAAGTTGAGCAACAGCATCCGGCAAGATTGCTAGAACCCTTACTCATGGCTGAAAGACCTTGGAAAAGTGTCTCAATGGATTTCATCGTTGCCTTGCCCAAGTCTGAAAGTTGCAAAAGCATTATGTTGGTGGTTGATCGGTTTAGCAAGTATGCCACCTTCATTACTGCTCCTACTTATTGTAAAGTGGATGAAGTAGCTTGCTTATTCTTCAAACATGTCGTGAAGTTATGGGGTGTCCCTAAAAGCATAATCAGCGATAAAGATCCTCGCTTCACAGTCAAATTTTAGCACGAGCTATTCAAGCTATTGGGGACAGATCTAAATTTTTCTATAAGATTCCATCCCCAAAGCGATGGCCAAACTGAATGCATTAATGCCTTGTTGGAGCTATACCTATGACATTATGTAAGTGTCCATCAATGAGATTGGCCGAAGTTGCTTGATATAGCCCAATTCTCTTACAATCTCCAATGAAGTGAATCAACAGGCAAAAGCCCTTTCGAAATCGTGACAGGCCAACAACCTTTGACTCCTAATGCCATTGCCTCTACTTATGGAGGAATAAATCCATCAGCTTACAAGTTTGTGAGGTCTTAGCATGAGGAGGCAGATGTTACATAAGCATGCCTTGACAAAGCTGCTCGTAAGATGAAAAAATGGGCCGACACTAAGAGACATCCTAAAGAGTATTCTGAAGGCAACTTGGTGATTATAAAGCTCCTGCCTAACCAATTCAAGTCCCTACACAAAGTTCATAAAGGGTTGGTTAGGAGGTATGAAGGTCCATTTCCCATAATAAAGCATGTTGGGAAGGCAACTTATCGAGTAAAACTCCCTCCTAAGCTTAAGATTCATCTTGTCTTTCATGTGAGTATGCTAAAACCATACCATGAAGACAAGAAAGACCTAAGCAGAGGAGAGTCTAAGCGTGCCCCGATAACAGTAGTCATCGAATTTGACAAGTAGAAAACATCCTTGCGAATCATGCAATACGAAAGAGGGGAGTCCCTAACTACACTGAATACTTAGTAAAATGGAAAGATCTACCTAAAAGTGAAGTTAGTTGGGAATGAGAAGACCTCCTTTGGCAATTTGCTGACAAAATAAAAAAATACAAAGAAGAAGGCGCGACAAGTATATCGCGAACTTGAGTGGGGGAGGGTGTCAAGTCCCGCGGGTTGTGTTACGCCCCAAGCCTGCAACACTTGTAAAAATAGGCCAAGGCAGCCTCGCCTAGGCAGAAACGGGCGTAGCCCAGTGCCAACTTATGAGAAGACACGCAAGTTTAGCATTATAGGCCAACCAGCGTGCATGCTGAGCACGACAGCGTGCCAATGCACAACTTGTCTACTCAAGACATGCAAAATGGGCGAGAAATCTCCCCAACGGCGGGCCAAGGCTAGCAATAGGGGCGCACCAACGAGCGCCAGACATTGCTAGCCCCTTATAGAGAATTCTAGCGCAATCCAGCAGGCCTAACAAGGCTAGCGCGGGTGAGAGATGCCCAATAGGCACTGGAACCGTCCAGCGGGCGCCATAAGCTTTCACCAGTGTGCACCAGCAGGCCTAGTAGGTCAATTTGCTACAGAATTGGCTAGAGCTCTCCGGAAAGTTCCTCAAGCTTGTGCCAACAAGCATGACCGACCTTGAAGCTTCTAGAAACTTCATGAGCTGCATTTCTAAGAAGCTTCATTGTACATAATTGCCTAGAAATTTCTAGATATTGAATAATAGCCACACATTTGGGGGAGCCAACAAGTATAAATAACCATCCCCCTCATTTGTAAACTTTTACATTGGACACCTTGTATTCTCAAAGCTTTTGTACACACACACTTTGAGTGCAATATACCTATTCCCTTGAACCTCCTTATGTTCCTTTGTTTCTAGCACAACTCTAAGGCTTACTTAGCATCTTTGGACAAGTGAAAAGCTAAGTGCCGCACATATTAGTTGACGTAAAAAGTTAACTCTGTGACATTAAGCTAAAGATGTATTATATTATATTCAGGGCTAAGTGACGGCAGATATTGTAACTCAGGTGGGTTTCCCTTTTTTTTTTTTTTTTTAAAGAAACATTTAAGAGTAAATAAGAAAATTCTTAATTAGACGTAATGAGACTTAGCCCCTATTTGATAACCAAATTTAATGATTTAATTTAATTTTTTCAACACTTATTGGTTTTAAGTTGGTTTGATAACCTAAAAAAGCTCCAACTTAAAATTTTCAATTAAATAAAAAACCACTTAAAATAAAAAGTTAAAATATTTGACTTAAAATTTTAACTGAACATGCTTAGTAGTTTAGTTTTTAAAACTTTTTAATTGGTATTACCGTTTTGCTCTTATCTTAATTAATATGTGATTATTAGCTTTTTATTTGTATTTTTTTACTTGTTTATCATTTTTAAAGCATACTCATTTTAAGTTTAATAATTTTTATTTTTTGGAATATTATGAAAAATACTATTCTAATATAATTATTGTCTTCATTTTTATTTATGACTTTTTAAGGCATAAATTGTATTTACAAATTAAAATGCAAATAAAAAAATTAAATGCCACATCACAAGGTTAAATATGTCTAATAAAAAAAATTAAAAATTTTCAGTAACAACAGTTATCAAATAGATTGATATATTCAGCACTTAAAATTTTCAATATTTATTATATTCAGCATTTAAAATTCAACACTTAATTTTTCAGTACTTAATTTTCAGTTTACCAAACGCTACCCTAATGTAATATAATCAAATATATTTTTAGTTTAAATATTATATTAAAAAATATTTGATTACATTATATTACGTCTTATTACATTTTATTAAATATATTTTTAGTTCATTATATTTTACATATAGTAATTTTTATCACATAAAAATATTAAAATTATTTTATATAGATAATCATGAGAATGAACATAACTTTGAATTTAAAATATATGTAGAATTATAAAAGAAGATCCATGTGATATTAAATGTCAAATATTTAATATTTTAAATAATTAACTATTTTATTATTTATTATCACAAGGTATGATATATCTTTATTTGACAAAAAAAAAAAAAAAAGAAAGATATGATATATCTTTGACTAGTGAAATACATAAAGAAATTGCCAGCAAAAGAAGTACTCAAGGCACTCTGCCTTTGACCAGGCCTATTAATCTGGCATGAACAAAGATCATTTAGAATCAAATCTTCTCTTGCCAGTACATGGCATAATATAATCTGATTTTTCCATAGATAAATTTGGAGTTTTGAGTTTTCTATAATTGAAAAAGAAATGTAAATTATTCTTATCTTTGCGTATTAAAACAAAATCTAACAGTAAGTGCTCGGAAAAAAAGAAAAAGAAAAAGAAAATCCTGATATTGATGATGTTTCTTTAGTTCCATTTCTACTCCAAGTTTTAGGCAGCATTTCCATTCATTTCCCCCCAGTCCTTGATTTGTTTCTTCCTCCGAAGCTTGCCCTCCTTTAAAAATTTACCAATTACTGAATATATGCCAATTTCCCCACAAAATATAAATGGTCATCTGCATTTTTTTTGGCATGAGACAAACAAATTTCCCTAATGCATTAGACATCCAGAGACCTATCCAAACTGTAGGTCCATTAGGCAACCATTATTTTACCAAACGAAGAAAATCCCTTGGTTCTCAACTGGTTTTTTAGGTCTTAACTGGAGCATTAACAAAGAAAAACACACCAATGAGCTTTTGATTCAGTGATATTTAAGTCTTTTTCAAGGTTGAAGATCTCGAGTTCAAGTACTCATGGCAGCCAAATTTTTATAAAAAATAAAAGAAAAAAGAAAAACACTGAGAGAGTGACTCAAAATAAAATAGAAACCAAAATTTACAATCAGTGCACTGTAGGATATATGAGTAGCAACTATATGAAATTGATTCAAGCTAGTTGTTGACATGTCAATATATCATCAGTAAGAGCAAATTCAATATAACTGAAATATTAAAAATGCCATTTATTTGCCAAATACAAGAGAAAGAATTCAATCTTAAAATCACATCATACATTATTATTAAAACAATGAAACATATGTACAAACATAATTATTCAGTGTTCTATTCTACAACATAAACATTTACAACAAACAAATAAGTAGCTTTGTGTGATACATAACTTTTTTTAAAAAAAACAAAAACTTGAATAAATTAAAATAGCTTTCTTTTTTGTTTCTTGTAGCTTTAAGTTAAGAATTAAGTAATAACCTCAATGAATTTATGTGATGCCCAATTCTTAGCAGTATCAGAAAGCTTGTATTGCTCAACTTGAACTTGCCTCAGTCGCGGTGAATTGAGAACAAAGAACTCAACAGCCTCAGCTTCAATCCCACAACAATGCATAATATCAACACTTTCCAAATTCTTGCAGCTCTTGAACATAGATATAATTGCCACACTGGTAAGTCCTTTACATCCTCTTAACATCAATTCAATCAAATAATTGCAAGAAACTAGCATAGAAATGAATTCCTTATCAACTAAAGATTCATTATGAGACAAATCCAATATTCTTAATTGCCTCAAATGCTGGCCTAATGTGGCAAGCAATCCTGATTCTCTTTCAACAACATCGCAATTTATCAGTGCTAATTCTTTGAGCCCTAAATTAATGGCAATCCCTAGAGCTTTTAGCCCTTCACCAGTGACTAAACAACAGCTCTGAAGTCTAAGACTTGAAAGCGCCCTGAAATTCACTGCAATAGCTGAGAGATGATCATTTTTAAGGTCTAAAGGTAATCGAAGATCGAGTTTCTGCAAATTACATCTGCAATTGCAAATAAAATGAAGTAAACCATCTCTACTACCACCATCATAAACCAGTAGAGAATTCAAAGAATCACAATTCTCTGCTAATCTTAATAAAACCCCATCAACTATACTCCTACAAGTTCTTAGCTCCAGTTCTTGAAGACCTTTTAAGCACCTAATAAAGGACAAAAAGGACCCTCCATCACCAATCCCTTCACAGCTTTTTAGCTGCAATTTCTTGAGCTTTTTGCAGTTCCTCCATAACCAACCAAAACCAGAATCATCTCTTTTAATCCCTGATAAATAAAGACACTCCAAACCCAATTCTGCATCAATTTCTTCATTCAAACAAAACCCAGAATCTCTATTGCAATAAAATCCATCATCAACCCCATAATTGTCAGATACATAAATAGATAACTCCTTTAAACAAGAAAAAAGGGCAACCCAATTAAAAAGCAGAGGCCTTGACAGAACAATAGTGAGAGAGGTGAGAAGAACGCATTTATTAGAGAGAGAAAAGAGAGTAGAGGAAGAAACAGGACCAGCCAAGAACCTCAGGTTTTTAATATTGGAGCAAAAAGTGGAGACTATACAGAGAATATGATCATTGAAAGCTATGTTGCTGATGGTTGAGTTGGTGGGGTCAGAAGAGAAGATGAGAGAAAGAGAGGAGAGAAAAGGGTAGTGAGAGAGAAGTGTAGGGAGAAATTGAATTGTAGGATTTTCACGGTCAAGTCTAAGAGACAAAGAGGTTCTGGAGGTCCGATAGAGGTGGAGCCACCGCTTAGAGACCAAAGATACCGATAAAGCTAATGAAGAAGATGAAGATGAAGATGAAGATGGTGATGGTGATTTTGAGAATAATCTTGAAAAAATTTCTTGAAGTAGCTCATCACATAACATATTATCCATGTTTTCAAGCTTCCTAGCTTCAGAAAAACCTTGTTTTCTTGAAAATTTTTGAAATTTCCTCTCTTGTTTTTTCTATCCACAAAAGATTGAAGCTTTTTCTTTGGTGGGTACTTCTTGTTTTCTTGATAATTTTGGAATTTCCTGTCTTGCTCTTTGCTAGTTGCCACCCACCAATTCCAAAGATGGAAACTTTTTTCCTTTGTGGATATGGAAGATGTTTGCTTCTGTTCTTGACAACTGTCTTTCTAGACTCTGGTGCTCTAGAGAGAGAGGGAGAGGGAGTTGAATTTTGGTAGGTGAGTTAAAAATGGAGGATTTGCTTAAGTGCTGTTTGGAAGGCGTGAAAAACACTTACTTTCCCAATGGAGGTGAAGTGAAGGAAGAAATGTTTCGATTAAAGCAAGCCAAATAGGGTATAAGGATTAGCAGGCCAAATACGTTTTGAAGCCAAATGGGAGAGAAATTGGTGCTGGATGATATAGGCAACAAACATAAAGGCTAATCTGCTTTTGGATTTGGATTTCTTATCATTGATAGCATGTATAATAAAGTTTATTTACCTAATTTAAGCTAATCCGTTAATTTGGATAATGGCTTTTGATTAAGAAACAAAATGCATGGGGTATTTGGGGAAAAAAAAAAGAAAAAGCATGTGGTAAATAATGTTGAATGTTGATCTATTTGGATTTAAATCTAGAGATTTTCTTTAGCAAAATAAATAAATAAATAAGTAATAGTGATTTTAAAATAAGTTGCATTGTCATACATTTGAATTAGGATTAAAATAAGGGCTAGGTTTTGGTGAAAGTAATAATACAATTTACATAATTTAAAAAACTACGAAATGCAGCTCTGTATTTTTGTTTCGTATGACTTTTACATCGGTTAATTTTTTAGTTGAATACTTATGAAAATATTAAAATATCCTTCATTTATTTTTAAACTTTCCACTCTACCCAATAATTATACAACAATAACTCACATTTGAGATTGTTTCTTTTATTGTTTCGAACAAGAATAAATCAGGATTATAACTAATCAAATTCAAATCTCCAATTAATTTCAGTTGAAAACAAAAAATTAATCAAAGCTCTCTTTTTCTCTGCTTACATATGCATGCACGAATCACAAAGAATGGGGTCATTCTTGAGAGCCTAGACTGGTCCGATCCAAATCTAGGTGACTACAAGAACTTTGAGTTCTAGTAAAATCTTAAGTGCTTTGATTAGCTTAAAGAAATTAGATATATTTTTTTCATCATAAATTAACCATTGGGAAAATCTTTTGAATTAAATTAATCACTGAAAAATTTTTTGCTTTAAATCATTTGAAAAAATTTTAGAATTAAAATAAAATTTTTGAACAATATACTATATTTGCTTAAAATACAATCGTAATTAACAAAAAAAAATTACCAACCAAGACTGGCATTGGAAGGCCACTGTTGGCTACAAATCTCCATTGTTGATGCTTGTGAATGATGACCCATCACCACAAAGCTTCATTGTTGGCATAATCAGCCCCAATCAAAGTTTTGTCGTCACCAATCTCACCAACCAGTAGCAAGCTCGATGAAACACCTTGAATTTTTATTTATTTTATAAAATTCTATTTTTCGTATGTAAATGTATTATTTTATTATTTTCCTTATTAAAGTAAGAATTATAATTATATTTTATTAAATTATAAATGTTTATATTATTTGAATATGTATTATTAATGGTAATTTTAGTATAATATTATATATGTATATTATTATGATAATGTTCATGTGGATTTTTGGAGAATTGTATTTTTGGATTGTATGTTGATATTTGAGTATTAATAAAGGTATTAATTAATATTATAAGTTTGATTATAGTATTTTTATCGGATATTTGGATTTCCGTTATAATTACTATTATTATTATTATATATATATATATAAGCTTACGTTGTAAAGTATAATAATTTATAAATTATTATCATTACTATTGTGTTATTAGTGATATTATTATTATTATTATTATTATTATTATTATTATTATTATTATTATCACTATTATTATTATTAATTTGTATATATATATATATATATATATATATATATATTGTGTTAGTGTTACATTTGTATATATATATATATATATATATATATATATATATATATATATATATATATATATATATATATATATATATATATATAAAAGTATGTTTTAAGTGTTTTAAGTAAGTTAAAAAGAAGAAGAAAATGAGAGGTGTGATTGGTCAAGTGGGCAGAAATGGAGCGTTTTGGGAGAAGTAAAATGGGGAAAAGAACAGCAGAGGAAGGAGGAGAGAGAGAGAGAGAGAGGCCGAGAGAGAGGGGGTTGCTGGGTGAGTTACGGCGGGCGGTGGCGAGCACCGCCACCATCACTGGGTAGAGGATAGTCCGGCGATCTCGGGGGAGGTGACAACACGATGATCGGCGGCGGCACGGTGGCGTACGCGAGGAGAGAAGGACCGCCGGCCACCGAAACTTCAACTCTATTTTTCGGCTGATTCCGGCGGCAGAATCTAACGATCTTGGTGTCGTTCAACTCCTGAGGATGAGAGCTTCAAGTTGGTACCTGCCTTGCCCCCTGAGGATCACTAGAGGAGGAGATCGGGAAACGCAATCCGAAACTTTGGAGGCATTTTTTGTCGACTAGAGGGCGAGTGACAGCGAGTGGTGACCATTTTTGTGATCTTGGAGTTGAGGTGAACCTGCTAGTGTGGAGTTTCCCCAGATCTGCCACCAGCAGTGGCGGTGCGTGGCCAGCCGGCGGCGGCGCGTGGGGAGGTCCAGTGGTTCTGTTTCGACGTTTTGGCACGATCTTTGACGTCCGTATGATCGAATTTGTGAAGGTTAACCCGAAATCCTTGTATTTCAGTCATTATATAAGTTATTTTATGTTTAGTAGTCCTTAGAGTATTTATTAGGTTATTGAGTCTGTCCTGGGGTTGAGTGTGATTCTTACCCTGATAATGTTCACTGTTGCGAGGTATCAATGGCTGGCTTCTTTTGGGTTCCAAGGCTGCTCTTCTAAGGGAAGCCAGTCAGAAACGTCGTCAGTTAGGTGAGTGATACTCACTGATATATTATCCTGTTTCCATTTCATATGCATTACTGTGTGTAGATATATGTATATTATGCACTACTACTGCATATATAAGCATGTAACATTTGACTGTGAATGATAAATTGATATTCTGTATTCTGTGCCATACTATGGTTGTGATTGATGGATGGAGGTCGGGAGGATACAGTACCACCTAGAATTATGAATTTGTTATGATTGTGATTTGGATTATGATGAGATTCAGAAGATGAGCTATGACTGATGGATGCCGGCCGGGCCTGCTCATCGCCAGGGCTGCTGTCAGTCGGGTAAGGGCTGCGTGGTACAGACCAGTGACGGCTAGGCCCTTTGGATATAAGAGATAGACTATTGGATTCAGAGAGCCAGAGTAGGGGGATCGGCTCTCCATATTGAGTATTGAGTATCAGTGTGGTACTGTGAACCATACCCCATCCTTGCTTGATTGGATGATTTGGTTGTTTCTGTGACATAGTGCATAGCATGTGCATTAGAATTCTATATGTAGGATACCAGTTTAATATATTAGCTGGTATCATTCACTGAGTCGAACGCTCATTCCTATTCATTTCGTTGTTTTCAGGTCAAGGAATGAGCTTGTGAAGAAGTTGTAATAGAGTAAACTGCCAATTTCCCTTTGGCAGTAGTTTGTATTAATGGGATATTAAGAATACATGTAATAGATGTACATTTGTAATTATAAATTCTAGAACTCCGCAATGTTACACTTTGTACTTGTACATTGTTATCATTAAGTAATATATTTTAAAGAGCTGTAATCTGTTATTAAGTAGAACCTTTTTGTAATTTACTATTTTCTGAGACATATGAAATAAATGAGTTGTTGGCCCAAGAATATTTATATTGTGTTGATATTATTTAGATATGCGTAACTCCATTTGGGCCCATAACCCTTTTCAGTTTTGGGCCTTTTGTTATGTGTTTTGCGTTAGGCTTACTACGGGCACTGGTAGCCACGTGCATTTCCCGTGTTCTAGTACCAGTCACGTGCCGTCGGGTTCGGGATGTGACACTCGAGCTCTTACATTGCCGATCATTGACTTTCGCCGTTGCTACGTACCTTGCCAATCGTCTCCATTATTGTCGTTCTAGGTGATTTTGTCTTCTTCATCATCATGGGTTTATGTGGAGAGAGAGAGAGAGAGAGAGAGAGGAAGGACGGGTAATGAGTATGACTGGCACTGGCTATGGAAGCAGGATATTAAATAATGATTTTACATATTATATCGGTATCAAAATCGGTGTAATAGAATCTGACTAAATCAGTAACTGCTATCGTGAATTTTTAAAAATAATTAGCAAATTGATATAATTCAATAACAAATAAATCCAAAATGTAATATATTAAATTAATTAACACTTAAATAAGTATAATTGTACCTAAAAAATTTTAATTTGCATAAATAATAATAATAAATTAAATTCAAATTACATAACTAATAATAATAAATTAATATTATTTTATTAATTCATGAGATAAAAAAAATCACCTTATTCAAGATAAATAAGATGATAAAAAAAAACACTCTCTATTATAAGTAAATAAAGTAAAATTAAAAACTAAATATATCATAATATTAATTAATCACCAACAAAAAAAAGTGTCGGAAAGGATCTGAATTGTCTTATTTGCTATTAAATTCATTTAGAATTGATACAAAACCATTATTTAAATTTTTAAAAATAAATATATAAAGACAAAATATAGTCAAATTGTAAAATTCAATCAATAATTTACACCTACAAATAAAAAATTTATACAAAAAATAAATTTTATAAAAAATTATCAATAATATTCTAAATATATTGAAATATAAATAATGTAAAAATAATATCTCAATAATTTATATTAATAAAATAGAACAAATATAAAATAATGTCTTTTAAATAATATATTTATAATTTACATTAATAAAATAAAAATAAAAAATATAATAATAGTATTTTTTTATTAATACGTCATATTTGTATTACTAAATAATAGTCGTATCAATATGTATTAAGTGATTCATTACTAATTCAATACTAATTTTTATTAACAATATTATAAAAAATAAATAACGTATCGAATTATCCAAAAATTTATACAAAATAGTCGATATATTACTATTTAATACCCTATATGAAAGTGCCAGGATAAAGTTATGGTGATGGTTTGGTGCAACTAAGTTATGGAGAAGGAAAGGAAGAGGGAAGAGACAAGAAAATAAAAAAAAAAAAAAACGTATTTTGGTCTTAAAAAAAAGTTAGAATATACTCGTTAATTTATCAAAATACAAGCACTTAATATTACTTTCAAAACTTGAAGACTAAATAATTGTTTGCCCTTAAAATAAATAAATTTAGTGAATTTCATTATAAATACGACAAGTCATAAGGTGCCGCATTCACTGCCTTAGGACATTGAAAGAGGAAAAATCTGGAAGGCAAAGAGTAGTTGGCCCTATAATTTCAGGACACGACGGATCAAAGCCTTGATTATGGGAAATGTAATGATTATTTTAAGAAAGTTAGAATAGTAGATAAAGCAGTAGAGAATAGAGATAATGTTGACATGGCAATAAAATAATTAGCAATATTTTATTTATTTATTTTTTCTTTTTCTAAATTTTGGAATTGGTAAAGAAATTTCCGAAACAATTTATATTCATGGAGATTAAATTCATTGTTTTATACAAGTTTAAAGGTATTTATATAATTATACATTTAAAATAAAATTCAGATATTGATTCGATAATTAAATTTTTATCAGTAAACTAAATAATAAACTTTCTTGCCAATTTATTAGTAAATCTTTGATGTCGTATTATATTAGAATACTATAATTAAATTAATAAAAATATTTTTACATTCTATGGGATATGTGTTATCTAATATCCAATATCACACGTCTTTAGTAATTCTATTAATTTCATTATTTATAATATTTTATTTATTAAAATAATTTTACTTTTTATTTCGTTTACTAATTTTTCCGTTTATTAATTTATCTTACCAAAATGAGATTACAAAAATAAGATTACTTAATATTATAAATTAAATTTTTTGTACTAAATAAAATTTAAGATAAATAATCTTATGGTTTAACTAAATTTAAGATTTAAACTAATTATAAGGATTATGAATTTATATACTAAATAGACTGTTAGATAATAAAATTATTAAATAATACTTTAAATGGCTCATTAAAATAACTTTTATATTTTCACCTATTTTTGGTTTTTTTAAAGTAAGCAACTACACCAAGTAGTTGATTTTTTTTAGCATTGGAGAAGATAATTAATATTAATGAGATTCAAATCTTGACAATCACTCATAAAATAGTCTTAATTACAAAACTGAGTTATATGAAAATTATATTTTATTTTTTATTATAAAACCGAGTTATATGAGGATTAATCTTATTAATCAGAGAATTTTTTTTATTAATAAAGATTTGATTATCAAGATTAATATATATGAAACAATTACCTAATTTGTTGTAATTTGATTAATTTTTCTATTTATTTAAAAAAAATATAATATCTCATATTCAAATTTTTTAAATTATAAATATTTATTATTAATTTAAAAAATGAGATATTAAAGGAAATATTACATACGCTGATATTGAAATATGGTTGGGAATCTACGTTAGGTAGTCATCAAATTGTTGTGGGCTGAGGTCACCCTCGTCCATTTTCACTTGCCAAAATTCCAATTTATTATTCGAGGGATTTATTTTATTTTATTTTTTATCCAAAATATTGGATGTGAATCTTCTTTTTTAGCAACTAATAACGTTAATGGTGTTTGTCTGCGACTCGTGACCATTCTATAGCCGTCTATTCTTTGATAATTTTATAATAATAATAATAATATAATAATAATAACAATCTTTTCCTATAAGATTTGAATTAATTGATTTTATTATCTATTAAAAAAATAAAGTGAGAAATGAAAAATTTTAAAAATCAGTCAATAATCCTTTTCCATGATTTTGACTTGCTGTTGCCTTTTGGTGACTTGTACAATCTAACACACTTGGCCACCTAATCCTCCAGTATTGCCACAAAAGCTGCTTAATTCTCAAAACTAATTTTCAACCTTATAATTATAAATTATTCTGAAATTGTCATTAAAGTATATTAATTACTATATAATTTAAAGCAATTATAGCCACTCTTTTGGACTATTTGATATTATTATTATTATTATTTAAATTATTATACAAAAAATTACTTTTAGAAATGAAATTTTTTTATATATTTTATTAGAAAAGCTGTTAAATAATTTTTTTAAATAATTTTTTAATATTTTCAAAATCAAATTGGTGATAGAAATGTATTATTAATTGATTACTGATTTACAATTAGATCAGTTCAACCGTTTCAACCACAATAACATAATTATCTATTTCCTATGTTAGCTATTAATCTGATTTAAACTTCAATAATTATTTCAATGAAAAAAAATAATAAAAAATTAAAATAATTGTGGTTTTAGCATAAATTGATGTAATTTCATAATTTTTTTATGCTCATATTTAAACTCTTATAAAAAATAAAAAAAAATATAATATCATAACAATTTCACAAGCATTTTAATTATGCCTGCAGCATGGTTGAGGTACAAAGAAGAATCACAACCACATATATGATATAATTTCCAGAGACAGCATCTTATTATAAGAATCCATAAGAGGAAATATCTCTATCCACAAGACACAACTTCAATGATAATCCCTACTTTTTGCAACTATTACAAGTTCTTTACCCTTTTCAGTGGGGGAAGAATATCATCCTTCAAAATTTTCTTTCAACAATAGGCTAAGTATGCACATATAGACTGCGTTTGTTTTACTTGATTGGAATAAACAGAATTGGATAAATTTAACTTAACTAATATTTAATACGTTTTGTACACGAACAAGACTGAATAAAAATCACCTTTTGGTTAATCTCACTCATTTTTTAATCCTATTATTTTATGAAGAACTCATTTATTCAGTTCTTATAATTTAATTAATAAAAAAATTATGCTCAAATTACTCAATAAACATAACATACCCATTGCATCAAATTTATTTCCAATTTTTTTTTTTCAGTTATTAGAACTCACTTATTCCAATTGCACTAAACACAAGACATGATAAATATTTATCTAATTTTGTTTTATCTTATTTTATCTTATCATATCCTATGTTGTCCTGTCCATGCAACCAAACGCAACCATATTTCACTAAAAAAAAAATTCATGTTCAAATTCCCTCTTCCCCAATGCTCGCACAAAAAATAAAACACAACATGATGCTGGGAGCATAATTTACGTTATGAAGGGAACAGGTCTTCATCAACTTGTTTCTTTTACTTCAATTAACTTCTTTCTAATAACACAGGCAAGCAAGAAAATTCCCTTTTTAACAGTAATTGCAAGTGCAAATTGCATCTTTTGGTGATTATCTTTAACCCAAAGAAAACATGTCTACATTACCCATATTTTATAGGAAAACCTTGCAGGGGATATAGACTAGCTTTATTTTTCATTACCAGACATCTCTTCTTACAAAAATTAACAGGGGGGTGCGTGCGTGCGCGCATGAGCTCACTTGCTTGTACACTTCAGACTTCAAAAAAAAGAAAGACCTTTAAAATTTGTTCTGCATAATCTAAAATTTTCATCACCCAACCAAAGTCCTACAGTAGATGGATAATTGAGTCACGTAAATGAATTCAGGCCTGATGCTCAATTGCCCTTCGTCTGAGCTATAAGAATAAATTCAGGCTAGCTTTGAAACACGAATGGTACAGCAAGTATTACAAAGAAAAAGAAATTTCAAAAAAATGATAATGATGATGAAAAGAAAAAGGGGAAAATACACCTTCCATGCAAATCAATTACTAGTAAGCGATTTAGAGATGACAGGGACAGAAAATTTTCTTTGATCTACTCCTTTTCATGTTTAGGTCGTCAGTAATGTGACATACAAAACTGAGAAAGTGTCAACAAGAATGAAGTAAAATGTGTATGCATAACACCCAACAAGGCAGGTGTACCATACCTATATAGATGTAAGTAGCACTGTTCCATGTCCAAAGGGATTCCACCCAATTCCAAAAGTCACCAACATTAACGCTGCCAGGCCCTTCAAATACAGCTTTAGAAATAAAATATGCCGCCGGTGGAAATGCAACAGTACCTAGAACCAGATTACAAATAACTCTGAGCAAACTCCTCAAGCTTGCAGCTCTAATGTCGAGCTTCATAGGTTGAGCCATCAAACACATTGGCACCATTAGTAATGCCCCAATTTCTGCTGTAGCAAAATTAACAATTGACATGAGCAGCAAACCTATGAAAATGGCTGAGATGGTGACTGATTTTAAAATAGCCCATTCGCCTTTCTGACGTTGAGATACATCAGCATGAGAAAATGGTGAACCCAAGATCAGGTACAAGAATAGGAGGCTAAGCATTGAAAGCAAAACCCAGGCAATAAAACTGGTTGTTGGGTCCCAATCACGTATTTGACAAATGAAATATGGAAGCAACAAAACTACTGCACCCCATATATGAATGATGAATACTGCTTTTGCTGCATTGAGCCATTTCCATGACTTGAAAGTGAAGTCCATCTCATTTGATGCAGTGGGTTTAGAAGGGGTAGATTTGTCATTTTTCATGCCAAGATCCAATTCCATAGCATCAGCATAAAGGGAAGCAGAAACCAGGGGAAGTGGCGCTACAAGGAGAGCAAAAGCGATCATGTAGACTCCAACTGACACGAACTTATTAGAAGATGTTAAGAGGTATAGGAAAAATGACTGGTGAAACTTCTCAAGGAGATTATTTACTGATCTTACAACTCCTTCAATCAACCTGTATAAATAACACAAACAATCTTCAGCCAAATGAAAAAAAAAAAATTACTAATTAGACAATATCACCACCATTGCATCACCAAATAACAAGTCCTATTCATACATGTAAAGAGAAAAGAATCAAGAAAAGAGCACTGCCAAATAAAAATAACTCTAAAAGCAGAGGGCATTCTGGGAAATATCAAAGCTTTGAGCGTTTTAATCATTAGGCATGTGCAAACTACAACATAATAATTCAAAAACCAACCTTCAATTAGGGCTATGCAAAAGAATTGATAAAAAGTGTCCAAACTGGTGGAGAAAAGGCCAATCCATCACACTCAGTGAAGTTTTGTCTCTAATTACAGTGGTTTTGGTTTTATAATTAAACAAAACTGATATATTGGTTTGAGATTTAGAATTCATGGTGAGCCAACTATTCCCAACCCAAATTGACAAGTCTAAATAAGAACTAAAATGCAATATCAATTTGCATAAATACACATGCACACACACAAAGCAAGCTGAGAATCGTCAGTCAGTTAACCAATTACCCACAACCCAGTCCAAACTGATCCATGCCCTACTTCAATGCACTGATCATTTTATTCTTTACTAAGATCTCAGCCTAGGAATTCATAAATAAGGATAAATCATCTCCTTTTTTTTTTTTTTTTGAATTTTCTCTACAAGCAGCAAAGCCTAACCTCCCAAAGATTTCCCTGACATTTCACATGATAGTTGAGGTCTTTAAAGAGTTGTAGCACTAAGAAAAAACAAATCAAATTTGTTAAAATGAACCTTCGAGGAAAGTAAAAATATGCACTTCAGTCATTGAAATTCGAGACAAAAATGCTTTCACTCAGAAGTAACTAAGCCTTAGCTGTAAAAGGCTATAGATAAAATATATCAACACTACTGGTCAATGGTCTTCAGCTCAATTGGAAAAGCTAAACCTACATATTCTGATTTGTAAGTATTCTGGTGATTTAAAGGTTAGTTACAAAAAGAAATGGAAAAACGATGAAGAACAAGCACTGACCTGCCACCTTGCAGAAGAAACTCATTATGCGTGGCTTTATTATCATAAGAAAATTTGGGTGATATCTCCAAAGTAACTGCATCAACTTGGAAATCACGGAAAGCACCATGGGGACCAGTGGGAATACCCAGTGCCTGACAGCAGGAAAGAAAGAGTGATGTAACTTATTGATACTATTGGAAAAATATAATCCTACATGGAAAAAGTATAAGAATATAAAGTGGAATATATGTGGAGTAGATTGGGCATTAGCACAAGCCAATTGGTTTTGTGCAATATGAGGTTCCAACTCCACTTATATGGCCATTCATATCATTTGGCCTAACACTCTCCAAGCCCATGGAGTTTCTATAGATACAACTGAGACTATTGAAAGAAATAGATAAAATCCCTGCTCCTGTCATCCCAAACACTCCCAAAATGAAGAAAGAAAAGAGAGATAACATTGCATAATCAACTGAAAATGCAGACTACCTGGTAATATAATGAACTTGCAAGTGTGGCAGTGCCTTCAATATAATCTGCAGCTGGAATACCAAATCTCCAGTTGGGATTTAAACTTCTGGCCAGTTTCCCTAGTAATTCAAATGCATCTCCCAAAATCTCAAGCCATTTTAATTCAAGCAAAGACCAAAATTTCTGAACCTTTACATGTAAACCTTGCCTATGTACAGCTAGATAATTCACAATATTGATGAGGTCTAGGTTTGGCATCTGCCCATTGGATGCCTCAGCATAAATACTAAGAGTGTCATCCCACTGTTTGTTTCTATCGTTAACCTTTAAAACCAGGGCAGCAGCCATGGTCCCAGCACGTTTAAAACCATCAGATATCCTTCTTTGCACAACAGAATCCTCTTTCAATATATAGAGATTATTGCCTTCAGCACATGCATCAGCATTTAGGGAAGGCAAACCAGTAAATAATGGTGTGTGATAATCTCTTAGCCAAGCAGCAACAGAAGCATATTCGCCATACTGTGAATCAGCAATGAGCCAAATAATATCCTTGGCCAGCCATGTAACTCGGGTGAGCAATGAAAATACAGAATAAGCAATTCTCAAAGATAAAGTTTCATTCAAATTACTCTTTCCAAAATGGTAAGGTGTGACCAAGACAATAGCTTCCTTACCATCACCACGAGGTGCTCTTATTATTCCAACAGTATTGATACCATACGATGAACAACTAATGTTCTCTCCTATTATCCCAGAACCAGGGCTAGAGAAAAAATGCAGTGGATGAAAATGACTCTGCTGTGGATGGAATTTGTGATGACTAACTTCAGCACCCAAGTCTGACATATACTCCGCTAAAAGCCTCCTCCTTTCTCTGTAAAGAAAACAAATGACATAAACATAAATTTGTTTCCTCTATTTTTACTATATTTTTTACAGTCAAAGTGAAAAGACTATAATGAATCTAACAAACAAAATATAGGAGATGTCATGGAAAGGAATAAAATGAGATGTAACACCCCACTCTGCAATGCAAAAATAACAAAAAGGATTGTGGTCCATACTGCCAAATTTTTTACCAGAAGCAAATAAAGAAAAAGGAAATTAAGATTAGCTCATCCAACAAAATTTCAGGATTATCTAATATAACCTAACCACTTTGATGATATCACACTAGTTAAACTTTCTTAAATACTCCAGCTCAGCCTGGAAATGCACAAGTAGATACTTGTAACAACTCCTTTATTAGATAAAAATAAACCCTATCTCAGTCCTACTTTCAAGCAGCTAATAAATTACCCAAACAAAGCTTAAAGCCTTGAACAGTCTTCTATTAAAAGTCATTTTTGATCATTCGCAGCCCTAATATATCTTCTGACAATTATAAGCATAGACATGAACACTTACGTAGACTTTAAGAACTCAAATTATTAGAAGGGTAAAGCAATAAAAAAAAAAAAAAAAAACCACAAGTATGTGTTCTGTGATTTCGGATGCAAGTGCTTATATTATCCAATTGAAAATTCAATGCACCAAGAAGAGGAAATAAAACTAAAGCATTTAAAAGCTCATAAAGAAGGGGAATACACTAAAGAAAGGTATACAATATACACATACATGCCTGTAGCTTCAGGTCCCAAATTCAAGCTATTCAAGTCCTTCACCAATCTATTTGCCTCCAAAATGTCATGATTAGAAATCATAGAACTTGCAGAACCTGTAACTCTCACAAATTAACTTGCACAACATATATAATAAAAAAAATTCTCCAAACAAATTATTTGAGTGAAGTAGCCGAACCAGGCATGAGTGCATTTTCAGAAATGTAAGTGTTCTTGGCTAGCACTGGCAGTAGCAAAAGAGCTAAAACCCCAGCAGTACAACAAATAACACTGAAATAATCAAAACACACCACCATATCAAAGCAATTATCAGTAACAAGAAGAAATACCAGTTAAAGGTTCAAACTTTAGGGGTTGGAATAAGAAAAAAAAAACCTAAAAAAGATGATGTGAGAAATGAGGAAGATCCCAAGACGCACGATTGGTCTTGGCTTTATCTTGGGGGTTTCTGGTTCGTTCTCTTTTTCGGCCATTATTGAACAAAGAAATCTTTTTTTTTTTTTTTGTTGCTGTAAATTCAAATTCGATTCAATTGCGTGAAGCTAAGAAGCCATTTGGATCCAAAGTTGCAGACTTGCAGAGAAACTGAGAAAAAGAAAAAGACTCGAAAAAAATGCGAGACTACTGTGAGTGTCTGACCGTTGGATTGACATACAACTTTCTGTGACTTTATGACGTGGCATAAAGGTAGTCATTCATAATAAAAGATAACGACGTCGTTTTAGATTGAACAAAACCTGTTAAAAAATGGTCATTATCTATGGCAGCTCTGCGATTTTACTCTTTCAATGGCTATCTGTTCCTTGAAGCTTTACTCTCTTAAAAGCCCTAGTAAGTGTGAGACTTTGAATCCAAAGACGCTGCGTTTTAATTCCCAATTCCAATTCCAATTGCCTGTAACTTCTTCTCACAGAATCAGATACCGCGGATTTAAATTGTCAAATTCAGTAATAGCTAATGAAATCAATAAACCGAAAGAAGAAAGTAGAAATGACAGAAATGTGGAGATTTTGGGAAATTTTCATAATTTTATCAGTTATATACACTCAATTTTGCCGGGAGGGAATTGGTGGAATTTGTGCGATTCTAAGGAAAGAGAAAGTAGGTCAAGGAATTCAATTACAGTGAGAGAAGCTCTCCTTAGAATGTGGGATTTGCTTGGAAATGAAAAATGGATTATGTTTGTGGCATTTGGATCTTTAATTACAGCTGCATTTTCAGAGATAACAATGCCAAGTATATTAGCAACCTCTATCTTTTCTGCACAGAGTGGTGAAGCAGTAGCCTTCTCTAGGAATGTAAATTTGTTGGCTTTATTGTGTTTCACTTCAGGAATAAGCAGGTTGAGTCCGGTTCTTATGTTTAGTTTATTTTCATGTTCAAAGAGCTTTGAAAGTATTAGCAAATTTTTAACTTTTTTTTATTATTTCCGAATTTTCAGTGGCTTGAGAAGTGGCTGTTTTGCAATAGCAAATGTAATTCTGGTCAGCGCCCTAATCTTCATTTTTCTCAAGGAATTCTGGGTTTTTCTTTATTTGAGTTTTTATGTTTTGATAGTGTTTTTCTGGGTCCATTTTTGTGTTGGGTTAATTTAGACATTTTCTCTTCTGGGTCAATTCCATGTTTGTGATTGAACACATGCAGAAAGTGATAAACGTTATTTTGTAATAGTAACTTAGAGTGCCAAACATGTCCTATAAAAATTAATCTGACATCTGGCATTACTCAAGTTTTTAGACACTTAATTTTCGTGGAAAAAAATAAACTGACATATGCTAGTGTCCCCTATTGCAATCTGCAGGTTAAGAGTCTCAGGGAAACTTTATATTCAACTCTTATTTTTCAGGTTTGTGTTCCATTTAGGTATTGTTATACTTGAATTGCCACTAACCTGGGATATTTTAACGGTGGTAGTTTCCTTTGATATAGGATATAGCCTTTTTTGACGCAGAAGAAGTTGGAGTCTTGACAAGCAGGTTAGGGTCAGATTGTCAACGACTTTCACATGTTATTGGAAATGACATCCATTTGATAGCGCGCAATGCCCTGCAGGTTGTGCTTCTTATTAATTCCTTCCGTTAGTATTCATGTGTTTGATTTTGTAGGCTAAGATGCGAGTTTGTTTTTTAAATACTCAGGGGACAGGTGCCTTGATCAATTTGCTGTGTTTATCTTGGCCTCTTGCTTTGTCATCACTTATCATATGCTTTGTTCTGGCTGCAATTTTTCTAGTTTATGGAAGGTAAGTTTATGTGCCTCATCCCATAATTGTAGGACTCATAGAATGATCACTTCAAATTGAAGGTAGTCTCTCAAGTCCATTAAAGAAAGTCGCATAGTGGACCAGTGGTTAATTCTTGCAATATAACTAATGTGATTCAAAGGCATGGCATAATGTCATTCATAAAGGTTGTACATAGACTTGAATATCTGTCACTTCCTCTGGTCTGTGATTTTTGTCTTCTTAATTGATGAGGGTGATTATCTGCAGCTTCTTGATTAGTAAGCCTGTTTTGTTTGTAGGTATCAGAAGATGGCTGCCAAGTTGACTCAAGATTTCACTGCTTATGCCAATGAGGTAGAAACTATAAACTTATTGAAATTGCATAGGGAATTTTGTCATTGGAAAGATATCTTAGTTTAGTTATCGTCTTCTGTTTGATATAGGCTGCAGAAGAGACGCTTTCCTTGATAAGAACTGTCCGGGTGCATGGAACAGAGAGAAATGAAATTGGAAGGCAATAATTTCTACCAGTAATATACTATTAAATCCACAGTAGTACAATTGTCTTTTCATTATGTCATACTCTCTGAGAGATGCACAACGATTGAAATCCTGAGCAGAATTTTTGGCGTTATTACTCTTCTTCATGACGAAACTTAACTGCTCTGTCTTGTATGCCGGTAGGTACAAGAATTGGTTGGAGACATTAGCTTTTATAAGTTTTCGAGAAAGTGTTGCATATGGATTCTGGAATATGAGCTTCCACACCCTTTACCGTTCAACTCAGGTTTGGATCACTTCCAGTTGATGAATAACAGTAATATATGCGTTCAAAAATTCTTGGTGGCTCTATGGAATTCCATGAAATGAATCATGAAATGGTAATTTCTTATTCATCATTCAGCATTTTTCTCATAATATGGATATCAAAAAGGAAAAGAAGAGGCAGTATATATATGGCTAAGTTATATTCTGATGATTATTGTATATGATGAAGGTTTTTTTATTCTCAACAAAATTTTTATTTGAACTGCAATCTGATGGGAGGAGTTGTAGAATTGTTTTCTGGATCCTCCTTTGGCCAAGCTGCCTGAAGATGTAGCTTAAACATTTGTTCTCTGTTTGGCATCACCTCAGTTAGAGGCTACTCATCTTCTTATTTTTGCTGCAAAATTATTTTCACCAATCACCCTGGGGAATTCATTAGTAAGGCACAAGTCAAAGTTAAATGTTCAAAGGAATGTATCAGTCTATATTTGTTCCCTTGATGGCTTCAACTGCATTGATCTCAGGTTCACTACAATTGCACCTGTACTTCATGCACTCGAGCTTCCCATGGGCCAATCCTTGTCTTAAAAAATAAATAAATTCTGAATATAATACTGTTAGGTTATTTATATTGTGCTTTAACTTTTATGCTCTCCCTGTTACACGTGGGAACTCAGGCATGCACAAATTTCTGTGAAGGGGAAAAACATCATAATTGACAGTTTGAGCATCGTTTAAACTTTATAATTCCTCCAGAATATTGACCACAATTTGTAAATGCATATGTTTTGCGATTGCATATCTTATTTACTTGGTCATTGGTGACTGACATTAGGATTAGCATTACTACTGTTACAAATGAAT
This sequence comes from Reutealis trisperma, assembly GCA_947687605.1. Taxonomy (NCBI): domain Eukaryota; kingdom Viridiplantae; phylum Streptophyta; class Magnoliopsida; order Malpighiales; family Euphorbiaceae; genus Reutealis; species Reutealis trisperma. The sequence goes on from CANTUT010000032.1 coordinate 1,080,556, forward strand.
TCCATTGGAGAAGACCAAAAATGCTTCTCAGTGCATATTGGCAGCACTAGAAAGTTGCAGTGTGGATGAAAAGCTAATACTTTGGCTAATACCTTTTCAAATTATATTTTATAGGTTTTTGCGGTGTTGTTAGGAGGAATGTGTATTATGACCGGACATGCATCAACTGAACAACTTACAAAGTATATATTATACTGTGAATGGTTAATTTATGCAACCTGGAGAGTGGTAGACAATATATCATCATTGTTGCAAGCAATTGGCGCAAGTGAAAAAGTCTTTCAGTTAATGCAACTCTCACCTAGTGACCAATTCTTGTCCAAAGGTAAGCAGTCTATTCAAATCTAGCAATTGCTCAAGGAAGACTGGCGCAAGTACTTGTCAATTATATGAACTTCATAATGCCTTTTGAGGTTGCATGGAAATTTTTGGAAATAAAGACTATTTAGTCGGAATTGCGCTAATTACCTTTACCATTTCAGATTGTTAAGGAGCTAAATTCAATAACTATAGATATATTTTCAATAGTTTTGTTTGGTATTCTATTTTCTGTTTTTCCCATGTGTGTAGATAAGACTATGGAAATAGTTTCCATTAGTGGGTAGTTATTAAGTTTCTCTATTGTTGTGGGAAGTTATTGTAGTGGGTAGTTATCTAGTATTTATTATTGTATTTCTCTATTTAAAAGGTTGAGTTAATAAATGCATTAAGCAGAATTTAAACAAGGTTTTGTGTTCCTAAAAACTCAGAGATCATAGAGTTCTCTCTTAACGAGCTCTAAGAGATTGTAGGGTTCTTTCTTGATGAGCCCTGATTCTATTTTTGTAATCAACCACATGCACCCATAACTACATCCAAACTTGGGACCATAATATGTGGTATCAGAGCAAATAGTTGTGGGGGATTTACAAAGTTTACAGCAGCAATTTCAAGGCTTCTTGGCCATGTATCTAGAAGATAGAGCTGAGCAAGAGCAAGAGCAAGAGTGTGCTGAACGTGAGCAAGAATGTGCTACCTATGCAGCAAAACAACAAAAACGTCCATCCCCAATAGAGGAATTGGTAAGAGAAGTTTCAACTATAAGGTTACATGCTTGTGATTGAGAAGAGAGCTGTATTGTCAATAATCATGAACAGAGGAATGGTGGCAGATTGGGAGCAACAAATGTTGGTTATTCCCAAGGATGTAAATATTCCAAACTGGACGTTCCCCATTTTGATGGTTTCAACATCAGTTTACTCTTGAAGGTGAGTAATAGAGCACGATGGCAACATGTTTACAAACGTCGTGCCAAGGGTTCAAAAGCGCAAGCACTTGTTTGGAACATATGGGATGATGGGGAAGCTGAATGGGAAGTCTATTAGGTCTGATTAATGCAGGAATTCTGATTTATTAGGGCTGAGGGTATTTCTGTAATTTCCAGAATTGCTGGAACAGTAGGGTTTTTATTATTGTTATTTTGCAGTCTTTATTTAGGAGTTTTAGTGGATTTAGTATGGGTTTAGTATTTCCTAGTTAGTATTAATTTGTTTTTCTAGTTGGAAAACTAGTGTAGGATTCCTAATCCAAACATGCTTTGGATTAGTTTCAACTCTATAAATACTTAGGCTTGTAACCATTATTAGACAACTTTCAGATTCAATAAAATAAATCCTGCATTATTGCTAAGAATTGTGTGACTCAATTCAACCCTAGGTGTGACTCCTAGACCTTCGAAGTGTGACTCTTAGAAGTTTTTTCCCCTTTTTCCTTTCCTTAATCCTTGTCCAGATCTGATTTCTATAAAATCAGCTCTGGAATTTTCAATTCTAACCTTTAATTTCTAAAAATTTCAAAGTAGAATAAATTATCTAAATCTGTCCTACATCAGTGAGGTGGTTTGGGTGGCTTCTTTTCACTTAGAAAGGGATGCACAAATATGGTTTCTCAAATTGAAAGGGAATGGACCAAATTTATTATGGGAAGATTTTAAACAACAATGTAATTTGTGTTTGGGTCCTCCCATTCAAAGTAGTAAATTAGGACAGCCTTCTAAGCTTCACCAAGCCTTTGAAAGATTATCGATGGAAGTTTAAGCTATTAGCAATAGAAGTGTGTTCTCTTACTCGAGATTGCGCTTGAGGACAAGCGCCTTTTCGAGGGGGAGTGTGATGTTAAGGAGCTAAATTCAATAACTATAGATATGTTTTCAGTAGTTTTGTTTAGTATTTTATTTTCTGTTTTTCCCATGTGTGTAGATAAGACTATGGAAATAGTTTCCGTTACTAGGTAGTTATTAAGTTTCTTTATTGTAGAGGGTAGTTGTCTAGTATTTCTCTATTTAAAAGGTTGTGAGTTAATAAATGCATTAAGCAGAATTTTAAACAAGGTTTTGAGTTCCTAAAACTCAGAGATCGTAGAGTTCTCTCTTAATGAGATCTAAGAGATCGTAGGGTTCCCTCTTAACGAGCCCTAATTCTATTTCTGTATTCAACCACATTCACCCATGACTACATCCAAAGTTGGGACCATAACACAAACACTTGAAATTGCTTAAAAAGCAGTAGATTTTTATGTTACTTAAAGTATGTATAGTATCTAAAATATATTGGACAGAGAAAGTGAATCATGATAAATTGGGTTTGTAACAAGTGAAAACTTTTTCCACCATTTGGTATACATCTATCTAATTTGTATTTTAGTTCTGATTTGAGATTTGTTTTTCAACAGTTTGTATCGTGCTTTGAAATCTGAAAGTCTTTGGTTGGAATTGGATAACTCAAAGATACTTTCAAACAATTCTCTGTTATTTTGTTCAACAAACATACATGCTCCATTCCAATTTACAGGGTTGAAATTGCAAAGACTAGTGGGACAAGTCCATTTTGTAGATGTATCTTTTTGCTATCCTTCAAGGCCAACAGTAAGTATTATGTCTTGTGAAGTAAGAAAGCTTGTATTCTGTTGTGTTTCTGTACTATATTGTATAAAGTTATATGATCAAGATAGGTGAATTGGCAAAAGAAATATCTATGGTATAGGACCTTTTTCATTGTAGATTTATTTAACTTGTGTAAATGATGTGTGATTTACCTTTTATGTATGCTTTACTTTGTTTTGTTTCAGAAGAACTTAGCTGACTCTTTCTACTTGCTTAGAATCAAGAGACAGGAGAGAGATGCTTGCCTTGCCTTTGTGGCATCATTTGATTTTAAATTTTATAAATATTTATAAGATTTTCTTAATCTTTACAGTTGCTTCTTTGCAATTAAGACAACATAAAGTTTATGTCTTTCTGTGATGTTGCTTGTTCTCTGTGTTTTTGAGGCTAAGGAGTGGAGAAGCAATCATTATTCTCAAATTTTCTCTTGTATTTGAACAGGTACCCATTCTAGACCACTTAAACTTTTCTGTAAAAGCAAATGAAGTGGTTGCAGTGGTAATAATGTCTATTATTCATCAATTAATTCTATGATGCTAGCATAAAGCTAAGGAATTGACCGTTCATCTGTATTTTGGCAAGGTTGGAGTCAGTGGTAGTGGGAAAACTACGTTGGTAAATCTCTTGCTTCGCCTTTATGAGCCTGTTAATGGTCAGGTAAACTAATATGATACCTGTATCATTGAATAAATTTATCACTTAAACAAATGCTTATCTGTCGTATGCTTGAACTTGCTTTGGCTTTCGGAAAATGAAACGTATAAAAGATACGCTTCCAACCTTCTGCATCGTCTCAAAAAGTCATTAAAAAGTTGCACTATTTGTTATTCTTCTTGGATGCAGTAAATGAGTACATGGAATTTTAGTAAAGAAATGAGGCCATTTTGTGTTCAGTTGTATTTGAAAACAATATTCTGTTTGGAATGATGTTTGCTCTGGAATTTTCAGAATTTGAAGTCCTCATCAAAACAAAAACACAATGATCTTAAAACTGAAAATACTTCAAACATTTGGGTCACACTTACTTCAGAAATGGCAGGAGAATGGCGATATAGTTAAATGCTATATATGCATTTACGTGCATTTAGGATTGCTGTTAGGGGGTTAAAAAAGTGTTTTTAGAATTTTTTTGATTTAATTGATTGATTTTTATTGTTTTTTATAAGCTGCTTTTTCAAACTTACTTCTAGAGAAAATATTAATTTACTTGCTTTTACTTAAAAACAGTTTTAAAAAAAAGTATATAAAATTTTATTGAAAAGCGCTTTTGGAAAACTCAATCCTAAACGGGCTCTTAGGCATTGCGTTTGAAAAAAGCATTTTTCAATGAAATTTTGTATATTTTTTTAAAAAGTACTTTTCAGTAGAAGCAGGTAAATTGATATTTTTTTTAAAAATAGGTTTGAAAAAAGTAATTTATAAAAAATAATAAAAATCAAATAATAAAATAAAAAAAATTCTAACAACAATCTCAAACACACTTTTAATAGACTATTATGTCCGGTATTTGCATGGTTAGCCAGATGTTATCATGAAGAAAATATTTATTCTCTGACACTTTGTCCTATCAAACCTAATGTGTTTGGATTCTAAATTTTATAATCGCTGTCATTGAACATAGCAACTGTGGTTTTCGTTTGTTCATTCCTAATCACATATTATGTCTCTGAATTTCAGATCTATATTGACGGTGTTCCTCTGAGAGAGCTGGATGTGAGATGGCTTAAAGAAAATATAGGATATGTTGAGCAGGTCAGATTACTGGGTCATTAAAGTTACATGCTTTAAACCAGTTTTGATATTTATATTAGAATCTTCATTTTAGGCAGGAGCCGCAGCTCTTCCGCACTGAAGTCAAGTCAAACATTACATATGGATGCCGTAGAGACATTAAACACGAAGACATAGAATGTGCTGCAAAACTGGCCTATGCTTATGAATTCATTTCATCTCTTCCTGATGGTTATGAAACCATCATTGATGGTGATTTGCTAAGTGGTGGACAAAAGCAGCGAATTGCTATTGCTAGAGCCATTCTCAGAAACCCTGTTATTTTGATTCTTGATGAAGCCACCAGTGCTCTGGATCCAGAGAGTGAACACTACGTCAAGGTAACTGTCATATCATCTGAGAAAATTAACAGTAATATGAAGTTTTTATGTTAATTTAGTGAGAAACTTTCATATCACCAGAGATGATTAAAAACAACTATGTGAAGTTAGATGATAGTGCACTCTCACCAACAGGTGATCTCAACTTGACTTGACTCAACTTGACTAAGCGTCCTAAACTAGTTGAAGTTGACCACATGAATCCTTTTTCTTCATTCTGTGTAGTTTAGAGCTACAGTTTCATCACTGATATATAATCTGCTATTAAATTTTTAGGGGATTCTTCATGCGTTAAAAAATGAGGACAAGGCGAAGAGAACTGTTATTGTCATAGCACATAGGTCATTTCTCTGCCTACTTTGTCTTTCTGCTGCTCCAGTTTGGGATGATATACTAACCAGAACCAAAATTTGCAGGCTTTCTACCATTAAAGCTGCTGATAGGATCATTGTAATGGATGGTGGAAAAATTGTTGAGGTAATTCATTTCATTAATCAATCTTACTGGTCTACATAGCCACGAAATTCTGAAGGAGCACATATGAAACTGAAATGCTTACTTCCTTTAAATGTTCTTCATTGCTTTTTGGGCCTTTCTTTCCTTGTTTTTGTTCCCTTCTGGTATCTTTTATTTTTATCAAGACTTTACATACAGTTGTGATCTTTTTGGTTGAAGTAAAATAAAACTGAAATTGGTAATTTGTGTATTTGCAGATGGGTAGCCATAGAGAACTAGTAGTCAAAGATGGGCTGTATTCAAAGTTAATCAATCTACAAACAAATTTTTTGGCTTGATTCAAGAACTAGTCAAGAACCCATAATCAAGAATTAGTGAATCAGTTACTTCATAATAGATTTAATATAAAAACATGAACTACAAGGGCAGAGAAATGGATTACATACAAGATAGATAAAGAGTATTAAAGTTTCTCTAGTGCTTCTGTAGAGAAATCTCCAGGCTGAGGAACTTGCTGGTGAGGAAGGCGTTTTACTTGCTGCTGATCACTTGTTTCTTTCACAGCGTTATTGTCTGTACCTGCCTTGTTATTGGCAACCGATGGTTTATCATCATCTACTACACCTTTAATTTCTTTTACTATGTTGCGCTCTAGAGACTGGGAGCTTCTATCTTCCCTCTTCTCCATGTCCATAGTTAATGAAGCTAAGTAAATTAAGAACTGGCCTTTTGTTCCTGCTTGACCATTTCTTGCTTGATATAATAGTATACATATATGGTTTTAATTATGCTAAATTATTCCAACGCACTTGAAATTTATCATAATTAATACTTTAATTCCACTTCAGTTTTTTTTTTTTTAATTATCAATATTCTAATTTTTATTTATAAAATTAATAAAATTTTTTACTCATTTTACAAAACAAATTGATTTCTATTTATGTAATAAAATTTTGAAAATACCGTAATAATTTAATTATTTTTAATTACTTGTGCATGAGGAGAAACACGTGTTGAGTTCATGCAACTGCAGTGACACGTGTTACTTTCATCTCATCCTCTTTTTGCTCGTGTCAAAGGTCGAAAATAACTTGCAGGTGATTACTGAAGGAGCTTTGCTTTAATTAATAATTAGGTTGATGTTCGTGCGTGGCACGATTGATTTTATTTTTATTTAAATATTAATTTATTATAATATTATATAATATAATATAATTTTTTTTATTAATTTCACTAAAAAAATTAAAAAATATTGAAAAGAAAATTTAAATACATATAAAAATAAATAAATATAACTAAATATCAAAATATTTAATTAAAAATTATTATTTTAATAATACATTTTATAATAATATTTTATTTTTTTAATATAATTATACATTTTACTATTAATATTTTAATACTCGTAAAAGTATAAAATCATTATATATATATATATATATATATATATATATATATATATAATTATAAGAAAATTGTTAATTAAATAATAATAAACTGCATTGTCTAAACAAATCAATCGCAATATTAGAATTTAGCAAAAATTAAAAAAGTACAATATAACCTTTTTAAACGCAATTAACTTCTAAATTTGATAAAATTAAATTATTAAATCCAATTTGTCTTTCTGTATTTTAAAAATGTCATTCTTTTTCTTTATTAATTTACACAAATAAATAAAAAAAAATCTAAAACTAGAAGATTTCTTTTATATATAACCTTAATTTTAATGAAAACCAACCATATAAATTCATGAAAACTAGAAATCATAAAAACCTGTGCTATTCATGTCAAATAAGGATATGAGAATGTCAGTAACAAATTCAACTCCACAGTCAAAATTAAATCCAAAGCATCAACTTAGTCTTTAGTATACATATAATTTAAAGAGCAAAGTTTTATTATATCATATTATCAATTTAATTTCTAAATTTTGAAAAAAAGTAATTTAATTTTTTTAATTTTTTTTATATTTTTTAATATGTGCAAATGATGATGGTCTTTCTTCCACATGAAAAGAGCTGAGCCCTGCACAAGTGAGTTTACTGGCTCCACCACCCACATCTTATTATTGCTATATATATAGTTATCCAATCACTCATATGTACACGAATCCTTCTTAAATTTAATGGGTTTGTTGCTTAGAGAATCAATGGCTAAAGCACAAGAAACATGTCTTATATGCCTTGACTTTACCAATTTCCCCACAACATTTCCTTGCGAACGGACATCAAAAACTAATGTCACTGGAACTCCTCTATTGTTATTTGAGATTGCTAAACTTGCCCCTGCACCATATAAGGGAATTTTTATTCCTTCAAGATTCACAGACACAGTCCGGTGACTCTTTCTTGACTGATAATATTTCTTCAACTGCAAACAACAAGAAATGCAAATGAATTTTTTAAAAATCTACTCTTACCACAGGTGTATGAGATTATTTGCTTCAAAATCATTGTTTATATTCAATTTCGTATCTTACCTCACCAGTAGCAACTACAATCTCAAAGTACATAAGATTAAGAGGCACTGAACTGACATGAATGCCAAAAAATGTAGCAGGATTATACACATTCATCTTCACTGAACAGTTTGTAGTTAACATCTTGGTGGGGACTCCTGTCAAGTCTGATCCTTGCCCAAAATAAAAACTATGCACAGTCAGGCTCTGCAAGGAAAAAAAAAGAGAAAGAAAAAATGGTTTCTTTGCGAGTTAGATAATTAATAAATTGAATTATCTATGTACATATACATATATATATATTGATTACCTTGACAGTGATCTTTGGCTTGAAAGGCCTACTAGCACCCCAAATTATCAAACAAAACACAGAAAAAATGATAACAAACCCAAAAAGCCCAATCAAAATCTGACACCTTCTCTTCGAATTCCCATACATTTCTCTGTAATCACCTTCTTCCTCAATCACATTACACTCCGGCCATCCTTTGTTGTTCCTCTTGTTCCTACCTTTTCTCTCGGTGTTCATCGACGTTGAGGCTGCCGATGAACCATAGGTACCGGAAACCCTGCTAGACGAAGAAGCTCTAGAATGACGGGCATAAGATGGATGCGACGGCGACTCCATAGGGCTATTGAAAGCCGGCGTAGGCTGCATTGAAGAGGACTTGTCTTCGTCATGAGAGTCAAGTGATGGGCTTTGCACGTAGTAGACAGGACGTTTTGGCGAACGAGGAGAGGAGGGGGCCAGACTTGTGATATCGGAGTCGGATTTGGCGTGCATCGTCTTCAGTGGAAGAGGAAGAAACGTTTCCTCAGGAAAGTGGAAAGGAGGATTAGTTGAATTATGGGTAGCAGTGAAAGCGAGTGAAGATTCCGAAGCTATAGGTTTCGAAAACCAAATGTAGCCATTTTTGTAGCGCTTCTGTTAAGTTGGTTGTTGACGGCTTAAGTGGTATCCTCATGCACCTCTTACAACGTCGACTTGGTGTTTAGTTTCGGTTTTTCTTTTTTCTTTTTTTTTTTTTTGGATTTAAAAAAATGATCTTATCTGCTTTTTTTTTTAAATAAAGAAATAAATGTAACTTGAAAAAAAAAAAAAAAAAAAACCTCTCTAAGCCTTTTTATCTCATAATAATAGGGTCACTTTTCTTTTTTACTTATCCTAAATTATAGTCTATTTTCCGCTTTCATTTAATATGCATCCATATCAATATGAGCTATTAAATTTTAATGTATCATTTAATATTAATAAAAGGGTATATTAGGAAAATACTAATAAAATTTATTGATTTAACTATATTAACTATATTTTTCTTAATCTATGTGAAAGTTAAAAGTAAATCTATTTTTATGAGACAAAAGAAGTATTTAGTTTGATTGCAGAAGAATTTATAAAGGTATAATTATATCAATGTCATAAATGACTATTCTTAAATAATGTTTAATTATAATTTCCTCTAATATCTCAATCGAGAAAAATATCAACTAATATAAACCAAGTGATGGAATTTTATAGGGTAAAGGGAAAAAAAAAATCATTTTGAACATGTTTTTATGAATATGATGTATTATTATGAATCAATATAAAATAAATTTACGTGAGCTTCTTTATCATGAAATATTTTACAAATTTAGCTGGATTAGCCAACTTGAAATTTGGGATTATTGATGATAATATCTAAAGGATCAATTAACATATCATTATCATTTTTTTTCTAACTGTTATGTAATTAACTCCTGGGTCGATAAAGTTTGAAGAAAATTATTAATCCTATACCTTCATATTAGCGTCAATATCCTTTCTCCAATAAGATGCATCATGATGTGCTGATTCATCTGTCATATCCACAATCTTATAATCTTACAAAAGCCCAATGAGTATTGCTATGGACCACATAGAAAGCCCTATTAAGAAATTTGGTGTAATTAAAAAATTTGATATTTAAACTTTTAAAAATTTTAATTGAATGTGTGAATCTGTTAGAAACTCTCAATCAAGTGAAATTACAGTTATCAAATGAAATTTGATGATATGGATTTATTTTTTTCAAAAAAAAAATGACATGGATTAAAAGTTGAAGGAAATGACTAATTTATCCATAACAGATAAAAATAAAAAAAAGATATTCAAACTTAACAATTAAGGGAAATTGGGTTTAGGTTTGAAATTGGGGATATTGGATTGAGAATTATTCTCTGACCAATTGATTGTTGTGAGAGTGAAAACAAGTCGAATCTTTGAAGCTCTTCGAAAATGATAAAGTCATTTTTTGTGTTTGATGTATTTGGCATCTAGTGTTTCTCTTTAAAAAAAAATGCAAAAGAAATGTTAATTTTCTTACAAATTAATGGTTTTATTAATATCAAAAGAGGGAGTTGCAAAAGTTGCACTTGTAGAAGAATAAGCTGCAGAAGTTGGAATTAAAGATTTGGAATTGTCTGATACATAAATTCAAGTTGATTTTAATGCAAGGGATGTAGGAGTTAATAAATATCAATCAATTCATATAGAAGTTGCTGCTCCATCATACTAAAGTGAGTCAGCAAATCCAAATAAAACAAATACAGAGAATGAAGTTGTAATTAATGAGGATGAATTCAAAGTTGAAACTAGAGATTCAAATAAAAGTGGTTGAATGCAGGTGTTATCAGATGATGATAAGGAGTTGTAAGATGTTAGAAATTGTATAAGGCAATTTAAGCTTAACAAGGAAAAAAATGAAGGCAATGCAAATGACAGAAATGAAGGAAGTAGAAGAGTTCCTAAAGTACCTAACCTATTAGGTGAAGGTGAGGATTTAGAGTACTTTGACTCAAATGATGATTACAGTGTAGTAAGTTCAAAGGATTCAGAAGATGATCATGCTACAAGAAGGAAGTTTAGATTCTTTGGTTTTTAACCTAGAGCTGAGAAAGTGTCTTTTTCTTTAGGCATGAGATTAAATGGCCCAAAATACTTTAAAAAGACATTAACTAGATTTAAGATACAAGAAAAAAGACTATTTAAGCTTCTAAGGAATAGTGAGGCTAAAGTTAGAGCAAAGTGTATGAAGAGTGGCTACCCTTAGATGATTTTGGCTTCATGACAATATGAGTAAAAGATTCTTAGTGAAGACATTTATGGAAGAGCATACTTGCCATATCATTTTCAAGAATAAAAGGGTAACCGCTTCTTGGCTAGCTAAACATTACTTATACAAGTGCAAGTGCATAGCTACCATTAAGTTGGTAAATCTGAAAGAGCAATTAAAGAATATTTGAAGTTGAAAATGAATTTGAATAAGGTAAGGAGGGCAAAGGATAAAGTTGTGGCTAATTTACAAAGTTAGTTAAAAGCAGTGTTTGGTATGTTGTGGGACTACTTTAGTGAAATTAAAAGGAATAACCTAGGTAGCATTACAGAAATGGAAGTAAATGGGCCAATTTCAAAGGAACTCCCTATATTTGATAGGATATATATACCATTTGATTGCTTGAAAAAGGGCTTACTAAATGGATGTAGAAGGGTGATACGATTAGATGGCCGCTTTTTAAAGTGAGCAATTAAGGGAGAGTTATTGGCAACTATTGGGAGAGATGGGAACAATCAAATGTTCCCTGTGGCATAGGATTTGGTAATTTATGAGAGAAGATAGACATGAGAATGGTTTATAGGAAAACTAAAGAATGATTTAGGTCTTGAAGATGGCAATGTTTGGACTATAATAGCTTAAGTAATAATTAGTTGTTAATATAATTATGTGATTGACTATTCATTATTTACTTGTGGGGTTTATTGAACATTTGCTAGTTAACGATACACCACATCTAGTTACTAAACCATGTGAACAAGAAATACTAAAACCAAGTCAAGAAGCTTGTAAAAGTCCAAAAAGAATCAATTCAAATAGCACGCAAGACCTTGGATCAATCCCCAACTGTAGCATTTTACTTGAAAAATATAGAAGTCCAGACATATTTGGTGGCAAAATATTATGTCTTAGGACCCATCAAACCTAGATACATATAGGGATGTGCACAATTTGGTTCAAATTGAAAAACTAAATTGAACTAAAATTCAGTTCGAGTATTGGTTTTTATTTTGAAAAATTTTAAGAAATTCGGTTCGGTTTGATTTTTGTGTAAGTGAAACCAAAAAAATTGAACTGAACTGAATTATATATATATATATATATATATATATATATATATATATATATATATATATATATATATATATATATATATATATATATATATATATATATATATATATATATATATATACACACTATGCCATAAAATATCAATTATTTCCTTTTAGTTTGATAGTAAATTGAAATTTATTGCCTAAAGGTCTCAGGTTCAATGCACGGAGCTTTAATTTTTTAGTTATACAAAAAAAAAATTGCACAATTAATGGGCATCGAACTCACGCCTCGCGCATTAGCGAGCATTGCATCCTCCACCAAGGAACATCAATATCATTTTTGAAAGCAAAACAAAAATTATATAAACGATCATTGATTTAAAAACCGAACTGAAAATTTTTAGTGTAGTTCAGTTTTGGTTTAAAATTTTATTTATTTCGGTTCAGTTTGGAAACCGAACTGACCGAATGCACACCTCTAGATACATATCTGGTTTATCCACACAACCACCTGCTGGATATGAAGTCTTCACAGATGTAGACACAGGGACTATAACTATATATGTAACATCTTATTAATTCTCTTTCATTGTTTTATAATTCATTTGTCATGTGTAATATTGATTATTGTTTTTTTTCTTCACTCTCTTTCATTGTTGGACATCTATATATAGACTAGCACTACTTATCAAAGAGTGATATACACTGAAGGCACAATAAGGACTAGACATGAACCTCAGCCATCATTCATAATTAGTAGAAAGTAGGGATTCAAGAAATAGGGAATGCAATCCATCAATATTAATTTACTTTAATTTTCATTTGATGTGATATTACATAGTTTGATGAGAGGATGTTTGAATGAGCAATTCATTGTATGTTGTAGGAGAATAAGCAAAAGAAAGTGAAGAAAAATGTGGGAGCTAGCGGAAAAAGGAAACTTGAGTCAAGCGGAAATGATAAAACAAGAAACAAGAGGAAAAGATCCAATGGTGAACAAAGTAGCAACACAGAACCATCAAACACAAATTTAACTCAGGAATCAACTGCTAGAGGACCAAATTGATATATCATGCTGTGATATTATCATTTATATTTGTCTTTATAATTTTATCATTTATATTTGTCCTTATAATTTTTTTGTTTTGGGCAAACAATGTATATATTCATAAATTTGGTATGTTTAACTTCTTAATTATTAATGGAATTCAAACTTATCTATTACTTATGCTATCAAATATTTATATATACATGTATTCAAATTACTTTTCTATGTCATCCTTACAACTTCAAAAGTCATCCACGAATTTCAAACAAAAGCAAAAAGATTTTTCAAACAAATCTAATTCACCGTCGTAACTTCTAAAGTCAACGTCACAATTTCACAAGTTACCGTCATAATCTTTAAGATTATCATCATGAACTAGATACAAAGAGGCTAGAATTTTTATCAAATAATTTCAACACTGTAACTTTTGAAGTCACCCCAAGAACTTCAGAAGTCACTGTAGTAATCTTCATAGTCACTGCTATAAACTAGACATAGAGAGGCTGAAATTTTAGGAACAATATCTATTATTTCATTCATATCTCATTCAAGCATTTTATCAAATACATTGCATACACATAACACCTAAACCCCATATCAACAAGAACAACAATAATAGCACACCAAATTACAAACAACACATATAAATCCATTTAACAAAACATCACCAGTCAGCAGAATATCATCACTTACAAGACATCATCAATTACAATATATTTTCTTGTCTAATTCAATATTTTCTTTTCGAATACAAAATCCTAAACCTTAAATATCGCTAATTCAATATTTTCTTGCCTAATGCTTGAAAAATAAAAAGAAAATTGAGAAAATTATCATGCCCATATTCACTTCTCCTTGCTCCATCTCCTATCACTTTTATTTTTGGCTTTTATGACCCTACTCAGTAACCTATATATAATTAGCTTTACCTGTTGACAAATCTCAGGATCAACTTATATGAAACAATCATAGCCTCCCCTTCATTTTTCTAATCTCGTAACATAGAAATCTTTTGCATGGATTTTTCTTCATCCATGATGTTGTTAATATGTATTGCCTCTCACACTTGCAATTGTTATCAACAACGTCTTCCATTGCAGAAATAATAAGGAATTACAGAGAATGAAAAGGAAATAATTAAAGAAATTTCAGATTTGTGAACTTGAAGAACTCTAATTTAAGCTAAATGGGAATTTTATTACCTTTGGAATTTTCATTACCATTTCATAGATCTATGTCAATAGCCATGTCATTTTCCAATAAACCTATCAAAATATAACAAATGTCCTATTTATTTCTCTCATCTATGTAAGCAATCTGTTGAAGGCTATCAGTTAGAAACTTACAAATTACATTTGATTGTGAGTTTTTAATAGGCTCACACACTCAATTAAAAATTTTAAAAGTTTAAACACCAGATTGTTCAATTGTGCCAAGTTGACACACCAAATTTATCACTATACTTAAAAGAAAACTACAATCCACAATATACATTGGGTTTTAAACAAATCCAATTTAAAAGTTAAATGACAATTATTTAGTTTTAAACAAATCCAATTTAAAAGTTAAACCACAATTATTTACTTATTTAAAATGACTGGGAGCTTACACCAAAGTTCCAAACCGGACTAGAACCAGAACTAGAATCGAAATCGACAATTCTAGTTCTATATTTGATGGAATAAAAAACTAAACTATAAATAGACAATTTAATTCCAATTTTGAGCTGAGATAGTTTTGATTATGATTTCGGTTCATAATGATTCATATTACAGTTTCGAACTGGATCAAAATTAGTTCAAATTTATTAAATTTTTAGACAAAATTTACACAAATCCAACTAAAATTATATAAAAATTTTCAATTAGAATTAAATTGCACAAATCCAACTAATACAATCCTTACTATTACAGTTTTCTGTTTGAAATTTTTTAATTCTAAATAGATTAATAATTTAACTTAAGAGTATTCTTAAAATTGATAAATTTAAATTATTCATAATATGTGTAGTTGATAATTTATCTATATAGTTCTTTGTGTAGGTGTGATGAACTTTCTTTTATGAAATATAAAATAATATTTTTAGTTATATTATTTCTATTTTTTATAAAATATTCTTACTTTATTAGCATAAATTGAAATATTAGATCTTTATAATTTCAAATCTTTAATTAAATTGAGTTCTTGAATTTATGATATAAATTATCACTAAAATATAAAAATATTAGATTTTCATAATTTTAAACCTTCAAAATTGAGTGGTATATATGTTTACTACATAAAAGTTATAGATTAATATTATTTAAGGGAAAAATAATTCATAAATTATTTATCATTAAAATTAAAAATAATTAAATGCAATAGTTTTTAAGAAAAATGGATTGTAAAAGTTATAATATATTTTCCTGTATGTTTACATCAACATTTCATAATTTAGGAAAGATTCCCAAAATATAATGTAGGTTGTGTTTTGAATTAAAACTGGACAGATAAGTTTCAGTTCAGGTTCAAGATAAGAAAGATCAAAATCGAATTAGTCCTTTCTATTGACAGAAATTGGATCAAAATCGAAACTATAATTTCAATTATGGTCTAATTCTTATCAATTTGATTTGGTTTGAATTCAATTTCAAACTGCGTTATGGCTAGGTCTAACTTATATACAAGTAAAATATAGATATTAAAAAACAATGTTAGCTAATTACTAGTGGCTAATAGTTATTAGTTGATAAACGTTAATGACATGTTGATAAAAATTTAATAGTTGTTATTAAAATGTAAAATGATTATAAAAATATAATTATTTTTGCATGTATACATATATATTATTTTTCAATGTTAATTTATTATGAAAAAAAAATATTAATTAAGAAAATTATGCTTAATTTTTATATATATTTGTAATTTTTTTCAAAGTATAAATATAGCCGTTATTTCAATTATTACAAATAATATTGTAATAATTTTTATTCTTTTTAAAAAAATCATAAATAAACATATCAAATAAAAATTAATTTGTAAAAAATAATTTTATTAAAATAATAATTTTTAATAGAGATAATATGATATGAGTGATAATATAGTAGCATATAATATCAGTTGATAAAAAAAAATTCAAAATTGAGCTTTTTTTTAATAATGTTATTGTTGGAGATACTTATTATACTTAAAAGTTGAGTAAACTGTTGAAGGTGAAAAAACTATCAAATAACTCCCAAAAATTAAACTAAACACCTACTCAGATTATACCCTATAAAAATATTATTATTTATAAAAATATTTTTCAATTTGATTTTTTTACAATTATAATAAGTAATTATTAAAAAATATAAATAATAATTATAAAAATTGTTATATAAATTGAGCTATGAAACCTGACTCACTAATATACTATTAAAGTATAAATTATTATCACAAAAATACTCTCACTTAAAAAATACATAATATATTAAAGAATACATAATATACTTTTAAGAATGTTTAAGGGATTAATTTATTTAGTAGTGTATATGATTTTAACTTAATTAAAATAATTATACTTTTAACGAATATCGAAAATTAAATATTAAATAAAATATTAAAAAATTATTAATCTAATTTTTTAAAAAAGACATATGACTTGAAAATTAAGTGAAATCTCAAAAATCAAATGGTAATTAAATCATATTTAAACCTAATTTATCTAATTAAAAGATTAGAAAAAAAAAAAAAGAGAGAGAGAGAGAGAGAATTCAGGCTGAGGTAGTCCGACCCGAACTATAAATAAATGCGAAACTGGCATATCCAATATACACTGATGAAAGAAAGGGCTTGAGCCTTCAGGCACAGAAAAATCCATCAATGGCGATGATGTCGCTTACTGAGCTCGACGATGATACGGTGCGCAGCATGTCAGTTGGGGCCGTTTTCTCAGATTTTGTAAGCTTCACTGAAGAGAGTTGATCTTATTTAATTTTGCAGCTTGATTTCGATTCTGTTTATATAAATTCAATTCACTTCAAAAACACACAATTTTGCTACTGAACTGAGAATGAATGAGATAATTGTATTTGTATATATTTTCTATTTTTTGGATTTATTTTCAGGGTGGAAAAATAAATTCAGTTGATTTTCATCGAAAAGATGATTTGTTGGTCACAGCTAGTGAGGATGATTCTGTTAGGCTTTATGACATTGCAAGTGCTAAGTGAGTTTTTATTTCTTTTGATTGTGTTTATTGGTTTAGTATTATAAACAATTTAAAGTTATATCTGTGTGATTTTGAAGTCTTTGATTGATTGTGTTTATTGGCTTAGTATTAGAAACAAATTTAAGTTAAAAAAAATAATGAATGAACTTCAGGTTGCTCAAAACAACTTATCACAAGAAACATGGTGCTGATCGTATATGCTTTACCCATCACCCGAGTTCTGTTATTTGTTCCTCCAAATACAATTTGGATTCTACTGGAGGTGGGTTTCTTATTATCACTTCATTACTCATGCCACAATATAAATTTGATTTTATTCCTAAGAATTTTTTTTCTCTTTCTCTTGGCAGAATCCTTGCGGTATCTATCTATGTACGATAATAGGTGTCTTCGTTACTTCAAAGGGCATAAAGAAAGGTCTTGCTTCCTTTACTTATTGGTGCTTTGGTAGTAAGTGGGAAAAGTTGTTTAATATTTGGGTAGTAGATTCAGGCTTGAAAGTGTTATTTCGATATCTTGAATAGGTGACGCGCACAAATTCTTTTCAATATCTGAACTTCATTTGAAAAAGTTGTGTATTGTATGACACTTCCTGATAATCAGACACTTTTGACTGAAATGAAAAATGGGTGCATGTGCTAACCATTTACAGTTTATCTTATTTTATGTACTTATAGACATCACCTCAGCCACAGCCTTAGCCTTATTGGGATAGTTTAGATGATTGTGTCCTTCCTCATCCTCTCAAAGTCAAACCATTTTGTTTACTGTCTTAGATTGCTGCTTTTATTTTACTTTTAATTGATTGCAACGTTGATGGTTTTCATTATTTTTGCTGTTGTAGAGTTGTTTCCCTTTGCATGTCTCCGATCAATGATAGTTTCATGTCTGGTTCTCTCGACCACAGTGTTAGAATATGGGATCTTCGTGTAAATTCTTGCCAGGTTGGTTTCTAATTTATCATGAACTTTTCTTTTGAAGTTTGATAATAATAACAAAAGTTTTTCAAATGGGCTGCACTATCAATAGCAGCTGAGATGACACATGTTCACAAATCTCAACTATGTATTTTCTGTAACAGTGGCCTGTACTTACATGTGATTGTGATTTATGCTTACTGTTATAGTTTTCAGGGAATTTTGCGTCTACGTGGTAGACCTACAGTTGCATATGACCAGCAAGGTCTTGTCTTTGCTGTGGCAATGGAAGGGGGTGCTGTAAAATTGTTTGATTCACGTTCCTATGACAAGGTTCTTGCCTATAAAGCAATGACTTGGAATTTGCATTGTTATTCATCAGTTTTAAGTTTTGACTTATAACTCCAATTGTAGGGTCCCTTTGATACCTTTTTAGTTGGTGGAGACACAGCTGAGGTTTGTGATATTAAATTCAGCAATGATGGCAAATCAATGCTCTTGACAACCACAAGTAACAATATATATGTTCTTGATGCATATGGAGGAGAGAAGGTTAGTTGCCAAAGCTGGATGGTTCAGTTTTGTGTTCTTATATGTAGTGTTCTTTTTAATATGGTTCTTGTAAATATGTATGACGTATGTGTTTGTTTTTACAGCTTGTACAATTTATTAGCGAGTGTAGTGTTGATGCATCATTGTGTGCATTAAGTGACTAGTTTAACACTTCCCTTGTGCAGCAATGTGGGTTCAGCTTGGAACCATCACCAAATACTACTATAGAGGCAACTTTTACACCAGATGGCGAGTACGTGGTGTCAGGTATCAATTTTTATTCAATTTACTTGAAATAGAATGTTGTTCATGTTCAAAGTTCTATTTCCTTTATATCTATGAAAAATCGAAATTGTATTTGTTACCAAATGCCATTGTCATCAATCAGATTGATTTACACATCGAAGTAAATTCACATTTATGATGAGTTGAATTGCATAGCGTGATGAATTATGTTTTTGGTTCTATATGTGCTTCAGTTCTGTGCCATGCAGCCCGACTTTTGTGCGCTGAACCTGAAGTCTTTAAGTTGATCAGTAATTAGGAAATCTTTTGTTGAATTGCTATTTTCACTTTATGATGGTAGATTGGTAGTCATGAAAGATTTGAATTGTTCAAGTTGATCAGTAATTAGTAATCTTATGTCCATCTTAAAACAAACTACCACAATGCCCAATGACTAACTTGAATTGTAAATTAATGTGAATAACTTGGTTTCAAAAGAGAATTGAACAACGCCTGAGTACTTGAGGACAATCATCTATATCTGTGGTGATGTTTTATTTTATGAATTACATGTTCAATCAATGGATTCCCAAACTATATTGACATCATTGCTTGAGACTATTATGGGATGCAATTGAATGTGATACGGCTATGCGCTGATTCAACAATTTCTGAAGTTCAAAGATAGGACAAGACTAACAGGTGGATCCTAATACTATGAATTGAAAAACGTGATACCTATACGGATGAGCAATCTAATATTTTTCACATGTTTTAAAGCACAACATATTCTATGTTAACCCTGTAGAGTTTAAAGTGGTCGATCTTAGCAGCAAGCATGTAATGATCTATCTTTTAATGAAGGTCTAATTCATAACCATGAGTAGTTTTTTCGCTGGCTTCCTGCATGTTGTGTCATTTTCTCTTGGTAGTTTTAAGCATTTTTGAGCTAAGACTTTCAAGAATAACGTTTTTCTCATTGAATGTTAAACGGCCAACTCTAATCACATGATAGACATATTTGCAGTGCAATCTGTTTTCAGCTTATTGGTTAATAATGAGATGAGAGATGACTTATGGTGGCTTTATCATATAATAAACTGCAATTTGGTCTTTGTGAGTGTGATTAGTCTATTGATGTATTCCACATGAAATATCAAAACTTTACTTTTTCTTCATTCTAGGCTCAGGAGATGGAACCTTGCACGCCTGGAATATCAACATGCGAAATGAGGTACCATTTATGTCAATATTTTCTTATTTGTAGAATTTTAAAATTCAGTTATATAAATCAACCATGTCTTAATGTTTTTCATTTTCTTAAGAGGAAAAGAAAAATGTGGCTATTCAGCACCCCTCTTGACAGAAAATGAAATATGCCATAAATTTGTTCCAGATTCAATTTCCATCCTTCTCTATTAGAACTACTTTTTTTTTTTTAAAAAAAAAAAAAAAAAGAAAAAACATGATTAATAAATTATCTTCACATGCTTGTTATGAAAATGGAAATAGTGGAATATGACCTGCACTGGATACTAGTGGTATGCAACAATGATTTCATTGATGCAAATGCTAATCAATATGGCCTATCTCTGCAGGTAGCATGCTGGAACAGCCACATCGGCATTTCATCGTGCTTGAAATGGGCTCCTCGTCGGGCTATGTTTGTTGCTGCATCCACTGTTCTTACATTTTGGATACCCAATAACTCCAAGTCAGTTGCGGAGCCTCGATCCATGGTTGAGACTGAAGGCGTATTAGCTCAATCTGACCATATTGCTCAATGATGAAAACACCAGGTTTTTCCTTCGTCTGTTTCAATATTTATAAACATCACCTCCCATTTTAGGGGCAAATTTTATATTTTGGCTTGAATTGGCCTCAAATTTTGTAAAATATAGTTCGTTTAATATTTTATTTTATATTTTTGTTTTCAAATCTCACTTTAATAAGAAGTATGTCTTAGCCTGAACTACTGCCTTTACAGTATGAAGAAGGATAGTGGCAAACTAGGATTAGTGTTTTTCTTTTCTTTATTTATTTTACTGAACTGCAAGGATAAACTGAACAATAGGTTCCTAAACCTGATATAAGAGATGAATCATGGTGGGTGTGGGTGCGCGGGAGGGAGGATGATGAAACATACAAGATTAATACATTGAAAATAAAAAAATTGAACCCAAAAGACGAAATAAAACGACACAACTGCAACAAAGGAGAGCCCATGAACCAACTCATCAACCCTATAACAAGACCCCCGCTACAAAAGTACCCCCTTTGAAACCCAGCTCTCCATTTGAAGGGGAATAAAGAAAAAAAAAACACTTATAAACCAACAACATTTCTCTTATCAGTTGATTCATTTCCCTTCATGTGCCTTCTTCTGGATTTCTTGTCCCATTTCCTTAGTCTTCTGTCCCACATAACCAGCCATATCTTGCATCCGCTTCTTTGCCTGATCCAGCTGCTCAGGCATGGTCCGATAGACCTCCTGGACGTACTTCAAAACCCATGAAAGCGAAGTCAGCCCTGTCAGCCCCATAGCCCCAGAAGCCAAAAATGCCATCACAGCAAGACCAAGAACAAAGGCGGCTGGAACAAGAACAGGGATGAAGATGAAAAAAAGAGGGGTGGTAATGGCTAGGCCGATGAGTGTACCTACTAGGGTTATACCTGAAAGTGCAAGAAGCCCACCACCAACGGGGAGAAGGGTGATCACAGCCAACACCTTAGAGGCTGATGGACGCTTTTGTGGACCCTTGTAGGCATCATAGCGGAGTTGTGGGTGGACTTGGACCTGGTGTGGCTGTGAACGTTCAGCCATTGATGATAAATGTGATAAACAAGAGAGGTGATTACAGAGAAAAATTGGAGAGAGAGAGAGAAAGAGAGAAGGCTAAGTGATTACAGAGATAGGGAAGTAGTGTTTTAAAGAAAAGAGGGTGGTTTAGGGTTTTGACACGTAAGGTTATGAGATGGTGAGCAAGGGCTTTGCATGAGAAACAAGTTTCAGTGTCTCTTTTGGGAACAGCAACATATCATGTTATAGGATTTTGTTAACCAGCCTTCTAATGAGTAATTAATGGATATAATTTAAATAAATTTATTAAAAATGAGTTTTATGAAAAAAAAAATTAAAGATTTTAAATGATTGGTATTTAATTACGCTCAATACGATTCAAAATCTAAATTAAAATTCTTATTTTTTCTTTCATTAAATTAATTTTTTAAAAAAATTATAATTTTATTCATATTAATTACTTCTTAAATACTATTTGTGTTCCAAAATATTTAGAATGTCTTATAATTTTATTCATATTAATTACTTCTTAAATACTATTTGTGTGCCAAAATATTTAGAATGTCTTTTGGTAGGACGAAATGAGATGTAATGTAATATAATCAAATAAATTTTTAATATAAATTTATATTAAAAATTTATTTGAATATATTATATTATATTATATTATAGTCTATTAAACATATTTTTAGTATTTCATGTTCGGTAAATGAATTAAAAATATTAAGTTATTATAATTGAGAAGTAAAAGCATTAAAATATATATTTTTTATTTCGATGTGGAAAAATAAAAGTAATTAATATAAATATTTATTGACAAATAATGACAAGATAAAATTGAAAAAAAATAAATATTTTATTAAAATTTTAAAATAGTAATATTTTGGAAAAGAAAAAATTAAAATGATAGGTATAATAAAAGGAATTTATTTATTTTTTTAAATAAAAATGAGGTGGCTTTGCAAGGGAAATTCAGTGAATCTTTGTTGCCACATCGCCATTGTAGCTTCTGGAAAAAGATGGTTGGTTGTTGGCATTATTTAATCATGAAGTGTGGAATTGTTTTTTTCTTTTGTAAATTTTCAACAATTTGTTACTTGTTCTCTTGTTCATGTTTTATTTGTCCGTCTCTTAACTCTTGTTCTCAATTCTCAATACGTAAGAACTCTTTTGAGCCAAAGAAAATTTAGCAAATGTTTAACCCACATTTATCTATAGAAAATCATAAATGAAAATTTTATAATTAATTTCGGTTTTATAACGAATAAAACTCAACTCAAGTAAATTTTAACCTCGTGACTTAATTAGAATCAATGATATGACTTTGTTTGTTTTTATCATAAATAATTTTGGATGATGTTTTTTGATAATTGTAATGTTTTTAAATCATATTATATTTCTCTCCTCTAAATTAATTTAATTAAAAAATATAGTATATTTTTTTGAGTTATGTTATACAGTGTAACGCTTTTATCTCAATCAATGCAGTATCATTATATTAAAAAAAAATTATAATACTTTTTTTTAAAAAATAGCAAATAATATATTGCCACATCAGTTTATTAAAAAGTTGATATAAAAAAAAATTAAGTTATATAATATTTTCCTTTTTTTTTTTTTTATAATATAATATACATATATCTTTGTCAAATTTATAATATTTGAAAGTGTTTCGATTAACTATGGAAAGTGATTAATAACTATTGAAGTGTTGAATGTGAATAGTTAGAAATTTTAATTTTTAGTATTTTAAATCATCAATTATTAAATTTTAAATATGAAGAATTTACCAAATATTTTAAAATTGGCGGTTAATAATTCAAGCACCAAACACTGAATCTTATTGTTTAGGCCACAATTATTTACTAAAGAGAGAGAAGGTTGAAAGGCAACAATTATTTAGGCTAGGGCTGGGCTTGATCTTATTGTGTTTGGGCTTAGCCCAATAGAATTGGGCCTAAGGCTGCTACGAATTTTTTTTTATTGTCTAATTTTCTTCTTTTTTAAAACATATATTTCATATCAACAAATTTAAATCCAATTAGTGCCTTCCGTTCGATGATTCATTGGTTCCAAATTTGTTGATTCTCACAGAGAATTTTTTTGATGAATTAAAAAATAAGGAACCTTAGAATTTTAGTGAAATTACCATTGCTTCTCTCACCTCTCACTATCAATTCATCTTCGGTCTCTCTGTCCCTTTATGTTATTGACCTTCACATCTCAGGTTGAAGAGGCTCTTGCATTGCCAGCTCCAACAATTTGCCTCACCAACGCACTTCTCAATTTGCCTCACCGGAGCAACTCGTCGCTAACACCGCCATCAATTATTCATTGTGACAGATCTAACAATCAAGTATTTTCTAGGTTTTTCTTTTAATTTTTTGGATTTATATTTATTTATTCTGGGTTCAATCATATATACAAGATGAGAAAAATGTACAAAAAGCAATAAGAGAAACTGCCAAGAAAATATTATTACTCCACATATTTTTCTTCACAAAATTTAAGAATGCATTAAATAATTTGTTATTTTTCCTTTTATATTTTTTATTAAATACAATCTTTATATTTTCCTATAAATTTTATAGAAAAAAATTGAATTAATATTCGATGACAAAATAGATATGAAAGAGTAAAAAAGTATTAAAAATAGCAATGTGACATATTTTTTAGGACATCATAAAAAGAAAAATGTTCAAAATAAAATGGAATGGAGAGAATATTTATTAGTATTTTAGTTCATGTAAAATTCAATATGTGGTCCACAAACAGCCATCAGAGACGAATGAAAAAGACATTAAAATTTTTGTCGCGATTTAAAGTTTTTGTAATGGCAAAGATATATTTGTGCGTTCGAAAATGAAAAATGTTGATGTGCTATATATATATATATATATATATGTGTGTGTGTGTGTGTGTGGAAGGAGGAGAGAAGCACATTTATATAAGAGTTTCTCATTAAATTCTTGTTAATTGTATATTTATGATAAGTAATATAGTCATTTATTAATTAAATAATCTAATTATCTAATTATATTTAATTTATATAATAAATGATGCATTCAATTAGAATAATAAAATAATTATTATTTAATATATAATTAATTATATTACAAATTTATAATTATACAGTTATTATAATTTAATTATTTAATTTAATTTAAATAAAGAAAGAATGAATTTAATTAGAATAAGTAAAAAATAAAATAATTATTATTTAATATATACTTAACTATATTTAATTCAAATAAAAAAAATTCAATTAGAATAATTTATATTTTTTAATATTTTTTAAAATATTTAGAAGTTAGAGGAATTATTTTAATTTTGATTATTCTAATATTAATAAGTTATAAAATTTCTAATTTAACTTTCATTTAATAAATTATTATCAGATGATATAAGATGATATCACATGATAAATCAATTGTATATAATTAATATTGAACTAACATTGATATTAAATTTATAAAAGCATATTAGAAAGATTGTTATTGATTTCCTACAAAAATAGAAATTAAATTATAATATGTCAAAAAGATCAAAATTTATAAAAATTAATAAAAATATACAACCTATATTAAAATCATGAGAAAACAATAGATATCAAATATTAATATGAAAATCAACATATAATTAATAATTAGTCAACATAACCATAACAAAATAAATTAAAAAATTATAATAAAATGTATCTATCAATTCATTTACTTTTTTTTCTCTAACATATTGTTGAATATAAAAATATCATTTAAAATTGTAAAAAATAATTTATTTAGATATGTTTGAGTCTTCTTTCAATATTGTGTATATATTGTCTTTTAAAATATATTCATATATTTATACAAAATCTATAATTATTTTATGTTATTATTGTAATTGTATTAAACATGTATGATTATACAACTTAGATAATATTTATTATGTATAATTATATTTTCGTTCAATTTTTATATTTTTCATATGAAAATTTAACTTAACTTGGATTCAACAATTAAAGTGAATTTAATTATAAAGTTATATAAATATTGCTCCATAATAATATTAAAAGTCAACTAAAAAAATTTCGGTCTCATTATATTTATTTGAGAAATTTTATTTCATTTTATATTTAAATAACAAAATATTGATCATTAAAACTTTAATAAGAAAAAAGTACAAATTTAAAATAAATATTTACATTTTTAATGTGTCGTAACAGAGATGTGACGTACTTTTTGAGACATCCAAAAAGAAAAATGTCCAAAACAAAATGAAACGGAAAAAATATTTATTAGTATTTTAGTTCATGTAAAATTAAATATGAGGTCCACAAAAAGCAATCATAGATAAATGAAAGAAACATTAAAATTTTTGTCACAATTTAAAATTTTTGTAATGGCAAAGATATATTTGTGTGTTCAAAAATGAAAAATTTTTATGTGCTCTATGGGGTATGTGTGTGTATATATATATATATATATATATGTGTGTGTGTGTATACATGTGTGTGAGGCATATCTAAACTTTTTTATAGAATTATTGTTAGAAAGACAAGATCAAATAGCGCGAGAAAGTGCACCCTTATTAGGAGTTAGATGCTATAAATAATTGTCTAGTGGCTACAATGACCTATGAAATTGACTAACAAAACAACGTAATTAATTTTCCAGTTTTAACGGTCACCCATTCATTTCTTGTTTGCTTTCTTTGATAATTATTAAGGTTTAGTTTGCGGTTAAAAAAAAAAAAAAAAACTTGTCTAAAAAATATTTTTTAAGAAAAAAATTCAATGAATTAATTTTTGTGATTTGGTTATAATATTAAAAATTAATTGAAAAGTATCAAAAATTTTAAATTTATAAAAGTTTATTTTTATAATTAAATAAGAGAAAAATATATAAAATTAATATATTAGATTATCGCCGATAGCTGTTGGCTATTAATAGTAATCGATGGTCACTAAATAACAAGTAGTGGTTATTGGTAGTCATCGATAATGATTATCAATAATCAGCGAATTAACAAGTGTATGTTTATATAATTTTTTTATTATAATGAATTTATTAAAATTTTGAGAGGAAAAATCATTTTTTTAAAAAAAATTAATCAGAAAAATATAATTACTAGAAAATATAGAAAATATTGTTTTAAAAAAATATTTTTCATGAAGCAAATGAAGTCTAAGATAGCATCTAAGCTACCTAATAACATTATTATTGGTATTGTTGCCCCAATAATACATTAAAAATCTTAGAAAGACAGAGATTATCAGAATTTAAATTTTTAATTTTTTTATTATAAAATAAATATTCGACTATTATTATTATGAAAATTAATTATATAGATAGGTAGTGCTTTTTGTGTACTAGTTTGAAATTGTGTCTCTTTTCTCACTTGGGTAGACATGTCATGTGGAGTAACATTGCTAGTACCTTAAAAACATTTCTGGTACTTTTTGCTTCTTTCAAATGTCTATGCATTTTCTCCTTGCTTTTAGGGTTTTTCCCCATCTTAAAAGTAATTTTTTCTTTTCATGAAATTTTATAGAGTATGGTATAGTTATATTTACTTATTTTATTGTTAATTTAATAATATATATATATATATATATATATATATATATATATATATATATATATATATATATATATATATATATTAAGTCTCTTACTCATGTTTATATTATAGAAGTTCAAGGATTAAAAACAAAATTAATGTTAATAGTTAATAATATTAACTCTCAGTGGTTTAATTATAATTTTAAATTGTAATTATAAATTTTAAAATATTATTTGAATAGGTGTTTTTCTATGATTACTTTATTTAAAAACAAGCATTTACAAAAAAATAATATTAACTCTTAGTGGTTTAATTATAATTTTAAATTGTAATGATAAATTTTAAAATATTATTCGAATAGGTGTTTTTCTATAGTTATTTTATTTAAAGACAAACATTTGCAAAAAAATATTTTGTATGAAAAATCATAATCTTATTTATATTTTTTGTTATTAAATTATTTTTTCGCAATTCTATTTAATTGCGGAAAAAGTTTTAATTTTATGAAAATATGATTTATTTTTACAAAACAATAATTTTATGAGAAAAAATGATTTTGTAATTATGAAAAAATGGTCTTTTTTAAAAAAAATTACAATTTTCTTATAAAAGATATCGTAGAGATAAATTTTTAAATTATTTTTTTAAAGCAAAGTATAAAATTTTATTTTTTGTGACCAATAAGATAATAATAAATATAAATTAAATATTTAAAATATTATAATCGAGCTAACATGCTATTACATTTCACTAATTAAAAATGAGAAATGTTAGAACAAGTAAGATAATATGTTAAATTTATATACCTATAAACTTTATAAAAAATTAGTCTAATGCAGGAAAAAATATAAGAAGGTTGTAAATTTCATAAGAGAGTCATTTTTTTTTTCTTAATTATGAAATTAATCTTATTTTTCATAAAATTATTATTTTGCAAAAAAAAGTCATATTTTCTCAAAATTAAAATTTTTTCACAACTAGGAAAAATTATTAAAAAAATAGTTTAATTTACAAAAAATATAAATAAAATTGTGATTTTTCGTAAAAAAAATTATATTTTCGCAAATAAAGTAAATTACTTTGTTTTTAAACAAAGCAACTATTTCAATAACTACATTTACTTATTGAAAGTTTAAATTGGTAATTTAGAGTTTAAATATCAAATATTAAATTTTAGTTCATGATGTTTTTGAGCAAGAGTTAAGCTGGTTTTTAAAATAATATGAACTAATCTCTATGAACTAGTTTCAGTTCATCAAAATTTTTTTAACAATGATTTTCGATTGATTCCAACCGATTTTTAATAAAATCGATTGAATTTTTTCTTCTTTTTCGAGTTCATATGAGCCGGTCGAACCGGTTGAAGAGAAGAGAAGAAATCTCTAACTAGGTTTTAATCCCTAACTCCATATTAGAACAAACTTTGAACAATTTAATGTTGACCCAAATCCGACCCTACTTCCAACCACAAATTCGATTAAAGTACTGTGTATAATATATGTCCCCAATCGTAAACCTGACCTCAAGAATTGAAGAATAAAACCCTACCACCACTAGCAACAAGTAATGAAGGGTGGGGGGGGCAACAAGCAAATAAATCTGAATCGATGCTGTTAGAAGAGGAAGAAGAAGCAGCAGCAGCAGCTATTCACAGGGCATGTGGAAAGGTCCACTGGGCTTTTGAAGCACACATCCAATCAATCAATCAAAAAATAGATTGCAACACTTTGTTGGTGGACTTATTGGGTCATTAGTTTGTTGATAGTTTCTTTTTGGGCGGTTGGGTGTGGTGGCCCTTCAACTAGATAGAGTTTTTTGATTGTGACCCATTTATTATTTTTTTCAAGACAATGACAATAGAGTTTTATAATATATCTTCATTAATATAGACATAAAATTCACCTCTCATAAATTTCAAGTGAATCTTATATTTAATCAATTCATAAATCGAGTCTAAATTTAAAAAATAATATTAAAGTTTTAAAAAATTTAATCCGTTCAAATTATAATTTTCTATATAAATTAAGATCTGCGATTTAATTTATGAATATATCTAATATCATGTATTTATAAGTGCACTCAATCCATTCAATAATTTCCATTTTTGGAAATATATGAATTATTTCGAAAAAAAAAAAAAGGTTTGATTGACACGCGGAGAATCCATGTGACGGATTAAAATAAATAATAACAATAATGAAAAAAAGAAACCTAAAAAGTAGAGTAGGGTTTAGAGTAGTCCTAGACTTAGGTCCCCCCCCATGGATGAGATGAGATTGCGACCTTTTAACTTACACTTTTTATTCCCTTCTTCTTCTTCCTCGTGCGCGTGCTGTTTTCCTGCATGTCAAAGTGAGACATTTAGTATCTTTCTTTCTTGTTATCAACTTCCCCTTTTACTTCTTCTTCTCTCTTGTTTTGTAATAAAATGGTAACTTTTCTACATTAACTTCTTTCTTTTTCTTTTCAATATTAATTATCAACTTACTCACCGATAAATCCGGTTATTAGTATGTATATTAATTGAGTACTTCTTATTTCATTTCATGTTAGTATAAAAAAACATCATAGCTCATTAGTTCAAATAAAATAAAAAATATATATTTGGCAAAAAAACATAAAATAAGGAAATCATATTTTATTTTATATTGATTTTCGCACACAAAAATATAATATAATAATATATATATGTTCCTCTAAATAATAAATTTAAGATCGATTCTCCTCTCTCCAGTGCTAAAAAAAAATTGATTTTTCTTTTATAATTTTTCACTTAATTATAAATAAAAGTCCATATTAATTTCAACATCCTCATAAAATTTTTTTTTGGTGGAGACCTTAGCCGATCTATCTAGAAAAATTAGTTCAAACCCTCTTTGGGTCCGTCACCCCATTCATGATTTTTCTACCTCTAGAAAAAAAGATCATTCTTCCCTTTTTCGCCGGTTATAGGCGAGGAGGGATTCTAAACCCAACACTCTAGTTCGTAGCTACGTGCTACTTGATAAAATAATTCAAATTTTTATTATTGTAACATCCTATTGATGACCTCCTATTATGGATCTGTGCTAAGCGTGATTTTGATTGTATTTTTTACTTAATTTATATTTTTTTAAAATATTTTAACATATGTAGTAATTTTTTATTAAATTTGAATATTATTTGTTGATAATTTTGTATATTAGGTAAATTATTAGATTCCTTTATTTTGACACAAATTACAATACTTTATTTTCTATAAATTTTATGAAAAAATAATTTAATTTATGAAAAATATAAAAAAAATTGTGATTTTTCATTGCATCCCCCACAATATTTCCTATTTTACTCTCTATTATATTATAAATAATTCAAGTCCTTATTTTAATTTGTTTCGAAAAATACACATACTCCAACAATAACATTCTTTATTTTATTTCCTATTTCATTCTTTTATTAATAAATGTACAATTCCATTTCTTTAGATATAAATAATTTCCTTTACATAAAATTTTTGCAGTTAAAAAATATAATCTTTTTAAAAATATTATAACAAATTATTATTATTATATTGCAATATCATTTCTTTTACTCTATATAAAATTTTTACTGCTAAAAAAAATATTATCTGATGTAAAATATTACAACAAACTATTATTATTATTATTATTA
The DNA here is from genome assembly GCA_947687605.1 of Reutealis trisperma. NCBI lineage: Eukaryota > Viridiplantae > Streptophyta > Magnoliopsida > Malpighiales > Euphorbiaceae > Reutealis > Reutealis trisperma. Next base: position 1,111,562 of record CANTUT010000032.1, read on the forward strand.
TTATTATCCTATAATTTTATTTCTTATACTTTACATAAATTTTTTATTACTGAAAAAAATAATCTAATTTAAACTATTCTAAAATAATATTTTAATAATAATATAGCAATTTAATAATAATAAATTTTTGATTAATAATAATAATAATAATTTAAAAATGAAACAAATGAAAAAGAAGAAGAAAATATTAAAATATTGGCCGAAAAAACAAAAGAGAAAAATAATAAAAAAATTCTTAAAAGCCATTTTCTCTCTCTTAAATTTAAGGAGAGGGATTGCAACTGTTATAAAATTTTAGGGATGCAATTGTTGGGATGCTCCCTAAAATAGAAAAAGAGGAAGATTTAAGAGCTTGTTGGAAAAGCTTTAAGAGAGTCATTTTTTTAATATTTATGAAATTATTTTTATTTTTCAATAACTTAGAAATTTTTTCGTAAAATTATTATTTTGTACAAAATATTTCATATTTATGTAAAATCAAAACCTTTTTCACATCTAAGAAGAAATATGAAAAAATATAAAAAGATTGTGATTTTTCATAAAAAAAAAATTATTTTTTCATAAAATAAAATAAAATAGGTTTCCTTTAATTTCTAACAAAATTACCATAGAATATACCTTGAATATTCATAATAAAAAATATATATATCAATTTTATTAATTATATATACAAAGTGAAAAAGTAATAAAAGAAATATTATATGCATTCCTTTTAATTGTAATTATTACTCCACACGAACTGTGAATTTTTTTTTAAACAACCTTTAAACTCAGTTTTTATTATATATATATATATATATATATATATAGATTCATGTAAACCTTTAAACTCCTCCAACCTGCTAGCTTATTAAGCAGGTTCAAATTTCCAATATCTCAAACCTTCATGGTCGGACTATCCTCATGGACATGTAAAAAATTTTAAAACAAAAATCTATAAGTTTAATTTGAATTTTAAATTTAATTTTTTTTAAAATTAAATTACATTCCAGGCTATAAACTCGTAAGTAGTCCCACAATATTATTTAATTTCTAAGTAATACAATAATAAAAAAAATTTATTTATATTAAGTGTATATAATGATGAGATATTTTATTTAATATAATTTTTTTATTTTTATTTTTGATATTTTTTTTTATTCGACGTGTTATTATTCAATGAATCATTGAGTATAAGTAATACTTAGCCTATAATAATTCTAAAGCAGATGCTGTTCTTAGTTATGATTGCTAGAAGTACTCTTATACCAGCAGAGAGAGTAGTCAGTATTCTGTAGTGTAAAGTAAAATTGAAGCAGAGAGAATGCAGAAATTTCTGGCTACTGAATTTGTCTGAGATGAATTAGGAAAATATAATTAATTAACTAGGGAAAGAAAATATATTATAAATGTAAAATTAATTGTAAAATGTGAAAGAGAAAGGTGAAAAATCCAATTAAGATCTTCATGCAATTTATGTTTCTGTAGGTGCACGTACCCTCACATGGGAAAACAATTCCTCTTATGATTCCTATAATACTAGCTCTCTGTACAACTTACTGTTATAGACAGTGACACTTATGTATCCTATAATCAATACAGGATCTTGCTCACCACTTGCACTCACAAGAAATTCACAACTTCTACAATGGTTTTGCTAGAATAGAGATTTAAATGAAAATAATTATTATATTTATAGATCAATATATGGATTAGTAATAATTTAGTATAGAATTAGTGATTTTTATATATAGGGATTGTTACATTAATCATCTCCTAATTTGTTTTTTCAATTCGACTGGAGTTTGATCCCTCCTACTATAATGAATATATTACTAGCTAATTTAATATCATTAATGGTAAATTTGTAATAACAAATTGATAATGTTACTAAATACCAATATATGTACTTAATAGTATATTGATGCTGCTGCTAAATGTTAAGAGTGATTTTTACTGTTAATCCTTAGTTATATCAAATTTTTATTTATGTATTTTTTTTTAGAGTTAAAATTAGTTGTTTATTATAATGCTTCTAGTAACATTGAATTAAAATCTCATTGATACAAGTTCATTTCAAAATTAATTGACTTTTGACTGCTTTTTAATAAATTATTATTTTGAAAATGATGGAAAATTCTGGTATTTCCACATCATTTTTTTACTAAAGCCCTAAATGTAGTAAAAAATAGTAACATGCTTATAATGCCAAACAAGCTAATAAAATATAATTAATTTTGAAATCATAATGTAATTATTATAAATTATTTTGTCTATATAAATGCAAACACACAGTCTTGGATACAGAAGGTTTTCACTATTCATAGTTAAATCCTTGGCATTAATCAGAAAAAGAACAAATTTCTAATTAATTACTATAGGCAAGTTATGAAGATTGATGTGGAAAAAAGGTTAAATTCTATGAAACACAAATGCTTATTTTTCACCTTGTTCACACTTAGACCCTATAAATTTATGCTGGATAAAGAAGGGGAACCATATGTTGGACAAGAATTTTGTCTTGCTTTTACCTTTCTTCAGATGCTGATGTTAGTATATTTTATTTTATTTTTTAAATTATTATTATTATTATTATTATTAAATAATGTTTCTAAAGCTCACTAGAAAAGACTATTTAATTAATGTTTGAAAGAAAAAAAATTATATATTATTATGAGTACCTAAGTTTTGGCTACATCAAGCTAGATTTCCATTAAAACACCTATAGTACAAAGTTCATGCATCAATAGAAAATGAAGGAATGGGCATATATCCTTAAATAATATAATGGTGATTCTCTGAATGTGCAAATGATCATTGCATCTGTTTTAATATATATAATAGAAATTAAACTGTATATAAGATAATTAAGTTTAATTGGTATATATATATATATATATATATGTGAAGTTGGTAATCCTAAAAGTGAATATGAAATTGATTATTATAGTTAAGGTATTATATTTTACTATAAGAAAATTGTATATAATTAAGGTAGCTAATTAATGATCATCAGTGTATGCATGAATTATAATTGCGGTGGGTCTACTATGAATTTCATTGATATATATTTCCTTTTACAATTAATTATCTAATATTCTCAACAAAGGAGAGGTTTCTTTCTTTCTTTTTCTTTCTTTTTTTTTAAAAAAAAAATAAGAAAGAAATTGCAGCCGCAATTAAATGATTATAATTACATGATAATTTAATTGTATAACATTTTCATTTACATGTATACATCAAGGTTAAAAAATCTATAATATATATTCAGATCGATATAATAATTTCAAAATAAATATATATATGATATGATCTATCGACTGTTTTAAACACAATAATTCTTTAATCCAATAAGTGCAAAAGCAATTCAGCTAGTGATGGACACGTGTATATATATATATAGCTTTCTGAGGTATAACTGTCTATTATTCCATTTTTGTTTCTTTCATCATCTAGGGAAAAAATACCAGTACAAGTTCCAAATAATATTATCAATTAATGCCCTAAACACACTAGAAAACTTATATATCCATATACAATGCACAATGCATATTGGGCAAGTGTCACAGAGTGCTTGAATGTCTAATCAAGGGTTTTACATAAATTTAACAACTCATATTATATATACATTTTTTATAAAAATAAAATAAAATTATGTACTATAAAAATATATTATTCTAGCACACAATATCTATCACCTTAAAATTCTAATTTGGGGAAGTATATATATAACCATAAGTCAAGAATAGAAGATCAAACATTAATTTCTACAAGATAGCAAACCATATTCTTTTTGTAACAAAGATGAACATATATAGTACAAACAAAGGGTAATAATTTCACAAAAGAAACCCTAATTGGGTCTCTCTAATTCCCAATCAATAGTAATAATTAAATTGCAAAAACAACAATTTAATTATACAAGATAACAATAATTAACAAAAATAAAAAACTAATTAAATACTACCATGATCTCCTCTTTCTTGAGTATCACCACAAGGATCATTACTCCAAGGAGAAGGATAATACAATCCAGAATTTTGATCATTATAATTATTAGAAGTTCCTCCATGACCATAACTCCTCCTTCCAAAATTATGAGAAGTTGTTGGTTGTGTTGGCATTTCATTATAAGCATACCTAATCAAATCAGCATTTGTAGCATCCAATTCCTTTTGAAGTCTAAGAACTTGCCTTTGAAGGACTGAAATAGCACCAACACAACCATAGACAGGGTCTTTCATTCGAGCTTCGGCTTCGTATGCAAGAGAGTTCACTGCATCTTCTCTCTGATGAGGTAATACCTCGTTCAATAGCTTGCTCACATTACTAGCACCAAATATTTTGTGAACGTTTGCAAATTTTTGAGGCTCTTCTGGGGGAAAATATGGTGCAAATATGCAATCTGGCAGGCATTTTCTCCTCAAGAACTTGCAAGCAGCACATGGAGAATTGGAATAGCTAGAAGAAGCCATATATATATATATATATATCTATATATATATATCCTACATATATATTTATATAAAAGAAATATATAATTAATAAACAACCTAATTAATTCACCAAGAACATAAATGTTTATATATATATTAATTCTCTTAATTAAAATTGGAATTTTTATATGAATTAACATTTGTTTAAAATTTTCATTCCCATGATCACTAGAGTTTATTATGTTTACATTTTGCTTGAAGAAGACAAAACATTTTCTCTCTATTTTTTTGGACTTATTAGCATATATATACTATTCATGAAGCGCACACAAATTATATATACACACAACAACTTCCTCTACTTCTTTTTCAAGCTTCTTTTACTTTTTTGGCCTGCAAAAGCATTATGTCCTTCTTGAAATATTCAATTTAATTAACAATATATATATATGCATAAAATTTTTGTGTAAATATTTCAACCTGAAATTTATACATAAAAACAATAGCTATATGTATATATCTATATATAGTTTCCTGTACTGTTAGCTAGGATTCTTGAATGGTCAAATAGTTCTGCTAAGGATTTTCTTTCTGGCTCTCTCTCTCTCTCTCTCTCAAAAAAATTTGATACCTATAAATACCTACTGCAGTGTTTACACAGGACCCTTGAATTTAATGTAGCTATGGATCTAAGAAATGAAACTAATTTCACATTTGTTAATGAGTGGAATCAATTAATTATTAGCCTAGGTATAACAATCAAAACCCATGTTTCAAAAACCTTTGATCATTAAAATTCTGTGACATACATGAAAGTGAAAATGAAAGGAACAGATATATAATTAAAAATCAGGGTGATTGTACTGACCTTTTGTATGACTAGGTTTTCTTGATCAGGAGAGAACAGGAATAATGCTATACTTTTATTATTATTATTTTTTTTAATAATTTTCTTCTCTCTTGAGTAGGCTCTTTCAAGATCTGTAATACAAATTGATTGTCCCAAAGAAAGAAAAGACTAAGCAGCCATTGAAAGAAAGAGAGAGAGAGAGAGTTTGATATATGAACAGGAAATAAGTTTTACTAATTTGTAATTGAGAGATGTGAGAGTTGAAAGAAGAAACCCTAGAGAGTGTTATTAATATAGGGCAAGAGAGAGAAAGAAATTTAAAAAAAAAAAAAAAAAAAAAAAAAAAACCTGCAAAATACAGTGACAAAAGGTAGGGAAAGATTAGAGGAAAAAAGGGAGGCAAAGAGCATTTAGTGAAGGAAAGCAAAAGACAAGTGCAATAAATGTGGGCAAATAGGCCAAAAGGATGACTATGACACTGTGCAGTTTTTAATAATATCAAACGCTGTTCAATTACTTGCCCAATTGAATTAATCAACTTCTGGAAAGTAAATTTTAGTTTTTTCAAGAAAAGAAAATTTTAACATTAAAATTTATTAATTTAGTTTTGAATAACATCAAAATCATATTTATTGTTAAAATTATAACATTAACATAATTACTTTTATTAAATTATACACAATTGTATCATTTAAAATTATTATCGATATTATATTTGAATTAATATATAATATGTAAAAGAAAATTAGCTAACATGGCTAAATTTTGCATGATTGTATATCAAAAGATCTGATATGATCTCATGATTCAAAATTTCAAATAACTCGAGAGTCAACTACTTATAGAGTTGAATCAATTTATAGCTATATCTATAGATACTCAATTATTGTATTTATATATGAGGATATATATATATATAGCTAATAATAATGATTAATGGAAGTATTTCAATACAAAACAAAGAGTAGCTAGCTGCAATTTCTGCCAAAATTTTGGCTTCATCCTTGTGAGATTTATATGGACATGCAGCCAAATCAACACTGAATCATAGGTTAGTCCTTCCACAAATTTCAAAAGGAAAACAACAAAGAGCATTAAAGGAATGCCAGAATCCACTTATCATGATAATTAATTGTTTATATCTTTTCAGCACATATAGAATATTTTTTCAGTGCATGAGACTTGAAATAAAATTTAGAATATATTTCAGCAAAAAATATTATTTAGTGAAAAATACCAATATTAATACTATATATTATGTGAAGGGCAGCCGCATGCCAACTCTAGTGTAGGTTTTGTGGCACCACCTTTTATTTTTGAGTACCCTTTAGTTTTTAATTGAATGGTTGGTACAATGAAAGGGAACAGTCCCCCACCTCTCTAGCCCCCCTCTTCCAAAACTCTCTTGTTTTTTTTTTCATAATCACTCTGTTTCTGCTAGTTAGATATTGATATCTCAATTTAAGACACTCGCATTGAGTACTTGAGTATTATTCGGGAGACACGAACTTTTTTTATAGAATTACAACGACTATCAATCTTTAATTTTAATTCACAAAATCTAATTAAATCAATAGAATCATTAATGGATTGCTTTCTATGAATATTGAATCTAAATCAAATATTCCATCTGGTTTAAAAATATTTTTCATTTTAAAAAAATTATTTAAATTTATTTATCATTTTAAGATTTTAAAAAAATATTTATTATTCTTTTTCAAATTACTATATATTAATTATTTTTATTTCTCTACAAATCAGAAAAAAATATTTTAATCTGTTTTACCTTAAAATTATGATAATTTTAATAATTTTTTTAATTTATATAATAAAATTTTAAGCAGTTAATATTTTAAAATGAAGGCAATAGTCTTTACCATTAGGCAACCACCTTAAGTGGTCTCCCCAAAAGCCTGTTGTATGCTTTAATGAAGAGTCTTTTTTTTGCCAATGATGCTTTAATGTAGAGTTGCGCAACTATAATGTGTACATATATTTGTCATTGTTATTTTAACTATTTATTAATTGTTGAGAGAAATAACGTAGTACTATATTACTAATAATTTTAAATACTTACTAAATTAATGCTAAATAAAATTTATTGACTTTCTTTGTTAATTCCTTCTTAATTTCCTAGATTCTAATAGTTTGATTTCAATTAATGCTGCTCTTGTGGAAGAGAAAGAGAATGAACAAATAACTTTACACAAAAAGGATATGAATATATGTATGTAATGTATATAGGATTCTTTGCTAGTTCTCTCTTTTGCTCCCATATTCCATTTTCAATTAATGCTTTTCTTATTGAAGTGACCACAACTGCATAATAAAGGTAAAAACAACTATATTATTGAATTGAACTCTGAAACTCTCTGTTAAATTGTATTATTGAATTTTGAACCATGAACATGAAACTCTGATACATTTTTACTGTTAGACTCCATTATTAAATCCCCCAGTTGTTTATCAGCTTGTACAGTTGCTATCTTTATATTAAAGATAATTTTTCATTTGTGGTTATAGAAAAACTAGATAGAAATTCTTTTATATATATATATTCATTGAATTTAAAAAAATTATTATTATTATTATTATTATAATTGGGTCACTCTCATTTTTCACTTCTCTACAATAGCTTTTTAATCTTATCTTTTCCCAAGCTGACAATAAGTGACAACTTGCAAATATATATATATATATATATATAAATGGTCAATAATTGGAAGGAGTGATTAATATTCTAAAATGAGAATTGAAGACAAATGGTGATGAGATATAGCAATCTAAGCAGCATAACTTTGGAGAAATTTCAATAATATCAAATGCCAACAAATTTGTACAGTCAATTTCAAGGGTTCAATGACATGAGTTTGTAATTAGGTAGTTTTGTCTTCAGGCCCCTACATGATAAAGTGGGTTCATGTGTATCAACATACTCTAACTATTGCTTGGAGTGATAGTGGGACTGACTTTGTAATTCCCATCCTTCTGTCAGGAATTAGGACATATGTATAAGAGTTTTTCTATTTTATTTTTAATAATTTTATATTCTTAAAAAGGGAAAAGTTTAAAAAAAATATATCATACAGTTAATTTTTTTACGCTTTAGAATTTGTAAATTTTTTTCTTTTTTTACAAAAATAAGTATATGATATGTACCGTTAGCAATTTGAGATTTACAGTTCTAATACCTTTAATGTTTGCTGGACATTATTGCCACATAATCACCATGTTAATATTGATTGACAATGTTAGAGTTATAGATCTCAAATTACTAACGGCTCAAATTACAAACTTATTATTAATAAAAAAAATTTCACAGATCTTAAAGTGTAAAATAGTCAAACCATATAATATTTTTTTATATACTTATACTTTTTTATATACTTTCTCCCATTACAAATTATATACATCATAAAATATGTATAAGCTAAATAATATTATCATTTAGACCATATTTATATAAATCTCTTATTTACCAAATGAAATCTCACTGTATATGAGATTATTTTCATATGAGATGAAAAATTTTTGTACAGTGAAATTAACTCCCAAATAAAAGAGATTCTCGTGGACTCTAGTTTAAACAAGAACTACTTTTTTTTTTTTTTTTTTAATAGTAGGAAGAGGGAACATTACAAAGAAATATAGTAGACTACACGATAGGGGCAGCGTTATTCTTAAATTAGTGAAAATTATTTGTGATTTATGAGACTTGAATATGAAGAAAATGAAAAGATCAACCAGACCATATTTGATTGGCTAAAAACTACTTCTTTGTTAATGTTTTCAATTTCCATAGGAACTTTTTTAGGTTTCAAATTGTTAGAACTTACAAACAGATTATATATTAAGGGAATATTTATCCATAAATGATCCACAGCTATAATAAATATATATTATTAATTATTAGCTAATTGATTATTTATGGATAACTTTATTGAAATATAAGATCTCATAAAAAGTTGAAAACTTTGAAAATTATAAAGAAAATAATGGCTTCTTAAGAAAATTTTCCATATACTCTTTTCAGTTTTCAATCCTCTACTAATTTTGGAGAATATAAAGAAGTGAAATATGAAAGTAAATGACTCGATTAAAAGATAAAGAAGTGAAATACGGAAGTAAATTTGTAGATAAATTTTAATTCATATATCTTTTATTTCATTTGATTAAGAATTTATTTCTTTTATGATTATAAATTTACAAAAAAAAATATATACTAGAAAAATAATATATTTGGCTCGATAAATAATAAAATATTTTTTAAAATAAAAAAAAATGTGTTTCTATATGATAATAAAATTAATTGTTTTATTATATAATTAAAGTCTAATATTTATCATTGTAATATATATAAAAATATTTAAAAGGTTTAAGAATACAAATTTATTTATAAGTAAGAAGTATAGATAATAACAATATTTCATAAATCAATTGAAAGGGTATTCTTTTAAACTACTGATGAAATCAGTAAGATATATATATATATATATTTTTACTTGAAAATCTAGTATATTCTTTTAATTAGTTTTATAAGATTATAAAACAAATTTATAAATTTTAAGGTCACAATTACTCATATCATAAAAATTGAATTTTTATTTATTTTTTGAAAAAAAAATCATTGAAAGTAAAAAAAAAAAAAAAAAAGTGAAAATTTACTTAAGAGAAAGGATTAAAATAATTGTTATTTATATGAAAAATTAATGATATTTGTAATTGAGCATTAAACGTTTTAAAAGAAATAATAAGAGTGTTGGAGGAGTGACCTATGTAATTAATCTAATTAACTAAGTGACAAGTGGAAGAAGAAGATCGAAGAAAAATAGAAATTTGAAGTTAAGATGAAGCCAAACAAGGTACTGTTTTTAGTTGTATGATAATGGATATAAGTGGGTCATATGCAGAAGCATAGTGGGTGGCTGGGGATTCCCCAATCTAATTACCAGATTTCATTATTTTTCAGCTTTTCATCATTTGTGTTATTAATTAATATTCAATAGTAAATTTGGGTTTTTTTTAGACTAAAAAAATTCAATTTTCATATATATATATATTGGATTATTTATAAATAACAAAGCAAGAAGGATATAATGGTGATTTATGATTTTTTTTTTTTTTTAATTTTCATAAGCTTACTACATTTTATTTCTTATATTAGCAAGGGGTAGATAAATGGTAGGACTTTATCAACCATGCTTCTTGATTGTAAATTGAGGTCTTAAGTTGAAAAATATAATGACAGATTGACTTATATAAGGTGGGAGCTACCTATATATAATTAAGCAATTAAGAGAGAAAAAATTAAAAGTTTTTGAAGTATATTTAAGCCTAAAAAGAAAATAATAATAAATTACTCTACATTACTACAAATAATTCCTTTTAACAACATACTATTAAAAATAAAAATAATAATATTAATAAAAAAACAAGAATTAACAGTACCACTGCCTGACATATAAAACTCTCCACCTCTAAGTTTTTTATAATATTATTATAAACATTGTAACAATACCCTTAATTTAATTTTTTCTATACCATCTAATATAATTTTTGTTTCAAAAAATAGTAATTAATTATATTTTTTTGTAAAAGTTCATTTTTAATTGAATAAATTATTGTTGTTGATCTTCCATATTTATAGAATGAGAATTAATTAAATAATTTTAATATTTATAAAAATTTAATTTTGAAGACCAATTATAAATTATGAAGAACTAATTAAAAATTATATTTTTAGGCTAATTAATGGTAAAAAAACTCATTGATAAGAAGACAATTATTTGATGATAGTGTATTTTTTAAGTAAGATTATGTGTCGGCTGCAATATCATAAGAAAATACCTTAATGACATAATATGATTATTGAAGTAATGATGATATAATTTTCTTTAACTTTCTTCATTGTGGTACATGAATCTGCTTTTTGTTATGTATATCATATACAGACGGATGCATAAGAACAAACATTGCCTACAACATTACTTTTTTTTTTTTTTTTTTTTTTAAATATAAAAGCTTTTGGAAGGCATCAAAACAAAGCCAATCCCCAGTTTCTTAATCTTTCTTAATCATTTGATGCATCTGTGGTAGATTAAAAGTCATCAAGAAAAGAAACTTGGACAGATACCTTACCTACTATATCTACGTTGCTCCAATCAAAATCTAATTGGCCTAATGAGCTAAAAAAAAAAAAAATTCATAAAATCAAAAATCCCACCTCTGGCATATCTGAAAGTAAGCTTCGCTTGCCGTTACTTCTCTAGAATTGCTAAGAGAAGATAAAATATTTTATTTTTATCTCAAATTTTGATAGGTTTTACAATTTGAAATGACTACCAATAGAAAACTCTCACCACAAGAAGTTAAATAATATTAATTTCGTTAATTTTAAATGTCGAAATCAGTTGTAAAGAACGGTCATCGCTGACAAATTTTGTGTGACACGTGCGCTGAGCTCTGGCTATGGATTATGGCGAGCTTTTAGCTATAAACTAGTTGGTGGCTAGGCAAGAGAGTGGTGGTGGCAATGACGCTAAGGGGACATTGAAAATGAGATTTTTTCGATAGACAATTCTATCTCTTCGTTTTATCTAGAATTGAGTTTGAAAAAAAAAATTCAATAAATTTTTTTAGAACTATTTTTTAAGATTGCTTTTAAGCATAAATAGATTTAAAAAGCAATTTATAAAAAATAATAAAAACCAATTAATTAAATAAAAAAAAATCTAAAAATACTTTTTTAATACCCAATTCCAATTTATGTTTCCTTTCTTTCTCTTTCCTGAATGCTGCCTCTGATTGGCTGTTTATAAGCCAATCAAAATCCAATCAAAATTGTCCTTTCTTTTATTTATTTAAGTCATTAATCCAATCTAGTTAATATGGTCTCTAGCATATACTAAAGCCCATTTAATTTTCAATCTAAAAGACATTATCATATTGTCATAACCATATGTTATTGATCATGTAATTTAATTGATAATCAATTTTCTTGTAATACACTAAAGAGTTTAAATTCTAACAATTTTGTAATAATTTGATAATTAAATAGTAAAATATTAACAATTAAAATTTTTAAATTTTTAATATTTCAATTATAATTTTAAATTGTCAATAATTCTTTTTAAAATATTGAATTTTCTAAATAATTTAATCCTTTTAAGAATATTTCTAATACGAATAATTTATTCTAGCGACATGTAAATCATGCTATTAAGAGTAAAAAAAAAATAATGTTAATAAGATTTAGCAGTATTACGTATAAATTTTTTATAGATAATTTTTTTTTATAATACTCTTATAAATATTTAGCAGCATCATTAATAGATTGACGTTTAATAATACTATTAATTTATTATTATAGATATGCACTTATTGTTTTTTGTTAGTTAATTTAAATAGAATGTATTAAATTAAATTAAATGGCATTATTATTTTCAATATTTATTATAATGTTGCATGTGCTAAAAGAAATATTATTGTAATTAATTATGTATTGATTGTCCTTAATTAGATCATTGAGAGAATGGGATCTTCCTTTCATTGAGTGAGTTTAATTGTTTCTTCTAAAATGTCACTCATTAAGTGAGTTTGTGATTGGCCATTGCGAGGAAAGACGGAGAGGAGATAACGAGGAATATTTTTAAAGTCGGTCGAAGGCCAAAGCATGACCCTAATGATTAGAAAGGCAATTATTTGTTGATCAAATGCATATAATATTATTATGCATCTCTCTCAATTGATTAAATAAATTAGGCATAAAAGTTTCTGTTAGCGGATGAGAGTTAGCTTAAATGGATGGACAAGTAAAAAATATATATTTTTTACTATATTTTATCAATAAAAAATTAGAATCGATTCGTCCGGATTACCGGAATTTTTCTTAATTTTAAAACTTTCAAATTTTTCAATATAATTCTCACTGGCTTATGGATTGGTTCTCAATTTTTCTGATTGAACCAATATAGCTGATTCGAGTTTCAAAACAATAAAATATTTATTTTCACAGTTAAAATTAAAAGAAATTGAATTGAAATTATTTGAAAAAACTATAATAATATTTGATTTAATGTATGATGTTATAAAATTTTTAAAATTATAAAATTATAAATTTAAATACTAAGCAGAATTTAAATTAAGAAAGTTTAAAAAAAAAAAAAAAAAAAAACTTCCATAAGGATCTTCAAATGCGACAATAATAATAAAGAAATGAATAGAAATTATTATGAACTTGAATTACATCTTAAATAATAACCAAAAATATTTTAAAAAAAATAAATAAAAGGTGAGTCCATGTCCATTGGTCCCAACCTCACATCAAATAAGAAAAGATTAAAAGAGAAAAGCCATTGATGTATACAATTTACAGCCAACAGCAGATGCCAAATTATTATTATTATTATTATTTTGAGCAAAAAAGTCAAAAAAGTTTGATATGGATCTGTAATCCTAAAACGGCATTGTATTGACTATCTTCTAATTCATATTATGAGTAATTGGTCAATATTCTAAAAGTCAACAAAAAGATTAATTAAGCTAATTGCCTCTTAAGTTAGTCTTTGCAATCATAATTATGTAAGTAGGCTTATAAAACTACCAATTAGCTCTAAGATTTTTCAGCTATTTTTTCAACTTTCTAACCCGAAACCCAATTAAATGAGTTGAACATTAAGAACCTTGGCATTGAATTATCTTAGATAGATTTTTTTTTAAATATATATATATACGCCAACCTCTTTTCCTGTATTCTAATTTATATGAGCATATATATGACGTCATATATTTATTTTAAATAATATTTATACATTTTCTTTAAATATTTTTTTTTTAGCAAGATAGACAATAATCTTTTCATATTATCCAAAAGAAAAATCCATTTGCAAATTATTATTACTATTATTATTATCATTATAACAGGAAATAAGTTGCTAGGGAAAAATATTGCTACCATTATTATAAAATCCATATGAAACATGCATTTTTAATTATTAGAAATTTAGGGTAAATATTTATGATTTTTATGTCAATAATATGGTGTGATATTTTGTTAAGATTGATTATTTATACACCTTTTATGTTTACTATTTTTTTTTTTTAATATTTCACATGTTAATTTTTATTAAAATTTGTTTTAAAATGTAATTTAATTTGTAAATATTTATATTTTAAATATTAGTATAAATGTCATATGATATTTAAATAATTTAAATGAATATTGTATAATATTATTTTTTAAATTATGATACCTGTTAAACAGCAAAATTTCTTTATAAGCTATATTTTTAGTGTAGATTACTTTATTTTTATTTAAGTTTTTACTTTTGATCAATACTTTCAAAGTAGATATTCAAATACCTCTTGACAATACAATATATAATTATCCATAATAAATATATTTTTACATTAGGTATTATTTGTTCTTGTGCTTTATTAAATACACAGAGAATTTTTTTTTTTAAATGAAAAGAATATCCCCTTATTAAACATCAAAATATAAGGAAATATATTGTCATAAAATACTAAATTAACTATTATTTTTGGAAATTAAAATTGTATAAATAAATAAACTGGTCTACTATTATTATTAATTAAAAAATAAATAACTCTTCCTATAAATAGAAACAATCATTCTATAATTATAAATTTTTAATCTTTTTAAATCTTGATCTTTTTTCTCAGCAATGGGACTTTTTTATCTTTTTCTTTCTCTTCAATATTTATTATTTATATTTTTATCATTTATACATCTTGAATCTTTTTTACAATAAAAATTTTAATTTCATCTTTTAAATGATCTTGTCTAGTTAAGCTTGTAAGAAAATAATATTTTTTTATCTTCATGCCAATCAATTTCTTGTAAAATTTACTATGATCTTTTTCTTTTTACAATAAATAAAAACTAAGATATAATAAAATTTTAAAATAAGAAATAATATAATAAATATATAATTAACTCAACATCATATTAACATAACATAACATGTTACAAAAGTATACCTCTACAGATTTTTTATATTCGCCAAACGTCCCATCAATATTCAAGTATTTTTATATAAAATTATACGAACATTTATGTTTTCATCAAATACTCAAAATTTTAATATATACCTATAAAATAAAACAAATACTTACTAATAATGTGAAAAACAAAATACTTATTAATATATTTAGTATAATAATTATAATTGTTACATTTATCACATCTATGTTTCTCTTCCAATCCGATAGAATAAATTTTAGTTATATATTTTGTGTAAGATTTAAATTTAAAGAAAATAAATTACTAAATAAATAGAACAAATTCAAGTATTTATCTATAAATATTATTTAATTATTTACTTGAAATTTTTTCTTTTGTTATTTCTTTGATAGTTGAAGCTCAACTATAACATAAATAATTAAAAAATATATATTAAATTTAAGTGTTTTAATGTTGATAATTGAATCTTATTTATAATATAAAAAATTTTAAAAATAAATATTAAATTAAAGTATTTATAAAATCGCAAACAAATTGATTTTTTTTTTAAGAAAAGAACATACATTATAAATAAAAATTGACATTGGATAATACAATAATAAAATTTTACTCATTGTTATTAAATAAATTTTCAATTAGTGTATTTTTATGCTACATCTTCTCATAAAACCAAAAATAATTTTTTTAATTTATAATAAAATTTCTCAAAGTCAAATTAAACTTTTTCTAACTTATTAATATTTGAATAATCAAAGTTAAATTAAAATTTCTTTAACTTTTAAAAAAATTTATGTTTTGTTTCATGTTTTCAAATATTAAGAAATTTTTGAGTAATTACTTAATATTTTTTCGAATGTTAAGAAACTTATTCAAAAAAACATCTTAATATTCAAAAAATATTTAAAAAATAAATTATTCCAATTATTTAAATTAAATTAAATGAATATAATTAGATAATTAAATTATTTAATTATATAATTATAAATTTGCAATGTAATTAATTTTATATTAAATAATTATTATTTTATTTTTTCTTATTTTAATTGAATTCATTTCCTTATTATAATTACATATTAAATGTAATTAATTATATATTAAATAATAATTATTTTATTTTTCTTATTCTTATTAAATTTATTATTTCTTATTTAAATTAAATATGATTAAATAATTATATAATTTAATTAATAAATGACCATATTATTCACTATAAATATGTATTAAAAAAATTTAATAAAAACTCTTATGTAAATTTATTTAGTTATATTAAAAATTAAGTAATTAAATATTTGAACTTGTTACAAAACCTATTCACTTATATTAAATCTAACCTTCATTCTTATACACCTTTACTAATTTTTTCTATTTATTTGTTGGGGGATTTTACTTCCCAACAATACCATGTTGTTCTAACAGTAATAAAGTTGAAACTCTATCTTGAACTATGACGAGACATATACTCCATAAATTAAAAATTCATCCTCTGATACCCATTCTAAATGGGCTTCACCTTTACCAATGTTGAGCATATTTTTTTTTTTCAAGGCAATGAAAATGGGCTCGTATTAATTTATTTTTACTCCTTTTTGAAAAGCTCAACGGCATAAATTCTAAACTCGCTCAATATAAACTCTAATTAATAAAAGGAAGAGCAAATTCTTTTATCAATCAAACTAAGCCTTAATATGCCCAATGTTAAGCATAACGTATAAACTTTGCCGTATTAAGTGCGAGAACTGCCTAATCGGAGATGCTTACATTAATGTCTCCCAAGTACCATCTAAAACATTTCATACCAAAGATGGACAAATAGTTGAATAAATGATTATCAAGGGGAGAAGTCAAAAACAGAAGCAATTGAATCTAGTGATTGTAAAAACAGAAGCAATTGTATCTAGTGATTGTAACCAGTATAAGCTACGAATTTACATGTTTGAGTTCTATACATTGCGATATAGAAAAATGCAGTACAAATGCTGTTCAAAATGTTCTCTTCTTTCTTGCTTTACATTTCAAATTCAACCCTGCAAAATGAAATTGCAACACTATTAAGCTTGCATTCCAATGACTGTAAATTTTTAAAAGAAAGCACAAGAAATTGAAAGAGACAGGGGAATTATAAAGGAACTCACCTAAACAAATAATTACCGTATAGGAATTTAAATATCGATCTTTTCATCGTTTATAATATCTGTGTTAAGCTGCTAGAAAATAATCTCGGATGGTTTTTCTTTTCAAGGAAGATGGGGGATTCAACACGGAAGATGGGCTCTTCATTGCTGCTTCAGGGGTTTTCTCAAAAGTTTCTTTTGAATCATAAACTGATGAGAATTTTCTCTTTTGGGCTTCAGGAGTACTTACTGATGGCACTGTGATGGAGTTTGGTGGGTCAATTTGATTGCATATTTCATTTGAAGAATGGAATTCACCGGGAGTTTTTGTAAGAGCCATCGGTTCTTCATTATTCATTAAAAGCCTTCTACATTCTTCACTTGGAATTCCCATTATTCTCCTTCTAATAGAAGATGGCGATCTTGAACTTGAACAATAACTGCTTTGAATGTTCCAAATTCGAACCTGTCAAATTAAGAATTGCTCACAGGCGTAGATATTAGGATATATTAGCCAGCATTAAATGATAATTAAACATAAAAAAGAATGAGAAATAGCATGTTATCTAACTTCCAAAACATTGTTAAGCATTGTCCTGTAGATGTTTATCAATTGCAAAAAATTTATAGGAGTACTAATGCATTATCTTACAGTGAAATCATCTGAAGAAGTAGCTATCTTCCCATCAGATGGGCACCTGTGACGTGACAGATGTTTGGAAAATAGTTAGTCTATGATATATAGGATAAAGATCCTTGATAAGAACTGCATGTGGCTAAAAAGGAATACCAATCTACTGCTGTAACTTCTCCATCATGGCTTTTCAATGTAATGGGATCTGCATACGGCTTGTTCACCTGCATGCGAATCAAATTATATGTAGAGAGCAAGTTTAAAACTAAACAAAATCACCTTGGGAAAGAAGTAAACCTGCCACATGTAGGCATTTCCATCACTGGAGCCACTGAGAATATGAGCCGCATCAGGACTGATTGCTGACTGCAAGCACAATTAACAATTTAACATGCATCTCACAACTCACATATGGGGAAGATAGTAGTTTAGGGCTCCTTAGAACAACTCATACCTTTACATAGAATGATTCAATCCGGCATCCAGAGAACGACTGCATTGGACCCTTTTCAAGTTGAAGTACATTATACAAGTAGATTCTGGCAGACAGTATAAATTCATTTTAAGGCAACATATGACATCTAAATACATTTCAAAGGAAAAGATGCTTATCAAAACTGCAAAATACCTATGGTCCATGCATGAAGCTGTAAGGAACACTCCATTTAAATCCTGAGACAGGCTTGATATACCATGCAATCTTCTCTCCTGAAATGAGAGCAAGGATAAATTAGAAGTCCATACCATCATTGGTATGCCATGAATTTCAATAAGTTAACTCAGTTGTAGATCTATTGAACATTAAACTGCAAAGCATCATGAGAATGGATGTTAGCATCCATTGTTTAACTGCAAACAGACCTTTTCAATTGATGATTTGGGATGCGGACACGCCTGAGTAACCTGAGCCTTTAAATTTCTGGTATCCCAGAACTTTACAACACTGAAATATAACCAATATATGAAATATAGTAAAGTCAGAACACATCAATTCTAATAAGGTATTAAAATTCAAGCAGACTACAGATGCCTTAAACAGACCTGTTCACTGCCCCAGCAGTGGCAATGGAGATCTCATCTTTGAGATACAGAACAGATGTAATGCTCATGGAAGCAGCCTGAAAAAACTGAAGAATTAGCAACATGAATGATGACTGGAGACAACAAACGCTATAAATGGACAAACCTTCCCCCGCCGGACCCGCTTTGCTTGAGGTGAAAGATGAGCTTTATTGACCATGGCAGTTGAACTGGATGAATTATGCAAAATAGCATCAACTAAAATGAAATGAACAAACAAAATGGGTAAAAGAAAAACTCAGAGCTGTCAGAGCTGCATGAAACAACAGCACAATGTACTCAATTGGATGCAAGTAAGAATGTAACTTACGTTATGAAATTTTCACTGCTTCTTCTTCTGGAAGCAATCTTGCATCTCAAGTCCCATATGGCAAAGGATCCATCTCTTGAACCAGAAACAAGAATGTCTGTTGGAAAATTAGATTAAAAATTAAATTGCTGCAATAAGAAGAAACTAATCCTCACAGGCCCCAT
The DNA here is from genome assembly GCA_947687605.1 of Reutealis trisperma. Taxonomy (NCBI): domain Eukaryota; kingdom Viridiplantae; phylum Streptophyta; class Magnoliopsida; order Malpighiales; family Euphorbiaceae; genus Reutealis; species Reutealis trisperma. The sequence continues at coordinate 1,131,111 of CANTUT010000032.1, forward strand.
CAAAAATTAAATTAGATAAAATGCATTTCATAAAACTCACCAGAATTTGTTGGATGGGGACAGATAGATTTAATACTTCCTGTGTGCCCTATCAAAACTCCAGTGCATTTCTTTTTTTGTACATCCCATACCTTTACCTGCATAATGGCACATGAAAGTGTAAATGTGTGAGTTCAGAAAGCAAAATGGGATAATGTATTATAGAATCAAACTTTCCTAGTGCCAACTCTTCTATTAGCAATTCAGCTTATAATGTTGCACTCGGAGCATGTAGTACTAGTTAATCGTTATCTCAACACCCTTTATAAATGTTATAAAATCTCACATATTCAAACCTATGAAATTGGTTGTTTCACCTAACAGTTGATTTGGTCATAAAAATAAATCTTTGCCCAAACTAAGCATCTGACAACATTGAAGAATAGCGACCAGAAGTAAAGATGATTCCTAATAATGTAAAGTGAACTAGAGGGAATATGAAATTTCACATGGAAATAGTGGAGTCAAACACCAGTACAACTACTTACAGTTTGATCACCTGATGCTGTGAGTATGGTGGTATCTTCCTGAGAAATTTCAGAACATGCTTACATTAGCACCAAATGAAGATAAAATTCATCAATTTTGGGTCCATATTTTTAATAAGTAGATGAATGGAATTAGCCAATTATATAAAAATTGATCAATTTTATGGAAGATGCAACCAATCAACTTGTACTCAAGTTGACACATAACCTACATCTACTTCATTTAATTTATTGAAATTGTACTTTAGTCAAACCACAAATGAGGTCAAGGTAATAAGCACAAAACATCAAATACCAACCGAATAGTTTGATCATTTTTCATATTCATAACCATACATGTAATGTACAAGATGTGGAAATGGTTAAGCACCTTGATCCAACATACATCAAATATAGCATTCTGATGAGCTACCCAGTCACTGATTCTTGCTTTATCTGCATATATTTAACAAAATTGTGAGGGAAAAAAAAACATATTATTCACCCATTAAAATTTCAGGAAAAAAAAAGAAAGCAATTACGATTGTAGTTAAATGGGCAAAAAACCTAAGCATTCTTGACGAGATGCGCAAGCAGGGAACTTCTTACGAGCATTAAACAAGCTTACGAACCCATCCTCATCAGATACAGCCAAAATATGGGAATTTTTGCTTGTCTAACAAATTAAAAAAAAAAATTATAATAATTCAGTAAAAAAATCATAAAATTACAATTTAATTGAAAAATATATAGAAATTGTACCTTGCTAAAAGAAATGGCCAATGGAGGGGTCTCTTCACCACTGTGTTCAACAGCTAGGGCTTCAAATTCAGCAAAATCAGATGCCTTATCGCCAATATACGGACGCTTTCGAACTGATTTAAAAAAAAAAAAAAAAATTATTGATTGTGTAAGATAAACAAACGGCGATAGAGAGAGAGAGAAGAAGAGGGTACCTCTGAATCCAGTGAGTTCTCTGGATCTTATGACTTGGAAGACGGAATCCATGGCGTTGGTGCTCGGTGGAGAGAGAGCGAATGAGGGAGGGTTAGTAAGGGTTTTTAAATTAGTTTTTATTGAAATCCAATTTCCCGCGGCCGGAAAGATTGCCGTTTTGAGAAGGCGGGAAACTCAATTTTTACTTTGGTGCAGTTATTGTCTTATTATTACTTGTTATTAAGTTTATTAAGTGACAATATTTTATTTTATGTTCGACTATATTATAAATTATTATCATTACAAAACATTGATGGCGAATTATATCACACACTCAACTCCATGTGGCATTGTGAATTTGAGTGTTCATGTCATTTATAGGCTTGAGTTTCCATGTGAGAAACAAAAAAAATGAAATAATACTTATTCGCTCTCTATCTTTAACTATTAAATTTATTTTTGTGCTATTACAATCAAAAACTTGTTGCGCTCTATAATTTTGAAAATCATAAAGCTTTGCATTTCTTTTATTTGTACAATTACTTTGTTCATATTCAAATCGCGTAGCTTTCAATTTCTTTGGCATCTTTATTTGTGTTATAATTGTTATTCTTTTTTGTAGTCTAAGTAAGTTTTTTGCTATTTTTTCTTTTTTAGTTAATTTTTGTGATTTATATTCATTTATTGATGTTTTAAAGTTATTATACTTTTTATTTTAGTATTTAATGATTTTTTTTTTTTTAGTGTTATGATGTTCTGAATTTTTAGAATTTGTGTTTTCGAATATGTTTATGTAATTTAATTCATTTTTTAGAGTCATGATTTTTCTAAATGTATTTATTTTGATAATATGAGTATATTTAATTCAATATGTGTTCAAATTTAGTTGAATGAAACCAGTTCTCATGCAAGTAAAAAGTAAGGTTGTTGATGTATATAATGCATGTAATAAATGAATCTATATGTTATTATTGATGAATTTATTCTTTGTTTTATAAGTATAATATATTTAAATTTATTCTGGCAACATGCATGAGAGGCTTTGAATTTTTAAAACACTTGACGAATGTTTGGTGTATATGTAATGAATCTATAACATATAATAGATTAATGAATCTATGATATATAACTAGTGTTTATGTTCATAATTTTTTTTTTTTGGTAATTGGAGGCTGTGTTTTAAATTACGAGGAATATTGTTTTTTAGAAATGATAAACTTATGCTCTATATATTAGGAATCTATGGTTTATAACTAATAAATTTAACCTATATGATTTATGAATGTATGGTTTATGATTGATTAATTTGGGCTTTATGATTTATAAGTATTTTTTTATTGCCCATATGCAAGATTTATTATAATAAATCAAATTCATAATTATTATTTTTAATATGTTTTGTTTTACAGTAATTTGTTTATTAAGTTTTTGTTCAAAATAATTTAGTTTGATTATTTGATCATTTATTTGTAATTTTGCAAGACAGTAACTATTGGTCTTAATGGATAAGCCAAATAATGATGATTAGCTGCCTTTAGAGATGAACAAATGGTTGGTTCGGTTTAAAATCGAACCGAAAAAATTGAAAATTGAAATTTCATTTTTAATAAATCAAACCGAATCGAAAAGTTCAATTCATTTCGGTTTGGCTGGTTTTAGATTTTTTTGACTATTATATATATATATATATATATATATATATATATATATATATATATATATATATATATATATATATATATATATATATATATATATATATATATATATAACATGAAAATAAATATATAAATATTTGTATATATTAAAATTTTGGTCTATTCGATTTGAACTAAGATTTTTTGGCAAAAAACTGAATCAAACTAAAATTTAATTCGGGGTATCATATTTAAAACTGAACCGAACATAACCAATTTAACGAAAAAATGAACCAAACTGAACTAGTCAATTTGGTTAAATTTTTCAGTTTTGGTTCGATTTTGTTCACCCATAGCTGCCTCTAAGTGGAAATGTTGTTTATGCTAGGTGATTTTTACTTTGTGTTTTTCTTTTGTGTTATATTTTAAATTAGTACGAGTAGACTTTTAATTTTGTATGTTATTTCATAATTGTTAGTTTCATTTTGTAATTGTGTGTTATATTTTTTATATAAATTTTTGGTTCATTACTTATCAAGTTTTTTTATTTTTATTCTTTTATGTTTTAGCTTAAGTTTGTAGTTTAGGTTTTATAAATACTCATTTACTTTTTCTACAAATACTACATTAATTAATTATAAAGTGTATATTCATTTGTTATTAGTGTCAGGTTCATTATTTATAAAACTCATTTCATGAATTATTTTCTTTCATTTTTTGTAGTTGTTTTATGTTACATGTTAATTTTTTATTGTCATTACTGTTTTGGAGGGAATTGTGTGTTAAAAGTGTTGAGAAAAAGTAAAAGTATCTAGTAGAGCTAAAAAAAAAAGGGCCCATACGAATGACGTTGATGACGAGGGGTTGGATGTTCCTTTAAGTAGAATGCGTGAAGTTTGGAAAACAAAAGAATCTAGGAGTGAGAAAGAGAAGGTAGTTGATGTTCATCATGTGGATAATGAAAATGATCTTACTGGTGCTAAAGAAATGGAGAAAAGAAAATATAGTAAAAGAGTTGTGTTATCAAGCAGGTTGCCTTCTAGTTTGTTTGATCTTATTAAGAAGTTGTCCCCCAAACAGGGTGAGGTAGTTGAGGAGATTGGTCTTAGGGGGTCTTTTGAAGCTAAAGTTGAATAAGTGTCGTAGAGGATTAGGTAAGTGTTTAGCTGAGAATTTCAACTTCTGTAGGTGTGCTCTTATTTTGGAGAAAGAGAAACTTATTATATCTAAGGAAGATGTTGTGTGTACTCTAAATCTTCCTCGTGGCATTAAAGTTGTTATTGAAATTAAAGGGGATAAAGATAGTGATAAATATGAAGTTGCTGAGGAATTGGAGGGATATGTAGGGTGTTGCTGCTAATAGTCCTATCACCAGGAAAATGCCTAATGAAATAGTTCAACAAGGTGCTTATGGTGATTAATTTAAAATGGACTTTGTAGGTTTTTTTTTTTTTTTTTTTTTTTTTTTTTTTAAGAATGTTGAAAAGGCACCGAAGTAAAAAAATGCAACTATAAGATTTTACTTTCTCTTATTAAAGTTGACGAAATAAAATAGTTGAATTGGTGCCACTACCTCATTAAGAGTCTTATCCAATTTGTTCAAAATTGGAATAAGAAGACTAATGATTTTTTTTACTAATTCTCTTACTTTCCGAATAGTAATCACCTTTTATTATTGGTGGATTCGTTATTTATATTATCTATATTTATCATTTATAATTGTTGAGTTAATTAATTTCAATGGTATATTCATCATTGTTATTTTTATTAGTTATTACTGCAAGACAATTATATGTTCATTAGTTATTAAGTGTAGGTTCATTATTTGTGATTATTAGGTTCATCATTTATGTTTCATAATTAATTACTTTTTTTTTTTTGTTTTTTTTAAACCAACAGTTTGGTTACTTGTATAGAGTTCACTTTAAAGTAAGAGAAATTGACAGTAAAAGGTCTTCAACTTTGTGTGGTTAGACATCTCAAGTTGTGAAGGAGACAATGAAAGAAGAGTTATGTGAGAGAGGATTTGGAAAAGGGAAGGTTGTGGAGTATTTGAATGCTTTGAAATGTGATGAATAACATAGAGAGGAGGAAAGGCGAGGAGGTGAAAGTGATGATTTTGAAATGCAAATGGATGAATCATCAAAATCTTCAAATTTAAGAAAGGTAATTTCAAATTATTTAATAGATTAATGTCAAGTTTATTTTTCGAAATAAAAAATTATGTTTTATTTTTTCTCAACGTTTATAATTATTAGATTCATTAATATATTAATCAATGAATATATATGTTCATTATTCATACTTGATATTCATGACTTGTAATTATTTATAATTTTTGTGAAAAAAGAAAAAAATGATATTTAAACTTTCATAAATATAGGAGTGTGTTGAGAAAGTTTGTGTTGTGTTGGAGAATATGGCTGGCTGTCATGACCCACTCGTTAAGCCGTGATGGTCCTAAGACATAAGGAGTTATAAGGTCACCCAAACCTATAGAACTCCCCTTTAACTTAGAATGCTTGACTACTCATCAAGTAAGACCTTATCCCAAGATCATAACTTGATTTCTTTTCCTTGTTACCTACTGCTTGCTTATCATTTCCTAATTAACTTGTAATACCATTCACAAACACAACTTGTAAAATTTCTAAAATTTCATTTTGTATCATTTGCCAAATGTACATTATTCCATACATTATTGCAATAGTAATTACAATATAGTTTACAATACATGTAAAATGTTTTTGTACTAAATCTTCCACTACCATGGAGCTCTAAAACAATAGTCTTCATGGTCAAGAGTCACCACTCTTAAATTTAGCAGAGCATCTTCCAAGCAGGAGAATATAGCTTGGAATCTACCTTCCTGACTTGTCGATATTCCCTGAAAAATTTAAACCACTAAAGAGTGAGACAAAGCTCGGTGAGTACATAATAATACAATATATATGGTGAGTACAAGAACTATTTTTAGGAAGGGCTCTTTATAGCAATGGAACGTTTTCAATCAATATCATCATTATGGTTCAATTTTTCATTTAAGATGGAAACAATATCTTTAGCAAAAATAATATTTTCTTGGGAGCAGGATGCTTGCCACACATATAAATTTAAGAGTGGCGGCCTAAGCCTTACTCACATACATCACAATACGTAAGACCGATCAAGTCTTATAGTAAGGTGTTCCCCTCTAACAAAGGTTAGGTCGCCCTACATGCAGACTTATACCAAGTGCATATGGTCTGATGTATTATCTTACATCATAAAAGGATTTTTGCTTATCAATAAGTATTCAATAGGAGAATTCATATGGGATTTATAATAAAGGGATCGATGATTCACATTATGCGTTCAACATGAAATTTTCACAATAGTCAAGTGTCATCACGAAGGATCATATCAATGGACTCATTGTTCGATAGACAATTCATGCTCATCAAGGAATTGAAATATTTCAATGTTCATGATTTGAACAATAAAGGTTCGAAGCATATAACACAAGTCATATTATATTATTAAGTATTCACCTTAGACTCTTTTGCTCCTATTTACATTTAACTCCGATGCTAATAGTGCTCTTCGCACTTTTGCACAATATTCTTGTCCTTGTCTTTAGATTCTATACATTGCATTTCAATCACATATTACTGACTTCTTTGTTATATCATTAATTTAAATTTAACTTGTTAACATTTCTATCTTATTCATTGTAGTACAACTTATTATTTTTAAGGTCAAGACACACTACACATGTGCTTATTACTAATTTTAATATTTTCCCTTAGTTGTTTTCTAATGGCTCACTTAAGGAAAATAATTCCTTTCCTTCCAATTTCACATTTCAACTTTCATAATAGTCAATTAGAGCCAACTAAGTAATTTTCAATATTCAAGAGAACTAATTCCACTTCCACCAACAATTCCATAAATGAACCTAGATCATTAAATTTGGGAAAATCATTTCTATCTATTGGATTTCAAAATTGACATTATACGAATCATATGACACCATTCTTACACTTAATTTTCCTTTTAATTTCATGAGTCCAAGTTCAATTCCCAAAATCCTAAATTTTTCATAAACCCTAGAATTTGGGAAAAATCATCAATTCTTCATCCAATATTCAAATTAATCATAAATTCCTTAAATTAACATAACAAAAAACTTATGTGACCATTCAATCATCAATATTTGATATTAGAACATCAAGTTTCTTTTTAATTATGTTTATGCCTCTATGGCTTTCAAATTTAAAATCATGTTCTCAAAGTCATTCTAACACTTATAATTTACTTCTCTTTATCTAACATAGCCATATGTGTACTTAATCAAAATTTAGAACTTTTTCTTAGTCATTTTCTACCATGGCCCATTTCTATATATGGTATACAAGAAATATCTAAACAACCAAAACATTAAAATTAACCTCAAAGTGTATAAAAGAGTAGGTAAATAAAATTCCTCACTTTGGTTAGCTCTTATTTACCAAAATTCTTGTTGCAAGTGAGTAGAGAGAATTTCTTTCTTTGAAGTAGGATTTTTGGTGTAGAAGAGACTAAATGTGTGTTCTCAACATATTTTTGCTTATATATCTATTGGGTTGGATAGTGAGGATTTATTAAGTTAAATCCAATGGCTAGCATTTGATCTTGATGAATGACTATGATTGCATTAAGATGGATGAATAGGATTAATCAAGATAGATGGCTAAGATTGATCAAGATGGATGGTTGGGATCCTCTCTACAATGGTGAGGGTCATCATTGGGTGTTGGAGTGTCCAAATTAAATCTAGGCACATGTGTAGGAAGAAATAAGAGTCCCATTTGGTTTAGAATTTGACTTAGTCAATTTTGGTTGGCTAAGTAGTTAAATATCCATGACTCCATCTCTACACATTCTTTGTCCATAGTCTTGGGCCAACCATTTTGCTAACAAGTTTTTGGTGTGTATCCTTATTAGGCCTAATGGGCTGAACTCCCCATATTGGGCTTGAGCCCTCATTACCTCAAGATCTAATAATAAGCCCATAAGTCAATCAACAATCTTGAATATTTTCCTTCTAAATCCTTTCTCTTACCTTTCACTATAACATATATATTTTTGCCTTCCAATGTCACCATATACCCTAGACATCGTTAGATAAATTCTATACATATCCTAATGCATATTTACTAGTCTTTCAATTGCATTGTTCAAGTGCATACATATCGTATAAACTCATTGGGTCAAAATAAGTTTGACTTCTATTATACCATTGTAACGCTTATTGAATTGAACTTCTCATATTACTATTATCACTTCCCAATGTCTTAGGAGATGTCAACACTTGTTTACTGGCACTTTAAATTCATATCTCAATTAAATTACTAACATAGTCACATTAAGTCAAACTCGATTTGACTTTCACTTATGATAAAGGTACTTATCAAAATTGATTGCATTCCTCACTCATTGCGACATCATTCATTTAGAATTCACTTCTTATGGTACTCTTATGGTTCTTGATGTACTTTGAAGGCCCTAAATGATACAGTATATGGACGTTATAATGTCATCATTACTATTTACAGTTGGGTAAAGAAACCTCAGGTATTACACTGGCATTTTGTGGAGTTTGGAGAAGTTTTGTTTCATATTGGAAGGTAGAATCCTGGTAGTTATATCTTGAAAAAGACATTTAGTTATGTGTAGGAATTATTCAGTAATGTGTCAAGCTCTCAAGGAAAAGAAGTTGTTACTGCTGGAATTATGGTAATAGGTCGAGCAGTTTTAATAAAGATAAGACTATTTTAATGATCTTGGTTTTCTTAACACAAATACATAGCTTGAGAAGGCTATTATCAAGATACAAAAGTTTCCTAAAAGAAAAGGTCATGATATTCATTCTTTTTCATTAGGGCTTACACCTAAGGATAAGGCCATACCAGTGCTATTTGTAAAAAGAAATGATGGTAGTGATAATGATGAAGACTATGAAAGTGATGATGAAGATGATAGTGAAAATGATATTAATGATTATGAGGTTCGCATCTGAGGCATAGTGGTGATGGTGAGAATGTTGAGGGCGCATAATTGGAAATATATGAAGTTGAGCACCACCTGTTGAAGTTAGAATCATAGATGTTGATGAAGAAAATCAAAAATTTTTTGACGAGTATGTGGTATAATTTATATTTTTTGAATTATTATTTGTGAACTTGTATTTATTTTTAGTACTATTTTAAAAATGATTTTAGTATTCTTTTTTTAGGTTTTTGTAAATATATAATGTATTGTCATTTTTTTTATCAATTTTAGGATCATCAATTTATTCTCTGGGCTCATCATTTACCTTTTATAGATTCATTATTTTTGTTCTCTACGTTTATTGGAAATCAACTTCATGTTTATCCTTTTATCTTTTATAGGTTTTTTAAATATATGATGTATATTCATTAAATATGAACTATGGATTCATTACCATTTTTTTGTAGATTCATTAATTATTTTGCTTTTGTTGCATAAAGTTTGTAAATATTTTTTTATTGTTTGTTTTGATACAGTGTTATTGATGAATCTGAGTCAAAACTAGACGATGTAATAATAGAGTCCAGCACACAAAGAAATACAATAAGTTTTCCTTATGCATGAGGTCTCCTTTTTGGAGTTATTATGATAATTTGTCAAATGATGTTAGTGCAACTGAGAGGCTTATTTAAGAGTTCATAATTATCGAGTATGATGAAGAACATCCAAAAGAGTAAGATTAATTTATAGCTGTTTTATTCTATATTAATTGTAAACAAATTAAATCTTAACACTAATAAGCCTTGTTTTTTTTTTATAGAGAAGTTTTATTCAACCACATAGATTATTAGGCTAGCCATGAGTATATGTGCAGCCTTTCTTGCAATGAAGAGGTTGTCAATGTTGTTCTCAATATTTAGTCATTGGGAATGAACTTGGTTGATATGAGATGTGCAATTGGACAACCTAAGAGGGTGTTCTTCTCTAATAGGGCACATGTGAATAATTGCTTCATTATTGACATGTTGAAAATTTATCAATGATTATTACTATTGTTACTAATTATTGTTAATCTTATTTTTCAGTTCCAATTGGAACCAAAAGTTGAGTACTTGCATAATTTATCATGATAAGAATGTTTTGAGAATTTCAACAGCATATTTGATTAAGAATTGGAACATGTTTCAAATTTTGAGATAAGCGATACTGAACTTATAAGTAGCTGTTATAGTTTTTATCAATATTTTTTTTTTCATAAAAGTCACATTTATTTATATACTTACCCTAAAATTTTTAAATAATGATAAATTTAGGTGTTCTTCATTGTCCTTTGACAGATTTATCATTTTATGGTTTACTTCGACTTTAAAAATTTTGCCATTTAGGTTATAGATAATAGAACACTTCCAAAGAGTGTGAAATATAATTCAAAGTATGAAGACTCTCAAAAACTTCTTGTAATTTATATTGTTATGGGTTCAATATTTATAAAATATATGTTCATTACTTATGATGTATAAGTTCATTATTTATAATATATAGGTTCATTACCTATTATTCATTTTTATGAATGCTTATTTTACCTTCAACAAATGTCAGGTTCATTATTTATATATTATGGATTCATATTTCATAAAATTTAGGTTCATTATATATTTTTATATGTGCTTTAGGCTGATGCATTTAGAAACTATTTGATAAAAAGAAGTTTTGGCAGAGATGGAGAGGTGAGAAAATTTAGTGAAGTGTTGCTTAAAATGTCCTAAAGATCAGCTGGTAATACTATTGATTGTGGGGTGTTTTGCATGAGACACATAGAGACTTACGAGGGGCAATGTGATAATTGGGATTCTCAACTAAAGAGAAATGATGTAAGAGATCATTGTTTTATTAGTATTTTTTTCCTATTATAATTGTATGTTTATGATTATAATGTTATTATTCTAATTGTATGTTTTGCATGTCCTTTGTGTTGAAGTCTCAAAGGGTCAAATACTACTCAAGCATAATATTGTCTAATTTAAACATGTACAATAACAAGGTAAAGAGGGTTGTCATGAAGAAATTCATTAAATGGAAGAAGATGAATTGATGAGTTTTGATAGATGAGTATTTTAATTATACAAATTGACAGTTAACAAATTTTATGTTGGCAATTTGTGGATATGAATTGTATAAGAATGTGGACAAATTGTATAGGCATATTTTTCATTTTGGATAAATTGTAAATATATAATATGTCTTTATATAAAGCAATATGAAACTTACTGTTTAGATTCATTAGTTTTAATCTATGATTTTTTTTTTTTACTTAAGTGCTTTATTTATCTCATAAGTACAATTTTTTTAGTAAATTTTAATTTTAGGTAATATAAATTATTCAATGATAAGTTTTTTATAAGTTATATTTTTATAATTTATAAAATAACTTGTAGGTTCATCAGTTATAAGTTTTATATTCATTGGATATTCACTTTTGGTCATTATTTAATTATAAATGAATAAAGGACAATGCATTAAATAGCATTAAATATTGTTTATAGGTAAGGGACAATGCCTTAAATAACATTAAGTATTATTTATAGGCTCATCAAGTATATCGTGTAAGTTTATCATTTGTAAAATGTAAAGTCATTATTTGTAACTATTAGATTCATTATTACACAGTTTCATATATGATCAAATGTAAAATATAGGTTCAATAGTAGAAAGGTGTAGGTTCATTGAAAATTCACTGTCATATATAGTTTCTATAATAATCATGTTTAACAATTATAAAAAACATGATCATTAAGTATTGCTTATAGATTCATCAAGTATATGGTGTAGATTCATCATTTATGAATTGTAAATTTATCATTCTTATCATAAAGAGAATAAAAAATATGAGTATTTCTAAAATAGAAGTATATATTTCATATACTTTAGAAAGTACTAAAAGATATGGGATTGAGAACTTATAGAGCTGTAAGTTGAAAAGAATTTGCAATTGGAGGATAGTTTAAATTTGTACTTGGCGTAACAGGCACCAATTGTGAGCTGCCAAAAGCTGGGTGCACGAGATATCAATTTTCAACTATTTAGGATAGAGTTTTCTGCCAAATTTATTTAGAAATATGTCATTACAACTTGAAAATAATAGATGCTTACAAAAGAATAAGATTTATTAGAAAATGAAGCCAAATAAAGTACATGAATTGAAGTTTGTACTATTGTTTTTGTTTGCAATGTAGCCCTTAGAGCATTTTCTTCTACCCTTTTGCTTGATTACACATTTTCTTAATTATGCTTTGGTTCATTGTGTTATGCTCACCTTTTGCTCTATTGTAAGGTGGATTTTGTATTTTCTCTCGTGAGGTTGTTAAACTTTCATCATATTCTTTGAAGTAAATAAGTCCAACCTTATTTATGATGCTCTTATTTGCATTGTTGAAAGCTTTCATTGAGTGTTGTCGAGCTTTAGTATTGTATTTGCTAGCTGAAATCAATTACAAAAACTTTATAGCCATTTGTATCCTTTATATAGAAGCAACTATAGCAGTTTCATTTATTGATGACATGATCGGAACACCTACATTTATGGTTTGAATGACTTCTTTTATCCCTCTACTGGGATTGCTTCATCACAATGCATATTCATTACATGCAAACAATGACATTAAAGGATCCCCACTTTTGAAAACATCTTACAAGTGTAAGAGATGGACAAGTGTTCTTACTTGAAACACATTTCATACAAATAATATCCATATATGGCTGCCACACATGATATATGTTGTTGTTACTATTTAATATAATATGGCTGCCACACATGATATATGATGTTGTCATTGTTTAATCTTACACATTACTAATGGCATGAAGTGCTCTTTATAAACTTCTCCTTAAACAATAAATAAATCTCTATGGTATATATTTCTCAAGCATGTGAAAGGAGCTTGACATAATTCATAGCCATCTTTGGTTGACCTTGTAAGTAATGTAAATCTTCTCCATTCTCTTTATTCCTCCATTATGAGGCTACATCAACAAATGAACTATAAAAATCTTAAAGTCCAACACTCTTGAAAAGTTTCTTAGACACATAATTGTTTATAGTCTCACTCATTTGTGAGGATAAAACACAACTATAAAAGTAGTCCTTATTAAATGTAGGACATTATTTTTCTCTAGGAGTATACAACTATGTATCCAAAGATTATTGTGACATTGATATTCTATAATCAACATAATAAATTAATCAACTGTAAATATCATCGTAATAGTATCAAGTTCATTATATATAACCTTCAAGTTCATTTGAGAATAGCTATAGGTTCATTGGAATATAATGGCAGGTTCATTGAAAATAACCAATAAATTGTATGAAATAAATTAATGTACCTAGTCTAATAGAACTGAAACTCAACTTTGTATTAGTGTACTTCATCTCATAGTTGAATAATTCTACAAATCCTTTATGATTTCTTGAGGCTTTGATGTTATTCTTTGAATTCTCTCTTTTGTGCCATATACAAAGCCTATAGCGTGAATTGGGAAACACTTGCAATTGCAGTGGTCATAGTAATAGATTGGTCTCTCATTATTGTTTTTGGATTTTTGCCTTCCATAGACCTTAAAAGGGTAGTAAACAACCATACAAAAGACTCTATTCTCTCATTTAATAGAAAATTGTTTCCAAACACTATATTCATACATTGGTGGTTTATACCAACAAATGGACCATAAATCATATCATATCTATTAGTCTTATACACTAACAAATCTCCAAAACTTCATAATTTTGTTTTATCTACCCATCTCTTCAAAAGAAAATGTATAGTCTTGCATCACTATCGATCTCAAAGTCATATAAAAAGTATTTTTCATTTGCTTACCATCTTCTGGAAATTTCAGTGAAGGCATTTGAATAACTGCCATCCAATTTCTTCTTATTTTCCAATGCCAAATAATTGTAAGCATTCCTAGCTATGTAGTTGACAAAAGGTAATCCTACTAATTGGTTTTTTAACAATCTGATTCCATTAGCCACAAGAACCCCACTTTTTTGAGCTAGTTAAGACATGCCAACTAGTTTCTTATCATTCCCCTATGTGAATGGAGAAGATGAGTTTTGTTCAGTAGACATAAGTCATGATAATGTTTCTTCTCATGTTTTGTGGTAGTCCAAACTCCTTGTTCATTAATATCAAGCTGTGTATAACCTTTATAACCAATTCAAAAGTCAGTTTTTGAATAACACTTATTTTCTTTTCCTTTATTTTCTTTTTGTCCATCCCTTGAGCAATGAAATATTTTCATTGATAGGGCTTTCTCGTATGCTCTATATCTTTATTTACTATTTCTAATACTAAAATCCATTCTAAATGCACAATCATTGTATAAATTATAAGCTTCATCAAATTTTACAGACATCTTAATAAATTTGTATTTGCAAGTTTCACTTCCAAAGTAGAATCATTATATTGATTATCAACTGTAAAAGGATAAAATATCATTCAAAAATTATAAGTATGCGATGAAACTATAATTTAATGGTGATAAATCTCTAGTTTATAAATGATGAAATGTATAATTTCGAGTGATGAATTTGTTCTTAGCATATGAATTTGTTTGTTAATTGATGAATTTCTAAATTATAATTTATAAATATCAACTACACTTTTGATGAACCTAAGTTTATAACTTATGAACCTTTTGTTTTTAATATATTAACCTATAGTTTTATGATTAATGGTTATAGTTTTTATTGAGGAACATTTGTTCATAACCTATGGTCTTATTTTATAATTTATAACTATGGATCTGAAACAAAGTGAGAGAAAGAGATAGTGACAGAGATGGATTTTACCTATATTAATAGGCAAACCAAGATTTTGAATTGAAGATTTAATTAAAGAAATAATATGTTCATTTGCGCTTTGAAAAATCTTCTGCCATTGATTGTTATATTCAATCTACTTTCAAGAATTTAGAGGAGAGATGAAGAGAAAATGATTGATTTTTGATGATTCCTTGTTCTTGCTGCATGATTTTGATGATCTCTGTTCACGATTTTTATAATTCTATTGAATCTCCATTGAAGATTTGAAGGAAAGAGAAAATAACAATAAAATTTTTGACCTTTAAAAGTGATGTGTCGTAAGCTACTAAGGTTGTTGCTTTAAAAGTATAAAAATAATTTTAATGTACATCTAGTCTTGGTCCACGATATATTTTGGACCTAGATATATGATATAACAATCCAAATATTGATATTGTATTAATCAAAATATTGAAGTCAAAGTAATTTTAGAGTTTATTAGATGATTTTATAAAATTCATAAAAAAAGTGAATTTTATTATAATATTTCAATTATATCTCTTAGCGGATACATCAAATTTTTACTTTAAAAAATAATAATTTTTATTTTTAAAAATATTTTTATGTTGACAAAGCAATATAATGACATTATACATGGCATTACATAAATAGGAATAAATTTGCAAACATAACTCGATTTATTTGTTTTCACACACCAAAATTGGATGATTGTTCAATTAATTAACTCAAATGCATAAGTGAACGTTTGTTAAAAATTAGTTATATTTTTTTAAAATTTTTTAAAAATTAGTTCATTTCTATGATAAGTTGGTAAGAGTGAGGGATGGGAAAGTTATTTTACTTGCATTTTTCAAATGCCTAAAATAAATTCTAAAAAAAAAAATCCTCCAATAATATATGAATACTTTAATTGAACTATTTTGTATCAATTATGTATATAGTATTTTAAATTGATTTTTTATATTAACATTTATATCTTGAAAAAAAGATTAAAAAAAACTTTTATAATCTTCTCTTTATTTGTGGCAAGTTATTTTTTATTCTAAAATACCAAATAATAATAATTAATAGTATATTTTAATTTCTTTATATTTAAAAGACAAAAATAAAAAATAACGATGAGATTCATTATTATAAAACCTAGCTGGTTGAACTAAAAAACTCGAAAACCAATTTAATTCACATATTACATCTGGATTATTGAAAATTTGAACTAAATTCATTGAATTGATCGGATAACCGATGAACTAGTCTACTTGGGTTAACTGACTGATAATAGAAATTTTAGGGCTTATTTGAGATCAAGGTTAAAATTAATTTTTTGAAAAAAAAAAATTTAATGCTATTAAGAAAAATAATTTTTGATACTGTTTTTTTTAATTTTTATATTTAAAAAATATGAATTTATTTTAAAATAAATTTTAATAAACTCTAATCTATTAATTTTTTAATAAAATATTATTATTAACCACCATTTAAAGATTAATAAAACTTGCCTAAACCAAAGTGATTTTCAATTTAAAAAAACCCTAGACATCTCGTCTCCTCTTTTTCTCTCTAGATCTTGCATCAGTTTTATTTCTTAAAGCACCGTCAATTCTCTCTTTTAATTAGCGATGATTCTAATATATTATGTTATATTTAATATGAATAGTCTCATTCCTACTGTTATTACCACATCTACCACCAGCTCCTTATGCTCAATCTCATTTTCTATTTCGTTACTTTCACCATCGCCTCTCCATTTTTATGTTTACTATATACTTGTAGGTGAGTTTGTGTTTACTGTTGTTAGGGTGATACTCTTCATTTTTTATTTTGTGTTAGATTGTATTTTGTTTTTATGTAATTTGGATTGTATTTTGTTTTTTTATGTTATTTTGTTTTCCCTTGTCTAAAGTTTTTATGTCTTCCCTTGTTGGAACTTTTTTTTTGTTATGAGTTTGATGGTATATTTGTACATTATTGCGTTTTAAATGCTTGCAAAAAGAGTAGTGGTTTATTATATTGTTTTATTATTACAGTCACAGTTTTTCAAAATTAATTATATGGCAGTTAGATATTCTATTGAACATTTGCGATATACGGATCAGTTTGCTCTTGTTAAGGTAGTTTATTTTATATCATATCTTTTTCTATTGAAATTTATATTCAACCACTGATGATTAATGAAATTTAAATTTATTTAAAAAAAAAAAGACTTGTCTAAACCAAGCTAATGAACCAGCATGTGAGAACATCTAATCGTCCTTATCCATAGTTTTTTTTTTTTCAAAGCTCATCCATAATTTGAATCACACAAACTATAGATTGAGCTAGTGGAGTCAGGCTAAAAGCAAGTTTAAGCTTAATTTGAAATGTTTTGACTAAGTTTAACCCAACTTTAGGTCATATTATTTTAGTTAAAATTTAGCTTAAAATTCTTAATAAGTTTCAGGCTGAGTTTGTGTTGACCCATTTATATGTTTTATTATAAAAAATATAAGATATAAGTAAGAATGTGTGTGTGTGTGTGTGTGTATTCCAAATTGATACCGAATTAAAATTATAGGTAAAATATGGTTTAGTCCATGAGGCTTAGTGAAATCAATGACTTCGTCCCTGTAGTTTGAAAAAGTAACTCTTTAGTCTCTGAAGTTTCATTCCGTTACAATAGTCATCCTATCAAAAATTAGTATTTTTTACTATTAAGGGCTTGTGAAATGATAGAAATAGCCTTACAATATAATTATCCATAATTCCAATTTTTGAAACTAAAATCATTTTTTCCTCGCTATCATTCTAATAGTAACCTGCTTTATCTTTCTCTCATCCTATTACTTTCTACAAAAACAAAATTTAAGGCTAGGGCTTACTATGTTTGTTTACTTGTTCAATTCAAATTTGTTTAGATATTGTGATTTGTTTTGTGAGTTTGAATTTGTTTAAATTCTTCGATTCAATTCTTTAGGGGGGGGTGTTGATTCTATGTATGCTGATTAGTTAAGTACAATGTTGTCATGACCCAATTTATAGGGTGTAATTGTCCTAGAGTTTAGGGAGACTTAAGGTCACCTAAACCCGTAGAACACTAATGATCCTATTGTAATTCTACAAGTCTTATATAATCATTTCACCCTAGATTGCTATTATTTCACCCTGACTTGAAAGATTTTAACAACTACAAAATGAGTATAACTCAGTGAGTATAAATTAATGTAGTGCAACATAGGAGCAAAGTGAGATATTACTAATCGAGTTAGTCCAACATGGTAATAGAATGGGGTAAATTCAAAAGTAATCAAGTGAGATTTTAGAGTGCAATTTAGCAGAAACAAGAAGGTTTTAGAAGCAGAAAGCTTCCCATTCATAAAAGTTGGAGAGCGGCGACCTAAGCCTTGCTTACTCACATATGTTTCATTACGCGAGATTGATCAGATCTCACGGTTAGGCATTTTTCCCTAACAAAGGTTAGGTACTCTCACCCTACCCGCTGGCTTATACCAAGTGCACATGGTTTGGTGTCTTTTCCCATACCAAAAGTGGGTTTCTGCTTTTCATAGCATTCATGGAGGGCATGTTCGAAATTGGTATCAAGCATCAATATCAAGTAATTGGCATAACAAGCATTAAGCACATAGTGGCATCAATGTAAACGACTCTTTATGTTTAATTTGTCATATAAGGGGGACTCAAAAGCTCACATTTCATGGCAATACATGTTCAATTTCCCATTTAGGCATGTATCGATGATAGCATTTCATTTAACAATTACAAAGAACATGGTGCTATTACATTACATTATTGAGTACTCACCTTAACGCCTATGCTCCTAAGGGTTACTTGTTCTTGACTTGTTCAAGGTCCTTCTCGAACTTGAACAATCCCCTTGCCTTTTCCTTGTGATTCTACATATCACATTTCAATCATATAGCAATTAGTAACTATTGATATCATTAATTATGTTTTTGGCTTATTCAATGCTTTAGTTTATGATAGAAACACCTTAATTGTATCCTATACATAATCTCATTCCTAAATAAATTTTATGTTAGATTTTCCATCAAATTTTAAGATTTCAATTCCAACTATCAAGACCCTTTAATTGCTCCATAAACCCTAATTTGTCCCATCTATACTAATTTGGGGAAAACTATCAATTCATTACCAATTCTCCAAATTAATTGTAAGGATGTGAAATTAAGCTAATACATAACACATATATTCTCTCAACCATCACAATATCATGTTAAAATACTAATCCTTCTCTTAGCCATGCTTATGTCTCAAAGCTCCTCCAAGTTCAAGTCATGTTCCTAAAGATCAATTTAACCTTTCTAAATTCATTTCCTTCATTTAATATTAATTCGTGATCTTTCTAGGGTGGCCGAATCCACCATACATAATACCAAAGAAGAATATTTCTAAGTAATTTAACCATCACAATCAATCTTAAAGCATGAAAAAAAGGGTAAGCATAATTTCTCACCTTGATTAGCTTAGCTTGTTAAAATTCTTGTTTGAATGGGGATAGGGAATGCTACTTCTTTGGATGTGGAGTTTTTGGTATAGAGAGAACCAAATGGAATATCTCTACATCATTTTTACTTATATAGTTATAGTATTGGATGGTGAAGATTCGTCAAACTATATCTAAGGGCTAAGATTTAACTTGAGTAGAGGGTGGAGATGGCATCAAGATGGATGGTTAGGATTCTCTCTACAAAAGTGAGGGTTAACATAAAGAGTTGGGTGTCCAATTGGGTTTTGACTCATGTGAGGTAAGGATGAGAGTTTCATTTGCTTAGGATTTTGACTTAGTCAATTTTGATGACTAAGGAGCTAAACACCAAACATTCATTCTCTACATATACTTTGCCTACTATTTTGGCCCACATTTTTCCTACACCATTTTAGATGTTCAATCAAGTCTTAGGCCCAATAGGCCAGCCTCTTTAGGTCAAAATTGGGCTTCCATTGTATCAAGCCCATCAACAAGCCCATAAGTCCATTTACAATTTGGAGGTCTTCCCCTTTTTATTCTTTTCCCTATTTCTCATTACAGCTTTCCAAATTACCTCTCCTAACTTCCTTGCTCAAATTCATGGCTATCATATAGGCTCTATCTAAGTCATTAGAATGAGGTTAATCATCATGAAATCATCTACTAAGCAAGCATCACCCATTATATCATTAGATTATTACTTATTCTCTTAACAATCCCATATCATTTCATCATGCTAAAATCTAGTCTCTTAGTATCGTTTACAGTTAGAAAGCTATAAAACATTCAGATATTACAAATGAATTTATTAAATTTACCTAGTTATAATCATTAATTTCAAAATCAACGAAAACAGGGATGAAATTATAAAATATGGGGTTCTTAAATATATTGTGTTGTGTAAATTTAAATGAGTTTTTTTTATGACAATTGCATATATTGATTTTTATGAATAAATAATTTGCGAATTGTGCACACCAGGTGTTTGTGAAAATGTTTGAATTAACATATAATTTAAATGCATGGTAATTTCAAATTTTGGATTATTATTTTTGCTGATCATGCATTTTGAATGAATATCATGCATGTTAATGGCTTGATTTTCATTAACTGGATTGTTTGCTATAAATCTTAGCTTATGATCACTGTCATTATATTTAACTATAACTTATACATTTGCATATATGAGTTACCTGACAACTACACTTTGCATTTCAAATTTGATCAAAAAGAAAGAAGCATACTTAATATAGATCAAGACAAATACAACTACCTGAATTTGGTGCAAGATGCTTATAGGGTATTTTCTCATATAGCATCATAGTTTATAGATTTTGTTTGTCTGGTCAACATCACTGTTAGTTGTGATGAAAATGTTCTTTTTATGTTTGAAATGTTTAAAGACGCATGTGAAGTTCATTTGCATATAGGTGAGAAGCATGATCCACTAAGTATAAATAATACTGAATTGGGAGAGGCAGCTAGGTTACCAAATATTGAAATGAGAGAGGTAGGAGAGGAACCAATACTTATGTTGTGTTATACTATCGTGGAGGGGAGAAATTATGAGGATATGAGTACAATAGCAATGTTAAGTGGTTCAATTGCAGATAAGAGTGGTTTAGGAGTAAATGATTTAGTTGTTGGTGATTTTGAACATATGAACTAATCCAAAAATGATGTTGTTATGGAATAGGTAGGTGGTCAGTAGGTGTAAATATTGAACATGTAGTAAGGGAGGTCAATACTGAATATTAGCACAAATTGTAAATATACACTGGGTATGAGTATAAGTTGCAAATGGGAATAGATATGGGCTATAGGATTTTTAATCCAAAGATATAGACATTTTCTATTTATCAGATTTTTGAGAGACTTGAAGGTTATAATGAAATTCTTATCTTGAAGTCATTATAATGTTCAAGTTTCCATGGAATATTTATTAATATCTTGAGACTTTTTTTAAATTTGGATTATGTTTTTTTATAGCAAATTGTTTATTATTTAGTATAAATTATGTACTTGTTTAAACACGTTGAATTTGTGCAAATTACGTATTGTTTGGTATGGGGTAAGTAAATTAAAAAACGAGAGAAAAAAAAAAAGGGAAAAAAGTGAGTCAAAACTAATTAGGGTTCAGATCCTTTATGGATTGATGGGGTTATTTTTAGTACAAAAATATGAAAGTTTATATTAAAATATGATTTTTTTTATAGTTAAATAACAAAAATGTAACACCCTAATTAAATATAGTAATTATAGGACCTAATGTACATTAAGTATGATATGATGTGACTTATTTTATATTCAAAATATGTTTTAGGATGTTTAATAATGTAAGAACTAAGTTATGATAGTAATAGGAGATATTTTGACTATAATGATATTTTGGTCATTTTGACCCTAAGATAGTGGACCAGGGATAACTGAGCTAAAATCAAGAAAATACTAAAAATAAGTCCCAAATATTATATAAAACACAATACTTTTCATTTGAACAAAAAAAGAATAAGAAACGGAAAAGTTATCGCCAAAATATCGAAAATAACCTTGATAGCTGTCACTGATCAGGACATTTTAGTCATTTAATATAAGTTATAAAATAAATACATCAAATGAAATTTAAGAATATTTAGAACTAAAATCCAGTTGAAAACTTTTCTAAATTTTCAACAAAAACGTAAGAAAAACACATCGAAACCTAAAAACTGGTGTTTTTAAATGTAGTGTTTATTTTAAATAAAAAAAGGGAAACCCTAATATTTTAATGTACAGCAGCTGCCCCTCCCCCCCAACCTTGTTGCCGTACATGCCATTCAATTCTAAAAAAAAAAAAAAAATCTTCTTATTCCTTTTTCTCTCAAAAATTCCAAAACTTAACAACAAAAAATCAACAATTTTTGCAAGGTAAAAATTCTTATACATTAAATTTTTTTTAAATTTTTATGAGCTGATTATTGCAGTAGCTGTTCTAAAATAAAAAAAAAATTATTGTTGTTCAACCTTGGGAGGATTTGGTCAAGGCTAGTGGAAGGGATTGGGATTGTATTTGTGAATTAAAGTAAGAACAATTATTTTCTCAATTTAATTTTTTTCAGCAATTTAATATGTATAAAAATCATGGCAATGGTGTTGGTTTGGTCTAGTTAATGGAATGAAATGTGTATTTGTTGAATTAAGAAAAGAATTATATTTAGATATGTAAATGAAGTTAATTGCAAACAAAAGTTTTGATTATTAGTGAAGAACATGTTAAATTGAAAAAAAAAAAAAGAATGTGTGCGTGTACCATTTGGCCAAGAGGGGAATTTCATTCCTAAGTTCTTTAATTCAATTTTGAAGTAAAATTTGGTTGGACTTAAAGCCAATAGAACATAGAAATTGTTGAAAATAAAATCCGAGTTTGAATCGTCGTGGAATTTCCAAAGTGTTCTTGAAACATCCTTGAACAATTAAAGTTAATTAAGTTTAGTTTTAATTAAAAATAATATAATTAAGTAACTTAATTAAATAATTAAATAGTAAAATTTTGAAATTGATAACAAGAATACAAGCAATTGAATGATAGATGAATTGAAACTTTTAGAGGGATGAACTTTAGATCTAAGAATTAAGATTCCAATTTAATTAAATATAAATATCGAATTAATGATATAATTATGAAATTAAATAAATAAATTAAGAATTTATGGAGTCAATTAGTATGTACAAGTCAAATATCAAGACCTCCATTAGGGGATACTATTAGTATCGGGTTGACTTAAGAAAGTCAAAGTCGAAACTTTGACTATGACCAAAGATGAATTAAAACATATTAAAATAACATTAAAACATTAATCATCAAGGTTAAAGATCAAAATAAGGAGAAATATTAAAGATTGACTTTGTTTAACCAAAAATTCATAATTAGACTAGAAATTCTAGTTCAAGTCAACCACTTGAGTTAAATAAGAATATACATAAGTATAATAAGTTATTGAATATATGAACTAAATATGAACTAATTGATTTATGTTGTAGATGTTAAAGGATTCAAGCCCTGCGGTCCATTTAGCTCGGCTAATTACGAGCAGAGGAATCTGAGGTGAGTTGTAATGCACACTCTTATTTCTTTGCAAATGTGAAATAATTTCTTTGAGATTGAATGATTTTCTTCATAAAATTCCACACCTATTGATTGATTTTGATTTCATAAGCTATGTTTGCCCAATACTCCCACGTTAAGTATGACTCTTTCTTAAGTTGGTTGTTTGAACCCAAAACCCTTATTAAGCTATATTATGACTTATAATGACGTTGTGAACCTTAAACCAAGTCTTTCAAACTAAGTAGGACTTTTTCATAAGAGTTCTAATATAAGTTAAACTTTTGCTATGTATTATGTCATTGCTTATTTTTCAAGCCTACAAAAACACCCATTCTCAATGTGGGGTGAACATTGGACTTGTGCACATGAATAGGGTAAAGTATCTAGACCTCAGCTAGTAGGGGTCCAATATTACTAGCCATAAGACCTGATCAGTCTTATGCTATAAGTTGAGCAGAAAATGCGATAGCCCCTACTCCTAAGTTAATATAAGTTTTAAATTGTTTCTGCTACCTTATCGTTTATTTCTCATTTTTACTACCAAGCTATGTTATTGAACCTATGTTTATTGTCTTACATACCCTATGTGTGCATCTACTCTCACTGAGTCTTCTACTCGCCTTTTTCTATATTTATAAGATAGTAGAGTCATCTTCATCCATATGCATAATGAACTTCAGTTAGTTTTCCGAGGATAATAAGCAAAGTACTTAAGAATGGGCGGAGAATTGGTGTTTTATAGCTTTAAATTTAGAACTATTTAAATTTTTGTTTCGTTGGGTTATTTTTAAATGTTTTCCTTTAACTTTGGTTTATAAGAGCTGTTTTTAAGAGGTAAGAAGTTTATGGACTTATTTCGCAAAGTTATTATTTAATTGAATATGATATGGATATTTGATAAGTAATTTTACATAAGTTAAAAATTTTACGAGTGTGGATGACTTTATGTCTTTCTGTATTTTAGGATCGTCATAGCTCTCCAAGTTAGGTTGTGACAATTTTTTTTTTGGAAATTTATACAAAATAACTATTTAATATAACAGAACAAAATCTAAAAAATGACACTCTTTAGTAGCCCGACAAAATCAATCATTGACACTCAACCTAAAAATTTCAAGTTAGTCTTGTCCATTTATAGTCATTGACACTCTTTAGTAGCTAGACAAAATCATGCACCGACTTGACCCACTACAATTGATTGGACTAGGATATTAAATAATGGTTTTATATATTGTATCAGTATCATAATCGATATAATGAAATCGAACTGAATCGGCCTGAATCGACCATCGTTATCATAAATTTTAAAAAATAATTAACAAATTGATATAATTCAATAAAAAATAAAATATAATGTTCAAAATGTAATATATTAAATTCGTTAACACTTAAATAAACATAATTGTGCCTAGAAAAATTTAATTTAGTCTTGTCCATTTATAGTCATTGACACTCTTTAGTAGCTAGACAAAATCATGCACCGACTTGACCCACTACAATTGATTGGACTAGGATATTAAATAATGGTTTTATATATTGTATCAGTATCATAATCGATATAATGAAATCGAACTGAATCGGCCTGAATCGACCATCGTTATCATAAATTTTAAAAAATAATTAACAAATTGATATAATTCAATAAAAAATAAAATATAATGTTCAAAATGTAATATATTAAATTCGTTAACACTTAAATAAACATAATTGTGCCTAGAAAAATTTAATTTACATAAATAATAACAATAAATTAAATTCAAATTACATAACTAATAATAATAAATCAATTTCATTTTATTAAGTTATAAGAGAAAAAACCATCTTATTCAATATGAATAAGGTGATAAAAAAAAACTCTCTCTATTCTAAGTAAATAAAGTAAAATTAAAACCATAAATATATCATAATATTAATTAATCACTAACAAAAAGAGTATAGGAGAGGATCTAAATTGTTTTGTTTACTATTAAACTCATTTAGAATTTATATAAAGACATTATTTAAATTTTTGAAAATAATATATAAAGACAAAACATAATCAAATTGTAAAATTCAATTAATAATTTATACCAACAAATAAAAAATTTATACAAAAAAATGAATTTTGTAAAAAATTATCAATAATATTCTAAATATATTGAAATATAAATAATTAAAAAACAATATCCCAATAATTTATATTAATAAAATAGAACAAATATAAAATAATATTTTTTAAACAATATATTTATAATTTACATTAATAAAATAAAAAATATAATAATATTTTTTTGACACATCACGTCCGTATTGCTAAATAACAGTTGAATTAGTATGTGTCGGATAATTCATTATCGATTCAGTATTAATTCCTGTTAATATAAGTGTAATAGGTAAATAACGTAACGGAACCTTCAAAAACACCATTTAATACTCTAGATTAAACCCAAATTTCTTAAACCCTAAATTCCCAAATTAAATCCGTGCTTACAGCCCCCGCTCTCTCTCTATATTAAAATATTTTTTTTTATAGTTGATTAACAAAAAATTGTTGAAAATTTAGACAAAATAACTATTTAATATAACATAGTAAAATGTCAAAAATTAAAGAGTGAATTTTTAAATTGTAGGGACAAAGTTATTAATTTCATTCCAAGTGCTATAATTATTGTTCCAATTCAACTCAGCCAAAAAATTTCGAGTTAGTCATGTCCATTTATAGTCATTGACACTCTTTAGTAGCCCAGCAAAATCATACACCGACTTAACCCACTACAACATATTGGACCATGGTATTAAATAATGGTTTTATGTATCGTATCAGTATCAGAATCGGTGTAACGAAATCAAACTGAATCGGCCATCGCTACCGTAAATTTTAAAAAATGATTAGTAAACTGATATAATTCAATAAAAAATAAAATGTAACGTTCAAAATGTAATATATTAAATTAGTTAACACTTAAATAAGCATAATTGTGCCTAGAAAAAATTAATTTACATAAGTAATTACAATAAATTAAATTCAAACTACACAACTAATAATAATAAATCTATCTTATTTTATTAAGTAATGATAGAAAAAACCACCTTATTCAAGATGAATAATGTGATAAAAAAAAAACTCTTCCTATTCTAAGTAAATAAAATAAAATTAAAAAAAAATAAATATATCATAATATTAATTAATCACAAACAAAAATAATGTCAGAGAGTAGGGATGAGTATTGGTCAGTTCGGTTTCAGAGCTGAACCAGCTAAACTGAAAAAATCAAATTTTTTAGTATTAAAAATCAAACTAAACCATTTTATATGTAAAAAACCGAACTAAAAAAAAAATCAGTTTGGTTATGTTAAAACCGAATTTTTCAAAACGGCATATTTGTGTAAAATAGTATATTAGATAAATATATTTACTTTTTTATAGCTATTTTTTAATATAATGAATAATCTTAATTTAAAATAAATAAATTGAATCTAATTCTAATTAATATTAAAGCACAATAAAATGCTTGATAATTACCCTTTGAAATAATATTACTATTTATAACCTTCTAATAATTAAAGTAAGTCCAGTAATCATAATATCATACAAATATTATATGCCAAATTAAATGCTAAAATAATTATAATTATCATATAATTAGGCATAAATTATACATAGTCAATGGAAGTAATTTTTTAAAATAATAATAATAATAATATGGAAATTAAATATGCTAAAATAATTACATTTACCATATAAGGCTGCTCTTAACTATATGATAAATTATTTTTCAAATATGGTAAATAAAGAAATTCAATATTTTATAATAATAATAATAAATCATATTGATTTACTATATAATTTGCTATTAATCTCCATAATTTTAGCATTCATCTTCCCTTTTCAAATCACATTGTTTTGGAAATCAAATATGGTAAATAAGGAAATTCAATATTTTATAATAATAATAATAATAATAATAAATCACATTGATTTACTATATGATTTGCTATCAATCTTCATAATTTTAGCATTCATCTTCCCTTTTCAAATCACATTGTTTTGAAATTAAATATAGTAAATAAGGAAATTAAATGTTTTATAATAATAATAATAATAAATCACATTGATTTACTATATAATTTGCTATTAATCTCCATAATTTTAGCATCCATCTTCCCTTTTCAAATCACATTGTTTGGAAATCAAATATGGTAAATAAGGAAATTCAATATTTTATAATAATAATAATAATAATAATAATAATAAATCACATTAATTTACTTTATGATTTGCTATCAATCTCCATAATTTTAGCATTCATCATCATTTTTCAAAGTTTAGGCATCCGTCAATTTAATAAATAAAAATATTATAGTATGATTAATATCAAATATTGAATCAATTTATTTTATAATATTATGCTATAATATTTTTTATTTTTTAAACAATATATAATAATAATAATAATAATAATAATAATAATAATAATAATAATAAATATTCAGTTTTATTTATTCATTTTTTTGCACTAAAAATCAAACCAAACCAAAATAACCGAAGTTTTCTGCACTTAAAATTAAAACCAAACCAAACCATTTCAAAACCGAACCTAATTGATTAATTGGTTCGGTTTTCAATTTGAACCTAATAACGCTCACCCCTATCGGGAGGATTTGGATTGTCTTGTTTACTATTAAACTCATTTAAAATTTATACAAAAGCATTATTTAAATTTTTAAAAATAAATATATAAAGACAAAATATAGTCAAATTTTAAAATTTAATCAATAATTTACACACACAAATAGAAAATTTGTACAAAAAATGAATTTTGTAAAAAATTATCAATAATATTCTAAATACATTGAAATATAAATAATTAAAAAATAATATCCCAATAATTTATATTAATAAAATATAACAAATATAAAATAATGTCTGTTAAACAATATATTTATAATTTACATTAATAAAATAAAAAATATAATAATAATTTTTTATTGATACGTCACTCTTGTATCGTCAAATAACAATTATATTAATGTGTATCAGATGATTAATTATCGATTTAGTATTAATTCTTATTAATATAAGTGTAATAAATAAATAAGGTAACGGTCCCCTAAAAAACGCCAATAGGCTGTTATTTAAGAGTTTTCATATTATGAATCTACGTCCACCTTGCAACATGGATCTGAATACAAAACTTTAATTATTATATACGTAATAAAATGAACAATAACACTGGTTAGTGTATGAATTTTACTTCATTCCCTTGAGGTCATGGGTTTAAATATCAACAGTAGCTTTTTTTTTAAAGTTATTTTTTGTTTTTTTTTGTTTTTTAGTTATTCTTGTTTTCTTTTTTGTTTATAATATGTGCAACTAAAATTACATTTATAGTTGAATTTTTTTATTTAATTATTCTAATTAAATTTATATTTATTTCTATAAGAAAAAATTATATTAATGGTTTAATTTTTTATAAATATTTATTTATTCATTTCTATGAAGTTATCAATTTAATTTTTTATTTATATTGAATTTGAAAAATTAATAGAGTTATTAAATATTATTTTATATTTGTTTAGGTAAATCATTTAATGCATCAAATAAAATTCATTTTTTATAAATTTATATAAAATTAATAATATATATATATATATATATATATATATATATATATATATATATATATATATATATATATATATATATATATTATTTATTTAAATTAATTATAAAATAGTATTTTATTTTTTATGATATTAAAATTTTGTTGTAATATTTATATTATTAAAATAATATTAAATTTTTTTTTATGATTATAAACTAATCTATCAAAGTGTATAAATTATAAATGATAAGTTTATCAGTTATATAGTATAATTTTATAATATATAAAATATAAATTCATTAATTTTAAATAATATATTTTATTCTCTTATTAGTATAGCTGATGAATGTACAATTTACAAATGATAAATCTGCACCATATATTTGATAAATCTATAAGTAATACTTAATAAATATGTTACTTATATTACTTTGAATTCTACTCAATTGAGATAATAGAGCTAGTTATTGATTAATAAAAATAAATAAATAATTTAGTATTGATTTATAATCGTGAATCTAGCAGTAAAAAAGTAATGAATTTGTATATGATATATGATGAATCTAAACGTTATATCTAATGAACATGATAATTATATGTGATAAATTTAAACTTTAAATTTAATAAACCTCATAATTATGTATGAAATATTAAAGAATAAAAATTATAAATATGATGAATGAACAAAATTAAATTATAGAATAATTAAATCATGAATCTGACAGTAAAAAATAATAAATCTGCATGTGATATATCTAATGAACATAATAGTTATATATGATGAACTTAAAAGTTATATCTAATAAATCTTATAGTTATATATGATAAATCTAAACTTTAAGTCTAATAAAATCTCTTAATTATATGTGAAATATTAAATAATAAAAATTATAAATATAAGAAATTAATAAAATTAAATTATAGAATAATTAAATCATGAATCTGACAGTAAAAGATAATAAACCTACATGTGATATATCTAATAAACCTGATAGTTATATGTGATCAACTTAAACGTTATATCTAATGAACCTGATAGTTATACCTAAACTTTAAATATAATAAATCTCATAATTATATGTAAAATATTAAAGAATTAAAATTATAAATATGAGAAATGAACAAAATTAAATTATAGAATAATTAAATCATAAATTTAATAATAAAAGATAATGAATTTGCATGTGATATATGATGAATATGAACATTATATCTAATGAGTTAGATAGTTATATATGATGAATCTAAATTTTAAATCTAATAAATCTGATAATTTAAAATTTAATACGAATTTACAGTTTACAAATGATAAATCTAATTATAAGTAATACTTAACGAACATATTGTTTATAAATGGTGAATATGATTATTATATAAATTATATTTGACGGTGAATTTTCAATGAATATGTTAGTATTTAAAAAAATTTTGATTTTTGAAAATTCACTATTATAAAAAAAAAGATAAATATGATATTTATATTTTTATAAAATTATTTTTAAAAACCATTTAAAAAAATTATCCATAAAAATGTTAAAATTTATAAATAAAAATTACATTGAAAAATTAATGATATTAAAATTAATTATTATTATAATAATCAAATAAAAAATCCAACTATTAATATAATCTTTTTCTTATAAAAATTAATATAAATTTAATTAGAATAATTATTATTATTTAAATTTTTTTGAAAATTCATTGTTATAAAAAAATATAAATAATATTTTATAAAAATATAAAATTTTCATCAAAAATCATTTAAAAAAATTACTTATAAAAATATTAAAATTTATAAATAAAAATTATGTTGAAAAATTAATGATATTAAGTAATCATTAGAAAAATTAAATAAAAAAATTTAACAATTAATATAATTTTTCAATATTTTTTATATTAAAAAGCAAAAAGAAAAAAAATAAATAAAAAAATAAAGAATAAATGGAAAAATAAAAAAAAAGAATTTTCAATGTTTTAAACGGTTCGAACTGAGAACCTCCAAATACTAAAATCACTATATTAGATAATTATGCCAACCTATTATTTAAATATTTTTTATTACACATATAATACTTATTATATATGATTTTAGTCCATTGTATAAATTGCCGTTATTTAATAGCCTCTATTGAACCCAAATTTCTTAAACCCTACATTCCCGAATTAAATCAGCGCTTACAGCTTCCCCTCTCTCTCTCTCTCTCTCTCTCTGCTACTGCTAAAGCTCCTTTGCAGCCATGACAAGGAAGATTAAGCACTACAGGCCTCCTGTAAGTTGGCTTTTTAAGTCTCAACAATTTCCTCTACAAACATTTTTTATTTTGGCTTTCTTGTTGATTTTCTCTTGATTATTTTCCAGGGAAAGAAGAAGGAGGGCAACGCCGCCAGGTTTGTCACCAGGTCACAAGCTGTCAAGCAGCTTCAGTGCAGTCTCACTCTCTTCAGGTACTCTTCTCTATTTCTCTACATGCGTAGTGTATGTGTTAGGGTTTATGTTTTAAGTTTTATTTTTTTTTCTTTTCCATAAGTTGGGATTTATATCAGTGACTTATATGAATCGTGATCATAATAACTTTATGTGGTGTAATTGTCTTGAAATGAGTCCATTTGATTGCTTGGAAACGAAGAATTGGGATTAAGTTTGACATTCATGTTACTTCTATTTGAAAAGAGGAGGTGGAATTAGTGTAGATAGTGTTTAGTGAGGTTTGATGAGTTGTTTTTATATTCTTGAGATCAACTGCTACTATACCTTGTTTTTGTCGCCTGTTAGTCTTATGTAAGACTGAGGTCTCAATTTGAATATTAGAGGTTATAACAAAGTGTCAGATGTCCACAAGGTTATGTAGTTTTCTTTCTTGGCTTTTGGCAATCAAATGGTAGTTAACTAAAGAACTAGTTTACGCATTTTCTCTTGAATTGTTTTTTGTTATTCCGGAAGAAGGTAGGATAATTCTGGGAAACTGACCTCATGTTGCCATTGGCTTGGAAATTTTAGGAAACTATGCATTCTCAAAGGAATATTCCCACGGGAACCGAAAAAGAAGGTGAAAGGAAATCACCACACTTACTATCATTTGAAGGATATTGCATACCTTCAACATGAGCCATTACTGGAGAAGTTTAGAGAAATAAGGGCGTACCAGAAGAAGATAAAGAAAGCTTTGTCAAGGAAGGATAATGATCAGGCGGTTCGTCTCCAATCACGTCAGCCTACTCCCAGTTATGACAAGGTCATTCTACAAAGGTTTGATAAATCCCCAAACTTGCTCGCTTGTTCATTTTTTTTTTTATGATGTCATTTTACAAGTTCACGGGAAGTTCCTTTGATATTTGGTTTTGCCTGGTGTTTTAGGTATCCAAAGTTTGTTGATGCACTCAGAGACTTGGATGATTGCCTCACATTGGTGCACCTGTTTGCAGTATTACCTGCCGTAGAAAGGTTGAAAATTGATGTAGAATGTGTCCACAATTGTCGAAGGTGATGCATCTTTCATAGATTTATAGTTCTACTATACGCTTTTACAATATCATAATCTATTTATAGTTCTCCTATATGCTTTTACAATATCATAATCTTTCATACATATTTTAATGTGATATACATGTATAATAGGTTGAGTCATGAATGGCAAGCTTATATTGTCCGCACACATAAATTAAGAAAGGTTTTTGTATCTGTAAAGGGCATATATTATCAGGTAGACAAATTCATGTTTCTTGTTTCCTTTAACCTGTAATTTCCAGTCATGTGGAACTCATGCACTGCTAACGTCTGTAGGCTGAGGTTGAGGGTCAAAAGATCACATGGTTGACCCCTCATGCAATGCAGCAAGTATTACCAGATGATGTCAACTATAGTGTTATGTTAACATTTTTGGAGCTTTACCAGGTCAGATTTCAATTATGCTGGGATTTCTTTATTTCTACTTGTCATATTTTGCCTCCTATTTATGGTGCCTCTGATATCTGATTGCTTGTTTTGTGAGCTTCACACCATATAAATAGGAGACTGACATGAAATCATCTAAATACTAGCATCGGAATAAAGCTTTCCTTTTTTCAAGTGGTAATATCCTAGTGATAGGCTATATACACATCAGTAAACTATAAAAAAAAGACACAAATAAGTTCAAGTGCCATCACTGATTGATCATTGACAGCATTCAATGGGTCCATATAAGAAATTGGTTGATAAAATTTGCCTCATTTCTAGTTCATCCTTAATTTCACATTTATTTATAAGTTATTATTGTTGCAGAATCTTCTCGGTTTTGTCAATTTTAGGCTTTATCATTCCATAAATGTGGAGTATCCTCCGATCCTTGATCCTGAATTGGAAGCTTTAGCAGCAGGTATACTTTTTGTGATTATGCAGGTTGAAATTTCCATCTTTTCCTTCGAAGTTTTATTCAGCTTCAAATGATGCATGGTTTATTTGTTAATAATAGTTCATGCTTGTTAGCTTCATCCCTGAATGTTTTCTTGCTGAATTCTGCAGGCCTTTATGCACTGTCGAGATATATTGATGCTCACTCTAGTGTGTCCATGGAACAACCTAGAGCTTCCAGTTCAACAGCATCAGATCAAGTTAGGGCCCAGGTGGCAGGCACAGAAAGTGAGGAATCTGATATAAGACTTGCCCAACTTCAGCATCAACTTCCTTCTAATGAACCTGGTGCATTAATGCACCTTGTTCAGGGTGCTGAAGGTGAAGATGAAGATGATCAAGAAACAAAGGAATGTAAGAAGCTGTTTAGGAATATGAAATTTGTCCTGAGTCGTGAGGTGAGATTAATATCTTATTTCTGATATTGTACATCTTTGTGGGTATCATGCATTGAAGTTGGTAGCTTACTTGCTGAAACCTAGATGTGCCAGTGTTGTGGGGTTGACTCCTATTTGTGTCAAGGTTGTGTAGAAGACTAGTTTAGAAAGCTCCATTCTCATGTATATGCTACTGGTTGTTTAGATAGTTCATTTCCCTGTATTGGACTTTCCTGCATTGCCATTCACCTCTAGTTTCCTATTTTGCTTGTTGGTGCTACTTTTTATTTGTTTTGAATTCATTGAATATTGTCGCTTCAGAAAGGGTATATACATTATTTGATAGGTTTTTCTTTTTAATATTCATTGCTGCTTTCCCTGATATATTCTTTTTTATTTATTATTATTTCAGCTTCTGTACATCTCATTATAGACCCCTTCTTATTATTACCTTGGCTGTTATACACATCATATTGACTTCTAATCTAGTATCGTCTTACTTGAGATCATCTATATGCTTCTCTACCTTGCAGACTTTGATGCTGCCTTTTTTTTTTTTTTAAAAAAAATATGCATAAGAGATTGGCATCTTTGCTTGGTTGTTGAATTCCTAATCTCAAAATATCATCTCTTGGTAGAGACTAATGCCTTTCAAGATATAGCTACTTATTTTTTTAGCTGTGCGTAATCCCTCCCTCTTTTTCTATGGGAATGGTGGTGTAGTTGAGGAACTTCCCTGTGTGCCAGATTTGTCTGCATTCTTCTCAAGTGTCCAAAATATCTTCAAGTTCATCTGATTGATTAGCATTAACTTGGTCTAAAAATTGGGTTGTTTATTGATATGATTGATTTCTTAGATTAAGGGGATTAATATGGTAATATTTCCATGTTCCTGTATGTTTCTGTTATAATATAAGGTGAGCTAATAGTATCTTTGTTCAGGTCCCCCGAGAGTCCTTGCTTTTTGTCATTCCTGCTTTTGGTGGTGTTGTTTCTTGGGATGGGGATGGGGCCCCATTTAAGGAAGCTGACCAGAGTATTACTCATCAGGTATGCTGTTTAACGCACCTAATGTGTTCATGCACACACACGTGTTTGCTTATGGACATTCACACCCAATCACACAAGTATTTATCTTTGTGATTTGTGGGGATTTGTTTAGGATAAATTATGGGTGTTTTCATTCGTGCAGATTGTTGATAGGCCAACCCAAGGTCATAAATACCTTTCGAGAGAATATGTTCAACCACAGTGGATTTATGATTGCATCAATGCAAGGATAATATTGCCAACTGAGGATTACTTAGTGGGGAGGTAGGTAATCTTTAGGAAATAAATTTTTTTTTCCCTTATTTAGTTGTCTCACACTTGCCTATCCTTTGTTTTGGCTCTATTATTATTCAATGATGAATTGGAGCTTCAGATGCAGTAGATTGCATGCTTATAATATTCTCAATTAGATTTCTGTGGGCATTCTAATCTGCTGCTATTTACCACTCGAAGTCATTGATCAATCTTTTAACACTATATTCAGTTCAGCCACTATTGATTTATGATTGTCTAATCGCAAGGATCAATTCCCAGCTAATAATTACCTGGGAAATGCAAAATCATTTTGCATTGTTTATGTCTCTAGCAGTTACCCACACTTTGTTTCTGTGTCATTTTTCTATTATTAAATATGATGAATTGAAGTTTCAATTGCTATAATTTGCAATAGGGTGCATCTCTATGATAAGTCCTAGGAAAACTTTTTGTATGTGTCTACATCTGCTGGTATCGATTATTCAATGTAGCTTTCATTCCATCTTTAAGGTGATTTTAACATATGGTTTACGATTTCAGTGAACTAACAAAGCAAGATGTTAGTTTGTAAGAATCATAGGGGAAAAGCAAATAATAAAAGTAGATGAACTTGAAGGATTTTGATGAGCTTGTTTTGTTGATTCATCATAAAAGAATACGGTGCTGGCACATAATAAAGGATTCAAAAAGAAAAAGAGTTGAAGGGGTTTATTTGATTGAAGTACATTGAATCATTGTTTTTTTTTTTTTTCCTGGTTGGTGTTTCTCTGAATAGCTGTTTGCATTGTTAGTTTAAGTTTTCATCAGGCTCTTTGTTGCTCATGCAGTTGTGGTTGTGGTCTTTTGCTTATCTTTTTGTGTTTTACTTTAGTGTACTTGGGCTGGAACCTTTTGTTAGTTCACTTTCTTTTGCCTATCTGGTAAAAAATTGTTCTCTTGATGTAACATTATGGTTGTCAACAGGATTCCTCCACCACACCTGTCACCTTTTGTTGATAACGAGGCAGAAGGTTACGTTCCTGACTATGCAGAGACCATTAAACGTTTGCAGGCTGCTGCCAGAAATGAAGTCCTTCCAATTACAGGCATGGGAAAGGAAGATTTAGATGATCCTCAGAATTTGTTGGTTGAAGGCTACATCAGTCGAACAGAGGCTATCGAAGCTGCTGAGAGGAAGCAGAAGGTATGTAGTAATTGAATATTTGATTATGCAGTAGTAACCTGATTGAAACACTTCTTGCTTGCTTGAGTATGTGTGCTTGTGTGCGATTTTTAGTCAGTAACTGATCTGCACTGCGTTTGTAACCTTCCCCTATCTGCACATCCTCCCAGCCCCATTCCTAACAAGGTTTAAACCTGGACCATTAATTTGTATAGTTTACATTTGAGAATCATTTTTTCATGAACATTATTTTTTTTTTTTCTATCTGCATATCTAGTTTCTCAAGTGCTTGTTGACCTGAATGCATTTTGGACATTGCAGATGGAAGCTCTTGAGAAGCAATATCGTGAAGAGCTAAAAATGGAACTTCAGGATCCTGAGTCTTCACTTGTGTCAAAGACAATTAAGCAGAGCTCTGTTGATGACGTGCCAGCTAGGGAAGAGCATCTCCCTGGTTTGCAGCAGGTTGCCGAGGATGCTGAAAACAGGGACATCTTAACTATGTCACGTAAAAAGAGGGGCCTTTACGAGGCTATTAAGGTGATTTTAATTCTCTCATTATGCCACTTTTCCTCTTTCATGACATTATATTGTTGTTTTAGTGCTGTGCTATACTGTACACGTATGTGCTATCAACAGAGAAATTATTCATGCGGTCGAAAGGTTTCTGCTCTTGATTCTATTAGTATAAAGCGTGACCTATAGATGTTTTGGTGCAAGAAATGATTAGTAGGATATTCTGGCACTTTCAACTAAAAAAACTAAAAGTTGTGTCTCTTGGTACTGATATTGTTAATCATTTCCCTTTGCATGTCTCACTCTCAGAAATATATAATGCATTTGGGCATTATTTACCAAGTTTGGACTTTGGTAGCAATTTTTGTTGAAGATTTGTAGTGCAATCTAAGATATGTCACAAAATGCAATAATCTTACTGATTTTTGAATGCAATTCTTACTTATCCAGAAAAACAAACAGCGGAAGAATGCTCGTATTGATAAACTCAAGGATCGGAAGAAAGCTTTAGAAGCAAAGAAATCTCAGAAGAATTGAAGAGTTTGATCCATTTTTCTTACCATATTATATAACCTTCGTTAATTAGCTAGTTGATGTGCGTCCGGCCATGTAAACTTAAAACTGCAGCGTTTATTCAGTGGACTTTGCCAATTAGAGTTGTAATTGGCTTAAATTTTCCTAAAATATGTGCATTTTTTTCCGTTCTTTAAGAATTGAATTCTCACGAAGAAAGAAATACTCTCTCATAAAGTTTTTTTTTTCAATTTTTGGGTGTACTTTTTTTTTTTTAAGGAAAAAAGTTGTAAAAATTAACGGTGTCAATTAAAAAAAATTAACTTTCTTAATTCACTTGTAAAAAGTGATTTATCAATGGGACAAAAGGAGTATGGAGTATAAAAATTGAGCATATTGTATGAAAATGGAGCATGTTATGTTATGTTTGCCTTAAATGAGTACAGCTTAAATTGAATTTGTATAGGAATTTTATGTAAGGAATAAATTAATATTGAATTGTACTTCTTATTTTTTGAGCTATCCTCAAAAGACTAGGATATAAATTATAATGGTGTTTATGTGATTTGATCATAGTCAAATTTAATTAAATTGAATTATTCTAAAATTTAATTTAAGATGACATGAGTAAAGGGAATGAATAAAATTTTATAATTTAATTTATTTTCAAATATGTTGATGATAATAATCTATTTGAGTAGAGTTTCTGGAAAATTTGAGTTTTTAAATATGGGTAAACATTAGTATAATCTTGGTATAATTATTAGATAAATTTAACCAGGTCCTCAAAAGAGCTTAATTAATTCATGATTTATATTTATTTATTTTTTATTTTTCTTTGCTTTTATTTTATTTTATTTTTTGAGAAATTTAGCAAATATCCAACAATAAAACTAGAAGAAAGACAATGCGAGAAATATACTAAAAATCAGAATTTTTACATGGTTTATTTATTTAAGTAATTTGTCCTTAGATTCTTTGGAATATTTCTATCTTTAGGGGTGATTTCTTCTTAATTTTAGACATTTTAAATTACGGAAATTCACAACTTATTTTACAAATTAAAAAATAAAAGCATATAATTATAAGAACCCAGACGATATACTCAGAGTTATTCTGATACATAAGTCTATCAAAAGATCAAAAATAAAAAATAATTAGAGATTCTTCTTGTTTGTCACTCGTCCCTGTCTTTAGCTCGGTTTTTTAAAAGGATAACACATGGTACGACGTCGTTTATATGTTTATTTTTTGGAGAGTATGCGGTTCTTGTTAAAAGAATAAAAGAGCATATTTATGTATATCAGTTCTCGTACTAGTCGTTCACACGACTGATAATTTCGTCGTTTATTTAAGAAGTATTGCCGTATAATATTATGGAAGGCATTATCTTAAAACGACAAATTTTTGTATGCGTTTGTATAAAAAAATTATTTGTGAAGCCGGATGCAAGAACAAATACAAGTGGGCCAAATTTTAATATATATAAAATTGTATGTAATATTATCTATCAGTCAAACAATAAACTAATTTTATTCTAATAATAATATTAAAATATAATTTGGTAATATTATTTTATAGTATGTCAAAATAGATATTTTCGCGATTAGAATATTATTTATAAATAAATTTATATTAAATTTTTTAATATATAGTAAATGTGAGATCTCATATCAGTTGTAAAGCAGAACGAAACACGCCTTTATAAGGGTGTGGATATCTTTTCTCAATGACGTATTTTAAAAAATCGTGAGGGTCTTGAGGGAACTCCCTGAGTGGAAGCCCAGCTCCAAGCCAAAAGCGGACAGTATCATTGGCGAGTGATATGAGGCGTTACAATAAATAATCAAATTTTGATTATATTAATAGTAAAAAATGATTGATTTGCAGTAACTTTAAAGCAAAAACAGTGAATATAAGAATTAATACTATGTACACAAATAAATAGATTTTTATTTTTTTCATTAATCATTGACGTAAATTAAATATAGCATACAATGTTCAAAAATGTGAAAGTTGTAGTATACATGAAAAATATTCTAATTATCTTTTTAATTGTAATATTTCATATTTTATAAAGTATTATAGATAAAATTTTTGTAAAATATACAAACTAAAGTAAATTTAATATTAGTAATTATAATTAGAAATTTTTTCTAAAATTTATTAATTTAATATAAAAACTACTGAACTGAATTACATATTTATATTAATTTTTAATAATGAAATTTATAATAAATTATATATTTATATTAATTCGATCATTTATAATCATCTAAATTTTTTACAGAAATTATTTCACTAAATTTTTGTAAAGTCTTATAATCATTTATAATTATAAATTTTAGCATCTTTAAATTTAGGTTGTAGATACTATAATAATAAATTACAATTATAAAATTTAGTATAAAAATAATAATATATTATAAAATTATACTAAATTAGTTTTAATAATAAATTATAATTATAACTATAAAATTTAGTTATCAATATAAATAAAAAATAAATAAATAAACTACTCGAGCTCTAAGCTATTGAATTCGAGTATTTCATGGTTGAGCATCTTGACTTGTTTACTTCCCGTTCTTTCTCCTTGGCTCTCTCTTTGGCATTAATTTTCCCGCCTCTTATTACATTAATTAATCAATTAACAATTTGTTGATTAATTCGTTCTTATGGAGATCAATTGCATGATTTTGTTCAATAGGCGACAAGTGATGAATGCTATTTTCGCTGATTTTGCATTGGAATCTTTTGTAAGTTCTTATTTCTTAATCTTTTCTCTGCGTGATTTTGAATGGGTTTTCTGTTTATACATTTTCTTCTTCTTATGTATAATTATTATTACTGAGTTTGTTGTAACTGTTGTTTTCCCCATTCTGTAAGTATTTGTGGGTTTTGTTGAATTTATTTATTACCTGAAATTTGCAAAATCAAGTTGTAAACTTGTAATGCTGTAACAATAATGGTATATTGATATTCAACTCACTGTATAGAAGATTCAAAATTTGAGTTTATACAAGCTAACTATATGCACAGTTACACACACGTCACACCTCAAACCTGAATAGTATAATGAAGAAATTGAATGAAAACAAGCTATTGAACAAAGAGGTTTGTGTATTTAAGCAACCATTTAGCTGTTAGTAGTTGCTGATATTGACCTGTAATTTTGTGCTTCATTTTGGTGAATGTTGCTTTGCATGAGATGACTTACCAGTGATGGCTTTCTTTACTTTAGAAATTGAATGCTTTACCTTTGAGCCAACACCTGATAGTATGTTATGAGATTTTTTGTGCACAACTTTAATGTCTATGTCTCTTGTGGCTTCTACGATTACTGGTGCATCAGAGCCTGAGTCATTCTTTTTTTGCTCATCTCCTTCTTCTTCTTCTTCTTCTTCTGCTTCTTCGTCTGATTTTGCCTTTTCTGTTTGTTTTTCAGTCTGTTTTTCAACTTTCGTTTCTTCTTTGCTTCCCATTGGTCCTTTCTCTTCAGTCAATTCTGTAGCTACTTGCCTTTCTCTTGTGGATCTCTGCATCATGTCAAATAATGAAATCTTGGCTGAATCCTTTGATGTGGTCTCTTGGATTGCTTTTCCATCTTTCTCATCCACAATATTCTCTGCTTCATGTTCAAGTCTTTTTACTTCTGGAGTGATAACTGTAGCATATGCTGGTTGTGAACCTCCTGCTTCAGTTACTTGTGTGGTTGCCACAATTGGTTCCTGCTGTACCTGTGGAGCATCTTTCTTGCCAGTTGAAATCATTTTCTCTTGTTCTGCTTCTCTCGATATTTGGTTTTCCAAAGTTCCATCAGAGGTTTTCTCTTCCTGATGAATGCCCGGTGTGATTTCTGAAGGGTGTACTACACCTTCTTTTTGTGATATCTCTACAACCAAGTCCTGATAAATAAAATATGAAGATGCTTAATTTGAAATTTCCAGTGGACTCTTTTTTTGTTTTTAAGATCCATTTTGATCTCTAGGTGCTATATGGTTCTTCAAAAGAGTAAGGAAGATGGGAAAACGTTTCATAGAATTCAGAAATGGAATGTTTTCTTAAGAATTGTGACATCTCATCAGAGAAGATGATCTAATCGCATGAAATACAGAATAAATGGAGTTCTTAAATAAATGTATTCATTTTGTATATTGTTTCATTTTTTGTGTTAAATTAATGGAGGCAAGACCGGCCTTCTTGATGGGAGGGGGTTAAATATATTCTAACCTTTTCTGTTGCAATTGTGGCTTCTGTTTCGCCATCTCCAGATATTGTCTCATCACCCTGATTTTTAATGTTTATTGTTGCTTCTGCCTTATCTAAATTTTCTCCCCCAGTTTCATCTGGAAAATGCTCAGTGATAGTCTCATTCTCAACAACTCTGAAAAGGTTCTCATCCATTTCTTTTTCTGTGCTGATCTGTTTTGCAGTTGTCACACTTCCATCAGTATTTTCATTTTCCTTGCATAGCTGCATTTTGGACGAAAAAGGTTTCAACTTTATAGTAATAAAGAAGTTAGGAAATACACGTAAATCAAGTTCATTACTGAGTCTTACCTCTTCCGTTTGAAGTTCCCTTGCTAACTCTTTATCTCCAAGAATTTGTTTATCCTTTTTCTCATGTTCTTGGTCAATCTCTTGTGTTGCTTGTTCACTTGAGATGTTGTATAAAACATCTTGGTGAGGGCTCTCAACTGTTACTTTTTCTGTGCTGATCCATTTTGCAATTGTCTCACTTGCATCAGCATTTTCTATTTCCTTGCACTGCTGAATTATATAAAAAAAAAAAAAAGCCTAAACTTTATAGTAATGAAGAAGTTAGGAAATACATATAAATATGGTTCGGTAGAAGTAGCCTTACCCCTTCAGGTTGAATTTCCCTTTCTGGCATTTTATCTCCCAGAATTTCTTCATCCTTTATCTCATGATCTTGGCGGATCTCTTTGGTCACTTCTTCACTTGAGATTTTATCAACAATATCTTGGTGAAGGCTCTCAACTGGTCCTTTCTCTACGCTGATCTGTTTTGTAATTATCTCACTGGCATCAGCATTTTCAATTTCCTTGCATTTGTGTGCTTTAGAAGCGATTCAACTTTATAGTGATAAAGATAGGAAATACATATAAATAAAGTTCAGTACTCATAGTCTTACCTCTTCAGGTTGAATCTCCCTTGCTAGCAATTTATCTCCCAGAATTTCTTCATCCTTTACCTCATGTTCTTGGTGGATCTTTTTAGTTGCTTCTTCACATGAGATATTGTCAACAATAGCTTGGTGAAGGCTATCAACTGTTCCTTTTTCTATGCTGATCTGTTTTTCAATTGTCTCACTTACATTGGCATTTTCCATTTCCTTGCATACCTGTGTTTTAGATAAAGAGGGATTAAACATTATAATAATGAAGAAGTTAGGAGACAATAAATAAAGTTCAGAACTTGTAGTCTTACTGCTT
The DNA here is from genome assembly GCA_947687605.1 of Reutealis trisperma. Taxonomy (NCBI): domain Eukaryota; kingdom Viridiplantae; phylum Streptophyta; class Magnoliopsida; order Malpighiales; family Euphorbiaceae; genus Reutealis; species Reutealis trisperma. The sequence continues at coordinate 1,173,900 of CANTUT010000032.1, forward strand.
CACTTTGAATTTCCTTCACTGACATCTTATCTCCTACACTTTCTTCAATCTTTATCTCATGTTTCTGGTGGATGTCTTTATTTGCTTCTTTGCTTGAGATATCATCGACAACAGCTTGGTAAAGATTCTCAACTGTTCCTTTTTCTGTACTGATCTGTTTTTCAAATGTCTCACTTGTATCAGTCTTTTGATTTTCCTTACATAATTGTATTTTAGATAAAAAGATGTTCAACTTTACAGTAGTGAAGAAATTAGGAAATAAATACAAATAATTAATAGCCTTACTGCTTCATTTTGTATTTCCTTTGCTAAAATCTCATGTTCTTGGTGGCTTTCTTTAGTTGCCTCTTCACCAAGGATTATTTCCTGAAAATTCTTGGCATCATCCTTGTCCTCCATTATCTGTTTTTCCCCCTCTTGGTTAGCAGTTATCAAATGTTTTAACACTTTGCAGAAGCAAAAGAAAAGGGAAGATAAAAAAAAAAAGCACAATACTGAAAGTTTTGTTTGATGCTCTATCTGACCTGTTCATTCATGATTTCATCATGCCTGTTTTCTGTTGCATTAGTTGTTTTCTCGCTCTGATTTTCTTCAGCCATCAAAGCCATAGTTGCTGCCTCTAAATGCTCTTCCTTAATTCCTGTTTCTTCTGTTTCATTGAGGACTGGATGACTATGAACTTCTGACATAGATTCAGAAGCTTCTTCATTTGTCTCAGTCTTAAGAGTGGAGGTCTTTTCAAAAGGTCCAGTTATTTCTGAGATTTTCCCACTTTCTTGAGGACAATCTGCATCTCCCATCTCATGATCATGTTGATGCTGCAATTTTAGATGTTCATCTAGAGTCCTGTCTTCTGCCTTGGGATGTACTTCCTCTGGACTTTCCCATATATCAGTGTCAAGCTGAAGCTCTAATTGGGAGGGATTAAGCTCCCTAGTCTCTCCCTTTTGCATAGATGCCTCTTCTACAGTTTTTGCTGGATTTTCTGGCACTTCCACATTTACTGTGTTTTCTTTTATGCTCTCAGCTGTGGTTGAAGTGCCATCCTCCTGGTCTTTGGAAGGCAATTCAACTGGTGATGTTTGATTTTCCTCTTCTGATTTCTCTGTTGGTAGAGGCTGATTGGAACTAATTTCGTCTTCTGCTACTGTTTTAAAGACTTGAGAACTGGACTTGAGTGCTAATTCAGAAACTTCTTTAATTTCTTTATCAGTGCCATCTATATCCCCATCTTCTCTCTTATGTATTTCATTCTGGGCATCTTTATCAATTTGAAACTCTAATAGGGAGACCTCAAGCTCCCTGGAATCTTCATTTTGGAGGAATACTTCTTCCATTACTTTTGACTTATCTTCCAGCACTACCATTTCCTCCTTGTTCTCTTCTATGCTCTCAATTTTGGCTGACATTCCAACCTCCTGTTCCTTTGAAAGTAGTGTAGAGGACTGTGATGGGTTCTGCTCTTCTGATTTTTCCACAGGATTGTTTTGAACAGAACTAGTTCCATCTTCCTTAGCTACTCCTTTGTCTTCTGAACTAGACATTGATTTGCATTCAAAAGCTTCTTTCTTCTCGTCAGTTTCTACTGAAGTCCCAGTTGCTACTTTTGGTGCTTCCTTTGGACTCTCTTCTATATCTTTATTCAGTTCAATGTCTAATTGGAAGACCTTGAGCTCTTCAGATGCTTCCTTTTGCGAGTAAACCTCTTCATTTGTTTCTGGTGCATCTTCAAGCAATTCCACTTCCTTTATGTTCTCCGCCATTTGCTCAATTTTCATTGTACTCTCAAGTTCATGTTCCTTGGAAAGTAATGTAACAGATTCTGTTTGATGTTGCTCTTCCGATTTTTCCCCTGGGAGATTTTGATAATCGGCTACTTTGTGTTCTGTAGCTGATTTTGATGCTGTTTCAGCAGCTTTCTTTACTTCTTCAGTTTCATCTAGGGTTTCTTCTTTCTCCTCATGCTCTTCATTTGAACTGTCTGGCATGCTTTCCCTGACTTGAAGCCCCGGTTGCAAAACTTCAAGCTCCTTTGAATTTTCTTTTTGCAAGCATATGTCTTCTGCTGTTTTTAATGCAGATAAATTTTCTACAGTTTCCCTCTTTGTTATTATCACTTTCTCCATGTTCTCTTCTACATTATTAATTGCGGCTTCAATTCCATAATCCTCTTCTTTGCAAGGCATTGATAGAGATGGTGTCCCATGTTCTTTTGCTATCTCTTCTGGGAGAGTCTGATCTCTAGCAACTTCAGTTCCAGAAACTGTTTCATCAGCTCGACTCCTATTTATAATTTCAGAATCTTCTCTGATTTCTTCCCTAACTTCACCCGTCTGCAGGTCTTCCATACCGTAACTTTTGGATTCATAAACAAAGGTGTTTTCTTCAAGTGCAATACTTCCTTGTCGACTTGCCTCAGGTATATCTGCATGTGGACTGCTTTTATCTGAGGGGATGTTAGAATCCTGCTCTTGCTTGTCATCCCTCAGAACTTCCTCCAAGCTAGGCTCAGCTTTTATCTCTGCCACAGTTGTTGCCTTTACTTTGTTATAACAACTATCTGCATCCTCTATGATCTCCTCCTCAACAATTCCTTCTGACTCATTAGTTGGCACAATGGATGCGAGTCCAACAATTTTTGTACTACCTTCATCTTTCACTTTTCTTTCTTCGTTTTCTTTGGCAGTTGATGTCTCTTTTTCCAAGTTTTGTGCCGCTTGAACCTCTGAGCTTTCTATTTCCGTTTCTTCATTGGAGTCTGTTGCTTTAATGTATTCAGTAGATACAGGGCTGAATTCTTTCACCTGATTAAGATTAAGATTCAAACTAATGTTTAATATCGAAATTAAAGTAGCGGAATATTCAAAATATATCAGATAGTACTATTTTGAGCTGACCTCATCAACTCCTCCATCTTCAGTGGATACAGTGTGAAGTTCCTTTATGTCATTCTCTTCCTTTTTAAAGTCTTTCACAATTTCATCATCATCATTTTTCTCAACTTCTTCGCATATCTGATAAAGAAGCATACAATAAAAAAACTGAATGTAGGAGATTTTCAGGGGAAGTTACTTATGCTTAACACTCAGCTTATTTTCTGACCTTTTCAGTTAAGATGGCAGCCCTTATAGTCTCGTCTGCATTTTGTGTTTCTTCCAGTTTATCTTCAACCTCCAATTTTGGTTCAGTTTTCTCTTCCATATCTTGCTGATTTTCTTGAGATTCTTGGGATCTTTGTTCGACAGATTCAGCATTCCTATTTTCCTCAACTGTATTTGAGTTGGTTTCATGGATTGTTTCATTGCTTTGATCTCTTGTCAATGTTTCAGAAGCAGGCTTCTTACTAGACTCGGCGGATTCAAAATTCTGTCATACACTTAACACTTATTAGAAGGCTAAATGTGGTCACAAAATATTATACAATTAAGGAACTCGCAATATTTGGCATAGCATATGAACACTCAAGTTCGTCAAGTGGAATGTTTCAGTGATGCCTGGTTCATATACTTGAGCAATATCTTAATTACTGATTAGTGGAATTAAGAAATGTAAGGAATTTTTATTGGCAGTATCTTAGTTTCTAATCATTGGAATTAAGGAAACTGAGGAAAATTATATGACCACTATAATTTTTATCACATTATGTTATGCCTTTTTGAGGGATCCATAAAGTCATTTGCATCATTATGGATACAGAAAAATGAATCCACTTATGTTTATTTAATTTGTTGTGAGGTCAGGCAACATAGAAAAATAATTATGCCTTTCTGACCTGTTCTATATGAATTCCATTGTTTTTGGTCTCACTATCCTCAAGCCTCTGTTTCTGATATCCTGCTTCAAGTTCAGCTGCTTCTTTTTTTACTGCATCATCTTTCTCTAAGCTAGCTTCAGGTTTCTGTGCAGAATCCTCTTCTTCCTGGATAGCCTCTTTCCTGTCTGCATTAATTGCTTCAATACACTTGAAGTACTCGTCTCCTACATTTGATGGCTCTTCATCTTCTGAGATTTTTGACTTGCAAGTATCTCCCTGATCAACTAGATCTCTTGCTTCTTCAGTCTTCAGCACTTCAGCATCTTCTGTTTTAGAGATAATTTGTTCATTGTGTAGCACAAGATCCTGTTGCAGGTCCTCACTCTGGTAAGACACAGATTCTATTACAGTGTCAACAGAGTCCAATTCAGAGACCCCCTCTTTAATTGTGATCTTATCCTCATCATGTATAGGTTCTGTTGCTTGAGAAATCTGGGCAATTTCTATGTTTCCATCAGAAGTTGGATGTTCTGCTGAACTCTCATCTATTGGCTGGCTTTCTTCATTGGTTATGAGCTCAGAATCTTTTGATGACATTTTAGCACATTCCATCAGGTTAACATCTAATATTTTTCCTGGAGCTGTCTCACTAATAATCACCTTGTTTTGATCATTACTTCCTGCAATAAGAGCTTCATTTTGGAGTTCATGCTTTACATCTTCTTCAGCTTCAGCTGCTTCTGTTGAAATCTCATGGTACCTCTTCTCAACCAAGTTTGAAGCATCATTTCGTGGGGCACCAATCTCCACACTGTCTGGTGTAGTTTCCTTCATGTCCCCGGTTATTGATTCCTTATCATGAGTTTCAGGACCAAAGCTTTCTAATTGCCTGTTACCTTCTTTTACCATCTCATAACTACTTGCTGCAATCTGTTCTGTGGATTCTGAATCGAAGCCCTTTATCTGTTAAACGCATGAAACCGTGAATATGCAACTTAGAAAGGATAGCTGAAACATAAGAATGGGAGAAATTCAAAATCTGACCTCTTCTTTTAACTTGATTGTATCACTTTCATCTTCTTTTTGCTTCTGCAGAGGATCTTCTTCATCTATCCCTCTTACATGAACCTTAGAATTTTCCTCAATTGCACTGCCACCTTCTCTGATCTGTTTTCCAACATCCTTATCCTCCTTGGCAGATTGAATAATCTCGTGCATCTATGTGAATGGATGAGATTTTAATTGCAGTGGAAGAGAGAAGGAGAAATATATTGCAAAAAAAAAAAAGAAAAAGAAAATTCATGCTAGAAAAGGTCAGATTTGAATCTCATGCATCAATGTGAATTATTGAGGTCTTAATTGAAATTAAAGAGAAGAGAAAAATATTTTTATATAAAATTGAGAGTTCATACTGGAAAAGTTCACAATTGAGTTCCTAGCCATAACATTCTGTATACCTCTTTTTCTGGCATTACTACTGTCATATCATCCGCAATTAGTGTAGCAGGTTTGGTAGACTGGTCCCTCAGAACATTTTCCTCCTCTGGAACTTGTTTTTTAGTTTCCTTGACTGTACCGCTTAGCTCAAGTTCTTGCATCTGTCCAAGAGATGAAATTTTACATGTTGAATATGGATTATAAGGATGGCAATAGAGACAGAAAGATGAAAATCAACTTGTCAAGCCAACCTCCATGTTTGGTTTCTCTGCTTCTTTGCCTTCTCTATAGATTAGAGCTGTTTCTTCTCCAGTAGATGGTGGTGAGATGTCAGTAGTAGTGAGTGCTTCCACTGTTGTGTAGTTTTGGGTGGCTTCACTCTTGCAAGCAGTCACAATATCACTACATACCTGTATGAAATAAAAGGTTTCAGCTTCTTTAACTGTAAGAATGCAAGGAGGAGAATAAGGGAAAATATTCAGATTATGCAAAGATTCAAGGATTAAATTGGACCTGTTCAATGTCTTTCTTCTTTTTTTCCTCTTTTGTGTTCTCACTTGTATGTTTGCCCGCTAACTTCTCTAAAGAATCCAGTCCATGTGTCTTTTCAATTATTTCTGCTGCCCTTGCACTTGTTATTGACTTTGCCTGCAAAAGTTTGCTCTCCACACGTTTGTTTACATCTGATGTTTCTGCATCTGGTTTGAGATCCTACATCACATATAAAAATATTGAATCATTAGTTTAACTTCTGTTGAGAGAAATTGGTTACTTTATTGAGAGAAAAGATGGGAAATACTCTATTTTGAGAGATCGGTTTTTAATTACTACCTCTGTGGTTGGAACTTTTTTGACTTCAATCTCAATATCTTCACTTCCTTCTTCATTCTTTTCTTTCTCTACAGTTTCTCCAGCATTCTGGATGGCATCAACCTCTTTTATAATTATAATGTCGTTGGCCTTTTCGGACAACATGCCTACCTCAGTTTCTGCAGTGATCATATTTGATGATTTTTCAAGTTCTTCTGGTTCATTTTTCTGCAATTCCAGTTCAATTTTTTCTCCACCCTGTGATGTGTCCTTCTCACTGTCATTGATAACCTCTGATAACTCAGTATTGTTGTCATCATCTTTATGAGCTTTGACCGCAGATCCATTGTCTTTTTTCTTCTCCTCTGGCAAGGCTTCAGCTGGATTCATGTCCTTACCCTTACCTTGGAGGCTTTCTTCTTGCATTGGTGCTGTTGGATGAGGTGCATTGTGGCTTTCATTATTTTGACTCGTCTCAATTGGAATGCTCCGGCATGTTTTATTTGTCATGGACTCCATGCAAATCTGCAAATTAAACTTTCTAGTCAACAAATGAGCCTAAAAACAAATATTTATTAGAAGCTATCATGTTTTAAGTGTCAGACTAACCTCTTTGTTGCATATTTTAAAATTAATTTCATCATTGCGGAAGTTCTTAACTGTTCCTTGTTCATATATGATATGTTCCTTGGCACCATCTTCCTCTTTAGGTATTTCTGGCGCTTTCGCACTGTTTTGATGAATATCAACTATATCTTCTTCAAGGTTTTTGGCCACTTTAGTCAAAGCACCTGCCTCAGTTTTTGCTAATAGCACAGTAATTGGTTGTTCAAGATTTTCTCCTGGTTCAGTCTTTTGCAATATTTGTTCTAAATCTTCTTCACCCTTCAATTTCCCCTCCGCACTCTGCTTTTTATTCTCTTCATCTGTTTTAGTACAACCATTCTCATCTTTTTCATCCATGGGTGAAGGTTCTGGTGGAGTTAGGGTAACACTTTGCAGACATTCTTGTTCTCTTACCAGCAAAGCTTGAAGAGCTGAGCTGAGGCTTTCATCAGTCTGATTAATTTCAGGGGAAAAACTATCCACTATTTTGGATTCTTCCATGTCACTGTCCTTGTTATCCTCTTCTAGTCTAGTATTGTTGTCATTGTCTTCAACCACTTTGAGTGAAGAGCCATCTTCCATTTTCTCCTCTAGTGAAGCTTGCACTAAAATGTTCTTACCCTTGTTCTCTAGACTTTCCACTTCTTTTACCAGTGATGTAGGAATAGTTTCACTTGTATCATTCTGATTTGTCTCATGTTCAATGCTCTCACCTCTTCCTGCTGCCTTGGACTCCTCAAAAATCTGCATAAGGAACTGAAATTTTTTTAGTCAACCAACAAGACTGAAATAGAGAGTAAGCTAGTTTAGAGTTTCATGCTAACCTCTGTGTTTGATTTCTCAGCACTGTTATCATCATTCTGGTTGTGCTTAACAGAATCTTGTGCAATAGATTCCTGTGAGAGGCTTTTAATATTGGTCTCTTGTATGATCTCTTCTTTTGCCATTTCTGCCTCTTTTTCATTATCTTTAGGGCTTTCAACTCTCTCTTTTCTAGTCTTATCCTCCTTTTCACTTGAAGCACTTTCGTCAATTTCTGCAGGTATCAGATTCAATGGTTGTTCAATATTTTCTACAGCTTCATTCTTCTGACACATTTGTTCCAAATTTTTTTCACCCTTCAATATCTCGTCATTGTGCTCCTCAACCTCTGCTAGCCCAGTATAATTCTCTTTGTGTTCATCTTTTGTTACAGGAGATTCATCCCCATAAATTTCCTCTGCCAATGAAGCCTCACTTTGCAAATTTTCTTGTTCTTTAACCAGTGAACATTGAAGAATTGAGTAGTTGTTTTCATCATTTTGTTTTGCCTCATTTGTGATGCTATTGACAGTTCCAGTTGTTATCTGCATAAGAAATTAACTTTTTCAGTTGACAAACAAGTAAAGCTAGGTTTATTGAAGATCAATAATGTATTTCGTTTCACTCTGACCTCTTTGCTGTTGGACTTGTCAATGTTCTTTTCTTCATCTTGGAAATTGTTAACTAGGCCTTCTTCAACAGTTTTTTGTGAGATGCTTTCATTACCATTGCCTCCCATGATTGGTCCTCTAGTGTCCTCTCCTTTAGATATTTCCACCTCCTTTTCAATCTGTTCAGAGCTCCCAGTGGTCTCTTCATTAATTATTTCTGTTGAAAGATGCTCAACTCTGTCTTTTATGTTCTGTTCGTCACTGACCTCACCGATGCTTGTGGTCTTAGGGGCATAATGTACTTGTATTAGTATATATGGCTTGATGATTATAAAAAGGGAATTTTAAAAAATTAGATAAAATGGGATTTGCTCTCTGTCAACGCTTGTGTTCAGAGTAAAATCATACCTTTTCATTTATAATACTTGTGATCTTTCCATCATCTTCTCCATCTTTCAATGTTGTTTCTTCTATCTGCAGACTTGTTGCTTCAAAGTTTTGCTCAACTGTCTCATGAGGAAAGGCTTCACTGCAGACTTTATCTGAGGCTGCTTCTTCAGTATCACTTTTTTGGGTGCCATCACCTGCAGTAGATGTACCAAGACCATCACTCTCTTTCTATCACATGTACAGGTATATCTACAATCATAGCATTTTTCAAATACATGGATTTTAAGATATAAGGAGCAGTAATAGCACTGTCTTCAAAAACTGAAGTGCTGTGGAATTAAATGTTTTCGCCGAGAAGGTGCTAAAAATGATCATATACCATGATCTTGTGTAAACTATTAAGTTCATTTTTATGAATTGCATGGTACTAGGAACAAAATGAATTGCATATTTGACTGTTGATGCTTATTATATTTGATATCCCTCTCTCATCTGGGGGACAATGTGATTGTTAAGGATGGCTTTAATGCATTTGTAGGACATATCTCAATGGCTTATATGTTTTATTTATACAGATGTTTTAGAAGTATTAATTTGTGATCTATAATTTTATAGTTCTACAAAGTATGCTTTAATTCCAACAAGGTTACGAGTTGAAAGTACTCACTTGTTTCCAATTTATGTATCTCCGTCTCACAGGCTTCTTCCTTTTGTATACCTTCTTCTCTGCTCATCTCAACCTCCTTTATCTCAAATTTTTCTTCGGAGTCTGATTTGTGAACCTTTTCCAATTTCTCAATCTCGGTTTCACTTGTTTCTAAGCTTAGTTCTGTAATTACTTCTCTTTTTTCTAACAGAAGCTCTGAATTGTTCTTTGTGATTTCACATGCTTGAGAGTTATTTTCATGATGCATTTCCCCATCCTTAGTTGTTGCATTTGCTTCATTAACTTGATCTTGAGGTTCAAAATCAAAGACTTCTTGCAATTCTTCGACTTGTGTTAGTACTGGTTCTTGTTCCAATAGACTAACATTTAAATCATCTACATTCTTGTTTGGGATCTCACCTTCTGCAACTTCAATTTTATCAGTTGGCTCTATTGGTGGGAGATTCTGCAACATGAGTATTTGTTAAACTTTTGTGATAAGCGTATCATTGTTTATGTTGTAGAACTCAATTTGACGATATGTAGAGTGTGCATTAAAAATAATAAAACTTTGGAATTGAAAAAAGTTCCAAGACAAATATTGTTCTAACCTCTACTTTTGGAACCCCATCGTCTTTGATAGGATCAATATCTACAGATTTCTCTTCTTCATTGTCTTGGTCTTGAGGTTCAAAGTTAGACACTTTTCGCAACTCTGCAACTTGCACTAACATATTTTCTTGTTCCACTGAATGAGCGACATTTAACTCATATACGCTCTTCTGGATCTCGACTTTTTCAATATCAATAATCTTATTCTGTGATGTCGGAGGGAGGCTCTGCAGACAGAAAAGACAGTTTGATACAGTTTGGTTATACAATTTTCAATCTTGATGCTATAGTATTATCTTTAACCATGATGTATAAAGGACCTAACACTGATAAATAAAACTTTAGAATTGAAAAAGCTTCAAGACTAATTTTTTTTAACCTCCTCTTTTGGAATTCCATCTTCTTTGACAACATCAATGTCTATAGATTTCTCTTCATTAACGTGCTCGTGGGCTTCAAGTTCTGAGATTTCTTGCAATACTTCACCTTCTGCTTGTACCATTTTTGGTTCCAATGGATGAGTCACATGTAACTTATCTGCATAATTGTTTGGAATCTCAACTTCAGCGATTTCAATCTTTTCACTGGGTTCTGTTGGTGAGAGACTCTGCAACAAGGAATGAAAATTTGTGAAAATTTTGTTATAAGTTTGTCCTTGCTATTGCATTAGTATTTACTTTCATGATGCATAGATGTTGTAATACAAATAAATAAAACTTTGAGAAACTGAAAAAAGGTTAAAAGACATTATTTTAACCTCTACTTTTGGAGTTCCATTGTCTTTGATATCATCAATATCTACTGATTTCTCTTCTTCATTGACTTGGTCTTGTGGTTCACGGTTAGAGACTTTTTGCAAATCTTCACCTTGCATTATTGTTGTTTCTTGTTTCAATGAATGAGCATTTGACTTGTCTATATTCTTATTTTGGATCTCAACTTGTGCAGTCTTAATCTTTTCATAGGGGAAAAGAATTTTATAAACTTTGATTATGTAGCTGTCATTTTTGATGTAATAACATTTGTTTTTATCATGATGTGTAAAGGACCTAGTACAGAAAAATAAAACTTTAGAATTGAAAAAAGCTTGAGACTATTTCTTTTTACCTCCTCTTTTGGAGTTCCATCATCTTTGACAGCATCATTGTCTACTGATATCTCTTCTTCATTAACTTGCTCTTGAGGTTCAACATCAGAGATTTCTCGCAACACTTCACCTTGTGCTAGTATTGTTTCTTGTTCCAATGTATGAGTTACATTTAACTCATCTATGTTCTTGTTTGGAGTCTCAACTTCAGTAATTTCAGTCTTTTCACTGGGTTTTGTTGGTGTGAAATTCTGAAGAAAGTAATGAGAATTTGTTAAACTTTTCTAGTCATTTGTCCTTGTTGATATTGTAGTATTTATTTTCATGACCCACAGAGGGAATAATACAAATAAACGAAGTTTTGAAATTGAAAAAAAAAAAAAGTTAAAAGGCATTATTAATTTTGAAATTGAAAAAAAAAAAAGTTAAAAGGCATTATTTTAACCTCTATTTTTGGAATTCCATTGTCTTTGATGGCATCAATGCCTACCGATTTCTCTTCTTCATTAACTTGCTCTTGAGGTTCAAGGTCAGAGACTTCTCGCAACTCTTCATCTTGCACTAATTTTGCATATCCTTCCAATGGAGTTGTATTTAACTCATCTAATAGTGAAAGATTCTGCAACAATAGGTGAGAATTTTATAAACGTCATTTGTATGGTTGTCATTGTTAATGTTGTAGTATTCACTTTCATCATGATGTGTAAAGAATTTGATACAAATAAATAAAAATTTAGAATTGAAAAGGTTCAAGACAATTTTTTTTTTTTTTTTTTACCTCCTCTTTTGGAATCTCATAATCTTTGACAACATCAATGTTTAATGATTTCTCTTCTTCCTTAACTTGCCCTTGAAGTTCAAAATCAGAGACTTCTTGTGACACTTCACCTTGTGCTTGTACTGTTTCTTGTTCCCATGAATGAGTCACGTTCAACTCATCCACATTCTTGTTTGGAATATCAACTTCTGAAACGAGAATATTTTCACTAGGTTCTGTTGGTGGAAGATTCTGCAATAATGAATGAGAATTTGTGATAAGTTTATCCTAGTTGATATGTTAGTATTTACCTTCATGATGCATTAAGGATGTAATACAAATAAATAAAACTTTGAAATTGAAAAAAAGTTAACGGCATTCTTTTTAACCTCTACTTTTGGAATTCCATCTTCATTGATGGCATCACTGTCTACCGATTTTTCTTCTTCCTTAACTTGGTCTTGAGATTCAAGGTTCCGGACTTCTTGCAAATCTTGACCTTGGACTAATTTTGGGTCTTGTTCCCACAAATAAGTTGCATTTAACTCATCTGCATTCTTATCTTGGATTTCGGTTTCCCTTTTTTTAATCTTCTCACTTGGTTCTGCTGGTGAGAGATTCTGCAACATGTGATAAGAATTTTATAAAATTTAGTTATACAATTATCACTGTTGATATTGTAGTATTCACTTTCATCAAGATGTATAACGAACTTGATAGAAATGAGTAAAACTTTGGAATTGAAAAGGTTCAAGACTAAATTTTTTTTTTTAACCTCTTTTGGAATTCCATCATCTTTGATAGCATCAATGTCTGATGATTTCTCTTCTTCTTGAACTTTCTCTTCAGGTTCAAAATCAGAAACTTCTTGCAACACTTCACCTTGTGCTAGCACCGTTTCTTGATCCAATGAATTAGTCGCATTTAACTCAACCAAATTCTTGTTTGGAACCTCAACTTCTGAAATGTGAATATTTTCATTGGGTTCTATTGATGGGAGATTCTGCAATAAGGAATGAGAATTGTGAAACTTTGGTTATAGGATTGTCCTTGTTGTTGTGTTAATCTTTACCTCCATTATGCGTTAAGGGAGCAATACAAATAAATAAAACTTTGAAATCGAAAAAGTTAAAGGCACGATGGCATCAAAATCTACCAATTTCTCTTCTTCATTAACTTGATCTTGAGGTTCAAGGTTGAAGACTTCTGGCAACTCTTCATCTTGCACTAATTTTGCATCTTGTTCCAGTGAAGGAGTTGAATTTAACTCATCTACATCTTTATCTTGGATCTCAGCTTCTACGGTTCCAATCTTCCCATTTGGATCTGCTGGCGAGAGATTCTGCAACAGGAGATAAGAATTTTATAAATCTTATTTGTACAATTGTCATTGTTGATGCTGTAGTATTCACTTTCATCATGATATGTAAAGAACTTGATACAAATAAATAAAGATTTAGAATTCAAAAGGTTCAAGGCATTTTTTTAACCTCCTCTTTTGGAATATCATCATCTTTGACAGCATAAATGTTTAGCGATTTCTCTTCTTCCTTAATTTGCCCTTGAGGTTCAAAATCAGAGACTTCTTGCCACACTTCACCTTGTGTTTGTACTGTTTCCTGTTCCCATAAAGGAGTCGCATTTAACTCTTCCACATTCTTTTTTGGTATCTCAACTTCTGAAATGTGAATATTTTCCTTGGGTTCTATTGGTGACTGATTCTGCAACAAGGAATGAGAATTTGTGAAATGTTTGTGTTAAGTTTGAACCTGTTGATATGGTAATATTTTCTTCCATGATGCATTAAGGGTGTAATCCAAATAAATAAAATTTTGAAATTGTAAAAAGTTAAAGGCATTGTTTTAACCTCTACTCTTGGAATTTCATCATTTTTTATGGCATTGCTGTTTACCAATTTCTCTTCTTCCTTTATTTGGTCTTGAGGTTCAAGGTTGGAGACTTCTCGCAACTCTTCAGCTTGCACTATTTCTGTTTCTTGTTCCAATGCAGGAGTTGCATTTAACTCTTCTACACTCTTATATTGAATCTGAGTTCTTGGAGTTCCATCCTTCTTGTTCAGTGCTGCAGGTGAGAGATTCTGAGACAAGAAATAAGAATTTTACAAACTTTAGTCATACAATTCTCATCATTGATATTGTTGTATTCACTTTCATCTGGATGTGTAAAAAACTTTATACAAATAAATAAAACTTTAGAATTCAAAAGGTTCAAGACTAAAATTCATTTTTAACCTCATCTTTTGGAATTTCATCATCTTTGATAACGTCAATGTCTTGTGATTTCTCTTCTTCTTGACCTTGCTCTTGAGGCTCAAAATCAGTAACTTCTCGCAACACTTCACCTTGTGCTAGTACTGTTTTTTGTTCCAATGAATTAGTCACATTTAACTCATCCAAATTCTTGTTTGGAACCTCAACTTCTGAAACGTGAATATTTTCGTTGGGATCTATTGGTGGGAGATTCTGCAATAAGGAATGAGAAATTGTGAAAATTTTGTTATAAGATTATCCTTGTTGATGTGTTAGTCTTTATCTCCATTATGCATTAAGGTGCAATACAAATAAATAAAACTTTGAAATTGAAAAAAGTTAAAGGCAAGATGGAATCAATGTCTACTGATTTCTCTTCTTCATTAACTTGATCTTGAGGTTCAAGGTTGGAGACTTCTGGCAACTCTTCATCTTGCACTAATTTTGCTTCTTGTTTCAATGAAGGAGTTGCATTTAACTCATCTTCATCCTTATCTTGGATCTCAGCTTCTGCTGTTCCAGTGTTCTCATTTGGTCCTGCTGGCGAGAGATTCTGCAACAGGAGATAAGAATTTTATAAACCTTATTTGTACAATTGTCATTGTTGATGCTGTAGTATTCACTTTCAGCATGATATGTAAAGAACTTGATACAAATAAATCAAGATTTAGAATTCAAAAAGTTCAAGGCCTTTTTTTTTTTTTTTTTTTACCTCGTCTTTTGAAATCTCATCATCTTTGACAGCATAAATGTTTAGTGATTTCTCTTCTTCCTTAACCTGCCCTTGAGGTTCAAAATCAGAGACTTCTCGCGACACTTCACCTCGTGTTTGTACTGTTTCTTGTTCCCATGAAGGAGTCACATTTAACTCATCCACATTCTTGTTTAAAATCTCAAATTCTGGAATGTGAATATTTTCACTGGGTTCTATCAGTGACTGATTCTGCAACAAGGAATGGGAATTCGTGAAATGTTTGTGATAAATTTGAACCTGTTGATATGGTAGTATGTACTTCCATGATGCATTAAGGGTGTAGTTCAAATAAATAAAATTTTGAAATTGTAAAAAGTTAAAGGCATTGTTTTAACCTCTACTCTTGGAATTTCATCGTCTTTGATGGCATTAATGTTTACCAATTTCTCTTCTTCCTTTAACTGGTCTTGAAGTTCAAGGTTGGAGACTTCTCGCAACTCTTCACCTTGCACTAGTTCTGTTTCTTGTTTCAATGGAAGAGTTGCATTTAACTCATCTATGCTCTTATCTTGAATCTTGGCTGTTGCAGTTCCGATCTTCTCGTTCAGTGCTGCTGGTGAGAGATTCTTCAACAAGAAATAAGAATTTTACAAACTTTAGTTATACCATTCTCATCATTGATATTGTTGTATTCACTTTCATCTGGATGTTTAAAAAACCCTATACAAATAAATAAAACTTTAGAATTCAAAAGGTTCAAGACTAAAATTCTTTTTTAACCTCATCTTTTGGAATTCCATCATCTTTGGTTACATAAATGTCTTGTGATTTCTCTTCTTCTTGAACTTGCTCTTGAGGTTCAGAATCAGAAACTCCTGGCAACACTTCACCTTGTGCTAGTACCGTTTCTTGTTCCAATGAATTAGTTGCATTTGACTCATCCAAATTCTTGTTTGGAACCTC
The DNA here is from genome assembly GCA_947687605.1 of Reutealis trisperma. Taxonomy (NCBI): domain Eukaryota; kingdom Viridiplantae; phylum Streptophyta; class Magnoliopsida; order Malpighiales; family Euphorbiaceae; genus Reutealis; species Reutealis trisperma. Next base: position 1,189,338 of record CANTUT010000032.1, read on the forward strand.
AACTTCTGAAATGTGAATATTTTCATTGGGTTCCATTGGTGGGAGATTCTGCAATAAGGAATGAGATTTGTGAAAATTTTGTTATAAGATTGTCCTTGTTGATGTGTTAATTTACCTCCATTATGCGTTAAGGGTGCAATACAAATAAATAAAACTTTGAAATCGAAAAAGTTAAAGGCATTGATGCCACATCAATGTCTACCAATCTCTCTTCTTCGTTAACTTGATCTTGATGTTCAAGGTTGGAGACTTTTGGCAACTCTTCAACTTGCACTAATTTTGCATCTTGTTCCAATGAAGAAGTTTCATTTAACTCATCTACATCCCTATCTTGGATCTCAGCTTCTAAGGTTCCAATCTTCTCATTTGGTTTTGCTGGCCAGAGATTCTGCAACAGGAGATAAGAATTTTAGAAAGCTTTTTTTTACAATTGTCATTGTTGATGCTGTAGTATTCACTTCCATCATGATATGCAAAGAACTTGATACAAACAAATGAAGATTTAGAATTCAAAAGGTTCAACACTTTTTTTTTTACCTCCTCTTTTGGGATCTCATCATCTTTGACAGCATAAATGTTTAGTGATTTCTCTTCTTCCTTGACTTGCCCTTGAGGCTCAAAATCAGAGACTTCTCGTGATACTTCACCATGTGTTTGTACTGTTTCTTGTTCCCATGAAGGAGTCGCATTTAACTCATCCACATTCTTGTTTTGAATCTCAACTTCTGAAATGTGAATATTTTCACGGGGTTCTATTGATGACTGATTCTGCGACAAGGAATGGGAATTTGTGAAGTGTTTGTGACAAATTTCAACCTGTTGGTAAGGGTGTAGTCCAAATAAATAAAATTTTGAAATTGTAAAAAGTTAAAAGGCATTGTTTTGACCTCTACTCTTTGAATTTCATCGTCTTTGATGGCATTACTGTTTGCCAATTTCTCTTCTTCCTTTATTTGGTCATGAGGTTCAAGGTTGGAGACTTCTCGCAACTCTTCATCTTGCACTAGTTCTGTTTCTGTTTCCAATGAAGGAGTTGCATTTAACTCATCTATACTTTTATCTTGAATCTCAGCTTTTGCAGTTCCAATCTTCTCGTTCTGTGCTTCTGGTGAGAGATTCTGCAACAAGAAATAAGAATTTTACAAACTTTAGTTATACAATTCTCATCATTGTTGTTGTTCTATTCACTTTCTCTTGATGTGTATACAAATAAATAAAACTTTAGAATTCAAAAGGTAGACTATAATTCTTATGATTCTTTTTTAACCTCATCTTTTGTAATTCCATCATCTTTGATAACATCAATGTCTTGTGATTTCTTTTCTTCATTAACTTGTTCTTCAGGTTTAAAATCAGGATCTTCTTGCAACACTTCATCTTGTGCTTGTTCTGTTTGTTGTTCCAATGAATGAGTCGCATGTAACTCATCTACATTCTTGTCCGGAATCTCAACTTCTGAAATGTGAATATTTTCACTGGGTTGTATTGGTGGGAGATTCTGAAACAAGGAATGAGAATTTGTGAAACTTTTGTGATGAGTTTGTCCTTCCTAATGTGTTAGTCTTTACTTCATGATCTTTACTTCATGATCCATTAATGGTTAAATACAAATAAATAAAACTCTGAAACTGAAAAAAAAATGACAATATGGCATCAATGTCTACCGATTTCTCTTCTTCATTGACTTGGTCTTGAGGTTCAAGGTTGGAGATTTCTTGCAACTCTTCACCTAGTACTAATTTTGTGTCTTGTTCCAATGAAGGAGGTGCATTTAATGCATCTACATTGTTATCTTCAATCTCAACTTCTCCAGTTCCAATTGGTTCTGCTTGTGGGAGATTCTGCATTAGAAATAAGAATTTAATATACTTTAGTCATACGATTGTCATTGTTGACGCTGTAATATTCACTTTCATCATGATGTGTAAGGTATTAATACAAATAAATAAAACTTTAGACTTGAAAAGTTTCAAGACTAATTTTTTTTAACCTCGTCTCTTGGAATTCCATCATCTTTGACAGCATTGATGTCTACTGATTCGTCTTCTTCGTTAACTTGCTTGTGAGATTCAAAATGAGAGACTTCTTGCAGCACTTCACCTTGTGCTAGTACCGTTTCTTGTTCTGATGAATGAGTCACATTTAACTCATCTACATTCTTGTTTGGAAACTGAACTTCTGAAATTTGAATCTTTTCACTGGGTTCTGTTGGTGGGAGACTCTGCAACAAGGAATGAGAACTTGTGACGCTCTTGTGATAAGTTTTTCCTTGTTGATGTTGTAGTATTTACTTTCATTATGCATAGAGAGTGCATTACAAATAAATATAACTTTGAAAGCGGAAAAATTTAAAGTGAAATTGTAAATTGACCTCTACTTTTTGAATTCCATCATCTTTGATAGCATCAATGCCTATCAGTTTCTCTTTCTCATTAATTTGGCTTTGAGGTTCAAGGTTAGAGATTTCTCGCAATTCTTCATGTTGCACTATTTCTGCTTCTCTTTCAAATGAATGAGTTGCATTTAAGCCATCTACTTCCTTGTTTTGCTCATCTTCTACAGTTTCAATCTTCTCATTCGGTTCTGTGGGGAGGAGATTCTGCAACAAGGAAAGAAAATTTTTGTAAATTGTAGCTATGCACTTGTCATTGTTGATGTGGTAGTATTCACTTTAATCCTGATGTGTAAAGGACCTAATACACTAATACAGATAAATAGAACTTTAGAATTCAAAAAAGTTTAATATTATTGTTTTAACCTTCTCTTTTGAAATCCCATCATTTTTTACAGCAGCAACGTCTATTGATTTCTCTTCTTCGTTAACTTGGTTTTGAGGTTCAAAGTTAGAGACTTCCCCCAATACTTCACCTTGTGCTAGTACCGTTTCTTGTTCCAACGAATGAGTCACATTTAACTCATCTACATCCTTCTCTGGAATCTTGACTTCTGAAATTTCAATCTCTGTTGGTTGGAGATTCTACAAGAAGGAAAGAGAACTTGTGAAACTTCTATGATACGTTTTTCATTGTTGATATTGCAGTGTTCTCTTTCACAATGCATAAATGGTGTAATACAAATAAAAACAAACTTTTGAATTAAGATGGGTTCTAGATAAATATTTTTTCAGCCTCTACCTTTGGAATTCCATCATCTTCTATAGCATTAATGCCTACTAATTTCTCTGCTTCATTAACTTGGTTTTTTGGTTCAAAAAATAAGACTTCTGGTAACTCTTCATGTTGTGATAGTGTTGTTTCTGGTTTCAATGAATGAGTCACATTTAACTCATCTCCATTCTTGTTTTGGGTCTCAATTTTCTCTATTTGAGTCTTCTCATTCAGTTCTATTGATGGGAGATTCTGCAACAACAGAAGATAATTTTTGAAACTTTTTTGATTCATTTGTCATTGTTGATATTGCAGTATTCATTTTTAAATGATATATAAATGGTGCAATGCAAATAAAGTTAAGACTAATTTTTTTAACCTCCTCTATTGTAATTCCATCGTCTTTGATAGCATCAATGTCTACCGATTTCTCTTTTTCAGCAACTTGGTCTTTAGGTTCAAAGCCAGAGACTTCTTGCAACTCTGCACCTTTTGCTAGTACTGTTCCTTGTTCCAATGAATGAGTTGCATTTAACTCATCTACATCATTGTTTGGGATTTCTACTTCTTCAATTTTCACCTTCTCAGTTGGTTCTGTTGGTGGGAGATTCTGCAATGAGGAAAGAGATTTGCAAAATATTAGTTATATAATTGTTATTGTTGATTTGGCAGTTTTCATTTTCATAATGTGTAAAGGACCTAAAACAAATAAACAAAACTTTTGAATTGAAAAAAGTTTCAAGACTAATTTGTTTAACCTCTTCTCTTGGAATTGCATCATCACTGCTAGTGTCAATGGCTATTGATTTCTCTTCTTTCTCCTTTCTGTGAAAGCATTCTTCATTATTTTCAGTGGATCTATCATCTTTGGCACATGTAATTGTTTCAGAGCAATCACTTGAAGCAGTTGCACTTGCCTCCTCAGAAACCATTTCCAAAGATGTTTTTATCTTTTCATTCCCGAGTTCACCTTTGCTGTGTTCTGCAGCAGTTACTGCATCATTGATGATGTGATCAGATGCTGCAATGGTATGCCCATCATTGTCTTTGCTCTCCCCTGCTGATGCCTCTGTTACAGCTGGCTCCTCTGCTATGTTTTGCTTACCTTCCTCATATCTTACATTCAAACTATCAAGCTTTTCCTCAGGAGTCATCTCATCCTTAACTTTTTCACCTTCACTGCTATCAGCTTGAGCTGTTTCCCCAAGTATTTCAATGTGGTCTCTTTCCTGTGGACTTCTCTTGACAACATCCTCTGACCGAGTTCCTATGACTGCTGTAGATATCTCAGTTTTATCTACTTTCTGCAAACACATTTCTTCTGTCTGTGTGACAGAAGGAATATCTGTATGGTTCTTCTGGGTTTCATTCATGAAAAAGGTCACGTCTTGCATATTCTCGTTCAAGTTGATTGTGTGTTGGCTTTCCTCTTTGCTTGCTATAATGGATGTGTCCTCTAGCATGTCTCCTACTTTAAGCCCAGCCTCTTGCATGCTTGAAACAGATGGACTGTCAAGTTTGTTCTCCACATTCTCTGTGATTGCAGAGATTGCTTCTTTATCATTCTGAATGTCTATACTTGCTGCCAATATTGTGGAGGCCTGTTCATTTGCATCATCTCCGATGCCTCCTTTCCCACTTTTTATCTTTTCAATGGTGTTGGCCACGTCAGGGCCCTTCTCCTCATCCAGGAAACTGGAGCAACTATTTGCTTCCTTCTCTTCTACTCCTCCAGAATTTTTTTGTTCATTGTTTTCTTTAATAGGTGAAATTTCAGTGCTGGACACTTTGTCTTTATTTTCAAGTTTTAGACAAGCATCTGTGCTTGTCTCAACGTTGGCATCCAAGTTGTGGACTGTCAGTTCAGGGGTGTGAATCGAAGCTGCTCCATTCTGACCTGAGCTGGCCTCAAGTATCATTGCTTCTTTACTAGTTGTGAGTTCAGCATCCTTGTCTTCTTTTTCAATAATCTTGGGGTTTTCTTTGATTGAATAAGCTTCAATCTGGTCTGACGTTTTCTCCTCTCTTGAAGTTACCTCTTCTCCAACCTTGAGGCATTGCTCCTCAACCTTCTCCCTCTTTAAATGAATTCCTGTAGAATCTGAAATTTCATTGCTCCCTTTTTCGCTTATCTCTTCTGTATCACCCACATGTTCATTCTCCTTACTCCCTGTCTCTTCTGCAGTCATAGAATTTTCATCTTCCGGTGTCTGTTTTTCATTCTCCGCCATTTCCTTCTCTGCTTGGTATGGTATGTCATCGACCTGACAAGTTTCTTGTTTTCTGCTGGTTTCTTTACTAAGAACTTTGGTGATTGAGGGTGATTCAATAAAACTTTCACCCACTGTCATGCCAGCATTGCTTTTAAAGCCACTATCCAGAGTTTCTACATTACTTGCTACTTCCATGTTTCCTGATTTTACAAAGTAATCAGCAGTTTCAGGAGGTTGGTTAAACTCTCCTGGGGGCAAGTATCTGTTAACTCCTTTTTCCTGCATACAGAAAATTGTACGCTTACAATTATAGAAAAATGTTTATATATCACCTTTGGCACTAACAAACATTCACTGGCTTCATAAATAATTGATTAGTGTAAATTCATTGGAGAAAACTGAGGAAGTAATTCAATCGTCAAGATTACTAGTAGAAAGCTTTGCGCATAACGGTGGTTCTCATGATATGGAGGATGTAGCCAACTCTTGCGTTAATATATTAAATAGTTGGCTTGAAAAGATAACTGAATACCTAACTTAGAAATTTTGTGGATGGACTATAAATAATATGCTTAAAATATTGTGTGCATGCATGTCAAGCATTTAGCGAAGCTTTCGTGGAGTTGTGGTGAGACATAAGGAAAAAGGTGGATTAAACATCAATTAATTATGAGGAAGAGACTTAAAATGGAAAAATAAGGACTCCAAAGCATTACTATGCATGCTGCTGGAAGGGCATGTCAGAAAGCTAACCATTAAGATATCTGGAAGATCTTGTGTTGCATTAATATTACAAATAAAATATTTATGGAGTGGTTATAAACTTCCAATTCATGATAACATGAAATCATGAATATTTGGATGTTTGATAGTCTAGGTTTGCTATATGTTCTAGCATACTTAGAAATTCATCTAGTAAGGTTTCTTAAAACTAATACTAAACATATAAAGAATATAGTATAGTATGATAAGTCCCTTTTGGTTTCTGTTCTCTTCCTTTCTGGAAGAGAGATATATAAAAATTTCTTTGGGGAGGGTAATAAGACGAATAAAGGCTGTAAACTTTTTTTGCTTGTTATATTGATAGAGGAGGAGAAAAAAAATAATCTAAAGTTTTGAACATCTCTGCTTGTACACTAATTGCTACATTAATTATTGACTTTCTCACTGATCTTTCATTTCAAAGCTGTTTTGCTACTCTCATCTTTTCAATGATCTTGTAAAACCATTGTGCTTTCCTGAATGTTTCTGAGGATTCTAATGAGAAGGAATCTAACATTCTTTGCATATAATTATATACAGCGAAAGACAGAGTAAAAGACATGCAGTAGATGAAGAAGACGATCTTAAATACCAATAAAGATGCAGGCTCTGTAATATCAGCTTCTGTTGCCATTTCATGCAGGACTGGTCGGAACGTTTCGGGAGTCTTGATTTGTACTCTCAGAGGTATGCTTAAGATGTCTTTGTTATGCAGGTATCTCTCGTCCCTGCACTTGCGAGACTTTTAAACTTTGAATGTGTGGATCATTAGGTACATGTAATAATCTGCTGATGGTTATACTACTAAAGTAGGCTAGTAAGTGACAAAATGCCACTTGGTATATGCTAATGTATTGGTGAGTTGTCAAGATATGCAATGGTCCTACTGATTGACCAGTCACATGCTCTAGTAACCAATACAGCTTTAGTGAAATAGCACAGTTACATTCAATCAATTATTCTTAGACTTGCAATTTAAGATCTTTCCACCAACAGAAAGAAACGGCCATGCTTTTTAACAGTTTTCTTTTTGTCCGGAGGCTATATAAGTTGTCGTGTGGGGTTCTAGCTCCTTTTTTTTTTTTTTTTTTTTTAAAACTATAATTGCTTTGAGATTAGATACCCTTTTCAGCAGAGTTTTTATGATTCAAGTCAAGAGTCTCTTATGTTCCTTACAGAAAGGCAAGTGGTATGCCTTCTCCTTTATATCAATGTGTTTGACCCTCTACTGTAGAAATGTGTCCGAGGAATGAATTTGTTTTATTTGCAATATTTGCATCGACAGGAATAGTCCTAGTATGCAAAAAGGGTCAAATATTTGCATCGACAGGAATAGTCTTAGTATGCAAAAAGGGTCAAATTTTACTGTGATCAGGTTCATGTTTCTATTTCATTCTTGAATTTTACTTGCGACATGCATATCAAAATCAAGTTTGAAGTGAGATTAAGCAAAAGGACTACCTTCCATATCAGAAGTGATATTGAAGCAAGATCCATTTTGTTTCTAGTTATTTTAGTGACTTCGATCTTAAGAAGTCACTTGTATCAGTAAAATTGTCATCACCAATTATATTTTGATTTGGTGGACGATATAATTCAAGATTAGCTTCAAATTAGTCCAGAAGCAATGAACTCTAAAAGGAAATTTTTCTACAATGTTACTGTTTGTAATTAATTACTCCTGTACAGGTTAGATCCCACAATTATAACAAGATAGTTAATAATATTTTAAGTAACTATCAAGGATAATTCTCATCTAAACAAAGCATGAGGGAATTTTTTGCAGGTATAAAACATCAAAATCATTGTTGGCTATCATGGAGGGTCCCACCATTAGGTGTCCCAGAAATCCAACCTCCTTTTTTATATGAACGTTCAATGTAAGCATTAGTTAATGAAAATTGAAGTTATAATATGATAATTACAATTATACTGTTGATTGATTAATGATAGTCAGATGTATAGGTAGTTATTCTATTATTTTTTAAGGTTGTAACCTTACTACTATATATGTTGTCAACTATTCAGATTGCAGCTACAGATCTATGCTATTTTAAGTTTGTGCCCTTAGGATTAATATTATTCGGTTCATTAGAAGGTGTTTAGCTTAGTTAAAATAAAAGGAAAAGAAAATGACATCTACAAAGAAAGAAAGTTTAACTTTTTTTTTTCTCTTAAAAACTTTCATATTATGATATTGTAGCTTGATGATCGAGTGTCTGTCTTGAGTTTAATTCTTAGCAGTATTTTTTTTAAGTAAATATTTAACAGACTATAATAAAATGTAATATAATATAAATTTTAAACTTATTTATGGATTGGACTAGATTTTGAAAAATCTTAAATTTTTTTAATGGTTTAACTTATATGATGCATAAATTTCTTTACAAACTAAGGTTGGAGCCATAGCCTACGAACATGTTGAAATGCAATAAAAATGAATTTCAAGTGGGCCTAATTACCTAAAAAATGTAGCTTTTAACGATTTTATCTTATTTTTTCATATTTTTCATATAAATGCCTATAATTTAATTTTTTTTTTCTTTTAAATACAAAAATGTGGTGTTTGTTATTGACATGTAATTTTTTGTGTAAAATGAATAAATAAAATAAAATGAGCTATCTATACGTCAATTTTTTTCACATAAATGTCTATATTTTAATTTTTTTTTTCTTTTTAAATGCAATCCTACGATGGAAAATGCAAAAATGTGGTGTCTATTATTGACATGTAATTTTTTGTGTAAAACGAAAAAATAAAATTAAATGAATCAGCAAAACATTGTCACATACAGTCTTGCGCATCAAAGTAACAAAATCAAAACTTAACTAGTTAGATTCTCATATTATGACTTAATTTTGCTTTTTTGTCAAAGGAAACAGTCGAACATTTGAGATAAGTGCATAACAAACTAGTGTTTTAAACAAAAATAGAAGACAAAGATTTGATATTTATATAAACACACCGTTTTAGGTGTACTAGATAAGTCAATAATATTTTACTAACTCATTTTATTTTTTTTCATTTTACAAAAAAAATTACATGTCAGCAATAGCTATAACATTTTTTATTTTTTTGTCGTCATATCATATTTTAGAAAAAAACTTAAAGTGTAAGTATTTGCATAAAATATTTGAAAAAATGTGATAAAATTATTAAAAACATTGTAGTTTGGGATTTTTAAAGTAATTAGACTTTCAAGTGTAATTAAGTTGAATTTTAGCACGAAACATGAAAGCTCAAAATGGAGGCCTTGAGAAAATTCTTGTATGTATTATTGCTGATGAGGATGGTGGTCATAGCACAACAAGATGATGTGGATGATGAGCCATGGACAGCCAAGTCAGCTAATTGATGATGTAATTAACCATAGTGATCCTAATGACCATAGCCACCGTCCTTGTGGCAAAAGTCTAAAAATGTGGGCAGAAAATTAGTATGCATTTTGATTCCAATTAAACCTGTTCGTGAATTGAATCGCCATATTTAATTAGTAACAAAAATTGCAGATTAGATCTTTAGAACATTGAAAGTTTTTTTAAATTTAAATCCGGCTCATAAACAAGTCTATAACTAATTATATAGTTTTTTATATTAATGATAATAATAATTAGTAATTATTATTATTGTTGCTTATGTGTAAAGTTGCATAAGATACCAAGAAAACAATTGCTAATCAAACCGACCAAACAAGGCATGATTGTCTTTTATTGGCCGCCCATGCAGGGATTATTATTCATGGATACCACTTCTTATTGATTTTGCTTTTTGTTCACAAAGTTAACAAAATTGATTAGAAAATTTCAATATTTTTCTTTTCCCTTTGGCGGCAGAATATGCAAGTGCCTTCGCCCTTTTTAGTAGATCAATGGCCAGATTCAGCGTCCACCATGTCTTGCACTATGATTAGATTTTTTTTTTTTTTTTTTTTTTTGCCAAAGTACTATGATTAGAATTTTGAAATTAAAAGAAAGAATAAATAAATAAATCAAATCTTGTCTTGTCTTGGCATAAAATGACTTGAAATTTTCACCTTACAAGAAATTGTAGGGGTAAACTTCTCTTTCTCAATCATGTGTATTATTTGTTTTGTACTAAATATAAAATTTTTTTCCTTGGTTTATTAGTAAAATAATATCACGAGCTAATTTTTATATATTATGTTAAATTTATCTTTTTATATTTAATTCTTAGAGTTAGATTATAAATGAAAATCTTTAAGAGAAAATTTGTAAATGAGAAAAAAATTTTATTTATAATCTGACTTCAAGAATTGAATTTTGATATAATATAGAAAATTAATGTTTACATTTTTCACTTCTTTTTGGCTTAAAAAATTTTGTATGTACAAAAAAAAAATCATCATTTTGAAAGTTTTGATTAGTTTCAAAGATAGATTTATTTTTTTTTTTTAATCTCCAAAAACATATTAAGAATGGTTTTATTGATTTTTGGTTAACATTTAAGATGGTGTTTCATAAAAAGACAATGGAAAGTTAATTTAGCAAATATATTGTTTCATTTGAAGTGCTAAGAATGCCAATTAAGTGATTTGATACATAACCCAAAAGGCAAAAGTGTCTGGGCAAAATTTAGCAATTAAAGTAATTAAATCAAATAGCTTGCTAAAATCAATAGTAAACATCCTTTGGCCTGGTAATTTAGGTTCCTGAACCTACTCCACCTCAAAAATTAGCTTGTAAGGAGAAAGTTGTCCAAATTGAGGGTGAACAAAAGATAGGTTAAATTTAAAATTGAATTGAACTGAAAAATCAAACCTCTGTTTTATCTAAATCAAATCGAAAAAATTCAGTTCTGTTTAATTTTATTTTTGTTTAGACCATTTCTTTTTCTTTTTATTCTAATACATATATATATTAAAATTTCAGTCGATTCAATTCAAATTAATTTTTCTTTTTATAAAACCGAATGAAATTTTAATTTAATTTATTAATTTTAAAATCAAATTAAATTGAAATACTTACAAAATTAAATTAAATTAAATTAAATCAATCCATTCAATTTGATTTTTCAGTTTCGATTTGATTTCGCTCCTCCCTTGTCCACATCCTTATAACACCCAAGACTTTCTAGATAACTGATGCGAGATTGATCATGCCCAACCCCCCTTTAAACTACACGTCCTCATGCAGAGAACTGGGACCCATGACCTCATACTAACTGGATGAGCCTTGGGTTAATATTATATCATAAGGACGTCTAATTCCATCACAAAAGCTACCTTGTAAAGGAAGGATTGCCCAAACCCTTATAAAAAACATCAGAGACCTCTTGCTAATAGATGTGAGATAGATCATATGTGTTTATCTTTTTTTAAAAAAGAAAAACCCAGCTTAGCTCGGATGCTATATATCTCTACCTCCTTAATTCTTGCCATGTATCACTATCATTACAACTCAGAAAAACCCACGTTCCCTAAAATGAAACTAGATAAAAAGGACAATAACACACCACCAATGGGTCCTATCTGATATGAACTGAGCTTATCTTGTGCTTCATCATATTCAGATGCACCTCCCCTCCCTATTCATGATAAGAGCAATAAATCATAATTTAAATTTCTCTCAATACTTTAAAAAAAAAAAATAGCTATGTACCCCAATATGCAATAAATAATGTTACATATCATGAGTGGGTATGATTAAATTATCATAATGATTAAATACTTATATAATTTTTTTATAAAAATATTCTTGACATATTAATTTATGATTATAAAATCAAAAAAAAAAATTCATGGTTTGTAATTATATTTTTTAAATAATTCCTTTCTAAAAATTAAGATTATGATGCTATTAGAAATTGAATTGATGAAAAAATGGTTGTAGTGAATAAGAATTGGCTTAAGTCCAATCAATATTAAAATGACTAATACTAATTAATTAGTTAGTTAGACCTTAACACTTATAAGTTGTTTATATTTTTTATTCTTTAGCAATATGGGATCTCTAACAAACGCTTTTAAGTCTATTATTTCAAACATTTAAATATGTCTTAAAAGGAAAAACTAACTGTTATGATAATTTTTATATATTATCAGAAAAAATAATCTGAAAGTGTTGTATTATTATTTAACTGTTTTATCACTTTTATAATTAAAAAACCAATTTAATAATTTTTTATTTTTAACTTAAGATTGTTCTCTATAACAACTTATAGCTATAGTACTCTTTTAAAGTTTTGAAAATCAACTTGAATTTCAATCGAATTTGAGAGATTTAGAATACATTATCAAATCAAGTGAAATCGAGTTTAGTTCAAGATTGAGATGAGAAAAAACTGACTTGATTTTTCTTGTAAATTGAAATTAAATCTGATGAACTAATTTAAATGATTTGAAAAATTAAAAAAAAAAAATCATCTAGTTTTGGTTGAAACTCAATATGAATTAGCCAAACCTTGATCAAAATATAGTTTTGGCTGAAATTCAATCCAGATTAATTAAACCATGATGGAGATATCCAGACTCAGTTTTTAAAACACCTACTTTTATTTAAATCAAGTAACTCAACCAGTAACGCCAAGCAAATTCTACACATATCGCAACAAATCATATCAATCATTTTGGTCAGCAAGAGACATGGGTTAGGCTGAATTATTGGGGTCCATGTTATAATAGGGACCCACAGAAAGAAAGGACAAGCATGTGAATGGTCATAACAATAAGTCACGGCCTAGGTGGAACCATGTCATGTCTGATATTAAACAGACTTGCCATTGGGTGGTTTAAGTTTAAGATGGCTAACCAATTGGCTAGCTGTAGCCGTCCATTGGGTCCACCTTTACATCTTTGTGACTGTTACCCCTCTTGTCATCTGGTGGGGCTTTTCCATTTTTGATTAAAATCTTCTTCCTATAATAAGTTGTTTTGTTCGTGGAGTTTTCTCGAGGGAATGTTGCCTTTTTCATCCACTTAGCTTTTGTACCAAAATTTCAATTTAATTCGCTTACCTTGCAACATTCAAAGGCTTATAACTATTCTAGGAATTTAAATACTCAAATCATTAGGTTTTTTTTTTTTTTTTTTTATAGCAAGGTGAAAGAATCAAATATGAATCAATTGCTCAGGCGTATATGCACTTATCATTATACTATATTTCAGTGTGTCACATGAGGTTAGAAGTGGCCATAACCCTTCCGACTTCTTAAATTTATTTTTAACCCCTTACATATTTTATATATATTTTAAATATTAACTCTATTGATCTCTTAAAATTTTTAAAATTTCATTTTATAACTAGATATTTTGTATATATTTTTTATAGCATATACTCCTTCTATTTCAAAATATTTGTTACTTTAAAAAAAATTTTATTACAATTTATCTATCGTTTTAAAATTTGAAAAATTTTATTACAATTTCATTTTACAATTTATCTATCGTTTTACAATTCATCTTATAATTACGGCATTTAAACTCTTCAAATTTTATTCACCAAAAAAAAAATTCAAAATTTTTATTCTTCTCTAGCAAGTAAGATTTTTTTTCTTTACATTTATATTTTAGTTCTCCTAAAATTTCAAGTCCAGTATTACCACTAGTGTAATCAAAATTTAATTCAAAGCATATTGAAAAAAATTTATTTCTAAATTGATCCTACAAAATATAAGGTAGCTCCACACTTGGCTTCAATTTTAAATTGATGTGAATTTACCGTAAATTTATTTTTGTTTAGGAATTTAATATATATATATATATATAGAAGCAATTTTATTTTGTTTCGGATATATATATATATATATATTAATAGATGCAAATTTCATTCCATAAAATATAAAATAAAATATATCAAAAACAAACTCTCTATGGATAGAGATGATCAAAGTGCACATGTCAAAATCTACAAACTGAACATCTATTTTTGAGAACCATCAAGTTGAGATCAACTCAAAAAAGGGAAAAGACACTTAGAACCTTCTTACGTGAATTTTTACTGATGAATACCGAGGATACTGTTTAGGAATTTAATATTCAATACCTGAACTATAGGTTATAGGTTCTGTGCTTTAAAAAAAAACTAGGTTCTGTGGCTATAACGGGCTCACCACGTCACAGGCCCAATCAGATTTCTTCATGCAAGGCTTGTACCATAAGGCCATGTGATATCTGTTCAACCCTGCGGGCAAGTTTCAATCCTTTATTTATTTATTTATTTTAAGAGTAAATGACAATGATTTATTGGTGGTACATTGAAGAGAGAGAAAATTCTAACAAAGACAAAACTCAGGTAGAAAACTATCACTTATGGCCTTGTGGTATCACGTTAGTTTATAAATCAGTAAACAAAGTTTGTGATTCATCTAATGAAATAACAATTTACTCGTCCTTTTTTTTGTCATAGAAGCGCATGACTCGTATGATGAAACAATAGTTTACTCTCAAAGATCCATTTTCATCCTCATTATAAAAGCTCATTTTCAAAACTCATTGAGTTGACTTATATAAAAGTCATTGAATATATTGATATAAGCCATTATATCAAATAAGACACGTAAAAATTATGTATACCAATAAAAATGCTTAAATAAACGTCTTCTTGTAATGAAAATTAAATGCATGTATGATGTTAGAAAAGTTAACATTGGAGAAACTACTTGATCCATCAATTTATCCTACTTCATCATGAATCCATTTGCTTCACATGCATATTAAAACCACTATGAAATAGAAGATTACTCACTCATGCACAAGAAGAAACTCCAACAAGAGAGACTCAAATAAGTCAACTCTCACAAAACAACTATTTAAAAAAGTCACGAAGAGACTCATTCTCTCTCCTCCATATTTCTTTATCTTAAAACCTGTTGATTTAATTATTAGATATTCCCCCTTATCGAAACAGTATTAAGAGGCATTTTAACCATTGTTTTTATGTCTATATGTTCTATTTCATCTCTCTTACACTATGGGTTTTCTATGTCTAAAATGAGGTAACATTTTGCCTCATCATACACATTTCTCAGTATAAAAACTTGAAAATTTAAAACTTTAATGATAATTTTAGTTTAAAATTCGTAAAATGCTAACAAAAAAATATTTTGGCTAACATCAATATTTTCTCAAAATTATTTTTTGGTAAGTAATGAAAATTACTTTGCATAACTTACATGGTAAATTTTTATTTTTACTCTCAAAATCAATCACTAATATTATCTTATTACCTAGACTTAGTCACCCTCTAGTATAAAATTAGAATCAAATCAAAATCGAACAAGCCATTTAGATTTTTTAGAAACTTTTAGTTGATTTTGTAGTTCAAAAACAAACCAGACTCATAAACAAGCGATTTCATTTGATTTCTCTAAAAAAGAAGTCAAAATTGAAATTAGCATTTTTAATCCTTAAAAAATGTCTTATTTCATTATTAAATCATCAACATGCACATTATTATCATTCAATTTTATTTTTTTTTCAGTTAAAAATCTTATCGTCCTTCAACTCTATTTATTTAAAAAAAAAAATTTAGAAAAACACTAGTGTGGAATTTTTTCAAGAGGCTTTGAAATTTGGATGACCTTTCTTTCAACGTGAATGCGTCCCAAAAACGGCAACGCGTGTAGACTTTCATTTTCATATATTCGAAAGCGACACCGTTTCATTTTGATAAAGAAAACCGTGTGCCGGTGATTGTGCCCTGACTTGCATATCATCACTCCCCAGAAAATAATAATGCAAGAAAGGGCAAAATCGGAACTCAGCACCAAAAAAGAAAATAATTAACGCGGGAAAAAGAGCCGTTGCTAACAAAACCCACGAAATTTTTGGCGCCAAAAATTCTTTTCCACTCGTTTTTCTGCTGCCCGTAAGAATCCCGGGCAGCCGCCCCCCTCTTTGCTTTTTTGCTCCAAAATCAAATATATATATAAATATATTATAAATCTCTCTTTTCTAAATCAATCTCTTTCTTACATAATTTTCCCTCAAAATCTCTCCTTTTCAAAGCCCCTATTTTTCTCTCTCTTATTTCCCTCTCTCACCAACAAAAAATTTAGTATCCAAAGACCCTTTTCTCTTATTCCTTCTCTCTCTCTCTCTCTCTCGCACACTCGTTCTCTTGATTTTGTTCTGATTCTTGAATCAAATTCTTGTTTTGCTCTGTTCTTGCTCTGTTTTCTTGCTTTCCCCCTTTCTTGGGTTTGCTTCATTTTCTTGATTTTGTTCTGATTCTTGATTCAATTCCTGTGTTTTTTTTTTCTTTACTCTTGTTTGCTCTGTTATTGTGTTCTTGCTCTGTTTTTTGCTTCCCCTTTCTTGGGTTTGCTTCATTTTCTTTATTTCATTCTGATTCTTGATACAAATCCCATCTCTTCTTTCATTCTTGCTCTGTTTTGTGCTCTTCCCTTTCTTGGGTTTCTTGAAAATCTTTTATTTCTTCCCTTCTGATTAAACATGGGGTTTTCAAAGAAGACGCAAGTAGATTCGGGCTTAGACACTGAAAGCAAGAAATGGGTAATCGCCGGAATTGCTATTAGAACTTCACTGAAGCCCATAAGCACGAAACCAAGAGGGAAAGATATCAATGAAGATGAAGAAGAAGAAGAAGAGTGTTCTACAACTCCTACTGCTAAAGAGGCAAGAATACCGGAAAGATTACCATGCCCACCTGCTCCAAGAAAACGGCGGCCAGCTTCAAGGTGTAACTATAATGGTGTTAGGGAGTTCTTTACTCCTCCTGATTTGGAATCAGTTTTTAAATGCTATGTTGAGAAAGCAAATTGAGGACTAACACTAACTAGTAGTTTGGCCTGAAGAAAAAAAAAAAGAAGAAGAAGAAGTGTCGAGTTCATTAGAAATTAAAGATTTTGTAGTTTTCTTTTTTAATTATTATATTATTAGCTTTATCTTTTTATGTTTTTGGTAGTGATTATTAGAAGCTGAAGTTGTACAAAGATATGATATTTTATGAAATGACTAGTGTAGTTTAGTTTTTTTTGGTTAATTGAGAAGTTTCCATATCTCTTTTCTTCCAAGTTTCTTACTTTAGAAGATAATATTCTTAATTTTCACTTATTATATTCCTTGTATTAGAAATGGAATTGCATATGTCTTTTGTACTAGTTGATTTCACTATTGAACCTTGAAGATTTCACACCAATTACTATCCTTGTTTTGTGTTAATTAATTACCAAGACAAGCTTTGATTATTAGCGACTTAAGTAAATTTTTTTGTGGGTTTTGTCACATGTAGTGTTTTAACTTTTTATATTCAGAATTGGTTAAGTAGACAATGGCAGAGTACCTTCATTTATGTTCTGCTTATTCTCTGCTCTACTAATAATTCATCTAACCACTTTGGTTATTCAAATAGTTAGTTTGGCAGAGATTTTTTCAGCAAAAAATTCTTAGTATTCTCACATTAGTTAATGACTTCATGCCCTTTTTTTTTTATTAACTATAATTAAAATTCCGATTCGGAATTTTATAATTCTAAAAATAATTTCATTATTATTAAATTAAAAAAATCTTTGATTATTAATAATATATATATATATATTCGCATAATTGAAATTTTAGAAAAGAAATAGTATATTGTTAGAGCTTGAATTTTAACCTTTTATACAATAAAATGACCAAGATTTTAATGCTTACATCTTCTATACTATATAAAATAGGCATTTCATCACCAACTACAAGTGAATGACATATTATCCTTAGTCTACTTAGAAAAAAGAAAAAGAAAAACTCAGTACACACACGTGTATAGTGTATATTAGTCACAATAGTATGTGGGAAAAATAAATCATCAAAGAAAGTAGGCAAATTTTTATCCAAGAAATTTATAAAAGTAAAATCTTTTTCATGGCTAAAGATGCTGCACGGATGCTTCTCCATTTGTTGACTAGGACCTCTCTCTTAACCATTAGAGAGTACCCAAGTACTTCTTTATGCTCTGCCTACCTCTTCTTTAATCTTCCTCTTGGCCCCACTTATATGAATCATGACCCACTTGCTCACCCCCAACTCCAAGCCAAGTTCCTAGTAGTAGTGCTTTTTCTGATTATAAAATGACAAACACATATATAATTTGATAGGCTAGAATCCTATGTGGGGTTTTGAAGGATTGTTTGGTTTTATTTTCAATCCTACTTCATGATAAGGACACTTATACTACAATTTAGTGTTTTGATATGCTAAAATTAGTGTGTTTGTGGTTGAGAATTGAGGCATGTTTCTCATTTACCAAACAAAACTAGCCTTCATTTTTTTTTTCTTCTTCTTCTTCTTCTTCTTTTTTTTTTTTTTTTTTTTTTTTTTTAATTTTATTATTTAACCTCATCATGTTTAGCCCAATTGGCAAATCAATTTTCTTTTCATTATATTGATAAGAGTTTTAATTCTAGGATTATACTATGTTAAAAAATAAATAAATTTCTTTTATTGTGAATAAACTAATTAATTAGTGATGTAATTTTTTATTTCAATTTAATTTTAATTGAAATTTAAACTTGAAATATTTATTTATTTTTTCGAATAAAATGGAATAAGCTTTATTAATAATCAACATATACTCTAAAAATGTGTTTGATAAGCCGTAATAAAATATAATACACTCTAATAATATAGGCACTACCTGCCAAACAGTTGAGCTAGCATAAGCAGCTGAAACTCAGGCAATCGAGTGAGTTATAGTATTAGCTTGTCTATAACTAAATTGAATTGAGAAATCTTGCTCAAGACTAAGAAAAAAATTATAGTCCCTAATTAAGCAACCAAACTCAGATTCATCAACATCCATTGAAGAGAAAGCATCTACAACTTGCTCACAACCCATTTCGTAGATGACGCTATGATAATCCAAAGATTTTACTATGCTCAAAACTTTTTTATGTGATATAATTTATTTGAGGGAAAAAAAGAATTTAATGGAGTAGACAGGATTTTGTGTTGCGTGATGACAGGATTTGTTTTAGAAGGTGACAATGGGAGGAGTTTACCTTATCTGAGTTTATCTTTTGCATATTTCAAAAAGAGGCAGAGGCTTATAGAGATTAGGACACTTTAAGAAAGCATATAGTAAAATTGTACTAAAAATTAAGGTATGTACTTTGTCAGATTCTGGTGTCATTTTATTTATTTTTGATTTCTTAAGCTAATTACACTTTTCACACTGTATAATGGTTCAGTTGATCCCACATAAGATAGTCTCTTTTTATATATATATATATATATATAATGTGAAATTTTGTGAAACAATTTATGTTTTTAAAAGATTTTCAAAAGAAGTTTATAAATAAACAATAAGCCTATGATCAGTGGAATTATAATTGTTTTAAGATTTGAGTTTAAGTTCGAGTTCAAGTTAAATCCAATTTGAACGAACATTTTTCAAGAATATTTGCAATATAGAAATCACAAATAAATTTTAGTTTTAGAATCTCAACCAGATTAAGGTATCACTGTCAGTTGTAAATCATAAACCTAATGTACCATAGTAGAGTGGATATAATATTAGTTTCTCCATAATTAAAGGCTTGTTTTACTACATAATCCAGAATTTCATGATATATAAAATTAATTAATTGGCAATTAGTTATTTAATCCCAATTATTATCTACACATTATAGAACTAAGTGCTTGGAGCTTAGCTATGATCCAAGAAAATCTGGTTGTCATTATATTGATTATTGAATGCTTCCAACTTCAATATCTATTATCATTCTGGAATTAGTGATTGTTTTATTAGTTTTTATACAGGCTTATTAGTTTTTAAATACCTTAAATTTTTTCAGCTTTTTATAATTCTATCATAAATTTTGAAAATAGATTATTATATCCCAAATTTTTAAATTTATAATTGTATTCTTCAGTCAAAATTACATTTTTGAACTTTTTTTTTATCTTATAATGGAGTATGATATGAAACAAAAATATAAATGATATATTACTATAACTTGAATTAAAAATATAAATGATATATTTCTATTTAGTTCTTTATATTTACGTTAATTAGCAAGTATCGTCATTTTTAAGAAACAAATGAAATTGTCATTCACATTTATTTTTATTGATAAATAAGCAATTTTAACCAAAATGTACAGTTGTGAATGATTTTAAAAGTTTGAGATATTATAAATAATTTTAAAAGTTTGAGATATAATAGTTTATTTTAAATGATAGAATAGAATTATGAGAGTGGATTAACAAATTCAAATAATTGCTTAACTTTTTTTTTTGAGTATTAAAGAGGAAAAATCGATCATAAATTTATTGTTTAGTGGAATATGTATTATCCGCTATACGATACCTCAATGTGCAATAATTGCATACTTACAAATTAGATATTGTACTATTCAGGTCAACTAAGGTTGGACTGTTGTGTCAATCTAACCATAGGTACTTTTGTTATTGAATATTTTAATTCCCATGTGAATTATTTATTTTTAATCAAATTAATTGTTGAAAGCTAACAATTAGAGTTTTGATACATAACTGTTAATTTAGATTGTAATTAATAATAAATTAGGTGACTAAAATATTGTTTTAAAAATCTAACAACTAATCATTTGAAATTATATTTAGAATGTTAAAAAATTAAGATATTTATTTTTTTTAATTACTAATAATATTTATAATCATTGACTGGTAGTTGTCAACTATTTACTATAGCAGTTGGATCAAAGTATGCAAAGATTTACAGATAGCATAGATACAAGCTCTTGCTAGCTGCTTTGTAAATGATAACATTGCATGGTATATGCATATATTTAGACCCAATTGAGATTGAGTTTGAAAAAAACATTTTTCAATATATATATATATATATATATATATATATTTTAAAACTATTTTTAAGCATAAGCAATTAAATTAATATTTTTTTCTAAAAACATATTAGAAAAAATAGTTTATAGAAAATAAAAAAAAATCAATTAAATTAAAAAAATTTTAAAAACATTTTTCTAATCCTAGCAGCAATTTCAAATGTATCATTAGTCGATATCCAGGCATGATTTTAGATAGAGTTTATTGCATTTTACATGTATCAATTAGTAATAATAAATTAAAATATCAGTGATATATTATAACATTTATAGTATTAAAATTTTTTTAAATAAATTTATTGCAATGTAAATTGTAATTATTACAATTACATTAATAATATTTAAATAGACTAAAATCACAATGAGATTATAACAATAATTTTATAAGTATAATTAAATAATGATTTTAACTCTCATTAAAATTTAAATTCAAAATTTGATGACTTTAAAGACATGGGAAAATAATATTTTTCAAAAGGAAATGACATTGCTCATTGAATCATGAATGAACAAACAAATTGACCAAAGTTGGATTTGTATATATCTAGGCGAGTGAATTGACTTCTTCTTGTCCCAATCAAATCCTTCCAATCAAGTTTTTAATGGGTAAAACTAACTTAATTGATTTGCTTGTCTAGTGGGGACACAAAAAAGAGATCATCAAATGGATAAAAAGACAATAAACAAAGCTTCATTTTTCATCCTTTGAGTTTTTACCCATTGCCCATTAATTGCCTTTTTTTTTTTGAGCTAAAATTAATTCATCAAATATTAAGAATGCGTTTGGTAAGCCGTAATGAGATATAATATAATATAATTAAATAAATTTTTAATATAAATTTATATTATAAATTCATTTGATTGCATTACATTAAGTCATACCAAACATGTCCTAACAGCTTATTTGATAGGTTGTAATGAGATATAATACAATCAAATGAATTTTTAATATAAATTTATACTAAAAATTCATTTATTTACATTATATCATATCCCATTACAATCTACATACCGTACTTTAAACATATTTAATTAATTTGAAAAAATCTTTAGTTAATCTAATTCATCAGGTAACACTATTATGAATTGTCTAATGATCATTTATATTAAATAATAACTATTCTATAAAATAAATGTAATAATTAATTATTTAAATTCTAAGTATGTATTATAATTAATATGACGACCTGTCAAATAATTATTAATAATTTATAATCTGACATGATAAATTTAATTCACTTAAAAAATTTTCAATTAAATATACATAATGGGATAATTTTTTGCTTATACACTTCAAATTACATGTGTCCGTGGCTTTGGAATTAGATATCATCATAAGTGAGTCTTTTTCACCTTATTAATTGAAGTTTAGTTTTTAAGCATCAAATCCAATCACTTAATGTTCAACATCAATTTTTTTACTTTTAATTGAATATAAAAAAAATAAAATATTCACAAATTAGCAATAATATTTTATTGTCGAGTAAGATTTATGTTTTATACTTGTTCTTTTTTGTGTCTGTCATGTGGATCGCCAATTATTAAGTTGTTCTAAATTTGCTGGTCTTCTATTAATACTCATATATGTACTTTATGACACAGATTCAGTATTTAAATGTGTCGCATAATAGTTCGGCTTAGCACATATCCTCTTTATTCTGAAAAAAGTGGTCATTAAGAAAAAATTATAATTTTTAAGTTAATAATAACTTTATCATAAATTGTTAAAAAGATCCCCATTAATTACAATATAAATTAGAAAAATATCTCTCATATTTATGAAATGGAAGGGTAAATTAGTCAATTTACCATATTTTTTTACTGAGTTGCTAAATGACCACTTATTTATGAACAAAATTAAATTTTTAATGACTACTTTTTTCAAAATAGAGGGAGTATTATGAGTAGAGTTTTAAGATTATATTTGTATTCTTAATATATACTCCATCCATTATGAAAAAAAATGGTCATTAAAAAAATATCACTATTTTTAAAGTAGTGATAACTTTAATAACTTTATCATAAGTTGTTAAAAAGATCCCTATTAATTGCAATATAAATTAGAGAAATATATTTCATACTTAGGAAATGAAATGGTAAATTGGTTATTTTATTATTTTTTTATTGGGTTGCTAAATGACCACTTATTTATGAATAAAACTAACATTTTTAATGGTCACTTTTTTCAAAATTGAGGGAGTAAATTAAATGAAACCTTAAACGTGTCATTGGCTGATTTTAGTCAAATACTTGTATGTAAATATTACGTATTTGCTGATGCATTAGCCTTGAACTTTGAAAATTACTCAACACGAAGTGAAGCATAATTGTTCCATAAATCATGTGATTACATGTAATAAAACAAGATTACAATTATTAATTTATTATACATCTATTTAGCATTATACATATATGCCATAATAAAATATCATATAGTACATATTTTAACCTAATTCTGTTTAAACAAATGGACAGCATTATTGTTCCATGGCTTATGGCTTAATTAAGAAGATTAATAACCAGCAAGGTGATGTGGATATGGATAAGCAATCTCTCTTTCCATCATTTCAAGTAGCCAATTACTTTGCCTGGCTGTGTAAAATATTATTATTTATTCCTAATTTAATTATATAAACGAAGTTGCTTGGCATTTACTTGAAGAAAAAAAGAAAAAAGAATAGCTATCATGTAATAATATTCCACTTTATTATTACTAAACCTAAAAAAATTCAAAATAAAACTTAATGTTAATAAGAATATTTAGCAGCAATATCACATGATATATAAAATTTTTTTAATAATATTATTTCAAATATTTAATACTACTATTAATATGTTATTAATATTTAATAATACTCTCAACATAATATTTAAAATATTAAGTTTTTTCTAATATATATTTGAAATAATCAACTTTAAAAACTAACTGTTAAAATTGCAGAATCCATTTTTATATTAATGGCTTAATATATTTGTATTTAATCAATATGAGATTATATTCCTAATCTTTGATTAATTATCCCTAATTACCAAATAATAAAAGGAAAAAAAAAAAAAAAGAGAGAGAGAGAATAGGAGATGATAAAAAGAGATTCCAGATTAATTAATTTGAAATAGAAAGTATACATTTTTAACATAATTTTTTGTAAGTAAGTTATTCTTCTCACGTGAAAGTTCCTAGGAAATATAATAATAGTAACTAAATACATATACCTTTTCTCCAATAATCATGCAAATTGTTTTTATCATGAACTACAACAAATATGCCTCACATGCATATAAAACAAATTATTTTCTATGCTTGCAAGGAGCCTTTTAATCATAGTTTATTGGATAACTATGTAAGAAACGTCAAAATTTATCTTGGATTCTCATCTATAAATTAGATCAATTAAATAGTTCTTAATTAACATATACTAAAGTTTTTTTCTACTAATTAATAGTTTAAAGTTTGAATTTTAAACCATTCCCTTTTTATCAATTAAATTTCAATATAAAGTAAAGTCAAAATGTATTTTTCCACTATTTCAAAAGAAAAAATTTTCACTTAATAGGATTTTTTTTCCTTTTTTATAATACATCTAAAGATTGAGTGAGTTTATATGATTTTAAATTTCTGATTTTTTTATTATAAGGCAAATAATTAACCATTAAATTATTAATTATATAATGAGAAAAATATGTTGTTTGTAAATTTAAACTTTTAGTTAATTTTTTTTATCCTAATTTAACAATCAAACATATATATATATATATATATATATATATATATATATATATATATATATATATATATATATATATATATATATATATATAGGAACAAACTTCCCGAATTAAAGGTAGATAGTTAGATTATTCAGTCAGAACATCCATCTTTTAGGAAAATGTCTGTCCCTTATAATGAACATGAAATAGATACAACACCTTCCAAAAAAGTCTAAGATGAGCAAAAAGATAATATTAAAAACCTTACCAGGCAAACTAATTTTTTAAATGCCCATTTCCATACCATAGGAAAGTAGCTTATTAGAATAAAAACTCATATTCAGAGAATAGCTGTTAGTACTTCCAAATATTCTGAGTCTAGTAATCTTGTAGATAAGAAGCTCAAGAGTCCTTTATATATATATATATATATATATATATATATATATATATATAGTGAAATAACAATTTGTTAATGAGATCATTATTATTTTCTGATAAATATTTGAAAAATCATTGACATTCTAATAAATACCCCTTCATTAATGTGTGACATTTTTAGAAAAAAAAATTAAAATTATATGTCATTTTAAAAACCCAATTAGACTTAATTTTTTTCTTTTCAGTTTTACCCATATTCCTCATTATCCATTACTCTATAATTAATACACATATTAATACCTCTTTAGGATTAATTTTTCATATTATTTAGCCTAATTTAGAATTTATTAAACATAATGAAACTACTAAAACGACATATATTAAGAAATGGAGGAAGTATTAAGAGTAATATATACATAGTTGAAGAAATTCGTATGTAGACTGAATCGACCTATTTCATAGACATGTGTTTTAAATTTAAAATAGTATTAAATTTAATTAAACTAAGCCTATTATCGCAATATGCAATATAGATATTGCACAGTTAACAAGGCAAAAATAATTGGCAGCTTGGCAAGAGAAATATAGTTGGGTAGGATTGATTCATTAAATAGAGAAAGGTATAATAAATTAGATAAACAAACTGCTAAAAAGAGAATCCAATGCTATGCACGAAATAAAGGACTCTTCAGAAACTATATAGATAGGTGTTAGACATGCACACATGGGCCTCCTAAGGAATCCTAAGCATGACAAAATTAAAAGAAGAAGATTCTATACAATTTTGAAACACACACAAAAAATAATAATAATAATAATAATAATAATAATAAAATTTGAAAAAACAGAGAAAATAAAAATTAACAGGTGTTTTTTTTAGGAATTTATATTTTTAAAAAAATTATGATTTTCTCTTATTGTGAGAATTTATTTTTATTTTAAAATATTAAATATAAATATATATTTAGAAATTAAATAAAAATAAATTATCTATATAATTAACAAAAAATATTTTACCATGTTTTAAGTAAATTTTTTAAAATTTAAATGTGTATGAAGTTATTTCGTTAATTTTTTTTTTATCTTATTATATTTTTGTAGATTATAATTAAAATTTGCATAAATTAAATATATAATAATTTATGTATATTAAAATATTTTTAAAAAATATAAGTGAAATAAAATATTAATCAAAATTACTAAAATTTTACCCGTCAATCGACTTTCGTTCCCTTTGCTTGGCCCAATTGACTTTGCCTCTTTTATTTTATTTATTTTATTTTAATTTCCACGCGGTTCCAGCCCACTTTGGGCCCTGACCGAGCTGCCCGTAGTTTTTTATTTTTGGCGGGAAACAAACCCTAACTCTTCAAAATATATATATATATATTTTTTTTTGGATTACGGATTTTCCCGCCAAGAATTCGCATTTAACGCGCGAAATGCGGAGGATGAGAACGCGGGTGGTAAATGAGAATATTACCCATGGTTTTTGGTGTTTTTGGAGTTAGAAGAAGGTGTCTAAAACGGGTATTAGAATATGTGGGACCAGATTTAGCTGACATTTCTGTGGTTATGGCAGGCTTTTTGTCAGTGTGGGAAAATCTTGCCCATTTCACTCACTGTTTGTAGTAATGGTAGAAATAATAATGTAAGAACATAACCAACGCAAAAACATAAAGGGAATTTTAAGTTCATAAAGGGACCCATTAATTTAATAATGTCTAGTTGAATTCTCTCTCAACCGTAGATTTCTCTTATCATTAATCAACTTGATTCATAGTGTATTGGCCAAAGAGTTTTCTTTTAAAATCATTGTTTTAGTTCCTTCTCAATTTTTCATTCGGTTTGATTTGTGGGAAAATGTAGGAATTCTTCATTAGTTTTTTAAAAGCATTTTAACCATTTTACATAAGATTTAATAGAAAAAGTAAAAAAATAAAAAATAAATGAAATGACTAAATAGTACGACTGAATAAAAATACATCGATATCTTAATTTATAAAAAATATGAACAATTTAATTAATTATATCAAATTTTAAAGATTAAATAATAATTTATCCTTATATTAATAGTCAAAAAATTTGTGAGATATTAAATTTGAATTTTAGTCGAGATTATATTTAAAACAAATATGGATGTTAGTCACATTTTATTTTTATAGTATATTTAATTTAATTAATATATAAAGTAAGATTTTATTTAATTATCTATAAGACAAATTTTATTTAAAAATATGAATTACATATATGTGGGTGTGTGTGAAAAGGGATAAGCACATTTATGTAGAAGTTTCTTACTAAATTCTTTTAATTGTGCATTTATAATAGTCAATATAATCATTTATTAATTAAATAATATAATTATCTAATTTTATTTAATTTAAATAACAAATGATGAATTCAATTAAAATAAATAAAGAATAAAATAATTATTATTTAATATATAATTAATTATATTTAATATATAATTATTACTTTAAATACGAAAAAAAATTCAATTAAAATAAGAAAATAAGAAAATAATAATTATTTAATATATAATTAATTATATTTAATATCTAACTATATTATATTTAAATAAGAAAATAATGAATTTAATTATAATAAGGGAAGAATAAAATAATTTTTATTTAATATATAGTTAATTTTATTTAATTTAAATAAAAAATTCAATTAAAATAATTTATTTTTTATTTTTTCTAATATTTAAAAGTTAGAGAAATTATAATTTAACTTTCATTGTTTAAATTATTACTTTATCCTATTATGAATTTTAAAATTAGTATTAGCAATAATTTTTATGTTTTCAAAAAAAAAAATAATAGTGAATTCAATTAGAATAATTTATATTTTTTTATTTTATTTTGAATATTAAAAAGTTAAAGGAATTCTAATGTAACTTTGATTTTTGACAATTAATAAATTAGAGAAATTATAATTTGATGTTGAGAAAATTCTATTATAGATTAGAAAAATTACTTTTGATTCTATAAAAATATGTAGTAGAAAAATCCTATTATTTTATTATCAAATATCAAAATTTATATTTATAATGGTATATTATTCTAAAAAAATTAATTTATTTGCTATTTTATAAATACTTAAATTTACTTAAAATTTTTATTACTTAAGAGAATTAAAATGTATCAAAATTGAAAGTTAATTGAAAATCATTTATAATATAATGAATATTTTCAGTTTTCAATTTAGTTAATCATATATATTATATTTTCAAGTTTTCATTATAAAGTCATAATTGATTTTGAACAAAACTGAAAAATTAACTTCAGGCATATAAAAACTAAAAGATGTGTATAGTAAATTATGAACTAAAAATTGAATAATAATTGTATTAATATGTAATACCCAGGATTTCTTTAGCCGACTATAAACAGTAAATATGACATAATAATGTCCATATACCG
Source organism: Reutealis trisperma (assembly GCA_947687605.1). NCBI lineage: Eukaryota > Viridiplantae > Streptophyta > Magnoliopsida > Malpighiales > Euphorbiaceae > Reutealis > Reutealis trisperma. Next base: position 1,217,722 of record CANTUT010000032.1, read on the forward strand.
TATCATTTAAGGTCTCTTACTATACTAAGAACTTTAAGAACATCACTAGAAGTGAATGTAATGAATAATATGACAATAAGTAAGGAAATAAGTCAACATTTGATACATACTTTCATGACAAAATGAAAGTCAAACCGAGTTTGACATAATGAGACTGTATTAGCTAGTTATATGAAATATGAATCTAAAGTGCTAGTAAATGGGTGTTCACATCTCCTAAGATATTGGGAGGTGATGATAGTGATATGAGAAATTGAATTCAATTAAATTCCAATAGTATAATGGAGGTCAAACTTAGTTTGACCCAATGAGCTTATGTGATACACATACTTGATCAATGCTGGTAAAGAGTTAGTAAATGGGCATTATGATATGTATAGAATTTATCTAATAATGTTTAGAGTGTGTAGTGATATTAGAATGTAGAGATATGCATACTACAGTGAAAGAAATAAATTGAAAAATACATGAAGTCACCAAGTTGAAATGTGCATATATGAGTTTATTATTTGGGCTCTTGAACCCAAGGCCCAAGCCCAAGTATGGATGGTCCATTAGAGTTCATAAATTGGTGGAGCTTAACTCTACTAGGGTTAGAATAGATTAACTATGGTTAGAATAGTGAGTAATTGGGTTAGACATCAAAAATGATTATAAAGCCACCATATTTGACTAAGTCCACTTCTTAATAATGGTGGAAATCTCATCTCACCATCATCATTGTCCAAGTTCATTATTCTTCATCATTATTTATGCTAAGTCACCATCCACCTAAGAGTGATCTTAGCCATCCACTTTGATTTATCATAGCCATCCATCTTGATTGAATCATAGCCATTGAAGTTGTGAGATTAAATCACAACCATCTATTTCCTTTCATATAAGTAAAAAGATGTCAATTTCTTCTCATTTGGCAAACTCACCCCCAAAAATACAACTCCCATCAAAATAAAAACCTCTCAACTTATTCATCACTCAAGGATACCAACTATGGCTTTCCAAGGTGAGAATTTGTGCTTATTTGTTTCTTTTATTGTTTCTTACTTGTGCCTTTGGTATTGATTGAATTGGTTTCTCTCCTTTCCATCTTTATGGTTCGGCCAGTTAAAGAAATTCAAGGGGGAATTAATTTTACATGTCCCATATTGAAAGATGAGCATTGGAATTGAAAATTTGAAGGGTTAAATATGTGAAAATTTGCAAGGAAAGCAAAAGTACACAAAGAAGGAATTAGGAATCTAGGTTCGGTCTAAATAGGAATTATTGAAGGGAGGGTATAAAAATTTATTTGACAATTTTCTAGGTTATTTTGGATATGGAATAATGATTTGGAAGTGTCAAATTGGATTAAAGAGGCTTGGTTCACTCTAAACAATTCATGGAAGCATAAACCTAGCTAAAAAGGAGAACTATGTATTATAATGTTAGTTTTGATGCTTGATTGATCATGAGTTTTATATTATACTAGTTTCATATTTCTATGATTAATTTGAGGATTTGAAATGGAATTATAGGTTTTCCCTAAATTCTAGGGTTTATGGAAAATTTAGGATTTTGGGAATTTGACTTGGATTTATAAAATTAAAGGGAAAATCAAGATTTAGAATGGTGTCATATGAATTGTATAATGTCAATTTTGAAATCCAATGGGTAGAAATGATTTACTCTGAAATTAGTGAATTAGATTCATTTATGGAATTGATGATGGGAATAGTATTGACTCTAGTGAATATTGAAAGTTTCTTAGTTGATTGGAATTGACTAGCATGAAAGTGGAAAAGTAAAATTGAGAGGAAAGGAATTATCTTTCCTAAAATTAATAGCTTTGAGAAGAAAATGTTAAGTTGAGGATAAGTATATGTATAGTATGTTATATCTTGACTTAAAGTGATAAGTTGTGAATAAAATAAAAGTGTTAGTAAAATAAGCTAAATTAAGTAATGTGATAATGAGGAAGTAATTGACATGTGATTGGAATGCAATGTGTAGAGTCTAATAACAAGGTCAAGGGTAATGTCTAAGAGTACAAGAAACACCACTTGTACCAAAGTCAATGTTAATGGGAGCAAAGGAGTCCAAGATGAGTGCTTAATAATATAATATACCTTGTTTCATATACTTGAACCTTTATTGTTCCAACCCTAATGGTTGAATTATTTCTATGCCTTGAAAAGTTGAATAGCTCATTGATATTCCACAATCTTGATTTCTTGATAAGCTTAATCTACTTATTGAATATTGAACAATTGATATGATACTTCCTTGATTATTGAGCCAAAGCGAATCAAACATTTCTTTATGGCACTTGGCCAAATGAGTCTATGTTGTTTTGATCTTATAATATGATCAATGATGAGAACCTAATTGATATTGATATATTATCCATTGAATCATTTCATGGATGGAAAGGAAAAATGTTTTAATGATACTGTGATAAGCAGAATACCCCTCTGATATGGGGCAATACATCAGCCTTGTGCACAATGGTAATGAACCCACGGATAGGGTAAAGAGTATCTGAACCTTAGCTGGAAAGGGTTTATGGCCCCCAATACATGCGACCCGATCAGTTGTACGTGTGACTGAAATGAGAGTAAGCAAGGCGTAAGCCGCCACTCGAATGATAATGTGGGAAACATACCGTTAAAGGAAATATTCTGCTAAAAATGCAATATTTACTGTATATGGAAAACTATTCCATAAGAATAACTCTTGATTCGTTTTACTTATTTGCTATAAGAAATTATCATTAAACCACCTACCATTTGTTCATTTTATACAATATTATTTTGTACTCACTGAGCTCTGTCTCATATTTTAGTGGTTTAAAATTTTCAGATACAGTCAATGAGTTAGCAAAGTAAAAGTCCCAAGCTCATCCTTCGCTTGGAAACTATTTTGTTAAGTTTCGGTGTTGTAAGTAGAGCTCCATGGTTATTGAAAGTTATAAGGTCTATATGTAACATGAATGGTTATTAAAGGGTTTAGCATTAATATGTTAAAGGATGTTTGTATAATATGATTTGTATCATAACCGGTATTGTAATGATGTATGGATTATTGAATATAGAGTTAATGACATGAAATGAAATTTTAAAAGTTTTACAAGTTATATGTATAAATAATATTATAAGTGGAAATGATGGCAAGTAATGAGTAACAAGAAAATGTGATTAGATTACCGTCTTGGTATATGGTTCAATGTGATGAATGTCAATTGATTATGAGTGAAATGGGTTCTACGAGTTTCGGTGCCCTTATGGCTACCCATGCCCTAGGACCGTCACAGCTCAAAAAGGTGGGTCGTGACATAATACATTGAAAATAAATAAATAAATTATTTATTATTAATTATAAATAACTGATATTGTCAAAAACACTTGCACTCAAAGTAAAGAAAAAAAAAATTATAAACGTACAACATATAAAAATATAAACCAATATATTAAAAAGTGATATAAGTATATTTAAAATTTGTAAAGTATATTTAATCATTCTTAAAAATTAATTAAATAGAAAAATCAAAATTACAAAATTTTTAATTTAATATTTATATATCACTGTTATTATTTGTAATATCAAATTTAAAATATTCACAAATATTCACGTGATATAACCGTTAAATAAATATTTTTAGACTTATGATATAATATGATATCATATGATAATTAATTGCATATAATTAATATTGAATTAATATTAATGTTAAATTCACAAGTAACACATTAATCTTAATGTGAATATATAATAAGTCTTTTATTAATATAAAAAAAATTAATGTATTCTATAAACTAAAAATTTGTTTATATAATCATTAAATTAGAGATTTTTTGGACTTATGGTATAATATGATATCATATTATATGATATGATATCACATGATAATTCAATTACATACAATTTATTGAATTAACATTGATGTTAAATTCACAGATGATGCATTTAATCATAATGTAAATATATAATAGGTTTTTTATTTACTTAAGGAAAAAAATTAGTATATTCTATAAACCTGTCATGTTTATGTCACTGATACAGTTTTTAAAATACTGATATACATAAATACTTGAAAAATTATTGATTTTCTGGAAAAAGGGAAATAAAGCTATAATATGTCAAAGAGATTAAGTATATCAAACTAATAAAAACATACAACTCATATTGAAATTATAAAAAAAAAGTAAATATACCAAGTATTAACATGGAAATTAACCTATAATTAATGCAACATAATAATAACAAAATAAATTCGAAAATTATAATAAAATACTCCTATCAATGCCTTGAATATAAGAATATAATTTCAAATTGTAAGAAACAATTTATTTAGATATATTTGATTCATTTTTTTTCAATATTGTGGATACATTAAAATGTAAATTTGTTTACACTATTTTTTTTTGTGAGAAATAAGGGCAGTTATGATATTGTTTTTAATAATAGTTTATGATATGTGATAACTAAAAAGTTTAGATTTAATCTAAACTTTGCATCATTTGTAAATTTAGTTTATGTAAAGTATTTTAATACATTAGAGAAATAGTTGGAAAGAATTGTTGATGATAATTAATAATGACATAAATACAAAAACGAGTTATAGTGATATGAATGTGCATAGGCTTTTGTTAAAATTAGATTCTAATTTTAAGGGATTGGTATTAGAGATATTAGAGTAAAAATCTAACATAAATCAATAATTTTATTTTATTTTAAAGAAACAGATTCGCAGCCAATTTATGGACTTTAAGCCTAGTTTAGTACTATTTCAGGCAAAGCCCAAAGGGTAACTTCCTCTTTTTTTTGGTTTAAAAAGCTAAAAATCCCGCCCTGTTAAAACGACGTCTCGTTTATGAAGAAGCACTTATGTAGTCTTTTATTTGGAATGTCAAAAGCAAGTTTTTCAACAACTACATGACGTTTGTTTAATTCTGATATCGTTTTTTTTTTTTTTAACTGTAAATCCCACATTTAGGCCGTATTGCTTGTTGAAAATCAGCCCATTATTATATTCTCTAGTTCTATTAAAACTAATTAAATTCATGAACTTGAATGGAATTATTTTCAATAACAATATTATAATTTGAAAAAAATTTATATTTCAATTTCATTATTAAGAATTACATATACAAATTAATCTAATTTATTTAAATTCTTTATATTATGCTTGATGTCAAAAAATAAAAAAGTGAAAAAATTTTGTATTTTTGTAATTCATATATTTAAAATTTAATATAAATTTGTATTTTTGTATTTTAAAATTTGTTTTCAAAGTAAGTGTATAATAATTAATTAATTGATTGATTAGATGTAAAACATATTAAATATACATGTAATGAACAGTAGTGGAAGTGAAAATTTGTCTTATTGATAAATAATAAATGATATGAAACGTAATCTATTATAGTAAATATTAGATAACATATTATTATATTTCACTTAAAAAAATAATAATATATATTTGAATAGAAAATATTTTTGAAAATGATTAAATATAAAATTTTATTTAAAAAAAATATTTTGCACTGGATTTTTCAAAAGCAAATTTTAAAAAGTTAAATATGGGAGGAAGATTAAAGATAAAATTAAAATAATTTATGGAATTTGGGAGCTAAATATAAAAATGAGAAGAAACTAAAAATTGAAAAAAAAAATTGGAGTTAAAGGTTAAAAATAAAATTTTACGAGACCAAAATATGTAAAAAAGAAGAAATTAAGGATAACAAATAAAAAGAATTCATGAAAAAACGGATTAAACATGAAAATTAAGTTAAACAGGCTAAATAGAAAATTTTGGGAGAACAAATTTGAGCAAAAAAGGAAAAAATATAGGTAAAATAATAATAATAATAATAATAAGGGTTATTGATAAAATAAAAAAAAATCACCAGCTTTACGCTTTTTGCAATTACAATATAAATTTCAAATATTGGCAATATTATACAAAAACTTTAAAATTTTTGTAATATTCGCATCTATCAACATTCAAGTAAAAAATCTAATTAGAAGGTATGATGTGGAATATTTTATCAATATATGTTACAAGTTAGCATTTATATGGCAACCAAAAAGAATATATATATATATATTCTTAATTAATTTTCAGCCTTAATTCTTAATTAATTACAGTATAATGTTCCTTAATTCTTAAAAAAAGCGCTTCTAGCAATCAAATCTCCTTTAAATTCTTGGTGATATTAAAGCTTCCAATATTCTTGTAATCATAATTTTATCTTCATCATCTTCTTTCTTGATTTCTTTAATAACTCATTAGGTCATTTTTTCATTTTGGTTTTTCACTTGTTTTGCTATTTGATATTAGCAATTAAGTAGTTATCAACTATATCACCTCACAATATGTGTTTATCATTTGTTTTTTTGAAATTTGTAATGTGAGTTGATGTGCTCAATACGTATTATGATCTTAAGCATGCGAATAAGCGATTTTTAGTACTTGTAAGACAAAGGTTAGCAAATCCAAGTGATGTGCTTGAGGGTCACTCCGATACTTAAGTTAGTAAAGATACAACTTTAAAGAATTAGACTCTGTAAAGGTCTTTCTGAATCACATTACCATAATGATAAAGATAAGAAAGCTATTTATAGTAATATGTGGGAGTATCAGGTATAGAGAATGATTATTGATGATAGAAATCGAGTGGACATAAATCCATTGTTACCATGTAGCACTAGGATTATGGTGAAAATGGTGTGTTTGGCAAAATATCTTTAGGATGATGTATAAGGGCTTAATTGAACTTTACGTGAGTGAGCTTGTAGCTCACATGGGGTGGATGGTTCAAATTGACTTGTAACATATATCTCACCACTAGTCTTTGAGCCAAAGGCTCAAATTTACCTTGATTTCTAGAGATCTTGTCATTTAGCGATCTATAGTTAGGGCGAACATGGTGATCTACCGACTAGTCTAGCTAGTGCATTTATGGCATCGTTTCCTGTTGCTTCATAATTATTGCAAATTCAAAAAAGACAACCATTTCTTTATGCCATGTGTCATTTAAGTAGAGACCTCATACTCTTTAGTTTCTGCACAGGGTCCTATAAATAAGATTTCCTCCTTCCAGTTTAGGGTCTTTTGTATTTTTTTCATTGTCGCTACACATTTCCTTTTAATCTCTATATTTATTGTTACATTTCCTTTTAATCTCTACATTTATTGTTATTCTCACATATTTTCCTTATGCAATTTCTTTCTCAATTCTTCTTTTCATATATTTTGTAAACTTTTCTGGTGATTACCTAATTGCTGAGCATTTTATATCAATGCCAATTTTGCCTTTCGTCCATCTAACCAGTAAGTTCTTCTCCCCTCATCTTAATATGTTTTCTTTTTTCCTTTTTGAACACAAAAATGAATGATCTCGAAGATGGCCAAAATAAACACCTTTGTAGGGATAATTATGACAGTGAGGATATCACGTCTGAGTGATTTGGCTTTCCATACACCTTATATGAGGGCAAGATGATCTGAAATAAAAATAAGTCCAAAGTTGCAAAGCATATTAAAGATACCCTTATCTCGGAGCCTAGTAGTCCCATGAACATTTCCATTCCCTCTAATTCCCTAACCACAAGTGCTTCAGTACCTTTTGATATACCAATCATGCACACTAAAGATTCCAAACCCCAAAAAAGGGTAAGGAACTTTTCTTGCAAATTGTGTGTAGATCGCTTAAAGGATATTGGAGCTTTATGTGACATCCTTATTGATTTCAAATTTCGCCTGTCTGATCCTAGAACCTTTGTTTATCAAAAACTAGGAGATTTGGACAAAATGTTTTATTTAGAGGATATGGAGTCCAGTATTGGGTTCCTACTTTCTGAATGACACATCACTGTACTACGGGAGTACAATATATGCACACAAGGCATTTGATAAAAGTCCTGTTTGAGAATTAGGAATGCTAAAATGACATATGCTTATTCTCATAAATTTTCATTTAAAATCTTAACTTGTTTCATATAAATGAGTTGTATGAAATTTTATAGATCTTATTTACAATTTTATACATGGCTGGTGAAAATGAAAGTTCTATTAAAATTCTATGAAAATTCATAGGATTTTATTGTATCTTCCCAGTTCTCTTATTAATTGATAGTCTTTGCATCATCTTGTTCATATGTGTAGCCAAATCCTTCCCACATTTTGTTAGCTGAGCAACAACTTCCCTAAGCTTTTTTCCTTTGTACATACAAAGATTGATGAATGTCCATAAACAACTCTACACATTTGTTACACACCCATATTTTATTTTTATCGCAGTGGTGAAATGACTAGGAATCTTGCAAACAACCCATATCAAGATATAAGTTTAGAGAAAGCAAACACAACCAAAGCCTTATTAGTTAATCAATGGCGGTGGAGAAAAGCTTATAGTGATGGTGCAAGCAGGCCGTGATTCAGATATACTGGTTCAATGTCAATAGCAACTCGATAGAGCTAGCATGGTGATGGTTGAAACAGATGAAGAGTTGATGGTTGTTGTTTTTGCATGTTGCTTGGAAAATTTGTATTTTGTAAGATGATAAAAAAGAAGAAGTTAGGCCATTATAAATTTAGATTATCAATAATAGAATCACATTAATATTGTATTGTTGGAGCTCTTTAATTTTTCTAATAATTCCAACTAATATGCAAAATCATCTACAAACTACAGTAATTATATTATTATTAAAATTGATTTGATGTTTTATTACACCTGATGAGGGATAAAAGTGACTCTTAAGTTACAACTGGACCCTCCTTCACTCAAGGCCCATTAAGTGGTTCCCAGAGACCATAGAAAGGAGAACGAAGCCCAATGGCCAAGCTCTCAAGTGTCTTAAGTCCAAAGGCTTTCTGATAAGTTGATACTCCTTTATTGTCGAATGACTTGTTGAGCGAGCAATGGCCTCGCCAAGGACGAGTCCTGTCATCTGCCAAGAGGACAAGTCCTTTGGTAGTCCACACCTTGTTCTGACACTCCCCTCACTGAATACCTCTGAGGATAGGACAAATGACGTGCGCCTGTCATCATTGCACCAACTCTCACCAACTAGCATGACCGAAGGACAGGGGATTTTTCTTCTCAGGAAGAGGTGTCAGACCTACCTAACCCGAAACCATACAAAAGGGAAAGAAAAGCTTAAGTCCAGATAATTGGAATTCTACACTCTCTCACCTCATTTCTCTCACTAGAAACACTCTGAATTTGACACTGACTTGATCGTCGGAGGGTCTTGGCCAGCCTAAAAGCCTAGCGCCTCTTTAATCCACTTTCTCTCATTTGCAGGTGTTATACTTCAAGTCCAATAGAGAAGATCTAACCAATCCCCTTTCATATTGGTTTAGTCTGATCAACACCCACATAAAAAAATAATATGGGTTAATTATATGTTTTTAGTGGAAATAAACCTTTTTTTAAATAAAAAAGCAGTATGGTAAATATGGTGTGAAAACATGAATTTAAAAAAAATATATATTTTTATATCTATATTAATATAATAATCTAAACGTTTCTAATTATTAATTTGAAAAGATTAGTCATACTTGGTTTTTATTTTTTAGTTTTTAAGTTACTATTGTCCTAAACTTTACTAAAATGTAAACATTAATATTTATAAGATTATTATTAGGTGCTAAAAGTTTATATGATTTGATTGGAGTTTAAATTTCTATTGCTAAAAAATAAAAAATTATAAAATGTAATAACTAATTTGAAAATTAATTTTTTTTTTTCAATTATAGAACATTACTTTCCCCTTAAAAGAAAATACCAAATACTAATAAAAAAAAGTATCAATTTTTTTTTATATAAAAACAAATATCAAAAATATTATAAATTCATAGAGATTACACGAATATAAGAATTAAATATTTTATTATTTTAAATATAATTATATAAAAATGTTTCAAAAATTTATAATTTTGCTAAAATAAATTATTGTTAACTGCTTGGAAGGCACGTGGTTAAAAAACTCTCTCTCTCTCTATATATTTATTCAATATATAATTTTACATTACTTAATTACAAACTTATTAAGTGACTAATATAATAATGAACTCTCCAACCTTAATAGCTAGTTTTTAAAATTGGTTCTCTTAAATATATGTTAAAAAGTTAATATGGTATCAGAATTTAATTGATTATTGTATAATCTCATGCTCTATCATAATATGGACTGAGATATCAATTCCTTACTTGTAAAGGGTTTCTTTCGATTTCTTACCTGTGGAGATTTCTTATTTTGCTTATAGAGGATTTCTTTCAATTTCTTGTCAATGAGGGGTTTCTTTCAAATTTCTTACATTTGAGGGTTTATTTCAATTGTCTTACTTGTGGAGAGTTTCTTATCTTGCCCTTGGAGAGTTCTTTTAAAACAATTTAATTCGTATTATAAATTGTAAGTGTCAACTGAACTTAATAAAAAATTATTTTTGTCTAGTTGCCATTTGAGATAAGCTATTAAATATATAATCCCACATTGATTAATTACAAATCTATCAAGGAATTAATATAGAAATGGACTCCCTAACCTTAATAGCTAGCTTTTAAAATTAATTTGTTCTCCCAAATCTATATTAAAAAATTTAATAATAGTATAGAGAGAGAAAGCAATTCTAATTTGATTTCTATAAAGTTTAATAAAATAAAAAATTTGATTCATAATTTTATTTAATTGTTATGCTATTTCTTTGCAAAATTACCCTTAATTTCATATGTGGCAATTTCATAGTGAAAAAAATATTCTCTTTTGTTTTTTATAAGAACTCAAATCTCAATCCATGAATCTCTTCGAGAAAGAAAAATAAGAGGATCATACAAATAAATAAATACTAAATAAATAAATTAAAAGGAAGCATCAAAAATATAAAAGTTGATTTGTTATATATGTGTGTGTAAACACGATAAATATTAATTACAACCAATAAATCAACCTGAATTAGACTATTGATTTCATATGGCAAAAAAAAGTTAATTGATAAGTTACCGTGTGAGACCCACAATACTCTCTCTCTCAACAACTCTTTATTCTCTTCTCTTTCTACAGTTCTCTGTTTTCAAATATAGGGTGTTCTTTAGGGGCTCATTCCATTGGCTTCGGCCACTAGAGGGATACCCTAAAATTATCCCTTTTCGCTGCAAATAATCGTGGGCTCCTACCCTTTATGTGGCTTTTGATACCTCTAGGCATTAGACTATTGGGTTTTAATAAACTATGTTTATTTTGAATATGTGGTGGTGACCTTGCTACCTTTGAGTATAGCTTAGTCTAGCCTCCTTACTGGTTGCATGTTGTAAAGGCTTTGGCTATGGATGCATGGAGGTGGGAAAGGGAAGAAATGTCTAACGCTAGGTTTAGTTTCTCAATGGGAGCAAAAATGGCTTTCTTTTTACTTTTTGGTTGAGGGCTAAACCCTCTAGCTGTGGATCAGATTTCTTATGGCCCCTGGCCTTTTAGATAGAAGGAGCCCCATTCCAATTGAAAAGAAGACAATATAGAGAAGTTTTTCAATGTTGTATATTTTTCATATATTACTTTGATATACAAGCAGAGATTTATATTACACAGACGTACTAATAATAGAAACTAATGCCTAAACTAATGCCTAAAAAACTGCAACAGATCACTATAAATCAGGAAGATATCGAGCTCATCTAAAACTAAGAATATTTATAGAATATACCAAATAATGTCAACACTCCCCCTCAAGTTGGCACATAGATGTCATGTATACCCAACTTGTCAATCCATCGTACAAAATCATGTATTGACACTGCTTTAGTTAGGATGTTTGCTATTTGATCTTCAGATCGTATATGAGGCAACTCTAGAATCTTGCTTTCTAATTTCTCTTTGATAAAGAATCTGTCAACTTCAACATGCTTAGTCCTATCATGCTGGACAGGATTGTGAGCAATATCTCGAGCAGCCTTATTGTCACAATACAACTTTATTGGTTGTTGTTGTGAATATCCCAAATCTTGCAGTAACAATCGTAACCATAAAGCTTCACATAGTCCAAGTGCAATTCCTCTATATTCAGATTCTGCACTTGACCGAGAAACCACACTTTGTTTCTTGCTTCTCCAGGTAACAAGATTGCCTTCTACAAATCTGAAGTATCCCGATGTTGATCTCCTATCCACCAATGCTCCTGCCTAGTCAGCATCTGTATACACCACAATATCTCCTATACTTTGATTATTCTTAAACAGAATTCCTCTGCCAGGAGCAGACTTTAAGTACTTCAATATTCTTATAACAGCCTCCATATGTTTCTCTCCAGGATTATACATGAACTGGCTAACAATACTCAAAGCGTATGCTAGATCAGGTCTTGTATGTGCCAAGTACATTAGTCTTCCAACAAGTCGCCGATATCTACCTTTGTTAATAGGAGTCTGACCTTCTTCTATACTCAGCTTCAAACCTTCTTCAACTGGTGTATCAACAGGTTGACAACCAGACATTCCTGTTTCTTTTAATAAATCAAGAATGTATTTTCTTTGAGACAAGAAAATTCCCTCTTTTGATCTAGAGACTTCTATAACGAGAAAATATTTCAAATACCCCAAATCCTTCATTTCGAACTTTGTTGACAAATATTCCCTCAAGGCTTTTATTTCTTCAGGATCATTTCCCGTCACAACCATGTCGTCTACATAAACAATGAGAGCTGTAACCTTGCTCTTTACCCTTTTTAGGAATAATGTATGATCAGAGTTACTTTGATGATACCTAAACGCAATCATGGACTTCGTGAATCTTCTGAACCACGCTCTCGGAGACTGCTTTAACCCATATAATGCCTTTCTAAGTTTACACACTTTTCCAGACATACTTTCAGATATCACACATCCTGGTGGAAGTTCCATGTAAATCTCCTCAGATAATTCACCATGCAGGAATGCATTTTTAACGTCAAATTGATGCAACGGCCAATCCAAGTTTGCTACTAGTGATAATAAAACTCGTACCGTATTGATTTTAGCTACGGGAGCAAATGTCTCTGTATAATCTATTCCATAAGTTTGAGTATATCCCTTGGCCACCAAGCACGCCTTGAAACGCTCAACTGATCCATCTGCTCGATATTTGATAGTAAACACCCAGCGACATCCAACTGGTATCTTCCCTGGTGGACAATCGACAAGTTCCCACGTTCCATTCTTCTTAAGAGACGCTATTTCTTCATTTATTGCAGCTTTCCATCTTGGATCAGCTACAGCTTCCTGTTCATTGTTAGGAATAACTACAGAAGATAATTGATTCATGAATGATTTATTTGATTCAGACAAATTGTGATCAGAAACATAATTGTTCATAGGATATTTAACTTTGCTTGAGAGTTCGGGTTCATAAGTAGGTTTAGGTATACCTCTATTGGCACGGTTAGGTAATTTTTTTTTTGAACAAGTTCAATTTATGGAGTAGAGACATCTTGAAGAGACGATTGGTGTGGTACAATTGTAAGCTCAGAACTGCTAGCCATTTCTTCATTAATATCTGACATAATTCCAGGTTCAGTCACATCTTCAAACTCCAATTCTGCAGTTCCAGGATGAGTGGGATCCATAGCGGCATGATCAGTGATCTCAAGCTGCAATTCTGGAGATTCTTGATCCAAATCACTTTCTGGAGGATCTTTAGATTCAGACAATTCATTACTTCCTTCATAAACATTCCTGCGAACCTCCTGAACTTCGAGATCCAATGTCATAATATCCTCCTGACTCTCCCCCTGAAGTTCAACCGCAGAGAAATACATTTTCTCTTCATGAAAAACAACATCTATTGTAACAAACATCTACTTGGTAGGAGGATGATAGCATTTGTATCCCTTCTGATTGACAGCATAGCCAAGGAAGACACACTTCAAAGCTCGTGGAGCCAATTTATGGCACTGTGGTTTATGAATATGCATAAAAATAACACACCCAAACACTTTTGGAGGAAGACTGGAAACTGAAGGACATGTCACAGTTGTGCACAAAGTGTGGAGTGGCGTGTTAAATTCAAGCACCCTTGAAGGAGTCCTGTTAATTAAATAGATAGCTGCACACAAAGCCTCACCCCAGTAAGAAAATGGCAGATGAGCTTGTATTAATAGAGCACGAACCACTTCCAATAGGTGTCGATTTTTCCGCTTAGCTACACCATTCTGTTGAGGGGTATCAACACATGTAGTCTGGTGAATGATGCCTTGAGTATCCAAATAATTATGCATATCAAAATTTTTATACTCGCCACCATTATCACTACGAAGAACCTAAACTTGTACATTATATTGAGTCCGGATGATTCTGCAAAATTTCTGAAACAACATGTTTACTTCATTCTTAGATTTCATTAGCCATAACCATGTCATTCGAGAGCAATCATCAATGAATGTAACAAACCAATGGGATCCCCCTAATGTGGGAATTTTTTACGGCCCCCATACATCCGAATGAACAATCATAAATGGAGATAAACTTTTATTGAATACTGGTGAAAAAGAGGTTCTATGACTTTTTGCTAATTCACAAACATCACAATGAAAAATAGAAATATCCACTTCTTCAAATAAACTAGGAAATGGCCTTTTTAAATATCCAAACGAAGCATGTCCCAAACGTTGATGTTGCAACCATATTTCTGCCTGTCTTCGAACTGCATTACTACCCTTCACTGCTAGAGCTTGCCTCAACTTATCTGGAGGTGTTATCTTCAAATCCAGATAATACAAATTCCCTTGCTTAGTACCACAACCAATCGTCTGTTTCGTTTGAATGTCCTTAAAAAGACAAAAGTTAGGCCAGAAAATTACAATGCAAGATAAGGCCTCTGTAATTTGAGACACAGATAAAAGGTTATATCCCAAGGAAGGAACAACAAGTACAGATTCTAAGTTTAGAGTTTTAGTAATTTTCAAAGATCCTTCACCAACAATAGGTACTTTTTCTCCATTAGCTGTGGAAACAAATCTTTCCAAAGAGGGATTGGTTTTAACAATTTGTTTAGAATAAAATATCATATGATTGGTTGCACCAGAATCAATTATCGATGTGTTATTACCAACAGGAGCAGAAGCATAAAGAGATTTACCACAATTACCTGCAGTAGCTACCATCGCTGAATGTATCTCACCATGTTCATCTTTTGGTTTCATCTCAACGGCAACAGTTGCAGCTTGTGATTTCTTTGAATTCTTCTTGGGAGCTTTGCTAGGATCCCACCAGGGTGGATAACCCACAATTTCATAGCACTTCTCTCTTGTATGTCCAGTTTCATTGCAATGGCTGCATTTATACATGGATTTGCCATAATTTTTGTTACCTCTTGATTTGTTTTTTACAAACATTGCGGCAGTCTCTAGAGATTCTGATTCTCCCTTAAATGTACTACGACAAGTTGCTTCACGTTGAATCAAGGCATAACACTCCTCTAGAGTTGGAGTTGAATCCTTCCGTAACGTATCTCCACGGACCTGTTCAAAACACTCATCAAGTCCGGCCAGAAAAATATGCACCCTCAATCTCTCAACAGATTTCTTGTATGCTTCAACATCATCGGGATCCTTCATGACAACTTTGTCGCGGTGGTCTAGTTCTTGGAAGATCTCAATGAGCTCTCCATAATAATCTAACACAGACCTTCCATTTTGTTTGGCAGTAAAAGCTTTCTGATTTAATGTAAAAGTTTGTAGTTCATCACTCCCATCATAGAAAGCTTTTTCCAATGCTGTCCAGATTGCATAAGCTGTAGGCAATCGAACGTAACGTTTCATGATTTCAGGCTTCATAGACATCAACAACCACCTCTTAACCTTTTGATTCTCCGCATACCACTTTTCATATCCTTCTTCTGATTCTGCAGGTGGCTTTGGTTTGCCACAGATATAGGAAAGTTTTTCCCTTTCTGCAATATGCATCTCTATTAATTGAGACCATACATCATAGTTTGATTCAGTTAGAGTGATTCCTGCATTGAACATTCCTTTAGATTGAACAATAACAGGAGGTTGATTGTTCTTTGAGATTTTAGATTTATGCTCCATCGTTTCACAATAACAATTTCAAGAATACGATTAAGAGCCAAACTAGGCTCTGATACCAAGTTGAAAAGAAGACAATATAGAGAAGTTTTTCAAAGTTGTATATTTTTCATTTATTACTTTGATATACAAGCAGAGATTTATATTACATAGACGTACTAATAATGGAAACTAATGCCTAAAAAACTGTAACAGATCACTATAAATCAGGAAGATATCGAGCTCATCTAAAACTAAGAATATTTATAGAATATACCAAATAATGTCAACAATTCCTACTATGGCAACATTGCTTTGGTTTCTTTTAGGCAGCGGAGGGCAAGAGTTAGAGCAAGGTACATATTTGTTGGGGTTTGTTCAGCTGTAGCAATCCTGGGCTTGTTGGTGGTTCCGTTCCCTCTTTTGGTTTGTGAAGCGATAGACATGGAGCTGATGACGAATAGTGAAAGAGAGGAGGGCTACTGCTTAGAGTTTCTGTGCATGATTTATTTTATGTCCAATCTTTTGGATGAGTAAACCACATATGCGTCATCTATATTAATTCTTTTGGGCTTTAATCCCATGGATCCAAAACCTATTGTGGGATGTGTGTGTTTGGACCTCATGTCCTTGGTTGTTGTAATTAGCTAGGCTACCCCCCAATTAACATGAATTGTAATTGTAATATATATATCATAAATTATCTACAATTACAATCAATGTTTTACTGTTTTACTAGGTTAATACCCGTGTGTTGCATGAAATTTTATAATCTATTTATTTTTAATTTTCTAAAATAAATTTATATTTTTAATTATTTAATTGTAATGTATAGAAAAAATAATAGTGATATTATAAAAAATATTTATAAAAAAATAGTAATTAAGGAACACTGTATTATATGTAGCTAATAATAATTTTAAACTTTTATATAATTTTTACTTGTTATATTTTATAATTTTTACTTGTTATATTCTCAATTTTTTTATAATTTATAAGAAAATAATAATTTATTTTAAATTATTTTGATATTCTTATAAATAAATTTTAATTTCATGTTGTATTTTTTAATTAAAATAATTTAAATTATGATAATATATTGATTTTAGGTGATTATAGAATATATTACAAAACCATCAAATTAAAATTTATATGAATTTGCATTAAATAAGACTAACTATAAAATATTTATAGTAAGTGGTAGATGGACGTATCTTATTTTATTTGTTAAAATTTTTTTAAAAAAAATATAATTTTTTATTATCATAAAACATATATATATATATATATATATATATATATATATATATATATATATATATATATATATATATATATATATATATATATATATATATATATATATATATATATATATATATATATATATAAGAATGGCAATGAGATAAATTACTATGATAGTTTTTTTAAGTAATTTTTTATTCACTATCTTTTACTATAGTAAATAATTAAAATACTGACTATCCAATATTATATTATTAAAGAGATATAAGATTTTTTTTATACAAAACATACATGATTTATTCATCTTAAAAATTTCATTTGAATGACTGAAATAAATTAAAAAATATATGCTAATTGAAATAGTAAAATCATGAATAATTTAATAGTTAACTAATTGGTATTTGACATGTTAATTATATGTACCATAAATATATCTTTTTTTTTTCATCAAATTTGTAAACAAATAAACTAAAAAATAATTATCTCAAATAATTGCCAATTAAGTTCAGCTGAAGGCCGGATATAATCAAAGTTTTCTTAGATAGCCACCGACCTATAATTATCCTTAAACTTCCATGCTTGATGGAATTAAGACATTTAAATTTTATTAAAATAGTTTTATTAGCACATGAAGTATTATAAATAGTATTATAAGATAAAAAATTATAAGATATAAAAATATAATATATAGATATAAGATATAAGATATAAGATAAGATATAATATTTAAGTTAAGATAAGAGCATGATATATTTATACTATTTTATCTATTTCTTTTGTTATAATTTATTTTATTATAATAAATTATAGTTGTTTATTATAATTTATTATAATTCTATATTATTTTATATTAAAAGCTTTTTATTGCATATCAAATCAGAGGGAGAGACAGAGAAATAATGATAATATTATAATAAATTCTTAAATAAGCTGCTATATCCATTTTTTATTGTTTATTTGTAACCTTATAAAGCAAATATAGTGTTCACTATAGTTTACACAAAATATTTTGAAAAAACTGGCTGGTTATAAAATAGTAGCTTTAAATATATTGATTTAATATTTCATGTATTAATTCAATTTATAATGATTATAATTATACTCATTTTAGTTTTAATATTAATTTATTATAATAAAAGCTAATTATTAGTAATTATTAGTATCATTAATTGATTCATTCTTACCATGTGGACCAATAGAATGTAAACTTAAAATTATAATAGCCAATAAAATTTCATTTAGGTTACAAATAATATTAAAACAATTAAATGTTTCCAAGTAGTTAATAACTTAAATATTTATATAATAATTAATAAGTTACTAAAAAAAATTTATATGTTGCCTTAAATTTATACTCAATTTATAATAATTATAATTATAGTCATTTCAATTTTAATATTAATTTATCATAACAAAGGCTAATTATTAATAAATATGGACTAATAGAATGTAAACACATGGAATATGAATTAATATAATGTAAATACATGATAAATATATGTCACGTGACAAATCATAAGATATTCTAAGCCTCATTTAATATATATTATATTAGTACATGTTTAATTAAAGAAAATCACCGCCAAAATTATTCAAAGCTAAACGCATCGTTTTGAAGTGAAACGCAGCATTGAATCTCCTTTCGTTTTCCGTTTTTGTGCTGTATGACTCTGTCTCAGTGAAGCAGCAATGGACTCCTATACTGTTCTACTCGAAAAAACTCGGGTCCCGCAACCCTCCCTCCAAAAATTCGCGGTGATTTCAATCTTCTCGAAGCTCCGGTCCGCCCCGGCTTTCCTCGACCCGGATTCCGATCCCGGAAGAGACGCCATTACTCAGTGTCTTCGATCATCTTCTCCCGCCGTCGTTGACCAAACGGTTCGCGAGCTCTGCCGCCTCGTTTCAGACTCTAAATTGGACCTCTCTCGTGGGTTTCTAGAGCTCCAGTCCGCACTTGAAGGTGCAGATTCGAAATTCGTTGGTTTATTTGTTAGAGGACTTGTATTTCTCACTCGGATCGGGTTTGAAAGGAACCATGGTTCATGGCGGTTTGGGTCACCCGAGAATCACCCGTTTGTTAAGGTTAGTATGTGATTTCGATATGGAAGTACATTAGGTGAATTTTTTAAGACTTTGAGCGCTGATGCTATGAAGGTTTTTGAATTTGCAGATTTTATTGTGTAGAACTGAGGTCCAGTCGCAATTGGTACAGGAAGTTTTGCTGTTTATGGCACAGAATAGGCGGTTGGGAATGGTGGAAATTTGTGAATTCTTGAGACCCTTTTTGAAATTTGCAGTTCTACGGATACCCTTTTCGGATTCTTCATCATCTTTGTTTGCAAGGCAGTTAATATCATCAATAGCATCAGTTTGTTGTTCTTTTCCTGATGAGGCAATTCCAGTTCTTAAGCTACTGATGAGTTGCCTCAAGTGTTTACCACACAAGGACTCAGATGTTAGTATACTTGTTTACAGATTATTTCATTTTTTTTTTCTTTTTTGCTGTGATTGATGGTTTCTGTGGAATCTTGTAGTTTCTAACATTTCTTGATAAAATGCAGGAACTTAGGGATTCTTATTATTTTTTGGAATGCATTGTTGATTCATATAAAGTGGTTCTGAGACACTTGGTTCGAATTGGATTGGTATGTTTTTATAGCTTTACTCTGGGAACCTTTAGTGGAATCTCTTGTTTCCTTTGTGTTATACCTTACATCTAATGACAGATCATCATCATTAATTTAACTTGTCTGGACTTTTTGTTTGTTCTTATGTCAACAGCTGGTTGCTGAGACTCAATTGTTAGGGGTGGAATTGACAGAGACTATTTTTTCTCTGTTAATATGTCTTCATGAGTGTTCTGGTGGTATCGAGCCAATTGTTGAACTAGCGAAGGGGTTATTTGTCATTCAAAAAGATCTTAACTTGGGCTATATACCTGAATTATCATCAACAATGCTATCCTTATTTGTTATCCTTATTCAATCTGAGCTTGAACACGAACAACTCTCTCTGTTGAAATTCCTCATCTTCCTTGTAAAGTGGAAAAGTAAAAATGGTATGTTTATTCATTCTCATCTAGCTCATATGCAATAAACATTTGCCATGTTATAACAAACACACTGTTAAACATCATCTCCTTTTGCTGAGTTATGTTGTTAATTGGATGCCAATATCTTGATCATATTCGGTTGTACAGTCCTTATATATGATTTGTAAGCATATATACACCCTTTTATTTTCCAGTTTTTAAAATCTCAAGCAAGATCTGCCTTTCTCTTCATTACTGCTTTGCTCGTACCTCCTATTACTTAAGTGTTCTATTCTTCTGCTTTATTTCGTGCTTTGCGTTTGTAATATCGATTTTGATTTTACAAGTATTTATTTTGTTTAAAAAATGAATGAACTGACCTCGTTTGCTTAATTCTTTTTTATCTTCTTGCCTGTATGTATGCATGTTTTGTTCATGTACTGCTATCTTTTTCAGATTGTATACTAATTTATTTATTTCACAGAATATGCATTTGATAAAACCACACGTGATTTGAGTGAAGAACTCTTATTCATATTTCCGGTCATCAGCCTCATGTCATCAACTTCTAGATCTGTTAAAGGAGCAGCTGTTGATTTACTTGTCATGTTAGAAAAGTTTCTAGTACAATTGTTCAGATCACCAAAGATTGAACTAGTTGGAGAAGAGATATTTCCATCTATCAGCACACCTGGGTCTATAATTTATAGACTTTTGCAGCATCTATGGTTTCAGGTTTATTATTATTGTGTTGCTGGTGTTATTTGTCAAGAGTTTAAGTTTATTATTTTGATTCTTATAGATATCAACTCTAATATGAAGTGACCTTCTTTGGCTTATATCGTTGTATTTAATAGTAGAATGGCACTATAGGATTTGTGTACCAATTCCATTTAGTTGATATTAAGAATTATTTGAGTTTGGTTAATGAAGTTGCAAGTTTTTTCTTTATTATTCAACTAAAAAGAAATAAAAAAATTGGAGAAGAGGAAAAATAATTGCAACTTCTGCTAATATATGATGATTGAAGTTTGTGTGTTTTGTTTTGTAGGACCAATTTTCACAGTCAACTTCCTTCTTTGTAAATTTTTCTTCTAATAATAAAATTGACGTTGAAGGAATGCATGATCTTGCAAGATCTTGGGCTTCTGAAATAAGAGAACGCTCTTTAGGTATCATTAACAAACGAAAATCCTCCCTGCCCATCTCTCGGTCTGAAGAAACCTTTTTAAGGGGTAATGAGCTCACAAATTATCTTGATTGATTGATTTATTTTTAATGTAATCAAAACTAAAATTTCTTAAAATTATATTCACATTATCCCAAACATTTATGTTGCAGAAATGCCTCCCTTGCTCAGTGCAATTTCTGGTATTTTGGTGATGCATCGGTCACTTGGAAACATTGCGATAGATTTATTGGCTACCATTGGTGTTATGGATCCTAAGCAGGGAGTTCCATTGTTGCTAGCCATTCTATTTTACTGTAACATTTTCACTAGAAACGATACTAATTACCAGGATATGTTGGTAAGACTATTTTTCCTGGTCTTAAGTCTATTGCAATTGATGCAAGAGTCTAACAAACTTTTCCTTCTGCTTTTTTCTTATCTATTTTTTCCTATATATATATATATATATATATATATATATATATATATATATATATATATATATATATATATATATATTTTTTTTTTTTTGTTTCAGCCAAAACTTTTGGCAATGCTTCCATCACTGGCTTCAAATTTTGTGATGATACCGCTCATAATTCAGACAATTCTTCCAATGCTTCAGAAGGATGGACAGCCGTGTGTACTCTCTATAATTCTTGATGTCTGGCTTTATTTTCAGTTTTCTTCATTCCATATTGCAATTTATTTTGGAGCATTTTGATGGGTTATCATTATGGCATTTTGGAGCATTTTATTTATTTGAAATTGCAATAGCGTGATAACTAATGCGTATTATTTTTTCTTTTGTAACTTCTTATTTTCCCTTATTTTGTTGTTTAATTGTAATTCTTCTTGTATCAGAGTTTTGTATGCCACAGGTGCTCGTTTACTTTGTCAGACCTGGGCAATTAATGACCGTGCCTTTGGTAGTCTCCAGGTATCATTCTCTTTGGCTTATTAGCATTACGATAACTGGTTCCCTTTTTTATTTACTTTTTAAGAAATTGGTTGCAAAACCCTTGGAAAATATTTGAAAATCAATGTTCTGATTTAGGGTTGCAGTGCCAATAAATTTTAAACGTACCAACCAAATGTGATAGCTGCACATCATTTTATGAACAGTTCCAGTTGTGGAAAATTAGAGAGTTTAGTTTTATTTAATCAATAATCCCAACACCATTGAAAATTTTAGACCTGGGTGGCATTTTGCAAAAAGCATGAATTGACCACCACACCTAGCTCTTTGCAGAGCATACTTGGCTCAAATTAAACCTGCATATGGACCTTTGGTACTTAACAATTTATTTGAATATATTTTTTAAATAAGCAGTTTTCTCTAATTCTTTTTAAGGAATTGAGAATGTTCCATATAATGCAAATGGTATTGATCTGTGTTAAATCAAGCTTGATTTGGTGTTTTTCTTGATCCTCTTTTCTTTCTATGAGGAAGTTTTGAATTTGGATCCAACTGAACATCTTGAATGACATGACAGCATGAGTGATGCAATTAAAAGGAAGTTTGACTTAAAACTTGCTTTTTCCTCCTTGCTTGAACTGAAAAATAAAGGTCAAATTTGGTCACGTGGTGGAGGCTTATTAGGAGATTGAGGCTGAACTAGGAAAAGCATGATGCTTGAAAAAATTATTTTTATTTGATTTCTTGAAAAATATATGCAGCCATTAGGCTTCACAAGAAGATACTATCCCTTGCTAAACTAGTTTTCCTCTTTCCTGAGCTTTACCTCCCTCCCCTTCTCATTTCCCGAGTTCTTATTGCTATATTGCCTTGTTTTTATACTAATTTCGTTATTGGCGTTTAGGCAGTGTTACTTCCAAAGGGGTTCACCGAATTCAAGGCTGAGAGAAACATCTGCATAAGTCTGGCAACTTCCATTCGAGATGTTTGCAGAAAAAATCCTGATAGGGGTGTGGACCTTATCTTGTCTGTTTCGGTATGGATCAAATAATAGATATTTGGTTTGTGATGTCCTATGGATGCAGGTTTGAGGCAGCTTTCTTTTTTTTTTTTTTTTAAATTCTTAAATTTTTGTTACAGGCATGTATTGAGAGCCAGGATCCCATTATTCAAGCTCTTGGTTTACAAAGCCTTGCCCATCTTTGTGAAGCTGATGTAATTGGTAATCTTGATTGTGCTCTAAACTGAGAGTCCTTTTCATTTCCTGTTGATGTCTCAAATTCAGATTAAACTTGGAAAGTGGCCACTTTTTGCTTTTTCATAATATCTTTGGAAACTAGGTTTTTAAATACTGGGCGATACAGTAAGTATAAGAAGCTAAGGGGGGGCAATTCAATACTGAGCAATTCTTTATGGGTGATTCAAGAATCACTCTGAAACTAAGATTTGCTTATTTGATTTCTAAAGATTTTACTTTTTTGTAATAATTTCTTCATTTGACTATATTTCTTCATTATAAATTGCTAAACATGACAAGATGATTATAATATTTGGTTAAATTCTTCATTTGATATTGATCCATCCTGTTAAATTTGTCAAAGAATTCACGGGTCAGTAGTGGCAGCCGGTTCAGGTTGATCGGCCTGAATCTGTTACGAAATTTCCAGTTCAATTATTTAAAAACCTGCTGAAAATCTCCGCAGATTTTATAAAACAATATAATGGTTAATTTACATCTCTCTTCCACCAAATATTTCTTGGGAGGTCAATTGTGCTATGGAGTAATTATTTTGAACTTCTAATTCAATTGTCTGCTATGCAAGCCATGATTGTGTGTTTGGTTTTGAATGTCTAACATTTCATGTCCAATAGGGCATAGGCAGATTGGGGCTGGTGGGGTTGGGGTTGGGTGAGCTGAGGTCCTTCACACTTCCTGATGTGAACCTGAAGCTGTTTTCGTAGAAAGGCACTCCCGTGCCTCTTTATTAGCTTGAACTTAGCAGCTTTTAGTATTATGGATTGCATTTTTGCATTTCCTCTTTTAATGTTTGCAAGAAGGTTTATCATCTCTTCATATAGATTTTATAGTGCTATAGATTGCTATAAATATCCTTACTTCAACTTCACTGGTTCTTTAAAACGTGTTAATTTTTTTATGATGTTAATTGGGCAATTTTAGTGTTTTCAGTTATGTGCGTGTATATGGCTCATATGTAGTTTGAGAATGGAAATTCTGGCGTTGTTTATTTAAACTGGAAGTACCGCTGACATCAGAGGCGAGACTACTTTTATTTGTGTTGCGAAAATATTTCATTTCTTTTTCTTTAAAAAATTGCTTGTATCTTTCTATGTGCATAAGGGGTTTGTCTCATAAAATTATTTCAATTGTTTTTCATTAAGAAAGTGCATTTGCCTTTATATGCATGAGGGTATAAATTAGGCTTTTTCTATTTAAATTCTGATGTTATGAAATTATACTCAATTTTTATTTTTTTAATTTTTTCATATCTATCCAGATTTTTATACTGCCTGGGATGTCATTGCCAAGCATGTGCTAGACTACTTCTCGGACCCAGTTCTTGCACGAAGGTACATTACATAAATGTTAGTATCAGCCAATACTTAGATTGTGGCTTCAGTAATTCTGTTGGACATTATAGATTTTGTAACAAATCCTTGTCCAATTGCCCTTTTTGTAGCCTAGTCACTACATCCATTTCTTGGGGGAAAAAAAAAAAAAAAAGAATAATCCTTGGCCATTAGATGTTGAGCTATGATAATATATTATTTTTGACTTTCCTGGTTGGATAATGTGTTTCTTAGTCATCATGTTGCAAATCCTCGGCCATTAGATGTAGAGCTATGATAATATATTATATTTGACTTTCCTGGTTGGATATTAGTCATCATATTGCTTCTGCTAAAATATATTTCTTGTCCATCTGTGTGCTGAGGGTAGTTGAAGTTTCTACATATTTTCACCAGTTTTTGCTACTATTATATTTTCGAAGATAACTGCTGATTGATGTATTATGTGGTTTCTGCTCATGACAGCACATGCCTTCTTCTAAGATGGGGTGCAATGGATGCTGAAGCTTACCCAGAAGCTTCAAGGAATGTTCTACAAATTTTGTGGCATGTTGGTGCCAGTAGGCATGATAGTCATGTGGTACAATGGGCACAAGCTAGGGTCTCTGCATTTGAGGCCTTATCTGAATATGAGGTGAACTGTAAAATCATGGAGTATTCTATATTTTCGAACCCTTTTCTTGATTTTTATTACTTTTCCCATTTATAAATTTACTCCAAAAATGTCCAATTTCTCTGCATTTTTATTTTATTACATAGTTTTGCAAGAATTTCCTCTAAACAATATGATGTTTTACTAGGTCTCACTTATAGAAAAAGGAATTCCAGATTTCAAGAGAGAGAACACAGATTTGTTTTTCTCTGAGATAGATGTTGATGTACTCAAGGCCATGGAAGGATTTCAAGTCAAGATCATAACACATGAACACATGTAGAGGATTTTTTATATGTACTTTTGTGCTTTGCATGCTGAAATATATGGTATTGAACACTAATACTGAGGTTCCATTTGCTCCAGGAATAGGCGAAGACTGGTGAAGGAGAAAAAGGTCACTGGAAGCAAGATTGAGAAATTGTTGGATGTATTTCCCCAGGTTCTCTTCTCTTCAGGTATGATAAGATTCATGATACTTAAAAGGTACACTTTTTTCCATGTGAATCCCATCCCTCCTTTCCTTAAAAACGCTAACCCCCCGCCCCCAAATTGAAAAAAACCCCAAAAAAAGGGAAAAAACAAAGATCATCTATTGAAAGTTTCTTGAGAGGTTCATTGTTAACTCTTTACCTGCTTTGATGGAAGGAAAATGGGTAAGAAATTAAGTGGTAGAGCATGTTTTCCTCTACCTAAAAGAAAAGGAGAGAGAGTGGGGAGAGAGAGAGAGAGAGAGAGAGAGAGAGAAGCAGAAGAAAAATCAAATGAGGTATTAGGTTCTTTAGAGATGAAAAAATTTTTCTTGGTGAATGTTGGCATTTGGAGGCCAAGGGTGATAGTAGTCTTTATAGTGGTAACCTTTTAAATATTGCCTGCTGGGAGTCTTCTGATGTGATACCTGCATAGTTAATCAAATGAGCACCAAATGCAGGGGAAAAAAGGAATGCTGGGCAGCTGCCTGGTGCAGCCCTGTTATGCCTTTCCTTCACTCCTAGAGATGCAAGCAACCTAGGAATGTCAAGAGTAAGATAATCATATGTTGAAGTTCTTTTATTCAGAATTTATCATGTTTTTAAATCTGCATTACTTGCTGTCCAGGTAGCACTTGATGTCCATGCTGCATATGAGAATGCACTGGTGGAAATAGCTTCTTCTCTTCAGCTCTCAAGAAACATTTTTGTTGCTCTTCTTTCACTGCAATCTTGGAAAGCTTTCGTGAGACGTTGGATGAGGGCTAATATCTTATTGCTTGATGCAAAAGCAGCTTCTGTTGCATCAGATAAGACTTCTAAAGCTGCTAACAATATCCTGAAGGTGCACTACTGTTTTTGTTTACTTATATAATACTGCTTGTGTATTGTGGCTATCTGCTCAAACTCCTTTACTGATTTTGCCTTGCAGAGTATGGTGCGACTTGCTGAAGAATCTATCCCAAGATCTGCTGAAAATATTGTTCTGGCTGTTGGTGCACTCTGTGTGGTAATAAATATATCATAGTCTGACTGCAATTTAAAGCCTTCCATATGTGAGTCTGAGAGATATGAATAGTCTAAATATAATATATGCTAGGCTTGTTCGTGGACCTAGGTATCCACCCTGCATGGCCTATAAAGTTTGTCCCCATGCCTGACCCAGCCAAGGCTCAATAAAAAACTACACTCCTTTAGTTGAAACATAAATAAGGATTTTTAAAATTTTAATTCTTTTATTTATTCCTTTTTTATTGTGTTTTTGTTTGTAATTTTACCTGGAAATTGTTGGAAAAAATGGAATATATGAAATATAGTTTAAATGAATTTCAAGGAATATGAAATAAACTGTTTTGTTCATTAATAATATAAATTTTCAATGCATGATTTAGCAGTGACCAAACTATTTGGGTACAGAAATTTGTGTCATGACATTGCACTTGTAGTTAAAGAAGTTTTCCACCAAGGATAGGATTAACTTGTTCTATAAAATATGAACAGCTTTTTGAGTGTTTGACATATTGTCAAAAAGTAATAGATTTTTTTTTTTGGATGCTATGTACATAATGTAAAATATCATTAGCAATTGTCGGTGTGTTATGTGGCCGCTCCAAACATTGAGAATTCTGTTTTTTAAAATATATGAATTGTCAATCCAATGCCTAGTGACATAACTATAACTAAGAGTATGTTTAGAATAGTAAATATTATAAGTGCAGTATTTGAAGTAAGAGATGATAATATAAAAATCAAATTCAGCTTAAACATACATAGTTTATATTCTAGTGACAAAATCTTGAGCTTGTAATGAACTAATTTCTGTATTAAAGAGACAATAAATTTACCATCATTTGGGATTGAGAAATTTTAGTCAAAAATTAACTTAAATGAGGTTGAGAACTAAACAATGGGTATATTTTAAAAAGACTGAGAGAATATAGAGTATGGAAATGGTTAAGAGTTTATGGTATTTACAGAAATTTGAAATTATCGAGTTTCCAAAATTTTCCTTCAAACTAACTGTTATTTAGTTGTTACAGGGTGCAAATGATCATTTTGCCTATTTTATTAAATTTTTTAACCAAAAAGGTGACTTAAACAAAAGAGCCAAAGCAAATTACTTAAACAAAAGAACCAAAGCAAACAAAAACCCTTTACTAGTGGTATTTAAATGGTCATTGTTTCGACAATTAATATCCATTTACTGTCATTATGTGGAGCGAAAAGAGCATAAATTTTGGGGTGTGTGTGTGAATTCTAATTTAGATGACTTATGGGGCAGCCTGCGGCAGGCTGTGCTATGCCATCCTGCAGCTAAAATTACATGGCCCACGATGGCCTACTGCCATTGCCCATAGTGTGCTTGGCCATGCTACACCACATACTGTCTAGCTCTTTTTTCTACTGCCTTATCCTGTCAAAGATCTATTAAGTATCAACTTGTCATTTGCCAGTTCTGAATTGTTGTTTAGATCTTTATCTGAATAGCAGTGTGCTTGTAAAAGATACTAGATTTGTCTTTACTCAATTCAGTGTTTGTCTTTGCTGGCCATTTTCAGGTCTTGCCTCCATCAGCCCATACAATTAAATCAACCGCTTCAAAGTTTTTGTTGAATTGGTTGTTCCAGTATCAACATGAATATCGCCAATGGTCAGCCGCAATATCTCTTGGATTGATCTCAAGTTGCCTACATGTGACTGATCATAAGCAGAAATTTCAAAATATCACTGGACTTATTGAGGTATGTAGATATGTAGTTCACTACTGTTTTCATGTTCTTTTTTAATCCATGTGGAGAAAGTTTTGCAGTATCAGAGAATTTGCTTTGTATTTTTTTTATTGAGTGGGATTGGATAAGGGATCAACTTAATATGCTCTTCTATTTTATTTGTGCTTTTAGGTTTTGTGTGGCAGCAAAAGCATCCTTGTCAAAGGAGCTTGTGGGGTTGGCTTGGGCTTTTCATGCGAAGATCTTTTTACCAGGGTTGAACCTGCTGATAGCATTGAGTTGGACAGAGAACACTACAAGATACAAGAGATTGACTTACTCGGGAAGGTAGTTAGGACTTTACTTCTGATTACAGGTCAGTTCAGTCAAACTCCATATGATATTCTAGAAGGCTTGTCTGCATACTTCCCCCCAGGCATTGATGCTTTGGAAACTAATATGACTTCTGAGCTGTTTCTTGAGAAGTGTGATGACTTGGAAGAAGATATTTGGGGTATTGCTGGACTTGTCCTTGGCTTAGGGAGCTCTGTTGGTGCAATATACAGAGCTGGGGCACATGATACCGTACTTAAGATAAAAGACTTGATTGTATCATGGATTCCGCATGTAGACACTTTAGTAATTAATTCCGGTTTTTCTTCTGAAGGAGTAGTCAAAGTTTTATCTGTAGGATCTTGTCTTGCACTTCCGCCTGTTGTGGCTTTCTGCCAGAGAGTGGAATTGATGAATGATGATGAGTTGGATCATCTAGTGGATGGCTATATTGAGCTCATATCTGAGTTGGTATCTGTGAAAAAATCTGGCGCTTTCCATACGAGCTTATTGATGGCATCATGCATTGGAGTAGGAAGCCTTCTTGCTAGCATTTTGAATGAAGCTGTGCACCCTATTGAAGTTGAACGCATAAAAGGTTTATTGGAATTATTCAGAAAATGCTATTCTAATCCTAATCCTGCTCTTGTTCATTTGGGTGGGATGCTTGGAGTAGTTAACGCTATGGGAGCCAGTGCTGGAATTTTATTTCATGACCACCATTTCTCTTCTTCACTGAAGATGAGTTATGAACGAAAGGTATGATCATATCTTCTCTTGATATTTTGGAGGAGGGAGGGGGAGTTGGGGGGGGGGGGGGATGGTGTATGTATGGCTTTATGCATGTAACAGTTCTTCCATTTACTTCTCAGGAATCTTCTTATATATTGGGTCCTTTACTCTCAAGCCCTATTTGTGAACCACATGTGACAAGTTTGATTCAAGAGATATTTCTTGTTGCTCAAAATTCTGATGATCTTCAATTGAAACAAAATGCGGCTTGGGCAGTTTCATTCCTCCGGAATCTTTTATGGTCCAAGGAATTTCTAAATGTTGACAATATTGTGCAGACTAATGTTGCTGATTCAAAAACAGTTTCTCGCAGTTTTTCTGAGGACAGTTTAGTTATGAAGCTATCTTTGTGGCTGTTGCATCTGAATTATTCTGAGGTATGTCTCCTGCTACCAAATCTCTCTTTAACTGTCATAATCTGAAAAAGATATATAAGTTTGTGACCTGTGCTTTTCTATACTCTTCCACGCGCATGCACACACACGTAAACATACATTTAATTGTGTGCACATGTGCATGTCCTTGAACATGATGTTTGCACATGTAAAATTGATTCTTATCTCTTTGTTGCTGAGAACCATTATGTTCATCTGTTTCTCTCTGAGGCATTATTCTTGTACTGTTATATAGTCGGTGGGAAGCAAGCATAAAATCGCAGCGATCATTATTAGTTGGAAACTGTATTTTGCACATCTGATTTCTATATTTGTTATTCTTCTATAATATATTAATGGCTGCAAGGTAGAATGTTGATTGTTTTGGCTGCAAGATAAAATGTCGGTTGTTTAAGTAATATGTTCAATGAGGAGGACAAATTGTAAAAGTTGTGCTGCAATAAGCACATAATTAGAAATGATAGTACCAATAGTTTAATCATGTGCAATTTAGATAGACCAAGAAGGACAGGAAAGGGAAAGTTATAATGAGGTGATGTGTGACAAGATAATTGAAAATCAATGTGGCTTATGTTGGTGGGAAATGTTACGTATTGCCTATGATTTAAGGAAAAACTAGCTCTATATTTAGCTGGATGTCAAGGGCGAAAGATTTATGTGGCTAACTTCTCATAAAGTATTCAGTTGGAGAATTGTTGGAAAGAAAACTAAAATTTGAATTCTATGGCCCTTTAAAGTGTGGAGCAAAAAGAATTAGTCTCTTCCCCACAGGCCACAGCCACAAAGCTGGTTCATGTGGATAAACAAAGAACAATGCAAGTTGAGGGAAAAGGGAAGAGGGTTTCCCCTGTATATTCTGCAAGGATGTGGCAGTGTGTTGTAGATGCAGGGGGAAAGATAAAAGGGTTGATTTTCAAACAGTGGAAAGCATACAATTTGCTTTGGCATATTATCAGAAGAGGAAAAGAAAAAGATATACGTTATTCTACTGATGCACGCATGCCTTTTGATGTTTCTTATATAATTGGTGTGTCGTTGGGAATCTGTATGCGATATGATAGATCTATTACCTGTAAGTGCTAAATGGGGTTACTTTTGGGGCTACAGACATACTGAGGACATCTCTGTTGCATAACCAATGCATAAAGTGGGTTGTGGCAATTCCTTGCAGTTTGGCCTAGTGTCCTTGCTAGAAAAGGGCCCACAGAAAGAATACGATGATGATCTTGACTTGTTTCCAGTGAATACTAGAATTAAAACAGAAAATCACATACCACAACGTACTAATGGGCTCGGGTTGGCCTATACTATTTTCAATAGCTTACATTTGATCTAAAAAAAATAGTAAGGACCTCTCCGTTGCAATATTGTTGTGAATTGCATTTGCAGGTAGTAAATCATGTATATTTGTACACTTAGGTATGTGTGTGCACCTGTATATGCATAAATGTCTTCTAATATTTCTTTTATGGTAGGTTTGAATTTCTCAGATTGTTGAAATAACTGAACTGTCCTGATTTGTGTGTTAGTTCTCAAAATCTGCTTGTTTATGCATGTTGGTTTATAATGTGTGCATATGTGCATATCTGTGTGTTAGTAGGACGCAATGGAGAATGTGAGTGCTTCTGTAGTGGTGGAAGGAAATTTGACAACATCAACTTTTATGTTAGACATTTTGCATTCACACATTCCTGTGGAATGAGGGCATCATGTTCAATTCTATCCATGTGATATGTGACAGCATTTGGATGTAACTAGCTTGCCTAAGCTTTCTTAAGCACGAGGCTAGAATTCCTTGAGTCGGAGGTAGAATTTCACTGCATATTATCTTGTCCTCAGAAAGTTCTGTTTCAATGGTCTTTCAAGCTATTGACTCCTATATTGAAGGAGTGATTTTATGAAGTTTTCTTTATTAATCGTAGTGTGTGCTTTTGCTTCTCCTTGGTGTTATGTAACATGATTAGTTGGTATTCTGATATCATAAGAAGATGCAATCTATCTCTTTTTAGATATTTGTGCACTGGATACATTCTCTACCTTTTATCCAAGACAATAATAAAATAAGCTGATTAGTTGTGACACTCTGTTCCTCGTGATAATACTTATTTGATCAAAGTCATATTGGGTGTCTCATATGCTGTGAAATCTGTTGTTGAACAACTATAGATTTGTCTTTTCCATGATTGATTCATTTGCTTGCCAATCTAATCTCACGATCTCTGTTGAATATTTTTTTAAGGGAAATTTATTTCTCATGCATACAAAGGAAGAATAATATTTGAATACTCTGGTGATTGGTCTTTCTAATTCTTCTCAATTTTCCAAGTTCAGGCAGGTGCTATTACACATGTCGGCACAGTTGCAACTGTTTTGAAATGTCTTTCAAGAGCTCCCAGATTGCCAACCATGGATTGGGGATCGATCATCAGACGCTGCATGAGATATGAGGCTAAAGTTTCTGAGTTGTTACCACCAGATTCAGCTCCTAAGAAGGGAACCCTCAGAGAGGAATGCCTTCGGTTCTCAATTGCTCATGCAAATCAGTTTGATCTACTCTTGACTTTCCTTGATGAACTATCTGAGTTGTCTAGGTTTAGGACTCTAGAGCTGATTTTGCAGTCATGTCTGCTTATACATCTTGCTGAACTGACAAAAATATTCTCAGCTTCCAGACTAGAGAAATTATTTGATGATGTTGTTGAGTTCTTTTCTTCAGATACTTCACCCCAGATGTGTAACTCTGATCAGAAAACCTCATTGAGAAAATCATGCTGGAAGGGGCTCTCCCAGTGCCTAGATGAAGCTTCCCTCAGCTCTCTAGATTACATTCCAAATGTTGAGAAGTGCATGGAGGTGCTGTTTTCCTTGTTGCCTGCCTCAGAATCAGCTGTCTTCCTAGGAGCATGTATGCAAAACCCTATACAAGAGTGGCATTTGGCAGTTAAATGCTTAGCGAAAGCCCGAGGGGATTGGTTGTTGGATTTCCTGCAGGTAAAATGCTGCATCTATATTTATTTTCTTCATAGATTATTTCTTTTGTGAAGTATCTTGTTTCAGGCTGCTGTAGGAATATCAAGTTCACGTGATTATTGCAGATTCTGTTTCAAAATTCCTTTTAAGGACAAGATATTTGTTGTAGTTCTAAAAGATACAATCTTCTGTGATTGTAAAATTTTTAAAGAGCTTGAACTTTTTGTGGCTTTAAAGAAAACAAAAATTGGAATTTTTTTTTTCCCTTAAAATGATAGTCAGTCAGTCAATTGATTTGTAGATGCAGAGGTGAGAACTACTTTGGGATTAGGATTTAATTGAGTTGAATTTATGTTGTCATTTGAATTTCTGTTATGTTTGATGGCTAGTTTATACTCTTGACCCATGTGCCTCTCAGGTTCCATTGGTAAATCTAGTACAAGGACATGGGCAATTTAATGAGGTTCTAAAGAAGATTTTAGCAAAGGCCAAGCTAGTAAGGATTGGCTCCATCCCATTGAATGAGCTTGGAAGACTAAAAGCTTATATATTAAACTCTAAATTACATGGTTAGTTTCTCTACATGGTATAATGTCGTAGTTGGATAAATTTGAACAGTACTCATTCAAATATTGTTATTATTAGCATGTTTCTGCAATGCCAAATTGAATTGAGTTGCATTGTCATTCTTCTCTAATCTCATCCTTTTACTTCTACTCCTACCTCCCCACAAAAGCGTTCATATCTGAGAACTGCTTTCATGCTTATTTTACTTGACATGATTGTAGGTATGTGGAATGTGTTTGTTGAAGTTGTAGCAGCTTTGCAACGTGCAGAGGGAAGTGTCAAAAGACAGTGGCTTCTAGATGCTGTGGAAATCAGCTGCATGTCCAGTTATCCTTCCACGGTAGGCATGTGTGCACATTGGAAACATATGAGAGCATATTTCTAAAACAATTCACCATCTGCTCTTGCATGCTGGCGTGATGGCTTTGTTTGTTCATAGTATATTGTAACATTGATTTTGCAGTACAACATAGATAATTCCTCTTTATTATTGACTAATGAGACAGGGTCATTGCTTCCTCTGTTTGCTATGAGGCAAAATGTAAAATATTAGATGGGTAGAATGGTTACCTTTTTTTATCCCCAGCAAAAGAATAGAAGGAACAGTTTTCTTCTACTGCTTGCTTTGAATTGATTCATTTTAGTTAATGTCACTTTAACTCAATTAAGCCTTAACCCCAAACTAGTTAGGATCTGAATGGATTATATATGTAGTACTTTTTAAATATATCCAGATTAGGCTGTTGCTTGCATTGATATGATTCAAAGCCAAATCTTGATCTCTTTACTTGTTTTATTCAGTTTCTCTGAAAAACATGTCTCGAAAATTGCATTGGGGAAGAATAATCAAGGATAAAAATTGCTGCAAGTGATCCTGTTGCTCTGCTTTACAGTGATGTAATGAGCAACGGATATTGGAATTATTTTTTATTGAGCACAACTCTGTTTTATTTGTGCTGACGCTTAATTCTTTTATTTTCTCCTACAGGCACTACAATTTATTGGTCTGCTATCTGGTAGCTGCTGCAAGTATATGCCTCTTCTGACTCTGGACCAATCGACAGTATTGAGCAACCTGCCAATCACCCTTCACTCTCTTTTGACAGAACCCAATTGGGAACTTGTTGCAGAATCAATTGTCTCTCATCTTTGGGTATCGACAGAACGCATAAACCATTGGCTTAACCCCATGGTACTTGATGATAAACCTAGTATGCATCCTATTGATGAGAGTGAAAATGACATGGCTGCTTTTCTATTACGTGTGATGCATGAAGCCTGTTTATCACTGAAACAATTCTTGCCTTTGGAGAAGCAGCTTAGGCTTGCCAACATGGTGGTAAAATGAGGCATGTTTACTCGAGGCGAAAATAGGAAACCTGACAATCAGTTTTTTCTCTTTCTTCCTGAAAATCCGCAGCATAAATTAATAACCTCAATTGTAAACCTTTAGTGTTTTTGTATATTCACAGATTTTTGTAAATAATAAGTTTGTTCATGTCACCTGGCCTTGAGCAAATGTTCTGAACTTCTGGTTTGCTGGTAGGGGTGGGCAAAAACCAAACCGGACCGAATTTCTGAACCGAACTGAAATTACATGTTTGGTTCGGTTATTAGGTATTGGGTTTTTGGTTTGGTTTGAAATTTTAGATAATTTCCGTTTTTGGTTTGGTTTTAGAGGTTGAAAAAACAAATTGACCGAAATTATATATTTAAATATATTTTTAATACTTTTAATATTATTTTTATTTTATATATTATTTTATAAATAATTATTTTATATATTGTATATTTTATTACATTATTAATATATATATATATATTATATTATATATAAAAAATAAAAACCAAATTAAAAACTTGATTTCTAATTGAACCGAACCAAATTAAAATTTAAAATTCAGTTTAGGTGTTTATTTGGTTTGGTTTCAAAATTTTTAGAAATTTTAGTTTTTAGTTTTTCGGTTTTCAAACCGAACTGATGCCCGTTCTTATTTATTGGCCTTAAGCAATATCTATGGCTTGTCTAACATTTTAGGGCATGAAGTTTGGTCTTGATTCCAGCTCAGTTGAGACCCTTCTCCAATGGCAGGATTTGAGATTTATATTTATATGGGACTTAAGTCTTTTTAGTTAATAAATTTTTTTAAGATACAATTATATATATATATATATATATATATATATGGAAAGGGGGAGAAGCATATTTATATAAAAAACGCCAAGTTTTTTTTAATTGTATATGGTCATTTGTTAATTAAATAATATAATTATATAATTATATTTAATTTAAATAATAAATAATGAATTTAATTAGGATAAAGAAATAATAAAATAATTATTGTTTAAATATATAATAATTATATT
Organism: Reutealis trisperma; assembly: GCA_947687605.1. Taxonomy (NCBI): domain Eukaryota; kingdom Viridiplantae; phylum Streptophyta; class Magnoliopsida; order Malpighiales; family Euphorbiaceae; genus Reutealis; species Reutealis trisperma. The sequence continues at coordinate 1,253,949 of CANTUT010000032.1, forward strand.
TAATATTTAATTATAATTAATTTAAATAAGGAAAGATGAATTTAATTAGAATAAAAAAATAATTATTATTTAATATATAATTAATTATATTTAATATCTAATTATAATTAATTTAAATAAGAAAAGATGAATTCAATTAGAATAAGTAAATAATAAAATAATTATTATTTAATGTATAATTAATTATATTTAATTTAAATAAGAAAAATAATGAATTCAGTTAGCATAAGAAAAGAACAAAATAATTATTATTTAATATATAATTAATTATATTATAAATTAATTAATCATTCTTAAAAATTAATTAAATATGAAATCAAAATTATTAAAATTTTAATTTAATAATTATATATTACTATTATCATTTGTGACATCAAATTTAAAATATTTACAAGTATTTTTGTGAAATAACAATTAAACAGATATTTTTTTTAGCTTATGATGTAATATAATATCACATAATAAATCAATTGTATATAATTAATATTGATATTAAATTTATAAAAGCATGTTAGAAATATTCTTATTGATTTTCTAGAGAAATAGAAATGAAACTATAATGTGTTACCTCTCAAAAAAAAAAAAAAAAAAAAACTATACTGTGTCAAAGAGATCAAAATTTATCAACATTAATAAGAAATTAATTAATCATTCTTAAAAATTAATTAAATAGAAAATTAAAATTACAAAATTTTTAATTTAATATTTATGTCACTGTTATTATTTGTAATATTAAATTTAAAATATTCAAAAATATCCATATGATATAACAATTAAATAGATATTTTTTTGGACTTATGATATAATATGATATTACATGATAAATCAATTGTATACAATTAATATCGAATTAACATTGATATTAAATTTATAAAAGCACGTTATAAATATTTTTATTGATTTTATGGAGGAATTGGAATTAAGTCATAATGTGTTAAAAAGATCAAAATTTATCAAAATTAATAAAAACATACAACTTACATTAAAAATATGAGAAAACAATAGATGTACTAAAAATTAACATGACAATCAACCTATAATTAATAACTAGTCAACATAACAATAACAAAATAAATTAGAAAATTATAATAAAATATATCTATCAATTCATTTATTTTCTTTTTTTTAACATATTGTTGAATATAAAAATATCATTTAAAATTATTAGAAATAATTTATTTAAATATGCTTGAATATTCTTTTAATATTTATATGTATTACTTTTTAAAGTACATTCATTTATTTATATAGAATATATAATTATTTTATGTCATCATTTTAATTGTATTAAATATGCATGATTATGCAACTTAGATAATATTTATTATGTATAATTATATTTTTATTGAATTTTTATACTTTCATGTGAAAATTTAAATTAACTTGGATTTAACAATTAAAGTGAATTTAATAATTAAATTATATAAATGTTGTTTCTTGATAATCTTAAAAGTCAACCAATAAGATTTCGGCCTTATAGTATTTATTTGAAAAGTTTTATATTATTTTATACTTTAGTAACAAAATATTAGTCATTAAAATTTTAATGAGGAAAAAGTAAAAGTTTAGAATAAATATTTATATTTCTAACAAATTCTAATAAGTTGTAATGGAAATCAACGTGCGAAGTACGTTATAAAAAAATCTAGTATATATAAAACTAACTTGATTAAGACATCAATCTAGATTCCAGCTTAGTAGAGACTAAGGTATTAAATAACAGTTTTACGTATTATATCGGTATCAAAATCGACCTAAATCGGCTACTTCTACTGTGAATTTTCAAAAATAATTAGCAAATTGATATAATTTAATAAAAAATAAAATATAACATCCAAAATATAATACATTAAATTAATTAACACTTAAATAAGTATAATTGTGCATATAAAAATTTAATTTACATAAATAATAACAATAAATTAAATTCAAATTACATAACTAATAATAATAAATCAATCTTATTTTATTAAATCATGAGAGAAAAAATCATCTTATTCAAGATAAATAAGGTGATTAAAAAAAATTTCTTCCATATTCCAAGTAAATAAAGTAAAATTAAAAAAATAAATATAGTATAATATTAATTAATCACTAACAAAAAGAGTATTAGGGAGAATTTGAATTATCTTGTTTGCTATTAAACTCATTTAGAATTTATACAAAGTCATTATTTAAATTTTTGAAAATAAATATAAAGATAAAATATAGTCAAATTGTAAAATTCAATTAATAATTTACACTCACAAATAAAAAAATTTATACAAAAATATGAATTTTGTAAAAAATTATCAATAATATTCTAAATATATTGAAATATAAATAATGTAAAAAAAATATCTCAATAATTTGTAAATAAAATAGAACAAATATAAAATAATATTTTTTAAATAATATATTTATAATTTACATTAATAAAATAAAAAATATAATAATAATATTTTTTTATTGATATGTCACATACTTATTATTAAATAATAATCAAATCAGTGTGTATCGGGTGATTCATTATCGATTCAATACTAATTACTATTAGTATAATTATAATAGGTAAATAATATAAAAAACCCCTCATAAATTTAAAATACAATATATATATATATATATATATATATACCGGCAACATAGTCCGCCGAATTTGCTTATTCACTTCAAATCCTGCATTTATACGGGTTTCCATATGCTACATCAAGAGGACATAATGCGGCAGCCTGCTAAAATTACAAATAAAGAAAAAATTAAGCTGAAAAATAGGAGAAAGGGCATCTAGACGTGTAGAACTTTACATGCAAAAACGTTTCGCAGTAAGCATAAATCAAAAAGAGCCCACACCTGAACAAGTTTTCCTCACCAGGTCTGGCTGAGACCCACTGGGGATAATTGTAGGGGGCGACCACTGATCTGGCACCATAACAAAGTATTCGGTCATAGTTTTTCTGAACCGTTTCTTATACTGCTGGGTTGAGATTACAGTGGGATGGTGTTCATAGATTACAGAGGCCTTCACCCAAACGTATACTGTCTCATAAATCGATGATTCCGAGTACCAGCTGATGCTTTTCCTCATCCATACCGACGACGAATAATGAGTAGTCCATTACATCAATTGAAGCTATGCAGGTGGAGGTTCTGGAACTTCACCATGGACAAAGCTTGCTAGATTAATCGAAATCGGTATCCCTTTCTCTCTCTCACTGGGTTTTGTTTAATTACTATATTAGCAGCTAATGAACAGAGATTCAATCAAAATCTTCAGAAAGTCGGTAACTTCCATATCTAATGGACGCATTAATTCAAAATCATTCCTTGATTTTGTACCTCAATCACCTTACTCTTCTTCTTCATCTCTTCAGATCATATCAAACTCTAACTCCAAATCTCTTTCAAACCCTTTTTACCATCTCCTTCCTAAAACCCAAAACCCCAACCACATAGTCAATATCATTCACTCATCCCTCAAACAAGACAGTACCCAGCTAACTATTCTGCAAAATGAGATAAAGGGGCTCCTTTCTCATATGGGTACTAGTGAAATCTCTAGGGTTTTGTTGAGATGCCAGTCTGATTCTACTTCAGCTCTCACCTTCTTTAACTGGGTCAAAAATGATCTGGGTCTTAAACCCTCTACTCAGAACTATTGTCTGCTTGTTCATATCTTGGCTTGGTCTAAGGAATTCAAACAAGCAATGAAATTTTTATCTGAATTGGTTGGGTTGGTTAAAGATTGTTCACTCAGTGAAGATGTGTTTCAAAGTTTAATTTCATGTTGTGAGGATTGTAATTGGGACCCTGTTATTTTTGATATGCTTATTAAGGTTTATGTGAAAGAAGGATTCATTAAAGAGGGTTTTAGTACGTTTATGAAGATTGTGGAGGTTGGTTATGTTCCTAGTGTGATCGCCTGTAATTGTGTTTTGAATGGATTGTTGAAATTGAATTGCATTAAGCAGTGCTGGCAAGTTTATGCAGAGATGGGCAGAGTTGGGATACACCCAAATTCATATACGTTTAATATTTTAACTCATGTTTTTTGCCGAGATGGCGATGTCAATAAGGTGAATGAATTCCTGGAGAAGATGGAGGAAGAAGGCTTTGAGCCAGATATAGTGACGTATAATACACTGATCAGTTGCTATTGTAGAAAAGGAAGATTGAATGATGCATTTTATTTATACAGAATAATGTATAGAAGGGGTGTGTTTCCAGATTTGGTTTCATATACTGCATTGATGAGTGGACTTTGCAAAGAAGGAAGGTTGAGAGAGGCTCACCAGCTCTTCCATAGAATGGTTCATAGAGGGTTGAATCCAGACATTGTTTCATTTAATACTCTTATATGTGGTTATTGCAAGGAAGGGAAGATGCGTGGATCAAGGTCATTATTACATGAAATGATAGGAAGTGGGATTTGTCCAGATAATGTTACTTGTCAGGTTCTTGTAGAAGGATATGCAAAAGATGGTAGGATAATTTCAGCTTTGAATTTGGTTGTGGAACTTGAGAGATTTCGGGTTCCAATCTCTCAGGATATTTATGATTATCTAATAGTTTCTTTATGTGAAGAGGACCGGCCATTTGCAGCAAAGAGTCTTCTGGACAGAATCTCTCAGCAGGGTTATGTGCCTGCTGTTGAAATCTGCAATAAACTCATCCAATCTTTCTGCAAGAGTGATTGTGTACCTAATGCGATGCTTGTAAAAGCTGGAATGGTTCATAGGAATCTAAAACCCAATCTTATAGCCTACAAAGCACTTATATGCTGCTTATGCAGGAGAGGTACGGGTAGGGAGGCTGAATCTCTGATGGAAGAAATGCTTCAATCTTGCATGCTGCCTGATTCAGAAATATGCAGAGCATTGATTAATTTATACTGCAAGGAAAGGGATTTTGGTAAAGCAGAATCATTATTGGAATTCTTTGCCAAGGAATTTCAAATTTTTGATACTGAGAGTTACAACACACTTGTCAAAATCTCTTCTGAGGATGCTAATGTTACCGAGTTGATGGAGCTGCAAGATAGAATGCTGAAAGTGGGATTTGCACCCAATAGTCTAACTTTCAAGCACATGATCCATGGTTTATCGAAATCTTTGTCACTGCACAAAGACAAGCTTCTCATGGAATGAAAATTTTTTGGGGAAGGTTGCTAAATCGTCCCGATCTGAAGAATCTATCTCATCCTACTTGTGGTGCATGTATCGTGGGGTTACCCTGGGCAAGCATCAGGTTGCTGTTTGATGGCTAAAGCTGTGGGACTGAAGGCATGATGGAATGGGAAAGGCATTAATATTAGCCCAAGGCACATTCAACTGTTGAAATGGCCATCAATGTACAAGTGGTCATTCTATTTGTCTCATTCCATTCTTATAGGCAAATTTATTGGCATAACATAACTAATTGGAAACAGCCAAACAGGATGGTAACTTCCATTTGGCATAAAGCATATGGGTGTGGAACCATGTGATGCTATGCTAGCCATTGTCCGGATCACTTTGCATGACTATTTAAAGGTTGTCAATGCAGTGCAGAGTTTCTGCACCATTTACAGCAAGACTAAAGGTATAAAATCTAATGTGTTTTACATTGCAGTTTCTTATGGTATGTTGAGAAATTACACAAATGTCGTTGAAGGTTTGTGTTGACAGGGAAATTTGAGATTTCATGAATTAAGTTATATATGTACGATGAATAAAATAATATTTGTATTATGGTGTCCTAAAGGATTATACGCCCTACATTTTAAGAGGGTCTGACGCCTTTGTTTCTGTTGCAAATACCTTGCTTCCCAGAAAATTATTTTTGTATAGTTTTAGATATTTCAATGTTAACTCCTGTAATATTCATTAATTAAAATTTGTTAAGTTCCATTCTGTTGGTGCAAGTTTTGGCTATCTATTATGTACTTTGGATTTAACATGTGTTTTTCTGTATTGGTGGAAACAATGAGCACAGTGTTTTGTTTTGAGAATGAAATATGCTGTTACTTTGTTTTTGAAATTATATCAGCATTTGCTTCTCTGTCTCTTACATGAATGCAGGCTCATCACCTAAAAAGATAACCAATCCTGCAGGTTAGTATTCCAAATCATCTTCTCCTGTTGCTGAGCACACCCATGGCAGCAAGGAATCAACACAAGCATTTCCCTCTCAAAAAATGTCATAGCTATGAGTCCAATCGTACACTAGAGGAGATTTTGAGCATCAGAAATCAGATTGCAGAAGGCATGGGCATCAGAAGTAGAGTAGACAAGTTTAACTGCTGCTTGCAAGTTCCTAGGCTAAAGAAAACCTCTTAACTAATTCCGACGAATATTAGAAGCGTTGCCCAGTATGACAAGAGACCCCTTTGATCCATCATCCCAGTGAGTTGTTGGATCGGCCAGGCTTAGAGGGGAAAGCAGATGGAAAAAGAGAGGTGCTACCCCTATAAGTAATGGCCATTTTGACAATTGATTGACTTGTTGAGTTTGGTTGATAGGATGCAAAGTGAAGTAATTGCATTCATAACTTGCAGTTTCTGGCAAACCACTTTTAACTATTTATTTGTTCAAGGCTGATCAAATTCAGTAAGAAATTTGCAGCTTCAAGCAAGTTGAACTGAATGGGAAAGGATTCATGGTATCAAATTCAAGATGTTTATCAAAAGCCAAAAACCCATTTTCTTATTTGTAGTATCTTTATTTATATAAATACAATGCAGTCCTACAGGGCTGAAAATCCACATTGAACTTAAAATTTGTGAAGGCCACCAAAAAAAAAAAAGAAAAAATAAAAAACAGAAAGGGGCGTTCCGAGAATCGAACTCGGGACCTCTCGCACCCAAAGCGAGAATCATACCACTAGACCAAACGCCCTTGTTTACTTGGAGCTGCTTTATAAAAATATTAAACATTAAATATTATATCTATTACAAATTTTAAGTATACACTCACAAATTTAACAACCCAATATAAGCAAGAAATAAATCCGAACAATTTCAAGCACCACCTTCATATTCATGTTTTAAAAAAGAAGTCTTTATTTTACTAGAAGTAGACTATAGAAAAAGTTATATTTAATTTTTAAGTGATAGATAAAAATTATTTCACATTTCTTCCTAACTTATTTGTAAATTATTCCAATTAAACTTCCGTACTATATAATACAACTCTAAAAAATATTTAGAAACTTGGGGATTGTATTACATGGTAACTGAATTAAGATTCAAAATCTTTCCATATTTTGAGATCCTGTTGTGTTAGCTCGTAGCCTCTCACACCTGGCAAAATCAACAGAGAACTCTAAATATTGCTCTTCATAATCACACACAACATGCAACCGATAGATACATTAGACATTCATTTCATCAATTTAAATGGATCAATAATCAAAATGTATTGGTATAGAAAATGGTGGTAGTAGAAGAATAGCACTCAAGCAATAAACTGAATATATTTACTTTTCATTGTGGTGATATAAGATTGTAAATCATTGAGTGGATATAAGCCATGTAAGATATAACTATCACAAATGAACCATATACCTACCAATGCTACAACAGGGTTATCACAGAATTCAACCACAGCATTACAAACTTCACCACCTCCGGCGCCTCCTTCCATACCAATATGCAAATGCTGCTATTGATGCGGCCAGAATAACACCACCTGTTGCGTGCCAACCATACAATGGCTTCTCTATGATGAAGCTAGAACCACTGACACTGCCCGGAGGAGATTCTGGTGGGTTCTTGCTAATTGTCAACGCAAAGCCCAGGCCTTGCCTTTCCAGCTCAGTCAAGTCCTTGATTGCTGGCTTAAGCCTAGTGGCCTTGGCTATTGCTTCATAATCTTTTTGTGTTCCTCCTTCAAGGAAAGACCCAACAAGATGACCTTTGTTTATCCAGTATGCCCCAATTGTACTTCCAGCGTAATCTCCAAAATGCACTACTTCGCCTGCATTGTCCCCATAAAACTGCCAAGACAATGCAAAGACTCTGGAATAGAAAAATGGCAGGTAGTCAAAGTCATCTGTTTTGCTTGGTTCCATTATCGCAGCAACAGCATGTCTTGCTGATTTTCGAGCTGAGTCAACATGCTCAAGCCTCCGAGTTTCACCATATAGTTTGACTGGAAATGCTGCAACATCTCCAACTGCATAGACTGAGTTGTTGCTTGTCTGCATTCGTCCATTCACTTTGATTCCACCCTTTTCCAAAGTTAATTGGCCTTCGAAGAGGCTTGTGTTTGGACGTATCCCAATTCCTACCACAACCACATCTGCAGGTAACTGATTTCCATCTCTCAGATTAACCGCTGTAACCTGCAGAAGTAAGTTCAGATCAGTTTGATTTGACAAATCTTATATGCTGGCATGGCTAGCGCATCTTACCTTTACGGGAAAAAAGAAAAAGAACAACAGTGCCTAATCTTTTTCTCAGAAATTTCAATTTCACACACAATTGTTTTCAGAAATTCCACATTAAATTATCCAGCTTCCTGCACTCTCTCCACATTTTGAACCAGTGCAAGATTTACATTTACCTTTCCATTGGAGTCCATATCAAATGATGATAAGACAGTTCCCTTGATGAATTTTACTCCTTTAGATTTGTAATATTCTTCATAATAACTTGCAATCTTCGGTGTAAACAAGCGAGCCACTGCAATGCAACAGCCATAAAAACAATATAACATTAGCTCCCTATCATGTCCAAATTAAAACATGATGTTAGGGAAAGTCTAATAGTGCTGTTGAATTTCACAGCTTCAGAAAGCATTGCAGGCATAAATTTAAATTGAATAATTATTTTATAGATGTCAAAATATAACAATTCCATCACCATATTGTAGTAAATACCCTTTAATTAAAAGATAGCTAGTATGAAAACAGTCTTCAAACATCAAAACAGAAGGCAGTATCAGGAGTGCTTACTGCAATGTGCTTCAGGGAAAACCATAGTCACATTTATTTTATTGATCACCAAAGATGCTGCACATTCCATTCCTATGTAGCCACCACCAATGACAACAGCATTCCCACCAGCACAAGATTGCATCACGTTAACAAGCCTGTCTGCATCAGCTAAATCTCTTAAATAACAAACATTTTCGGCGTTTGATCCGCTCACTCCAAATTCTTCAAGCTTCAAAGCCTGCATTCAAACACATGAAATCATTAAAAGCTAGATTTTTTTTTTCAGTATTTGAGCTACGCAATCTTTCTAATGTATTATATTACGTCAATGAAATTCTGCAAATACAAAAGAAGTTAATCTTCAATTCTAGCTTCCAAAAGAAAAATAAAATATATGTACATATGCGTGTATGGCTGAAGTGAAAACTGAAAAAACAGGCAAAATTAATTCATGTCATCTATTAGTGTATGATAAAATCTATTAGAACATCTTGTGCCCCTAAGTCATTTGTTTATCCATTTGCAAAGTGAAATTCCCCCAACCAAACTCCTCCTACTGCAAAAAATGACTGATGGTAATTCCCCTAATTTTCCAAGTAAATCACATGCCTAGCTTATGTTCTATAAGGCCTTTATAGTTAACAATGTCAACCATCTATCTATAAAAAATAGTATTAGAGAGAGAGGAAAAAAAAAAAAAAAAAAAAGAGAATAAAGAATAGTTTCAGTACCCGAGCACCTGTTGCAATGATGAGAATCTTGTAGCTTATAGTCTCTCCAGCTGCAGTTACTAATGTCTTGCGCCTCATATCAGCAGACTTAACTCGAGTCCCAAGGACCAATTCAATTCCTAGAAGAAAAATTCCCATATTCCTAATCGTTAAAAATAAAATGGACAGAAAACGAAAAATTACAAAAAATCAATTATCTATATCTTAGAAGACATATGTAAACTGGTACAGAAATTTTTGCTAGTATTGTCTAACTAATTACCACTCCTCAAAGTAAATGTAAAATTATTTCTGATATATATATATATATTGAATTGTGGGTGAAATTTGAAAATCCATATCCTTATCCATTGCCATTATAGGTTCAACATATCCCTGTATGAGTAAGTATCATGTCTGTAATTGAAGAACAGTATATTCTTCCACTAGAGGAAAAAACTCTCTTTCATTCCTACTAAGTCTGGAAAAAAAATCCTATAAATTAGCAGCTTAAGTAATTTAAGGTTCCATCAAAAAGTTTCCCACACATAATAATCTTCATTAGTAAAATCGCTGACTCATATGAAAACATTGACCAGAAAGAGATACTAGATGGTACAAAACTAAGTGTTTACCTTATTAACCTACAAAAGAAGTATAATATAAGAAGTATATTTAACCCATCAATGGTGATATTACCCTTGTTAGACTAGAATAAAAGTGCAACTGCACACAAGGAGCCTTTCCCTTGTCCCAAATCATTTAAAAATCCTGAGGGAACCATTAGCTGCTCAGGCGCAAGTGCAAACCACCCAAAAGCTTTGAATTAGAAGGAGAAAATTCACCTGGCTTCTATTCCACTATTCCCAAATCTAAACTTTTCAATTTCTTTAATTTTTCATGCTACCGGTACTGTGTTTTTGTCACCGTCGATGCACTTTGAAAGCCACAAATTCAATATTAGAATCTAATGACCACTTAATTTCTAACAGCCTTCATATAACTAGAATGCAGAAACTGTCAAACAGGCCACAAGCCAATAACATTGGTTTCAAGAAAAAAGAGAGCAAGTTCAAGACACAGCACACGTTGGAAATGAGTACTCCTGAGAATAAATACAGCATTCCACAGATCTTATTTGAAGTAGGCCTAACAAAAATTTAAAAAAAAAAAATGAAAGAAAAAGAATTACCATGTTCTTTATACCATTTTGGAGTCAACCTTTCCTCATTAGCTCCAACACAGGTGTGAAATGATGGAAGGCGTGCCGGAGCTGCATGTTATCACAAGTTTCCACTATCAAATATAAATGATGAAATGAGAAAGGAAAGGAAAAGATGCGAAGTAAGAAGTGATAAGCATTTTAGTTTTCTGGTTTAGTTGCATACTCCTAGACATTAAATCAGGAAGACAAACCACTCGTCCTCATAACACCCATATTCCCAACCTGTTACCCTGAGGCCTAATTGCAACATCCATATAACTTACTTGGGCTAAGTTTTTTTGGTGATAACCAGCATATGGCTAGAATTTGTTTTCTCACTAGAGTATAAGCTTTTATTGAAAAACTGTGGGTAAAATAAAGAGCTTGTCCATGAGCTATACAGATGAGAACATTTACCTTCTGGAAGTAAATACCCTTTGCTCAGTGCAGGTCTCTCATAAGGCGGAACCTGAAAGAAATCCAGCATAAATTGAAAATTTTCCAAATTAATGCTAGTTCAAATATCTTTTCTTTTTTTACAAGAGACATATCCATAACTCAGAAAAATAGAAGAATAAGAAAACATACACACACACACACACAAAAAAAAAAAAAAAAGAGTATAAAATTATCAAGCTAAGCTCATTGACTTAGAAATATGAGAGTAATGTGATTCCATTCCCAGTTTATAACATATTTATAACATACTCACGCAAGTCTTGTAAAGAGTTCTATCTCATTTTTTGATTATGAAAATGATTTCACAATACATGGCTAATGTTAAAGGGCATAACCTTATAACAAATTCAAGCAAATATTTTTTTGTATTATCCAACATTAAATCACACAATTGCATCCCCATTGACTTCAAAATAAAGGGGAGAGGTTTTATTAAGTAACCTGTAGTTGAATTAGAGTATTGCAACAATTACTTGAAATAGAAAAGCAAGGAAAGACTCATAATCACTCTGAAAAAGGAAAGATGCAATACAAGAGCAGTGGCAAAAGGTGTGAAATTCAGAAAACTCTGAAGCAATGATCTATATCGGATTCATTTCATTCATACTCTTAACTAAAAAAAGACAAGCATATTTGAGCTGTCGACCAATGGAAAAAAAATTACTCAAAATCATCAGAATAGCAAAAAATAATCAATACCCATCAATGAAAGGAACCTACTAAAGCTCTTCAAATCGAAAAAGAGAGAGATTTGCTCACAGGTTCCTCAGAAATGATACAGAGTTCGCCAGGGGAGACCCCTTTTCTTGTGAATTCAACAGCTGCATATCCAGCTGCAACCCCACCTCCAAGAATTACATACACAAATGCTCTACCCATCTCTCAAATCTTTCTCTTTTCTTGAAATTCGTTCTTTTTTAAAAAAAAAAAAAAATTGTTTGATTTTAATTTGTAGAGTCCAAGAAATAACCACCATCATCAGTTCTCAATCCTTCTTTTCTTTGGACTTTGGCGTGCCAAACTGTTTTTACCAAAATACCCCCCTATTTCACTACTATGCTTCTGGGTGTATAATACCATCATTGGAACAAATTATCTCAACCGTTAATCATAGGTTTAGTGTGGGCCCTAAGTGCATATTTGATTTTTTTGCCAGGTGTCAGGTTAACAAAGACTGATAATGGATGATGATAGGTTGGTTTTTTTTCTTGGAAGATGTGAAAGATGATATAAAAATATATATTTGGCAAGGCAAATTGATGTTGGATTATAGCATCTCGTTCAACTGAATTGTGGATGAGGCTTCTTTGGCTTTATCACTTTTTTTTTTTTTTTTTAATTATTATTATTATTTTTCTATTTTTTTCAAAAATAAATATTAATATCTTCTAGATGGCTTAATGAGGAAAAAAAGTTTATTTTTTTGTTTTTTTAATTTCAGAGGAAAATTAAATCAAAGTCTATTACTCAAAGCGTGTATATGTACTTGTCATTAGAGTTTTCTTGGATAATTAAAAAATTAAAATTATAAAATGTAAATAACAATAAATTAAAATCTTTTAAATCTAACAAATTGTTGATATTGTCCAAATCAAACTAAATCATATATTTATAAATGAAAATTCAACAATGTACGAACCCATTTTATAGTAACATGAATGAATTAAACTCTTTTATTTTGAGAATTAAGATAAATTAATTGAATTTGAATTTTAGTAAGTAAAACATATTCTAACACAATTTATCAGAGCTAGTTAAAATCAATTAATGCATTGATTTTTAATTTTTTTAACCGAAGATAAGGAATTATATATTAATTAAAAAGAGAAGAATACGAGAACAAATAGAAGCAATAAATCATAATCACGCTTTCCCTGTATAATTACATGACACATAACTTGAATATGAAAAAGAACATCACATCAGCATAGAAAACAAAACCACCCAATCGATAGGTGAAGAAACAGCAGAGCCGTACCACCCAATCGAGATAAGAGAAAATTATTGCTATAAAGTATTCTTGGTAGTCAAGACCATGATAGATATGAGAACATTTTCCGCAGCAAATACAAAAATTTTGAGCTTATTATAATCAAATTTGGTTGATAACAGTTCAAATCTAACAAGAAGATAATGAAACAAAAAAAAAACTGTATAAAAAAGCAATAAAGAAAAGAACTTTTGAGTATGATGTTTTCCTAATATTAAAGTTTATAAGCATATACATACTTAAACTTATAAGTGCACAAATATTAAAACTCACTTGTAAAAAATTAATTAACTTAAAGGCTAATATGCTCCACATCTATTATAATTTATAATCTTATACTTTTTCATGTTGGATTATATTTTCTAGGATTATATTTTCTAACACCGAACATTATCATGTTGAAGCAAATTATACCACAACTTCTTGATGAGCATGTAGTTGAGTATTTTATTCCATATTCAAGTTTTTGAATCATAAAACATGTATAATATATGGACTGAATCAGCTGCTAGTATCATAAATAATTTTTCAAAATGTTAAGGATATAAATGTGTGATGAATTTCACATTATTTAATAGAAACACCTTATAAGATTAATATAAAAATCACTCTTTGTATCTAATAACAAGCTTTTAAAAATGCATATATATAAATAATTATTTGAAATAATTAACTTTATTTTTTGAAATGAAGAATAAAAAAAAATATCAATATAATCTCAAATCTAAATAGTAAATATTTAGTCATTTCAAATCATTATTTATAATTAAATTTAAATGGAAGCAATTTGTCTGAATTTAAAATCATTAATCTCCCGCATTAAACTGTGCTAATTATTTGTCCTATTAGGCGATGTTTAAGATTTGATTGAGGTGATCTGATACATATGTCTATTGAGAAGCATCTGAATCAAATGAAAATAAACATTTCCCATACCGATATTTCTTGTTTTGGCAGCTGGAGTATTTTTACATGGAAAACATTCATCTACATTAACTCCATATCTTGTCTTCATACACCTAATGAATAATCGTAAATAATTCAAAATTTTTTTTTTTCTACTCTCGGCATAATATATTTAAATTCTTAATAGTAGATAAATTAATTATAAAAAAGAATGGTGAAAACATTACCAAAACATATTGATTATTATATGTATATTTTTTTGGATTATAAAAGGTAGGGTCATTTTGGCATTGGTTTTTCTCACTTGCATTTTGTTTTTTATTTTTTCCTGCTTTTTGGCATCCAAATTTTGAAAGAAGTATGATAATTTTTTTTTTTTTTTCCAAAAGTAAGTTAAAAAAGCAGAAACAGTAAAAATAAAAAAAATTTAAAATTTTCAAAAACATAATGCTTTCTGACAATGTTAAATTGACACTTTTAAGTAGGACAGTGCATTCAGTTGGTTCGGTTTTCAAACTGAATTAAAATAAATAAAATTTTAAAATTGAAATCGAACCGAACTTAAAATGTTTAGTTCGGTTCGATAAATCGATAATCGTATATATAATTTTTGCTTTTAATTTTAAATATGATATTGAGGTTTGGCTAAGCAGATAATGTATAGTTAATTTATATGGGAGGCGCGGGTTTGATTCCTCAATAATGCTTAATTTTTTTTTTAATTGTATAACAAAAAAATTTAAATTACCGTGTGTTGAATATGAGACTTTAAAGTAAAAAATGTTTACTTACTATCAAATTAAGATGAAATAATTGGCATTTTATGACATAGTATTTATACATATGTATAATTTGGTTCGATTTGATTTTTTTGGTTTCTCTCACACAAAATCAAACCGAACTGAAATTTCTTAAAATTTTTAAAATAAAAACTAAAAACCAAGCTAAATTTAGGTTCGGTTCAGTTCGATTTTTCAATTTAAATCAAATAGTGCACACTCCTACTTGTAAGTATTAACTATTGAATCTTTCATGTACAAAATTGAAATTTAGTTTGTGGATCAAATATCCAACTATAAGTACTAAATAGATCAAACATCCCAATTATAGATACTATAATTGGATGAAAGTACAATTTACAAGTATCTTATTACAATATTCACAATACGTATATAACTAAAAATTTATAAGCTTTATTTTTCTTAATGAATATTTTATTTTATTTTTTAAATTGTAAAATTCACGTTATATTTTTAGGTTTTAAAATCATCAAACATCAATTGAAATTAATCTCATATTTTAATTAATTAGTATTTATAGTCCATTATCCTTCCAATTGAAGGAAATTTTGTGGGTCCACCATGGCTAAAGCCCGCTTTTTTGTTTCAACTAGACATGAGCCCGTGGAAAAAAAAAATAAACAATATATTTTAATAAAAAAAAAAGAAATAATACAATTTTTTTCTTTTGTAAAAAAAAATATAGCATCTTATTTTTAAATTATAATTTTAAAGAATTTGTAATTTTAAAAAATATAGAAATTTGATTGAATAAATAATACGAAGAAAAAAAGAGGTATCATGGAAAAAATTAAATTATTTTTATCGCTTGATTGGTTAGATTTTTTTTAATATACTTTAAAAATCATTATTAAAATTAATTACTAGTTTTGGTTCATCAATTAAGAAATAATTTAAAATAAATCATATTATACAATTGATAATTATATAATAAAATTATTTGATAAAACAAAGACATTGCATAGTCCATGTATGTAGCTGCATCTGCGTATTAATTCATTATGAAGTCACGATCCCACATAAATAAACATTAGCTTGTTGTGTTTAGTAGATAATTTATTAAATTAATATTAAGGTATTAATCATTAATTGAATTAATAAAATGACATTTAATTAATTGAGATCAATTGATATCAAATTCTCAAAATTGAATGATGTGGCAACAACTTGTGCAATTTTTTTCCTATGCTTTAGGATTATTATATATGATAGGTAAACTTGATCTTAATCCACCAAATTTTAGGTGACCTAAAACTCACTTAAATTTACATGAAAATTCAGTTTTTTCCTTTTAGGGAAAACATGATTCATCCATTTATATTTAAAAGCATATTTTCATTTGAAAATAAAATTATAAGAACATACATTAAGAATTATCAAATAAAAAAGTGGCTTGAATTTCCTTCAATAATTTATAATCATGTTATAACATTAAAACTGATAACTCATCTAAAAACATGCTCCACTTGGTGGTTATTTTTTACTACAAATCAACCTTCATCATGTCTTTGATCAGGTCCAATTTTTTTTATTAAGTTTTTAATATAGATTTGAAAAATGAATTTTAAAAACTAACTTATTAAGATTGATGAGTTTATTTAATTTCTATATTAATTATTTTATATGTTTGTATTTATAGAATCTTGTCTCGAAATGCCATAAGTAACCAGTAAACCTTAGTGAAAACTCCTATTGCTGTTAACTTTGCACTTCATACCTCGAAGTCAGAACGAATTGAGAGCAACCTCTCCACTATAGACAAGATGGCTCTAGTTTTAATCAATGTGAAACTTTTTTCCATATCATATTTTTGAAGAGCCCCTCAATTGGCAACTAGGCGAAGACAATTTTTAATTAAATTCAGTTGACATTTATAAATTTATGATATGGACTAAGCCAAGAGAGAATTTAAAATCTAAAGAACACTCTATACTAAGTGAAACAATTGAAAGTCTGAGTAAATCCATGCCAGATGAAGAATAATTTGAAACCTTAGGATAATCCATACAAGACCAAGAAAGAGAAATGAAACATAGTCCAAATTATAATATAATGGGAGGTGGTAAAATAATCGATTAAATTTTGATATTATATTAAGTTTTTAATATAGATTTGGAAGAACTAATAATATAAAAAATGTTAAGATTAGATAGTCTATTTTTATATTAATCATTTAATAAGTTTGTATTTAATCGATGTGAGAGTTTTCCCATATCATATTTCTTAACATGCTTGAATATCAACAACAAATTCAAAACTAAAAATTTTGATTCTAAAACTTTCAAAAATCTAAGATAACATAAGGCTTTTATGAAAGAAAATTCACTAAATTATATGAAAGGAATAATAACAAAATCCATAAAGAGAACAAAAAACAAAACAAAATCCATATAGCTAAAAAGATACATATTAACATATCTACAGAGATTAATTTGTATTTATTGAATATAAAAACTAAATCAAATAAAGAAAAAGGAATCGCCGCCAACCAAATGAAAATTTAGGAAACACCATAGGAGAAGTTGAAAGAAAATGCAACTAGGGTTATTTTTTTTTCTTAATATATGAAAACTCAATTTTAGAATTCTATTAAGAATTACCCAATTTAATAAAACATATATCTATAAGTTTGACTTGATTTAAATTAATAAAAAAAATATATAATTTTTTTTACAAATTTTAAATTAACTTTTATGAATGATAAAATATACATATACCATATATCCATTAACTAATAGTATTATTATCCACAACTAAATCGATTCGAGCACTATCCAAAATTAATATCAACCTATATCCTTTATTTATTTATTTATTGATATTAAGAAAGAGAGTATCTCACAAAAATATAATAGATTACATAATAAAGGATAACCTTTTCTTTAAAATTCTCTCACTAAATTAGTGTTAACTATTTATAGTTCCTATATCCTTTATTGGATTTCGACTGTTTGTGTGTTATTATTTTTTTCAATGTACAATATATAAATAATTTTAAAAAAAAAAGAAATATTATTATTAAAATTTAAAATAATAACATCTTACACTATAAAACAAACAATAAGACAGCCAAATCATTAACTCAAAGGTTGTTATTGTTATATTAAATTCTCCAATTCATCAAATACTCATTTGTGGAATATAATATTCTTTAGCTTAAAGCCATTGGCTATCTATATCCCATAATAAGAATACTCTACATATTATAGCACATAAAGTGGCCAAAATACATATCAAACACTTTTCTTCTAAGCAATATATTAGTAGTCATGGCCGACCCATCATGTGATATTTACTCATCTGCCACATGATAAAATTTTTGCACATAAAACATGTGACAAAAATAAATGTGCGGCTAAAAATAATTAGCTTAGCCAAATATATTGATATAAAAAATTAAAAAGTCTTGCAAATGGAGACGTCCTCTATTATCTTTTTCCTACATAAAGACATAGCAAAATCCGAGGAAATGTGCCTTTTACATTATGTTCCAAACTCTTCATTCGAATAACAATCGGTTGCTAAAGTTAAAGGTTGGTAAACCGTAAATGCATGCTACTATCCCTTGATTTGTCATCAACAATTACCTAACTTCTTTCTTTCTTTCTTTCTTTTTTAATAATATTCCAAGCTACACATGCCCTAAATAATTACTCCCCACTTATTCAACATTGAAAATTTATTTGATTATTAGGTTTCAACATACCGTAAACATTCGATTATAATAAGAAAATGAATGAAAAAAGAAATTATTATTATAAGAAGAATAAGGATTTTTGTATTATGAGACAGATATTTAATATAAATAAGATTATTATACGTTGTAAGTGACTGAATGCTTAGCTCATATATAATGTATGTATGAATTGTGACATATATATATATATATATATGTGTGTGTGTATATATATATATATATATATATATATATATATATATATATATATATATATATATATATATATATATATATATATATATATATATATATATATATATATATATAAAATGATGGACAAGTGGAATGGGAATTTCTAAGGATGCATGTGAAGACTTCCTTGGAGGCCATTGCAAGAGTTAGGCTAAGGTCGGGCTTCAATATTGCATGGCCATGCACAAATTTGGAATTTAATCTAAAGCCAAGTTGAAATGTGATAGGTGTAGCTATTTTAGCCTTGCTACGTGCCCAATTTCTATAAGTTAAGTTTGGTTTTAATGTGATTGATTGATCATTGATCATGGCATGACCATATACATACATAGTTATATTATCTCAATAAGAAGCTTCTTCTTTTTCTTAATAACGGCTTTATGTAAGGCCTTTATCCTAACAAATCTTCGTATATGCATACTCAATTTATTAAAATCACAAGTTCTTATATAAATATTTATATCATTGACGAGCCAAAAAAAAATTTACGGAGTTAAATTTTTTAAATCATAATTTACATTAAAGTCATATATATAATTAAGCTAATTTTTATATATTTAAAGAAAATTTTTAAATATAATAGACAGTCAAATTTTTATAATTTTACATCTAAAATTTTTTGTATTTTGAATGTTCGAAGGGGCATGACTACCCTCTGCGCTCTCTTAGCTCCGTGATTGTATATCATCAATGAGAATAAGAAAAGGAAGAAGGAGGAACATGACCATATATAAATATGGATGTAATTTTGGCGACCAATTAACCTTTAATTTATATTACAGTTTCTACACATAATACTAAAAGGCAAATAAGTCTCAAATATATATTAAAAAACTAATATTCCATACACTATTATAGGTAAATAAATAATATGTTTAAGAGGATGCAAAGTATACATATATATATTTATAAATAACATCCTATTACAAGCCAATGTAATAAAAATACCTTACATATATAGAGAGGAGAGACAAAGAGAGGGAGAGAATATTACCACTTCATGCCCCAATTATAAACAAACCTAAGAGAGGCTTTTAATTAATTGGATCATTTATATATATATATTTATATATAAAATAAAAACCCTAATAATTGATTAATTAACCCTCATATATTAATTAATATTAATAATAATTATATTTAATCACCATTAAGTAATTGCATGGACCAGATATCCTCCATGCTCCAGTAAGTCTCATTGGATTCTAGAGGGAAATTAGCAGCTCCATTAAAAGCCTCCATAGTTCCTTGGTAAGAAGGAGGAGAGTAAGTTTCCATAATTCCAGGGACTTGGCTACAGCTTGTGCTTATTGCATGTTCATTTATTTCTGAACTTAGTGTACTTTGCCCAGCAAATGCTTCTGCTTGCTTTATATGTTTCTGAATTCTTGTCCTCCAATAGTTCTTTATTTCATTATCAGTCCTTCCTGGAAGATGCTTTGCTATTTTCGACCACCTGGATTAATTAATAATTATTAATGTTGGGAAATAAATCTCGCATTGTATGAATATAAAATATAATAAGTTAAGTTTATATATTGGTTTTGCGTAATAGGATTATTTCATTTACCCATTTATCAATCTCATACTCCTCCAACCTCATCAACTAAGTTATTTTAAAAGGTCAGGGAGCAAAATGACCAATAGTGTCAAGATGTATATAAAAAAAGGGAAAATAATTTTCATTTGGGATTTTGTCTAGAAAATAGGTGTTGGAGAAAGAAATGATGAAAAACATGGGACTGGAACCTGAGAAAAAGTTGAACTATTTTAGTTAATATGATGGCTTTTAGCTCAGGCCATGTTCCACGGCTGGAAATCAAAATGGTTTATGCATAAGTAGACACTTCTATTTAAATGTCCTTGTAATAAATCCAATCCTTAGCAGCAATTGGAGTATACTAGAGTTTGAAATTGAATGGCTCATGTTGACTAGGGATGGGTTTGATTCAAAATTTCCTTTCTTAAAATCTATTGTTAAGAGTCTTAATTTATGGATATGAGCTACACAATGAGGCCCTAAACTATACCTAATTTGCTTACTTCTTTTGAGTACTTCAGAAAGTTTTAAAGGTGGCGATGGATTCATGAGACTAGTAATTACTCTAAAATTCTTGAAATATATATATATATATATATATATATATATATATATATATATATATATATATATATATATATATATATATATTAAAAAATTAAGAGGCTAAATGAAAATATGGTATTTTGAACTCTTTAATTTTCTATTTTCAAGAGGAAAAATATTACTTAAAATTTTCAATGAGTTAATTTTATTTTCATTTTGCCAAAAAAAAAAAAAAAACATGAGTGTTATTGCCAAGGCCATGTTGATCACAAGATGGATGAGGTTGTCTTAAAGGGGCCAAAACAATAAGGTCAATGTCTATTTCAACTAAAGCAAAAGAGTTTCTCTTTCTTTTGAAAGGAAGAGTTATAACATGTGGCCTATTCCAATGGGTTCTGCTCAAAATAGAAACTTTTTATTGCCAAATCTCTTTTGCCTTCATTCATATTTCACAACGTGCTTAATATACCAAAAGCTAGCTGTAATATTTTTTTTTTTTTGAAAAAAGAAATAAAATTATGCACACCGAGAAATAAATTAGGTTCATTACGTCAGATCATGAACTATCAATAGTCAAAATACACTTCGACACTTTAATTATAATCCATACCTCATAACTCAGATAATTAACTATTATAATCAACTTATGGATAATTATTATTTAAAATGAAAGATCACAGTCGGATAGTTCATAATATGATGAGGTGAACTATGATGACCTAAAATTTTTTGGAGACATAGTTTAATAAAGAGTGCATATTTCTATGCACAATAAACTCAGCATTGATTCTCTCTCCCCAATGCTAAAAAAAAAAAATAAATAAAATTATAAGCTAGCAGTAATATAATTCATTAGGTTTCTAGTATTTTTTTTTTCTAGTCTCTTCCAAGACTTTGCAAGAAAAAAATAAAATTAAATCATTGTTCTCAAAAAATATATATGTCATATAATCTTTAGAAGATCAACACATTATTAATAAAAAGTATTAACCAAGAATATTCACACCAAAAATGAAATAAAATTATAAATATATAAATTAAAATTTTGCACCATGGAGTAAGGATCCATCATTCTCCATGCATCTAGCCTCCAGTAGTACACATCTTGGCATGATCTCAAAATTCTATTTGGTAGTAATTAATATTTATCCCTTTGGAAGAGAAAATTATATATACATATATATATATATATATACCTCAAAAATAAAATTCTTTTTAATTAAGAAAAGCAATTTTTTTTTTATCCTTTATCTTGGATTTTATGAAGGGGAAAAACCAAAAAATTTCCTCTCCAATCAATTGAATCTTGATGATTTGTCATATGTACTAAATGGAGGATAGGTCCACTAGGAATGATGAGCCCAAGCTCCATAGTATAAAACCTAAAATGAGAGTCAAGGATACAAAAGGAAAAAACAATCACCTTTTTAAAGGAAAAAAAAAATAAATTAGTATGATTAATTAAATTCACAAAATAGAAAAATAACATATAGTAATTAAGAAAATAATTTAGATTCAAAAACAAAAACAAGAAAAAAGATTAGCCATGAAAAATTCAAGAACACACCATTAATTAATTAATTTTCCAGAATTTTTTGTGGCCATAAGTTTCTAAAACTCCCATGTGTTTGAAATGTATTTCTTGGCTAGGAAAAACCCAAACTCCACCTCTCAAATTCTCTCTCTCTCTCTTTCTCCCTTAAATGAACTCCCAAGTAGCTGTGTACAAATATATTATAGAAACCAAAGATTGAAGATCGATCTCTTCTTGAGTGCAACAAATTGAAACACTAGTCTATATATATATATATAAATATATAAAAGTTTTAATGCTATATATATATATATATATTAGCTTATAAACAATATTTATTTATATTTATCATATGCAAATAATTATGTATAACATGTAAATATATACCTATTTCCCCACTTAGCATGGAGTTCCATGATCAAGAGTTGTTCTTCAGGAGTGATGTTTCCTCTTCGAACATCAGGGCGAAGATAGTTCAGCCATCGGAGTCTGCAACTCTTTCCAGTACGTTTCAAGCCTACAAAGGATGACAATAAAAAAAGATAGTTTGGTTATTAGGGTTTTCTTTTTTTTTTTTTCTTTCTTTCAAAGAAAGAGGAAAGAAAAATTTAAAAAATATATATATATATATATATATATATATATATATATATATATATATATATATATATATATATATATATATATATATATATATATATATATATATATATATATATATATATATATATATATATATATATTTCATTACCGGCAGCCTTAGCAAGAGAGTTCCAAACACCTTCACCATGGTTAGCTATGTAGTTGATTAAGATCAAGTCTTCTTCCATAGTCCATGGCCCTTTCCTCACTTCAACATCTTGAGAGCTGCATGGTTTTTTCTCCATTTTTGTTTTTCTTGGAGAGAGAGAGAGAGAGAGAGAGAGAGAGAGAGAAAAGAGAAAAAGAGAGAGAAGATGTGAAAGAAAGATGATATGAGAATGAGATATTGAAGGGTTGCTGTGGGGTTTTATAGAGGAAATCTAAGGATAAGATTTTTATATTAATCAGTGATCTTTTGACCTAATTATGTTGTTAATTAATAACAAGTGCATGGATGTTCAATTTGTATTTGCATGCATGGCCACATTATTTGGCGGGATATATATATAATATTATTTAACCCATCAATAAAACGTAAAAACAAACTCACTTCTAAGTGTAACATATGCATGTGCAACAGAAATATCTACACAAAAATAAGGATAAATATATTTTTGAATGTTTTTAAATTCGGCACGGTCTTAAAATCAATATAAATAAAGGATTACAAATCAAAAATTCAACTAAAGTTAAACTATAATTTTAAATAATATCATATATTTATTAGTCATATATTAAAAATAAATATAATATACTAATAAATATTATTTATATTGAATGTTTACTAATATGTGTATTAGTAATGCATAGTATATACTTTAAACAAACATTGTACGTTAATATAACAAGAAAATACTTGCCTATATAAGCTGTATATACAAATTCAATAAGATAATAACACATATAGCAAAAAAAGATATTAATATTTTTTCATTGAGCAAAAAATATATAAAAGAGTCATATTTGCGAAAATATCCCATCACTCATTGGTTTAGTGTATGATATAAGGCTATGCAATTAGTATAGGTAAGAATTTTCCTAATATAACATTCGTTATATATTATGAACACTTATTATAAAAAAATACTGAATTTTATAAGTGACTCGGACCAGTTTATGGACTGATTCTTGATTTTCCTAGTTGAATCAGCCGAGTTCGTCTAGATTTGAAAATATAGATATTTTTATAAAAAAATATGGATGTGTTACTTGAGTACTTTAACTTCCTGACTACAAGGTTACGGACTTGAATTTCAATTTTAGCTAAATCAATTGAATAATGATAAAAGGGATATTATTGTTGTTGTTCGACAATACATTGTGCTTTAATTTTTATAACCTTACTCACCTTATCAAACTATATCATTCATTTTCTTTTTTTTTGAAAAACTATATCATTCAAGCTATTAATCGGGTTGGGGTGGAATGCATATAACTCTTTTTAATAGCAAGATTTACATACGCTTAAAAAGATAAGAATTACATATGTATAAATTAGTAGTAAGATCGTGTAATGTATAAAACTTTCGTAACAAGAAATTTTTAATAATATTATTAATTTGTTATCTACTTGTTGGGAAATAAATCTTACATTGAATAATAACAAAATATATAAAAGATTTACAAATAAATGAGTGTTGAATCTAGTACAAGTTAATTAGTTTTAGACAAGTAGGTTCGAACACTTACTCGCTTATAAATTCATGTATGCATAAGCTCATGGATTTTAATATGGTATTAGGGTTTCATGCCCAAACAGGTTAGACCCTGGGACCAACATTCGAGCCTCCTATTGTTGGACTGATGATAATGATGCCAGTCTAGACTGAGATTGAATAAGAGATGCTAGCCAGTCTATTTGTAAACAAGTGTCAACTGGCTTGTTAATGTTGGCCACAGGGCAAACCCTGTTGCACTTGAGATGGTATATTGGAAAATAAATTTCACATTAAATAATAACAAAATATATAAATGATTTACAAGTAAATGATTGTTGGACCTAGTATAAGCCAACTGGTTTTGTACAGGTAGATTCTAACACTTGCTCACTTATAAACTCACGTATATATGGGGCTATAGACTTTAATACTACTAATACATGTTGATATTTGATAACATTATCAACATGTTATTATAAATATGCACTTATTGTTAATTTTAATAGCAAGTATCATATGATATTAAATTACTATCCAAAATTTGTTTAATAAATGTTCAAACTCTTTAAAGAAGTTTGCTATCCTAAAGCCGATTCAATAGTAAGACTTCTTGTTAGAATTATAACTTAAAATTCTAATAAAATTTGGTAAAAACACTTTTTATATTTTGTGTGTGAAAAATGTTTCTCGATTGAGTGGAGAATTATTTCTTTTATAGAGTATAGTTTTTATTTTAACGTTGTTCCAAATGGGATATGAGGGTTCTTACTAAGTTAAAAGTAATATCAAGTAATATTATAAATATGAATATTATAAGAAAGATTTTTTAACTTTTGCTCATGTATTTAATTGGATTTGGATCAATGTTGTGGTAGAGTTATAGTAGCAGTGCTTATTGAGTTCTATGCCAGCTTTTGTGATTATATTGTAAGAGAGTTTGCAATTTTACATTATTATATAATTTTTAAGCATTTATTTGCATAAATGGTAATTATATATATATAGAGAAGAAAATAAAATATAAGTTGTAAGTATATATTATTTTTAACTTAAATTTAAAAATAATATATGTATATGATATTTATAATTGATAATCTTTTTGACACATTAATTCAACATTAACTTGTACAAGAACAACTCTTTTTAAAAAAATGTATTATATATATATATATAGACACACACGTACATGCATACATACATATAAACATAATATACATACATACATATAGACATATGTACATACGTATACATATAAATACATACCTACATATATATATATACATACATACATATCTATACATATTGCCATCATATAATTTGCCGCTCTAGCTCATCAAATAATAAGATGAATATTCAAATTCCAAATCCTGTATATTCAATATATTCAATCCAAATCCTAATATGCCTTACTTTTATATTCAATATTTGAATTTTTAAATTAAATAAAGAAATATATTTTTTATAAATCCCTTAATTTTATTGGACTTTAAAATATGCAAAATTTTGCCAATAATATGCCTTCTAAAAATTTGGTTTAAAGTGGTACTAATTAAGTCATTAAGTTTGATTTCCATTCAGAATCAAATATTATAAAAAAATAGAAAGATATTATATTAGGTGTTTTCTATGGTTGCTTTGTTTTTAAACAAAGTAACCTAATTTGTTATGAAAAAAATATTTTTTTTTACGAAAAATTATAATTTTATTTATATTTTTTCCTAAATTAAATTATTTTTTTGCAATTTTACTTAATTGCGAAAAAAGTTCTATTTTTATAAAAATATAATTTATTTTGAAAAACTGTAATATCAATTTGAGGTTATATATATATATATATATATATATTATTTTTTTTATGGTTACTTTATTTTTAAACAAAGTAATATACTTTGTTTGTGAAAAAGAAATAATTTTTTATGAAAAATAATAATTTTATTTATATTTTTTGTAAATTAAATTATTTTTTATAATTCTTTTTAGTTGCAAAAAAATTTTTAATTTTATGAAAATATGACTTATTTTTTGCAAAACAACAATTTTATGAAAAAAAAATTCGTAATTACAAAAAATCATAATTTTCTTATATTTTTTGTAAATTAGACAATTTTTTTTATAAAGTTTCTAGATATATAAATTTAAAATACTATCTTAATTATTCTAACATTTCTCATTTTTAATTAGTAAAATGTAATAACATGTTAATTTAATTATAATATTTTAATTATATTTATTATTTATAATTATCCTATTGTCTGTAAAATAAAATTTTGTACTTTATTTTAAAACAAATAATATAAAAATTTGCCTAAATGATGCTTTTTATAAGAAAATTGTGATTTTTTAAAAAGAGCAATATTTCTTTGTAATTACAAAATTATTTTTCTTATAAAATTGTTATTTTGTACAAAATAAATCATATTTCAAAATAAATTATATTTTCATAAAATTAAAACTTTTTTTGCAATTAAGTAAAATTATGAAAAAATAGTTTAATTTACTAAAAAATATAAATAAAATTATAATTTTTAGTAAAAAAAAAAATTTTTTTCGCAACAAAATAGATTACTTTGTTTAAAAATAAAATAACCATAAAAAACACTTATTACATTATTGTTTCTCTCAATCTTTTTAAAGATGTGAAAAAAAAAAAAAAGAAAGAAATTTATAAGCAACTTACAAAAACTTTTATATTTGCTAATTAAAATTATATTTTTAAATCATTTGAATATCAATTTCTAATTTTTTATTTATTTATATTAAAAATTTGTATTTTGAAAAATGGATTAATGAAACAAGTAAAAACCATCGTTTGTGACTTTTTTTTTTCTCATTGTGACAATTTGTTTAATTTTTTTTAAGACGCCAAACAATAAAAATAAATAAACTTGGATAATAATTTTTATTTCATAAATTGTGAAACAAAAATAAAAAAAAAATAAGAATTATATGCACCAAATGGGTCCTAAATCTTTAAATTACTAAAAGTCTATAAATAATGTGATTAATTAATTAAAATTATATTTTTTCAATCAACAAAAATAACTATAAAACATTGTAACCAAAGTAAGTATATTTATTTTTTCATTGGAAGTGCTTAATTAGGCTATATGTAATCTATCCTCTTTCTCTAATCTCATCTCACTTAATAATTCCATTGTTATTGGAATGAATTATTCAAACTCAATTGAACTCCTCTTAATTATTTAAAATTATTTAATGAATAGTAATATAAAAATAATATTTTTATTTTTATTATTGTTTACTTACAATATAATAATTAAATTTTACAAATTTTAATGAATTATTAAATTAGAATAAATTCTAATATATTATTAAAAGTATATAAATATTATTATAATTTTTTAATATAAATATTTAATTTTTTGGATAAATTTATGAATTACATTATTATTTTATATTTAAATTTATTAAAATTTTTTAACAAATTTTATTTAACTTGTTTATAATCATAGTTTTATATGAGCATGACTCGGCTTATAGAGACGGACCACTTCACTCATATCAAAATATGTTACATAGATAAAGCATAGATGTATGTTATAAACGATAGAGTACAGTTTTCTTTGAAATTTTAAAAGTATATCGAAGTTATTTATAGGTAAATCAACATGCATGTTTGCAATAAAATAATTAATCTAATTATTAAAGGATAAGATTAATTTATTTTTTTCTCTCTATCAATATTTTAAAAATTGGACCGATAATTGAACCGATAAAATCATCGGTTCGCAGTTTATGAAGGTTCAACAGGCTAAAAACATGTCAAAACATATCAAAGAATAGTTAAATTGAAAATCCCGGTTTTTTAATTGAATCAAACTAAATTGGCTGATAATTTTCGGTTCAATCAGTCTAACCGAACGGTCCGATTCAATTTTTAAAACACTACTCTCTCCCTATATATATATTGGTCAGAATTATAAATAATTCTATCATAATTAATTATGTATTAATCTCTTTTTAATCATAAATATAATTTAAATGAGTAGATATTTTAATAATTAATTTTTAAAATTAAAATAAAAAAGTCATTTTAAAAGGTTCATATATATTAATTATACCATATTATAATTTTTGAAAAGATTTTGACTTTTTTTTTTAGTGATTTGACTTTATTTAAATGATTACATCTACATATCCATGATTCTATATGCAAAAGTAATGTTGATTAAAACTTACTAAATTTAATTCACATTAAAATTTTTAATTTAATTAATTAGTTACTGATAGTCACATGATTAGATAGAAGATTAAAGTAGAAATTAGGTGTGTGTAGCTCTCCATCCACATAAATCCTCAAGGGGTACAAGAAAAAGGACAAATTGGCAAATGTGGATGGGATTGGAAATCCTTGGCTTAGACTAAAATACTAATAAAGTTTACAAGAAGACTAATTCCTAACTAAATCAATCAAAGCGAAGTATTAATTATAACAACTCATAATCTTATTATTACAACTTTACAAGAAAGTGAAGAAACTCAATTCTTCCTTAATTTCCCTGTCAAAAAGCTTATGCATTGTGACATTTCATACAAAAGCTACATTGGTTTTATACTAATCATAGAAAATCCCTGTCGTGGTCATAACTAAGTGCAGCCCTTCAAAGTATATTTAGCCCACCATCGATTACGGAGAGTGTTCTCGCGTGTGCAATTATCTTAATAAGAAATTTTTTTTTAATTAAATTAAATCAGAATTTATTTAGAAAATTGCTTATCATTTAAACAGATCAAATTTATCCATTATTTTTAGATAAAAATATCCTTAATTATTTATAGATTGAAAAGTAACAGGAACGATTTTGTAAATTGGAAACTATCTTTTTTTCCTCTTCTATACCATCCGCTCTCCCTTTTTCCTTCCCTCTGCAATCGATACATGATATTCAGGTTTTCTTGCATAGCTTGTGAATTAGCCAGACAAGTAGTCATTGTATTCAACTCTAGTTATTACTCTGTGTATATATATATATATATATAGAGAGAGAGAGAGAGAGAGAGAGAGAGAGAGAGAGGGGTGACCCTCTATAGTTATTTTATTAAAAAATAAAATAAATCTATTTTGTTTTATTTTACGAAAAAAATGCTCTCTTACGAAAAATCACAATCTTTTATATTTTTTCATAAATTAAATTATTTTTTCATAATTCTTCTTAGGTGCATAATGAGTTTTAATTTTATGAAAATATGACTTATATATATATATATATATATATATATATATGAGAATTTAATTTTTCATAAAAAAGTTATTTTTTATATAGTTATAAAATTATTTTTCATTTTCGTTAATTTAGAAATTTTTTGTTAAATTTATTGTTTTGCACAAGATAAGTCATATTATATATATATATATATATATATATATATATATATATATATATATATATATATATATATATATTCGAATAAAAAAAAATCTTTAGTGGGCCGCATATGCATTCAAAAACTTATTTATACTGAAAAAAATTCTCATAAATAAACAAATAAAATTTTTATCATTTGCACCGTTTTACAATTGTCCTTGACAAAATTAGATGTTCTGAAAATATTGCAAAATTATATCATTTTCAATGTTATCTAATATATATTTCTCTATAAATTTGACTGCATGACGCATTTTATTTTCAAATTTTTGTTATTTAAAGTTATAATTAAATGGTCGAAATGGTTCCTTTTGTAAATAGGCTCTTTTTATTTTATTTTTATCATTAGAATAATATTCAGATATTTTAACTCCTAATTCAAGATCTGCAGGAAGATTTTTTAAATCAAAAGGAACATGAGGTTTTTTTTTTTTTAGCTAGTACATTCATGCCTAGTTTCTTGACTGTCAAATAGTTGACAATTCCCTTTTAATCAAAAATTTTTTCATCTCTATCATCAAAATTAAAGTTATATACATTAGAATTAATATATGCAAATAATTTACAATTGGAATTTTTCAATCATATGAAATATTAATTTATAAATATAAATGTATCAATGAAACTTGTCATTTCACTACAATTTTATTTTGACTTTCAATTAATATAGAGATAATCTAATTTATAAAAAAAATTATGTTAAAAAAAAAAAAAAAAAGAGCAGAACTAATTAAAACCCAGAAAGCAAAGAAATTGTTTTACTTATTTGAGATAGCCAAACGAGAGATTAGATATGGAGTTCTGGAATTTGGAAAGAAAATGAAACAACAACAATAGGTCAATTTGGGAGGAGAATGTGAAGAAACTCGAGCCATCAGGCGCGTTCTTTAAGAAGAAGTGAAAAGAACGTGCCGTTTTTTTCAAAGAAGTGTGGATTTTTTAATAATTTTAAAATATTTTCAATCGAATTACATAAGTAAATATTTTAAAATTTTTAATAATTTGTATATATATACATATATATTTATATAGTTACCGTTAGCATTAACCGTTAGAACTTAAAATTTTCATTTTTCAATAATTTTTTTGGACAATAGTTATATTGCAGCTAAAGAATGAAACAATACAAAACAGAGAGCGATAGCTCTCAGAACATATGCATTTTGCTATACCTATTAACTCCATTTATCACTTCTGCATAGAAATTTATATATGATATTATAATTCTATCAATAAAACGAACGCTATTTTTTTTGTATTGGAATTAGAAGTGAGCACTATTCGATATTAACCAAATCGAACCGAACCAAAATTTCATATTCGGTTTGATTATATTGACTAAATTTCGGTTTTGATTTTTAGAAATGAAAACCAAGTTAATATCAGTTCAGTTCAGTTTAATTTTAGCATAAAAAATACCAATTTAATTGAATCAAACTGATATTAAATGAGTCTTGTCGTTTTATTCTGTACAGCATGCCATTTTATTCTAAGCCCTAATTTAACCTAATTTCTAAACTTTACTCTCTTTCTTTCTAGCCAGCCGCCTCTCTCCTCTCTACCTCTCGACTCTCGTTCATCTCACTCACTCTCATAGAATCGATCACCACTCTCTACCTCTCCTCTCTCAGTTCTCGTTCATCGCCGTCTCCCTCGACCTCCCTCAATCTTAGAATCTCTCACTCTCAGCCCTTAATCCTCTCTCTACCTTTTAGCCTCTCATTCATCAAACCTTCATAATCACTTAATCCTCTCTCAAGCTCTCATTCCTCTTAGTCTCAAGCTCTCAGCTCTTCATCCCTTAAGAATCACCACGTCTCATCTCACATAATCGATTATCCATTAATCTCTAACTGTAAGTGTTCATATATGCATATTATATTTTGTTGTTTTTTGTTCTTAAAATCTAGAATGAATATTTGCATGTCAATCAATCTCATCCTTTACTAATTTTTGGTATAATTTTGTTTCTGATTTTGTTTTTTATTTTAATTTTGGCTATTTTTTTTTATTTTTAGTAAAAGTTTGTATTGATTTTAATTTTTTTTTCTTTTTTCGTTTGTGAATCACTACCACTAGTGGTATAAACTGTTAATTGTTTGTGGTTATAGACCTCTAGTATAATGTGAATTGAACTGTTTTCAGTTGAACTTTGAAGTGTTATATGCAACTCTGTATTATTTCGATTAAATCGAACTGAATTATTTCGGTTAAATCAAACCGAATTATTTTGGTTCGATTGACTTTAATTTTACATCGCTATTCAGTTTCGTTCAATCAGTGATATTTAGAAATTTCGGTATTTTTTTTTTTTTTCGATTCAGTTCGAAAATCAAACTGATTGATACACCCCCCAAATTGGAATAACACCTTTTTTTTTTTCCTACAAGAGATGATATATTGTTGTTGTAAAGGCCACTCTCCTTATCCTAGCAAGTCTGCTTCTGTATTGGAATTAGAGGTGAGCACTATTCGATATTAACCAAATCGAACCAAATTAAAATTGCATATTCGTTTTGATTAGATAGACCAAATTTCGGTTTAGATTTTTAGAAATGAAAACCAAGTTAATATCAGTTCAGTTCAGTTTGATTTTAGCATGAAAAATACCGATTTAATTGAATCGAACCGATATTAAATGAGTCTTGTCTTTTTATTCTGTATAGCATGTCATTTTATTCTAAGCCCTAATTTAACCTAATTTCTAAACTTTACTCTCTTTCTTTCTAGTCAGCCACCTCTCTCCTCTCTACCTCTCGACTCTCGTTCATCTCACTAACTCTCATAGAATCTATCACCACTCTCTACCTCTTCTCTCTCAGTTCTCGTTCATCGCCGCCTCCCTCAACCTCTCTTAATCTTAGAATCTCTCACTCTCAACCCTTAATCCTCTCTCTCCCTTTCAGCCTCTCATTCATCAGACCTTCATAATCACTTAATCCTCTCTCTGCCTCTCTCAAGCTCTCGTTCCTCTTAGTCTCAGGCTCTTAGCTCTTCATCCCTTAAGAATCACCACGTCTCATCTCACATAATCAATTATCCATTAATCCCTAACTGTAAGTGTTCATGTGTGCATGTTATATTTTGTTGTTTTTTGTTCTTAAAATCTAGAATGAATATTTGCATGTCAATCAATCTCATCCTTTACTGATTTTTGGTATAATTTTGTTTTTGATTTCATTTTTTATTTTAATTTTGGCTATTTTTTTCTGATTTTTAGTATAAGTTTGTATTGATTTTAATTTTTTTTCTTTTTTTGTTTATGAATCACTACCACTAGTGGTATAAAGTGTTAATTGTTTGTGGTTATGGACCTCTGGTATAATGTGAATTGAACTGTTTTCAGTTGAACTTTAAAGTGTTATATGTAACTCTGCATTATTTCGGGTAAACCGAATCGAATTATTTCAGTTCGATTGACTTTAATTTTACATCACTATTCAGTTTGGTTCAGTCAGTGATATTTAGACATTTCAATATTTCAATTTTTTTATTTCGGTTTGGTTCGAAAATCAAATTGATTGATGCACACCCCAAATTAGAATAACACCTTTTTTTCTTTTTCCTACAAGAGATGATATATTGTTATTGTAAAGGCCACTCTCCTTATCCTAGCAAGTCTGCTTTTACCTATTACTTTCCTATAAATCCAACTAATTTCTCTTTTCCATCGAAGAGGTTTTCTATTAATTCCATAATGTTTTAAGATCTCCTCTCAAATATTATTTACAAAGACACAATCAAAAAATAAGTGGTCAATAATTTCTTCATCACTTCCAGAAAAATAACATCTATTATCATTCTCAATCCGTGTATATAAATTCAATATTTCAATTATAATTTTATACTTATTTTTTATTATTTCAATTATAATTTTCAACTGTTACTCGCTCAATATAAATTTGCCATTCAAAACTAATTAAACACAATTATTGTGGGATTGTGACTTTTCAATGATTTGACAGCGTGTGGTTTTGTGACTTTTCAATGATTTGAAAGCGCGTGAGACAATCAATTCTTACAAGTCATAAGCCATAAACTTGAGCTAGCATTATCTAGTAGTCATAAGCCATGGGGTCCCTTAATTTGCCATAACAAGAAATGTTTTGCCTTTTCTTTCTGAATTAGGGAAAAAGTGTTGGAGAAAAATTAAGAAAGTAGTACCTACAATCAATGATAATTGTATAGATTAGTGGCTAGAAGTTAATAGCATTTGCATGTGAACACAACTAATGATAACCCTAAATGTGGGGTCTAATTAGATGCCAAACTTGTTCTTTTTAAATTAATGGGAAGATAATGAATTAATAACCAACCACAAATACAATTTGTGGCTAATTTTTTGATTAGGCTGTCTTCAACTATTGAAAAGAAATAAGACAACCCCATCTTATGAATTTAATGATATGATTCTTAGTGTAATTACATCTTGTTTGGAAGTTGCTTCACTTCCATTGCAGAATAAGACCTAGCTAGTCATCCATTGCACATCACAAAGTCTCTCACATGTGTTTAGATTTGTTTGTTTTAGTGATTATGAACCACTCACATGTGATTATTATTATATATATAAGGTTAATTACCTTATATTATTAATTTCAATTCATATAATTGTGGATAAGACTTTCCTTAATTTAATAATAAAAATTTTAAAAATAGAAAGATTTCAACTTGTATTTTCATTATTATTATTGATTTATTAATTTAATGGCTAAACTATATATTTATATTGATACAATTTTATAGCCAATTGTCCCAATGGATTTTTATTAATTTTTGATTTACCAATCTTGAATTATAAGTTAAATAGCTCTCCTCTCTTTTTTCTTTTCTTTTTGGGTTTTCACCATTTTTTTTAATTCTATCCCTATTTAAATTTTTAATTGCAATTCTATCTGAAGTTACAATTATATGAAAAATTTTACTAATTAAAAGGCTAAATTGATTCTTTAATTTATTATATTATATTGCCAATTTAGTTTTTCAATTTCAATTAAAATTTAAAAAATTAACTTTACAATTTAATTAATTGAGTTATTGATTTGACTATTAACAGTTTACCAAATTCATAAAATTTGAAAATTCAATGGATTCCTATGAAAATTTAATTATTAAATTGATATTACGATGTAATAAATTTCAAAGTCAATTCACTTTTATCATTAAAATTAATATGAGTATTGTTATTACTATTTTCAGTTTAGTTCCAAGGTAAAATTGTAACTAATTTTCAAACTAGACAAAAGAAAAAGATATAATTATAAAAATATATTAAAATTTAATGTGAATTCATATATTAAGCCTAATGATAGTAAGTTTAAATTCATGTTTACATCTAAATGTGATATACACTTAACATTATTATTAAATTAAATCTGCTAATGCAAATCAATATGAACTATCAAGTTTATAACTTCGAATCTAAGATTTATACATCTCCCGGATCCTTTGAGATTCTGACTCTATCTTTGTTCCTTCTATTTGAAGGAAGGAAGGATCCCAAAAAATTGATATTTCTTTTAGTTATTGAATATATATAAATATAGTCTAATTTTATTAATTTATTAAGAAGGTAAGTAATAGAGGGAGGTAGAAGCAAGCACTATTCACTTGTCAGAAGTCAAATTCGACCGTGATGAGAAGCCAATAAATATTCATGTGAAAAGGCGGCAAAACTATAAGAAATCTTTGCTTTACAAATTCAACATGATCAACAAAATTTTCCATTTCTAAGATAGGAAAAATAAGGTTTTACTCTAAACCTAATTGCCTATACCATAAAAGGATAGGCAAAAATTATTTAAGAAAACGGTTAAGGTTTTGTCTAATACACATTTTGACACTTTTTCTTTTTTAGGATAAAATTAAAAAACAAAAAGTTAGATCACAATGACGGAATTAATTGATTACCTTCGTATATAAGGGTACTAAATTACCTAAGATTTCAAAATCATTGAATTTTATATCGGATACTTTAGGCTTTTTTGTAGACAGACAATAGAGTGAAGGACAGTAAATATATTGTGGAAATAATTTATTTTTATTTTGATTAATTATGAAGACATTTTATAAGTGTTTATCTTTAAAGTATATATATATTTTTGATAGGTTTCATTACTTCCATTAATTTTAAAGTATTATTTAATAGACTATAATAATATAAAATATAAAATATAATATACTCAAATATATTTTTAATATAAATTTATATTAAAAATATATTTTACTACATTTTATTATACCTTAGCAAACGCACTTTAAACCTATAACTCTAAAAAGAATTTCTTAATTTTTTAAATGGATACATTTAACTTTGGACGCTTCACTATGCACAGACACAAGACAAAAACAGAAAGGAGCGATTTTTAAAAGGGAAGAGAAAAGAAGAAAAAAAATATACCTTAATGAGTTTAGAAAAAAGAGATATGGGAAATAACTTTATTTTGTTTAAAGTATGAGAAGGAAATTATAATTATAAAAGTATAAAAATTTTCCTTTTTTAATTGTAATAAATTTCAACGCGGTGAAAGGAAGGAAAGATAACATTAGAATAGTCTTTTTATTTTTTTATTTTTAAAGAAATTTTCCTTCATTCTCCTCCTGGCTACGCAGAGCGTCTAAATTTTGATCACAAAAAAAAAATAAAACAAAAGAATCACTCATCCCCCAAATAAGATCAAAAACTTTTCTTAATCTAATAACAGAGCAATCCTAATATAAATTGTTGGATTAGAATCCTAATTTCATTTCACGTGCCCTCTTCTTTCTTAATTGGTAAAATATTCTCGCTCCGACATTACTCGATCAAAAGAACGAGCTAACGTTGAAATTGGCAAGCCCAGATCCAATATAAACACATCAAAAGCTGATACCTCTGCTGTGAGATTCAAGTTCTACGCCTTACAATTAGAGTCATAATACCATACATTCAGCTCCTTGTCCAGCACCCACTGAAGCTTTTCAAAGAAACTGAAATTGAGATGAAGAGGCGGGCATGGCGGTGATATGAAGCACATTCAGCAACAGTTATTACAAATTATCAAATAGCAGGTGCTCTAAAATATAAAAGAAAATATGAAAAACATCAATCGCCATTCCCAAACACACATCAATAAGTTCTTTTATGCTCAGGTTTTTTAAGAGAGAAGTACTAGCTAAGACAGATTGCACAAACCCATATTATATAATGTATAAATCTAAACAAACATTCTGCTATTACAACAGCCACTGGACAAAAGGGGAGGTTGGCTTTCCAGAATTGCAAGTCTCAAAACTCTAGACAACAACCAAAATCCTTGAGCTTGTTTCAAGACTGGAAACAGAAATGAAAAGAGGCAATCAATAACAGAGTATAAATAATTTCAACATTGAAGTTAAATAGTCATCTTGTTTTCTTCTACTTATTATTTATAACTAATCTAACTTCCAACAACCTCACAATATTAACCTGTCATGACAACTTGTTTAACTCAATGCATTTTGCATTTGTCACTAGTTCACGTACTCACCTTGGTAGCAATGTTGTTAGACAGCCATTCCAGCCCCTCATAAAGGCCCTCTCCAGACGTCGCACATGTGCTCTGGATGTACCTAAAATCAACCACCATCAATTCAGTAAAGGATGAAGCCCTGGTTTCCTATAGTTGACACATTCCAAATGTTAAAAAAGAATTTCAAAATTATGTCTGCTCAAAATTGCTGTTTGACCAATTCTAGTGTCTGGACTTTGCTAAACCTACAGATTCAGCAAAAGAAATGTTGGTGATTACCCTATCTAAGAACATGGAATAGAGGTGAATGTCCAACCTTAATTGAATCCAACTTTAACAAGGAAAACTTGAAATTTTTAAATGATTAATTTTGTGATCATTCAGGCACACCCAAATTGTTCCCTGCTCCATCAAACTGTTTATAACTGCTCAATTCATTTGAAAGGCATTCTTTGCACCAAAGCGAAATGGCACAACCTAACAAGCACTTAGATACATAAAAACCAAAATTTATTTACCAGTGTCGTTGACGCAGAGAATGAAGCCCAAGCTTGTCAGTTATTTCTGCAGCATTCATTGCATTAGGAAGATCTTGTTTGTTGGCAAACACAAGCAAAACAGCATCTCTCAGTTCGTCCTGCAACATTAACATCAGATTTGTAAGTAGCTCGACAAGAATTTCAGTTGATCCTAATGTAACCAGTATAATAATCCTCCCATTTCAAATAGATAATAATGCTTTTTATGCTGCCTATTTTCACCACCTCGGCCATCTGCCAAATGCAGTATCAACCTGTTCATTATATAATCCACACCTACCCATGAATTTTTAGTGTAGCATGCTGGCATCACATGATTGG